>UELW01000666.1:8432512-9857242 GCA_900490495.1 Danionella dracula
ATATATTTTGGGGTTAGGCAATCTGTATTTAATCGAATGCAATTGGTCCAGACAGTTGCAGTAAGACTACTCACTATAGTCTTAAAAATATTGTTTTCACTTCATTGGCTCTCGGTACATTTTCAAGAAGAGTCCAAAGTTTTAATGTTTACTTTTAAAGCCTTGAATGATTTTGCTCAGCTGTATTTGACTGATCCTTATTGTCCAAAAGTGTCTCTTAGGTTGCCCAATCAGAACCTCTAGCATGCCTGAAATTGTGGAACAATCTGCCCTTAGAATTTAGCCTAATTTGTGACCAGCTCTGTTTAAGAGTAGGTTGAAAACTCACTTGTTTCAAATGACATATGAAAGAAATCTATACTTAATTTTAGTTGTGCTGTTTTAGTGATAAGAGGCTGCATATTTAATTCACAAAATGCTTTTTAGCTTTTAATTTTTTTATTGTTAATATGTTGATAATAAAAATCTACAAATGTTATGTCTATGTAAAGTACTTTTTGGGCCAGCAATGGCTGCAGTTTAAATAGCTATGTAAATAGAGTTTTGATTGATTTATTGATTTGAGTTTGTATAGAGGGGAACCAGTATGGACACCCTACCTAATTTTGTGGATCATATATGCTATTTGAGATCCTTTCAGAGGTTAGAGGCATTCTTATCTAAAGCCACAAAATTTAACCTTCCACAAACCTTCCACTGTCACACCTTCCGTAAATTATTTCCTTTATCAACTTAGAACAGGTTAGAATCACAGAGTGTTCACAGAGCGTTTTTTTTTCTTTGAAAAGTGTAAATAAATGTATCCTATCCTAATTATATTTTTGGGCTATAGAGGCATGGACTAAACACTTTATCTATGGAGTATATGCTTGGAATTATTCGGTCAGGATCTACCAATTTTTGTTGGTCACATTCACATTAGCGGCATTACATTTTTTTTTCATTTTTACATGAGAGTCGAGATGGTTAATTTTTTTGTTGCCATTTGTCCTGTTGTTTCCTGTTCAATAGTGATTTGTTTACTCTCTATGTTTTTCTGTTTTGACTTCATTCCCAGTGTGTTGGAAGCACTTGATCCAGTGTGTTTGATTTGTCAGAGCTCATAGGTCCTGGTTCATCACGCTTTATTTCTTTTTACAATGGCTGTATGTTGTGTGCTTTCTATTAAAGCTATTCAAAAGTCTGTTCTGTTGGCAGATTTGTTTTCATCCAATTTCTGCTGTGTGTCTTTCATGCTTGATTATTTTTTCTGTGAGATGTTATTTTCCTGTTGCTTAATAAAGAGACTACCATCAACATCTGCTTTGCTGCATTAGGGATCCGTCCTCAGATAACTTTACATAGGATACACTGGCACGTGTTATTAACAATTTTGTAGGTACAAGGCCAACTCCTGAGCTCAATTTGCATGTTTTCCTTCTATTGCTTGGATTTCCTTTAAGCTTTTAACTTCTCAAGATATATAGATATAGAGAGCTAATGTGAATACATCACTGGTTTGCAAGCACTGTGCCAAAAAAATCTCAAACAGCTGATTATTTCAACCACTTTCAAGCTTTTAATTTTGGGTGTTCACGTAAATGACCCTCATTCCCTCTGAACTTTAACAGCATTAAGTGGATCATTAATATTTTAAAAAGATCAATCATAATGTCTCTTTCAATCTCTTGAGTGGTTTTCTTACCGTAGTCAGGGACATATCCGTTGCCTCTCTTGAAGATGAGGTGAATCCTGTTTCCTCCGGTGCGGATCTGCTCCACGGCTTGACTGTGTGACATTCCTGCTGTGCTATCTCCATTTATTTCCACCAACTGATCACTCACCTTAAATGCACAACAACACAATACTAACATTCTGTTTCACTCCTGTTTGAGTTTTTATTATTGTTTCTTCATATCGTTCATGCCATCTTCAAGTCTTTACATTTTAAATATTTAAATATAACATCACCAAAATCAAACCCCCATTTTTATGATTGAACACCAAGTGGTTTGGTCTTATTTTGCCACTGTTACTACATCAATGCAAATTTGAATAAAACCAGGTGTTCTGGGTTTGATTTATAAAACTGAAAGGGTTGGATGTGCACCTGTATCTTATGGCAGCGTGAGGCTGGTCCTCCTTCCATAAGGCCCAGCACATAGAGTCCCATGTTGTATTCGCTGCCTCCTCTCAGGCTGAAGCCGAAACCGGTAGGGCCTCGCTCCAGCTCCACACTGTAGTATCGCGTTGCATCCTGCTTTTTAGGTTACAGTTAAGAAAAACGTGTTATTTTTGTGTACAAAGTTTATGAAACAAAGTAATTTCTCACCTTTGGTTTGGACCGGTGAGATTTCCTGTTCTTATGATCAGAGTCACAATCTGCTCGCTCAGAAGAATCTAACGTAAAAGAAATATAAAATATCGCTTTTTAAAATAATGTCCCAATATTATGATTATTATATGTATTCTATGTTAGTATTGTTTAATTTATGTAACAGATCTTAATGAGTACGGAAAGGCAAGGCAAGTTTATTTATATAGCACATTTCGTATACAGAGTAACTCAAAGTGCTTTACATTGGAAACAAAGAATAAAAAAGAAAGTACATTTTATAACATCAAGCATAAAACAAGTCATATGAAAGCATATTTATTAAAAACCGAAAATTAAGTGTAGAGATAAAATAGTTGTTTGGATGTTGTTCCTCAGTCGACAAAAGCACAACTAAACAGGTGTGTCTTTAACCTGGTTTTAAATGTAACTAAAGTCTTAGCACCCTTGATTTCCGTTAGAAGCTGGCTCCATCTGTGGGCCGCATGGCAATTAAAACCCTTTTTGCAATTAACCCATGGTAGATCTCATTTATTTAACCCGATTATTTTCAGTTTCTTCTCAATATTTAAGTTTTCATCTTCTGCAGAGAGTTGTCTTCTCTCCTCTTTCAAGTGTGTCCAGACCTATGGACTGTGTTTTTTCACTTTCAGAAAATTAAAAGTATATATTGTTGAGGTATGGTTCAGCCAAAATGATTGTTCCAGACCAGCACCAACCAAAAAAAAGATTAAAAAGCTCTTAATATCAAGCTTTCAGAGGAATATATAAGTAACTGATGGAATTTAATCAGTCTGAGTGAAACAGTATCTGAATGTGTGCCTCTGTTAAGGTGAAAAAAGTTATTCTCGTTGCTGAAAACAATATTTAGGGTCATTCTGTACTTTCCTAACTTCTATGTGCTGTACTTCATGTTTTTTGTCTTGTAGATATTCCTCAAGTGAGTTTTTAAACGTGTAAAATACTGAAATATATCACTATATTGTTAGAACCAAGTTAAATGCTCATTTGCTGTTCGTAATACTATAATTAATGCAGCTACACTAATATTGATTCATAATAATCACTAAAAAGAGGATTTTGTTACATTTTTAATATATGTGGGTCTAACCATACGAAAACATACATTCAGGTAGAGAATTTTACAAAAAGTGAGAGAGAATGGAAATTAAATTGTTAGATATATATTTAGTTGAGTTCTTATAGTGTTAACACACTCCTCTGTAGAACACTGGAACTATGGCACGGCTGGTACTGGCACTGGCACTGTTTTCTCAGCTTCTCAATGTAACATTTATCATCTCATCCAAGCTAATCAAATAAAAACTGTACAATAAATGCTCAAATAATATGACTGTCTGTCAATGTATTACCTGTAAAATATGTCATTCTCCATACTTTTGTTTTTAAGTTTTAAGAATGTGTGTTATAAAGCAACAGAAATGACTCCATAAAACTGAAAGAAAAGATTCTCTTACGAGCGCTGGCTCTGGGTACTATGGTCAGTCGTAGAGTGTTTCCAGCCCTCCTCAGTATTTGTGCCAGCTCTCTGTGAGGTAAATGAACTACAGATCTACCATCCACTGCTTCCAGCCGGTCTCCGGGTCTGATCTGACCGCTGCGTGCTGCTGGGCTTCCCCGGCGTACTGTCACAAAGCGGTGAGGAAGTAGAGAAGCCGCTGCACAAAACAGAAAAACAGCGAGAGGCAGATGACATTCTGTTCACATTACACATGCCTCTTTCTTGTTCAAAACCATTCTCTAAGTGCACCCAAAAAGGTCAACACGATTACAGACAGAATAGTGTGTACCCTCCGAACATTAAGATAATCAACTGTGAATAACCCCATGGATCAATGGACCCCTATATCTCCCTCATTAACTGGAGGTTAACCTTGCCCCAACTATATCATCTGGTTTGTTTCCCACTAAATGATGTTTCTCATAAGGCGTAAGCATGTCATATGATTAGCTCAATCATCAGAGGTGGCCTAACTCTAGCTTATACTATGATTTAAATCAGTCAGCTCATCCTTGTCAGTTAAGGATTAATAATTAAAAACCCTTACCACCCCGTTCACCAAAAGAGTGGGTGTCTCATTTAGGAAAGTTGGCTATACGTCTGATGGGTTTTGAACATTTTTATGGCAGCACTTCAAGAATTCTGAAGATGTGATTTGATTGGTTGAGCTAAGAAGCGAGTGTTGCATTTTTTTCGTTCCGCTGAGAAATCCGTATGATTGAGACAAAGAACTGCGTACTGAGAATGGGTGGCTAAAAAAAAAGCTAAACATTCCATTTTCAAAAAATGCAAACTTTGCCTCAGTGAGTGGCTTTGAAAAAAGATGTTTTTACCTGGCTGAATTATTATCAGTATTCTGACATGATCATGTAGCACAATTTTAATTAATTTACAAAAATGGTTAAAAGCCAAAAGAGTCATTGAGATTTCAACTCACAAGCAAATTTGCTACAAACGGTGTGCTGTAAAGGAGTGTGTCCTTTGGATGAGATATTACATTGAGCGTTTTTGAGTGTCTATAAAAGTGCTATTCAAATTAATTGTATTATTATTTATTATTACTAGCTCAATACATTGACTCTAAAAACATGAATGTACTGTCTGTGATGCCACCCACAGGGTTTGTATGAAAGGTAAAGGAGGCTCTTAATGAGTGTACCCAGCCATCTCCTTCATGGAAATGAGTGACTACTAGGTATTTAGAAACGACTTGATCAAAAATGCATAGCTTTACCAAATAAAGATGGATTATCTGAGGAAAATCAGATAAAGAGTGCTCTACAAAAATCCCTCTCTCTAGAGAGAAGGGGATGAAATGCTGAATGCAGTGGGAAAATAATTCAGTAAGGGCTCAAATAAAATGAGAAAGATTGTGAGAGAAGATGGAGGGAAATTCTTCATCATCAGTGTGACAAAGGGAGAAGTTACTCTCTCTCTCTCCTTCCCTCCCACTCCCTCAATGTCAAATTATTTCCAGGTTGGTTTAAAGGCATCTCTCATTAATAGTTTGCTAAATCAGAGACTCTGAATGTCACCTACTGTACAGAGAGCTGTGAAACCACTCCCTGAATCTCAATGGAGATTTAATGCAAATCCTATCCATCTTTAAAATCCTTACAGCATCAATCTATATAAATTTGAGGTAAAAATAGCATGATGGAAGGAAGATAAAGACAGATAAAACATTACTCTGGATCTTAACTGGACTTTTTAAAAAAGAAATTCAGGTTATTAAAATAAAACTATAGAACTCATCTTGTTTTTACCAATGTGTGTCTCTGAACAACATATAGTAAAAAATCAACGACACTATCAAGCTAAACAAGTAGTAAAGCAGCTGCTTACCAAACAAGATAACATGAGGGATAGGGTTAATTCAAATTAACTGAAGTAAAAATAAGAACATGCCCTAAAGTAGTGCAGCCTACAAGTAGTTAACTAATAAAACATGCATTCATGCATGCATTTCATGCATAATTTCATCCCTATTAATTAAATATTTTGTTCATGAGTTTGTAATTGCATAAGCTGGGAAATCTAAATGAAAGAGGGAAACTAAAGTACATACAGGAATTAATGTGTAACAATGTTTTTTTTTATGAAACTTATAGTTGGCTTAAGATTTCTGCACAACAGCTTATAGCTTAATTTTTATCTGCTAAATAAAAAAAAATCCACACATAGACTTTTAAATTCTCCTCACCACCATCCCCATTCAAAATAACTTCTCTATAAAGATTTAAGAACAGAAGTGAACTAACCGAAGTTGTCAACATAACAAATAACGATTCTGGAACAATAAAGCACATGTGATCTTTGTGTTTATAACAAACAACACAACTACAGGAAAAAGAAAAGTACAAATAAAAAACATTTAAAAGAGATTTAAACATCATTGTAAACTAAAAACAAGTGTGAAGGAGTCTTTAAATCTTTGGTTGAGCTTTTAATGGCTTCTAAAACAACAGTAACCCCAATGAGTTTATTTACTTGGATGCCAACACTCAATCGTGTAAGAAACCTACACATACAGATGCAAGAAAAAGTATGTGAACCCTTAATAATTACCATCAGCCCAAAGTGGTGAAAGGGTGGAAGGAGGGATAGCTTGCACAACGTAGGTGTTGTCCCATAGGTCATGTCTTATATACTGGCAATATGGATATGGTTGGATGGTCAATTACCAGCCAAGCTCCTCCTGAACTTATGATAATTTAACGATTAACATAATTTATCACATCACAAGTATTTTATGCTTGACATGTAATGTTAAATCAAATTACACTGCAGATTTAATAAATATTATTAACAAAATTTCTTATTTGTCTAATTGTTTTTTCATGGTGTTCTCAATTTCAGTCATAGTAAAGAGTATGTTGAGATTTTTCAAAGATTTGTCAACAAAATCCCTCTAAAGCTATTTTGGCCATTTCTAATTTATTCCATCTATCCAAGTTGTTTAGCCTCTCACTTATTTTCAAATAATTTCATCATATTGTCTCTCACAGTGCAATGACATCTTGCTCCATCTGGTAGAATTATTTGAGCAGCAGCTGGTCTGTTGAGTCAGAGCCATTATATTTACAGCAGATACAGAACACAAGTTGTCTGCAGAGAACAATCTCATCGTCTCAGAAACACCTCTATCATTGTTAGTTTTTGATATATATCCTATTTAAAAAGCATAAATCATAAATCAGATTCCAAGATCTCTACCAAAACCATCACAAAGCAGCTAGGTTAGACATCATGAAAATAACACCATATGGCTCTACAGAAAATCCATTCATGAAGTTTATATCATCATGTGAACGATAAGTTACCCCTTATTTCCCAGCCACCACATGACATTAAAATATGTATTCTTAAATCAAGTCTTTTTGGTTTAGAAGTCTGTTGCTACTAGGGTCATTAATGAACTTAGAGCAGCTGGAGCCATTTTTACCTAGAAAATTATTGGTAACAGACCCTAGTCCCTCACCAAAGCACCTTTACAGGCTTTTCTTTAGCTCTCTCTCAAAGTTGAAATTAACCAAAAACTAGAATGAAAAATTGTATATTTACAAACATTCCCAAGTGAGCTAGTTTAGTACCTGAATGGGACACCTCAAGGGAAACCAGGTGGGGCTAGTGAGGCCAGCAGGGGATGCTCTCCCTATGGTCTCTGTGGGTCCCCAGTGGAGTGGCAAGGACGAAGTATGGAATGATGCACAGTCCTTCAGATGAAATGTTAAACTGAGGTCCTGAATCTGTGAGCATTTAAAATTCTAGGATTTTTCTTAAAAAAAAATAGCAGAAGTGTACCCCTGGCATTCCTGGCCAAAATTGTCCTCTCCCACGAATGTGGACTCAGAGACAGCCCCCTCAAGATGTAAAGTGCTGTCTAGAAAAGTGCTAAATAAATGCCATGCATTTTAATTATTTAAAAAATCCGCTTCTTAAGCGGTCTTCACAACAAGATACAATGCAAGAAAAATTTAACTGTTTTTCAATAGATGAAATCCGCTGACTGACTTAGCTGTTCTGCTTTTTTCTGTGAGCTTGTGATTGGTTACTGAGGCAGGAGATGTCCTCTGATTCAAATAACTTTCTCGGCACCCTGCATCACTCCCACAGAATTCCAGATCATCCACACAAATTCCAACCAAAGTAACATTTAAAACTCTCCAACATGCAGTAAAGATCCTATACAACTGAATCTATGGAAGGGAAATCAATCATGTCCCTTGTACTTATAGCACTCTCATCTGGCAATCATTTAAATTTGCTGATTAATCATGCTTTTCTTTGCAGCTGTGATGGCTGCTCTGATTCTAAAAGAGTGGCTTGAATAATTGGTAGGTTTGAAAGCAGAAATAATAATATTGGTACCTTTGTGCTTCAAAATGAACTAAGCTTCTTATCGATTTAGCTTGATGTTGAAAACAACCCAGAAATTAGGTTGTGTAACGGAAATACAAACGTGTATAAAAGCATAACAAAATACTTTTTTTTAGTTTTTAAATATTTGTCTTTAATTTGGTAATATTTTTATTGTGAATTTTATTGAAACTGGTCAAAGGACTTTTATTTTGACGTGTGTTGCAATGTGGCATGTTGTATATGAGCGTTGATTTAGTTGAATGAGAATTCTGGCATGAGACGGGCATCTGACCAAAGTCAAGAAATAGCTCAGCTGTATTTGCTCCATAAAGGTGCATTATTTTTTCTGTTTTGTTATTGCATACAACGTGGGTGTTTTGGTTGATATGTATACATTTATATGCTTTCTATTATTATATTATGCATGTGCGCAGGCATGTCAGAGTGCGACATACAAAAGTCTCATTGATAATTGTTTTATTTTCTCATCATTCTCTTGCAGTCAAAAACTGACATGACACCACGATAACTGGAATAAATATAAAGAAAATGATGAGAAAATAAAATAATTATCAATGAGACTTTTGTATTTTATGCAGGCTCATTATATGGACACGTGCAGCTGCATTTATGGATAAACGGCAGTCAACACACGAGTAAGGAAATTTAGTAATTGAATTCCAAGAGAAGAAAATAAACAGGAGAAAAGCAAACTAAACAAGGGGAAACCCAGGTGAAAGAAAGTGAGAACTCTAACCAGAAAACAATCCACACATAAAACACAGAGAGCCATGTACTACAAATGATAACACAGCACAAGATACTACTTCAACAAGAAAGCTACTTCTTCAATGACACAAACTGGAGAGAAGTAAAAACATGGAAGACAAAAGTGAATAAAAAAAAGCCTAAATTAATACAAACCAAAAATGAGATTAGAACTGTTTGGAATCTGTCACTTGTCATTACAAGTACAAAAGTAGCTTCAGTTTAAAGTAGATATTTTTGCTGTATTTGTTCTGTAAGAAAAGCTAAGTACATGTATAACGTGTATATGTACAGTGCTTTCCCACACCTGCCTTCTCAAATGAACTCAAATATAAAATACTTTAAATCCTGGACCACCTTAAAGACAGTACGTTAGCAAGTTAAGCTGAACCATGTGAAAGCACATGACTCTCACACAAAAAAACCTTCTCAAATCTTTTCACCCATGCATGCAAAGAGACTGTTTTTATGGTGCTGTACTCTTAACCAGATTAAAGGAATTTAAGCTGATATGCGATTTTGTTAAGGCCGTGCTTTTATCATCCCATTAGTGTAAAGTTCCAAAATATGCTTTTGTGAATATGACAACATCTTGCATATGGGTATTATGTTTTTCTCGTATTATCTGTTTATGTGTGTAAAACTCAGGCTAAACAAACAGAAGCAGGACCAGAGATAAAATTGAAAATGGGCAAATTGACACAACCTCTTGCTACGACATTCTTAACATTTGCCTTTATGTGAAATATTTATGTTGCAAGAGAAGTAAAACACTTGTAGATGAAGCAAAATGAAGCAACGGTTCGTGTTTGTTTTTCCATTGATTTCCAGCATCAGTTCTAAGTGGGCTTGTTTTAGACATTACACTCAAGATGCGTCATTTTGCTATGCTAGTCTTATTCTGCTTGGTTGTCATATGGTTGCAGTATTTTACATTGAAATTGCCCCACAGCTGCAGAAATTCTCTGGCTGGCTCATTTAGTATAGATAATACTGAATACTAAACACAAGAATACTAAACACAAGAAAAAGTGAGTGAGAGAGAGAGAGAGAGAGAGAGAGAGAGAGAGAGAGAGAGAGAGAGAGAGAGAGAGAGAGAGAGAGTGGGCGTGAGGCTCATTATCAACCTGTGTTGCACTGCAGCAGCAGACTTTTTTCAGCACCTCCAACAAAACCAAATCGACATACGCAGGAAGGTTTTTGCTGACCGAACTGCTAGGACTGCACAAGAAAAATTAAATATTCTCAAACGTTTTACACTAATCTGATGGAAATGATTGATGAAGAATGATAGAACACAAATCAAGATTTACAAAAATAGTTCCATTGTTTTTATAACAAACAAACAAACAAACTGTTTTATTGACTGATTAAAATTATGGTTAATTCATGTTTTAACAGGCTCTTTCAACAACCCTTAAGTTCATGTTGAAAGATCAGATACTTGGGATGGTTTTGTATCTGGTTCAAAGGTTTATAAACAGAATTGCTATTTATTCGTTTACTCTGTACTGGTTGGGAGGGAAATTTTTCAGGTAGAAAAATAACAAGGTTTTTTTAGTTTTTAAAAACATAAACATTTCATAATTTTCTGGTGCTTTTGGGTACACATGTAGCTTGATCTTGCCAATGGTTTATGATAAAGAAACATACGGTCATTAAATTATATTCATATTTTTAGTCTGTTTTCTCACCTGCTTTATATGATGCCTAGCAGAATTGGCCTAGTGTCGCCTTGGTAACAATTTAATGTTTATAGTGCATCTATTGATGGTTTTACAACTGCAAACGCTAAAAACTAATGATGAGTCCAAAGATGAAACACTAGTCATGCCCAAACCTCACCTCAAATTATTCTTTTATCAGATGGATTTGGCTGAAATTATGCATGTTTATAATTTTAGTAATTTTAGGGGGGGGGGGGGGGGGGTTTGAGTCCTAGATTAATGCTTCAATCTGTTTTTGGGAAACAACGAACAAGAACTATCATGTGTACTGAGAATTAGTTTTTATAAAGAACAGCTAATCATTTATTGATAATGAGTAACTTGCTGCACGTCGGTAAATTTTTTAAGCAATATTTCTTTGCTTGGAAGCATGATGCTTATGTGACAAGTCAGTTAAATGGTTTCCTGGGTGGGTCTTAGCCAAAGAAAGCTGCCACTCTCCCTGAAATTCTGACTACTCAAGACTACATTAATGCCTGAATAGATATGTAAAGGCCTCAAGTCAAGTGTTGCTGAGAAGACTTTCTGGACAACTAACATTTTTGAGAAAAGAAAATCTATTGAATGTGACATTGATTAATAATGAAAAGGATAAACTCACACTTTTTGGGATTCATAAAGTGAACGTTATTAGTGAGCAAGCTCACTAATACTATTTATTAGCCTTGGGCATGAATCACTTGAAAAGAAATTAACAGAGGGACATAGAATTTATGATCATATGCACACATGTATTATGATGTTAAATTGCATTAAATTGTATGCGGTTCATGTTATGCCCTTCCCTAACTTTAAAATCGTCAATGGATTCAATATTTATTTAACATAAACTAAAGCAGCAATAAAAAAAATCTATTTGAAACATGAGCAGATTGATCTCTTATAAGCCCCAACAATGGTCAAAAATGAAAATATTAGTGGTGGTAGGGACATGTGCACCCTCTCAAGATTCTGCAATGCTTGCCTGAAATGCTTTCCTAGTTCCTAACAGAAGCAGCAGAATGAATGCTAACAGATCTCAACAAGACAAGCTGACTATACTACTCTCAACAACCGGGCTAGAGCGTTTAGTGGGCAGAAGATGTGTTAATGATTTAGAAACAATGTAGCACCCTCAAACAAAGAGAGCATTTTCACTGCAACACAAAAACACTGTGTGCTTGGGGATTTATGAATATTGTTGTAATTGGGCCAATGCTCTCTGTAAAATACTAAATAAAAATACACACATAAAAGCTTCACAAGGCAGATTCACAACTATAAAAATTAAATAGTAATGCAGAAAAATACTTTTTTCCCCTGTTCTCCTATTTTACCCAGTTGCAGTTTTGTTCAAAATCCACGAGTGGCAATCAAGTCTCTATTTATGCCTACTATAGATACCAAAAGCATTTCATTACCTCTTCAAAAACAATGGCAAAAACTTTACATGAATAACTATTGATTGATTGATTGAATTATTAACAAATCAAACTAGTAATCTATGAATCTTCAGCTAAAAACAAAAAGTATAGATTAAGAAATGTACAAGATGACTATAATGAATTTTTTTTTTGAGCAATGGACATTTGGTCAATTCTTAATTAAAGAAGGGAAGAATTTGTGTTAGCTATTTAGAATCTTTTAATCCAAATTATAGCCAGTTTCCAAATTACAATTATTATCAAATAACACAAGCACACTCAGAACCGATACAGATGTCAGTGGAAACACAAGTCAAGCGAGGCTATAGCAAACCAAGTAAAACAAAAGGTTTTCTTAATTGAGAAAAATGGGCAACCAAATAATTGCAAACAAGTGCAGCAGAGCACTCAAGTTCACTATATTCTTTCTGGCTAAACATTGAGCCTACTTTGGCTCAACACTGCTTGCTTTACAAAAAATATGGGTACTAGGTACAGAAAAGCCTCCAAAAACACTACCAGTCAACCCGAGTTGATGAGATCTGTGTAAAAATCGTTTCCTACAAACGTGGAATGTAGGAAAAAGTGTATATTGCTGTTAGCCTTTATTTGTACACAATCTTAAAAAGGCTAAATTTCAGAAGTGAATAAAAACAAAAGTAAACCTCTTCTGTGGACCTGTGTTCTAGAATGTTAAGCTTTGCTAACAATAGCATGATTGGTCTAATGTGACACCTGCCTTTAAAGCATGTTATAATCTAAAGCTAATAAAAGCAAAAAAACACTATAGCCTGCATGGGTAAAATGTTTTTTTTTTAATACAGAAACATGTCATTACAATTGTACTAATTATATTATTCTCTGATTTATTGTATGAATAAAGTATCTGTGAAAAAGTTAACTTCGCATTAGAGTTAAAGTTCTACAATTCGAAAATACTGTTAGAAATCGTTTGGCATTTTATGCTATCAGTCAGGGGCAGACTCTCCATTAGGAACTTTTTTGGGAGCCCCCTACCTAGGGTTGTCACCAATTTGGTGAAATATTGAAATTCTCAAAATTAATTAATACGTTAAATTGCAGTTTTTAATATTTCCCTATTATTTTTTTCAGTGACATCACACGTTTTAGCCTTTAAATACTTCAAACTGAAGCTTTCAGTCTGAATTTTCAATCATCAAGAGACTAATTTCCTGGATACATCATTTAAAAATTTCGAAATGTAGCAAATTTAAGCATTTAACTGAAAACTACTAACACTGTCTAACAAAGCTTAAAGACTGATAACTTTTCCTTTAAAGCAAAAAAAGTTAATTTTCACTGTGTGTCCCACCTAAAGGTTTAGCAGATGAACATAATAAATTAGCATTAAACTGAATTATTAAGCGTATCTTTACACCATTAAGGCTTAACAATCCAACATAAAACAGTTGCAAATAGAACCATCTGTTTTTAATTGAATTAATTACATTAAAAGATAAGTATTTATTGTGATAGGCAGCAACACTTGCAGGTTATTATACTTCAAAACAAATAATAGAATCAAGGATGAAATCAGTATATTTACGTTTGGAGTCCTTCACACTTTGCAAGGCAGACTGCAGTCTCTCCAGCATGACTGGATGTGTGTGCGCGTGAGTTGTGTGTGTGGAGGTAGGGTCCTGATCCTGGGTCACTCTCCGACTAAATCCCAACACATGTGAGAGCGATCACGCGAAAGGGTCATGATAAGCAAACCGACGGAGAGCAGAAAAAAAAAACATACAATGGAAAAAAAATTATAGAAATGAAACAAGCCCCTGTCCCACGATGTGCACGAATCGCTTACATTTTCCCCAGGCATCTGGAATCAATGAATGAGAGAGAGAGAGATGGAGGGAAGAGCTGAGAAAAGGAGGGAATAAAGACAGAGAGATGGAGATGAGAGGAGGAGCGATAAGCGAGCCAACGAGAAACAAATTAATCCTTGGACCACTGCAGAGCGGGACGTGAGGCTGTAGGAGAGAGGAAGAGAGAGGGAGAGAGGGAGAGAGAGAGAGAGAGAGAGAGAGAGAGAGACCTACATGCATGTGTGTGTGTAATGGGACTTTGGCATTGCCACTGTAAACTGCTGCTCAGTCCAGTGAAACGGATTGTTGGCACTGAACACTGCATCAGTGCTTTGTGCATGTGTCAACTACCAAACTACAGCTTTATATTCTTTTAAAGGGACAGTACATGCTCAAATAAGTCATATATCAGCATCTGTTCATCCTCTCATCATTTAAGGCATGTGAATTTTACTATTTCAGTTACTACTACTGAATAATGCTAGTTAACTGCATTATTTAAATATTGACTATTTCTGTATGTTGCATTAGAATCTGAACTTACAAGCTGTACTGTAAACTATTGAATAACATTTATAAAATAGACCATTGATTAATGCAGTACTATAATAATCAAACATTGTAACGTAAAAAAGTGATACATTTGCACAAATGACATTATTTTTTATTAAATAAAACACTGCTCCCTAACTGTTTTGTTAGTTTTATGATAACTGTGTAAAGTGTAGACATGTACTGGTAAATTTAATAACGAGTGAGGGCCAAAAACTAAAGCAACTATTGTTTTTAAGACATTTATTAAACAATATAAAAACATGTAGTTATAATGTTATATATATCATATATTATTATAATGTTGATATAATCAGGGATGTCACTTCCAATTTTGAGCTCCCTGAAAGAAAATTATTTTGGGCCCCACGATCCCCCAAACCCCCCAGCAACACAAACTGCACAGGGAATTAAAAAAATGCTAGTTAAGAAAGGGTTCAACTTCAACTCAATACACTCTGATTCAATCAGCATCATTTCTACCAGAGAGTCAAAACAGAGCACAGAAATTCAGTGTATGGAGGGATGATAGGGTCAAACATTCAGTGTATGGAGGGATAACAGGGTCAAACATTCAGTGTCTGGTAGGGTCAAAAACGCATGACGACGATGTTTTTTCAGACAGCAATGAACTCTAAACAGTAAAACATAAATCGCTAGCCATTGAACAAGGCAGTGTATAAAATCATGTATAGTATAAATGTTTTAGATTTAGACTTCAGGCTACATATCATCAAGTGCCTTGTGAATGTATGTTTTTCACTTTCCTGTCATATGATCCAAAATAGAGCAATAACATCTCCAGATGTTACAAAAGTTGTTTGACGTGCTAACTAGCTAAATCTAAGGAAAAACTGAGCTGTTCTGACGTTTCTCAATTCTCACAGAATAATTCACAGAAATTCTTAAAGTAGTTTCATTGTTTTAACAAAAAGCTATTTTCTATGTTGTAAAGAATAGTGTGAAATAGGTACTTCTGTTTAAAAAATGTAATTAATAATTTATAAAAATGGATAAAATATTTTTTATATGTACGAAACATTGATTTCCTTTTTCTCTCCATCCATTTGTATTTCATGTCAAAATATCCAACCATGCAAACCCATGTAAAACACATTCTAAATAAATTGAAAATAATTAATCATGATTAATATTTGGAGGACCATGCAATTAAATAACTTTTATTGTTTTAATCGATCTAAATCAGTAAGATTAATTCATTTATCAAACATTGACAATGACTAAATTAGTAGAAACACATTTTTAAGTGAAGGGAAACTTTAAGGGAAGCAAATTAATTGTTTATTGTTTTATGATTATAAAATATTAAAGGTTATAAAAAATATTGCTTGACAACATTAAGTTATCTGACTTGTGGGCTGTACCTTTAAAGGAATCCCTGGCATTCAAACAACTGGAATAATCACCCTCATTGACTTATTGATCTTGCAACTGTCATGTTTCGCTTGCTTGGACAATTTCTCCGCTCTTTATCATGCTCACTAACATTATATAAATAGCATCTCTCGATATTTCAGTACCCTGTGTTTTGACTTCATTTCATGCACCTTTGCACAACCAGATATTTACACCAGTTTATACCGGAAAACGTATTTTATGGTTTATACCATTTTTTTCTGAATATTTAACCTTGGGGGGGGGGGGGGAGGATGGGGTTTAGCTCAGTGGTAGAGCACATGCTTTGCATGTAAGAGGTCAATGTAAGATCACGTAAGATCCCCATGCATCTCTACAAGTGCCATTGGTAATTTCCCATTCTGTAAGATGCTTTGGACAAAAGCGTCTACCAAATGCATTAATGTAAATGTAAAAGTGTAAATGTAATGTAAATAATCTTGTCAATCTATCCAAATAAAGGCATACATCTGTAAAGAAATCAAATACACACTTGAAAAAAGTAAATGTAATAGGCAGGATCCTGAAATTATTTGTGGCCCCTTCAGTGGCAGTAAGACTCAGAGGGGGAGTTAAACCCCAGCGCAGCTCAAACACTCTGTAAAAGCTTATGAAACGGATTTCTACAGCAGAGAAACATGTGAGATATTGATATACACTGAAACAGCTGTGTCACCGGGGAATGGCACTTTTTTAGACCTCTTACTGAAGCCATGGCCTGAATAAAAAAAAAACCAAAGGAGAAGCCGGTAAAATGAGGTCATTGTAGGCTTAGGTAGGGGAGAGTGTAGTGTGCCGGGACGGGTGTGTGTGCGTGTGTGTGCCTGTGTATTTTTCCGGGCCTGAATGTTGGCAGGCTTCACCGTTAACATGCCTCTGCCAGTCACTTCATACAGCTGTCATTTAAACAGGGTAGATTTTTTCAGGAAGAGAATACGGTTTCTTTTAAGCTAGGTTAGATAGATTTAGATCCAGTATAAGTTTTTCTCTGGATGTGTGTGTGCGTGCGGGTGTGTGTGTGTGTGTGTGTGTGTGTGAGTCTTACTCTTGGTCTCCAGTTTTGGTTGCTTTCTTCACTACAAAAATGGTTTAAACCAGGTTTTCATAATACATTATATAAGTTATTTATAATAAGTTATCGAAGTTGCAGTAAGGATCCCTGCAGTAGCAGTATATGATAGTTGTATTTTTACCCTATAGAATTATCCAAAAGGAATTCCTATCTAACTCTTAAGCCACAATATGCCTTTGTGAAGTTGCTTTTAGTAACTGCTAAAAATATGATATATCAAAACATTTTGATTAATTAAATGACAATTAAAAATATCAATAGTATCAAATAATAATTTAAACAGAGCAGATGATTTCCGGAGCTATTATTTTCAAGCTATGTTAGATTAAGCGTGACACACAATACAAATCATATCAGCTGTATGGAATACTCTAAAAAATTTGCAAGCATTTTATATTAAAATCAAATGGAAATCACACGGTTCCAGGTGTTTGAGCAGCTATTTGGTTTATAAGTACATGCATAAACCCGTTTTATGATCAACCGTTTTGTTATCACATCGAATCTTTAATCCCTTTGAAAACGGGTTGTTTTGATACTCCTGGATAATTGTCATAACTGTCATGGGATTCAGTGAGGAACTTTACAATGGCCCCATCGTGCATCATCTTTCTCACTTTCGAATAGGGCTGTAGTCAAGAACAATTGTCGAGTCCAAGACAAGTCCAATTCCAGAACAGCCGAGACCGAGTAAAGACCGAGTCCAATGCTATTCGAGTCCAAGTCAAGTCCGAGTCCAGTTTGAGTCAAGTCCGAGTCCGAGTCTGAAACAGGCCTAAATTAAGCTGCAACACCCTTTCCCTCTTGAAGCCTTATAGGAAAAAACTAAACTGTTATTCGTCCACCACAGACTGCTTTTACAACTGGTCTCCATGACATGAGTAATTCAATAGATTCAATTGAGAAAGTTACATCATACTGGATTGTACTATTATAATGACATGTTTAGTGTAATATAATGACTTTTGAGGTAGCTCCATAGCTAATACAGCTTCTAATCTAGACAACCTAAACCCGATAAAATAATTTGCTATTAATAGTGTGCCATAGTCTCACTGTGTTGAAGACAACCTTTTCTTTTGAATTGATCTTGAATTTATAGTCAAATATAGTATAACAGTTGTTTCCTTGCAGCACTGTCATGAAATTCTTGATGAATTTGTAAATCTGAATGTAGTCATGTAGTATATCCTGACATCGTGTTTGTGAAGGAGACTGATTTGTGAGTGGAAAAAAATGATTGACAATGCAGCTTGCGTAAACTGACAGGACAGCATATCCCACATCAGTTCTAATCTAATCTAAATGTCTTATTGGAAAGCGGGAAAAGTGTACTCTTAAAGGAATAGAGTCAAGCCCGCAAACTGTTGGCCGAGGATTCGCACACACTTATTGTTAACAAATAAAAGCCTCTATAGTTTGCACACTGTGATTTCTTTGATCAATATTAAAGTTATAAAAATGCTGATTGTTAGCTAACAAAACTCAACACGTATGCTGACACGGAACAGGTTTTATTTACCTCATCATACATCGTATACAAACAGCTCCATACACACAGGCTGCAGCTGTTGAAGCTCTGTCTTTGCTCTGATCAATATTACAGCATGGCATACTAACTATGCTGGCTTCTAATTTCCCAAAACACAACTCTGATGACAAAAAAAGATTATTCACATCATCGCCACATTTAACTTTATGATTTAATAATGTACGCAAGCGGAGTGAGAGGACATGCTCTGATCGACTTCAATCATGGAGCTTGCGCTCTGTGAAGCCTTGTAGCGCAAAAATATTTTCATTTTGCTACAGAATTTTCAATGAATACTCTAAATCATTTAGGCACCTTGAAAAGCTTGAGTCTACTCATTTTTACTCCCATCTTCCAATTCCCGGAGTATCGCATACTTCACAGTCAGAAGTTAACAACTGGGTAAAGGCTGATCCAATCATGTTAAACTTTGGTAGATTTTCAAACTCCAGGAAAAAACTAAACTGGATTTAGTCAGGCTTCCTTCCAGGTAACAGTAGCAGAAATCCTGCAGAAAACTTTTTTTTTTTTTATTGAAAGCTAGGCATAATCTTTTCCCCTTTGCGTAAACCCAACAATCTTTTAAACAGGCTCATCCTAAGTGAATTCCAATAATTATACATCCATCTTCTTGTCGGCTTTGTTCCTTGCATTTATCAGGGGTCGCCACAGCGGAATGAACAGCCAACTTATCTGGTATGTGTTTTGCGCAGCGGATGTCCTTCCAGCTGCAACCCACCACCGGGAAACATCCACACACAATATGGACAATTGTGTTTACCTAATTCACTTATACTTCAAGTCTTTGGACTTATGGGGGAAACCGGAGCTCCTGCTGTAAGCCCACAAGATTACAGGGAGAACATGCAAACTCCCCACAGAAATGTCTACTGACCCAGCCGAGGCTCGAACCAGCGACCTTCTTGCTGTGCTACCCACTGCACCACCGTGACACTCTTATATAATTATATTATAAAAATAAAATATTGAGTATGGACAAAATGCACCACATAGGTACTCACCTTTGACATTTTCCACATCCTGCGAGGCGATGACAAACCCAAAGCCTTCCCCTGATTTCCTTTTGAGCTCCACCTCACAACCCCGGAGTGCAGATGGCCTTTCTTTCTCTTCTGTTTTTATTTTGGGACTGAGCACCGTTCCTCCCTCCTCTGAACTCATCCAATCACGAGGCTCCAGCGTGAGAGTGACAGGTACAGAATCTAGGAAGCTTGTGCTCTGGACCAATGAAGAGCGGACTAGCGCTGGAGAGGGTGGGGTGATAGAGGAGCGACTTCTCGGCATGGTGTCTATATAAGGAACTTCAGAGTCAGAGGCTGAGCGAGGAGGGGGCGGAGTTAGACGTCGCACAGAATTGGGCGAGTTGGAGAAATGTGAGGGGCCTAGAAATAAAGGGTGCAATTTAATTCTATCAAAGAAGCTTCATTCAATAAAACGCAAAGTATACAAATATAAGCAATTCTTTGAAATTAGATTGTGATTGCAGGTCACAATTGTGGGCATTTCTTGATCAATATAAAGAAATGCATTTTCTTTTTTTTATGGCAGAAAACAAAAATAAATCCTGCTTACAAAGATAGTAGAAAATTAAAAGTCCATGCAGAGAGAGTTCACACTGTGGTAACATTTAACTAAAGGCTAATCTATACTTGTGCTTCAAGCTTACGAATTGCACTGTGCAAAAGCTACTCATTCATTTAACTCTGTGATGACCGAGTTGCAAAGCCTGCCCCATATTAAACACTGAATAATGAAGTCAAACTTTGGCAATAAGGTTAATAACCTTCCTCTGTTATATGTGTCAGAAGTTAGCATTGTTTTCATACTATGTTGGAATACTGGTCAGTGCAAAGATAGTGCTTCTACAGTCACGAATGTATGTATGGAGTTGTTTTATATGATAATTGACAAGGTAAATATAACTTTGTTAGCATCTGTCTTGTGTTTTGGTTAGCTAATAGTAATAGCTAATAGCATTCTTATCATGACAATTTCGATCAGTGCAAAAACATCACGTTATGGCATTCAGAACTATAGAGGCTCTTGTTGACAAAAGGGTAGGTTGCCTTGCAAAGAACAATTTGCGAACTTGGCTTACATCTAAAAAGCCAGCTGAAGTTAAAAAGTTTGCTCCGCAGCGGGGGCAGGGCAGGGTTAAGTGATTGCACCGACTTTGCAGAGGGCAATTCATAGGCTTTATCAAAACCCTTGGACATTAAATATTCTTAAATAGAACAACTTGAGTTTATAAAGTGATGTCCATGAAGTTCTGCACATCTGCACTATTTTCATTGACACCATTTTTCATAGTTATTTCACCTTTGAAAACTGAACCCACTCAGCAGTCAACGTAAACAGGACATCAATTTGACTAGTTCTGAACCAAAAGACGTCATATAGATGTGATAAGAATGTCTATTCCCTGATTCTAGAGGGCATTTCCAAATATGAGACTGAGGCATGAGTCCAAAATGAAATTACATGTTTACTTGAACAAAAAAATTTATATTTGCTTTTCTCATATTTTACAAAGTTCAATTTAATTTGTGCAAACTGTTGATTCGCACCAAGTTAATGGTTTAGAAATAAGATCACAGCTCTACAAGTGTAGCTCCATTGATCAGAATAAGTGTGACATTGTATTGGCTTAAAAAAACTTGCAGAAGAAGTTGTGATCTAAAGCCATCTGTTTCAATTTCACTGCCCATCCTTTAAAGTGTACACATAAGTAACTTACCTGCTCTGTAAACCAGAAGAATAACTTCTCCCTTTTTAGTGTGCTCCTGCAAAATTCTCTGCACCTAAAATAAAACAAATAAATCCATGTGTAACTGTCCACAAACCACACATTTCAACAGCACTGTCCATTTCTGTACCTGTGCGAAGCTTAGACTCTGTACATCAGCTCCGTTGATCTTCACAATGGCGTCTCCTGCTTGAAGACCACTACAAGGCCGGTGGTCCCAGACTTTCTTAACCAACGTCTGCCTTCCCCCGTGACCTCCTGCTGTCACACTGAACCCCATATTACTGCCCCTTTCACATTTAGCCAAAGCCACAGGAACCAGTTCTCCACCTCCAGGTATTCCTCCCACTCCACCCCCCAGAAGTGTACTCAGAGGTCCAGGCGAAGGCAGGCTGCTGTTGGGGCTTCCGCTGCTGGCGCTGGCTGTCCCGTTGAAGGTAAAGTATGGCCCGTCTGAATGGGTGCTGCTGGCAGGGGTTAGAAGAGTATTTTGCGGTGCACGCAGATAGGAATACCGTCTTGCTCCACCAGGAGAGAGGGAGACAGGGCCTGGGATTACGTCCGCATGAGATTGGGGAAAACGTGGGATGGGTGGTGGGGTGCATGAGGAAAGGTCACTCTCAGAGGATTTGAAGGAGTGCAGGCGAAGAGGTGGAGGGGTAGAGAGGGAGTTGTTGTTGTGGTTACGGATGAAGGAGGCCCTGTGAATATAGACACACTGTTTGTTAAGGCTAGAGCAAGACAGAACTAAGTTACAGTTTGGTGCAAACACATGGGACAGCAACGTTTTCAAAGCAGAGCGGTGCTGGCAAAATGATTTGATTTGTTAAGTTTGTTTGCTATTTTGTATTTAATAAACCACCCTCCAGGAATTTATGTTCACCACTATTTTTGGTTGTCCTGTGTCCATGTCTTTACTCGAAGTCAATCACTGCCCAATTTGGAGGCTAGCAGTTTCTCATGCTGTTGAACAAACAGAATAGGCAACAGGGGGAAATTGTAGCCAATAAAAAATTGGCTCTGCAGGTGGTGATGTTTGACCACTTCTCAGTTCCTAGGCTTTCTGGCTGATGTTTTGGTCATGTTGTAATGCTGGAGGTGCTTTTATACTTTTTGTACTGGCGGTGGTACTTATACTCTAGTGGTACCATGAGACCAAGCCTACAAACCAAAATTGTTTGTACTTTTAAAGGAAGAACTTTTTATCAACTCAGTATTGGATTCAATAGAGGTATTTTTGATCATGAACTTACACCGTCCATTGACACAAATTCTTTCACAATTGCAAATGCAATTCTGTTCTGATTTTTGTTTTGTTTTATTAGGACATATAGGTCTATTTATCTCCAAATTTTCTCTTTGTAACTTTTTGTTCTGTTTTGACTGGACAAATTGAAAACAGCTTCAGTCTTATAAAGCTTTAGAGATGCATGTATCAAACTGGAGGGCCAGCAGTCTGTTCCTTCACTGCATAACATTAGTTAAACTAATTCTGTTTGCTGAAGCACGTTTGGAACAAAACTAAGGAGGGAGTCATAATTCAGTTTGACACCTCTACTCTTAATTGAAAAAAATCTAATTGAAAATAAGTGCACCTGTGAGATCCAATAGCAGACACCACTTCACTGTCACTCTGACTGGCTAACTCCTGGCTCTGCAGTCTGCGGATGCTCCTCGCTGTACGTGGTGGCCTCAAAAATGAATTTCCGTAACCATTTGAATGCTGGTATGCTGAAGACGGTAGGGCTCTTGGAGGAGAATTTCCGTTAGCATCGAGACTGTACCTTGAAGCTCGAACTCTGAGATTCCTTGAGGATCCCTGGTCAAAATCTGACCAGAGGGTGCTGTTGTGAATGAGTTGAGGCTGTGCATATGGCAGAGGAGCCTGCGGCTGGGGCTGGGTTGTGGTCGGTGGCGGAAGATGCATTGACTGATCCAAGGATGCCGTAAGTCGAGAATTGGACATCTTGGAACAGCCGTCAGAGTTAAAGAGCATAGGGTAGCCACGTCGGACCACTATGTCCACAGTGTGACCAACTGGAATGGCTTTCAACATTTCCACAGCTTCTCTGTGAAAGAAGCCGAGGACGCAGGTATCATTGATGTAGACCAGAATGTCACCTGTGATGACAATGACAAAAAAAAAACAAAAAAAAACATTCGATAACAATTTAATTTAATTTAAATTAAATTACATTTGCAGATGTTGGTACACATTTACAATCTTGGGTACACCCTTACAAAACTGATATATATTTACTGTAAGAGAGGTCACTTATGAATGCCACTTAAATAAAGCGAGTAATCTCAAAAAGTCCAAGCGTTCACCTGGAGTCTCATTTATAAATTATCTGAACATTCAAAAATACCACAGAAAGCGTGTACACTATTTCTGTGGAATGTTTAAGAATGATAAAAACAGTACTTAACAGGACTTAAAATTGTGCTCATCTTTTAAAAAAAACTTAGTAACTAGAGACTCAAGGAATTATTTACAGCATATGCAGTTTTACAAAAAGACATTCAGCCAATATTGTATATCTAGTGTGTGTTCACATACATTGAGAAAACATACTGCCTGATAGATCAAAAATAAACACTTTACTGTTTAACTTACATTTTAATTAGGATATAAATGAAATGCTACTGTCATGAGAGAGAGAGAGAGAGAGAGAGAGAGAGAGAGAGAGAGAGAGAGAGGAAGGCCTCTAGGGTTTGTGAAAGGGTTTTGAAAACAGAGACTCGGATCAATAGGTCAATCAAGGTGTCATTGTAGCAGGCAGAAATGGGTTTTCACATGTCATGTGTGATGGCTGGAACACTCCACGCAAGCCATTAGGATTAGAGTGCGATTGAAACACTAGTTCATTGGAATCACACAAATCATACAACTAATCCCCGGTCAGATAAACAAGCAAATGGAAAAGAGAGTGAGGGCAGAGACCTATAATGCAGTGGTGTGAAACACATGGCCCAAAAGCTAAAACAGTAATGTCAGAGGGTCAATCCAATAGAGGATATGCATGTGACATCACGGCACCCAGGAGTCACTGATTGAGTGACAAAAAGATTGTAAAGGATATTTATTCATTCATTCATCTTCATGTCGGCTTTCTTCCCTTTCGGGGTCGCCACAGCGGAATGAACCGCCAACTCTCTGACATATGTTTTACACAGCGGATGCCCTTCCAGCCGCAAAACATCACTGGGAAATGTAAAGGATAGGTATTAAGCTAATTTAAACTGACATAAACTGAACAAAATAGATTCTTCAAGTGGGCAAAGAAAGGAGAAATTTATGTACGAATGTGTTTTGGACATTGTGAAATGCCTAATTTTAATTGTTCTTAATGTGGATTAACACGTATATAAACATTATCTACAGAAATTATTTTGTATTCTATTTTGAATTTTGGAAAGCTTCACTAACTGGTAATGTATTTTAGTGCTGATCTGAACACTGACAACAATCATTTTTTGATAGTAAACCTGAATATTAAACCTGCACATTTAATGACATACTTAAAACAAACAAGTAAACATAATTGTTAATTTTGTATTTACTGATTTAACATAACAAGTATAAATTCTCTGAAAATCATGAAAGACCGCAGTAACACTGCAGGAAAAGTGGGTTTAGTAGGCTACAATTTTCAATTAGCCATCATGCTTAATTATCTTTTACGATTCTTTTATGATTAAGCTTGTACATTTTCTTTTTAACTATTTTTATATTTAAACTCTTTCGTCAATAAACTCGTCACTTACTCCCACTGATGGGCACTAACCTTTAAAAACAACCTTTAGTCTGATCTAGCTTTTATGCACTAACTTTTATGCACTCTTAAAAATTGCTCATAATTTACAGTAGAATTTCAACAGCATAATTCTGTTAAACAAAAAAAACTGCTGTATTCATTTGTTAAATAAAAAAACCTGACAAAATATATTACAATTGCTACAGCAGCTAACCTATAGTATAGCTGCTTTTTTTCTCTGCTCAATGATAAACTCACCAGTAACGGCATTGTGGAATTAGTTCTGAAACGATTCTATAATTCACAATTACAAGGGGAGTTTCTTATAATGTACATAAAACAATTCAGATTTTTTTTTTTTAAGGCAAAGCAATTTGGAAAACTGAAAAAAAGAATGTGACATTGTAGCCTACATCTTTTTAAGCATTGACTTGTAGACTGTAATACAACATGATAGTATGTAGGCTAGAAGGGAAGATTTATTAAATAACATTTTTAATACATGTATGAAATTAGAAACAGTTTTCTGCTGTAGTTGCAAAAAAAAGCCTATAAGTGTAAATTTCATCAATAACAAGCCAGTTAATTTACAGTAACTTGCAGGTAACCGTGCTGCCAGTTATTTCCTGCTTTTTCCCCTCTAAAAACAGTATGCTACTATAATAATAATTAAGGGCAAAACATAGTTAATTTACAGTTACTTGTTAGCAACCATGCTACCAGTTATTTACCGTTTTTTAACAGGAACATTTTTACAGTGTGTGGTACTTGGTGAATATGAGCAATTTTCATGTGATTGTTCAGGCTCTTCTTATGAAGCAGAGTTTAAACTAACAGTTCTATTGTTAAAATATTTTACTTCATCTTGTCATTATATTATTATTATTGAACGTAGTTCTTCTCTTTGAATCATAAGTGTGTAATATGTAACAATAAAATAAAACTTGTGTTTATGGAATAATATTGCGTTGCACCATTGAGAATAAAGCGTCATTCACAACACATAGTTTTTGTGGAAATTAGCTGATGAAACCTATCGACTTGAGCAATTTTTGGACAAGCCAATACCAGATTTTCTTACTGAGGAGTTGGCAAAAAAAGGGATTTTTTTGTGTGTGCAAAAGTTACTGTTATTTCTCCTGAGAAGTATTTGATTGTTCATAACAGGCTTGGTAAAAATTATGTGCGTGTGCGGGCATGCATTACCAGTGCGAAGTGTTGATGGTCCTCCAGGAGTGATGCTGTAGATCTGCAAGAACTCTCTTCTTCTACTTCCTCCAACTATATTGAACCCAAAGCCACGAGAACCTTTCACTAGTCGAGTATGAACAGAGAAGCCTCTCAGTTCATTCGGCTGGTCTGTGAAGTCTGCTGCTATGTAGCACAGAAAGTTCAAATTAAAATAGATTGGCAAATCATCACAGTCTCTGAAAAGCTAACCAGCTAAGAGGACTACAACCAAAGACAGATCAGCAGAAAAGAATGGTGAAAGGCAAAGAAAAAAAAGTTAGGATTAAAGAAACAGAATCTAAAGGGTTGTTAGCTAGCAATGCTATTAAACCCAAGGGAACACATACACTGACAGAAATTACACCTTGAATGAATACCTTGAAAGCATTGAGACTGTAAGTCTGTAAGTGACTGCCAAATGCATGAATGTGAAATGTCTGAAGGGAAAAAGAGGAAGAAGTTACAGATAGAGGTAAGCGTTAGCATGTCTGAGCACAAACGGATCGAGCACAGCATGGTAAAAAACATTATCAGCATTGAAAAATCTGGACTGCAGGATGAAAACTGATGCTACGATGTAGGAATGGGTTTGTAATGATCATCTTCTGATTTGAAACCTAAACTATATACATTTACATTTTATGCAGATTTACAAGGATTTACAACATTGATTAACATGTTACAGAAGCAGTAATGAAGCAAGTAGTGAACTTTAACAAAGGCTGAATAAAAAATGTGTATAAATGCTGTAAAAATAGTATACAAACCTCATAAAGCTTAGTATTATAGAGCTTATTTGCACTTACATCATAGTGTTTTATTTTTTAAACAGTTTTTACATTTGTCAGTGTAAAGCTGATGAATGTATGTATATGACATGAAATGACATGCTTTTACAGTATTATTTAGAGAGAAAAAATGTGTTAACCTGCAAAAAACCTGACAAGAAAAACCATGATCATATTTATCCATTCTTTGTCCATGATTTTAATTTTTTAATGAGCTGAAGAATTCAGAATGCATGACTGTTACAGATAAAACACACTTTAGTTAGCAAGTTTTGCAGCGAGAGAAGAAATTTAAGCTGGTTTAGTCCAGCTAGTGATATTCAAGTATTTAAAATATCAACTTTAAATTGAAGCCCTCTTTTTCAACAGTATTAAGGAGGTGGCTTGATTTTCTTGTCATAGGTGGTCTGCTTTGGAAGCGTGTCGTTGAGAGACTTCTGAGTCTCGTTGTGAAGTGTCAGCATTAACCTGCAGACATGGAAACGCATGCAGATCTTCGTCTCATATTTCAGGACATGTTTGTGTCAGAGGTGATGAAGGAAGTTGCTTATGTTAACTACTGTGGCTAGTGTTACATTACAAATGATGATTGTTTGGTCAGCGTTAGTTTTTTTAAGCCAAAGTATTTTAATACAATTGACATGACTCCTGTTTTCAGAAGAAGCTCTTCTGTGTCTGATATTTCCTGCAATAATAGACCAAATCAATGTTTCCACACCATGCTTGTTTAGTACCACCACTGAATAATTCCCCTAAGAAACCTTGACCATGTGCAACGATACACCCCTCTTTGTTGTTGACGCTTTGTAAATGCACACTATGGAATATGAAAATGTATATCATAAAAAAAACACAGATATTCGGTATAAAACGGTATACAACCCAGCCCTACCCTCACAATATCTAAAAACAGAAGAGTGAACCAATGATGATGTGCTCTTTTAGATCTACTGAATTCATGGCATCAGCTGAGCTTAATACAACTTTTTGAGCATGTTTAAGCACTGAAGTGCTCCACATCTTATTTAAATAAGACATGAAAAGCTTTCCAGTAAAAACATGGATACCTAAGAAATAGGGCTGGACAATAATTGCATTTGCAATTAAATCGCAATTTGAATAAACACAATTTTCAAATAGCAGAAAATTTAATTAAGGTAAGATCACATTGGGGTGATTTTATTTGTCTGATGCTTGATTTTAAGTTAATTGATGTTGATTTGAAGTTAATGTAAATATTGCTCTTATTGTAATGCAGTAGTGATTATTACTCGTCAAAATATTGTAATGGTCTCTTACGTCATTGTTGGTAAGAAACTTTAATTGCTCGCAATTAATTTACCAAAATCGTTCAGCCTTATAGATGAGGAATGTGAGTTAAACAAAGTCAACTTAGTTGCTGATAAAGCTTTTGGTAATATACATCTAAGTACCTTGTAACAAATTGCCCCAAATCACTTTATTTCTGATAGTGTTCAAACATTGCTTTCCTTTTTCTCTAACTTTTTTCCTGTAAAATTACCATAAAAGGGCATTAATTAATGCTTAACTAACTCTCAACTAGGAAATAGGTAATAAAATATCACTTCTTAAGGATTTTGCCAACATTACCAGCACATTAATGGTAGTTACTATTATCTTATTTCTCTCAGTGAATGATCAATCACTCAAACACTGTGATAAAAATGCAGGTATCCTTTAAGGCCAGCTTATCAATATACAGGGTGACTCAAAAAGAATAACTGTATTTAATTAAAAAAAAACCTTAACATAATTAATAACATAATTAATCAATGTGAAAAGTACCTCACAAACTTCAGAGCTTCCTTAAATCGAAAGAGTTCTCGGTTTTCAAACTTGAGGTATTCTTTTTGGATCGCCCTGCATAATGAATTATAAACATTTTTAAAAAATGAATAACTGTTAAGTGAGGGTGTAAAACTACTAATGTCCAAAATCAGCATTCATTAAGCATGTGCTCATATTAACATGTGCTTAATTATGAGTAATATTTCAAATGTAATTTATGCTTAATTTAATGTGTAGTTGGCGACCCAGTCAACACCTAATTAATAGTGTGTTGTAATTTAACCTCTTAATTCTGAGTCAGGCAAATAAGTTAAATAAGAATTAGTGTGTCCCAAACCATACTATATATTACAAAAACGTTGGAGTGGTGCACGGATGATATGTACTTTTTCCGTAAAATTTCTGAGATGCAGATTGTTGAACACTCATCCGGCTGATATTACCCACAATCCCCTGCACTTGGGCAGAAGGAGTTTTCTCTTGGACCCAAACTAGTGAGCTCTCTCTGTAATATGACCAAATTTTAAACAAGAAACACAGGAATACATAATAGCTATATATATATATGTTATAATATTTTTTTAATGAAGGAATGGTTAGGTTCTCAAAAACGTCTAAATGAACTCTAAATGAACTTTCTTGGTTGGAAGATAAACTTTTCCTAAGTGTAATTTTCTTTTTAAGCCTGGACCCTAGACCACACTTACAAATAACAATAAAAAATATTTATGTATACCTTGAGTCACAAACAGTCAGTCATTCAACTGTTTTACATTAATATTATCTAAAACATTAAACACTTTTTGCTAGGGTGTTTTTTTAAATCCCACCACACATTATTTCTCTATAGTGTGTAGCTGCTATTCACTTCCATAAAACCATGTTTAAATGGTCCCTAAACAGCAAACAGTAGAAAGGTATTGTGCAGTATTAACACATTGTGACAGCTCTATTTATAAAACATCAAATCTAAAAGGAAGAAATCCCATGATATGTCATCATGGTAAATTATTACAATATGTAAAGGTCATCAATTCATTAGAGCCTATAGAATAGAATGGAATAGAATAGAATAGAATAAAATATAATCTTACAGTCAGTCATGCAGACGTTCTCTTGGCTGTGTGCTTTGTTATTAAGCCGAGAGGAGGGCTTCAGATCACGCCTGCTGCAAAAATATACAACACAAGAGGTCAGTGTTGCTATAGCTGAGGAATATAATTCTAATCACCAACTAGTGTCCAAACAGCTTAAACTATGTTACATTTAATATAAAATAAGTTGACTGATTTTTTAAGCTTACAAATGTCTTTAATATAGATCTTTTTTATGTGGTGTACATTATTTTAAATCTGCACCTGAACCTTGGTCAATATCTTTGCTTTTCTTCTTGTTCCTGCTGTACCTGAGCACTAGCACACTTTGGTACTGCAATGTACCACATTTCCCCAAATAACTACCCCAAGTGATTCCATACTTTGGTTGTAACATGTGGCTATTTGAGTCACAGTAGCATGCCAGGTATCATCTACTATGAGACTTCTCATTCTCTGACAACAATGCTATGTCATTCACTCAGCTATCACTAGCTTGGCATTTATACTTTCTGTCCAGTTCCTACAAATACTAGAATTAGTAGTGCATGGAAATTTCAGTAGATCTGGAGTTTAAATTGGACTAAGACTCAGAGAAAACGCATAGGTGCAACATATCTCCAAATGTTCCTGCATAACAATCCAAGTGTTGCCAATGCTTGAAACTCGAGATGTGAGATGACCAGGCGACGAAACTGTAAATTTAAAGGAACAGGGTTTTTTCATGCAGTGAATCAAACTGAAGTCCTCAAACTCATCCTCTTCTACTATAAAAATGAGCCCCACTGTCAAAATAAGCTGCTGCTGAGCCACCATGTGGTCTGGAGTGACAATTCACAGAAAAATCACAGAAGGGCGAACAAGTGTTCAGTAGAGGGGTTGCACTATTTTGACCCCAAGAGAATTCACACAGTAACTGCTGCATAGATGTTCAGAATGTCACTTGATGTCACAGAGTGTCAAGTGTCAGCAGTCCATGTTCTCCTTGATCAGCTAAAAAAAATTCTAAATGTGTTCAGAGAACTAACAAAGCCTTAAAAGCAAGTTTTAATTTTGGGGGGGAGAGTATCCCTTTAAAGCATGATAATCTGAAAATCTTATATGAAAAATAAAATGTAATAAATATCAGTCCCAGTCTCAGTCAACAAAATGTGCTGCAACAATAATTTAACATTGTAAAAGATCCCCTTTAGAATATGCCAATTAGGAGGAAACCTTGACAGGTTCTTTATTCACTACTTCAAAAATGATATAAAAAGTTAGATTGATGCCTGCTCTGCTTACTCTGCAAAGACCTTGGAAACCTATTAATTGTAGCTGTTGTTTCTTTATATTGTTTGATTGTCATATAAAACAGTGGATTGGTTATATTTAGGCTAAACCTCTTACAAAACTATTTGAACTTAAAAGGAGGTGATCTCTTCAAAGATTTTATTGTCTGAAGTGTCAAATCAGTATTTGAGAAGTCACCAATGCTATAACGGTTGATGACTAAATCATCACTGCAAAAATTGCCATGAGTTTGAATTACGCTATTATAGTTCATCACCACAAATGTTCATCATGTGATCTTGAAGAATCTCTTACTCTCTGTAATACGCAATCCCTGAGTCACTATACATGGTCCCCCAGCTCTCAGGTCCCATTAGCCTGGCTCCTCTGCGGGGTCCGATGCCATTCTCCAAGGCACTGACAACTCCTTCCCTGGAGTCTCGTGATTGGCTGGGAGAGGAAGTGTGGGCGGGAACACTGCTGGCTGCAGCTGAACCACCTGAAATACCAATGAAGAGAAAACAAGACGTGTGAGGAGACACCGATTGCTGCATCACAGAAACTGTTCTATCATGAAGATTAGAACTTGAGCCACATCAGTGATTTTTCTATAAACTGAAAATTGTTTATTTTTATAATGTTGTAAAATAAATTAAATGACCCCTGTTCATCACCATGAAGTAAGTCCGATTTTGGTCTTTATAACATACTCAAGGTTAAGGCTTGTTTTTCTTTCATCGTACAGCTGTGTACATGAAATTGTTCACACTGTAGAAAAATATGGAAACCATCTGAAATCATAACAAAATGTTTCTAGAAGGATTTGGGTGTGAGTTGTGAACAGCAGGGGAAGTAGGGTCAGCATCTGAGAGACAGCAGAGTACTACATGAAATCCATAGAGAACAGCGGATATGTAAAGCTCCTCTGTTGATCTGCTTCAATGTCACGCTGTGATCGATGCCTCTGTCAACTCTGCCCCTGCCCATGCACCAAGACAAAAGTGCACAGGCATACAAATCAAAAGCCAAATTTGCAAATAGTATACTGGTTACATCAGGGGATTCTTAATTATCCATTAACTAGTGATGGCAATCAATTAAAAATAACAACTAGTTAATTGCCTCATCCTTAAAAAATAATAAGGCTGAAAGTTAGTTATTCTGTGAGATTTGCCGCTGAACCTCATAAACAGCGCAGACTGTCCTTTAATTCAGCAAGCTGCTGAGATAAACACATTTTTTTAACATTATCTGGTGATATTGTTGTTCCCTTCTATTGGATGATGTGACAGGAGATTAAAAATGTTTTTTCACAAGACACAGACTTTGGTATAAGTGTCTAATACCTCTAAGTGTATCCTGAAGTAATCAAACAAACTTTAAACTAGATACAAAACTTCATACACTGCCTCGTTCAGTATGGGGTTATTTAGCATCACAATTGTCAGTGTAAAAAATCCTATTTCGAGAGCACAAAAAGACAGTTTGCATGCAAAAAAATTGAAAAAAACAGTGTTTAATTTTGAGTGTAAAATCTGTTGTGCATGAACACAGATGGTCTTGTTTGCTCTCGCAACAATACCCTCATACCACACTCGTTGGAAACAAACCACTGTTTCTATAACTGCCACAATTACAGCCAATCAGAGAGGAATTGTGGCAGTTTGTAACTGTGGTTTGTTTCGAACAAATGTTATGCTCAAAACAGATTTTTGCTTGCTCAAAACATGTTTTCCTACACGAAAAGAACATTTAATTCACAAAATGCTGCTCACACGTGTACAAATGGACTTTTCTGATCTCAAAATTTGACTTATTGCGCTCAACTATGCTAGTTGTTTAGCTGTGTGTGGTTTAATGTTTTCAGAAACAATAAATTCTTAACTCAATCGACACTCAACCCTATTTAAATGTCTGTGCTCTGTTTTGACTCTGTGGTAGAAATGATGGCAAGTGTATTGGGTTCAAGTTGGAGATTATTAACATAGAAACAATGCAGATGGTTATAGTGCAGCACTTCCTCAATCACTCAATTGATGATGTTGGTTTGTGTCTGAAGTTTGGAGTGTTTCCATGGTGCAAACGTTCTAGAATGACACACTGCTTATTCAGAACTCAAATTTGGCTTCAAGCCAAATTCGGTTGGCCATCAACAACTGTCCACATTAGGAATCTTGCCATTGTAAATAAATGCAGTTTTCACTTTTCAGACAATGCAGTTCCAATGCGAGAGGACTTCTCTCATACTTCGGTGCAGGTATGTGTGCGTTTTATCGGCTAATAATTGTAATACAATTAGTCAAATGCAAATAAAACATGTGAAATGCTAATAATCCAAACACATTAAACATTTTAGTTTTTTGTATAGTGTCATTGAATTGCCTGAGCATTAAAATCAAGGAAATCCAATTGCAAAAACTAATATTAAAGCCCCATATTCATGTCACGTTAAACAATTAAAATTTATGAAAATATTGATTAAGCACTTTGCTACAACTTAAATAATTAGCTTAATCATACTTAGCTAACAATATTTAGAGGCTCAATATTCGGTACATCTATAATTTGGAAAAAATCTGATGACCATTTTCAAATGAACATAAAAAATATCTATAAACTTAACCAATAGTTTTCCATGATGTCTAGTTACTAGACTTAGCTGTAAATAACCCAGTTTAACTAAAGTTGTAGATTAGAAACATTCTGAAGACAATCATAACATGGGTTGTATTGGGTAATTTGGCAGAAGTAAACTTTTAAAGAGACACAAGTATGTCTTCATTTTTTCATTTTGGTTTGCAACAGTATACAATAAGAAATGGCAAGCTGATGAAACCAAACACTGTCTCTTCTACTGTTTATCAAGGTGAAAGCATCGCTGGCCTGTGGAGAATGTAGGCCAGAACAGCATTCTGTCAAACATGGCACTGGTGGGGGGTATATTGCAGTAAGACCAGATGGTCAATGACTGTCCTATTAAAAAATCAACCATATGCTGTTATCGGTTGTATATTCCTTGCACTGGTTTTAAGATAGACCTTAGATGCTTATATTTAGATCAAATATTAGATGTTAAATATGCTTTTAGTTGAGGGGGTTACTTGACCAAAACACTGGTAAAAACCACAATTAACCACCATATGACCAGGGCATATTGTTGGCAAACTTTAGTAACAGGTTTTTGTTTTCATTAACAGGAGTTACTTCAAAGTTAATTTCAATACAATGCCACAAGGAAAAGTGCCATAAATGTTTACTGTACCAGACTTGAAAATCTTAATGAGCTGAAAATCAACTTAGTACCACTTTAAAACAGCAGCTAGGAGTCTACTTTAAACATTACAAATTATTCTCAAGGTCCAAATTGATTTCCGGAGTGTGGTTTTGAATGGATACCAAATGCACAACAGAGGTATTTCTCTGTTACACACACAAAAAAAAAACAAGTACGCAGAATAACAGATGGGCTACAAAATAAGAATTACCCATCATGGGGAAAAACAATAAACTAAATAATGTTACTAAATGAAAACCTAATTGTTACAGAGATTAAAGTTTTTAAAATTACAACCTAAATAAACAAAAGCGAAACATATGCACAATGAGCATGATAAAGAAAAGGAATGGGGTAACAAACAAGATGTCCAATAACAAAAAACACATTTGGGACCCCACTTGGGACATAGCTTGTGTGAGAGCAAGGAAACAGCAATGGTTTCCAGAGACAAAAATACTGTGTGGAATTATTCAGTGATTTCAACTAACACGAAGAGTTGAGTTACTTAACCAACTAACTTCATTCAGGAGTTGAGTAAATCAAAACGGAGGTGCTCAGTGTCTCATTTGCTGACTGAAGGTATGTGTGTGCTTTCTGTGGTGTTTTTTTCCCAATGAACACAAGACACAGACTCTCGCTCAAGTGCTAAGAGAGGACAGTCTCTTAGCGTCATGTTTTCAACATATCCAAGGGCGGAACTGTAAAAGATCCTCCAAACTGTTAAAGTTGATGTGGATTCTTGACACTTGAGAAGGACACACTGCTCAGGTTTAAAAATGAATGCTTTTTAATTAGTCCTCACTATAAGCTAGGGTATAAGCTAGTAATTGCAAAAATGCAAATAAAAAAAAACATTGAAAGATTAGGAATTATTTAAATAAAACACTTCATATCCATCCATCCATCCATTATCTTGAAGGCTTTTTCCCTTTCGGGGTCGCCACAGTGTAATGATCAGCCAACTATTCCAGCATATGTTTTACCCAGCAGATGCCCTTCCAGCTGCAACCCATTGCTGGGAAAACACTTCATATCATGTATTATAATGTACATTATAATGGCTATGTATTTGGAATGTAAATGTATTTTCAACAGACGTTGTAGACTGCCTTGTCATCTGATTAGCGGAACTATCTAGTAGAAGATGTGAACCTATAAGCAATGTTCAGTTTATTTCCAAGGATCACAAATTCCTATCATGATACAGACCGTTTCAATTTACATCTTAAACAAATAACCCTGCTTGCATGGGTTAAATATTTCCAATATAAATGAAATGTCAGGTTTTACATTCAAGCATCATCTCGAAGTGGCGTGAATTTTTCTTAAAGACTCATTGGCTTTTTTTATGATCAGTATCATAAATGCAATATTGACCACAATAATCGTGATGTAAAAACTTTGCCAAATTTGGCAGCCCTTCTTAACAGTAATCAGTACAATTGTCAAATAATGTTTTTTTTATTCTGGAATAGTTTCATAAATTTAGTGTTCTTAGTCTCTTTGTATGCAAAGTATTCTTGGTAGCTCAGGTGGTTAACGTAAATGAAAGATGCCTTCAGTCTTTTAAGTACATATTTTATATGTACTATATAGTTTTCTGAAGATATCATCATTCAAGTATCACTTTTTTACCCCTTGAAAAGCCTATTAAATTGATCACTGTACTGTAGCAAAGTCAGGGGTTGCAAAGTCCAAATTTATTCAATACAAAATGTGTACAAGCTACTTTATCAGTTTCAATGCATGCTTGAAAGCCTCTTCTAATGAAAAATCCATGCTGATCTTTCCCAGGCTCTTAAAGCTACATTGATTATACAATGTCCGTCTTAAATCCTCAACATAAGTATACAACTCATACACACTTCAATCCATTTTTTTTGTAAACTATCAAATATGAAACATATGTGGTTAAATAACAGGATAAAGCTGTGCACTGGTGTGTCAAGTTGCTGTAATGTATAATATTGTGTTCCGTGCCCACACATTCTGCTCAAATCCAAATGTCAAGGAAAGGTGGAATAATAATAAAGGACAAGACAACCTGAAACGTGGCTCACACTGGTACAGGTTTCTACACTTTAAGATATAAAAAATCTTCAACAGTATAAACATTGACATTCTATTTCAAGCTATACATAAAAATAAAAAAAAACTAGGGCAGATTTTCATCTGGTTTGTTTAGGCCAGGCACTTATGAAGGGGTCACACAATGAGGTCATTCGAAGCCATAAGGAGCAAGAATTGTACGCTGCCATGTTGGGGAGACAGACAATGCACATTTGGTGGAGTTGTGTCTTGCGTCCCAATCCAGGCAGAATTAGTTTTTTTTAAGGGTGTAAAAAGAGAGGTAACTATCGTAACTGTAATCTAGGCATTGTAGAATTTCTTCTGTGCGCGTACGTGTAGAAATAAATCATTGTATTAAAACCTGTTAATCTTGTGCTGCTGGTATGTGCAAAGCATTGACTGTGTATAACAGGAGCAAAAATGTAACTAGCTGGAAAGCTCTCATGTACAGTGCGCAAAGTGATCATATCTCTGCAATGATCGCAATAGCAAAATGTAGAAGAAATTGAAAAAAATGAAACAAGAAGCTTCAAATCACGCAAGTCTTCGTGATTCGAACACGGGTAAGCCCCACACACTTCTGAAAAGCTGTGTTTACGTTTAGCCAAGAGATGGTGCGTATTATATATGCAGAAAAGGTAGTAAGAGTGAAACTTATGGCAATTTAAAACAACAGTGTCACGTAGTGTTGACATGGCTAACGACATTAAAAATATCTTTATTGAGCGCGTTAAAAACATGTATGAAATAAAAGAAGATGTAAAAAACTGCTGTTTCTCTCTGAGCACATGCAAAATTTTAGTGTCAGACACTGAAATGTTAATTAATTACGTTAATATTTTATTTAAAAATCTATAATTTTACTCATAATGCCCTTCCCCTCACCATTACTTGCTCTTATAAGAAAAAAAAAATCTCCAGAGTAGAAGAAATATGTAAAAGAGAAAAACAGCAAGAGAAACAGATTACGGATGTTTTATGACTATTATAAATAAAAATATTATAAAATGTTACTTATGCAATTAACTATAGCTGAAAAGGAGTGCGTATACGCTGGGGCTAAACTGTACAGATGTGCTTTATTGTTGCTTACTTGATGAAAAAAGTTTGAGAACCACTCCCATATTTGATTATATTTGGTCAGCCCTTATTTAGTTTTTTCCATGTTTGTTTTAGCTATGGACAGCATAATAACGGAAAGGAAAGCTTACATAGTTCAATTGTACAGTGGTTTTATTTAAGGGTTTTAAATGTTTTGAATTAAAAGGGGGAACTAATGACATATTATATACAATTATAATAATAATATTAATAATAATAATAATAATAATAAATAACACTGAATCAAAAACTAACAGCAGAAGAGACACTGGATGTTTATTAACACTCCAATTCTTCTGATATCTGCCCCAGAGGTGTATTGTTACCTGATAACAGTACAATAGATTTTCTGTGGAAATCTGCCTAGATTTTACTGTACTGTAAAGATCCCTGAAGAATTCTGAAGACTGGTGTGACATGCTCTGACTTCATTCTTGTAAAGATTTTGCTAACCATTATTTGATAAAACATTCAATATATCTTTAAAATAAATAATGAATATTTAGTGAACTCTTCACAAGTTACTAAGTCTAAGTCTAAGTGCTTAGAAGAAGGCTCTTTTTTTACAGTATATTCTGTCAAATAACATAAAAGAGTTCGCTTTATAGTGTTTACAAAATTTATATAAATAACAGATAAAATTGAACATTGCAAAATAACCTTGAGGTGTATGTATATTTGATGTGTTAGTCCTACCGGAGAGACCCGAGTCCTCCTCGCTGTTGTCTGCCTCCTCTCCTGTTTTCTCCAGGTTGCTGAGGGACTTGCTGCGTGTGCGAAATCTCCTCAGCAGGTTACGGTGCTCCTGGTAACTAATCGGAGGACTTTCCGGACCAATGTGAACTGGACGGGGTGTGCCGTAGTAGTTCCCTAAGAGCAAGAAGTCAAAGTCATCCTAAGAGTGCCACAGCCAGTTGGTTTTCTTTCAATCCTGTTTCAAGACACCTACCAGTAACTTTAAACTAGCCAAGAGGAGCTTAATTAGTGGAATCAGGTATGTCCATTTAAGTTTAGAGGAAAACTGTGCAGGACTGTGGTTCTCTTTGCCTACCCAAGTTTTAATCCAGCTTGCCCAGAAAACACTTTTCATTAAAACAAGTTAATATCATCTAAATTACATCTTGTTGAACTAGTTGGCTTATTGTACTCAGTGGATATGATTTTGCTAAATCTGTAGATTTTCTGTAGACTCTCTCTCAACTCTCTCTTTTACTAAAATATTCCATGTTTTGACTTTTGTGTTGCATACATGCATCTGTAAACATGTACGTAGCAAAAAATTCTCATCAATTTTACTCATTTATTTTTGAAAGTTTTTTTTTTTAAGTTTCTGTTTAATAAAAACAACATTATTCATTATTAGTTCATTTGATTAATTGTGTTACTGCCTAGGCAATTCATACAATGTGTCAGGGTTTTTGTCTCCGACCGTGCGTTTCTGTTCCCTTGTGCCGGTTCCAGGTTCTCCCACGTGTCAGGTGACTCCCCCGCGGTCCCCTGATAGGCGGTGATATTGTCTGCGTGTTTGTTTATGTTCTCACTTCACCTCGTGGCTTGTTGCGTCCCGTGTCTAATTTCTCGTTAGTCTCTTCAGCTGTCTTCCCGCGCGTCTTCACTGATTAGTCTCCCTTTTTATACCTCTATGTTTCTGTTGATCGTCACGGGTGCATTAATTGTCTTTATGTGCGTTACCTACATGATACGTTGTGCCATCTGGTTAGTTACTTTGTAGAGTTGTCAGAGTTTACCAGAGGTCTAAGTTATTTATGTTATTGTTTAAGTTTTGCCCCCTCGTGGGTCTTTTATTTTAGCCATCTCTTTTCTCCTTGCTTTATTCTTTAATAAAAGAGCGTCTCAGGTCAAGCTGTCTCTGCGTATGAGATCTTTCATTCCACGCACATCCCCGAACGTGACACAATGCCTTAGTCCCATTTCATACTTTGACTAGAGAAAATGTATTGTGTATAATGAACTTAAGCCAGGTGGAACGTTTTGTTAGAGTTTTTTGAGAATTGCAATTGAAAGCAATTCAGGCCCACACAAGGTGCACTCCAGGCCGAAAACCCCTAGAACCCCAAGAAAGTCATCTTTAATGACAACTCTTCATTTTCATAAGCTTCAGATTCATAGATTAATTCCCCTGAAAATCAGTTAGAGCCTGGTGATTTGCTCTTTTTATTATGAAGACTTTGGATATTTTCTTATCTTTTCCAATAGGTATGATTTACTATTTGCTTGAAAAGGTGCCTGGGACTCAAAATAATGGCAAAATCTACAATCTACAATTATTTTATGTTAATAAAATCAAGCAAAAAAACTATTCATTTTAAAAACTACAATTAAGACATAAATTGAGAAATGCAGAGATAAAATAGTTGTTTGGACGTTGGTGCTGAGTCGACAAAGCGCAGCTGAACAGGTGAGTCTTTAGCCTGAATTTAAACGTGACTAAAGTGTTAGCACCCTTGATCTCTTCTGGAAATGGGTTCCATCTATGTGCCTTATGGTAACTAAAGGAGTATTTACCCTGTTTGGAATTAACCGTGGTAGATCTCATTTATTGGACCCAAGGGATTTTTAATACAAAAAATACATAAATTTTGTATTAATTAAAATACATTTAATTCATGTTTTTTCTTTTTTTCTCACGGAATCTTTAGTGACATCTATCCATGCAAATCCTAGTGATCTGAGCGCTTGGTATTCAGTGAGAATATCTGCTATCTCTTTTGATGAAGACCCATTAATTGACTAATAGACACGTAGTAATTCTTTAGATCTACTCTAAATGTCATGAGGAAAGAGTAAAGTTATGAGGACTGTTGTGATATGCTCTGATTTTCTCGCTCTACTCAGGTTCCTGACATCCATGTCTTGGACTACCCTCAAGTTAACAAATTACCTTTTTAGTGTTAATTTAATTGGCGGTTCAGGTCAGTTATTCATTAATCCATCACACCACCATCAGGGAGAAACACAGTTTACTTTAAGTAACATTTCCAGGATTACCATTAATGCTAATTGTAAAGGTCATTGATTTGTGGTTTAACTACACTGGATATATTTCTCTCATTAATATCTCACAGGATCAACAAACACTATCAAAGTTACATTGATAATAAAAGTAAATCCATTATATTGTCATATTATGCTCTCCAAAAATACTGAATCCACCTCGAGGAAGGACTCCTCAAGGCTTTGAACCAGCCCTGATTTCCATCTATTATTGATTGAGTAATTTGCCTTTGCAGAGTAAATAAATCACGGCTTACCGTATCTGCAAGGTGCGTAGGTTGTTTATGGCATTTTGTAAATGCAGCAGAATTTTTTATGCTAATTCATTTTATTGGTTTAATTGCGTGAGGAAGGCAATTCTGCCCCAGAGAGCCATAATTCACATACTAAAGGCACATGTCACCGAACCCAAGGTAACAGAGGAACGAGCTCCCAGTTCAGCACCTCACTTTCAATCACCATATGCTTGACATTAAAAGACTATTTGTAGAGGTTATTTCAACTGTATAATTGAAAATGCTCAGCAATAGAAACACTATAAATGTATTTCAAGATTAGATTCAAAACAAAACCTAATAATTGATAATTAAAAGGATGGACTTCATTTCGTCAAGATACTAAGTCAATGGCATATTGAGCATGTTTACTCAAGCTAAGCAGTGAAGTATTTGATGCCCTGCTGGTTTTGAGAATTTTTCCACAGTGAAAGGAATGATTCATCTATCAACTTACAGGTGCTAAATGTGATTTTTCTGAGCCAGAAGTGACATCCCCAAAACAAAGTGTCTCACAGACAAAATTATACATATCCTGATTTTAATATCTTTTGCTGATAGCTACAAATTTATTTGGATTTGGCAAGAGTCAGCTTGACCCTAATCTCTGAAAGTAGCTTTGAAATGTTCAATACCAAACTGTTAAATGTTCATTTCAACAATCAGAAATAAAACGAATAAAATCAATAACAATGTAATTGAGAAATGTTTGACTTCTATGAGTGAAATAAGTATTTGCTGCTTACAAAAACATTACTTCATATTTGGTGTTTCTGAAGTTGTTTCTGGATGTTGGCAGTTCATCTCAGGTTTACACACATTTCAGGAGGGATCTTAACAGATTCTCTCAGTCATTTTCAGGTTATGTGGATTATGTCTAGCAACCATATAGCTTTTCAGGCCATAATATTCAAGTTTCAATTTTGTAGTTATTTATGAGTTTCTGTCTTTTAATGTAGAAAGAAACATAGCATTACATTTATTGACGGATTATTTCTTTGTTTGTGGGCCAACAGTCAAAATCAGCAGTGGGTCAAATCCACTGACATCGACAAGGGAACATACTGAACCGTCTCAAATGGTAAAGCAACGGCAGTTATATAAATTATTATCAGAGTATGTCAGTTAAAAAAAAAACTTAAAACATGAAAAATAGAGTTTAAAGAGTTTAGGGAAGAAATGGATTCAGGAGTAGGGTATAAAATAAACTAAATAAAAACAAATTCCCCTGTCCTATACATCATTGTCCTTAATGCACAAACATAATCTGAACCTTTTTACTTGTTCCACAAGCGCTTTCACTGTCCTCTGCCTAAAAACTTCCCTGCATCTTTAGAGTGTATTATGTAGTATATAGTATATTCAATTTGTCACATTTTGTTAGGCAACAAGGGGATGAGAAGTACATTTGGAGATACTTAATTTAAATGCATGTTACAAAACAAAATAAAAACTAGAAGCTGGAAAACAGGTTTTGTGAGAAAAAGATTCGACAAGGATTAGTAAGGGAAAAGGGGCAAGGAGAAACTAAAGTGAAATTTTTATACAAGCTAAATGTATAATCTAAAGTGAAATGATTATACAATGAGGAAATCCAGGTGGTAATAATAATATTAAGAAGGTAACAGAAGACAAAAGTTCTGGGGTAATCGTGGGTGAGTAAGGACCTGGTAAAATCCTGGCTGACATATAATAGTAACCTTATACTCTAGTAATTGTATTTTGATCCATGTTTTCATGTCAATTAAGTGATTCAATATATACTTAATCAGTTGTGCAAAAATATAATTACGTAAATGAAAAAAAAAAAAAATTCACCCAATATGTCAGTGCCAAATCACACAAAACAGTGTAGTAAACTCATCCTGAATGCTACTTTACATATAAACATGACTGATAATGTCAAATAAAACAAATGAATTGATAAATGTGACCTAAATGTTCAGTGACAGCGGCCTAGTATGAATGTACATGCCTTTCGTTTTAAGGGCTTTTAAACAGCAGGAGTTATACGCAGCCAACACAACAGTCACATCGATGTATTATGATGTGAGCAAACACAGCTCTTAGATCTGTCAGTCAATAAAGCACTAGCAGAACAAACAGACAGACATACACAACACACAACCCAAACAATCTCTTTGAATCCCTTTTAAAAGTTTAAAATATTACCGAGTACATTTTAAATAATCTTACAATATACTGATATACAGGGGCACTTCTTGGGATTGAGAACATTGGGGGTTGAGCCAAGACACTTAGGGAGGTCCCTATAATATCACAAAGAAAAAGGCATAAAAAAAACCACAAAAACTTTTTGTAACTTTTTGCCATACAAATTAAAACAAGACCTCATTCATTTATTTGATAAGGTTAAATCTTGAAGTATTGAGCCAGGCAATTCAAATCGAAAGAGCCAACTCTTGTAAGTTCCAATGCATTTCTTCTGAATGTATTCTTCTGATACGATCAGTTTAATGTCTGAGCAACAACATAAAGTCTGACCTTTGTTAGGAAGACAGCAAAGTTAACACTAATATCAGCTAACATTAAAGGGGTGTTGACTGTTTTTATGTTTTTACTAAATTACTCTGGTCCAAATATTGTTTTCTTCATATACTTTAGGGAAACCATGTGAACACAGAGACTTCAGAGACATCACTCAGGAAGGCATTGGCTTGTCTGGAAACGTTGAGCAGGCCTACCCACCTTGTGTGTTACATCTAGGTAAACCAGACTACTAAAACTGATTGTTTTTTGCTAAAGTTTTCAGTAGTGTTTCAAGTGTGCATACATGTAAGGCATTAGTCTCAAAAATAATGGAGGAAAACTCAACAGGAACTAGACTGAACAAAACCAACTTGAGAATGAACAGCTTTAGAAACACACTGGGACAATTAGGGCAAACATTTTATAAATCGTAGAATTCTGTATAGATTGCATTTAAACTAAGGATACAAATATTCCACTTTAAAAGAATAATGAATAAATTAATCAACTTACTCTTTCTAGTAGTAATCAATTATTCCAGAAAACTCATGAATATGTCCTGACCTTTGAACTTCCCGCTCTCCAACAGCGCTCCAGACTCTTCCAGCGAGAAGAACTCCTCAACAGACACAAAGTTATAGTCCACCCCTGTGATCTCACCCGTTCGTGGCTGCCGAGTTGTACCTGAAGGGGAAATCAAACAAAACTTGACAAGTTAATCACAGCAAGTGCCAAAGACAAAGTAAAATGAACAAATCTGTCCCAAACTTCAGCCTATACCTCATTATGTTTTTGCACAACTTTCAGACTGCACTGCCATCTTCCCCTGTCTACATTCAGGCTTGACTGACAAGTTAACAGGGCTATGAACAGCCTAGACCAATTACAGCAGTCCACCCTGAAAAATCTGACATGGCCCTCTCTTGCCACAGGCTTTGAGCGGCTTCACACTGACACAACATCAATCCTCCGTTCTTTATCACCCTTCTCCCACACACAAACACAAATCCTACCTCCTGCTACCAATTCTCTAATTAAAGACGATGATAAGCAAAATCGCCCTGTGTTCCATGACATGAGCATTAGTCGCAGCGCTTGGCGCAGAGGTCCAGCTCTCTGCAGTGTCAGAGTATTGATATATTCACCCACGGTGCCGGGCGGGATGATTAGATTGAATTACTAGTGGCCACTCCCACTATGCGTCAATCACAACAACAGGCAGGGACATGGGGAGTTAATGCATTGCTCTGTCTCATTTCAGCCTAGCCTCCAGGGTCTATGAGTGTGCAGTTGTGTATGAGTGTAGGAAATTAGGCAATGCCTTCAGAAACAATGGGGTGTTCATACGATTATATCATCATTGTACCCGGTAACAGTTATTCCAAATGTACAGTAACTTATTGCCAGGTGTTACAAAACATAATAGATAGTGATAGTGTGCAGGTTTATTGCAACACACAGTGCTGAACAAGACAACACACAGTCACAAAACAAGAACATTCCTTAGGAAGAGATGATCAGGTGTGTAACATAGAGCAGATAGAAACTTACGACAGCAGCCATTTTGAGAATGAAAGCGAGGCTCTGGAGGGAACAAACCTCGAAGTACCTGTAGACAACAAAGGAGTGGACAACCGAATTGGATCAGCTGCCATGAAGTATCATTGACGCTTGAGCAAACTATTCCATCTGTCATTGCTATTCTTACTTTTCTTGACACTACTTCCATGTTTTTTTCCCTCTGCAATGGTACAGATTTATCATATGACCCATGGCAAAGAAATATTAATTTTTATTGTTGGGTGATGCCTTTACCACATAAATGAGCAGTTGGTAGTTGCACCTATGTTTAACCCTTTCAGACCTGGTGTTTATTCCAATGGACACCACATTTCACTAGTTGTTTATTGCTTTTTTCTGACAACTGATGTTTTAATGTAGTAATATGTCTGAAAATCTCAGGATATTGAAATTATTAGAAGAAAAAACTATTCGGGTCTAAAACGTTTGAAGCACAAAACATTAAACAAATTTAACATGAACACTTGACATGCATCAAGTTAATGAACATTGTTGATTTTTTTCTATTTTGTCCAACACAGATGTGTAATTTTTTTATGTATAAATTACAAGCAAAAAACAAAAACAATTAAAAACTATTTTGGTGTTGAATAAAAAAAGCAGCAGAAACAGACTTTAACTAGTTCTCTAACTCTATAAGACAGTTATAAGGGATGAAACATCTCAAATCAAATTTTTGTGAGTGTGTCTACACAAAAGTTCCAATGGGGTATAGCAGTTGAGAATTTTGTGGGCATCTCCTTTATCTTGATGTTTTCAGAAAACCATGGTTTGAGAATGCACAAAGAATATTTATTTGAAAAAAATGTACCTAAAGGTGCTATGTCATGATAACGTGACTTTTCTGACATTCCTATTATCTAGAAGTGTTGTTCCCTCATAAAAAACATGCCTCAAGTAGTATTCAGAATAGTTCACACATGTTTGAGTAATCCTTTATTCCTTTTTTCTGAGCTTAAAACGGATTGTTTTCCTTATTCCCGCTCAAGCCCCACCCACTTGTCAATCATATGAATTGCTAGTACGGCCCCTCTCTACTACGCACAGGAAACGTGGTTTGACCCGGAAGTGTGACAGCAGCAGACCGGCGCTGAATACACAATGCCAGTGCATTTCTGCATGTCAGGAGAAACGCTATTTCATGCTATTATGCAAAGCTTGCGTAAAAAAATTGAAGATTGCGACTAAATCTTGCATTTTACACAGGTACACCTATAATAAAATAATCTTCTTCTTCTTCTTCTTCTTTCGGCTTTTCCCAGTTTAGGGGTCGCCACAGCAAATCATCTGTTTCCACCTAACTCTGGCCTCAGTATCCTCTACTCTTGCACCAATTACCTTCATGTCCTCCTTCAGCACACCCATATAACTTGTCTTTGGCCTTCCTCTTGCCCTCTTGCATGGCAGCTCCATCTCCAACATCCTTCTACCAATATAAGTACTATCCCTTCTCTGCACATGTCCAAACCATCTAAATCTGGCTTCTCTGACTTTGTCTCCAAAACAACCAACCTGAGCTGTTCCTCTGATGTGCTCGTTCCTAATCTTGTCCATCCTTGTCACTCCTAAACTGAACCTCAACATCCTCATCTCTGCTACTTCCATCTCTGCCTCGTGTCTCTTCCTCACTGCTACAGTCTCTAACCCATACATCATAGCTGGTCTCACTACTGTTCTGTACACCTTTCCTTTGATTCTTGCTGACACTCTTCTGTCACACAACACCCCTGACACTTTTATCCACCCACTCCAACCTGCCTGCACTCGCCTCTTCACCTCTTTTCCACACTCCCCGTCGCACTGGACTGTTGACCCCAAATACCTAAACTCCTCCACCTTCTTGACCTCAGCCCCCTGTAACCTCACTGTTCTACTTCCCTCCCTCTCGTTCAAACACATGTATTCTGTCTTACTACGACTGACTTTCATTCCTCTTCTTTCTAGGGCAGACCTCCAACTTTCCAGCTGTCCCTCCACCTGCTCTCTACTCTCACAACAGATTACAATGTCATCTGCAAACATCATTGTCCATGGGGATTGCTGTCTGACATCATCTGTCAATCTGTCCATCACCATAGCAAACAAGAAGGGACTCAAAGCAGATCCTTGATGTAGCCCCACCTCCACCTTGAACTCCTCCGTCTGACCTACAGCACATCTCACTGTTGTCATACTCCTCTCATACATATCCTGAACTACTCTGACGTACATCTCTGCCACTCCTGACATCCTCATACAGGACCATAGCTCCTCTCTCGGCACCCTGTCATACGCTTTCTCTAAGTCCACAAAGACGCAGTGCAGCTCCTTCTGACCATCTCTGTACTTCTCCATTAGCATTCTCAGAGCAAAAATGGCATCAGTAGTGCTCTTCCTGGGCATGAAGCCATACTGCTGCTCGCAAATATCCACTTCCCTTCTTAGCCTAGCTTCCACTACTCTTTCCCAGAGTTTCATTGTGTGGCTCATCAACTTTATACCTCTGTAGTTGTTACAACTCTGCACATCACCCTTGTTCTTAAAGATTGGCACTAGGACACTTCTCCTCCATTTCTCAGGCATCTTCTCACTCTCTAGAATCCTGTTGAATAACCTAGATAGGAACTCCACTGCTGTCTCTCCTAGACACTTCCACACCTCCACAGGGATGTCATCTGGACCAACAGCCTTTCCACTCTTCATTCTCCTCAGAGCCTTCCTCACCTCATCCTTTCTAATCTTTTCAACTTCCTGCTCTACAATGTTCACCTCTTCCCCCCTTCTTTCCCTCTCATTCTCCTCATTCATCAACTCCTCAAAATACTCCTTCCATCTTCTCTGCACACTCTCCTCACTTGTTAGAACCCTTCCATCTCTAGCTTTAATCACCCTTATCTGTTGCACATCCTTCCCATCTCTGTCTCTCTGTCTCGCTAATCTGTACAATTCCTTCTCACCTTCCCTCGTGTCTAACCTGGCATACAACTCATAATATGCCTTCTGTTTGGCCTTTGCCACCTCCCTCTTCACCCTGCGCTGTGATTCCTTGTAGTCCTGTCTACTTTCTTCAGTACTTTCGATGTCCCACTTCTTTTTAGCTAGCCTCTTCCTCTGGATGATGTCCTGTACTTGCTCATTCCACCACCATGTTTCCTTATCTTCTTTCCTTCTTCCTGCTGACACACCTAGCACCTTCCTACCTGTCTCCCTGATCACTTCTGCTGTAGTTTCCCAGTCCTCTGGAAGCTCTTCCTGACCACCCAAAGCATGTCTCAGTTTCTGTCTGAATTCTACACAACCGTCTTCCTTTTTCAACTTCCACCACTTGGTCTTCTTTTCCATCTTTCCTCCCCTCTTCTTCCTGACCACCAGAAACATCCTACACATCACCATCCGATGCTGTCTGGCTACACTCTCTCCTACCCATACTTTGCAGTCAGTGATCTCTCTCAGGTTGGCTCGTCTACTTAGGATGTAGTCCACCTGCGTACTCCTGCCACCACTCTTGTAGGTAACTCTATGTTCCTCCCTCTTCTGGAAATAAGTGTTAACTACAGCCATTTCCATCCTCTTGGCAAAGTCCACCACCATCTGTCCTTCTGGGTTCCTTTCCTTAACACCAAACCTGCCCATCACTTTCTCATCACCTCTGTTGCCCTCGCCCACATGACCGTTGAAGTCTGCTCCCACCACTACTCTCATCTAACTCACTCCGGAATCTCTCCTTTTCTTCCAGCTTACAGCCTACTTGTGGAGCATAACCACTCACTACATTCAACATCACCCCTTCAATCTCTAACTTCAAACGGATCACCCTGTCAGACACTCTTTTCACCTCTAAAACATTCCTCACAAACTCCTCCTTCAGGATCACTCCTACCCCATTTCTCTTCCTATCCTCACCATAGTAAAACAGTTTGTATCCCCCTCCAATACTACGCGCTTTGCTACCCTTCCACCTGGTGTCCTGCACACACAGAATATCTACCTTCCTTCTCTCCATCATGTCTGCCAGCTCTCTACCTTTCCCGGTCATTGTACCAACGAGTCCCTATTCTCAGACCTATGCTCTTGCCTTTCCTCTTCTCTCTCTGCCTACGAATCCTTCTCCCTCCTCTCCTTCTTTGACTAACAGTAGTCCAATTTCCACCGGCACCCTGTAGGTCAACAGCACCGGTGGCGGTCGTTGTTAACCCGGGCCTCGACCGATCCGGTATGGAAATTGAATTGATGACTTGCATATTTGGTTTTGGCATGTTTTACGCCGGATGCCCTTCCTGACGCAACCCTCTCTATTTATCCGGGCTTGGGTCCGGCACAGAAGTCACTGGCTTGAAACCCCTAATGAATTCATAAAATAGTACGCCGACATTAGAAATCATACAGTGTAGAGTAAGCCCGTCTGATATACCTGTAAACAAGCCGATGAAGAGCCTTTTCCTCCGATTTCTGTATCATTCTGTGGACTCAAACTCCATGTTAGACTCTGCTTTACACATATAAGGTGCTGTTACTTCCTGCATAGCTGTTGCCTGTCGATTATTATGTTTTAAAACAATAACATGTGTTTAAAGCATCACTATTTGTGTCTGTTTTCGCTCAAACCAGACTAGCTTGAGAGCACTGGTCAGTAGGGGTGTGCCGAAAGCTTGTTTGTGGGAGGGACCGGTGTAAACAGCGCGTTTTTGCCAGGCCAAAAATATGAGGTGATTCAAAGGAGTTGTTAATGAAAAGTATTGCATTTTGAACGTTATTAACAGTGCAGTGCTAGTATAGAGGGCTCAAATATTGACTCTAAGTGCTATAACAAGGGCATAAAATGGGGCCATTAATTTAAACAAAGCGTCATGGTGGCCCAGTGGGTAGCACATTCGTCTCACAGCAAGAAAGTTGCTGGCTCTAGGCTCGGCTGGGGCAGGTGGCATTTCTGTGTGGCGTTTGCATGTTCCCCCTGTGATCATGTGGGTTTTGTCCGGGTGCTCCGGTTTCCCCACAAGTCCAAAGACATGCGGTACAAGTGAATTGAGTAAGAACAATGGCCCATAGTGTTAAAGAGTGAATGTGTGTGTGAATGTTTCCCAGCAATGGGTTGCGGCTGAGCATCCGCCGCCTCGCATATGCCAGAGTTAGTGGTTCATTCCGCTGTGGCGACCCCGAAAGGGAAGAAAGCCGACATGAAGATGAATGAATGAATTTAAAACAAAATTTAATATAATCGGCTAAACAATTGAAACATTAGAATGCTGATTCAAAATATTTACTTTATAATACTATAGCATTATAACATTATAACGTTTGCTGCTTCCTATTTGTTTTGTCATATTGCTGTAAATGTGTTACCACAATGTTGAATTTGTTGCTCATAAATGTCACATGAGGACTAATATCTGGATGAAAAGATATCTGCTTCTTTTGTGCTCTGATCATGATACATGATAATAAATGGTGGTCTGTCTCTGTCTGTACCTGGCATTTTTGACTCATCAGACACACGACAAGACTGGCTAGTCCATAGCGAGGTAGCCAGTAACCAAAGACAAGGCTTGATTATACAAATAGTACCCAAATAGTTGTTCATATTTATGTATCATTCAGCAACCTACAACAATGTAATTTGTTACTTTTTGACAAATATATACAAAAATAATTTGGGCTTTGCAAGTTTTCCGTTGCACTAGAAAAATCAGTCTCTTTGTGAAAGCACAGGTTTCATAGTATTCCTGTAAAATGCAGTGAAAGTTACCATGTCAGATTCATATGATGCTAAGCAACATTTTCACTGGTCACCCATTGCATCCCTTGGTAAAGTATCCAGTCACTGAATCTCTAAACTTATTTTAAATGATTTGAGATTCCTGTGATTAAATTTGTCCAAAGAATGATGGCATGAGCATCTACTTGTTGACATCTGGGCCAATTTATAGCTATGTTTAGTTTGAGCAGACAGACTTAAATTAATGCCTCCTCTCAGGACCCAACAATTCCTCTGTGGATAGTACTTTAACTTGAATGTATCATAGTGCTTAGTCTCAGAATCTGCTATTGTCCCAAAATACATATTTTGGATGCAGTGGCTGTCTTGAGTCATTCTTCCTCAATTGAATGCACTTCAGGCTAGCTAGCTATTCAGCCAACAGGGGTTAAGGGACTGGGGTAAGCTAATACTGGGAGATTAGCATGTGACGTAACTTTGTTGGTCCTGACACATCGCCAATTGACCTAGTTAAAGTATTTTTTATATTTATTCATATTGATTTACATTTGTTCATACATATAAACTTTCTGGTTTCTAAGCTCATCACACCTTTAAGTTCTTTGGTGCATCTTGAGAACCAGAGGCAATACTTCGGTGGAGCTAAAATTTAAATTGAATGGTTATGATAGAAAACCTGTTTTTTTTATAATACGTTTACTGGTCAGTTTCAATCAACACTTTCTTCATTATTAAACTCTACCTTATTGACTGAACTGGGATGGTCATACTTCCAGATTTCAGAGGGAACTTTGCAAAACCTAAGGTAGCAGTATATGGAAATTATATGTCAACCTCAAATTTTTATTGGGATTTATCCCAATAAAAGTTACTATGATGCAACTGCAAAATAAATTGTATAAAAACATTTTTTTAAATTTGAAACTTCAAAACACATTTTAGATACTGTAAGCCATCTGAAGTGTAATCACAAATTTCCAGAGGGAATCAGAGATGAGATACAGGGAATGTTTTACCCTCAGCGTGTTAATCGTTAAAAATGCATTTTATATAATATTTAGTCATCTGAACAAAGGCTTTATTGATGTTCTCAAATTGCATACTGGAGAAAAGCTCAATGTTGTGTGCTTCACAGCCAGCAGAGGTTAGAAGCTATTGAGTGGGTTTCTTCGATGCATATGAATCTTTTCTAGATTACACAGATTATACAATGGCTTGATTGCCAAAGATCAAAAGACCAAAGATGATTATATAGGTAAAATTCTAATGGTCCAAGGCAAATCTGAGGGGCCTACCAAGGATCAGGTGCCCCTTCTTATACAGTAATAAATACTCTGAAAAGTAGAAAGTAAAGAGTTCATAATGGTGCATGTAGTACAAACCAATGTAGGCCCTCTTTCTGCCTCTGGCCCAAGTCAAAGATTAAATCGGTTTCGGATGTTTTAGTCGATATTTATCTGTATTTCGTATTCTAAAAGACAGCAAAGGAGGAATACATACCATCTCTGGGAAATGCACAGAAGCTGTTTTCAAAATTATCTCAATATGCTTATTTCACACCACGGTCATACTACCTCTTAACACGAATTCAGCTTTTTTTAACCCCGCAGGAGCCTCCTTTTCATTCTCAAAGAGGCCTCGGTGAGAAATTGTCTCTGACTCCACCTGAATGATGTAATGGCTGCAATTTCGTAGACATCTTTTGGCCACCTTTTGATCCTGGCCAGTGATGTAACCATATGGGTACCAGAAATAATAGTCTTTCTACTAATAGACAATAGTCTTTCTACAAGTAGAGTTCCCAGGGGACTGAGGAGCACATCACAAGAACCCCGTTCAAGCTATTGGTGGCTTATATGCCAGTATGCCTTAATCTGGGTCCAGGAACCAGAGCTCCCGAAACATCACTGTCTTTCTAATCACAGAGGCATCTCAGGTCACTGCGCAGCTGTAATGTTTATCTAAGGGAATTCCAGCATGCAGGAACCTGATTAGCTATAGGTCTAAACAACTGAGCCGTCTCCCTTGTCATATTTCTGATGTTAATACAGAACTCAAAGACTCTTCAAAACACTATTTTAAAAATGTCACCTCAATCAACTATTAAGGAAAAAAAACGTGGTTTGACATAGACACCAAAAACATGGCAGTTGTGTCTTTAATCATTAAAAAAAATTGGGGTCTGCATCAAGCAAAGCACTAATTTCATGAACACCAGTCACATGAATCAAAAGTGATCAATATTGACCAACTTACAATGTAGAATCGACTTAACTATTTGACTTACTTCCAGTGGCCTGTTTGATAGTTTGATAGTTTCAAACTGAATGTTTGAAAGTTAAAATAAGATTGATGTTTTATACAGACTTTTCTAACCTACAAAAAATCTGATGCGTTTGGTAGCTTTCTATGGCTAACACCTGTCCAGAAAACAACAAATCCCATGTCATTTAGCATAGCGTCATGAGGTAGGGTATGAAAAAGTCACCACAACTGACTGATATGCAGGTTAGTCCTTGAAGAGAAGTCATAGAAAATGAGTTTCAAGAATAGAAATACAAGCTTTCATAATCTTTACAAGGGGGCACAGTTAAATAACACTTTCTTGATCATACGGCTGCACTGCTTACCAGCAGAAAGAGATATACATATGGCACTCGCTTTTCACTGGTAAAATTCCATGATTTTTTAACATTTTGAAGTGCTGCCATAAAATTGTACAAAATCAATCAGACATATAGCTAACATACCATGGGTTTGATGGCCGGGTTGAGACTCACCGGAAACTGACTGCTGATGCGTTTAGAAACAGAAGGCTATCTAACACAACAACAATAATGCTAATTGACAAATTCTGATGTGATTGGAGAGCATTTTGCAGTTCCTATGATTCCGTTCCTCAACATAGCTTCAGTTGCATTTGCATGAGTGTATACATTAATACCATTGAGAAAAACAAGAACAAAGAAACTCATGAATAACCTTTTTTTACAACACACTCCATAGTGCAAAACCATTAATCCCATTAAACTCAATTTTTTCAAAAGTCTAAAGCTTTTTGGAAATCCCCAAAGGCTGAGTGGATTGCGGTGATACCCCCTCACAGACACCAGAAGAGCTTGGTGAATGATTGCAACATATCTGAGACACTGAGAGCACATCCCCCTCCACTCTCTCCATGAATTAATGATGAGTCCATTAATTGTCTGTCAGGTGATTGTGACCTTTGTGTCATAATGCCGACCTTCTATATATAACCTCCAGTGACCTCGACAAACTCAATGTCCTTTTACTGACAGATTGAGACCTGAAGCTAGAGATGAATAAGAGTAAGTCTTACTCAGCACATCTCTTACATCCACTTAAAACGTGCCTATTCAGCATAGAGCAACTTGGGATGGAGAACTACAAATTATGCTCAGAGGCCCAAACAATCTTGATCTTATATCTAACACATGATGCTAAAGAGAAAACCGAGGGTACAAGTTGAATCAGATTTTAAAAAAAAACACGCTCAGAACTAGGGCTGGGTAGCGAAACCCTACTCAGAACTGATTAAAGTAAAATGGATTCAAAGTTGTTGTTTTTTTAATCCTGCAACAAGTAAGCTAATTTCAAATGAAAGAATTGCTACACCGCGACATGCTGCAAATGTTTCACAGCAGTTGCGTCTAAAGGAAGAAGCACATCAAATATAATGAAACATTCGAGGCTGCACAAAGTAAACTTAGAAGCAGAGAGATACACCATGTTCAACAGCTTGCGGACAACAGGTGGGGCTATCAGTGTGGATTACCCCAGTCTAAATCATTCCATTCTCAAAAAGGACTGCACCAATTTTAATATGATGACAATGACAGCAGCCTTTTCACAGGTTATTTGTAGGCTAATGTAATGTTAATCGCAAAATTAAAATCTTGTATTCATGTTAACAAATGGTGATACTGCTGCAAAAGAACTGTTAAAGTTTGAAGTGGTTAAGTTTATGTAGTTTTTATTTAGTTTTTTTATTGTTGTGCTTTTTATTTATTTAGATATTCATACATACTTTAAACTCCTAATGTAACGTTAAGTTCAATTCAATAAAATTTTTGTTTGAGTTATGTTTTCTTGAATCATCCACCATATTTTTTGGCTTTTGTAAAGTATCGGTTCAGGCACTGTTTTGGCACCAGTATCGTACTACTCAGGTACCAACTCAGAACTAAATAAAGCACAATGCATTCAAAGTTGTTGTTTTTTTTTTTAAATCAACTGAAAAATTGCTAGGTTCCTGCAAAATATGAGGGGTCGACCAATCAAAATTAAGGATCTGCCACACATGAACATCCTCTATCTTGAGATCCATTTCACTGCATTTAGCTCTGACATGTTAATAGTGGGGGTGTTTAAAAAAAAAAAGAGTTATACATGGTGTATTTTTATCGATGAAACTAGATCAATTAAAAAATATAAATTTTGTAAAAACTGACTGATCAAAAAAAGGGTTATTCCGTAGAGTGTGAATCCTGTGCAGAGTACAAGTATTCTGTGCAGTGTGGAATCTATTCTCTAAAGAGACCCCCTCTGTACTCAACCATTATAAAAGCCATTTAATTTGATTCTATTGCATGCATAATTGATCAATGGTCGAGTGTTTATTAATTCCTTTAAGCAGTTTAATCCTTTCTGTCCTGCTCAGCTCTTTAACAGTGGACTCTGTTAAACTCTATTGCTCTCAGTTCAGCCCTTTTCTCATTGGCTTTGTTCTAACTCAACACAGGCTATTTTCGTTCTAGTTTGCCCTTATTAAGAATCAATACATGGTGATTTAAAGTGGAATCTAAAACATTATGTACCTATTTTAACCATCCACTTAATGACATTGACACAACATAATAAACAGGACACTGATGCATAATCCCATCAAGCTAGGAAATATAAAGGGAATCACATTTGAAATATTAACACTGATACATACACTATATGAAATTAAAATGGCACTCTCTGAATATTTTAATTTTATATTATTTAAAACTGGCCAACAGCTATATGAGGCAGACCTTATGTAATAGACATAGTCATACTCATTTGTACAGTCATACTGCAGTGTTTTGACTAGACAGATGCTCATGTTCTTTGTAAGCTGACCTTGTTCTGCCTTTTAAAGTTAAAGTTACCATTGTCAGCTAAATTTCTCATGTAAAACATTGTAAAGTCTATAATGTGTATTAAATACATAGAGTTCTGCTGAAATCTAGCTCACATTTGGTGAAAGGTATGGTGTACCCTAGCCAGGTTGGCCAGGATACAGATTTCAAAATGGCCAATAACTAATAATTTGAATTGTTGGGAGGGAACAGCCCCAAATGTACATGGTGGATATTGTACCCTTCTAACATCTAAAGCAATGTTCAGACCAGAGGTGGAGGTAAAGAATTGTATTTGCTCACATTACTGTAACTGAGGGTTTTTGTGTACTTTTACTTTATTAAATATGCCATTTCATGCACCTTTTTTACATAATTTATAATACATATTTTTCTCCTTTAAACTATCACTGGACCATTAATAACCTTCAAAAAGCAGTATTGACAATAAACGTCTTTGAATCACCTGAATTGTTTGTGCTCCACAAAATTCTGGGACATCCAAAAACATAATCTCTTTTCAATGTTTTTTGACATGGTTCTACTACGATTCACTTTCAAACCTTGGTTGAACAAGTTAATATCTTCCTCCCTGGATCAATCTGCTCATTGACAAGTCATGACTGACCTGATTATGAACCATGTTCTTTAATTTGAAACAGGTCATAGCTTCAGGTCTTGGATTTAACTGAGAACTCTACATATTTCTCTGTTTATTCTAACCTTTTTAGCGCTTTTTACACAAACATTTGCAATGCTACTGTTTATTGCTGTTTGTTAATTTGCAAATTAAATATTAGACTTTTTTTTACTTTTGAGTAGCTGATGTACAGAGGCACTTATAAACTAGCCACTGAGAAATAAATCCTTGTACTGAGTATAGCAGTATCATGTTTAATTTTAATGAGCATTGCTGAAACAACAGAGTTCACTCAAAGTTACTTTAAATTAGAGAAAAAGTTACTCAGTTACTCAGACATTTCCAGATGTTTGAACAGCCTTATTAGTATCTGTAAATACTCACATAATGGGTGTTTTCATTGACAATGGCAGTGGAGACAACTCCGGTGATGGAAGGAAAGGTACTACCATATAGGGACTGTGATTTGTTTTCATTCATTACAGTTAGTACCCAAAGAGCTAGCACATAGCTCTTACGATAGTAGCTCCCTCTGAGAGTGATCAAGGAGTTTGTAAGCAAAATAAAGTGTAAAACAACCATCAGCTGAGAGTTTTAGAGTATTTCAGGGGGATGCTACAGTATCTGTAGTATTCATCACTCTTCAATGGCTTCCCATCGCAACTTGTGTTAAGTTCAAATCTCTGATGCTGACTTCTAAAACCATTTCCGGATCAGCTCTGTTTACCCCCATAAACTCAAAAACTCCTACATGCATTGCAGAAGCCTGCACTCAGAGAAGGAACAGCAATCTCTAAGCAGAATGTTCTCTCTCACTAACCCTGGCTGGTGGAACAAACTCCCTGATCCAGTACATGATCCAATCCAACTGCTTTCAGAACAGCTTTCAAAAAGCAACCGAAAACTCTTCTCTTCAGGGAACACTGACTGTTAAAAATGGTTGATTATGATTATGGTTCATTGATCAGTGGATAAAACTTCTACTGGGGAGTGAGATAGACTTTGACAGTGTAACAAATTGCATAATGTCTCTCCCTTACTGTAAGTCGCTTTGGACAAAGGCATCTGCTAAATGCATACATGTAAATATAAATCTGCGTAAACCCTAAAACAAATAAAATCAATCAAAAATGACATGACCTAATGGGTTTTGCAAAACAAGATATAGAGTTTTAAATTCTCAGTTTCAAGTATTCCTCTATATAGAGTTAAATTAACACTGAAACCAACATGCTCAATTTGAACCATGCCAAAATATTACATTTCATTAATGAATTAAAATAAACGCATGTATTACAATATACAGATTTTATAAGTTAATAACCTAATAACTATAGTGAATAGTTGGGTGTTATTTGTACCTTTTATTTTCAGCATGCATTGGTCCCACTCTTGATTAGTGATAAGAATTATTTTTACTCTCTGGTTTTACTGTGTAAATGGGGATTTTGTTTAATTCCAGGACAGTCACTGCATCTCTTTTTCTAACAAAGAAAATTCAACTGATGCTGGAGATGTGATAGGTTAAACAAAGCCCACAGCTAAACATTTCCTTCACATAGTGGTCCGTGACCTTGTTTGAGGGGTTTTAAAGAGGGAAAAACTGACCCTTGTTGGTTCAAAACATGGAATGTCAACAGTTGAACCAGCAGTGTGAGACTTCCACAACTATTTTGAAGGGAAAATGATTTAATTATTAAATAAAATATATTCAAATGTATTCAAATTCATTAAGGGCACAACATATACAAGCATACAAGAAGTAGTTCTATAACCATGAGTAATTTTTTGTCAAAACAAATAGAAGCGTTTGTGGATTAATGAATCCAGATAGTGCTGAACACAATGAACAGATGTCAGATTTTCACAATCCATTTCTTATACAGCTCTGAACTCTTTTCCCTATCTTAATAGAATCTGCTTTTCCAAAGATTGGCCATTCTGTCAAATGACATGGTTAAATTTTCCTTTTCACACTTTTTTAGAATCCTATGAGACAATTTGTTCTACCTAAATATTGTATCAGACTGATCTGAGTGTCGTCTGATGAATTTCATGCACAGAGTATGTATTAACAGTTAACTTCCCAAAGGTGAAATTATCACACATCAGCAGCGACAACATCTGCAAATGCTCTCTTCAGGGCTCACTATTGTTCTTCCAGGTGAGGGCTAAATTAGGAATTAAAAGTGCTTTGTCTGTTTTAGAAGGAAAACTCTAAGAGTTTGTGAATAATTAATGTTTGAGGGTATCCATGTGAGTTTAGAAAGCTTGAAGTGCATTGGTTTTCTTCAAAATAGAGTTGTGTGAGACTAGCTGAAAGGCATCCTCTTAGGTTTTACCATAATTGCTCACAACTACTACCAACATTTGGTGCTTAGATTGCAATTAAAATAAAAGGATCTTTCTCTTCTTATATTACACTGTGGCATAAGCAAGGTTAGGTCATAAAATGTAACTGTAAGTATAGAGTTTGTAATGTCCTTACTAAGATGTGTGTATGTGTTTTTGTGTGGCACAAGCCAGGCAGCGACAAGCTCGCCATGACCTACTTGACTATAAATCAGAGATTACCCCATTCAAGTGTACGCAGTGTTTGAAGCCAACTCCCACACAAACTCATGTGTAGAGAGCAACATGCAGAGTCATGTCCCTTCCATGAACCTCCAGAACTGACTGAAAACTTTTACAGCAACCTCTTCAGAATAAGAAAGAGAAACTAAACGTTGCATTAAATTTATAAAGCTTCTCAAAGGTAGGCTGGTTTTCATAGCTACATTCCTGTAAACCCCACCACAGCTGTCTCAGATATGTACATGGCCACCAGGGGAGATTGTTCAAAGACAATAGAACCTGGGTTTCACCTAACATTCCATACAATGTAATGGTGGTTCCCGATTTGATTCTGATCATTTGAATTTGAGCATCTGTTAATCTGTCAAGGATCACAGAACAAGAGGTATAAGTGATGTTTAACCTTTTATTAAAAACAACAATTTGCAGAATAACAACTTTCCTTCAAAAGGGCATTGTAGGCTTATCTTGTGTGGTGGTGGATTCAGTTCAGAGTTGTTTCCGGAATCGTGTGAAGAGTATGGTGTATAGACGTGATGACGGCGCAGGTATGGAGATTTTGAAGAGCAGAATGGAAGATGGTGGAAGATGACAGGAATGTTCGGGATTGTAGTAAAGAGAGAAAAGGAGTGCCGGAAGAATCTCAATAGTGTTAGTGACGATGAAGAATGGAGCATTGTAAGTGATGAAGACTTTTATGGTGAAAGTGCTGGGAGTAGTATTCAGGTGATTGGCTGCGCATGGAGCACCTGATGAGCACTTGATTTGATTCAGGTGCGATGTTCCATTGCTCATCAGGTGTCTAGCTCTTGGACCTGACAATAATGATAGAGATCACATTCTTTCAATCAGAGGTAACACGAGCGTCAGTAACAATGAGTTCACATTTTCTTCGCAATCCTGCCCATATTTGTGTGCAAATTGTTAAACGAGCACTTTATTGTAGACGAGCATTTAAAGACAGACAAAATTAACAGTGGTTGTCATTTGAGGTTTCAATCTATAAATAATTTCCAACTCACCATAGTTTTTCAAAAGAAATTCAAGAACAACCTGGTGAGTTAAAAAATACATCACCAACCATCCTGCAATAAACAGGAAATGCAGTCAATATACTGTAAAAACGGCATACTTAATAAAACTAATAATTCGTTCTGAAGCATCACACACAGCTTCTCATTCAAAAAGTTTTCTTTATTTTCATGACTATGATAGAAATGTTAAGTAATTATAATGGGTAAAGTAATTATGAGTAGTAAATATCTATTTTGGTATTTTAGTATGATATTGAATGTGTGTTAACGGTTTTCTCAGCCTGAGAGGGAGGTGACTGGTTGAGTGGATGAAGTCTCCGGGCAGCGATGGGCCAGTCTTCTGTGAAGGCATAAATTCGGGTGCGCAGAGACTTTTCTTTTTCTTTTCCGGCTTTCCTTCCTTCTCCACTGTAGTAGCTCCTTATAGCTTTTATAGATTATGATTTCAGTGTCTGTTTAAATGAGAAGTGCAAAATACAGTTGTGGTCGTTGTTGCTTTTTTGTACCCTTCCTCCGAAATGATTTCTACGAGAGAGAGAGAGTTTAATATTCTACGACAACACTGAAGGCATGAAAACTATGATTTAATATGTGAAACTGTGTCATTCTAGCTTCTTCAAAGTAACCAACTTTTGCTTTGATTCCACTTTGCACACTTTTGGTGTTCTCGATGATTTTCAAGAAGTAGTCTCCTGAATTGATCTTCACTTCACAGGTGTGCCCTGTCAGGTTTAATAAGTGGCATTTCTTGTCATATAAATGAGGTCAGGACCCTCAGTTTTGTTGTGCAGAAGTCGGGTTGATACACAGCTGAAAGTCCCACTGAATAGACTGTTAGAATTTTTATTATGACAATAAAAACAAAGCTAAGTAAAGAAAAACAGGTAGGCATCATTACTTTAGGAAATGAAGGTCATTTAGTCTGAAAAACTCTAACTTAAGAAAGGAGATTTGTCAGTCTCCCTTCTCTCGCTGCCATTGATGGCGCAGTAGCTAGGGGGTACAATGCGATTCCCCAGGTAGAGCAGGCTCTGGCAGTGCATTATGCCCGGGTAACCCTGCCGTTTGGTGTGATAAGCCGAGGCCCCATCTCGCTAACTAAACAGTCATTGGACCTGACTTTGAGAGCTTACGCAACTGCGGTCAAGCTGCCACTCCTCTGCATGCCATAGTAAACTTTCAGCTATTCCAAACTTAGGCCTAAAAGATATGCAGGAGGGATTAATCTTCTGAATGACCTGAGAGCTGCTATGGACTTTAGCGGATGACCTCACGTTGCAGTCTCTACGATCAGGAAGCAGGTTGAGGGTCTGTGAGAACTCATGATGCCGCAGAGGTGGAGATGTGGCAGGCCCCTTCTAAGTTGTCTCCCCCACTAACTGCTTGACGCCAGAGAGATCTTCTGAGTCCTTCTCGGATCATCAGCCCTGTGCCAGTGACCTAGAGTGGCTTCGAGGAGTTGACGAAGGAGCAGTCCTGTCCGGGGGGCCCCCAACATCATCAGGGGAAGCGGCCCACAGGTCAAATCTAAGTTTCTTTAAAAACTGAACTTCCTGAGTTATGTGAGCGTAACTAAATGCAGCTCTCGGTTCAGAGACACTTTCCAGGGCGTGGCGTCTGATGCAGTGTAACCCGGATGGCTCCCAGCTTATGTTTTGGAGCCAGCTTTGAGTGAGACATCCTCAGCTGGAAACGGTTGCTGCTTCGAGGTCGAGCCTGAACATGCAGGTAGGTCTCCAACTAGGCTCCCTGCAGGCCTAGTTCACAGCCCGCTTGGGAACTATCGGCGATGTATGTATGGCACCATTAGTTAAGTTAGGAAGCTTGGTGGGAGCAACAAAGCCTTTGATTTGAGTGTTAAGTAACCACAAAAACAGCATAAAGAATTCCAGTCCTTTGAAAGTATCCATAGTACTGATACTAAAAGTGAAAACACAAATGTAAACTGGGGTGATCTGGTGGAAAAATGTCATATGTTCCTATTTGCTTATTGAGGTAGACATATTGATGCAGACTTGGACTATGCAATTTATGAATAGAATCTCAAGTTTGTGGGCAATTTTGAGAGAAGAATAGTTGATGGTAAAGAACTTTTGTTCATCAAGGAATTAGTTATTCTATTTCTATGAGCTGCTTTAGCCACACATTGAAAGGAAGAACCTGATCAAATAAAATTGAAACTAGTTTGAAATCTTCTGATAGGTCAAAATAACTGACGGCGACCAATTGAATTGGCAAACTTTTTATACCACTTTAAAAGGCACTTTAGTTTTTTCATGTGGACATGAAAGCTTGTGTGAATTTTTAAAACAAAATCAGTAAAACAGATGATTTACAGATAAAAAAGCAAAATAAACTAATAAAAATAAATAAATAAATCATCAACAGAGAACCAGATAAATAAATATATATCATGACAAACTCAAAAACTCACTTGTACTAACAATCATTGCCTTTTTCTTTTTAGCCATTTCATATTTCTTTCCATTTATTTTTTGCTCTCCAAATCCCAATGCTGAGTCTGGTGATAATACGACTGTAAACTCACTGAACTTACTTCTCCACAAAGGCTTTTGATTTAGATGGAGGCTAATCCAAATCTGTGCCTTGTCACAGCATTAAAGATTAAAAAGACAAAGAAATTAAACAAAATATAATTAGGATTTTAAAGCTCGATATGAAGGATATAGAGAAATTAAAAAAAGTCACTTGAGGGAAAAAGAAGGTGTGAGAGAGATCATAGATAGAATGAGAGAGTCAAAAATGATATGCATGATTCCTTACTCTCATCCGTTCAGCCTCAAAAAGTCACTTTCAATCAGAATGGCACTCAAATTTCCAAATTATTAAAAAAAACTTCATGATTTAGATGAAGGTTAATCCAAATCTGTGCCTTCACAGCATCAAAAATTAAAAAGACAAAGAAATTTAAAATATATAATAAGGATTTGAAAGCTTGATATGAAGGATATAGAGAAAGTTTCCAAAATGATATAAAAAATTCTTCATCAGCCATCTCCACATCTTGTTTGGTTTGGAGAGAATCATATATAAAATGTCATATTAAAATATTTTGATGTAATTAATTATTTTTAACTATTGTTCACCTTTTCTTTTTCTCACATCCCTGCTTCTCAAACAGTCGAGGTTGTCAACACCTGCTTTTTATTAACCGAATCACACACCAATTAACACTCCATCAGAAGAACTGCTATACCTTTAGCTTGATTAGAGTTTGTGCTTGATAAAAAAAGCTGAATAAGCTGTAGTATATTTGCCAGGTTACTTTTCTGGTATTTTTTACCAGAAAAGCCATTACCATTTTACACAAAAAAAAATGGATAAATGGATTAAACTTCAGTTAATCTTCAGATCTAGGTTCAAATCAATAAGTTAAGACCGACAATTCTTCTAATTCATGGTTAACTATGTTAACTTTCTCTAATTCTTTCACTGTTTTCTTAGTGAAACCATGTAAGCAGTGGATACTAACAGTGTCTTGTTTGTTTCTATTTTCGTTTGGTCTAAGGGCTCTAAATAAAAACAGCTGAGACAAATTTGTTACCTGAAGGCACCATCAAAACTGCTGTGTTTAAGCATTCAGACGTAACAAAGGCAGAACCAATGATGCATGTTTGGGGTAGAGCCATCTGCTTTCCTTACTAAACAAAGTAAGGATTGGGGCAAAATCCTGCAAAACACAGGATTGGGGCAGAGTTGTTCAATCCTACTCCCAAAGGAATGGTTTTCTACACAGATTTTGCCTCCAGCTGGCACTTGTACATGGGTTTAGTCTGCAATGAATAAAGTCTGCATCAAGTGAACATCCATGTTCATTGTTCAGCATTTTTTTTTTTTTGCATTTAAAGAACTTCACTTATTTTAATATATTTGTTTATTAAGTGAAACATATTAAAACAGAAGGTTTTCATCTAAAAGCAAAACATATTGAAAAGCTGATGAATAGCTGAGAACATTTGCTTAAATGATTCATTAACAAGTTGTTTAATTGTTTGAGAGAGTTAGACTCGATGCAGAGAAAAATAGAGACTGAATTCTGAACTTGCAATCACTATTGGTTAGATCTACATCTGTGCAAAGAGCTGATTTTCATGATACATTTACCCAACATTGAAGAAATAAATATTAATATGTTTACTGAGTGTTAACATTAAGCTAAGAAATATCAAGGTATTACTTTTTTATTTGAAAACCATGAAGAAGAGTGTTTGTATTTGAACAGGGAATGGTTGAGATTCTCACAGTAGATGTAATCAACGTAAACTCTAAAACACAAGACCCATGAAAATATTATTGGCTACTGTAATGTTTCAACAAAGATGAAGCAAACGAAGACTTGTTTTACAGTTCCAAAAAGGTTTCATTCTTCAAGAAAAACTAACACATGTTCAAAACAAATCCTACTTCATGTATTTATGTTGATTGATTGGCATTCAACACTTAAAGACATTTTTTCTCAGAATATATACATTTTCTCACAATTAATATAATTTTGTTTAGAATTAATAGATTAGTTGATACAATGTCTAACTCAATCTTAATAAAAACAAACACACCAAAGAAAAACTAAGAAGAAAAAGAGAAGCATTTCTTACATTAAAATCTTTCACTTTTGTGGCTTTTCAAAATATTTGTATTTATCCTTCATTCTTTTTTCTTTTAATCAAAGCAGACAAGCAAGAACAGGTTGGTGAGTGTGTAAGGAAAGAAAAAACATCAGGGTCCAGCTTAAAATACCAACGCATCATATCAGCCACTAGACTAGACTATTGACATTGTTTTTTAACACTTTAAAATACTGTTGGATGTCATACACTTAACAAATCAATACTTACATACAGTATCTAGTTCAATCTATTCAATCTATTAGTTTCAATCTATTCTAATGTGTAATTTACATAGATACACATCATTAATGGGCTCAGTTTTTGTATAACTAAAAGTAATAGGAGAATTTATAGACAAGATCAATAACAAACGTCCCAAAGAGGTAAAACTCGTTTCCATTTTAAAGTCCTAGAATGGTGCATTCGGTGGATTTCTTCTGAAGGGTTTGAAATGTATGTGAGGAAAAAAGTCAGCAAACAATTTAAGGTCTGGTAATAGAACTGAGAGTGTTAAAGACAATAAATGATCCAAAACAGACAAAATAGCAATCCATAAAAAGCAAGTGACAGAATTGGAAAGTTGTCTTATTAGGGCTCGATCACCAGTGGCGAATGTCTCATTGTCAATTTGAAACAGGAATTTGTTATAGCTCAGACATACAATGTTTGATCGTGCTCAAACTTATCGTGTTCACATCACAATTCAAGTATGAACACGTTCATATGACAACAAACACTATCAGTCATAGCGCCACCTAGTGGTGAACATTTACAAAAAAATAATGTATAACTTTTGTCACACATGTGTAGAATGCCAGGAAACTGTTAATTTTGAACTTCTATCAAATATTTTAGGCTGCATACTTTAACAAACTCCCCCTAGGGATTTTACCCTTTCATTTTTAAACTCATCCAGAATAATCTTAAGTTCAGTGTTAAGTATGTTAATTACTTATGGTAGGTATGTCCAGTGTTAAATTGCAAAGCTTTTTTGGAATACGGCAAAGGGTGTGGCCATGGAGGCCAGGGAATGTCCAAATTTAGATTTGAAAGGGAATTTGTAAAAGCTCAGTAATACAACGTCCGATCGGTTCCAGATGATCAGATTCTCATGAGTCCAAGTGTGAACACATTCATGTTACAATGCACATAATCATTCATAGCGCCACGTTGTGTTTTTAATCTAAATGTGTTCTAGTAAGAATTTTATGATCAAAGATTTTTTAAAACAAAGAGCGGCCGTGGCACATAGCGCTATGGATTTGACACGAGGGTAAGAGTGCAGAAGGTGCAAGAGCCCTTCCATCGTTGCACTCAGCTTTAATTAATCACCGAAACTTTCCCAAGAAAACCATCTAAAGTAAAAAAATATGGAGTGGAAAAAGGTAAAGTATTAGAAAAGTTGCCGTTCAAAGTGAGTAGGCTCTTTGCAGAGTTGCAGAGTTTCACCTTTAGTATCAAGGCCTTTTTCTTCTCATTAAACATCATACAACAGAATGAAAGGATTTTTCACAATACTCTGCTCATCGGTACACACATCTCCACTTGAAAGTTGTTGAGCAAAGGCAAAAAAAGCATCCCTGTGTGTGTATACTGTGGTGGGGAACTGCTGAGATTATCTGGGTCCCTTGTCAGAATGCAGCTCCCAAAGGATGGTGAGGATGGTGAGAAAACGTCTCTGGCAAACACCTCCAATCAGCAATCTTTTTCAATAAGCACCCAGAGCTTTGGGAAGAAGAGTTCCTCGGCAGGGCATATCACTAGCTGTGAGAAAACGATAGAGAGAGGTGTTCGACAGTGATAACTCTGAAGCAACAAGCTAAAGCTGCGAGGATTTAAACAGAATACAGTGGAAGAACCCAGGCAAGGACCTGCCACGGAATGAGAGACGCAGGGGCCCGGAGAAGAACAACTGGTTTCTCAGCTTTGGGATCCAAAAGTTACGACCAACCCTGCCAACTGAGTTGCCTCCCTAATTTGTTGGACACCTTGTCTTTTCTGAAATGCTCTATGGTCTGATGGATAAGGAAATTGATTTGTGATCAGAAGGTGGAGGTTGAAGGTGGTGTGAGTGATGAAAAACTTACTATCCCATCTTTAACAATTACAGCTGTGGTGCCCTTGAGCAAGGAACCAGTTTCCCGATTGCTCCCAGAGTTCCGCAGCCATGGCTGCCCACTGCTCCGTTTGTTCACTGCTGTTTGTGTACACTGGGTTGGGTTAAATGCAGAGCACAAATTTCAGGTATGGGTCACTCCATATCTGGCCAACTGATCACTTTCACTTTCAGTTCACTTTCCAGTGAAAAGTAAAGAGTTAAGTGTTGCCTTTATGCCAGAGCGAAAAACTAGAGCATAGTTTTTCTGACAGAAATTATACTCCCATGCGTAGGCCAGTTGTTGCTCTATGGTGTCCAGAGTATCTCTACTCTCGTTTAAGCAAGTTCTTTCGAGAACAGGCCATAAAATTAAAACTGGCTTATCAAATACTAGTTGCTCTGAAGAATCTTAAGGTCCCCTCATTGTGATTTTGAAAGATTCATGATTTGGTTTTAAGATTCATGAAGAGGTTGTCAGGAATCCAGGATATAAAAAACACTTTCGTTGTCTTTTAATACACATTTAATTTTACCTGATTTTTCAGTGACTCCCATATGGTTCTTTATTGACCCGTTCGTAATAAGACTCACCTTCATTTTTTGTTAAGTAAAGATAAGAAGATAAGATAAGAGGTGCCAACAAGTTTGCCTCACTAATTTGCTGCAGTAAGTTGTTATATCAAAAATTACCAAGCCTCATTCATCTCATGAAACCTATTGCCATTGTTTCAAGAACCACCCTGCCAATGCAGTAAATACACAGACAATTCATAAAATCCCTATAAATTATAATTGTCTATTATCACAAGAGAATGTGGTGATCAGTCTGAATAAGGAGTCGGGGAACTAGTAGTAACCTGGGCTTTGGAGATCAAAAGAGTTCAAGGTGTGTAAGGTGGGGTAGTTAGCACAAAGGTTGATAATTGCCTATTTGGTTTGTTTTATGCTGGATTGATAATAAAATTATGTGAAATAAGTGTCTCCTCTCAAACTTCTCAAAGGAACGTCGAGCTTTTCCCAGAACAAGCATTCTAAAAACATAATTTGAATAGCATCTCTTGAGTACTCACATGGCACGGCTCTCAGGTAGAGGTTTTCTCGAATCACCTGCTGAAGTTGACTGTCAACAGAACCCGGAGTGAAGCATTTGCTCAAGTATAACCTCAGATCTTTGCATAAAGTTGACCCTAAAAGGAAGAAGAGATGACTAATATGACTATTAGACCTGAATTAATTAAATTAAAAACTGAACAGCTTGCAACAAAACACACACACACAGGCACGCGCGCACGCACGCACTCACACACACACAAACAGATATACTCTGGCTCATCTCTGTAGGCAGCCTTTAATTAACCTTTATAGATATCAGAGGTGTCACTAATTAATCGAAATAATCTGAAAAGGTTCTCCCATCTGGTCAGAGTGGCAAAGAAATGCTAGTGCACAATGAATTCACAGTTTTATGATCTGTACAGCGCTGTCGCACACTATTGAGGTTGTAATGAAAAGTGTGTGGCACGCATTAACATTCTCCCACACACATGCAGCCTTGGATTAAAGTGAAAAATGTCCCACGCGCAGTCTTGGCACGACAGTCCTGCGCCCCACTCAACATGGCTGATCTCTTTATTTCATCAGGCGTGGTTTATGGGATCTGATGACAGGCCACTTGGCTGTTATAGATGAACAGAGAGGTTTTCGAAGCCATCAAAACGACAAACCCGCCCCCACCCCACCTCCCAAAGTAATAAACCACAGCTCACTGTTCTCATAAAGCAGCATAAGCCCTGCAACCACATGAGGCCCTGCACACACATAGTGCATAGATAAAATGACCCCTGTAATATTACTGGAGGACGCTATTGCTTGGTCTGCTGCTCTCTCTAAGCTACCTTATTAGTGAGGACTCCATACAGTTATGATGAGTTCATTATGAAAAAGATATTATAAGAAGCACAAATGTGGAATTTGGGGGTGGTTTATTGTCATAGATATTTTTTAAGTACTACATCTACTGTATATTTCCTGTATATTCAGATAATCTATTAGGTTTGTAGGCGTTTTAAACAGACTATTAGTTAATTTGACGTTGGACATTTTATGTTATTTACTTAGTCTATCACAGTGTGAGACACGAGACCAGTGTTAACGAATAACTGATCTTGGCTGCTTTATTAATAGAATGACATACATCGAAATAACAGCCTGCAGTCACCAAAGGCTTAACAGATCTGCTGTTATGGACTTTTTAAAATTATCTTTCATGTTGTGTGAAACATAGCTTTAAGTTTGAGTAACACTCAATTGAACATTTAAATGTGAAATTATCAAGTATGTGAATTAAGCAGGCGGCAATCTCCTGCTTACTGATGCGCAATAGTCACTGAACTGCCAGAAGTGAGTAGGTTCACATTCACTCCAAATTTTGAGCTTAGAAAAACATGTTTTCACCCCTGGTCCTGCAATGCTTTTTATTCAGTTTTGACCTTCATTAACACTTTGAGGAGGATACATATTTTTTCATTTGTTTGTTATAATTAAATATATTAAGATTGAAACCTTCAGCCAATCCGACGTCTATGCTACACCTATGTCCGATCTCTCTGCCACATTTTTGGTAATGGGAAGTTCTGAGCTTCCATTACCCTTCAGACAAAACTTATGGGTGACGTCACGCATCGTACATTCATGCTTTTCTTGTGCCCCAGCAAACCTGCAAGTTGTTACAACATGTGTAGAGTGTAATTAAAAGTACAACACTGACTTGGGCCTGCATCATGTCAAATTTAGCTCTATTGCAGTTTGGTTAAGACATCATGAACGACCACTGCTGCAAATGTACAATCTATCTCAACTGATATGAATGAAAATAGCTTAATTGAACTATAACTGAAAATGACATCCAGCCATACATATATGATCCAGAATTGGACCCTGAATCTGTATGGCAAAATGTCATAAAGGTTTCAAAGGACCAGGTTTGAAAAAAAAAAAAAAAAAAATAGGCAAAACTTTTTACAAACAGAAGTAAAATTTCTCATACACAAATACATTCACTTATTTTGTTTTACATTTAGGTTGTGCTTGATCATGGGAGTGCCATAATTTTGACAGAGTAAATAACTTGAAATTGCATTGCAATGCATTGCAACTGCCTTTAATGTCAGTTAACCATGCCGATGGGTCCAACTTCCTATTCGCACTTATAAGAGAGTTTTCAATTCCTAATGTTGTTTTTCAGCAAGATGTATTTAAATTAATTAACATTTAGAATTAAATTGCAGTTGTTTTACATGTTGAAGATGCAGAAAGCTGTTAACTCTGAGTGCTTCAATCATAAGTTGTTACAAATGTTACAAATGTCACACATGCTACAGGTTTGAGATGATGAACACCACCAGAAGAAGCTCAAAACATTTGCAGACCTTTAGCAACCACCAGTACCCTCATGCAGCACTGACAAAATGAAACAAATACTCAACCATGATTGGATTATTTTACCCGCAAAAAAAGTGCAATAAAAATAAAACTGGTGTAACTTCCACCAACTTCAACACAGAGCTGCTTTAATAAACTCTTACATGTTTTTCAGCAGGGACCGTGTATATTGATCTTTTTTTTAAATAGAAGTGCTAGAATTAGCACAAAGCTTTCTACTTTTTTAGACAGAATCCACAGAGAGATTAAAAACCATATTAATAACAGAGCAGTAACCATAAATTGAAGTACCCAATGCCCTAATCAGCTACAGCAACGTGCTGTGAATTATAAATGTACTGACAAAGCTCAGTTTAATACACTGCAGCTAGAAGGTGGAGGTGTTAGAGGTGAGAGAACATCAGTGAGGGGGGTTGGGGACAAACAATGCAGAGGACTCAGTTTGCTCATCAATCTCACAAAGGACACAGGAAGTCATGGTCAGGTATGACATACTGGTTGACAAAAAATGATCCATGAAATGACACTCTGTGATAAATATCAGCGCCCCCTAGGGGTGAATTACAACTCCTGTGACAAAAATACCATCTGTAAGCTGGGAGTAAATTTGCTTTAGCCTGACAATCTAGACAGATGATACTCTACTCCAGAAAGGAGTTTCTGCCACTTGAATTTGTGAAACTGTTATGGTATGTTAAATCTAAATGTTTTCTTTTTTTTTTTAAATAAACCCACCTCCCTAGAACAATTCAGTTTTAAAAAGCATCATAAAACAAACAAATCAATACAATTATAATGTCTAATAATTTTAGCTTTAATAACAACATGGTTCTTATAAATCTGGAAATCACATTAGCATCACACAGTTCACAAGTACTTAAAGGATACACTTTTAAAATATGTCTGATGGATAAGTATAGCGAAAGTATAGTAGTCTTAAAGTTAGGAAAAAGTGTGACAGAAAAAAATCAAACATAACTTCAAAGTTGAGCCTTCCAAACCCATAAAACGAGCATAAACAATATTTTCTTGTTTTATATAAGTTGTTGTGTGGCATACAATATTTTTGGGTCCATGATAACATCTATGTTATGACTATTAGGGTTAAGTTTTGGCTTACTCTTTAAGGTTTTTATTCTTCTTAAGTCTTCTTGTTTTCTGTCTTTATGGAGATTAGCTTTTGTTAATTATTTAATTCCAGATTGTATTTGGACTTCTGTCTTGTTAACTCTGTCACTGAATGATTTCCACCTGTGTCTAGTTGTTCCCTGTTCCGTTGAGTTAAGTCACCTGTGTTAGATCCCGTTTAGGTTATTTGTCCTCCCTTTATAGTGTTCCTTCTTCCTATGATCATTGTTGTAGCATTGCGAATGTCACATCTTTTGTATTCGATCTGTTGTATTCGATTAGTTCTACTGTAGATAATTGTTCTGTCTAAGTGTTTTAAAATTTACTTCTGTTTTTATCATTTACTTCTCTTGCTTTTGGTTTTGATTATCTTTTATCAGCAAGTGTTGGACCTTAGTTATTTGAGGTTTTCCCCCTCATGGGCAATTTTATGTTGTTTGTTTTCTGTATTATTAATAAAGAGACTGACTTAACCTCTGGATGTTGTGCTATTGGGTTCTGTTCTTAACCCTCTTTTTTTAGAAACCTGACAATGACAGGGTCTAAATGTTTATGTTGTTGTTGTTTTGCATATGCTGTGAATACAAATACTTGTTGCTACAGAGTTGCTACAGTCACCCAGGCTGGAGCAAAAATGAGTGAACACGAACATTTATATTATGGACCACCAACCTTCTTATTTGGATGGTTTGAAAAAACCTCCAGAAAAGCATTTTCTTTATAGAACTTACAGAACAGTGTCTGATTGGTTCTTTTTAGATGAAATAATGACCTGTTTGAGCCCTTGGTGAGTGAAAGACTCCATATATATATATATATATATATATATATATATATATATATATATATATATATATATATATATATATATATATATATATATATATATATATATATATATATATATATATAAATATATTTAGTTGGGACACTGTACAAATCATGAATAAAAACTGAATGTAATGATGTGGAGGTGCCAACTGCTAATAAGTTTGTCTAGAATAGAACATAAATCACAGAACAAAAGTTGAAACTGAGAAAATTTACCATTTAATGGGAAAAATATGTTTATTCAGAATTTCATAGTGTCAACATATCCCCAAAAAGTTGTTACGAGGCCGTTTTTACCACTGTGTGGCATCTCTCCTTCTTCTTACAAGACTCAACAGATGTCTGGGGACAGAGGAGACAATTTCTCAAGTTTAGAAATAAGAATGCTCTCCCATTCTTGTTTAATACAGGCCTCTAACGGTTCAATCATCTTGGGCCTTCTTTGTCGCACCTTCCTCTTTATGATTCGCCAAATGTTTTCTATAGGTGAAAGATCTGGACTGCAGACTGGCCATTTCAGTACCCGGATCCTTCTCCTACGCAGCCATGATGTTGTGATTGATGCAGAATGTGGTCTGCGCATTATCTTGTTGAAAAATGCAGGGTCTTCCCTGAAAGAGATGACAACTGCATGGGAGCATATGTTGTTCTAGAACCTGAATATATTTTTCTGCATTGATGGTGCCTCTCCAGACATGCAAGCTGCCCATGTCACACGCACTCATGCAACCCCATACCATCAGAGACGCAGGCTTCTGAACTGAGCGTTGATAACAACTCGGGTTGTCCTTGCCCTCTTTGGTCCAGATGACATGGTGTCCCACATTTCCAAACAGAACTTGGAATTGTGACTCGTCTGACCACAGAACAGTCTTCCATTTTGCCACACTTTATTTTAAATGATCCCTGGCGCAGTGAAAACGCCTGAGCTTGTGGATCTTACTTAGAAATGGTTTCTTTTTTGCACTGTAGAGTTTCAGCAGGCAACGGCGGATGGCACGGTGGATTGTGTTCACTGACAATGGTGTCTGGAAGTATTCCTGAGCCCATTCTGTGATTTCCTTTACAGTAGCATTCCTGTTTGTGGTGCAGTGTCGTTTAAGGGCCCGGAGATCACAGACACCCAGTATGGTTTTACGCCCTTGACACTTACGCACAGAGATTTTTCCAGATTCTCTGAATCTTCAGATGACGTTATGCACAGTTGATGATGATTGATGCAAAGTCTTTGCAATTTTTCGCTGGGTAACACCTTGCTGATATCGGTCCACTATCTTTCTGCGCAACATTGTGGGATAAAGTGATCCTCTACCCATCTTGGCTTCTGAAAGACACTGCCACTCTGAGGAGCTCTTTTTATACTCAATCATTTTGCCAATGGACCTAATTAGTGTTCATTTGTTTTCCAGCTGTTCGTTATACTCAAAAAAAATTTCAGCCTATTTTATTGCTACCTGTCCCAACTTTTTTGGGATTTGTTGACACCATGAAATTCTCAATAAACATATTTTTTCCCATTAAATGGTACATTTTCTCAGTTTCAACTTTTGTTCCATGATTTATGTTCTATTTTGAATAAAATATTAGAAGTTGGCACCTCCACATCATTGCATTCAGTTTTTATTTATGATTCATGAGGACAGGGCAGAAGATGGCACTTAGGGAACAAAAGTTGCAAGCCTGACCATACAAGGTCTAGATGTCTAGAGTGAGAGTCTTTTAATCACAACTCCCAGAGGCGAGAAGCTAACTACACGAGAGGTGCAGCCCAAGCTCATACTAAACCAGATAGATGTTGAAGGTGCAAGTTACCTGGAGATACAGTCCTGATGAGGATTGGAGGAGGGCATGAATTTAGGAGCCCACGCACATCTCCTAAAGTCAAGCCCAAAATAGGAGTTCCTCCAATTTCTAAGATGATGTCACCAACTATGATCCCTCCCCCTGGAGCTGCTGTGACAAACGGGAACTCTCCATAATCAGCTCCACCCCCGATGGCAATTCCTAACTCCCCAGAGCTGCTCCTCGCCAGTGGAATAAAAGTCTCTTGCACTTTGGAACGCCAGTGCTGCTTCTTTCCCACAACCTTAGACATGGCCAATGAGCTGAGAGAGAGAGAGAGAGAGCAGAGAGAGAGAGAGAGAGAGAGAGAGAGCAGAGAGAGAAAGAGAGGGAGAGAGAGAGAGAGAGAGAGAGAGAGAGAGAGAGAAAGAGAGGGAGGAGAGAGGGAGAGAGAGAGAGAGAGAGAGAGAGAGAAGAGAGAGGAGAGAGAGAGAGAGAGATAGGAGAGAAGAGGAGAGAGAGAGAGAGAGAGAGATTAAATTCATGTCACCAGAGAATAAACACACATAATCTAACATGAGAGATTCACTTCTTAGAAATTGATGGATGAAGAGGCTGTCATGCCTGTCAAAGGAAAGTATAATCACAGAATATAGTTTTTTTTCTTCTATGAGCTATTCCTTTGTTTCTGGATGAAAAAAGAGCAGACAGATTATGGAGGGCAGGTCAATTTTGCCCTAAAGAAGAAGAAAATGCCCTCATTTCTCAGTGCCGTGAGGAACCTGAAGTTAAATCAACAGATGCTGGCTCAGTGGGAAGCACAATCAACACCCGCTTGGTCCATCTGAACAGGTGGAGGAACACTTTGGATTGTAAACACTTGAACACCAGTGACCCCAAAAACTGGCAATTTAGAGTTATGTTTTAAGCAGAGCTGGGGGGTAAAACAGATACCACCAGCACCAAGAGATAATATCTGAAAAATTCTAAAAACTAAAAGCATGATGTTATATGGCTTTTATAAAGATGTAAAGTCATATAAACTGATATAGGTCAATTAGATGATTCCAAATGATGATTGACAAGTTCCAGATAAGTAAAAATACTGGTTATTTTACGATTCTCAAAATCACACCATATTATATATAGATATAAATATAAATGGTATAAACACAACTGACAGACTCCGAACCAATAGATCTTTAGTCAAGACTCATGACTAATACATTTTACAAAATTTCAGCCGCCTCATCCTAATCTCTCCACGACTTGCTGCTAACAGATGGCCTTCTCCCTGGTCTTGTAACCAATGATTGTAAAAAATTGTGGACAAAACAACGATGACGCCTAAGGCCTTTTGATGTATTTTAATTTACATATTATTTTAATATTTTCTAGTTTTATTAGGGGCCACCCCCGAAGGAGCATATAGTACCTACTGTAATCGTTCTTGTTCTTATTATTCTTCCACCATTGAAGTCAATGGCAACCCCATGAACCACTTTAAAAGTTGGTAAATTTGGCACACCTGCATATGTGGGTCTCATGATAAACTGGTGTGAATTTCAAGTCTCTGACTCAAACTCCATAGCACCACAACTTGTCAAAATTTTCACTTTAGTTTTTGTCATACTTACCATATGTCGTAGAAACAACATAATTTTTTCCTCTGAATCCAGGGCTCATGCTTGTTCAAATGCACATCGTTATCTGCCATTTAGTTTTCCAGAAATTTCAACATTTGCAAATAAGCTACTTATTTTAACTACTCCTAGACTGATGGTCTGATTTCCATGATAGTTGCGTACATCCCCTTCAAACACTTCTGACCAGAAGTTATTGAAAGAATTTTGATTCGCTTAGCTGTTTTGGAATAACGCACCAAATCTTTTCCAAAAATGTACAAAATGTTCCGTTTTGCTAAATCTCAGCAATGAATTGAGATATCAACACCACAATTGGTACACTTGATCCATACTTTCATGTGGGATTGTCTGCGTAGTTTCGTCAAAATATCACCTAGTGGTATGGAGATACAGAAAATGCACATAACTGTCTTAAAGTTTGGCAAATTTTCATAAAAATGGTCTCAAAACATTCGGAAGGTCATGCCGAGTCAGGGGATCCCCATTTTTCCCAGGTCAGGCATTTTGGATGTCAGCCTTCTTGAAAACTACAAAAAAAACTGCTCTATTTTTTAAACAGAATGGGCTAAATTTCCGAAACTCAACACACTTGTCCGTCTCCTTCCCCTGGCACTACTTTAAAAAATTTGTTTTGAATGCTTCATGGCTCACAGATGCTTAACTTCAATTTACAACTGTAACTTATTTCTTCTTAAGTTTATGCCTTCCCTCAAAATATTGTATCAAACCAAAATAATGTTCCTAAAACTTCATTGATGAGATGTGTGTTTCAGTGGAGCGGTGCCTGATATGCAGGACTTTAGACTGGAAAGTTGCAGGTTCAAACCCAGGTAGACCATGGGCCTTTTATATTGGTTTAGTATGCTTTGTGTCTCGTTGTTATTAATGCTTAACTTCAATTTTGATTATTACGTTTATTTCTTCTTAATATTATGATTTCTCTCAAAAGATTAAATCATTTGTGTTAGTGGCGCAGTTCCAAACAGTGGTCTACAGAACAAAAGGTTCTGAGTTTGATTTCAGGAAAACCATTTTTTTTGTAATGGCCTCATTAGCTTTATAATAATTAATGTTTAATTATGATTTATTATATTTAGTTTATTTCTGGTTGTTGGTATTATGATTTTTAAGAAAATATTTAAACAACTGAACAATATATTTGAAAACCCTGCTGCTAAACAGTATGTTTTTGTCATACCTACTGAACCGCATGTCATAGAAACAAAATTCTTTTTTCTTCTGAATCCAGGGCTCATTCTTGTATTTTTGAGTTATTTAGTATGCTTAAAGCATCAGTGTCATGAATACTTAACTTAAATTTACAACAGTAACTTATTTCTTCTTGATTCTTTGCCTTCTTTTAAAACATTGCATTGAACCAAAATAATCTACCTAAAACTTCATTGTTAAGAAGAATGCATCAGTGCAGTGAAGAATACAGTGCCTAAGACACGGGATATTGACATACTGAATGGTTGCAGGTTCTAACCCCAAGTGGACCATGGGTTTTTTAATGGTTTTGTATGCTTTATGCCAAAGTCACAATTGCTTAACTACAATGTACTATTTTAAATTATTTTGTTTTCTTAACTTTATGCTTAATGTCAAAAGGCAGAATCAAACAAAAATAATTTGCCTAAAACGTCATTGTTGAGAAGTATGGCTCAGGGATGCAGAGCCACAAGCCTACAGACCAGAAAGTTGCAGATTCAAACCCCAGGTAGACGGACATTTTCTGCAAATTCTTAAAGATGTCTCATGCTTAATTATCTGCTGTCACTGCTTGCAAATATGTTATTGTAATAAATTTTTTTTCCAATGCCAAAGAATTATCAGCATGTGCACAGCATCCAGTGTTCTTTATAAATACTGACTTACTACAATGACATAACAAAAGCTAAATGTCAACAGCGGCTTTAAATCACAAGCACCATTTTGAGTCCCTCTATAGTGTTTATCAACACATCATGAGGACCTGCCCAACAGGGACCTAGTCCTGTTGCTAGGCTTCATTGAATGTGTTCAAATACATCTGACAGTGGATTTTGGTATTTTTAAACATCTATAATTCAGTAAAAGCAAAAAAACTAGACAAATCATTAAAATAGCTTTAAAGCCGAATATTCAATGTATTCTCGATTGGCAACATCTGTCAAACTCAGCTTTCTTTTGTAAGCCGGAGTGGACAGATCTGATCAAGAAGTGGTGCCACACTGTGATTTTAAGATTACAACTCTCAGCGGTTCTTAATGCAGTCATGCCCTAGTAAGTGTCAGTCTTCCAGGCAAAGGCATGGGCAGGTGCAGTCTGAGACTGAGCCTGGAGACATGACACTCCAGGAACACTGCTGTCTTTCCCTCCAATCTCTTCCTCGGGAGACTTTAAATCAAAGAGCCTAACGTGTCGATGTCCAGCAAAGAAACAGATAGGCGAAAGAGAGAGAGAGATAATCAGAGGGAGATCAAGATGGGACAGATGGCGAGGGAAGCGAGGGGCTGACAAAATGAAGGAATGAGTGTGAGAGGAGGGTGAGGAGTCTGGGCTCAGAGGAAAAGACAGAGCTAGGTTAGATAGAGGACTGATGCCTGAGAGCGGGAGACAAGGGAGGATGAGGATTAGTTCACGAGGGAGAAAAATATGTTTGTGACTAGGAAAGAGGATAAATCAGATCAAGCTGTCAATCAAAATGTGGGGAAAAAGTAAGCTGGCAGCCTCATGCAAACAATTGTATCAGAAAAAATTGTTCCCATGGTATTAGAGCAATTAGTGATTACAAAGACTAGAACAGTGTGGTAAGTAAAGTGATTACAACTTCTAGGAAGACCTCTCATTCTGTACGAATTATCCAAATTACATACTTCTGAGAAGTGAAATCACTTTTACTTTTATTATGTGATTTTTTAATCTAGAAAGCACCTGACTAACTACAAAAAAGTAAAAGATATTAGTGTTCATTTAAAGGTGTTGTATCATGTAAACTCAACTTTTGGATCTTTTAATATTGCTCCCTCATTAAAAACGTGCATCAAGTACATGCTTGTTTGTGTAATCCTATTCTCTTTTTCTGGGAGGTCAAAATGGCTCAATAGTATTAGCCCCTCCCAATGGCCATGGTACCACCCACTAACCACTAACCAGAATAAGTGCTACTGCACCTCTCCTGAATGAAGAACGTACACTTTGACTGACGGTAGGAAAAAAACAAAAAACAAAAAACAAAAAAACAAAAGTGTTGCTGGATGTCCTGGGCTAAAAATGGCCTACCAAGAAATGAAAGTATTTGACATAAATCGATGGATACTCTGTGTGCCAACAAGCAAACCCAGCGGGGTGTGTGGAGGGAGCCTGGCAGTGAGAGGAACAGTGGATTTGTGGCTCATTTTACTGAGCACAACAATTTCAGGTGATTCAAAAACACTGTTAAACAAATACTGCTTTTTGATGGTTATTAATGGTGCCGTGATAGTCTACAGGGGTTAAATATTTTTTAATAACTGATTTTAAATGGGTATTATAAATGAGAATACTGCTACAAGGTTTCTGACTGGTTCAAGGATAAATAACTCGTATTCTTCGCACCCTTCACTTTGCTTTGCCAAAAAAACATTTACTTGTGGTGCCTAGAACATGCACTCAATGCTAGCGGTCAGAGCATTCAGCAGCTGTATTTAATATATATATATATATATATATATATATATATATATATATATATATATATATATAATTATACATATATATATATATATATATATATATATATATATATATATATATATATATATATAAATGATAATAATTCTGCAACTATTATGAAATGGTCTTCCTCTGGATCTGAGATCAACCTCTGTGTTTTCCTCTTTTAAATTGGGGTTAAAGACCCATACATTCAATAAAGTCCTTTGTGAGGGTTACAAGATTGTATGGTGTGTTGATGTGTAATAATGTTTACTAATTGTTGTATGATATGTTGTTTTTTTGTGTGCATATTTACAGTGCCCTGTGTGACAAAATTATAGCAGTGAGGCACTAGATTTATTTTATTTGAAAATGTATTTGATTTGATTTGATTTTATTAGCGCTCTAGCAAGACTGAATTCAGCCCTCAGCATCAAGACATCAGTAATATTTATTTTCTACAACTGTGGTCTCCAACCGTTTGGACCATGGGGTAAGCATGGGCATAGTCAGATTTTTCCTATTAATCATTATTATAACAGTGTAAATATTATTTTTTGAGCAATTTCTCTCCTTTAACCTGTGCAGTTTAAGTCAGTGTAGTCAAAAAAATCAGTCAGAAAAAATGGGTGTGTCAAAGTTATTGCTATATCATTTGCAAGAAAAACTAATGCATGGCTTTTAATAAAAAAAATGTATCCTATGTAAATTAAAACCCATGACACAAAGGTCCCAAATGTGTAATTAATTAAATAACTTCACATAAGCATTATAATTGCAATGCACCCCTGGTTTGGTTTAAGGTCATTCTGTTTTTTGAGCCGTACTTTAAATCAAATGCATTTACAAATCCCATGTGAAATAAAAAAAGAATTCTGCTGACTTATACCATAAAATCTGATATAGATCTAAAAGCCCATACAGCCACATTCATCACCATTTTACATTTTTCCTTAAACTGTCTCTCTCATGTCATTAGTACTTGGGGTCTTAAAAAAATCAATATTTCCTAATTGATGATCGATAATGTTCAAACCGGAGGTCAGATGGAGGAGCGGTCAACCTGACTGCATAGTCTCAGTAACCAGGGTTACGTGTCCATTCCTTAAGCCCACCAGGCTTAATGAGGCCAATTAAACAGTGTGAGCAGCATGAGGAGACGTGAGTAATTGTTTCCAGCTGAACGATTGGTCGATCGGTCATTACCCAGTAGTCACACCCTCCAGAGATCTGGCAGCTGATAGGAGGAGAGCTTTTATTTTATGTTTTAACAGCTAAGGAGACAGAGACAAACGAAGCCAGGCTCCATGCAGGCTGCTATTGGCACAGGAAGAGAGACGAGTGGTGGATTTGACCTTGAAGCAGAGAAGCTCAGGTGTCCCAGAAGCACACGCAAAGATACATTCTCTTAAACCAGTGAATCGTTTCAGTAAATACAGTGAGCGAAATAAGTATTTACCCGCAGAAACTGCACTGAAAATCAGACTACACGTGAAAAATAGAGATTTTAGTTGTTGATGTTGTTGAAGTCATTCTATTTCTCACAATTGACATAGATCTAGCATTTATGTGAATTTATAACCTAATAATACATTAAATGAACAGCTTAAAAATTTAAATTATCACTTTTTATGAATTCCAAAACCAGAATAATTTGCGTTTATTAAAATTAAATAAAGCTCAAATACCTTTACAACTCAGATACAATTTATGATTTTTGCTAATTTTGCAGGATGATTTCAGAGCTGCATGTTTTTAAAGCAAAGATAAAGACTAATTTATTCCAATCGGCTTTCGTGTTTTTTAAGATGATTTGAGCATTTCTTTACAAATTTTTAAATAGTTTTTATTCCTCTGTTTTCTAGTTTAAATATATTTTATTATATTCTGTTTTATTTTTTCTTGTATTATCAGTAGGTGCATGACTTTGGTTTGCCTTTAATCATAACTAATGTTATATTTTTTTGAAAATCAATGTTCAGTGGCTTGGCCAACTTCTGATGATTTTTGAATTGAGGGTATAGGAAACATGAGTCAGAGTAAAGATTTTCCATACCTCTAACAAAAACCAAGTTTGGTGTACAATTAATAAAGCCATTTTTTTACAAAAAGCTAGTTATTAGCCAAAAATCTAATTTTGTACCTCCGACCTCCTGACCACAAGGGGCAGTGAGCTGAAAGTTATTTTCGTTCGCTTGTAATGCGGAAATATTTTTGCAAATCAACTTAAGTTCTATATCTTCTGCATGGTCTGATTTAATTTTTTGAAGTTCGAACGAATGGACAAGGAGGAGTTTGACTTTGGCACTTAGTAATTTATTAAACATGGGGAACAGGAAGATTATGAAATGCATGTAAATTGTGGTTTCTATTAAAGCTGCTTGAATATGGGAATAATTAAACTCATGATTATTCTTTCTGTTTGGAAATATTTGTTTATATGTTTTATAAATCACTGACCAAACTTGATCTAACATAAACTTTATTAACGTCTCTACATTGACAAATTTTAACAGTATTTTTTTAAAGATTACAGTGAAAAAATGTTGAGTTAATTTAATTTCTAAATGTGGATTAAATAATTAAGACATTTATAAAACATGAATATTAAATTCTTCTATATGTTATACATATATTTTTGTCTTTACAATACTTATTGCGCTTTTTTATTCATTTTTGCTTTAGCTGAACAGCTTTACTTCTCAACATGATTAATAGATATATTATTAGTAATATATTAATAGAAAGGAAACATTTTTTGAGTCAGAAGTATTTGTGTGAACATCCTCAAGAAAAAATCTGATTCAAACAGCTACTGAATGTTCTAGATTAGAGAGAACTTCACAGCGCATTACATTAGTTTGCTTCCTTTATGGGGTGATAATATTACACATTATTGTTTTCGGTAAGCTACAGTTGAAGAATGGGAAGTTCAGAAAAATCCATCTGCTGCCACAGATGTAAAAATGTAAAGTGATAATCCTAGCATTAACACTCGAGTTGTGTTCTGGTTGAGACTAGTCTTTGGTTGTGCGATATTATTGCGCAGACATGAAGTAAATAATAAACACAATATTCATTTATTTCAGATTCTATTTTTTTTTCATTATGGTTTAGTAATCATAATTGTTATCAAAATTTTATTTCCCGGCATGCTTAAAGAAAAAAGAAGAAACCAACGATGTGAGCGTGAGCAAAACCTAGCACCAATCATGTCCTTTGTGCTAAAACCTATGGGTGACCTTAAATTCTCTTTACAGTCACATGTTGTGCTAGTGCATGGGTCTGTCTCCAATTGTATTACAAGGCACACCCTGGACAAATCTATTATAGGGATATATTCACTAAACCTTAAACCCTTAAAAATAGACTTGAACTGACCTGAAACATGTTTTTGGACGATGGGAGGGAACTGACAGTCTTCTAACAGAGAAGCAGCAATGACACAGTCATGTGATTAAATCATGAGTTTTTTTATAATATATATTTCTGTAATATTCAATGTTGTTCGTTTTTTACTGACTTTTCTATTAATGTTCAATCCAGGCTTTGTATGCATTCAAGGCTGGAAGTTCAAAAATGATCTTTTTAGAGCACTCCTGTATTTGTAGTTGATAAATGCTCATTTTATTGTTGCATCACATGATGTCATTGTATTTATGTGTATTTTATTTTAAATTGTTCTATTAAGGCTTCAATGATTCAATACATGATGTTGTTGGTAAAATGTTGAGCAGAAAAATTATTGCATTGCAAATCCTTATCGCAATATTGGTTCAATTATTTCAGCCACACAGAAGCAGCAACACTTTAAACGCCAACACTTTAAATGGTACAGATTAAGTTATTCCGATCAACCTGGATAATATTTAAGAGAAATATGTTCAGATTTGAATGTGATTACAGATTGAAGTGGTGATGTTGAATGTAGTGAGTGGTTATGCTCCACAAGTAGGCTGTAAGCTGGAAGAAAAGGAGAGATTCTGGAGTGAGTTAGATGAGGTGATGGAGAGTATTCCCAGAGGGGAGAGAGTAGTGGTGGGAGCAGACTTCAACGGCCATGTTGGCGAGGGCAACAGAGGTGATGAGGAAGTGATGGGCAGGTTTGCTGTTAAGGAAAGGAACCCAGAAGGACAGATGGTGAAGGACTTTGCCAAGAGGATGGAAATGGCTGTAGTTAACACTTATTTCCAGAAGAGGGAGGAACATAGAGTTACCTACAAGAGTGGTGGTAGGAGTACGCAGGTGGACTACATCCTAGGTAGACGAGCCAATCTGAGAGAGATCACTGACTGCAAAGTAGTGGTAGGAGAGAGTGTAGCCAGACAGCATCGGATGGTGATGTGTAGGATGTTTCTGGTGGTCAGGAAGAAGAGGGAGGAAAGATGGAAAAGAAGACCAAGTGGTGGAAGTTGAAAAAGGAAGACGGTTGTGAGGATTTCCGACAGAAGCTGAGACAGGCTTTGGGTGGTCAGGAAGAGCTTCCAGAGGACTGGGAAACTACAGCAGAAGTGATCAGGGAGACAGGTAGGAAGGTGCTAGGTGTGTCAACAGGAAGAAGGAAAGAAGATAAGGAAACATGGTGGTGGAATGAGGAAGTACAGGACATCATCCAGAGGAAGAGGCTAGCTAAAAAGAAGTGGGACATCGAAAGGACTGAAGAAAGTAGACAGGACTACAAGGAATCACAGCGCAGGGTGAAGAGGGAGGTGGCAAAGGCCAAACAGAAGGCATATGATGAGTTGTATGCCAGGTTAGACACGAGGGAAGGTGAGAAGGAATTGTACAGATTAGTGAGACAGAGAGACAGAGATGGGAAGGATGTGCAACAGATAAGGGTGATTAAAGATAGAGATGGAAGGGTTCTAACAAGTGAGGAGAGTGTGCAGAGAAGATGGAAGGAGTATTTTGAGGAGTTGATGAATGAGGAGAAGAGGGAAAGAAGGGGGAAGAGGTGAACATTGTAGAGCAGGAAGTTGAAAAGATTAGAAAGGATGAGGTGAGGAAGGCTCTGAGGAGAATGAAGAGTGGAAAGGCTGTTGGTCCAGATGACATCCCTGTGGAGGTGTGGAATGTCTAGGAGAGACAGCAGTGGAGTTCCTATCTAGGTTATTCAACAGGATTCTAGAGAGTGAGAAGATGCCTGAGGAATGGAGGAGAAGTGTCCTAGTGCCAATCTTTAAGAACAAGGGTGATGTGCAGAGTTGTAACAACTACAGAGGTATAAAGTTGATGAGCCACACAATGAAACTCTGGGAAAGAGTAGTGGAAGCTAGGCTAAGAAGGGAAGTGGATATTTGCGAGCAGCAGTATGGCTTCATGCCCAGGAAGAGCACTACTGATGCAATTTTTGCTCTGAGAATGCTAATTGAGAAGTACAGAGATGGTCAGAAGGAGCTGCACTGCGTCTTTGTGGATTAGAGAAAGCTATGACAGGGTGCCGAGAGAGGAGCTATGGTCCTGTATGAGGATGTCAGGAGTGGCAGAGAAGTACGTCAGAGTAGTTCAGGATATGTATGAGAGGAGTATGACAACAGTGAGATGTGCTGTAGGTCAGACGGAGGAGTTCAAGGTGGAGGTGGGGCTACATCAAGGATCGGCTTTGAGTCCCTTCTTGTTTGCTATGGTGATGGACAGGTTGACAGATGAGGTCAGACAGGAATCTCCATGGACAATGATGTTTGCAGATGACATTGTAATCTGTAGTGAGAGTAGAAAGCAGGTGGAGAGACACCTGGAAAGTTGGAGGTCTGCTCTAGAAAGAAGAGGAATGAAAGTTAGTCATAGTAAGACAGAATACATGTGTTTTAAACGAGAGGGAGGGAAGTAGAACAGTGAGGTTACAGGGGGCTGAGGTCAAGAAGGTGGAGGAGTTTAGGTATTTGGGGGTCAACAGTCCAGTGCGACGGGGAGTGTGGAAAAGAGGTGAAGAGGCGAGTGCAGGCAGGTTGGAGTGGGTGGAGAAAGTGTCAGGGGTGTTGTGTGACAGAAGAGTGTCAGCAAGAATCAAAGGAAAGGTGTACAGAACAGTAGTGAGACCAGCTATGATTGTATGGGTTAGAGACTGTAGCAGTGAGGAAGAGACACGAGGCAGAGATGGAAGTAGCAGAGATGAGGATGTTGAGGTTCAGTTTAGGAGTGACAAGGATGGACAAGATTAGGAACGAGCACATCAGAGGAACAGCTCAGGTTGGTTGTTTTGGAGACAAAGTCAGAGAAGCCAGATTGAGATGGTTTGGACATGTGCAGAGAAGGGATAGTAGTTATATTGGTAGAAGGATGTTGGAGATGGAGCTGCCAGGCAAGAGGGCAAGAGGAAGGCCAAAGACAAGTTATATGGGTCTGCTGAAGGAGGACATGAAGGTAATTGGTGCAAGAGTAGAGGATACTGAGGCCAGAGTTAGGTGGAAACAGATGATTTGTTGTGGCGACCCCTAAACTGGGAACAGCCGAAAGAAGAAGAAGAATTATAGAATACAACATGCTTCCAAGTTTCTACCTAGATTTAATCAGTTTCAACGATTTATGGGATGACTTAAACCTATTAAAATCCTGTTTACACAGATACAGCTCGTCTTTCTCTTGTTTGCTCATAAATGTTAAATATAGCATCTACTCAGGATTATGGTTGGGGTTGAGTGGTTTGTTATTTGAGTTGAAAGGCATACATGTTCTAGTGTTGTGCATTTATAGGCACACGCATGCTGTATTCAGTTTCCCCTTCTGTCTTTGTTCTCTCTCCAGCTGTGTGACCTTGTATAGGGATAGGCTTCTGCTAGAGAAGTTTGCACATGAAAATACGGTCATATTTACAACCAGTTCCATTTTTCAAGTTGCAGTTGAAGTGGTTGGCTTCAGTTAACTACATCTGGACTACATCATTATCCCTCTGTCTCCCTTGTTAGCTTTAGCATAAATGCTCTTAAGTGTCTCGTTTTGTTGTTGTGCTTTGCATCTTGCATTACCATGTTCCTTTCTTAAATTATCCAGTATAGTTCTTTGTACCACAGTCACAGTTTCTGTTTGACCTCTGCCTGAGATTTGGGATTTAACATTGGATTTACTAAAATGGGACAGTTTGCTTTTTGCAAAAAGTAGGACTTTATTACCCTGTAAGAACAAAGGGTAAAGGTTCCCTATACAAATTTTTGTAATGAATTTTTGTGCATCAATGCATCTCAATCAAAAACAACGAGAGTCAACAACACATCACACATACGGCCAAACAAGGGGTGCGAACTAAAAAAAAAAGTTTGGTTCAGCTAAATCTGGAAAGAGGAGAATATAAACATTCAGAAGTTCATCTTGTTGGTGTCTGACCATCAAGAGTTTTTCCGTAAAGTGCACAAAGATTATAAGATGACCATGCGCGTGCCTGTTGTCCCCTGAGTAGTTATGGGAAGTTTCATTCATTTTGATGATTCGCTCTTTTTGCTCTTTTTCAATTAAAAAAATTATTCATTCGAATGTTTATTTTATATTGTTCATATATAAAAAGATGACTTGTGAACTGATAAAAATAATTCAAAAAGAGAGTAAAATACAAGAATCTGAGAAAATGAAATCACTTATCTGTGTCTTCTGATTATAAGCAGTGTAATCCACAGACGCCAAAAAAGAAAACTATTCACTCCCCAAAAAGAGTCATTTTAAAGATTCCTTCTCTTCACGAATGACAGATCATTTCACCTGAGCACCATCTAAGGATAAGGAGCATCACTGGGTCAACATTAAACACCTGAAGCTAGCATCCTTCAGAGTAGCCATCCCAACGTTTGAGAGTGTCAGGTAAATAATGGAGCAGGACCCAAATGCAGTACAAAGGTTTATTTAACTAAAAACTACAGGAGCACCGTCTTCTTGGTGTCTAGAAAGAAACCCAAACTGGAACAACTAAAAGAGGAGAAGATAATCGAGAATGCAGGTAGACTAAGAGTAAGCAAAAACACAAAAGCAGCAACATGAACTAATACCTCAAGAGACAAAAGAGAAAGGGGAGTCTTTGAATTTCACAAAAAAAAAAACATCAAACACAATGTTCCTGATGTAATGAGTACAGGAAGCATTGAAGAAATGTAATCACTAGACACCCAATACCACTGAAAATCTTCATTAAAAACTGGGATTTAATACCAATCAGGTGACCTCTTTCTCCAACTACAGCTCAAGCTTAACTCATCCCTTGAGCTACAATGGGCACTTTGAAACTGTGACTGTCTTGAATAACTAATTTCTCTGGTAAAGAAGAGCAAAGTAAACATAGGGGTATCCGTTAAGCTAGATTTGATGCCTTAATGTCATGTGACTATCCAAGTCACCCATTTGGACATCCTTGAACAATACAAAGATAAAACTCCACTTATGATCTCTTTAAGAATTTACAGTTATAGATCAGTGAAGAGAGGGATGGACAAAAAACCAAAAGGCAAATTGAAAAGTAGACAGACAGAAAGACAATCCTAGTAGCACAAACTCATATTCCTTGAGGTCTCTTTGTTCCGACAAACTGTCAAGTCTGGTTCCTTTGAGACGTCTTTTGCTGTCAGACACACACACACACACACGCACACACGCGCACGCACACACAACAACACAGCAGTGGTTCTGCTTATACACATCGTCTTGCTCTCGTCTGTCAGGCTTGCTCAGCAGCATTAGCTGCAGCTTTATTCAGTAGCTGACACTGTCTCCAAAGATGAAACAGTCTTGACATTGTTACATTTAACTCAACACTCAGATCTCACAAGGGGGACACACAAATTATTTGATAAGACATGTGTCAATTCTCATTCACTAAGTTGTGTTGAATTTACTTCTAACTTACTAAACAACCTGATAGTAAATATAATTTTATCTTCTGTTTTAATTAAGCATTTCTATTGGCTGACGGCAAGTTTTAAGCAATGAAAACATAATCAATGAACATTACCAAAATGCAATCACTCTAAACAGAAACACTTGGGTTGAAATTTTTGGGGTGATTAATAGACATTTTTGTTATACTACATTTGAGTTTGGAAATGACCAAAGCTGAGTTGATTTGTAGAGCAGGAATCACCAAATACAATCCTGGATGTTTGGAGCCCTGTTAAATTTAGTTGCAACAATGCTCTAGCATGCATACTACTCTAGCCAAGAGTTGATCCAAAGATGCAGCGCTCCGGACCTTCAGGATAAAATTTGTAGACCCTGTTGTAGAGCATGTTTACACAGACAAATCAAGCCTAAAATGTTTATGTGCACTACCCACAGATTAGTCATATAGTCCAACTCTCCAGACTGATAGAATGTCTTTGATAACCACAAAGTTTGTCTGAAAATGTTAATATTACAATAACAATGTAAAATCTAGGGCTTAATGAAATTGTTAATATATTAAATAAAATAATTCAGAATCAAAGCTTTGTTTATTAAAACAATACATTATTATCACATCAGTTTTGTATTATCTACTTACAAATCACATATGAAGATCGCAAACAAGACTTGCACCACATCTAAGTGTTTAAAATGCAACTGTGACAGAGCGAGGATAAAATACATGACTGGAGCGTCAGAGAAAGCTCCGGAAGTTTTTCCCAAGTGTGTATCATTTCAAGCTTAAACATGGAAAGAGCATTCAGTGCCTACACTGAAGTTGAGCTTGCATTTGCTCAATACGAACATCGGAGCGCCACAACAGCGCGCAAGGAATTCAGAGACCCTTCATTTCTTTTTTTTAACTCTCCTGTTATCTGTAGTTTGTTAATGCTAAACCCTAACATTGCTGTTTATTCTAACATTAATATTAGAAAATAATCCTTTTGCATTTTAGATGTGGACAGTGTTTTTTAATTGCTAATTGATTTTGTGTACAGTACAGCAGGATAATGGTGAAAGTTATGATCTTTGTACATTTGGACTTGCCTATTTTAGGTTAAATATGGGTGATGAAGACTCAATTTGAAGAGAATTTAAATATAATTATATTGTGCACTGAACCAAAATCCAGTAAATTTTTTTAAATACCACACAATTCCCATTGTATTTCATATTATTTTTGTATAAAAAAAATCTTGGAATAGTATGTTTTGAGACACTACATCTACTGTGTATAATAAACATTATTGTGCAACGAGTTGTGCAACAGTGTGTGTAATAATGAAGGATCTGAAAAAGAAATAGCAGCTTAAGATTGAGGGAAAAATTAGACACTAAGTTATTTACTCTTTTTTATAATTGTGTCATTTTTAGGACATTGCAATAAATAGGTTGTCCATGAACTCACTGACCACTTATGTGAACGATTATACCAATCAACTTGTTTGTTAGTGTTAGGGTTAGTGAATTTGTTCGTAATTAATCTCTCTCGTATCTGTCGAAACTATGTTGATTGTCAGATAGTAACTTTGCATACACGTCATAAATATGCAACTCACTAACCAATAGGTGATTAACTGAGGAGTGGTTAAGAAGTTTGTTGAATGAAAATCTCAGCTCATTTCCGGAATAAGCCCGGGCTAGAAAATGAGTAGAAAAATCACATCTCCTATACAATTAGATCAATGTGAACAACATATTATTGAATATAACACAATGTCACTGACCCTTTAAACTGTAAAAAGAAATCTACTTCATTCCTAATCTATAATTTTGGTACAATAACATCTTAACAATCTGTCAGACAGCATGAAAGATCAAATCAACTGTCTTCTGTTACAGTACGCTCCCTTCACCTAAACTATCATTTGTGCTTTATCATTATTATAAAATGCAGATGAGAGCGTGTATCTCTGGGAATTGTAAGGTTCTATCTGACATTTTGGTTTTTCAAATATTCTAATTCTTTGACAACTTATTATATGATGTGATGAGTTTTAAGAGCTATTTACATGTTTAGACTTTTTTATTTTTAAAAAACATCCTCAAATGGGCAATTTTAAGGTTATATCTGATAAGCCAATTAGTTAATGCAATGCTGACAAGCACACCAATGGTGTCACTCTCCTTCAGCATGTTCCTGACTACTCTGTTTTGGAGGGAAAAAAAAATATGTTTGGTGTCTGCAGTGAATCTATTATTTTATGTACAAGAGTGTTAACATAACCTTACATACCAGCCAATGACACTCAGTGTGTAAATAAACATGCAAGAAAAAAAGACACAAAGACGATAACATTCCTGTCAGTGATTATGAGTGAAGCGATCATCCCCCTCAACGACAGCTGAAGCTCTCAAAAACACAGATCCCCTTTCTCATTTGGCATGTTCTACACATTTTCACAGTGAAAGACTGCTTTGTACACAACACAGAAGTGCTGTCTTCTAGCTTGTATGGCGACTGAAAGAACATAGAGTATTGTGTGCAGCAGTTATCTGTATATCAGAGATGTGAGATAAATTATTGATCTGCTCATCAAGAGCTTAATATATCAAACACACCGCTACTCTTTTTGTGTGTTTTCTTGATTCATTAAATGATAAAGCAACCTCCAAAGTGAAAGGCCACTTTGTAAACAACTCAAAAGTGCTGTTTTCTTATCTACAAGAGGATAAAGGCTCTTGCACTGCTGCTTACTCACTACCAGAGAAGAACTAGATCTGTTTATTTAGCATTAGGAGAGAACTTTCTCTACAAGTGAACTTAAAGTAATTATGTTTTTGTTATATATAGGAATAAATTAAACTCCTAATAATACGAATAAAAAACTAAAAAGTGTGCTCTTATTTACATTCAATTCTCTGTTTACTTGTATCGCTCTAGCGTCAAGGTGAGAAGCTCTCTCTTCTCACATATCTCTTCTCCCTGAAATGAAAACCACGCAGTACAAAAACACAGTGTAGCAGGGCTGCATAGGTATGTACAGATCTTCAGTACAGCAAAAAAAAAAGTGTCTTGAAAAATAAGGTAAAAATGGAGCTTTTCAGATGCATGTAACTTTGGAGCAAATGCTGAAAAAAAGGAGAAATAACTAAAGAGGAGTTGTTTCAAAACAATAGTGAAAGCACTTGAGTAACAAGAGAAGGATTAATGTTTTTGTGGATTCAGATAGTAAAAATGATTGTCCATAGTGTTAAAGTGTGAATGAGTGTGTGTGTGTGTGTGTGTGTGTGTGTGAATGTTTCCCAGCGATGGGTTGCGGCTGGAAGGGCATCCTCCGTGTAAAACATATGCCAAAGAGTTGGCGGTTCATTCACCTGTGGCGACCCCGAAAGGGAAGAAAGCCTATATTGCATATATTGATTACTGTAATAATCTATAACTAAGCTATCACTGTATATTAATCAATAGTTTTTCAAATATCTTCAAAAAAATTCAGTGTATTAAAAGCTCTTGCACTATTTTCTGAACTAAAAGACTGGCAAAATAAGTTCCTAATTCCTGGAACAGCAGCATCATGGCGCCCCACGCGGCAGAAGTGTTTGCAAGGAGCTCCCAACATCGACTTTGTTTATTGTTTATTTTAGTGTGTATAAGGATTGCAAATGTTCAGTGCCTGTTCACAAGGATCACGTACAGCAGAGAATCACTTCTGGACATCGGAAAAGTTTACCACGAACTAAATTCAGAACTTTTGGACTACAGCTCTCTTCTCCTCTGCACGGATCCCACTAACTCCAGCCGGCCGACCGCACCACCACAAGGCCCGAGTAAACAAAGGGACCGGCGAACAGCGAGACGGAAACGGGGCAAGAGAGGAGGGCTACATACTAGGCTAAAGGCTAGAGGCACACGACCGCCACTACCCAGCCTTCTGTTAGCCAACGTCTGCTCTCTGGAAAATAAAATGGATGAGCTACGAACAAGGACAACATCTCAACGTGAGATCAGAGAGTGCTGTGCTCTTATCTTCATGGAAACATGGACTACTGCAAGTACGCCGGACTCAGCCATTCAGCTTCAGAACCACACAGTGCACCGCGGAGATCGCACATCAGCCGCAGGTAAAAACAAAGGTGGCGGTGTGTGTGTCTACGTTAACAACAGATGGTGTATAGACGCTTAGGTGGTGGAGAAACATTGCTGTGCGGACATCGAAATGTTGATGGTGAAGTGCAGACCTTTTTATTTGCCAAGGGAGTTCAGTGCTGTGTTTCTGCTGGCTGTTTACATCCAACCGCGGGCCGATCAGACCACAGCGTCTGATGACTACTGCATGACGTCATTAGCAAATACAAGACTGCACACCCGGATGCTGTGTTTGTTGTTGCCGGGGAATTTAACCACTGCAACCTCAGGTCTGTGTTCCCAAAATTTCACCAATATGTGACTTTTCCTACAAGGAACAACAACACTCTGGACCAGGTCTACAACAACGTGAAGGGCGCATACAAGGCAGCGCCCCGCCCCCACTTTGGACAATCTGATCATATCTCTGTGTTCCTCCACCCAGCCTACAGACAGCTCCTCAAACAAGCCCCCCCGGTAAGCAAAACCATCAAAGTTTGGAATGAAGAGACTGACATGGTGCTTCAGGACTGCTTTAATACTACAAACTGAGATGTGTTTAAAACTGCTGCTTGGAGAGAGGAGGACTGTTCTGTGGACTTAGAGGAATATGCATCATCTGTCACCAGCTATATCAGCACCTGTGTTGATAACATTGTCTCCACCAAGTGCTGCAAAAATTTTCCCAATCAGAAACCCTGGATGAACTGTGAGGTACGCTCCATGCTGCATGCACGCTTCACTGCATTCAACTCTGGTGATGCTGAAGCCTACAAAAAGGCCAGATATGATCTACGTAGATCCATCAGGGAAGCCAAGAGACAGTACAGACTGAAGCTGGAGGGATAGTACAACAGTTCAGACTCCCGGAGCATGTGGCAGGGCCTACGTCACATCACAGACTTCCAGCAGAGGAGCAGTGCGGTCACAGACAGCCGCAGAACACTACCAGTTGAGCTGAATGAGTTCTACGCTTGCTTCGACACCCTCAACACCAAACAGCACAGAAGGATTCTACCAGCAGAGGCAGCACAGAGCTCTTCACAGAGCTCTTCACTCACTGTGACTTCAACTGAGGTGCGCAGGGCTCTGAAGAGGATAAACCCCCGAAAAGCAGCTGGCCCTGACAACATCCCTGGCCGTGCTTTGAGTGCCTGCTCTTCAGAGCTAGCTGAGGTTTTCACAGACATTTTCAATTTGTCCCTCTCTCAGTCATCTGTGCCCACATGCTTCAAGACCACCACCATAGTGCCCCTCCCCAAGAAAAACAAAATAACCTGTTTGAGTGACTATCGCCCCATTGCCCTCACTTCCATTGTAATGAAGTGTTTTGAGAGGATAGTCATGTCCCACATCAAAGACACCATCCCAAACACGTTAGACCCCCTGCAGTTTGCATACCGCCAGAACCGTTTCACTGATGATGCCGTTAATGCAGCCATCCACACAGCTCTGTCACATCTCGAACACAAAGACACCTATGTTAGAATGCTGTTTATAGATTACAGCTCAGCATTCAACACTGTCATTCCCAGCACACTGGCTGAAAGTCTCTTCACTCGTGGACTGACATCCTCCCTCTGCCACTGGGTCCAGGACTTCCTCACAGACAGACCCCAGACTGTCAGAGTTGGTGCCAGAATATCAGCCACAAAGACTGTGAGCATAGGAACCCCCCAAGGCTGCGTGCTCAGTCCACTGCTGTACACCCTCTTCACCTACGACTGCGTCCCCTCCCAGAGTAACACGTCCATCATCAAGTTTGCTGACGACACAACAGTCATCGGGCTGATCACTGAGATGAGGCAGCCTACAGGCAAGAGGTGGCTCAGCTGGTGTCCTGGTGCCAGGAAAATAATCTCTCCTTAAACTCTGAGAAGACAAAGGAGATGATTATTGACCCAAGGAAGAGGAGAGACCAGCACGCCCCACTCTTCATCAACAAGGCCCAGGTAGAGAGGGTGAAAACCTTCAAACTCCTCGGTACCCACATCAGTGAAGATCTTACCTGGGCTCACAACACATGGCAGATCATCAAGAAGGCTCAACAAAGACTCAGTACGCGGAATTTTGGATTACCCTCCAAACTCCTCAGCAACTTCTACAGATGTACAGTGGAGAGCGTCCTGACAAACTCCATCACAGTCTTGTTCGGGAACTGCACTGTTCAGGACAGGAAGGCTCTCCAGCATGTCATTAAAACGGCTCAGTTCATCTGTAGAGCAGCCTTCCCACCTCTACAGGATATCTATAATGCCCGGGTCACAAAGAGGGGCCCACAACATCATCAAAGATCGCACTCACCCACAGCACTCACTGTTCACACTCCTGCCGTCAGGCAGACGCTTCAGGAGCGTGAAAGCAAGGACAACCAGATTAAAAAACAGTTTCTATCCACAGGCCATCAGGCTGCTGAACCACTGACTGAATATTTATTTATGCTCATTATTTATGCACATAGAACTGCACTTTTTGCCTATTTTACTTTATTCTTCCTTTTGCTCTATTGTATTTTTATTTATTCTTATGCCCAAGTCTACTTGTTTAATTTAGTTTTGGTAGAAAGTCATATGAAGGGAACTCGCAAAGTAAGAATTTCATTGCTCAGTGTAACTGTAAAGTGCTGTGCATTTGACAATAAACTTCTTGAATCTTGAATCTTAACGAGGTGGAGGGGTTTGAGTGCCCGAATAAGCTTGGGAGCTTTATTGGGGCTGAATGCCCCTGGTAGGATTGCCTATGTCAGCCAGGTTACAGATGACGGGTCAGACTAAGAGTGGTTGAAAAAACCCCATGAAAAAAATACCACCAAGGCATGCTACCTCACCCGGTAAGGCGGAGCCGGGGTTGCATCCTGGAGCCAGGCTTGGGGTAGCGGCTCGCAGGCAAGTGCCTGTTGTCCGGGTCTTTTCCCACGAGACCCGGCAGGGCTTAGCCCGAAAAGGCAACATGGAGCCACCTTCCTTTTGACCCACCACCCATCGGAGGAGCCATGGAGCCAGAGTGCACTGCGATATGGGCAGTAATCAAAGGCAGGGACCTAATAGCCCCAAACTGGGTACACGGAATCTGGCTTTAGGTACATGGAATGTAACCTGACTGGAGGGAAGGAGCCTGAGCTGCTGAGAGAGATACCGACTAGAAATAGTTAGATTCACCTCCACTCATAGCCTTAGCTCTGGAATTTAGCTCCTTGAGAAAAGTTGGACTCTTTTCCACGATGGAGTAGCCTATGGGGAGAGGCATCGAATTGGGGTGGCCGTGTTAGTGACTCGACAGCTTGGCAGTCATGTGTTGAAGTTTACCCTGGTGAATAAGAGGGTCGCATCCCTACACATCCACGTTAGGGACCGGTCTCTCACTATTGTTTCGGCCTATGGCACAAACGGCAGTGCTGAGTACCTGGGCTTTTTGGGGTCCCTGGAAGGGATACTGGAAAGGGTCCCAATCATTGTCCTAGGTGACTTCAATGCCCATGTGGGTAATGACAGTGACACCTGGAGGAGAGTGAATGACAGTTTTTCCATAACAAACACCATGTTTGAGCACAAGGGTGTTCACCAGTGTACATGGCACCAGGACACCATGAACCGGACTTCTATGTCGTATCATCTGACCTCCGCCCATATGTTTTGGATACTCGGGTGAAGAGGGGGACAGAGCTGTCAACTGATCACTACCTGGTGGTAAGTTGGATTCGTTGGCAGGGGAGGTAGCAGGACAGACCCTGCAGGCTTAAACTAACTGTGAGGGTCTGTTAGGAAAGTCTAGCTGAACCCGCAGTCAGAGGATTTTTCCACTACTACCTCTGAAGGAGCTTTGATCAGAGTCTGCGGTAGGTTGGGAATATGAATGGACAATATTTTCCACTTCCATTGTTGATGCAGCTATTCTGAGCTGTGGGCGTAAGGTCTCCGGTGCCCGGCGGTGGACACTGGAAGTAAGGGATGCCGTCAGGCTGACAAAAGAGTCCTACTGAGCTTGGTTAGTTTGTGGGACACCTGAGGCAGTCGATATGTACCGAAGCATGCTGTGGCCCTGGCAGTTGCAGCAGCAAAAACCTGAGTTTGGGAGGAGTTCGGGAAGTCCATGGAGGAGAATTACAGGTCGGCCCCAAAGAAATTCTTGCAAACTATCCGGTGCCTCAGGAGGGGAAAGCAAGCCTCTACCAACAATGTACAGCAGTGATGGAGAGCTGCTGGCGTCGAATGAGGATGTTGTCGGGCGGTGGAAGGAATACTTTTGAGGATCTCCTCAACCCTGACGATATGCTTTCTATCGTGGAAGCGAAGATGGGGAAAGCTCTGTTGCGGATCTACACATCATCCTGGCCGAAGTAACCGAGGTGGCAAAGGTGTGGATGAGATTCGTCCTGAGTATCTGAATTCTACGGATGTTGCTGGGCTGTTGCTGGGGGTTGACACGCCTCTGCAATGTCGCATGGGACTTAGGGACAGTACCTCTGGAGTGGCAGGCCAGATGGTGGTTCCAATTTTCAAGAATAACATAGGTATAAGAACTATAGGCGGATCACACTGCTCAGCCTCCCGGGGAAATGCCAGGGTACTGGAGAGAAGAATCTGACCGATAGTCAATCCTCAGATTCAAGAGGAAACAATGCGGTTTCTGTCCAGGCTGTGGAACAGTGAACCAGTTCTATACTCTTCACAGGGTTCTCGAGTGTTCATGGGAGTTTGTTCAACCAGTTCACGTGTGTTTTGTGGATTTAGAGAAGGCTTTCATCCATGTCCCCTGTGGGGTCTTGTGGAAAGTTCTTTGGGAATATGGAGTCCAGGGCCCTCTGGTAAGCGCTGTCCGGTCTCTGTAGAGCCAAAGTAGAAGCGTGGTTTGCATTACCAGCAGTAAGACAGACCTCTTCTCGGTGCATGTTGGACTCCTCTGTCACCAATTCTATTCATTAAATTTATGGACAGAATTTCTAGATGGAGCCAGGGGCTGGAGGCGGTTCAGTTTGGGGACCACAGGGTTTCCTCTCTGCTTTTTGCAGATGATGTTGCCCCATTGGGTCCCTTAAATGAGGACCTTCAGCAGTTATTAGAGAGGTTTGCAGCTGAGTGAGAAGTGGCAGGGATCAGGATCTGCACCTCTAAATTCAAGACCATGGTTCTCAACCGGAAAAAGGTAGTTTGCTCAATCAAGGTAGGAGGAGAGATCTTCTCTCAAGTGGAGGGGTTCAAGTATTTTGGGGATTTATTCTCAAGTGAGGGAAAGATGGAGCGTGAGATTGACTGGCAGATTGGTGCAGCAGCTGCAGTAATCCGCTCAATCTACCGATCCGTAGTTGTGAAAAAGGAGCTGAGTTGAAAGGCTAAGCTCTCGATTTAACATCTAATCTACATTCCTACACTCACTTATGGCGATGAGCTCTGGGTCATGACCGAAAAAATAAGATCTCGGATACCCTTCCTCGCAGGGTGATGGGGCGCTCCCTTAGAGATCGGGTGAGGAGCTCCTTCACTTGGGAGGAGCTTGGAGTAGACCCGCTGCTCCGCCACATCAAGAAGAGTTGGTTAAGGTGGCTTGGGTATCTGTTCCAGGTAACCTCCTGAACACTTCTCTAGGAAGTTTTGTTGGGCATGTCCTGCTGGGGGAATGCCCCGAGAAAAACCCAAGACTCGATGGAAAGATTATGTCTCCAGATTAGCTTAGGAAAGCCTCTGTATCCCCCTTGTAGAGCTAGAGGAAGTGTTCTTGGCGAGGGAGGTCTGGGCATCCCTGCTTAGAATGCTGCCCCTGCAATCCAGCCCCTGATAAGCGAATGAAGATGGTTGGATGGATGGAATTCACCAGAAATGACACTATAATATTAATATGAGTGTTTTATCCACACAGTAGATATTTCACAAAAATAGGCAATATGCGTCTAATCCAAGATTTCTGGGGAGAATTTTTTTTATTATGATAAATAATATATATGGAAGAGGTAAACTTTTGCAGGACATTTGAATAAACTGACAAGATTTGAGTTACTTGAAATATGAAGTTACATTTTAAATCTATATTTGTATTAAACAAAGCTTCAACTCGCAATAATTGTTTAAATCATTTGTAATTGAATATATCGATTATGTTGATTAACTGCTTCAGTTGTAGTGTATTCTGGACACTGTATTCAGACAAAACAAGCAGAAGTCATTCAGGGCTATTTCTAAATTAAATGATGCAGGAACCTTTCCTCTGCAGGTAGCTAAAAAATGGAAAAAGTGATGTCATTAAATGTGACCTTCAGTTATTTTATAGATAGGATAAAAGCCATTTTCAACTACAAGGATCTACATTCCTTCTTAAATAAGAATGCTGGTGGCTGTGTGAAGATTCTGCATATTGTACTCAAAGTGTTGAAAATGCTGACCCTGAAGGTCAGGAAAGAGCTGACCGGTCCAGATATGTTTTCACACCCTCCCTCCTGTTCTGCTGGGATGGTGCTTTGGTGAAATTCCATACAGTCCCTGATTAAATCCTTTAATCACATCCACCGCTATTGTTGATTTCTCTAAACATTTTGGTTTCCTCATCAGACCTATTTTTATTCAATCTGTTTTTCAGGAAAACCCATGACATTTCATTAAAGAGAACATAAATAGCTAATACAATACACTATGCACCTTGTTTATCAATGACACAAGAAGAGAGTCATGTGATCTAAAGCTGTGGGTATGGCTGTGGTTGGAATGAAGAAAAAAATTAACGCTCATGACTATATTCATTATTATGGCTGACCTTACCCTGGGCCACTGACTTATTATGATGAATTCACTAAACAGGGGTTTTAGTTTCACAATGTGGTTCACAGTACAGCAGCCTCTCCAACCAACCCTGGATGAGATGTGTTTAGAAAGTTAAAAATGAAATTAAAAAAGGGTTTATCTTCAAAACACAAATGTAGACTTTTTTTATAAATCATGACCCTATTTGGACAGGACTAATTTCACAGGGGGTCATTAAAGAAATTTCAGCTCCTCAGATGTACTTTGTGTTTTCAGTCCTGTCTGAATCTGCAATGTCTGTTTTTTTTCAGATAACCTTACAGAAATTCCAGAGCAAAAAACCTACTTGACTCTTGCCCAAAAAATCTAATACTGTGCGAATGCGAAAATCTATGATTATGGAGAGTGTTTTTGTGAAAAATGCATTTTGTGTATGTTTTGACCTCGACGTACAATCACTGGTGCACCAGAATTCAAGTTTTCAGTATTGCGACAAACCTTTTTATCATACAAAAATAGATCCAACCAAAATCCAAGATTTCAAAACAAAAAATCAACAATACAAATACAAAAAATTCACTACTGTATTAAAATCAGGTAAGATAATTTTAATTTCAGCACTGAATGACATAACGTTGATTTGATTTATAATAATATTAACATAATTAATAGCAATATTGAAATTAATTAGCCAATTTTTTCACCACTGCATGTGGTGTTTTCCAAAACCCACAAATCAAACTCAGACACTTGAATCTCTTTGCAAAGCACTGACTTGTTGGTCCTGTCTAAATCAGCACATTACATTACAGACATAATTAATTCTAACTCAAACGTCTTAGGGCTTTAGGCATATCACACACATAGTATAACTCATAGTAACTCATAGTATATTTAATTCTAAAATCCTTCTATGGGTGTTTTACCACTTTAGAGCATTAACTCAATAGAAATAATCAATGTTCAAACCAAATAAACACAATGGAAATCACAGACAGAGCAGGAAACATGAATCCAACGTACTGAAGTTTTAGTATAGGAATCAATAAGAAGAGAGATGCTTGGGACAAGAGATTGTTGAATTAAGCACTCAAGAGCACAGGTAACAAGACAGTTAATGACTGGGGTGAATGACTCGCAAATGCAATTCCGCACAGGATTCTCTGCAGGGTGCTTTAACACAAGGTTAACTCATCTATTGATGCAGTGAAGCACCTTGCTCTTGGGAGGTACTAAAGGTTTAACAAAAGTATAAAAATATCCATAGTTCTTCTTCTTCAATATTTCCTGTCTTGAGCCAGTGTTAGTTTGTATTGAATGCCACCCAGTGGCTATTTTATATCTCGAATGTACACTGAAGATATGATCAAAAGAGCCAGCTTTCATTGGTCAACCATGACATCATGCACTGTGACAAACCAGAACGACTTACCACAGCGGAACTTTTTTTCACTCGCTCATATCAGCCAGGCATGTGAGCTCACGTCCACACCAATTATTTTTGGCATTAGTCTTGTACATATAAGTAAATTTGCACTGATAATATGCATAGTTGTTGGTGACCAAGCCAAGTTTATGAAGAGTCACGGTGCTGCTGTAAGAATAAAGCTAAAATAAAGCTCGACATTCAGAGGAATAAAACATTAGAGACCCAGTGTCAAAGGAGGCAAGTTCCACAGCACAAGAGACAATGAGCATCCTGCCTGGATTCGCATTATAGGGCTTACCCGGTGTAGTAAGGGCCTATTCAACCATTACTGAACTGTGATCTAGTGCTCGCATTGAGGAAACCGTGAACAGCTAACGTTTGCAACTAAGGATACAAAAACTGAACAAACTGACCTGGGTCAACTCCTGCCAGCCAATCAGAATCCAGTTTTCAGACAGACCGTGACATAAAGGAATTAATAAAGGAATTAATAGACACTTTGAGGTGGAGGATTTTGCCTCAACTAATTTTTGTAATCGAATAATTCGAGTAACTCAAGGAATCCTTTCAGCCCTAAAATTTATTTAAAAAAATGTTACCAAATTTAAAACATGCAAAGGGAATGAAGCCACAATAGTAAAAGCCAATGGAGGAATAAGTATGCAAGTCAAATGGAAATTTTGAATTAATAATTAATAAGTAAGTAAGTAAGCAAACTCCATTGCATTTTTACAGTATGTACAAAGTGTTTAATGCCTATGGAATCAGAAGTGAAGAAGAGATTTCACAGAGTCATGGGAAGTCATGAGAGGAAAAGAGGGAGAAAATCTGTGTATAGTGTGTAGAAGGAGAATGATGCTACTAGGAGCATTGGATTTTGAAAGTATGTTGTCTACATCCAATTTTAATAGCAGTGTTTTTATCATCAAAAGAGAGAACTTCAAAAGGACCAGAAAATCTACTCACTACAGGCAGTTTCTGTCACAGATTACTCCTCAAACATTATTTGAGAAACAAATTATGTCACTTCCGTGAAATTAAATATTACTTTTATGACTTATTTTAAGAAACTTTTAGTGTGTGTTTCGTTTGAAGGACAAAGAGGACATGCTGATGTACATGAAAGGACAGAATTGTATTTTTTTACAGAAAATATTGCCTGATTGTTCAATACACGCACCTTAACACATATTTATAAGGAGTCTTTTCTTACTAGAGAAATATTTGTAACATCGTTAGTGTTGCTTGTTGATTGGTCTATTAATGCAGAGAAACCTCCATAATTTGCCAGTAAAGTACAAGATAAAGGAAAAAACAGCTAAATTAGATCAAACCGGTTACAGGCCTGATGACATAATGAAAAGCAGATGTGATTATTGAAGACAGAACATCTATCAAATAGTGGAACACCACATCAATGCACTTTAAAACAAACTCACAATACTTTCTAACTACTGATTACAACTAAAGCAAATGAGAGAGGGGCTCTGTCCCAAAACCCAGAGAAGGACATAAACTTCAGCGACCACGCACCAGTCTCTTTCTCACTGTCCAAAACCTTTTCACAATCAACCAGAAGCTGGAGACTTAACACATCACTACTTAAAGATCAGGACTTTAAAAATTATTTCGAAAGAGAATGGGCAACCTTCATGGAAATCAACGACACCCCAGGAACCTCAGCATGTGTTCTATGGGAGACTGCAAAAGTAGTAATGCGAGGTAAAATAATCTCATATTCCTCATTCAAGAAAAAACAGGATATTAGGCAAGAACTGGAATTAGAAACCCAAATTAAAGCACTCGAAACTGCCTACGCAGACAACCCTCAAGAAAATATCCTGAAAGAATTAGGGAAACAGAAATTAGCGCTTAATAACATAATCGATAGGAAAACCCAATTCCAGATAGAAAGGCTACGTCTGGATAACCTTAAACATGCTAACAAATGTGGCAAATTTTTAGCAAATTTACTTAAAAATAACAAAGAAAAACAAACAATCTCATCAGTAATTAACAAAAAGGGGGAACTCATTCATGACCCCCAAGAGATTAATAATACCTTTAGGGAATATTATAAAAATCTATACACATCTCAAATTGACCCATCTGTGCCTGACATTGACTTATTTTTTAAACAGTCTAGAATTACCAAAACTAACAAATGAACAAGTAGAAAACTTAGATTCGCCATTATCTTCCGCTGATCTTCACGAGGCTCTAGAGCAAATGCCAAATAAAAAAGCTCCAGGGCCAGATGGTTATCCAACTGAGCTTTACAGAGAGTTCTGGAATGTGCTAGCACCCACCTTCTGCAGAATGGTGGATGAAATTAAATCTGAAGGTAAAATGCCATCAAACATGAACTCAGCATTTATAAGTCTGCTCCTCAAACCAGCAAAAGACCCAACAATGCCTTCAAGCTACAGACCAATCTCTCTTATAAATGTAGACGTAAAAATAATTTGTAAAGCCCTCGCTAAAAAACTGGAAAAAATTACCCCCCATATAATACACCCAGACCAAACTGGCTTTATCAAGGGTAGACACTCATCAAATAACATGTATAGACTAATTAACTTGATTGATCTTACAACCAACCAAAAGCTAGAGTCTACCATTATCTCTTTAGATGCAGAAAAAGCATTTGACAGAGTTAACTGGAAATTCCTATTAGCTACACTCCATAAATTTGGATTTGGCAATTCTTTTATAGAATGGATCAAAATACTTTATAGCTCTGCAAATGCATCAGTTAGAACAAATGACCAAACTTCCTCTAGATTTAACCTTCAAAGAGGAACTAGACAAGGCTGCCCACTCTCTCCCTCACTATTTGCAATCTTTATTGAACCACTAGCTGAAGCAATTAGGCAAAACATTAAAATTACTGGAATAAGTACAAAAAATATACATCACAAAATAAGCCTTTACGCAGATGATGTGTTATTGTTCCTACTTCACCCACATCTCTCTATTCCAGCAGCTATTAGTGTTATTAATTCCTTTTCAGCCATTTCTGAATATTCCATAAATTGGGGAAAATCGACTATTATGCCAATCAACATGGTTTTCCAGGACACCTCCTCTTCAACCACATTTAAATCAGGGAATATCAGGTACTTGGGCATTGAATTCTCACCTAGGCTGTCAGATCTGGTACAACTAAATTATTCACCATTACTTAAAAAAATAGAAGACGACCTCAAAAGATGGCAGCCCTTGCCCATATCACTTATGGGAAGAATTGCTAGCATTAAAATGATGGTTATGCCCAGAATTAATTATCTGTTCTCAATGATTCCTAATCACCCATCACAGGATTGGTTTAAGTCATTAGACTCTTATTTTTCCAGATTTTTATGGAAAAACAAACCACCACGCATTAGCTTACAAAAGCTCAGAAAATCTAAGGACTGTGGCGGCCTGGAGCTACCAAACCCTTACAACTATTTCCTCTCTTACAGACTGCAACATGTCCATCAATGGATAAATTCTAGCCCAACCGACCTCGCCTGGCTTGACATTGAGCAGACATTTTGCAAAGACACCAAAATAGCAGATTTACCATTTATAAGTGTAAGACTAAAACATCACTACTGCTTTCAGAATGTGAGCATACGTACTTCACTAACAGCCTGGTGGGAATTTATGAAAATGACTGGTTCACCGCTTGCTCCTTGCCAACGCACACCAATTTGGAACAATCCAGACTTTCAACTAAACAAAAAGGCAATAAATTTTCCAAGCTGGCAAAATAATGGAATAACACATCTCAGACATATCATCTCAGACAATAAAATCATTTCATTCGAAGAATTGGTTTCTACTTTCGGTTTAGCTACAAGTAGATTCCTGGAATATCAACAGCTCAAGTCTTTACTCACTGAAACACACAAAATAAATCACCCAGATCTACAGTTAACCTCAGTACTAGAAAAATTTATTGGATTGACAACACCTAAGCTAATCTCTAAAATATGTATTTTATTATTGAGAACAGACAATTTAATATGTCTACCCACTACCAAATGGGAAAAAGATTTATCTACAACTACAAATCAGTCATTCTGGAATCGTATATGCTCAAACATATTTAAAGTATCCACAAACCCAAACTTACAGCTAATACAACTTAAAATTCTTCACCGAACACATTATACAGGTCAAAGAATGTTTCAAATGGGTCTCTCTGACTCCAACATCTGCCAACACTGCAATGAGAATGCTGTGGACAACTATTTACATGCTCTCTGGTCATGTTTACCAGTACAAAAATTCTGGCAAGGAGTCTGCGGACAGCTATCATCATGGGTTAGACACCTCATCTCACCAACACCAGCACTTTGTCTATTAGGGGACCTAGATAGTATTGAGTCTGATCTTGAGGTCAACACATCAGTCTTAATTTTCAATGCTTTGCTTGTCGCAAAGAAAATTATTCTGATGAACTGGAAAACTAAAAAGAAACTATGCATCACTCAGTACACTAACATTCTAATAGACTACTTCACCTTGGAAACGTTATCTGCTTTCAATTAAATAACTGTAAACTTCTCTAATTATTAATGACCCAGCTACCTCCAGTTCTAGTTAGAGACTGTCTGCATTGAGCTGAGTCCTGTATCTGGACTGGATCATCTGGGTTAAGGCTGCTGTCACCCCGGGGCGGTGGGAGGTGGGGCAGGGTGCCTTAAGATGGGTTGGCTGGCTGCTCCTCCGTTGGCTGGCGGTGGCCATGGGGGTTGGGGCTTGGGGGGTCTAGGGGGGCCCGGGCCTGCGGGGTGCCGGCCAGCTCAGGGTGACGGGGTGGTTGTCAAGGGGCGGTGAGGGGGGGACACGGGGGGGCCGGAACTCACGGCTGCTGCTATCGCCACAGTCTCCGGGCGGGAGGCTAGCCAGCACCCGTGGTGCTTCCGGGGCTTGCGGGTTAAGGGGGGGGTATCGGTTCGGGGATCGGTTGGGCGCGGGAGCGATTCCGGTCTGGGCGGGGTGAGGCTTCCTACCGGGCCGGGACCGGCCCTGTGCATGCTCAAGCAGTGGCTCCAGTGTGTATGTTTGTGTGTGTGTGTGTGTGTGTGTGGGGGGGGGGGGGGGGGTGTGATTGAACATATGTGTGTGTGTGTGTGTGTGGATGGGGTGGAGGGTGTGTATGTGAGTATGTGCATTTGAGAGACGGGTGGGTACGTAAGTGCGTGTGAATGAGTAGGACTGGTCCCGGGGGGGGGCAGCTGTCTCCCGGCTGCCCGCATTATCCTTCACAGGTCTCCCGTGGCCCCTGCGGTGGGGGGCAGTGCTGTCCCTGGGGGGATGGACGTTGTGGCCAGTCGGCTGCTCCCACTCACCACACCAGATCCCAGTACACACACTCTCTTCACTCACACAAATAGAATCATGAGAGTCCTTGTTCCCATGGGGGATCAGGCAGGCGGGGTGACCTATCGGTGATCCCGCCCTGCCTCCTTTAGACGGGGACTCTCAGTTTTAATCACATAGGACACAGAACATCTCCAGGGCACCAGGTGGGCCTTCCTCCCGGAGCGGACAGTAAGCCAATCTCACCTGCCACTGCCTCGCTTCCGGGGTTGGGCAACCCCTGGGCCCCTTACAACACTTGCAAGGACACACTACATTTAGGCCTGGAGGGCTAGTCTCTCTGTCTAAATCTTGGTGGGAGGAGGCTGCAGATCTGTGACACCTCCCACAATATACGACGGAGAAGGCTACCCTCATTTTAAATACACATTAGATATGTAGGGCGGGGGGTGGTGCCTGGACATCATCCGCCAAACGACGGTGACACTCCAGGACACCATTCCCTCTTTTATTGCATTTTATCTCTCCAACACACCCACATATACCTGCATTACATGACAACTGGGAGCAGATGTTGGGGAATGGGTGGACGACTGCCCCCGTCTTCCCTCTTGGGGGGTAAGGGCCCACCATCGCGGGGGTGTGGGTAGCTGCGGGGGCGGGTGCGGGCTGCAGGTGAGTGACTGGCTACTTCCCGGGACAGGAAGACTGAATGAGTGGGTAGATGGATGGATGGATGATTGGATGACTGGAAGGGGTTGATTTAGTGGGTGTGGGGGGGGGGGGTTGCTGGTAGGGGTGTGCGTGGGGTTAGGTTTGGGGGGCTGCTGGTAGGGGTGAGTGTGTGTTGGGGGACTGCTGGTTGATTTGTGCATGGGGTCGGGGTGTGGCCGGGGGGGGGGGTCCTGCCGTGTCTGGAGTGGTGTCCCTACCCGCGCCCATCTGGTCCCTTGGCCGTCCTCCCTTTTTTCTTGCGGGTCCACGGAGGTGCCCGGGACTGGGGGCCTACCGCGGGGGGATATGGGCATGGCGGTGCTTGTGGGTGGGGCCTCCCAGTCTCTGCCCGCACTGTTAGGGGCTGCATTCCCGCCTAGCTTTGGGCTGGTCGACCTCCTGCTGCAGTGGGCCCACTGGGGCCCCGGGCATTGCTCTCTGGGGTTGCCGACTTTGCCAGGGGAGGTGGGGCGGGTCCGGCCTCGGGGTCCCAGGCCCCAAAACTTGTCGTTCTGTGGGGGGTGGGCTGGATATCTGGGTAGTTCCTGACCATATATGGGACTTGGCTTGAGGCAGATCCCACATTTCATTGGGACATAGAAGGTTAGTCACGACACCTGGATGTTTGGTCGCTGCTAGATGCTTGAGTTTAGGTCACCTGTCCTGTAACACTCAATTACTTATGTGTATGTGTATAATATATGTGTGTATGTATGTTATGTATGGTGTGTGTAATGTATGTATGTTATTTATGTATGTATGATGCTATGTATGTATGGTTAATATGTATAGGGGTAGGTATGTATTGTGTGTATGTATATGTGTATAATGAACGGTGTATGTAAGTGTATGGTCTGCTATCTGTACTCTCTTATCTCTCTCTCTCCATTCCTCTCCTTCTCTCCTCTCTCTCCTAGTCTGTGTCTCTCTCTCTCATCTCGCTTCTCTCCTCTATCTCTATCTCTCTCTCTCTCTCTATCTCCCTCTCTGTCTCACACCTATCTTTCTCCTCTCTTCTCTCTCTCTCTCTCTCTCTCTCTCTCTCTCTCTCTGCTCCTCCTTCTCTTTATTTTATTATTTTCTTCTTATGCGTGTTTCTCTGCTTGTCTGTATGTATGTATGTATCTTTTATTTGTATGCATCTGTAGAGATGCGAACTACCTTGGATGTATCGGTAGGTCTCTATATTATTCACTTTATCCTTCTTCTCATTTTCCCTGACTCTTGCCTCCTTCCCCCCCACTTCCCTCTCCCCTTCTCTTTCCCCTCCCCACCTTCTCTCCTCTGTTTTCCCCTCACTTCCTTCTCTCCTCTTTCCCCTTTTTTTTTTTTTTTCATCACCCGTCCTGTCCTGATGTATGTTTATATATTGATTAATGTAATTATTGTGATGAGGCGAATGAAATAAATTAAAAGCTTCTAAATCCAGAGGAATAATCATATATAATATCTTCATTCGCTGAAAGAGCAAAACTGACCAACTCATACGAAGCACCTCCCTTCTCATGGGGCTGCTTTGAAGTAGGACAGGACAGGTAAAAAAAAAAAATAAAAAAAAAATAAAATAACTTCAGTTTTGAACAGTTTTACAGGATCACATTCAAAAAGGGAAGTCTAGTGGCCAGTTGATGAAGTACAAATTTGGTAACTTTCATTAAGGATAGCAGATGTTTTACTTTTGCTTTTAAGGTGTAAGAAGACAATGGGTTTTCACTTTAGGCATCTTTATTAATGACACATCCCATTCTCTTAACTTTACAAGGCATGAGAATAATCTTATCTTGGAATGCCTGAGGATGACCATTTTGCTGTCATTGTAACATTACTATTTTAAAGATGATCCACTGCAATGAAAGGTTTGAATAGAAACAGCAACACATTTCAAGATGATTTCATTACTACAAACACCCAGCAGACTGACAGAGATCAAATTAGAGAGGGGCGACTTCCTCTTGCCAAAGAAGCCTCCAGGCTTTGACTGTAATTAGAAGTTGACTACAGCGATAAAGAGATTTATCGCCTCAGATGCCACTCACAGAAATGGAATCACAGATAAAGCAGCAGTTTCTACGCCTTTGTAGATAACGTAATTAGAAAACTTGAACATAATTAGTAAAGAGACAATTAAGCCAAGTTTCATCAAAAAAGTAGTTAGAGATGGACCTGAATTGTGTGACTGAATTGTAATTACCAAAACCATTACTGTGGACAACCACCTGGTAGACTGGAGGCAGATGTGTTCAAAACAAATGTGCTCCTAAGCACAAAAATATTCACAAATATAGAAAGTGTATAGGTGACCATGTTGGCATAAGTTTTGAGTTTTCTCCAAAACACTGGCTCTGCCTAAAGAAACTGTTCTGACTGGTTTCTGATTGACCAAAAAAACATAAAATAGTATTTAGAATGGTATAAATTCAACAATGTCTTGATCAACAAAGTCTGACCTTAAGCCAGAATTCAGAATCACCAGTCAAACATGGTGAAAGTGGGGTGAGTACACAAACAGTAATTAATAAACACAATAATAAATGTATGAAGAACAGGTGGGTATAGAACACAACATGATGATGATGCAAACACAAGAGAATGCAAACAATAATAAGGAGCCAAAAAATGACAAAAAGTGACGTTATTCATAGTCCAAGTATGTAGGGAGAAACAAAATCTGTGGATGAACGGTGAGTGCTGGGAGACATTGTCCTTATAAAGTTATCCAACATGGCCACTGTAACATGATCATCCGACGATATCACTAGATCTCAGGTGATGTAGACCGCTCATGATTAGATTCAGATGAGTTTAAGCTAGATATCTCATCAGATTTGATTTGACAGCCCACCAGTGGTGATGTACAAAATAACTTTTTTACACTTAAATTGACACCTGAACATCTCAGTAAGCGTGTAACAAACAAATCAGTTTAAAACTAAACTCCATAACAATTAACATCTAACATCTAATTCATAAATGGCGTAATATAAAGAAAAACTAATACTCCAGTAGAGAGTACCTTTAATTAATGCTTAAAACACAAAACAAACAATGTGTGAATTCTATTAATATTTCCATAGGGATTTGATGAGGAACTGTCCTTGAGAACAGAGAGAGTAGAAAGAACAACTGGTGCATCAGGACAGATCTAGGTCCAAACAAAAGCTGGCACCAGGGCCAGAAACACAAAAATCTTCTGAAGTACCAGCTACCAACAGTTCAGGTCCATAAGGCTCCATCAATGGTGGATCTCTCCAGTATGTAGGCAAAATAAGGGAAATAGAGTATACATAGCAGAAACGCCATTCACTTTAACGAATTCTATTTTATAGAGTGTCCAGCCCATAAGTTGACCCACAGCTCTGCTAATGAACACTAACAACAGACAGTTAACAGATGAGCTTGTAGAACAAGACAAGAAAGAGTGTGTCTAATGATGAAAACATGATGAAATATTAAACAACCTTGACAGATGATAGTACGATAACCTTGTAATGACTAGATTTTGAAATGCATGAAACAATTAACAGTCATATGTATTTGAATGATCATTATAAGCATTTACTTACATTTATTACTGCAGATTTTAGCAAATGCTCAAAATATTTCAATGTGCCCCTTGTATTCATATTGTTCCCACCCCTGATATTTTTCTTTACAAATGTTACTTTTCATAACCTATAAATTCCACCTGGTTGCTTTGGAGATTAAATGCTGTTCTTTTACGTATAGAATATTAAATGGATGAATCAATAGTAATTATGCAATTATGACAGATTATGTCTGATGCTTTGGTGACACACTTCCTGCAGTTTATGAATGATTATTATAAGATTTCAAATCAATTCAGTTTGACAGATTAGTTTTTGGTGAATCACAGAATTTAATTTGAATTACAGTTATTGTCAGACATTAGCATAATTCAGAAAACTGACGTATTGCGTTATTGGTAACAATTGGTAACAATAACTGTTTCCAGGGCTATTAACATTCAAAAGAGCATGGTACTTCACATGTTAATCATGTTTGGTTAGTTTGATTGAATTCATTGATTAATGAATTAATAAAATGTCACCCTCTCTTTTTTGATCTTTAGTTTTTTGCTTACATGCACTAGTGGTCCTCCAGTGTCAGTTCATCCCATTAAGTGGCTTACCTGAGACCATGTTTACAGTCTAGGTCCCCCTTCTGTGGACTGCTCCCCTGTAAAAGTAGTCTACAGAATCCATGTAGTTCACCCTCAAGTGCAATCCTCTGGTATAACAATGGCAATTCCAGGTTGGATTTGTCTTATGCTGACTGCTTACATTGACGAGGTGTCATCCAACCCTAGGCTTCTTACTTGCACAAGGGGTCCTCTGATTCCAATTCGTTTCCCAATCTTGCCCAACTTAAGGCCAAGACACACATATATGAATGCAATTCCACAGTAGCCTCTCTGTAGGGTGCTTAATGCAAGATTCACACCTCTGTTGATGCAGTGCGAACTCCTTGTGCTTGGGTGATGCTAATTGTAAAAACAAATTCAAGAAATGAAACTCACCATTCACCTCCAATTCCACATATAATCCTAGTGCACATTATTAAACAAATTTTGACGGTCAGACACCAGCATGATTAGCTGTTTTGTCAGGGTTTTGTCTGTCAAGGCGCATGTCGTGGCTGTCCTTTCCACTCTTTTTTGTCTCCGATCGCGCATTCTCAGTGTCGCTGTGTTTTCCCTTGTGCCGGTTCCAGGTTCTCTCGCCTGTCATGTGACTCCCCCGCGGTTCCCTGATAGGCGGTTGTATTGTCTGCGTGTTTGTTTATGTTCTTACTTCACCTCGTGGCTTGTTGCGTCAGTCTTCTACCCGTGTCTAATTTGTCGTTAGTCCCTGTCTTCCCATGCGCCCTCACTTATTAGTCTCCCTTTTTATACCCCTGTGTTTGTGTTGATTGTCACGGGTGCATTAATTGTCTTTGTGTGGGCTATGTTGTGACGTCCGGTTAGTTATTTCGTAAAGTTGCTTCTGTGTGTAAAGTGTAAAGTGATCTGTGTTATTGATCAAGTTTTTCCCCCTTGTGGGTCTTTTGTTTTAGCCATCTCTTTTCGCTTTGCTTTATTCTTTAATAAAAGAGTGTCTCAGGTCAAGCTGTCTCTGCGTATGAGATCTTTCCTTCTACGTACACCCCGAGCGTGAGATGTTTATTATTCATAGCTGTTCTTCTTCTCTATGTTGCCTGTCAATAGTCAACGTGAGCATGTGTATCGAGTGCCACCAAGCTGCTGGCAACCAGGACGGCATGTCAGAGAGGAACTTCTTTTGATTCGCACCTATCTGTGGCCATTTTTTTCCCATGATGCATAGGCTTGCATAAATTCTCACTGATAATATTCATAGGTGTATGGTGGCCTTTACCTGGTTTGTTCAACACAAACGATAATAGTGCATATGTCTGTCAGCCATAAACCACAAAATGTATTAGTAAATTTTACTAATATTTTGCAATGATCTTTTTTATGCAAATTTAAATATGGCTTTATGACCATACTTTTACTGCACTATACATTACAAAATGAACTGGGCTCGTTTACAGAAGCTAAAAGCTTACAGAATCACCAACAGTTGCTGTAAAATTCACCAGGTATACAATATTGCAATCATGCAATAAACTGCAGAACTGACAGCTTCTGCTCAATGATCAATAAGATCAAAATTTTGTAATATAAATTTTAAATCATTATATTTGCTATTAGTAATAATGAGTAATGAGTATACTTATTAATATTTCATAAAGTATGCTGAAGGAATGTTTAAGTTCTTGCCTGTCTAACAGGAGACTGAGTGACGGGGAAGGCGGAGTTTCCGAGCAGGGATATGTCCTCTTCTAGGTCTCTTCACTTTACGACTGTCCTATCCTGCGCATGGGATTAGCTTTTGTGTTAGTAGAGTCAATTCTCAGTGTTTGTTTAAATCAGAAATGCGAAAGCACGAAGTGCCGTCTTGCTGTTGTTCTGCAACCCCGCCTCCAGAGTGATTTCTATTGAAGAGAGTTGTATTATTCCATTACTCTAAACTCTAAACTTGTGAAGGAGCTTCCAGCTTGATTGTTTCATGATCGCTGTTGTATCTCTGTGATTGAAGGATAAAATAAAGAAGTCCCCCATACAAAAATGTTACTTCAGCGTATGTTGAATTTGACTTGAGCAATTAATTCAACGTAAAAGGCACGAACCACGTAAACTCGACTTTTCATAATATTCTAGCATGTTTAAGTAATGTTCCCTCATCAAAAACAAGTCTCAAGTCATATTCAGATTAGTTAATGTATGTTAGTCTAATCTTATTTTCTTTTTCTGGGAGTTCAAAACAGATCGATGGCCATAGTCACACAAATTGGCCATAGTACCACCCACTAACCAATCAGATGAAGAGCTAATGCTGCTCATGTCAATGAAAAAACATTTGCAGGACGACTGACCAGGAATTTAGCAGCAGCAGAACTACATCAATAAACAATGAAAAGGAAATGTGTTCATTTTTTTAATTTTCCAGGCTAAAGTGTCTTTTAACTTACCAAAAGATAAATATATTAATCAGAAATTGAGATTTTCTGTGTGCCAACGAGAAATTTAAGAAACTAAACAATATCTACAGTGATATAACCGACAGCCTCATCAAACACAGCAGATCATGTTACTGTGAGTTGAGAGAATGAGCTTCCTGACAGTTAATGAGATACATTATGTGTGAACAGCAACTAACACAAGAGCTGACACTCGTTGATTACAACTTATTATACAGGATGAAGCACAATTTAAATAGCATATTAATGAAGGATTCATCATGTCAATATTCTCTTCCCACTTAAACAGCATAATTACTCAACATCTGACAGGATACCTGTGCTTCAAGCAGCAGTGTTGAGAGGGTGAAGATTAAAAACAGTAGTTCTCAATTAACCTTTGACACTTATAAGGCCTCAAATGTATTAGATTTTAACCGTGTATTTTGTCTATCCCTTTCAATTAGCATTGCAAGATCTAGCAACCCAAAATCCATTCATTTTAGCCTCCCATGTTTCACCAGGTTTTTAAAAAAGAGTTTAATTATGTTGGGCTTTCCTTAACAGATGCAACTGCATATACACTACTGTTGTTTACAATGCTTTTACAACACAATGCATATTTGCATTTGAAAGTGTCTTAAGTGGAAGGAACAAAATGGTTATTTACAGGCAGATAGCTACTTTTAAAAACAATTGACTTAAAAAATGAAGCAATTCCCTCAACTACAACACAGAGATGTACAATACTTCATTTTACAAGGTATATCTCACTAGATCCAAATGGATCAAGTACATGTTTTTTAAGCATCATATAGTACCTTTACCATTGATGGTAATGGCACTAAAAAGGTTCCCCGATGATTATGAGCCAGGTTCGGTGTTATGCAGAACTGTTTTTGAATTAGTACTTTAATATTTGACCCATCATGCCATCCCTTCCCTGTCCTAACCAGTTTCTGACTGCTCTGACTCTAATAACCCCTCATGGCAGGAGTAGCTGGATTCAAAGCAACCACTTTATCTTCAATTACAAATGACCTCTAAACTAAACAAAGCATCCACACAGCCTGCTGTACAAGGTCTGGATAGTAACACATCTTACATCTAATCACTGTCCGGTATCCTCAGCCATGGTCTGCATGCACAATCCTGCCCAAATCTGGGCCACTGGTATAACTGACACACATGCACACACAGAGCAATGACAGATTTACAAATAAAAGATTAAATAGTAGTGGCCTGAAAAGCAGACACCAAACATGGCCAAACGCAATCCACCCACACACATCAGAATTAAAACCATGAGGCTCAATACAACCCAGGGAGGAATTATGCAAAAATTGCTGCAAAAATTGAGTACACTAAATCAAAATGTATTCTGTGTTAATTATAAAATAGTCATACATTGGCCATAAATTCACTTATTTTGAATAAGCTAAATGAATAAACCTGTTTTAACTATGGTAACAAGGAGAGAGAGTGAACTAAGGATCAAAAAAGTGGCTGATATTTTCAAATACAAGAGCTGGACAAACACTAAAACAACATCGAAAGTTGTAGAGGTCAAAATGATTTGGTATTTAAATAATTTACATTTTCTGAAAAGGAGATTCATGAAACTTTTATATGCCCCCCTGAGTAAGTAAAGTGCTAGTTGCTGGTTGGATGAGTAGCTAAATTTAATAATCCTACCGTGAGTAACGATGAACGATACACAAGACGTAAAACACGTTAGCTTGTCTCGTTTTTTTAATGTTCCATGAATGTTGTCTCAAGGTTATTAGAACTGTTTTTGAACATTCACTCACAAAAAATGTTCTAGGAATGTTCTGAGAACATTTTTCCCTGAACATTTTCTTTTAGTACTGAGAGAACATTCATCACTTACATAAAAAAAAACACTGAGAATGTTGTTTAGATAACGTTATTAGTTTATCTTTATTAGAATGTTACCTGAACGTTCTTTGGGAAATGTTATGAGCTAGCATTTAGATCGAAAAAATTTCAACAGATTCTGAAAGTTGAAAATGGCTCTTTCGAATGATTTTACATTTATTACAGTAATGACAACATTATTTGTGTTCCAGGGACATAAAGTTTGTGGAGTGTAAGAGAGTGGGGATGGATGAGTGATTGATTACATGTGAATGACTTTAGCAATACTATAGCTGTGTTTTAGAGTTGATTTAATTTTAAATATTATATTTTGATTGTATATATTAGTATAGGCATTGTTGTAGTTATAGGTTTGTTAGCATTAGATTGTACTGTTTTGTTACCGTGTTTGCGTCCGTGATTCTGCTGCATTCGATCTTCATATTTCCTTCATAATCTTCCGCTGTTTTTATGCATACTTTGTGTTAGATATTAGTAACAAAACACTTATAAATTGTGAAGAGTTCAAGAGTGAGCAGAGCCTCAGGGATATCAGACAGCAGCATGTTGATGGTGCTTCACCATCTCAACCACAGTAAGTGATACAGCTTTATAACAATAATGTTTTCCAATACATACTGTAATTTTTCTAATTGACATTATATAATATTGCTTTATTACTGCTCATACTCATGAATTCAACAACATATGGCTTCATTCATTATTTTTACTTTATCTAATCACTATGTCTTTTTATTTTATCTTTTACTCATTTTTGTGTAGAAACACAAGGGTTTCTTTTGGACAAATCGTATCTAATCTTATGTAATGTCTTTATATTTATAGAGATTTTTCTGATGAAGGAGAATCCTCCTGTGGCAGGAGTAACACAGAGAAGCTATGTCTGTGGCAGAGGCCAAAGTATAAAGGATGCTGGATAGGAACTGCTTCTCAAAATTCCTGAAAAAAAAGCTGAAAAAACTCCTGTACATATGTACATAAAATAACCTGTGAAAATGGACACTGAAAGCCCTATTTAAACAAAACTTTTTAGTTTGTGTAAAATAGTTTGAGGTTCATTTCTGTAATCTTAAAAGTCTTGTTGATCTACATTTATAGCTGTTTATAAAGAGAAACTTAATGAAAATTAAAATATATTTCTTATTATTATACACTGTTCTGAGCATTTATAACATAATAATAACAAATATTTGCCAGATTTTGAAAGTTTTATTTCATCTGAAAAGAAAGACGTGCAAAAATAATTGTACATAAACATTTTATGAAAATATTAAAAATAGGACAAGAATACTAGACGAACTGTTATAATTCCAGTTTAATTATAGGGGTTAAAGGGTTAAAAAAAAAACTTTTGCAAATGTTACGAGAGTATACCCTATTAGCTGGGTAACTGGAATTCCAATGGATCTGCTAGGTTTTTTAGTTTTTATTTGAACAGCACAAAACTATGTGGGTTTTACCATTTTTCCTGCCTCACCATTGCTAGTGGGCTAAAGAGATCTTCTGAGGTGGTGTACAAAGCCATGTTCTAGAAACATCTGCGAATGGAATTGTATTAAGTGTTTCAGTGCTCACTAGGAGAGGATTTTCTTTAGGCTATGTACCCCATCTAACTTTAAGTTTTGTACTGTTGTATGCAATCCAATTCAAGTCAATGGAATAATTTTCATAGTGTGACCGGAGCACAAGTGTGCTATCTATTGAAGGCCTCAATTTAAAACCAAACACAACTTTCTATTTTTTCTAGGAATGCAAATTGAGAATGTATACTAATTAATTACCAATTGAAATATTTGTTTCTAGTTGTGAATATGCTCAAACAAATAAAGATAGATATTGAGAAAAATAGATCAAAATATTGAAATATGTAAAATCGTCCAAGCCAATTTCATATTCAACCACAAAATTATGCCTCGTTTTAGAAACAATGGCATTCTCAAATAAAAGAACGCTACCTATATTGTGTTCAGTTTGCAGTATTGTACACGTGTTACCAGATGTAGTAAAAAAAGTGAAGGAGTAAGGAAAAGATCATTGGTTGCAGCCCTAGTTATGCCATCAATTAGCCTTTACCCCTGTGCCTAATAAATATATCCTGTGTGTCTTCATTCAGTTACCTGTGAAGCATAATCTGCAGTACATTAGCCTGTGTAGTTATTGTTCCATCTCCCTGTACAACACCTAACCTGTGTGTGACACATATTCATTCAAGATCAGTTAAACACATTGTCAGATCATGCTTCATACAGCTGATCTACTTTCATCAATCTGACCTTGAATGACCCTTGCCAGACTGTGCTCAGAATCATCTAACAAAATGAATAGACATAGTCAGTGACTTCAGGCATTCACTCATTGATCAAAAGTGACGATGTGAAACAATTTGCCTGAAAGCTTTAAATTGTATTATTCAAGTTTGGAGACAGATCTAACAAAATTCTCTCTGCATTATGTGCAAATACCCAAAACAAAGCATGACGAAGCAAAACTCTCAGGAAGGAGAGGTGATCCCATAAGAAAACTGCAGAGCCTAGCAGTTGCTCTTTGTAAGCCCAAGAGACTACACTGCTATACCTTTCATTGTAGCTCCACAAGCATTTTGTTTGTTCCAGAAAAGGTTATAAGTAGTCGATACTAATGTTATCTACATGTTTAGATGGACTACAGAGATAAAGTAGGGGTGAAACTAAAGATGTTGACATAACATGGGCACTTGAAAAATGACCTAGATGCTAAAACTGTCTGACATGTACTGGAGTAATGCAAATGAAATTATACTGTACAAAGGAATAGATCCAAAGCATAAAGACTCAGTTCTAGAAACCTCAACCGAAATAACCAAATTTCTACAGAGAAAAAGGTCAAACTGGAAAAGCACAGGTGAAGAAACTGAAAGTGAAAGATGAAGAAGTCTTGGTCTCTGAGAGTCCCAGTATGCTTGGCTAAGTCACAGTGCAGTAACCCGAGAGGGAGAGATTGTGCTGAATCAGATGCCATGACTGAAGGTGACCCTTCATCCATCTCTTCTGCATTCTCTCTCTCTCCCTCCAACCCTGTTTCTCTTTTCTTCACCCTACCTCTTCCTTCCTTCTTCATTCCTGTACCCCTCTCTTTCTCCATCCTCAACCATGTCTTTCCTTCAGTGCTCTTGTTCACTTGATATCGATCCCTCCCTCCCACTGCCTAAAGCTCAAGGCTGTGAATGGTTTCCTTCAAACAATTTTACAACAAATCACTTAGAACCATCACTGGTCAGAATTAAATTAGTGTTCTTCCAAGCATTGGACAAGTCAAGGTCTATTTTATCTGGATAACGAAGAAAGAGGGACAACAGTCCAAGTATTGACTCTAAAGGTTAAATAGTATAATTGTAAAAACAACACAATTTCATCTGAGACACACTTCAAAGGCTGATTTTAAGGTGTTTCTTTATTGATTAGACCCTTGAAATTGTTTTAAATCTTTTCGCCCGTAATTTGTAATGGGACGTTGTCATGCACTATTGAATTTGATGTTAAAGATATCGGGATAAGTCGAGGATCTAATAACACTCAAGTCTTTTAAGTAATTTAAAATTAATTATTGTAAAAACTATATTGATAAGTCCCTTAGAAATAACTATTAGTGCCAAGTCATAAAAATCAATGTATATAACATGGACAGAGTGCTCCGTGATGTCACCAATAATTTTAAAACGAATTCACCCCCCTTATAATGTTCATGAACATCAAAACTAGCAATCTGAATCTACAAAAACCTAATGAAGCCAGTTAGGGATTCAGTTATAGTAGTGAATAAATGTACATCTTGATCGTATATCTATATTGATAGAGATTTTCTCTTTTTAAAAGACAACTAGCCAAAATGCTGACCATTTGAATATACAAAAGCTACAAACTTATGCTAACACTATTAGCATACCGTAAACATTAGGGCAAATACAAAACTAACCGATGCATCAGAAGTCATTTCATAAAAGTTTAGCAACATTAATTAAAATATATCCAAAGTGTAGGTTTGATTAATGAAAATTAAGGACTTTTAATTTGTTTGTTTTTCCTCATTTACTGTAAACGCATTGTGAGATTTAACCAGTAACTGGCTACTTGAAAGAAAATGTATGTACACATTTTAGCTTTTATAAAGTCAAGGGTTAAACAACAACAGAAAAGAATCACGCCGTGTGCCACATACAATAAAGATCTAGCAGAAACTAAACACTAAAAATCACTTAAGCGGAACAATAAGTAGAATAATCACAAAAGTTCTATTTTACTACATTTGTTTAATAAAGTCAATTAAGATAACAAAGTGTGTTGTTTTGAATTTAATTTAATTTAATTTAATGATAAGGAGGTTAAAGTGCACCATGTTTAATTGTATTTATTGCTGAAAAGGCATCATGGTTATTCATCTAGTTTAGGTTTTAGGTTTTACTTACCACACATATCAAAATTTATTATTACAGTGCCCAGTGAATTCAGCTGCATTAATAATCAACTATTAATCAAATCTTGGCACTAATGATTAGAATGAAATCAAATCAGATGTACCCAACAATCTCCATTCCTTGTAAAAAACTGTGGTAAAACTTGTGAAATAATACTATTTTAGACCAAATGCATTAAATAGAAATGCTGATTTATATACTGCTAGTGGATTGGGAGTGTTTGAGCTGTTTATAAGTCAGGTTTTAATGAAGTGTGAAACCTCTTTTTACTGATCAAAGGTGTCGTTTCATGTAAACTCTACTTTTCAGACATTTCGTGCATGTGTTAGCATTGTTTCCTCATCAAAAACATGACTCAAGACATATTTAGATTGGTTCATGTGTGTTTGTTCTATTTTTTGGGGGGAGCTCAAAATGGCTTGATAAATGTAGTTATTTTAAATGGGTATAAAATGGCACTTTTAACAACAGCCAAGCAACACATTTCCCATTTTAGAAATCAACACTAAAGTAGCAAAACAAGCAACCGAAAACAATTCTGAAATTCACACCAAGTACCTAACAACCATCTGAAACACATTAGCAATCACCAGCAACGAGCTACCATTCCAAATTTATTAGATAAGTGGGTTTTGGAGAGGATCATTCACAAGCTGATTAATTCTCACTACTTCTCGCTTCGACCATTGCAATCCACTATACTTTTAATAAGTTAGGGTTCAAATGATTTTTCAACAATGAGATCTATTTTATGTTGTTATTCCAATTATCCTTATTAGCAATTGGATCAAAGATATGTTCATTGTTAACACTGATGACAAGATACAACATTTTCCAAATAAAAAAGAAGCACATTATGGAGCCTTCATCTTTGAAGAAATTTCCCTAGCTCTATATCCAGATTAACACATTGGCCCTGCAATGCAAACAGTGAGCTGTGATAGCCACGACTGTCCTCCATCACAAGGGTAAACTGCAGCTTCACACATCTCTCAATCCCTCTTACAAGCATCGCTCAGCACTTCACCTTGAATATGCATGAAGCCAGGTGTGGACTCTGCATTTGAGCAGACAATTATCAAGCACGCACAACAAACATGCCCTGAGCACAGGATCCCAATCGCCTCATTAGTGCACGCTCGGCTATCAGATGAACTCTCCAGTAACGTTTGTACCGCTTCAATAAGACGATTATAAGTAATTGGAGAGAAGTTGGTTTGATAACTAAGCTGAAATTGAGAAGTCGGGAAGGAAGATTGTGTTATTGTAGCACTCACCACATGCACATTCATGTGAAGAAAGTGTTTCTCACAGTTCATTGTGGGGATTATTGCAGTTGTTGCTTTTCTTCAGACTTCTCTCCATGACTTTATCTTTCTCAAAGTAATGAATGATTCATAGTTTTAGAATAACCTTGACTGCTGCCTGAGCCTACAGCAATGCTCTGTCTTGAAGTCTGGGTCACACAATATTTATTACTTCAGGATGTACACACCCATCCAGAATCTGCCCTGGACACAGAGTGATGTTTAATTACTTAATCAAAACCAGATTCACAAATTAATCCTTTCTGAAGAGGCATTTTGACATGAAACCTGTAAAACTAAATAAATTTGCTTTATCAAACCACGCTGCAAAATTACAAAACCCTTAGACAATGACAAACCAGTAACCTGTTATCTCAGCTTATAACATGTTTATGCTGTGATAATTATCTTTTATTAAAACATTTATAAGGTGTTTTTTGCAGAAATTACAGTTTTTAACAGGAAACCTGTGGTTAGAGAGAGAGGATGAGAACTGGCAAAACAATCCACAGCCAGACCGCTGTTATACATTTACATTACATTTACATTTATGCATTTGGCAGATGCTTTAGTCCAAAGAAACTTACAATAGAGGAGAGACAATATGCAATTTGTTACACAAATCAACTGACCTTACCTCTGTGTCACAGGTATCAATATTAATTTCAAATGCAATATTTATTTAATGAACTGTATGCGAATTCAATACAATCCATGTTGTTTGCTTGATTTTTGAAATATTACACCTTTTCACCTCTAATTTGTATTCAAATAGACATTTAGACAAAACTGATGTTATATTGTGTATTATTGCGGATATCACTGTCTATACTAATATTCTATATATTTGTACAGTTTTATTAATACTTTTTAGTCTTTAGTTAAATAGTCTTTATTTAGTTTAAAACATGTTTATGGATTTACTAATTACTGACTAACTAAATGTAAATGAAAAGGCTTTTATGTAATAACATAATTTGTTGTTTTCCCTATTGTTTACTGTTGTTTACGGGTTTTTAAGGAGGATAAGAGTGATATGCAGCCATGTATACAAACACATACACACTGCCATTTACATTACATTAGTAAGTGTGATAAAGGGCATGTAATAGACATTTAGCAACAATAAAAACAATCCTACTCTTGTCTTTTAATTTCATTTCTTTTTTAATATTGATGGTTTAGGAGAAACGCTTTAAAATATAGGATTTTTTAATATTAGAATATTTTCGACAAATTTAGACTTAATTAAATGTGATGCACACCTGATGCAGTGTGTTTCTGCATAGTATCCTGCTTTCTTATTGGTCAGTACCAGCTCTGATGCTGTGTTTTCCTGCATAGTATCCTGCTCTCCTATTGGTCAGTTCCAGCCCTGATGCTGTGTTTTCCTGCATAGTATCCTGCTCTCCTATTGGTCAGTTCCAGCCCTGATACTGTGTTTTCATGCATAATATCCTGCTCTCCTATTGGTCAGTTCCAGCCCTGATGCTGTGTTTTCCTGCATAGCATCCTGCTCTCCTATTGGTCAGTTCCAGCCCTGATGCTGTGTTTTCATGCATAATTTCCTGCTCTCCTATTGGTCAGTTACAGCCCTCATGCTGTGTTTTCATGAATAGTATCCTGCTCTCCTATTGGTCAGTTCCAGCCCTGATGCTGTGTTTTCATGCATAGTATCCTGCTCTCCTATTGGTCAGTTCTAGCCCTGATGCTGCATGTTTGTGCATAGTATCCTGCTCTCTTATTGCCTGATGCCCCATGACGTCATTCCGGAAGAGCTCTTCCTGTCTTCATCCACGCTTTCGGTTTTGTGTTCGTGTCCTAATTTAGTGAATAATTTCGTGTTGCTTTTTTGCCACATCGCCTCACTCGAAAGGTAGGGGTTATTATTTTTCATTTATTTTATTCTTATATTGTTTTATTATGATTTAATAGATTTATAACGTGTACTTTTAAGGGTTGAGAAATCTTACTTTATTTTTCTCTTGTTTTCCATGTTATTTTCATTTTTAATGTTGTTACATTGTGGCTTGGAACAGATTAGGAATTTTACATGTAAAACTTTATTCGCTTCGACATACGAAAAATCCAGCATATGAAGGCCGGAATGGATAAATTACATGCGTGCGTGTTTGTGTGTGCGTGTGTGTGTGCATGCATGCATGAGTGTGAAGGTACATAAATGTCGGAAAGACATATGACATACACCATATGACATATTTTATGTTTGGACAAAAATCTAACTTTTTTTTTCTTTTAACGACATTAACATATGTTTTTCTTTATATTTGTTATTTTTTTGTCTGTCTGGCCATGGATAAGTCGAATGGAGATGACACATTTACATATAAACCAATACTAAAAGCAAATGCACATTTAGTCCCTTGTGACAAAGCAAATGGTGCTAAAGCAAGCGTTTCAACCACAGGACCTGCAAGGTATAAAAGGTTTTTTAATACATTCTGGCCTGGAGTGTGTATGAAGGACAGGTGAAGATGAGATGCACAAGTGAATGGAATTGGGTAATTAGTGGCTGAGAGGTGGCAGGTGAACCGAAAACTGCATTCCCAGCAAAGCACGCCATAAAATTCTCATGTTCCCTCATCATTCACTCCTATTTTAAGTCACAGGGCAAAACAGAGGCCATGTATATATACAAAAACCTGTTTTTGCTCATACCTTTTCACTGATAGATGTTATTGCCATGATATGATGTAAGCCAATTGCAAACAGTTGTGTAAATAGTTTAGCATATCGCTACATGTAGCTATATTAAGGGATGAATCATCAAGTAAATTGTTTGAGTGTTGTTTAAAGTTGTTGACTGCCACCGCTTCACGCACTCTCGTGTCTCCCACGCCCACATTTACACTGCAAACACTCCGAAGAGAGGTCGAGACATTTAGCGGAAAGCGCTCACTCACCTGCACTGCCGCTGACACACGCACATTCTCTTCAGACAGTTTATCCGCTCAAAGATCATCCGTTTAAACGCGTCTATATACATCGGAAAAAGCTGCCGGTTTGACCCCGGAGGTCAAATCCCTGAACTGAATTCCTAAATGAAAATAATTTGGAAGGGTATATTTTACTTTAAATTACTTTTAAACAGCTGTTATGATGAGAGAACGCGGGGAGCACGCCAAGGAGATGCGCGCGCTTGACGCTTATGTGCCACTGACTGAACTGAGAGTGTTTGCGGGATGGAGAGAGAGAGAGAGAGAGAGAGAGAGAGAGAGAGAGAGAGAGAGAGAGAGAGAGGAGGGTAGAGCGAGAGAGAGAGAGATAGAGCTAGAGAGAGTGGAGTGCTAGAGAGCTATATATCTCTCCTCTCTCTCTCCTCGCCTTTCTCTCTCTCTCTTCTCTTTTCTCTCTTCCTTCTCGCTCGCTCTCTCTCTTCTCTCTTTCCCCTCTCTCTTTCTCTCTCTTTCTCTCGTCTCTCTCTTCTCTCTCTCTCTCTCTCTCTCTCTCTCTCTCGTCTACATCTCCCGTCGCCCCATTTATCATGTTGAGACTGACAGGAAAAGCACATCCCTTTTACACTCGTTACAGACACTCCAACGTACCCGCCCCTGTCGCTTTGGGACTTTTGACCTAATGACAACTTATTCCTTAAAACAAAGTGAACTAATTATTGTAACATTTCCATTACTGGGTATCTCTGCTGCATTATAAGTGATTTTCACACAGCAACACGTTCACTGAAGAAATCGATACAGAGCCAGAATCTCACCTGCATAGTTCTCTTTCTCCTCGTGGTGTCCCGAGACGTGTTAATCCGCCAAATTGTTTGACTTTGAGATAAACCCGCGGATGGTTACATTGCAGCGCTTCTGTTGAGTCCTGCTCAATAAGCTGAACGCGGCGACACTATCGATCGGTAAGCGGGGGACGGAGGCACTGCTTTCCGTGAAGACATGCTGCTGCTGCTGCCGGACGCGAATGCTTGTTTGCGGGCCAAGTCACGTCCAGAGCACGCGTCGGTACTCCCAGACGCAGTAATAAGAAGAGGAGAAGGGTGAAATAGGAGAAAGGCGGGATGCTGGAGTCGCTGCGGGGAGGGAAAGAAATAAACGTGGGAAGAACCGCCCCTTCTGTAAACGAACCAGGTAGTTTGCAGGTTTTGTAAAAGCGTCTCAGGTCGAGGGAGGGAATGCGGGCAGGTGCAGGGAGGAACTGAGGGAGAAACTACAAAGAAACGGGTGTTTATAACCTTTTTAACATTTGTTGTTATTAGTTATAATTATTATTAGTAGTAGTAGAGTACTAGTAGTAGTAGTAGTAGTAGTAGTATTTTATTAACTGCCCACCCAACCAAACGGTTGAGCATTTCTTGAATAGCTGACTTTTTTACAGGTTGAAAATAAGAGAAAAAAAGAATGTCAAATTAATGTCAAAATAAAAAATGAAATATTTAAAGTGATATGCAAAATTTGATTATTTAAAACAATCTTTCAAAATATTTTACTATTACAGTTCATTTTCATATATGAGTACAGTACTTTGACCATAAATAGCTATATTAAGCATTTGGTATCATTGATATAAAACCAGGATGTGGAAACAATTTTTTTAATATTAGTGATATAAGGAGCAAAGACGTACAATCAAATACTTTTGTCAATAGTTTTCTTACTTAGTGTGGTAGTTAAAGGTTTAAATTAGTAGTAGTTAGTAGTAGCACACAACAAAAAAGTACTAAAATAGCGCTAAATCTGGTTCTTTGTCTCAAAATCATATAGGGAATAGAGCGCAAATAGAAACCAACGACATTTAGAGCAAAAGACAAACCACATTTAGTACAAATACTTCTGTGGTTGTATTAGGTTTTTTTTAGGGGATTTAAGGCATAATATATAAAAGGGTGTTACTTGTATGCATGAGATAATAGTAGTATGCAAGTTATTTGCAAACATTTTATATAAAGATATAGGACTTTTTGCAATTTAAAAACATTACACTAACATATGATCAAATGTAATGAGTTTCAGTAGATGACTTTGACTATGTCAAAAGACAACTATGGGAGCATCATGAAACAGACCCATCAGGCTCTATGTACTCTATAAAGGGCCAATGGGAACTATAAATGCATAATTCTCAACCATGAAGTGGGACGTCTGTCCCCATACAATGACGTAAATGACCTGATTCTTCAGACAGAGGTTAAAAGAATTGCATATTTTTTTGTCATTTCAAAAAATCAGATACGCATCAGATTCAGGACCACATCATTTACTGTATATAGCATGGACGTAGTTTCTGTGGAACTACCCATAGGTTTCTGGCAAAGTTAAATGAGTCTCAGAGTAAGCGTAAACGTATACACAGTGCTGGGCCATGGCCATAGTGAAGACATCTGATTGGCTGAAGGTTGGTCAGTCTTAACATTAGAGTGAATCAGAAAATGCTCATGTCTGGAGTCAGCCTCAAGTGGTCCCTCGAAGAACTGCAGTTCAGTCACTTCCTATTAATCATGTAGAGGGAAAGCTGGAGGTTGCCCCTTGTACCACATATGAAAGTTATTTGTGAAAAATTTGAAAAAAAAAAAATCTGAAATGATTTTCACATATGGGTCACATGGGCAAAAATAAATTAGGGTTTGGTCAATTTTGGCTGCAGTTTGAATGTAGCAAGGTGAGTTAGGCTGATGCAAAGGTTCACCAAGAGTGCCTAGAGAATATAAAGTGGATGCCAATTTGTTGTGATTCTGCAGCTACTCGAGCAAGAGCAAACTTTAACAGCAGATGTATGTAAATAAAAGAGCATTTAGTGAGCGTTTGGTTTGGACTTTGTATTGCTCAGTGAGAGCCTGGCCAACATGGATTTTGCCAGGCTGTCCATCAAATACCACATCAAATACCACAAAAATTTGGTTCTTCAAGTACCACCAGTACCAGTAATGAGTAACATTATAATACACAACTTCAGCATAACCACAGTATATAGGCCTTCCTGTTCAGCTACAGTTAAGTACAGTTCAAACAAAGGTATATTATATTTTATTTATAGAGCGCATGTTTTATATCATAGTTACTCTATATTTTAAAACTTTAAAACCTAATCATTTTTAGCAGGTTTTCACAATTTAAATTGACTAACTTGTACTGAAAAACAGGCGCTACACATTTGAACTGATGATGATCTAATGTCAAACGTGGCTGTATGGCACATTCATCTTAATTCTAGCTTCTCATAATAAAACTTAAATTAAAAATGGCAAATGTAACATAAATGTTTGGATTTTGTAGTCTAACATAATTGACTAATTTAAAAGGGAATGTTGCTTAAACATTCTTACAGAATAAGAATGTGTGAAATGGTTTATTCTTATAGTGGGATTATGGTTGTCATCTTCATCTTATCTAGCTACACAATGAAGATACTGCTGGAAATTCACTCAAACATAATCTGACATTTATGCAAACATATGTTTATTTGTTTCTTGAAGTCAAATAAGTTGTTAGCAATGTTTTAAATAGCAATGCTTTAAATAAAGCTCCTAAGGAGCCCCTCTGTTTTAGAGTATCATAGGGTCAGTTGGCATTTCTGTGTGGAGTTTGCATGTTCTCCCCGTGATTTCATGGGTTTATTACAGGTGCTCCGGTTTTCCCCACAAGTCCAAAGACATGTGATATAAATGAATTGACAATAAACAATTGTCCATAGAATATAAATGTGAATGAGTGTGTGTGGATGATTCCCAGCAATGGGTTGTGGCTAGAAGGGCATCCGCTGTGAAAAACATATGCTGGAATAGTTGGTGGTTTAGTCTGCTGTGGCGACCCCCCAAAAAAATAAGCCAACAACAGTATGGATGGATGGAAAATGAACATCAAGACCTTGTTTCAATAACTACTATATTCATGGATACGAGCATTGCTAAAGTTTGCTTTAGTGCATCACATGATGTTTAGTCTTTTCAGTCATTTCAAACTAAGGTGTCTGGGGTTCTGAAACTGGAAAATGTGTATTTTGGCAGTTATATATACACCTACCAGCCTTTGAAATACACATTGACTGAAAATAATTCCAGGCTGAATAATTTTAATCTGAAGTGTATTCAGCCTGGACTTCTTGTCAGTCAATGTGTATTTCATATGTTGATAGTAGCTGTATATAACTGTATACATGTTTTTTTTTTTGTAAACCGCCAAAAATACATGTTTTCCAGTTGGCGTTTCTGTAATTCTCCTATTTATCTACAACGATTTTTGTTATTCATAATTTTTGCTATATAATGATGTTGTGTTTTCAACCTACTATGTAATTTCCACAATTGAGTGGAAAACAATAACTGTGCGTGACAGCAGTTTTCAATATATATTTTTAAACAAATATTCCTGTGCGCTTTCAGTAACATCTTCGTAAAATGTACCTGTTTTTAATTTATCTGAAAAAGGAACCTGTATAATTAGCGAAATGCTTTGGCGTTTGTAATCTTTTATTCCTTTACTTGAAGCGGCTCTTGTCATCACTAAAACTACATGTACCAGTTGCCGCCTCTCACAACAAACATGGCGTCACCGGAGCGGCATCTGGAGCGTGAATCACAGAAAAGTGAAAATAATAATGATGATAGAGACAATAAAACAATTCCAATTTCTTTTGGTTTTAGTAAAACGCTGTTCAAGGCTAAATCCGATAAAGCAGTGGAAAGGGACTATTTGGTTAAAGTGGAAGGAAAAGAACTAAAAGGGTGAGTCAAAGGCTAATGCTAACTTAGCTGGTTTAACAAATAGCCGCATTAGAGGTGGTCTATTGTGTATTTTAAACGGTATTGCTACGTCTGCTACAGCGATTTAACCACTGTGTTTTGATGTTTCAACAGAACTAAGCCCGTTGACGAAGAAAAGGAGCTTATTATCCCTTTGATCCACAAGAACCATTGGTACCGACAGGATGCAGAGCGAAGAGACAAGTCCAGCGAAGGAGAGGCGAGAGACCCATCATTGGAGCTGAAGGAAACTGTTGATTCTCAGGCCGTGAAAGAGCTTATAGAAGGTGCCACCCCCACAGTTTTTTGTGTGTTTATGATCGCTTTTCTATGACCACCTTTCTGGACCAGTCGATTCTAGATTAAGTTTCAATATACCAAATAACAAAGCTTTCTAACAAATTAATGTTAGAAGGAATAGACATTTCAGAGCATGACTTCCATTGAGGATATAAATTCTTTACATTGATATGATAACATATGATTACATTGATATAATATGATTGTTTAAATAACAAGGTTAAATAAAGTAGATAAATTGCAACATTAATTTAATGCTCTAAAGTTGTGAGTTCAATCTAGACTTTGTACATGAATGTAGTAATTTATCAAGCACATTCAGAGCAAATAGTAACTGTTGTGGAAAATTTATAAAACATTTTAATCATTCATTTAATTCATTCATTTATTGATTTGGAGGTCCACACAGTAAGTTTTAATACATTATATATATATATATATATATATATATATATATATATATATATATATATATATATATATATATATATATATATATATATATATATGAGGCTTAAATACATTCACGAAATACGTAATTTTAACTCTTCATACAACAAGCCGGGCACACACTACATGACTTTTATGTTTTATAACCCTATAAGGACTCACTAAAATCCTAAACATGCACACACTACAACAGTCAATCGTGTGGAACGCACACTATAGGGATGTTACTAACGTTACACGCTATTGTGCAATGCTCATGCATCAAAAAGCAACCAGATCTTGTTTTGGCATTTTACACAAATACATCTATAACAAAATAAATAATTCGTAAAACAGTACGCCGACATTAGAAATTATGCAGTGTAGAGTAACCCCGCCTGATATACCTGTAAACCTGAGATCTTTTTCCTACTGTTTCATTCTGTGAACTCAAATTCTGTGTCAGACTCTGGATCACACATAAGGTGCTGTTACATCACGCATAGCCGTTGCCTGTCGATTCTAATGTTTTAAAACAAGAATATGTGTTAAAAGCGTTGCTAGTTGTGTTTGTTTTTGCTTAAACCGGACAAGCTTGAGAGCGCAGGCAGTTAGGGCATACCGAAAGCTCTCTGTGGGAGGGACCGGTGTAAACAGCACGTTTTTGCTGGGCCAAAAATACAAGGTGATTCAAAGAAGTTGTTTATGAAAAATATTGCATTTTGAACGTTATTAAGTGCAGCGCTAGTATAGAGGACTCAAAGATTGATTCTAAGTGCTATAACAAGGTTACTACATGGGGACCTTTAAGGTCACATTATGTGAATCTTGTTACTTTTCTCAACGATGAACTTGTGCTGCAGAGCTTGAGAGCAAGACAACTTTTTAAGAACAATTTGGTGGCAAGCTTACCGTCTGTCGGGCAGACAGTCTGTTGTAGCTCTAAATTCATTGGTTGAAGACAAATGGAAATTGAAAATAAAATTGAATCTTGCTGCAGCCTCTTTCAATGCTGCTCCCCTCCTATTGGAGCGTCGTGGTGATGTCATCACTGCACATTTACGGCATTATTATAATGGTTATTTCTGTTTGTTTTGAGTTTGCTTTTGTAGGTAGAGTATGTAAACGTGTTTGTGGTTTTTTTTTGTTACACACCATCATCGATTATGGTCTGTGTTGTAATTGCGTACTTGGGAGGAAAGAATGGTAATGTGTTGCACTTGTATGCAACAGGGCTGGACAATACTGCAGACTTTGGGATTGTTCTGATACCAAGTAATTACAGGCTCAGTATCTCCGATACCAATACAGATACCAATTATTTGAAACAAAATCTTGAATGTGTATTAATTAATTAATTAACACATAAACAATAATGATTGACATGAAAACAAAAACATTTACAGTTAATAGGATTATAAATTAATTACTTAGATTTTTAAAAAGTAAAAAACATGTAACTACATAATTTTAATAAATAATAAAAAACTGATAACCCCTTACATGAAAAAATATGAAGGCTTTCCTTTTAATCACAGATATTTAGTTAATAAATACCAAATTTACATGGTTAAATTTTATTATTAGTCAGCTTATGCTAAAGCTCCTGAAAACGGAAATATTAATTGATGTATACCTGGATTATCGCTGCCTCTCTGAAAAGACTAGATGTTCCCACTGCTGACAGTACAGGTGCTCTCTCAGGATCGCTCTCCTCGCTCCGTTTTTTTTAAGCTCAGGGTTCTCTTTTTCAAGCTGACTTCTCATATGTTTATCCTAATTTTTGAAGTTACCTCAATAACGGATAGCTTTGTTTAGTTTTTTCTATTTTATTTTGTTTATTTTGTCTGTCCAATAGCTTTAAACAGAGCCCCTCTTTCTTTCTGTCTGTAATCTTTATTTTGAATTCAGAATCAGAGAGCTTGAGCTTGCGCATGCTTGTCACTGTTGAGTCACGTGATCACAAGACGCTACTCTGAAGCAACATAGAGAAAGGGTTGATGTGTGTAAGTTAGATCAGACCAAACAAACACCATACTGAGGAATTTGAGCTTGTTCTTTTTTCTGTTATAAACAAAATAGCCTAAACATCGATCTTGATGGGCTAGTATCTATCTGATGGTGACGTCAGTATCGATACTAGGATCAATTTGCCCACCCCTAGTATGCACATTTAGTTTTGAAGACTCCGCAATAAAGGTTTTCAAAGAAAGAGCCTCTGATATTGTTCATAAGCTCGTAGTCATCATGCATGCTTGATTAAGGTAAACATACTTTTTAATTATCATTCATTTTCTAATGAGCAAATTCAGGTCTGGCACTTGGGGTGGCCAATAAAATTTTAGGCCATCCCTCTGGATGCACCTGAATTTGCTCATTAGAAAAAGAATGATATTAAAAAGTATGTTTACCTTAATCAAGCGTGCATGATGACTACGAGGTTATGAACACTATCAGAGGCTCTTTCTTTGAAAACCCCTGTATGAGTAGTTTCATCACTAAAAGGTAACTTTTATACTGTTAATAATTTTATTTCAGCAACTACCATTCTTGATCAGAGGTGAAGTACTTGATTATAACTTTGTTTGAGAATTCATTCAAGTTAACATTCAAATTAAAGAATGGATCTAATATTGTTCTGTTTCAATGTTGTCCGTTAGAGTCTCAGAAGTACCAGGAGAGATGGAAGAATGGGCCACTGCAGTTGGATCCAAACTTTGCCATTCCTCTTCTGATGCAGAACCAGGTTCCTGAGGGCTTTGAGGATGGTGACAAGGTCAGCGTGGACCTGCGGCCAGAGTCGGTAGGTTTAGATGAATTACTGTCTGGAATCATATTCATACAGCAGCAAATATTGTTGACTCTTGATCTTTTCATCCTAGTTTTAGAGAAAATGTCAAACTGGTGGGCTAAAACTATTTTACTAGGGTATTTAATATAAACTGGGCAGACAAGCACATTAAGTAAAACCCCCAAAATAGTCAGAAAATAAAAGTTTACACATTTAATAAAGCTCAGGCAAGAATTACACAAATAAGTAAAACCATTATTGTTCTTGCATTTACAAATAAAGCTGAGCAGATAATAAAAATATACAATTTGTTGGTATTGTTGCAGACCATAATATGTAAATGGTTGTTTGAATTTTTTTTTAGAAAGGCGTTACCAGCAGACAGCTAAACAAATTAGTTGGCATCCCCAAAAGTAAATGAAAAATAAGTCAAAATAATGAAAAGATTAATGAGGAATGCTGCCTTATAGACTAAAAAGAAAAAAGGTTAGGTATTAGGAAATAATTGGAACAGTTTCAAAAACATGCACAACCTTTAACTTTTTGACATTAAAACATCTATCATTTGCATATTGTTTAAAATTTTGCGATTAAATATTTTATAGCTAATAGCAGCAATTCCTGTTTTAACCCCATCGCTCATGATGCTAGTTTTCACAGGAGTCTCTGCATTTATTTATGCTGCAGCAGATCTGTCTGCTTTTTGCACAGGCCAATATTAATGGCAGATACAGTGCAGTGTGGGTAATCTCAGTTGAAATGACCTGCAGATCTCATGCAGACAGAGGATTACGGCTGCAGTTGAATGTTGATTTGTGAATTATATTTAATGAAAGCTTCTGTGTTCTGCTTTTGAGCTGTCGACTTGTAACACTGCCAAAGTGTGCTGTCAGCATAGGACACATCAAGGTCACTGCATGCAGAAACTGATCTGGTTACTTTCAACCCTGTGTGTCTCGGTGTGGAGAGTAAAGATGTGTCCTAATGAAATGAGGGATGAGAAATCCCCTGCTGCATCCAAACTGCTTACTCTGCATAAACCGTCTCTCTCTTTCTTTCCCCTGCTCACACCTCCAGTTTCACCTATAAATGTTTTGAGAGTGCCGGCTGTATTCTTTAGCGGATTGAAACTGTGTTTTTTTTTCTACGCTAAATATAAAGGCTAATTATCAGTTGCTTGTTTGAGCGAAGTATGTGTTTTTAATGAGTGTTGCCTCCGTTTGGTAGCTTTGTTTGTTTGGAGACTGCGTGGCATGCAAAGCTGATGTTTGTTGTTTTGTGTTTCAGTCTACGGAGGCGGACTATGAGCGTGTGGCAGTGGAGGCATATGGATTGGCTATGTTGAAGGGAATGGGATGGAAGCAGGGCGAAGGCGAGGGCATCGGGCACACGTTTAAACGGTAAGGCTTTTTTATTTATCTTGGTTGTAAAAGAGGATTGACAAGTCAATTATTCTGTTATAATGTAAATAAATGTCTGGCCAATATAGCAAAAATTATCTGGTAGAAGGTATTTTCTACCTTGATGATGATAAATGTATCACTACAAATAATTTGTATCTTTTTCATTCATCTTCATGTCGGCTTTCTTCCCTTTCGAGGTCGCCACAGCGGAATGAACCGCCAACTTGCTGGCATATGTTTTACGCGGTGGATGCCCTTCCAGCCGCAACCCATTGCAGGGAAACAATTTGTATCTGAAAATGTATATATGCAAATTCAAAACAATTGTATATAAAACAAGTATAAAAAATATATAAAACAAACTGTTTTCTTTAAAGGAGACCTCACATGGTTATTGATCACAAGTTAATTTGTTTCTGTAGGGTATATATGTAAATCCTGTAACAATCAAAGTTTAATTTTCTAAATAGGTCTGTAATAAAATTATTTTTACCTCAATAAATCAACTTCCAGCAAAAACTAGCTGTTTTGGGCACTGTCCCAAATGATTCACCACGCCCTAAAGATGCTTAGCTGTAGGTTGTGTTTTAATTACGCAAGTTTTTATATGCAATATATATTTTTCTTCATTAGAAATGCACAGCAGCAGGATTGCGTTTAAGAGTTTTGAATACTGTTGTCACCAGGAAGCCTGACAGCAGTACTAGCATTGATATTGTGAGATAATTTCATTACACTGTACACTCCAACAGGTTGATTGAGCCTACTAAAGTTATGGAAACTCGCTCTTCTTGGAAACATCCCTTAGAAAAAATTAAATTTTACATGAAAATTAATAGACTGACAAATAAATAAAGACTTTTCTTTCTCTAGACAAACTGTTTCCTCTAAAGGTAAAGCTTTGAACGAAGACATTTTACACAAAATATGACACTTTAGATTTGTAACGTTACATGTCCCGAGCAGGTCATATCGCAAAATGAAACATTTCAGTAAGATAACAAGCACTATAGTACGCTAATAATTTTTTAATAATTATAAAAACGTCCTCATACTGCTATTTGTTCGGTAATTAACATCAAATATGACACGAATGTGCTTAATTTTGACTGTCATGAGGGGTTGAAATCCACAGTAATTTCTTGTCAGCTATTGCTGCTTCTTTCAAGCATGAGTTTCACTGAAAACAGATAAAGGCATATTTGAGCATTGTAGTTTATTGCCTAAACGGTAATTCATTTATTTATTTAATTACACTATATACATTCCTAAAAATATGCAGTTACATTAAATCTCATGGATATTTTTACATTTAATAATAAGTGTAAAGATTTTCCCTTGTATATATTTTAATATTCACTGTGATCGCAGCAGGTCTGCCTCATTGAAACCAAGTGCTTTTTAGGAAAGAAAAAACAATGGATTGTTTTTGTTTGTTTGTAATATAACCTAACGAAAGGCAAAGGGATAAAAATGCACCCCCTCAGGGTTATAATGGTCAATTTTAGTAACGTGGGTGAAAAAATCTGGAGTCTGCTTACTTCTGGGGCCAGCCTCGAATGGTCAGTTAAGGATTTACAACTTTAGACACTACCTATTATGTACACCGAGAGAAAGTGGAGGGTTGTCACAGGAATCTTAATCATTAAGACCAATCTATACTTGTGCGTCTAGTGCGCATTCACATAACCCCATGCTGACCTTGTTGCGAAGCCTGCTGTGTACTTCTGAAATTTCTAACTTCGCTTCAAGGCTTTGTAGTGTGAGCTCCATGAGTGGTCTTGGCTTTCGATGATGTAAGTAATCTTTCTTTGTTAGCGGAGTTGTTTTTTGGCTAGCTAGAAGTTAGCATTGTCGTCACACCACATTGTGATATTGATCATAGCAAATGTATGGAGTTGTATTTATATAGATCTATAATGAGGTAATTGAAGCCTGTCCTATATTAGCGTCTGTCATGTGTTTTGGTTAGCTAATAGTTGCCATTTATATCACACCAATAATGATCGGTGCGTAGACAGTGCACAACGAAGAGCAGAATTATGGTTTGTTGACAAATGGGTGTTCGCAGAGTTAACAGGCAGTTTGTAGGTTTGACGCACAAGTATACATTGGGATTTAACCGTTATCATTCAATGAGCAAGAGGAGCATGAAGCCTTAGTACAGGGGTGTCCAATGTCAGTCCTGGAGAGCCGGAGCCCTGCACATTTTAGTTGCAACCCTGCTGTAGTATGCATTCTAGTCTACTTCAGCCAATCAGAGGACCATAATTAGTGCCACAGGGTGTGTTTCATGATGGTTGAACCAAAAATGTGCAGGGCTCCGGCTCTCCAGGACCGACGTTGGACACCCCTGCCTTAGTAGATACATGTGAAATCTGACTCAACATCCCACTTGTTGTCACAGTACCTTCAGGGTAAAGGCTCGTTGGTGTCCCCTGTTACCATTTTTGTTAAATCAGCTTATAAAATCCTCTTATTTAGACATATATTTGTTGGATTATATTCTGTTACATCTTTCTGGCTAGATTTTCAATGCTGTCATTCAGAAGCTACTGCTGTTACTTGTGCTATTTAGTTAAACACTAAAATGCCTATAATTGCATGTTTATTTTTGAGTATCTTGTTAGTCTTAGGTTCTGACTTTAAATCCAGCCTGTTCATCCACACGTGTGGTTAATGTTTTAAAAGCTGTCCGTTTATCCTCTTTAAAAGACTAATGAAATAAAACCTCAAGGCATACGTCCAGCATTATAAATCACCTCCCACTGACCATGTGTTCATGGCTCAGATCAGCTTGCTTCCTCTTTGACCTCTGCTGCAGTTTTTTTAGCCTTCATTTTATATTTTCTTCTGCACGTGATGTTTGGCTCTACAAGTCTTTTTCCCTCATGCTGGGATTATTGTCCTGGCCAGAGACGTTAATGGTGCCAGATTATGATTTGATCTCAAAAGCAGTGAAGAATTATTTCAGACCGCCAGAGGAGGGAATCTTTGATGTAGACTTTTTAATCTTTTGTGCTTATGGCCCATCTGTCTGCCTGTTTGAACATGGAAACACACATAGGTTGCTCTTTATCAGGATTCTGACTATGCACTTTAGAGTAGGAAAGCATTCTGTGTGTTTATGCATTTTGTGGTTAATAGTGATAAATAAACTCAACAGCTCTATATTGTAAAATATGATATCAGGGTGTGAGAGTGAATGCCAGTATTATATTGTGCCATGATATGGATTTTTGCAATACCGTGGATATCATTACACATTCATAAATTTTATAAATTCAGCTTGATTTTTCACTTGCACATGCTCAATTTATTTGAGGTTTAGTTGAGGAGATGCAGGATTTGATGTGTCATGACGCGATCGCTCATTCTGAGAGGAGAGGGGGAAGCTTATCAGGTACAGAGATTCCGTCAGCTGCTGCTCAGTCTTTTTTTATCCAGTCAGCCAGAATGAACTAAGTTGATAAAAGTTGCCAGGAATAACAGAAAATGTTGCTAGATTTGTCACTATTTGCTGGATTAAAAAAAATCTCTAGGCGGTCTGAGGAGTTGCTAAATCCAGCAACAGCGTTGCTAAGTTGGCAACACTTGATGGCCTGTAAGGACGGCTGCCCAGGTTGAAAATGTGTAAATAAAGACGTACAATCTGTATTGCAAGTGTTCGGGTCCAGTTCCAGGAAACTGAGAGAGGGAGCAATGAAGTAGAAAACAGTCTGAATTGGTGAGTAAAAACCACGGGGGGAAACCTGTTTATAACAAGGCGGAGAAAGGGTTAAGCAGTCATATTTGCAGTTAAGTATAAGGGTTACTGAGGGTTCATCATGAAAATATTCTAGCAGGCTCTAGGTAGTAGACTTTCTAACTAATCTAAATGAGAACACCTCCAAAATAAACACAGAGTACAGTTTGAGATGAAATGTTTCATTATTTAAATGAACAAAAACATCCACTTTCTTAAATTGCTGTAAAATTGGATGAAAGCCAATGCTGTTACTAATCTTTGACATGTCAAAGACTGCGGTAAAGGTAAGTAAAAAAATATATATATGAATTTGGCAATTACAGAGTCATAGCTTTGGCTAGTTTTGCTAACCAGTAAAAGTGTTGATTAATTTATTTATATAATACGATTTAGAAAAATATTACTAATATTTTTTACAGCAGTTTAAGTCAGCAGATGTTTTTGTCCCCTGACATAACAAACGTTTAGTCAATATGAACAGTGGATAATGGTTAAAAGCTACATAGACAATTACCAGTAGTATGATGAAGTACTTCTACCATTAGTAATGTTATAAATGAGTTTTTATATATATATATATATATATATATATATATATATATATATATATATATATATATATATATGTATGTACACATCATTCATCATATCTAACTAGAATACATAATACATGTTGTAGTTTCATTAGATTGTTTGATTTTCAATTTCAAAACAAAAAAGAGAAGAAAACCGTTGTTGTTTTTTTTTATTAAACAAAAAAATGTTATGTGATAAATTGGAAGCTTGCTTGCTTGTTTTTTTAAACAATTTTCTCAAGAGAAGCTTTTTAGCCGAATGAGCATTTTAACATTTTATTCTTAAAATTCTCTTAAAAACAGTATATGATGTGTATACTAATTACTGATGTGTATGCAGACTTTCTATAAATCACATGTTATTGAACTGTCCTATTTCTAATCATATGATGTAACGTTTTTATATGCGAACTAAGTACTAACAGCAGTGGAGTTCTTTGTCTATTTTATTACTATAAAATACTTTTTCTCCCATCAGAGATGTGAAGCCCTACGAGAATCAGTTAAGGCCGAAAGGTCTCGGTCTGGGGGCCGATCGCTCTGCCATTAAAGACCTGGAGCCTGGCATTCCTAAGCGGCCTCCTAAACCCGGTGAAGAGAAGGGGAAAGAGGAAGAGGTGCTGGTTTTGGGGCCTGGAGGACGAGTCCAGGTTTTGGCTGGAGCACACAAAGACCTGTACGGGATAGTGAGTGACCCATTCTTCCCAAACACTCATCAGGTTTATTTGGGTAGGCACATTATATGTTGAGAGCAGAGTTTTCTTCTCTGAAATTCAGGGCTGCAATAACGAATCAATTAAATTGGATCGCACCAAGTAGAGCTGGACACTATGACCAAAAATGTATATCACCGTATTTTTAAAATGTGGTATTGGTACCATTGGTAAAATTGGTATTGTGGTATTTGACTGTTTTTTTTTAAATTCATGCCTAGGTGGTAACGCCATTTCTTAATATTGTAGAGAAAAATAACTGCAGGGTTTACACTGAGCAGACTAGTGTTAACCCAGGCTTGAATTGCTTTATTTCATAAATGCTACCTGTATCGCTCATGATTGTAATGAGCTGAAGAAATCAGAATGCATGACTGTTGCAGTTAAAACTTTATTGTGCAAGTTTTGCATCACTAGGAGATGTTTAAGCTAGCTACAGTGTGTCCCCGGTAACTGAAAAGAGAAAAAAACATTTTATCCTGAGGAGAAACTAGCTGGGCTTTCATTAAGGAAGCACCTTGCTATGGATAACTTTAAGCCTTATTTAACGTTTAACTAGTTTACAAAAAAATAAAAAATAAGGAAACATCATACAACATAATCAGTTTTGAAACAGATGAATACAGAAAGTGTGAATCATTTCACATTGCTCAGCATTCATAAAATTGTTTCAAGTCCAGCTAGTAGTATTTAAAATATAACATTTTTTTGTCATATGCGGTCCTGCTTTGCAAGCGTATTTGAGTGACGTCTGAAGCCAGATTTATACCTGTGTGTCAAGCCTATGAATTGCCCTACGTGGAAGGCTCTGACCGCACTCATTTGTCAATAAAGCTTTCATAATTGTGCACTCTGTCCTGCGTTGTCCATGCACTGAATAATATTGCTGTGATAAGAATTCCAACACAGATGCTAAAAAATACCTGCTCATACATTGTATAAATATAACTTGTAATCAAGTTTTGCAGTGCCGACATTAACACACATATGTGGAAAAGAATGTAGATCTTCATTTCATATCCCAGGACATGTTTGTGTCGGAGGTGATGAAGGAAATTGCTCGTTTCCTTCTGCGGCTAGCGTCAGGATTACAAATGATAATTGTTTGATCAGTGTCAAGTTTTTATGAAGCCATTACAACTAAGTATTTCCAAACAATTGATATGCCTCTTGTTTAGAGAGAGGTGGAAAAACTATTGTCCATTATTACAAGAAATTTCAGTCACCTGTGATTGTTTAGTACCACAGCTAAAGAATTCCCCTCTAAAACAATGACTGTCTGCCCCTTTGTATAGTCAACGCTGCGTATGGGCACATGCCGGTAGATGAACAATTTATATTATTAAAAATAAAAACACCGGTCTTCGGCATGAAATAGTATTCCACCTAGCTCAAGTATTAAAAAAGGTTCCAATGCACTTCATAATCTTATTTCATAATATAAACATGGTCTTCCCAATATGGTGTATTTACTAATCTTTGCAATGATCAGTAGTCCTGCTTCTTGTGATCAAAGAGAGTGAGCCGAAATATATAGTGATAAGAGACTGCTGAGGTAGGCTGGAGCCAAGCCGTTCAGCGCATTAAAGGCAAGGAGCAGTATCTTATAGTCGATGCAATATTTTACAGGAAGCCAATAGAGAGTGCAGAACTGGTGTAATGGGATCATATTTCTTTGTTCTTGTGAGAATTCTAGCTGCTGCGTTCTGGACCAACTACATTATGTAGCGCAGCGACTGGACAGCTGGCTAACAGAGAATTACAATAATCCCTTCTGGAGGTCATGAAAGCATGCACTAATTTTTCTGCATTTACAATAGACGTCATGTTCCATACTTTAGCAATGTTCCTGAGGTGAAAGAAGAGTGTCTCAGTAACATAAGAAATTTGGTTCTTAAATGTCAGTTTACTATCTATAAAGGAGGTCTCAAACTCAATTCCTGAAGGGCCGCAGACTCTGCAGGTTTTTGTTCCAACCTTCTTTCAAGAGACAAACAGGCTTCAAGCAAACCCAGAGAAGCATAGTTAGTGAATTAGGTGTGTTCAGTTAAAGTTGAAGTAAAACTCTGCAGGGTTGCGACCCTCCAGGAATTGAGTTTAAGACCCCTAATCTATAATAACACTGAGATAACTCCATGGCACATATCGCTCACATTTTTAAAACAAATGACCCAAATCATCTAAGGTGTATGTGCCATGGCAGGGGAGTACCTCCGGAATGATCCAAAACCTGAAATGCAAACATGGAGTGTTTGATACATATTCCTCTCACTATTTCAAGTTTCAAATCAATTCGATACCATTTTATTCTGTTTGAAAATGAAAAGAATAATGGTTTTCTATTATTTTATTTGTCATCTTAAGCTGTTGGTTTATAAGTGAACCTACCACTGCTACAATTATAACAATAATTCAATGAATAAGCAAGCTTGTTCTAAACACAACACTTGCAGGTACACACAACTTATTTTAGTTCTGTTTTTTTTAATTGTTTGTAAATTCATGCTTTTCTTGTGTTTTTTTATGCAATTCATAGCTTAATCTATAAATTATTGACAGAATAATCGCTTAATAAACAAATCAATAGTTGCAGTGATATTGAAATTTTATCTTCCCCCGGGTAAATTGTTATTAATATGAATATGTACAATTTTGGACTGCATAAAATCCTGTTTGGGCTTTTTCTGTGTTTTTCATTTTACACTTATTTTTTTCTAATGCTTTCTCAGATTGAGGGAGTGGATCCAGACAATGCCAGAGTCATGGTTAAATTGGCCATCGGAGGCAAGACGGTGGCAATCATTCAGCATTCTATCAAACTGGTGACCCGCAAGGAATATGAAAACTACAGCAAAGACCTCAGTAAGTTTGTTCCTCTGATTTTTTTTTATCTAACTTTTGTTTAGAATGTGAACCCTCGTTAACACATTAAAGAACCCTCCATCAAACATTATTTTTAATCTTAATACACTTTTCCCAAATTAGAACTGACTTTTGTACTTAAACATTGTTAATTTTATTCAATCACAGAATGAAAGAATGTTATTGTTTTATATTTACTATTGTATTTTAAGTGTTAACTTCTAATGTTATATAACTGTTTACCCATGATATAGCCTGATGTGCTGACATGGCTCATACAACAAACTAATTAAAAACATTAAAGATGGTTATAATAATGGTTTTAATAGTGATGTGTTGTTCGTGAATGATTCGTTCGAAAAGAACATATCTTTATAGTGATTGCTTCTCAATGGACCCAAAGACAGATATAGAAAAGAGCAGTTCATTTGAATCGATGTTCAACTCATTCTTTTCATTCGCATTGCATTTCAATGGCTACAGTACAGTATATATAGACACAAGCAGTTCATTTGAATCGCCCTTCAACTCGTTTTTTTTGTTCGCAATGCTTTTCATTGGCTACAGGACCTGTATATAGATATGAGCTATTCATTTGAATCACCCTGCAACTCGTTCTTTTCGTTTGCAATGCATTTCAATGGCTGAAGTCCCCCGATATATATATAAACAAGCAGTTATTTTGAATCACTCTTCAACTTGTTCTTTTTATTCTTGATGCATTTCAATTACTACAGTACCCAGATATATAGACATGAGCAGTTCATTTGAATTGTGCTTCAACTCATTCTTATCGTTCGGAATGCTTTTCAGTGGCTACAGTACCCAGATATAGAAATGAGCAGTTCCTATAGTTTTGAATCGCTCATTTACATGTGATGGTATTTCTTCTCGTGTTTTTCTTTCGTGAAATTAATACTAATATTAATACTACTCATTTTTCACTGGACATGATGGGCGCATTATGGATGTTACTGAAGCAAATGACCTAATATCAATGTTTTGAAAGTATCAAAAGAGGTTATATTGGTGCCTGTTGATAATGAAAACTAGTTAAAATAGCTAAGCTAGTTTATTGTCACTTTTTATTTTATTTTGCTTAGTTTTGGAGTCTTTTGTCATAACTATTTATGTAATATGTTATAATCTTTTTAGGTAATTAAGGAATTAAGTATTTACAGATGAATGAAAAGAATAAATGTTTCAAAGAGTGTTCTTTTAACTCTCGTTCACTCAACAAAACTAGTCACCAAAATGAACCCATACACAAGTTTGAATTTCATTATTACCTTTTGAAGGCTTTTTGGAGTTTAAAATAAAAAGTGTTATAAATTATTCATAAACGTACCCAGACTTTATAGACTTCTTTTTGCTTAATTTTGTTTTCAAATGTCAAGGGCTGAAATCTACGAAGCCCCTATGAAGCTTTGACTGATAAAGATTGCAAGAAACCCATTCCATGTAATTATCTGAACTTGTCAGTATTTAGAAAGTCTTTGAAAGAAATGGAAAGTATGGTTTGCGATTGAGTTTAAGCAATGTTTTTTCTTCTGATCCAAGAAATCCGTCGAATATTCTAGTTACTTATATCTCTAATTGCTCTTGTATAACAATGAAATATCAATTATTTTAAACATAATATGGAAGTCATTAAGCACTTTAAATCAAAGTATGCTCTGGTGTGGAACTACTGAAGTAATTGCGGATTATGAGCATTTATTTACTGACAATTTTGGCTTATTTTGTGTACAAGTGAAAGTGGAACTGCAGTGCTGAACCAAAGTCCAATTTTTTCTAGCAGTGTTATTTTTTTTAACTGTTTCTTAAAGATGACAAAAAAGTACCTCTATCTGTGTTCAGTTTTGATTGACTGGCAGAAGTCACACAGATTGTAGAAAGGGCTCCTCAAGTGCAATTTGAGCTTGTGGATGAACAAGCTGTTTGAGTTCAGTATCAACCCAAAACATTAGCAGAATCAGAAGCACACTTTATTTTGCTGTCATCTTGTACTCAGAATAAAGACTTAGTTTGTACATGTGCTATATACTACATACTGTATATATACATACTGTAAATACATTTTTATTAAATCTTCCTATCAGTAGTGGACCACACAACATTTAATAAACTTTCTTAATAATATATTGTCTTAAAGATTTTTTAAATTAAAGTTTAATTTATTCAAATTCAATATTGCAGGAAACTTATGTATGTAATATTAATCATAACAGTAGTGTGACTGCATGCAGCGATCAAAGTCTGAACTGAACGCTAAAATGGGCGTGGCTAGCTCCTCCACCTCACTCCATTTTTGGTCGTGTCCTAATGGCCACACATACCAGCTCTTTGAGTCTCAAAAATGACCTTTAAGTGGAAAACAGTGATTCATGCCCTGATTATTATTCACATTAAAACAGAGTTAAAATGTGCATTTGAAGTCTATATGCCGTTTTGAAGTAGTGAAGCAAGGTACAAAAAATGCAAGCAAACTAAAAAAATTATTCATAATCATTTCTAAATCTCAATACAGTCTGGATTATTATCATATTTTCTGTCCCACAGGTCGTCTTAGTAAAGCACACAAGGACAAAGAGAGAGAAAAAGAAAAGGAAGAGCAGAGGGAAAAGAAAGAGCGAAATCAAGCAAAAGATCATAAGAAAAGAAAACACAAAGAATCCAACACAGAGGGGTAACACTTCACACAGGAACAATTGCTTCTGTTTTATTCATTCATTTGTAATTGTCCAAATGTTGTTTCTTTAGAGAAAAGGTGCGTCCTGCGAAGGAGTCTCGCTCGTCCCCCGCTGTCCCTTCCTGGCTTCAACGGGACCTCCGAGTGCGCTTCATAGACAAGTCCTTCAGAGGAGGGAAATACTACAACTCAAAGGTATTCAGCCCTGGATCAGACTGCTTGGATTATATGAGGACTGAAGCTTCAACTGGGAAAGTTGTAAACTATAGTTTGTAATGAGGGGGAAAAATTTTTACTTTTCAGAATTGAAACGCGAGTGCCAAAGCAGATTCAGAGATACAGAAGGTAGAGAGAGAGAGAGATGTCTAATCAAATGTTCGAGTCGTTTAAGACAATAGCTTCAAATCAATCTCTCAAACACCATGCCTCAGGTGAACTATACCCCATAAAAGAGTCTTTTATCTCTAATGTTTATATCATTGGTTTCATAAAAAAAAAAAATTTTAATAAAAAAAAAAAAATTATTCTTCTTACTTCTACTAAACTTCACAACATTTTTTCTCCAGAGGCTCCAATCAGTAGTTTAAAATGCAACAACCTCAAAATTCACAAAATGTTTAGGTTTTGATCTTAGATCCCAATTTTGCTCATAGAAGGAACTAGATGTATGAATTTCAATTGAAACCGGATATGTTTTCCCTAAAGTGAAACCAAGTGTAAACGCACATTACATGACTGCTCAAATCCCTGTCAGTATCCATGTTCCAGGATCTATTATTTTGGTCTTAAAATACATCAGATTTAAGTATTTACTCTTGACAATTCATCTAATATACTCTACAGGCATTTACACATAAATATCCTTTTATTTAAGGAATGGCAACAGGTGTTTTAGGAATATAAAAATATGGATATTCTAAAGTTATTTAGTACGTTATCTATTCCAGTGTCATCACAACATGCAAAGAAATGCTTTGATTAAGAAATTACAAATATTTTTGCTATACTTGAAACAAGTTAGCTTTATTTTAGAAATGAAAAGAGGGTTTTGTTGGCAAATATTGGCATATTTTGGAGTAAGTTATTTAATTGGAGTAAGGTAGCATGTTAGCTATCCCAATTTCATCCCTAATTTTAACAAAAATGCTTTATTTAAAGAATTGTATTTTTTGACTATTATTTTATGTGAGTCAGGACATTACCTAATACTGTTTCTGTGTGTAGATGACCATCGAGGATGTACTGACGCCCTACATGTGCATGTGTCGAACGGAAGAGGGCAGGCTTCTGGATGGTAAAACACTGAGAGGATATTTTTTGATCAGCTATTGTTTGGCTGCAGGTTTAACTAATGTTATGTTTCAGATGTCCACCAGAAAATGCTGGAGACCATTGTACCCAAGAGCGATTCCGACCATATAATGGTGGTTGTGGGAGAACACAGAGGACAGGTAGAATTTGTACACTCGCTTTCACATGTGCTCATTTAAACGCGAATACAAATAAAACTCAAGCAGCACTTCTTTATAAAGCATCCCAAGCTTTACAAGTAAATGTGTGCCGCAGTTAAAGTAATACATGTAGGCTAAAACAATCGCTCAAATTGCAAAAAAAACAAAAAAAAACAGCTTATAAACACTGCTATTCAGATCTGTCTGATAACTTGGTTAAATATAGTTTAAAAATGACAGAGATATTTTTGTAGACCATTGTTTAATATATCAGCTGAGCAATATTGAATCCTTGATTTAAACAAAACTCAGCTTGTGATTTTATATTTAGAGTTTGAAAATCACATGTGAGTTTAGATTCAAAGTACATAATTGAATACTTTTTTTTATCCTAAGACATTTTTATAGTTGTAATTATTTTAAGGGTTTCTAGTGGTGAAATCAATTCACTTGTATCCCTGTTTTTTCTTTATAGCTGACTTCAATCGAGTCAAGTTACCAAAATTAACACATAAAACAAGAATTCATTTTACTGATGAAATAAGCCAATGTCGGCCTGTTAGTGATTAAATGCAGGTGATCTGCAATGCATTATTGCTAAAGGTTTAAAAACAAAACTTCATACAACACTAAACTGGTTTAGTGGTTTAATGACAATTTCACAATTTTGAGTAAAAGTATCTACTGTATGAATATCTGGCAACTCTTTCAATCCTCATGCACTAACTAAGACTAAGTGTATCTCTCTACAGTGTTGATTAAACAAATATTGCTCACTGGAAAATTACTGTAAAACTATCATATAAAGGTTGACTTCACATTGAGTTTATGATGAAATTTTGTCATGTTTTTGTTTCAAATTATATTTTTTTCAGTCAAGTTATAGTCCTAAAACCTTTTCATACTAGTTTTTTTAAAACTAAAGTTTTCAGGCAAAAAACAGCTTTTAAAATTATTTTACCCCACTAAAAAATGGAAATATATTTATATTATATATATATATATATATATATATATATATATATATATATAATTTTTTTTTTTTTTGTTATTCACTTTAGTTAACTTTTCCTTGTTCTGTTATGGGATGTCATGTGAAGATTTGCTCTGTTGAAACCATTTTCTTTTTATATGTAAGCATAAATCTTAAGATTGTGGATTTGTCATAATAATTATAATGCCTCGATTTATATATAAATCATGGGCTTTCAACCCTGTCAACAATTCTAAAATCACATGTTATGCTTAGAGAACTAAGTAGGGCAGCGTAAGATTTACACACATTATATCACAAATGTGCAATCCCAATCCCATGATGCGCTGCAAAATCCAAGATCATAAATAAACACCAGTGACAAAAATAGCATCTCCCAATACAAAAATTTCTCTGTTCATTAGTAAAGCAGCCTTCTTGCTTGATTTAAGATATTAGCATACTTTAAAGCTCTCCAAGTTACTTATTTGTTTTGCTCGTGTTCACTTTTTTAATATACAGGATTCACCCTAAAGTAACACAGTTACTCTCAATCCCCAGGTGGGTCGTATCCTGAAGCGCGAGCGAGAGAAGTGTCGAGCCTTGGTTCAGCTGGAGCGCTACGAGGAAAAAGTCTTTACTCTCGATTATGACACCATCTGCCATTACATAGGCGGGACAACTGAGCACTGATGAGCCAATCAGATGAAACTACACCTCCAAGAGATTTGATTGGCTATTTTTTTTGGTCCTTTTACCAGAGATCATGTATAGAACATATTTTCTACACCATAACTTATTTTAACAAATCTGTTTTAAATGAGAATTTGGTTCCAATTTGGGATAAGAATGGATTGAAGAATGAAGGCTGTTCTGTGGTCAGGTGAAAGCTGCCGATGATGTTTCACTGCGATCATTCTTATCTTCAGTGTGTCTGCTGTTTGTCTGGGAAGAAGATTACTTTTTTCTGAAAGACCTTCAATGTCAATTAATGCCCTGTGCTTTCACAAATGTTTGTTTCACAAGTTAATGTTGGTACTGGAATAGCACCCTCTAGTAATGAAGCATTGCAGCATCTTTATTCTTTTGATTTGCTAAAATACTTGTCTATTAAAGATACATTTTTTAAATTTCTTATACTGTGGCTGTGTAGTCCAGGCACTAAAATGATCTTGTAGTGAATGGGTGTCTCGTTTACAATTGCAGAAGCTATTAGATAAGGACATGTTTGTTTTGGTGATAGGAAACCATCTACACGCTGCATCACTTTCTTTAAGAAATGTAAAGAATCAAGATTTTAATCACTAGCACAGTAAAGCATCATACATATAATTAGCACTGAACCTACTTTTGTTTTGTGCAATCTGTGGAAAAGAAACCAACAGAGGCTTCAGTGGCAGTTGTTTTAAATCATAACTTCTCCAAGTGCAGCAAATGTGAATAAAACAATTGAAAAAGTAGCATATATATATATATATATATATATATATATATATATATATATATATATATATATATATATATATATATATATATATGACACAGCAGCTACTTTGCAGACCTGAAATTATGCTACCTCATGCTTTGCTTGAACCGCTTCTTGACTCTCGGTTTATTTTGTATTCTTATTTTAGAAAGCTTATAGCTGGAATGCTGTGAATCTAGGTTTAAAGGTTTTCATACTGCAACTTTAAATAAGAGAAAGAACTTGCATTTATTGGCAAAATATTGCAAAGTTAATGAATAAATATCTTCTTACAACCATAACAAACACATAGATGTTTTAAGCTATTTGAAGCAAAGGTTTTAAGGTAAGAAAAGAAAATACTTGATTGCTGCACATTGCTTTTAAGAGAAATGTAACATTTAAATGTGTGCTAGGATAGACTATTTTTCTTTCAAAGTACAGTAACGAATGAGCACGGATTTGAAACCACCGATGAACCCGTCAGCCCTAATATGTTCTCAAATTTTTTATTTATTTTTAAGTGCAGCTACCAATAGAATTAATGTTAACAGTTATGCAATTATCTTTTTCAAAATAATCTGTTTGATTAATTTAAGGGCAAGCTGGTGTGTTGTTTTTTGTTTAAAGATGATAAAGTGCCAGAATTCATCAAATAAATAATATACCATACATTAATTAATGTATTCAATCAAGTGTAATTAAGTAAAAACATTATGTAACTTTTAGTTTATTACCCATTTGAATTATGTAAATATACACAATTAATTATCTGATTCACTTCCACATTATGCAAAGTTTATTGGTATTCAAATTAGTTCTACATTAGTTATATTTACATGTCTGTTCAGTAATTAAAACATTAGAAAATGGATCATACAATTTTTTACATTTAAAATTATAGAACATGTGTCCTCAAACATCAACTTTTAATGAAGGCAATGTGGACAAGGTTTTAATCACAAACGTGATAATGCACAACAATTTCTTCTTTTATCCAAATAGCCTATTTTACACCCACTTCCTGTGGAGACACATACTCTCCTTTAATACAAAAAAAGGTTTTTAGTCCTCCCAAACTAAAGTTTTTTTTTTCTTTTCAAAATGACATGGAAATGGTTTATAAAAAGCAGAACAGTGGGAAGATAAATCTCCTGACTGGAAGAGAGATGTTTTGAGGATGCTTCCTGCTCAGTCACTATCATCATCATCCTCCTCTTCCTCCTTCCGTTTTGCAGCGTTGGCTCTCAGCACCGCTCCAGGACTCGGGTACGGTCTCTGCTGGAACAGGGGTCCCGCTGCTGTGGTGTCTGCTCCGGTCTTAGCCTCATTGCGTTTAGGGAGACCAGTGGACCATAAGCCCCTGAAAGCAACAGAAACAATAGTTTAAAAATGTACTTCAAATAATAAATCAAACCGGCAGTAAAGGTCTGGATAAATTGTTAGTGTTATTTCTTTAAATTGTATTTATTTTATGAGTCACAATAATCTGTTATTTTGAGAAAACATTTATTTAGAAAAAAAATCCCATATTCTCCAGTTTAAATCTTAGACACCTATTTGTTCATTTGTTGCCACAATGTTACGAGGAAGCTGCTAACAAGTTTATTATATTTACAGTTTATAGTTGTATAATACAGCTATAATAAAATAATTTTCCTCAGTGTGTAGTAAAATTTTCCAGGGTTGATCGGTCTTCAGTGATCAAAAGGGTGGGGACCACTGCTCTGCAGTATATCACAGTTTCTGTAGAAAAATGGCTAGTCTGAGAGAGATTTGTTCATATAGATTTGTTTAATAGTATACACAGTGTGAAGTCAAAGATTTGAACTAAATATGTTCACAAAAACATTCACTGAATGATTGAAGCCATAAAAAAAACGGAACTGTGCGCAGGCTGCAATAACGACCCCTTCCCTTGTTCCACCTCAAAATCATGTAATTATTTAATTGAAGAGTAAACGTTATGTTTATTCAATGCTCCACCATCTTTTAAATGTTTCGCTACAAACATCCTCTAAGCAAGTGCAACATAAACACTGTTAAACAGGAAGTGGGAAAAATTTAATCAGAATTCAGCATCAAGGCCAAATGTTACAGTCTTAAGTCCTTTGAGCATCTGTAGTAAAGCAAACTAACAATGTGAAAAGACTAATATTCCCTTACATTATTTAATTGAATATGGCTTTTATTGGGCACTACACTGTTACATGCAGCAAAATGAATTTAAATGGCCAAAAATATGTGACGAGGTTTGTGAAAATCTCGCTAAACTCTCAGATTCCTCACCAAGCAAGGATGACAGTTTGAAGTAACAGCAAAAGAAGAGAAGATTTTGAGTACATTCTTAATTAAAACACAAGAATCTGTAGGGTTTCAGCTGCTCCTGGAGAAGCTCTCTGAGACGAGCGCATCAACCTTTAGTCTCAGTTCTCTTCTCCTTCAAGCAAAAGTCTCTCTGTGTCTTCCTCTTCTTTCAGAACAATTTAAATAGAAATACAGCAGTTCTTCAATTGCAAAGTGTTTTGTGTTTGTAGAAGGCTTGTGTGCTGAGATACAGATGCAGGTGTCCCTGCACTGTGTTTTTTAATTTTCTCTGCTTTTTCTTTTGAGAACTCCCTTCAGAAACGCTCTATTCTAGAGCGAGCTGATTGGTTGAAGATCTCTGACGATTGTTGCCAGATTGGACAGGTTTCAAAATTGGACTACTTTTGGGTACATTGTACAAGGAAAATAAAGATCTATACAATTTGTGATGATTTTTAAAATATCAGTACTTTTTAACATATTTGAGTTAAAATAGAAAATGAAAGGAAAGAAGGTTAAAATATATGAGTAATAATTTAATTAACTAATATATTTCCAAGTATTTACATATATTCATGTAAAAAGAAGAAAATAGACTTACACTTTATATGTAAATTTATATATATATATATAGAACTGTATATGTTTAACAAATAAAATTTTTGATTTTGGCCCCTTTTAATATCTTTCCCATTTATTACAAAAATTTTATTTCTGAATATATATATATATATATAGTTAGGTTAATAAGTTTTTCAGCTTTTATTACCAGGCTACATCTATTCTTTAAGGTTTAACATCAGTGTTTTTTCTCTGTGGATTTTTGAGCAGGGTTTGATTGAGGTGAATGAGTTTTGGCTAGAAACCGTTATTCATATCTGGCAACCATGATTGTCTGCTTCTCCCTCAACCACAAGAAAGCCTGCTCTGTACATCTGAGCATCTGAGGGACAGTTTCAGGAGCAGTTGGTGCTGCTGAAGAGACAGAAGAGCTTCAGGAGACCAGATTGACCCAGAACACATCCGACTGTGTGTCTGAGGTGTTCAGTTGTTCTTCACATACTTCTTTTCCCATCCTCCTTAAAAATGCTAGCCTACATTATGCAGAAAATGCTTTCACATCCAAAATATTTGAAGAATACAAATGACTAGTTTGCTAACTAGCAGTCGGCCGGGCTGAATGTTTGGAGTGACGTGCGGTCATAATGTACATAAAATATAGCATTGTGATTGGTCAGGTGCATTGCAGTCACCTTAAAAACCAATCCAGGAGCAAATAATCACAGTCTGTAAAAATACATCATTGATGTGAAAGTGATGATTAAGACGTTATTGCTTTGTTAATAAATTGCGGATTAAAATCAGGGCTGATGTGTAAGGGTGTTTCAGCTCTACTGTTACTAAAGCAGATCATTACCTTGGAGCATCTGAATATGAACTGGGATCCATTGGATCCACTTCCTCCGGTTGTCTCCTTCCTCCTCCTCCTCCTCCTCCTCCTAAACAGATGGCATTCAGTCAAGCATCCTCAGACAATGTTTCAACAAAGAAGTAAACAACTGTTTGAATAACTGTCATATGTGGTGTAATATTTATCCATTTTTATTATTCAACATAGATGTTGATAAACTAAGCTTAAGTTTATTATTAAAAATCTACACTGAGCATTATGGTATTGAGTTTATTACGTGTCTGATGTACTAGTGAACTTGTTTATGTGGCATTGATATTACTGATTTATTTAGACTGAGGTAGGCATGGACTGGCCATCGGGTGTAGCGGGTAATGCCCGGTTGGTCGACGCACATTTTTGGGCCTGTCATAATAAAAAATAAAACAATTGTTGATTTTCTTAACGAACACTTGGCTAGTCCAATGAAATCATAGGCTTCTCCCTCCAGCCATTATCATTTCTCAACTCGAAAGATATCATGATTATTGAGAGCCTGTGAAAATAGGACTAACGCCAAAATATTGAACAAATGAAACATGTGTTATAAATATATATATAACAAGTCAATAATTTACACAGTGAGAGATAACTAACTTCATCTTCAAAATGAATTAATTTATATATAAATTAATTATAAGAAAATAAAAATATTTTTTTTATTTTTTTTACTAATTTTGTGATGTATCTTACAGGGATAAAACAAATATTTTTAATATAATTAAAATAGTTAACAACCTTGTATTTTATTTTGATATCAAATCGAAAGTATAGCTTGAAATAGCGACTAATTAACTTCAAATCAGGGCCTTTTTTGGTCCCAGTCCAGCCCTGGACTGAGACGAGCAAGTCCATCAGATGCCATCCTATCTTGTTTCTGCTAAAGCTAACGCTATCATGGGGGACTACTGACTCCTGACTGTAACACATAGATTATTTTGCAATGGTGCAGTTCTGTTCCTCCATCTCTTTGCATTACCTTGACTAAAAACAGTCACTAAAAAAGTTGACCAAAAATAGCAATTAAAATGTTGCTTTTGTGTAGTCAGTGTCTTTATCGGCAAGAAACACATGATGTACCTCGTTTGTATTTACTGTATGGAGCGACATCATCTCTCCTCGTTCGCCGGTCTCGATCTCTGTCTCGGTCTCGGTCCCGCTCCCTCTCTCGCTCTCTCTCTCGCATTTCCTCACGTTCTCTGTCTCGCTCTCTCTCCCGGTCCCTCTCTCGTTCCCGGTCTCGATCTCTCTCCCTCTCTCGATCCCGCTCACGCTCTCTCTCTGCCTTCTCCTGGTGACCATCTCCGGAGTCTCCTGGGATTGAAACACATGTAAATGCAGCATCACACACAGAAGCACCAAAGAACTCATCGTTCAGTCTGATATGAGTTACCTTTCTGTTTCTTGGCAGCTTTGGTGATGACTGCTGCAGGGTCACCGGGTGCCAACCACGAGACCATATCAGTTTCCAAGTTCCAGTAATATGGCAGACCACTACACAAAAGGAGCATTCAATTCAGTGCAACCATATGATTTCATATATTTTTATATCTTAATATATTGTCTTGTTTGGACATCAGTTATTCCACAACTGGGCAAAGGGAAGTGCATTTATAAAAATAAAATCTTCTCTCAAAAACTAGAACAACCACATTACATTGTATCTGGAATTTTCTTGGTATTAAGCAACAATATTGCCCCTTAAGCATTAATTTTACTACAATGCATTAAAATTACAATAATTGCTATTAATTAGAATATGTATCCATCTGAAATGCATACCAAATCAATAAATACTTCATTCTGAGTGAAATCTAAAACGCTTACCAGGAAGGGTCAAACACTTTGTACCAATTAGTTGGCAGATTTTCAGCCTTCGTAGCTTCATAATCGATGTTGTTATCATCATAGTCTTCAGCGATTACCTCCTCCTCGACATCTGATTGATGGGATGGTGAACAGCAGAAAGCAACTTAAACATTAAACGCCAAAAACATTTCACAAAGTGTCAAAGAAGTTGATCAATCTTACCATGATCAGACTGTTTAACTATCCCTCTTTTGGCGAGGCGGGCGAGTAAAGCAGCAGGCAGAGGCATCTACAAAGAGAACATCTGAGTATAAATGGAGTACGAGGACGACATGCTTTGAATGGAAAACTGACTAAATGTTGTTATGTTGGGTGCGAGGGATTGTGGTCAAGTACAAGAGTACAAAATACATATAACATTTACCTTTAAAGTGTCCGAATACCTTTTATTTAGTCAATTTTTCATCGAAGAAGCAGGAATAAGACGTGGGCGCGTTGTAATGACGTCATCAAGCCGGCGACACATTTTCGGGGAAGAAAATTCACCGATGTCACTTTTTTGGTTGTTAATATTACTATATTCATAATATTCTATAAAAATATATATATAAATATACTTTTCAGAAGAACATAACGTTTAACTTATTTAAACCCGTTGACGGAAGTCTTCAAACGCCAGATGGCGACAAAATCAGCAAAATAGACCTTTTTTTTAACCTCAGGTTTTGTTTCTAAATAATATTCTGTTATAGAATAATTACCGGGTATATTTTTTTAAGTAGAGTAGAGAATTACATTTATTAATCATACTACGGTTTTATATATAAAGGGAACTGTAATTGATGTTTTGACAGCAAAAAGTAGTCACAACAAATATTTAATTGATTCAGATTTTTCTTGTTGCTCACTTTGTCCATAAATTAATAAAAATGAAAGCCTTTTTTCAAATCTGCCTTAAACGTTCGCACAGTAACAGTATATTATTCCACTCAAACAACACAGTAGACCACTAACATTTACAAAAAATAAATCTGGATTATTTTCCTTAACAATGTAAGATATTACAATCCTCAAATACTCAATAATGAATCTATAATTCATGTTAAATCAGTATTATAAGCAAATATATAACGTCAATTGATAACTTAGGCAAAACTATAAACACCAGGTAAAACATCAGAGAGAAAATACTGTTTCATACAAAATGAGATTTATTGAGAGAGAGAGAAAGAGAGAGAAGAGCTATACACTTAAATAAAGAGTTTAGTGGCTGATATTCAGATCATCTTTCTCATCATTCTCGGCAGAAAAACAGGAGAAAGAGACTGGCTGACATTCTAAGGTCCGCAGATTGACGAGGCAGGCTGTCTGAGTAGAGCTGAACTCTGGGATCGCTACCAAGAGGACATCTTGTCCTTCAGGTCCTTAGAAAGAAACCAAAACATCAGCTCTGCTGTCATGAATTATGACTGAATTTTAATCTAAAGTTGTAGTTCACCTTTAACTCGTTTGCTCTGGTATTTGGGAGCATTACCGCTGAAGTACACATGAGGGCACTCTTCCAGAATAAAGGGATCTTTCTGATAGAATGGATAACAGCCTGTTCGATGGATGAAAGCAAATTATGCGAAACATTTAACAGCTCCAAACTTTTTTGTATATTTGACACTTCGGATACAAAGTTTATATTTATAATAAAATTTATAATAAAATAAACAACAATTTCATTTAGATGCTATCAGGCTAGAAGCTACCAATCTATCCAACAATACTGCCAACAACAATACAAAATTACATACAAAAAGATTTCAATAAAAGTAGTTGTGTGAGTGTAATGTGTATGTACCCAGTGTGTCTGGGGCAGTGGGAGCTAGGTGGCGCAGTCTCAGCGTGCTCTCTAGTACGTCCAGGTGATCGTCCACGCTGCTGTACTTGACCATGTCGCTGACGTTCTGTCCTGCTGTTCCCAGGATCCTGAACACAGAACATTGGTCTGTGAGGAGCTACCGATCACATCACCACAGACACAGACTGAAGATGATTCTCACCGGACTCCGTCTACATATGCCTGGTAGGGGTTGCTGACCAGATGAAGAGTTGGGAAGGGAACGGACAGGGGGAACATGCAGCGGTGAAGGGGCTGCTGGGGTAGCGTGTAGTTTGTTGGGTCGTACTGTCCAGGCATAACATCCACGGGTACGGAAGCCTGTTGAATTAGAAGAACACTGGGAGATGTTACTAGGAGCTTGATGGAGAGGAAACCTGTCCAAGATGCACCTGTTACTCAATAGCCACTTTTACACTGTCTAGTGAGATAAATAGGGATGTAGTGGTCGACTGGCCTAAAATCGAAAGGAGACGGTTTTTCATGTTTCCATGGCCGGTTCTCAAAGTATGATATGGGGATAAATTATTAAAAGCATGAGCATGTGTACTTCAAAAATACTGTCCATTAATGCTCAAGCTGTTTACTAGTTACTTCACCATTGGGGTGTGCCACCTTTCGCTCCCTTAAAAAAACATTTAACACACGCTTTAAATTGAAGAGAACTTTGAATTTTCTTGAATGTTTGTCACTCACTGACATTTTTGCATGGTTACATTTATTGTTTTAAACAATATTGTTGAAGCCACGTCCTGTCAGACTGTCCCAGGGCAGCTGAGAGCTACCAAGGTAGCTCATCACCACCAGAGTATGAATGTAGAGCAGTGATCCACAGGTTGATGAGAAATGAGTGGGTGCGGGTGGTTACGAGACATGCAAAATAATATTTTTTAATGATATTCGGGTCCCAGTACTTCGGGTCATTTGAAATAAAGATGGTAATTAAACCTAAACCTAAATACATGGGCCTACACTATTACACCATGACCAATCTCGACTATGCAGAGTGGTTTGTTCAGGAAAGGGTTTATCTTCAGCTCCTTATTCCACGCCCTTGAAAAGCGAGGTTTCCCTGATGCATTCAGAAACATCAGCAAACGTTGGCTTAGTAAAATCAAGTTTTATTCAGAGATTTCTGGAATTGGTTTGACATCAACCTGTGTGAGACTCCAGGTGCCACAAAAAAGGCAAGTTCACTTGTGATCTCTCACGTCTCATCAGTCGTCTTAAAGTTAAATATCTCTCAGTTGACCCCCAACCCCCTGCCAGTTCTGGAAAAACACTTAATAAAAATAAAATTCATGCTTTCAATTTACACACCACGTCAGCGAGAACACCATTTTAAAAAATGCGGGTACAATATTTTCTACATTTTTTGCAGCCCAAGTTGTGGCCAGGCTTGTTGACAATGTTGGCTGGGTGCAAGTTGTTTATCCATTGACCCGCGTATCACTAATGTGGAGTGAGTGAATAATGCTCTGACAATTGTAAAGCGTCTTTAAGCATCTGTAAAAGCGCTATATAAACCGAAAGCTTTATTTGCTACATAGCCTGGACATGACCAATGGTTTTAAAGGGCTGAAAAGCCAGCAGTTTAGCCCAAATTAAGTCATAATGATACCTACTTTAAGCCTGCAAGTGGCTCTCGATGGTGTAAAAGACCCAGAGTTACACAACTAGTTAAATTAAAGGTTAAAACCCTTTCCTAACAAACCACAGAGAGAGAAACCTCACCACAAGCTGCATCAGGAGCTCATCCAACAGTCTGATGGCCTCCACACTCCCAGCTTGAGTCTTCTTGGTGAGGTACTTAGCCTGAACACACAAAACCAGCTCAACTCAAAGATGAATCACTTATTAACACGTTTGTATTACCTTCACTGAAACACTGAAGACGTTTTTGTGGCTTAAAATAATTCGGCTTAACTATATACTTCAGTTCCCTCTTCTTTCTGCACAATCTGTTGGGTTTAAGGCCTCACATATGTGAATAGACCGTTTTAGAGAAGAAGAGTTGTGTAACTTAATCAAAACCTGTATCTCTTTTATAAAAAAAAAACATTTGCATATCTGCAGGTATGTTATTTTATTGGAAAATATGGGCCTGTGTTTAGCATTTGCGAAGAGGAATAGAGAATTGTGGAATTATTTGACTCCGGTCTGTTTAAGAAAGAAAACTCTGTTTTTTTGCAATGCGTTTTGTGTGAAACTTCTTTTGGGTGGAGACGTGGAACTCATCTTGTTTCACCCTCTTTAACAAAAGTATGAGATTCTGTAAATAGCAGTGCATTGTTTGTGTTGATCACAATTTGTATTAGGAAAAAGCTAGTTTCCCTGGGGACTATACCAAACCCTGGCTTGACAAAATGTGTGTGTATCCAGTGTGTATTAAACTAGGAAATTTTTTGTAGCTTTGTTCTGTGCTATGTTTGTGCCTATGTTCTGTCCAATTTCGTGGACAATTTAGTTTCTGAACATGTAAATGTGAACATAAATTTGATTAAACATTTTTTTTTATTTTATAAAACATAAACTTGTTTTGAATTGATAATTGATAAATTGAAAAGTGTTTCATTTGTAAAAGTGTATTGCACAGATCGGTCCTTATAGGAAGTTAGTCAAGTTCAGAAATTTAGAAATATTATTTTAGTTGTGGGTTATTTATACGCTCTGAAATAAATCAGTTGAAATTCTGTGTTCAGCCCCTCTGATTATTAAATCTTAACACCCACCAATTATTGTGGCTCTCTCTATAGCTTTACTGCCTGATTTTCCCTCCTCTTTCACTATCTCTCTGCACCCTCTGCTACCATTAATTTACTTCTGATCACTAAACTTCTACTGAGTAGGTGGTTTTAGGTTCCTTTATGTTTAACACGATCCCTTGTTAAAAAGTTGACTGGAAACTCACCTTGGTGGTGGAGACTTTGTCCTGTGTGCTCTGACTCAGCAGGTTTCCGGCCAGTATGACTCTGCATATCGAAGCTGCCCCGCTCTGCTCGCCCTCGTCTCCAAGTTGACCGGTCACAAGGTCCACCAGGAGCTGTAGTCCCAGCATGCTGTCTGCTCGGCTGCCGTTCAGCCCTAGACCAGAAGCTAGAAGAACAAACCTGAAGCAAAAACCGACAAGAAAGAGAGGAACTGTCAACTTCTTTTAAAGTACGATTAGAACCTTCAGACACAAAAGCAAATCATTATTTGTCATTTTTATACTTATTTGATTAAGTACTTGTATTCAACTATTCTTATTTTCTTACTTTTTGTTTATTATTCTTCATTCAGTTAAAATTACAAGCTGCAAACTTTCCACTTTTATAATTTTTTTTAACAGATAATGTTGTTTGTTCGAATGCATGCATGTTTAAATGCATTTTCAAAATAATGTTATTAACGTTTTTTTCTAACCGAACCAAAAACTAAACAATATGCTTAGTGAGGAACAGAGAATACCGTAATATAATAATAACCATTCTGCTCAAAGTGTTTTGATTGTTTTTTTTTGTTTTTGTTTTCCAGCACCTGTCAGAGCTCAGAGGCTGTCGGGGAGTCTGTGGAGGCAGGTCCGCCATGCAAAAGTCTTCCACCGTGAATTTCCCATCATTCTTCTCTGCGCCCATGATGGCCACAACACTCCCTAAACCCCCCAAAATCAAGAACTGTCTTTAATTTATTTTATAATAAAATAACAGATGCTTCACTCTCTCTGGAACCCACCAGTCACAAACTTTGGTGCATCGATGTTACCCTCGAGTTTAATCCTCTGGAGTTCGTCCTCCAGAATGAGCTCGTCTGAGGGGCAGATGTACTTGGTTCTTGGCGGTTGAGGAAGTACGTTGTGCTAAAATGAGAAATGAAATGCAAATGTGTGAATGAAAATTGGGAGAAATCATGAAGTGGATATTTCTTCTGAAGTTTCACCTCCTCGCTGATCTCCTTTAGGATAGATGGCTGCAGTTCCATGTTTTTGAAAAGGGTGCCCACTATGATGCACTGTTCACCCATCTGTAGGTCACACAGCTTCCTGATGTGTGTCCCCGGCCCTGCCACAGACATTCACTCATGTTTATAGCATGCATTGCTGTTTGTAGCTGATGTGCGAGTTTATATATTTAGAACTTTATGTGTGTTTCTGCTTGTGTAGCCAGCAAAAACACCATGTTTGCAACATTTTTATTTAATGTGGAGAAAGTATTCTATATTGCTTTAACACATTTCCCACTGAAAAAGAAAGGTGCTGTCACTATTGGCAGTAAATAATACTCTGAAAAAGCACTTTTTACATAAACTATTTAAGTTACTGTTATTATCTGCTGTGTTAGTGCGTTACTTCTTCCCGTTGCGCATTGTTGTATGCCAAACGAAGAAGAAACCGTGCTCAGCGATTGGTGTACATCACCGGTTATCGACTAAGAAGATAAGATGTTGTGTGATTAGTGGTTGTCACTCGCCTGAACACCCTCTTTGAGGCTGTGTTAAATGAGCGTGATCTGGGAGAGTCAAGCTGAGAGAAAAACCATGGACTATAAATAACATGTGTTACATTTCGTGTGAACGGTAGAGCAGTAAAAAATAGGTGTCTTCACTAGCATGGGACTGCATCACTTCCCCCTAAACAAAAATGGGCCCATAAACGCGGGACATGGCCATAGCAAAAACATCTGATTGGCTGAATGTTTAAATATAATAAATCTTCAACAAAGTAATTAAAAAAAATCAAAGTGGAGATACACACATTATTTTACCGAAGTGGAGATTAAGGGAAAAAAAACTTCAGTAAAATCAGTAAGATGCTTCTCTGTCTATCTGCTAGCAGCTACTGTCGACAGCAACAAATGTTTTATTGTAAGATAATGTTATTTCAAATAATATTTTATATATAGTAATATTTTTCTAAATAATTGTTGTTTTAAATTATTTATTCATGTTATTTAGTGTATATTTGAGAATGAACATTTTAAGGGTTAAACACTTGAAAATGTTATTTGGTTTCTTTTGTGTCATTTTATAAATCCATTTGATACTTCAGTTTGTGCTGGTCAGACATGTAATATCACTTAAAAGTTTTTTGTTTTTGTTTTGATGTATGTATATTGTCAGTCATGATTGGTCTTAAGTCAGAATGCAAATTAATAAAAACTATTAACACCAGAGTAGTATTTTCCATGCAGCACTGACTAAAGTAAAAGGGCATTAATGGTTGCGTATTTTTAAGGAACTAATTAGTTACAGTAACTCATTACTTTTTTACAAAAGTAACTAACAAAATAACTCAGGTACTTAAGTCAAATAACTAGTAACTGTAACTTGTTACTATTTTTAGTCATTAGCACAACACTGGTAATAACAGGATAAACCTGATTCTTTGTCAGCGGGCACACTTTAAAAAAAGACTGAATTTCAAATGCCTATTTTACTACACTTTGCCATCTAAAAACATAGGTAATGCAATAAAAATGTGGCCGCTTAAATATTATTAAAAAAATTGCTGATTTACAAACATGTTTGTATTTTTCACCCCATTTGTCGGTGGCTCTGTCGGAGAGAACGGGGCGCATCTGCATGAGCCTGCTGGCGTAGATGTGCGCATACTGGCGGCTGAAGCTCCGCTCCCCCACGCGGAACCTCTCCGAACAACCGCTGTACTCAGGCTCCACGCGTTCGAACTTGGGATCCTCCGAGCCTGGGGCCTTCAGTAACGTCTGCGTCGGCTTAATAACGTCTGAAAACATGCCTAAAGAAACGGACTGCTGCTAGAAATAAGAAAGATATAACCCGTGTGTCGTTGGTTAGCTTAACAAACGTGTTCGATTATCAAATTTCTTACCTTTTTAACAATAATTTTGCACAGCTATCCAATAACGTTATGATATAAAGGTATTAACAATAACACACCCTATTTACAAACACAACATGAATACAATTCAAAGGCTGTGGTGACATTTGGGATCTCCCGCTAAATATTTTACCCCATCTCCATGGCCTTCGCAAAATGTGACGTAACTTCCCCAAACCATGTTTCAAAATAAAAGCCACCAAAGCTGTCTCAATCGCATTTTCGTGTATTCAATTATTTTTGTTCTAAACTTTTAAAAATCCAGTCAAGCATGGCAAGTCAATCAGAGATTCTGTATTCTTTAAGTTCCTTGGTTCTCTCTCTCTCACTCTCTCTCTCTATATATATATATATCTATATATATAGATATATAAATATATATATTTCAGTCAAGTATGGGAAGTCAACCAGAGAATCTTTTGTTTTTAAGTATATTTTACAGTTTATTCTAATTCAACACAAAGTTACAGAAGACATGTACAAAGAAAATTGCATTACAATCCTGGAATAGTATGAGGCTCACAACAGACTTAAGAAGGAGAATATTACAATATTTAAACAAAAGCAGAAAAAAAGAAGGAATAGAAAAAGGAGTATGAAGCTATTTGTAGATTATTAAGATATTATGAAAGCTTATAAAATAGTGTTGCCTTGAAGCAGCTTGTTGACTGCAATTTTTGTGTACATTGTTTCCCCTTCACGTTTCTGTATAGAGCATATGGGTTGTTACATTTACTTTATTTTATACACATCTAAAAATCACCATATTTAATTAAACTCGCTCACAAATCAAATACTTTAATACATTTATAAACAGATGGAATTTAGAATAAAGACACATGTACACAATGTGTATTTATTGTCGTTTTATTTAGCATTAGTTTATATGATTTGAAAATGATTCAAAGATGAGGATAGTTTTCTAAATTTTAAAGAGCCACTGTGATAAAAAGACATGAAACTAAAACAAGTAACCAACAGATTAGTGCTGGTATGATGCAGTATTCTAAAATTATAAACTCAACAGGATTCAACACACTGACTATGCAGCACAGAAAACACAGCATGAGTTCTGTGAAGGGTACACATAAAGCAAGACCACATGAGTCATCAAAAAACAGGTATGGGAATTGATCTACTTCTTTCTTCCTCCTCTCTCCTTAAGAGCCAGATGGATCAGAGCCCCGTTGTTCATGTTATAATAAGCCAGAGAGTTGGAGTCTTTGATAAAAATACCCTGTGGAAAATAATGATAATAATGAATTCAAATATAACTAACATGACACATATAATGTCTCCCAAAACATTAATTGAGATCTCAGTGAAGAAAAATTCCAAGCTTGAAGTGAATCGAGTTACCTCAAACTGAAGCTTCTGTTTTCCTGCAGGCATTCCAGTGGCTTCATGGATCTTAACCTTGATGACGGACACCTAAAGCACATAAAACATAAGATCACCTGCACTTTTCTACTTGGATAAAACCAGTCAGATCCAGTCTAAATTGAAATAGCTGAATACCTGGTCTGTGAGAGGCAGGTTGAAATTCAGCACTTGGCCGCTCAGCTTCCATTCGCTCTTGTCCTGCATGTTGGGCACCTGCACCTTCACCATCACAGGTCCCTAGAGCAGAGGATACAAGAACATGTAAAAATTGTCTCTATGTAGGTAGAATATAAATCTCTATTAACAGTTAGTTGAAGATCTACCTTGTTTCTGCGCAGGAACTCTTCCTCTGCCATCAAGTTGTCCTCGGTCTTCATTTTCTTGTTGGATGGCTCGTCCTCATGAGGAGGTGGAGGAGGATGGGGAGCATGGACAGAGTGGATGGGGTGAGGAGGAGGCATGGGAGCAGGAATAGAGGAGGGAGGCTGAGGCACAGGAGGAGCAGGAACAAAAGCTGTGGGAAATTAAAACAATTACAAATGTAAGGTTATTAAAAAATATGCAAGAGATATTTAACTAATCATAACATGTTATGTAATGTATTACATAAATGTTGAAAAGGAAAATTAATTTAATAAGCTTTTTTTTGGTTTAACTTTCTGTATGGCCAACATAAGGGTTTATGGTTAAAAAACCCTCTGACTTTCAGGAAGTTTGACCGATTCACATTTTTTTATGCGTAATATCTCACTTTAAAATGACAAACCCTCAAAATGTTAACTTTCTCATTAATAATGTATTAATGGCAGGTCAAAAAATCTCTAATGGATGAAGTAGGTTAAAATAAAAGTTAAACAAAAAATCTCCAGTTAAATTAACATAATTTAATTTAATTAACATATAATTTAATATAATTTAATAATATAATAAAATTACATAAACTGCTGTTAGAATTACACAAATTAGTTTTGCATTCTCAAAGCGTTGATGTTGTGGTTATTATGGAAATTGAGTAATATAACAACATTTTTTTCGATCATTAATTTGGTCTTAATCCATGAAACTTCATTCTGGCTTACATAAACAGTTCTTTTACATTATTTAAATTTATAAAATGTAAATAATGTAGAACATCTTCAGACAGTTTTTGTCATGGTTTGCACCGAGGAACATATATCCTTTGTAAAATAAGAAACCATATAGCTGTTTATGCCCCTTTTGATCCACCATACTCATGAACACTGCTTAGCTATGCAGCAGGGAGAAGTGGCCATCTGCATGTGAGCTGCTCACGTTTCTCTATGAGAGAAAAAGAACTAGAATTGTTGCTATTTGCTATGCTTTCTGAAAAGATCCTAGAGCTTATTGGGTATACAGTGAAACACATACATTAATTAATGTAAATAAAGCATGCAGTCGCTTCACAGGGCTTCGCATGATCAGGGCTTCAATTTAGGTGAAGTGGCAATGCATCTAATAAATGTAAAAAAAAAAAAAAAAGAAAAACCACGGTTCCGTGGATTTAGGCAGAATGAAACCATTGTGAGACATACATTTAAAATAACTGGGAAGGAAAAAAAGGAAAAACTGCTCTCCCCTAGTGAGATGCACCCCCTCAGAAAAATAAGATGATTTAAATCCTAGAACAGTAAGTTTAATACTTTTTAAGGCCTAAAATTTGGGCTTTTAAATGTTAGACTTTCTAAGACTTTAAGAATCTCTTAAAAACAGACAAACTCACCTGCAGGGACCACCATAGGGGGAGGTCTGGGGGCCATGAGGTGTGGTCCAGTGGGTGGCATGGGCACCACATTGATGCGGGGGGCGTGCAACATGGGTGGCATAGGAGCAAGAACTTGTCCTGGAGCCAAGCGCACCACAGAAGCCACTGGAGGTCTGGGTATGACTGGCACAGCAGGGAGCAGGGTGGTTCGCACAGGAGGTGCCATCTGAAAATAAATCACAGAGTTCAATTCTGGACAAAAAATAAATAAAAACAAGAAAGAGTAGAATGAGGAGCTCACAGGAGGTGGAGGTCTGGGGATGGTTGTCATAGGAGGCATGGGTTTGGGCAGGCTGGCCACTGCTGGTGGGGGTGGCTGAGGAGCCTCGTTGGGTTTGCTGGGGCCGATCTTCTCCTTGGTGTCGTCCTCCTGCACCAGACCTTTAGCTTTGTGAATGGCTTCTATCTGCTCCTGCAGAGTGATGTTGGCCTGCGCTGCCTGTTGTGTACGAGCCATGCTGCCGGAGTGACCATCCCACGTCACCTGCAGGGAAATCGAAATGAGACGCTTGTGTCCTCTGAAGAAAGAGGAAACTAAGAGCCTGTTGAGACAAACTCATGGCCCATGTTCATTCTTTCAACTTAAAATAAATTGAAAAATAGGAATAGGTATGTAATAGCACCAATAATTGACTATTCAGGAATTTCAGGGTTTATTCAGGAAGTCCCTAAAAAGGCTCTTTAATTGTTGAAAATAAACATTTTCCATTATGTAATTTGTGGGGGGACTGGGAGAACACTCACTCCCAAACATCAACAACAGCAGCTTTAAATTAAGCCTATCCACAAGTGTCAAATTATGAAATCAAAAAGTTACAGACTTTTAACAACACGATAGCATGGAACTTTTCAGAATTCAAAATATTGTTTTACTTACACTCAAATTACACAATGACTTAACAGACGAATATTTTACTCTCCTTTAAGAGCGACTAAAGCTAGATTTAAACTTCTGCGTAAAGTCTCAAAATTACCGTTGCGGAAGCTACGTGCACACCCATTTGCCAACAAAGCATTCAGTTTGCTCCTCCTGTGCTGCTTGTGTGCTGATCAATACTGTTTTTATAAGAATGCCAACTGCTAGCATACTAAAACACTACACAGATACGAGCAAAATACGAGTTTTATTTACCTTATCATAAATCGTTTCAATATAACTTCTTACAAACATCTGCTATTGCTGTTTAAAGCAGTCTTTAAACTGATCAATATCACAACATGGTGTGATAACAAGGCTAACTTCTAGCTAGCTAAAACTCAACACAGATGACAAAGAAAGATATTTACTTTATAGTGAAAGTTTTACTTCATTATACAGTGTTTAACATGGAGCAAAAGGCCAGAAAGAGAGAGGAAGAGCTTGCTCAGCTACACTTTAGCCAATCAGGGAGCTCGCGCTCTGCGAAGCCTTGACGGGAGGTTGGAAATTATCAGAGATGCACATCAAGTTTGTCGCGCGCAGACCTAGCAGAGGAAAATTTGTCGAGTTGATGCAGAAGTATAAATCAGGCTTAACACCAGCCCCTTATTGCTGCTAACTTGAATAGTTAGCAAGCTTGTAGTGCACTGTACATTTGGGAAAGCTTGTAGTGCACTGTACATTTCCTGTAGGGGAAACTCCAAACTCAATCACTGGACTACCAAACATTTTAAATGAATTAAAAAATACAAATTAAAAACGTAATACATATTTAAAATGGTCTGTGAGGAAATGGCAAGGGTAGCAAATTCAATAGCTGGACTGGTAAATAGGCAGCAAATAAGCATGGCGTTACTCTGTACCGGCCTGGAGGGGAATTGTGTCCTTAATTGTGGAGTGAATACGTTGTAATAAATGATCAACAGGTGACAAAGTAAACAACTTTGTTTAGTGGGTTGGTGCCTTCATGCTCAGCATATACAAAACAGCATGCCATTTCCTTCTGAACTCTGCAAGTCACTTAATGTTCAAGTACTCCGCTCACTGTAATTTGAAGTCTGAAATCACAATCAGAGCACTCTTTCACTGGTTTCAACATATTGCATGTAACCTTATGAAGATCTTCTGAAGTGTGCTAAAAGCTGATAACAAACCAGTATAACTCACCAACCCAAATGTCTGCAGCTTAACACTTACAGACTAAATCATTCTACCTTTGACAAGCAAGCAAGACTTCATATCTTTGGGCTTGGCCTCTGATAACTGGCCACAGATGGATGGCCAGATTTTTTTTATTGCAAGGTTTTTCTTTGCCAAACAAGGTTACTAGCTGGCTAAGAGATGAGCAGTGGTGGATTTTTAGCAATCATTTGTATTGGTGTGAGGATTCAACAGGGAGCTATTAATTGTGTGAAAGGGGTAGTAAAAGTCTCTGTTCAAATGATGCCCACATCAAAATGTGTCCAGTCTCCAGCTAAATCACCCATGTTTATATGTAAAATGGCTTTTACTGTTTCAACTAGAAAAAAGCTCATAGAAAAAAATCTGTTCATAACCCTTTATATAAACATGAAAACTGTATAAACTGCCATGTCTTAAAATAAAAAAAGAGCTGTAATTAAAAGGCTAGTATTTAAGCAACTAAATACTTCAGGAAAACAAAATGTGATTTTTTAATTCCAAGCTTTTCAAAACTCTCCAACCTACAAAATGTTGATTTTTAAGTTTAAACCTGTTTGAGTGCTTAAGTTAGTTCCATATCTTTTGCCACACTTTAGTTACATCAAAACCACCTACCTTTTCCTCTGGTTTCTGTATCTCCTCTTCTCCAATCTTCTTACCGATGGCAGTTTCTTCCACACCAAAGATATCAGTACGCCTCTCAGCCAGCTGTTTCAGACTGCTCTCGATATCCAGACCAGGGGCATAGACTTCCTCCTCAATCTGCCGCTCACGAATGCTGCGGTCACGCTGCTCCAGCCAGCGCGGGTCCAGCAGCCCGATGCGCATGTGCTCCTGCATCTTACTAGCAAGGATCTTCTCACCCGTAATGGGGGAGATCAGGTACTCATCAGTGGGTGCAGCAGGAGGGAGAGGTTTTAAGGCTGAAGGAGGAACAAAAACGGTTTAACAAAGCTCTTTATAGAAGTTTTTTAATATTGCATTGGTGGGAATCTCACCCTTGGGGTCATAGTCTTTACGGATGATAACCTGGTCTGGTGTTGGGGGCAGAGGTGGTGGCAGAGGATTATCAGGGGGTAGAGGAGCCTTCATTCCTCCATCCTCGTCATCAGAGCCCTGTTGACAGAAGAGGAGTAAAAAAAGAAAAGTCAGCCTGACCAGCATAAAACCTTGTTATTCATTTATTTCCTTTAAAATGCCCTACCAGCTTCTATGACTATGTCCAGGAGGTGAGTAAGCCAATGTATAAAATTAGATAAGATGTTTAAAACCTGCCATTTCTTGGATTATCAACCAGTACTTGGATTTACTTGATTAAAAAAATGATCAAGGGTTGTAGCAGAATACAAAAATTGCTGGTTAAAAAGGAACGGTACAAGCAAAATATGTAGTCTGACCTCATCCATGTCCTGCAGCTGTGTGTCCTGGTCCAGATGAGCTACACGTCCTTCCTCTCGACCCCCTCTCTCATCGTCTTCATCTTCACTCTCCACTTCCATCTCAACCTCCTCGCTCTCACCAAACTTCTCGTAGCGCTCCTGGATCAGGATACGTGCACCAAGTTCCTCAGGATTTGTGGGAGGAGGGAAGTTACCTAGAGAACAATAAAATAGTTTATTTGGGGATTAGATATTGTAAACACAGATACAAATATGAATATTAAATAATTTACTAGGGCTGTAGCTGTTGAATATTTTAGTAATCGGGTATTCTACTGAAAATTTTATCGGTTTTTATTTCATTTAATTGTGCCATTTCCATTGCTTGCCACTCCAATCTCTCATAGACATTCTTCTTCTTCTTTCTTTTCTTTTTAAAGCCATGAGAGCAACATGACCATTTCATGGCTATCCCAGTTTTAAAATTTTGTTAATATTTAAATTTAAAAGCTCATTGGATCATTAAACACGTGTTTTAAAACCAAGTAACAATTCTCAGCACAAGTCTGTCCTTAATAAAAACTTTTTTTAGCCCTTTTAGGTTAGCATGGTTTCTTTCAGATCTTGTCGTGTCAGGTACCTTCTCCTCATGGAATTATAAATTGGACATTCTATCAAGATGTGTTTAATAGATAAAATACATTTGCAATGTCCACATAAAAGCCTCACTTTTAAGAAGAAAACTATGAGTTAATCTTGAGTGCCCAATTCGACATCTGGTTAATAATAATTGATCTCTTCTGGTTCCTAAAATTGTTTGATTTAATCGTAGCTCTGGATATATTTCATGCAATTTGTTTTTGCCATAGACAGTGGTAGAATGTGCTGAAACTTTTTGAAATTATTATTATTATTATTACTACTACTACATCAAAAACACTTTAAATCCGTTTAAAGACATTATGTGTAGATTACCAATAACATGCTAAAATAAAGATTATAGACAAGGTGTCCAAAAAATAAGTTTGTAAAGTGGAATATGCTGTTTTGAAGCGCAATTAGAGAAGAAACAATGGTGTCTTTACCTTTAACTTTAGTTTCTGAACAGCATTTTCCACTTGATAAACATAGTTTTCGTCCCATTTATTTTTAGTTTTTTTACCAACACTGGCATAGTTATGTTATTATTAATATCTTGAAAGAGCAATAAAAGAGTGGAACAATATAGCTGAAATTTTTACGAGTCAGTCTACATCTTGTTTTCACTACGCAGTGGATCCTCTGCCATCTTCATCTCTCTTCCAGAGGAGCTTCATAAATGATGGTTGGTGTCAAAAATAACTGTAAAACTTAAATAATACGGTCACTAAAAGAATTCAAGTTGAGCTACTCTGTGCGCAATACGCTTACATTGAGTGAACAGTCACCATTAAGAGCGGCTGTGATTAACATCGCGCAAGGATACATAGAGTGAACAGACTTCGGTTTAACCCCTCCCAGCCAATCAGAATGCAGTTTTCAGACAGACATAAATGAGGTTAATGGAGGCTTCGAGGCAGAGGATTTTGCCACAACTAATTTTTATCATCAAGTTATTCGAGAAACTCGAAGGAATTGTTTCAGCCCTACCATTTACACTATGTTAAATATATAATACTCATAGCTAACAGTTTTTATTTGTAATTGAAAACAAAAACATAATTTTGTAGTCATTTAGAAATACTACTTGAGTATTCTCTTGATATAAAATTTCTATTTCCTTCAGTTCTTTACTGAGATCTGGTAACTGATTTCCTCACCTTGCTCATTGGGTTGGAAGTCCACCGTCTCCACCACCACAAAGTCATGCCAGTCGATCTGAGCATACGCCACTCTCTCCTTCTCTCTCTCTTCCTCTTCCTTCTTCCTCTCTCGCTCCTGGAACTTGGCCCACTCCACACGATACCTTACCTAAGAGATGAGGGAAGAGAAGAAATACAATCTATTTTAAGGGGACTTCTGTAATCTTATGAATGTGTGGAGAGTATCATAGCAAACAACAGCGTGTCACCCATAACATGTTAAAAAAAAGTGTAATTTTGGTTAAAATTGACTAAAACTACAAATTAGAATACAAGACTTTCACATTGACATAACAGTATACTTTACAGAAGGATGTCAAATGTTCATTTCAATAAAAAGTTAGGACATCTTGGAGATCACCTTATTGCCACATCAGGATCGCATCAAATCAGGGCTATCAATATAGTTGACATTTCTTTAAATATGAGCATAATTATAAGCAATGAAATTCCTGAAGCAAAACAGTGTTATTGGAAATGATTTACTGTCTGTTATGCTTACAACAGATGAAAGGAGAAGGTGATTTAAATCATGTACAATAGTATAGTCTATGGTATTTCACCGATCAGGGGCCATGGTTTAGTCACGTGGTGACATTGTGTATCTGATTCTTCCCCGGAGCCAATCAGAGGGCATAGTTCTGTACTGTGTTCACTCAGCAACATCCGTTACAACTACATTGTCTCACATGAACGAAATATAGGGCTCCCAGAGTCACCCAATACTTTAGTGCTAAGGTATGCTTCCATATCTTTAGCCTGGAAATGTTTCGGTTTCGATGAGACTTATATCACTCAAAATAATGTTACATGCAAGATATCTCAAAAGACTGTTGCTATGAAGAGTGTGCATATTTTACAAAGTTGTTTCATGTCTTGCAAACAAACCATATGAAAGAGTACATGGAATATGGAAAACCTCACAACTTCATATCTAAAATCACGACTAAACAGTAAGAAAAAGATGAGTAAATATGCACAAAACACTAAAAAAGTAATATAAAAGCAACTCTGATTTTCAACAGAGGCCTACAGTAAACAGGGTTCCCAAATAGATTCTGTCACTTTAAAAGTATTTCATCGAAAATCAATTTGATTGTCCACAATAATTAGTATAACACACAAATGAGTCATTACATTTGCAGCAATGACGATCTATTCTTCGATGTGTTGGAAGCCCATTCAACTTTTGTCAACCATAGAACCATTGTTTATGAGGCTTTCACACTCTTTGTAACTTCATTGTATATCTTTATGTTAATAATAGCACTACATATGGCATTTATTCAAAAAGCAGAAGTCCTCATATGTGAATTTAGTTGTGGATGTTGTTCCGTTCAGTATCTGGTGTGAACACATGGGGATCTGGGTTTACCTGGTCCAAGACTTCTCTAGGATTCTCTGCTTCTTTCTTCAATTTTGGCAGCAGTCCTTTTGGAGGAATTAACACCTGTAAAGATAACCAACCAATCAATAAACATGTTTATGTTATGCACCTTTATGTTTTTGAGGATTTATGAAAGCTTCCTCAAACTCTGACAACTCTAACTACCACTTTTATGTTTTTTAGAATTTATTCAAAATTGGCCTGAATAACCGGAAACCCTGGGTTATTGGAATTGCATGTTCGTGTCTCAATCGGTGATGCTTTTTAGCGAGATTCCCTGCCAAGTCAAGGGTATGATGCGACACCAAGTTGCAAATTGTTAATAACTAATCAATTTAACCATCACAGTTAAGTTTTATAAATAAGCTTCATGTGGGAAAAAATACTTCAAGTATTTTGACTCACCTTAGTGTACTGCTCCACCAGTTTGGTAAAATAGTGAAACAAACTGTGCTGAGGACGCAGGAAGTCAAATTGATAGTTCCTCTGCTCCTTCTGCATCAGCTGTGTGAGAAACTGACGGCCGTTTCGAGCCACAAACTGTGCCGTCAGCTTCACCACATCCAGGTCAAAGGCAGAGATGGAAGGAGGGTCAGCAATGAACTCAAACTCAGGTGGAGGCTCTTTAGGAATCACTGTCTCATGGATCACCTGCGCATGAACCTAGATAACAAAAACAATGTTAGACTGGCAGCCATGTTTTTTGCACATGATTAAAGCTACGAACCTTCTGAGGAAGCTGCTGGGATGCAGTTTGCTGCATGACTTTTGGAACAGCTGCAGACGGCTCCTGAGCTTTCCCCTCCTTAAACTCATTGACCTTGTGGCGGTAGTACGCATGGTACGGGTCATTGGGGTTGAGGAAGTTAAATTTCGGGTTATTGATTTCATTCTGACGAATTCTTGCTTCAAACTCTGGTCCGTTCCTTTGGTTAACATACAAATGCTGTATTTAATAAACTGAGACAGTTACATTTGTTGTTGTTTATATGTTAATTGTTTCAAACCTGGCTACGAAGCTGGCAGTCTTGTCAACAATGTTTCGGACTTCAGGAGGCGGGTAGATGATCCCAACTATGGGTTTTGTGGCTGGGGTTTCCTCTTTCTGCTCCTCGGGCTGTAGATTAAAACATTACAATGTTATTAGGCTAGAATTACATGTTGCTTCCCTAAATAAACTATTTTATATTTATATTAAATAAATATTCTATAACTCATTTATTGGCAACTACAAAACTTCCCAAAATCCCATCGAATGCAATTCACAATAAAAGTGCTTACAATAGAAAGAACGCGATCATTAGGATCCAATGTTGTCATTTGACGTCCTCAAAAACAAATATGCCTGACACTAATTCTAAAGATTTTACATAATAAAAAGTTTAAAACGTTTTAATTAAATCAAAACTGTCAACTTATTACAGTTTGCTCAACTGGTGCTAATACTTTGTGAACCATTTCGCTTAGTGTGTAGTACAAACGATAACATGTTAAAAGAAACTAATTCCAGAACAATAGCAACATTTCAATATTCTTAATATAAAGATCTTATATAACATGCCTAATTAGGGAATACTGCACAGCTCTAAATTATAGTAGACCTGCACATAACTATCCTTTCAACAGTTCATATGAGAACCAACTCTTCTAAAAAAACATTTAATCTAAAGTAGTCTCTATTAATACTTTTATTTATGTTAAACACAACACTACTGTAAAAACACATCTTTTACTGAAATAATCACAAAACGTATCAATCCTTTACTTAAAACAATAAATTATAAACAACAATTAGTTAATATCGATCTACTAAAACGTGACATTTTGACAATGGAAAAGATTTTTACCTTACAGAAGTGTTCTCTAAACACAATATTAAACTTGTCTTTTACTTTGTAACGATCTTAATCTGGCTCTAAAGAAAGTTCAATGTGACTTTGGTAGCGTTAAAAAGTTTTTTTTTCCCGTCTATTCATAACTACTCAAATTTACATAAAACTAAGCATAGTCCCTTTTCATTTACACGTTTGAAAACGTTTAAAAACGTACACCATGTAAATTTGAGTAAATAAACGAAATAATTTCCGATATTGCAAATGGTTAAAGTAAAACCTTGTTGTTTAGCTCCTGCTGCATGATCTGTACAGGCCCAGGCGGCATGACTGCGACAATGATGGATATTCCTCGCCAAATTCAAATATGCTGAGAAGTAATCAGAAATTATAACACAACGTGTACTTCAGAAAAGTATAGAATATGTATAAATTAACTTAACCGTAAAACAACGCAAATATTTACGTTTAATAAAACTCGACAGACCATCCGGTACGCCGAAAGCGCCACACAAAACGGACGATAAACGAAAGCACTTCCGGGGTCAATGTAGAGTTGGGTTGTGGGAAATGTAGTTCAAAAGCCACTCTCTTGAACGCAACTATGGAAACAGAAGTAAACAAAGAAGGCGTCCGCGCCGAAGTGTCTACAACAATATAAAAACAGAAAGATAAAAAGTTTTTTTAAAGGTTAACAATGACTCATTTACTCGGGCGTCAGGACTGTATAGATAGCCTTCGAAGAGATCTTATTGATTTACAGGGAGCGCTTCTAGATGTCTTTTCAAAGACAGGACCTATCCGTGTCCCATCTTGGAAGTTCCCTGATAAATTATCTTGCAATTTAGACTTAGTCAGCCTTTTAGGGGAGTATGACTATGTGGACGGCGATAAAGAATTCAGTCAACATTCTCATGTGGTCCTTCAAGAGTTGCTCATTGACAGGTAGACGACTATTCTTTTTCTCCCTTCACTATTTAAAATTAGTTTTAGAAATAGTAAAACTTACTTTTTTAAATACAAAAACGAAAGAAAGTTTAAGCTGCATTGTGGTTGTGTCTATTATTTAATGCTGTTACTCAGTCTGTAACGTTAGACCGGCTGAATTCCATTTCTCTCACTTCGGCCTTCCCATTCCCATTGACACTAAACCCAATCTATAGCTGTGCATCAGGCCTACAAAATGTCCTTTGTGGAGGCTCCGAGGCACACCCATTTGTCAACAAAAGCCTCTTTGGTTCTGCACTCCATTGGCCTGATACAACTAATGTAAATGGTACTCCGGACATCACAGTATTCTTGACACTCGTCTTTTAATGTCATTTTCAGAAATAAAGGCTTACAGGTCAAAGCTCAAATGTATTTGGTGGTTACCTTCATTTGCTCTCTTTCATTCATGACCATCAGAGAGTGCCCCTCTCAAGGTTGCTGGGCTGGGGGAGATTTTTTGACAGGAGGATCAGTGGTGGGGAAGACATGAGTCCACAAGTTGCAGATTTGAATAATTATATCATAAAAAATGTACTTCAGTCAAAAATAAAAGCCACACATTGTTAGTTAAAGGTTATTTATTGCCTTTTCAAATATAGTGCTAATAACCAAGTTTAAACATTTTCACCATTTGGTCCAGAATACCGTGAGTTGAAATTTCCACATGTCCAGAGAACTGTGTTTTCTTTCTTATTTCTTACAAATGATTGGTCCAAAACATGTAGATCAATCATGTTTGAGTTTGTGTGCATATAAGTGGTATACACCTCTTTGTAATAGCCCTCACCCTGTGTTCAAAAAAGAATTGGGACACCTTCCTCTTACATGCATGCTGAAAATGGAGGGTTAGTGGTGCGCAATGGAATGCAACCTAATAACCTTATATGTACTCTAAAGGATATGTTTCCAAAGGCCTTGAAGTGAATAGCACCTATTCCCGTAGACTCCCTGTATTTCAGCTGTCACAATATACCGGATCTGCCTTTGATGTCTTTCCAACCTTTATTTTGGGCAGGTTAGACATTAGAATTTTAAATAATGGGAGGGATGTACGATTGAGATTTTTGTTGAAAAAATGTCACCCATCATGGTTTTTGCATTCGATGCATTAAACATACTACTAGTTGACAGGTAGTGGGGCTCAATGTGTTTCCATGAGATTCTTATGCATTGTGGGGAGTGACAAAAAGCTTTATTCAATAATGTAAAACTTTTTCTGATATGTAAAGATACCTTTTTTATCTTTAACACATTTGCATTTATGTGTCAGACTGATGCTCCTTCTGCAGAGTTTTAACATTCATGCTGAGGCGTTACTCGGGAAGCACAGAGCTTTTTCACCGTATCAACACGAAACCTCTGTTTCCATTGGCCCTGTGGTCAAACAATACTGGAAAAACATATTACAGCTCTACAATCAACAAAAACAGGAGGTGAGAAGAACAATACGTATTGCATGCTCTTCATACTAGAAGTCACCATTACCATGGATCCATTGAAACACTCAAACCCAATTCCTGTTGAAACTTGAAGAGAAAATAAGAAACGCTTGTTTCTTTCAGGCCTCAAGTAGTGAACTCCAATCAAAACAAAGTCAATCCAGAGCCAAAACAGCCCCAAGCACAACTACCTCCTTGCGTAGCTCCCATGACACCATCTCAAGGTCTGCATCTCAGGTTCTTCATTCTCCGCCCTCTGTCCAAAGCAGGGCCATCAGCTGTCAGACTGCTGATTTGGGGCTGCTACCTTGTGAGGCATGCAGTTGTGTTCAGGCCATGATGAAAGAGAGCAGTGATGCTTTAGTGTCTCTCTGCCAGTCTCTGGGGTTGCCATGCTCCATCCAGGGCTTTCTGGATGCTTTGGAGGAAATGCTGCAGCTGGGATGCTTATCTCCATCAGATATCACCCAGTGGGCAAGTGAGCAACGCAGGGATGTAAGCAGAGTGGGGAAGCATGTGTTGGAGGTGAGAAGCTAGGTTCTTTCATTAATTATCACATCATAAGTACAGTATGTGCTGTTTGATATAGCTACGTTTGTTGTTATCAAGATATTTGCGTCTTTTAGTCTATTGTATTCTTCACTGTCTCTTTAGTTCGCATTCAAGCTTTGTATGGATATTACAGCTCAATAAAATATTATAATTTATTATTATTCTTCTTCACTGTTATTATTATTCCTCTTCCTACATTGAAGTTGTAAGCTTTTTTTGAACTACAATTATTAGGTTTATAAAAAAAGTCAATAAAACTTTAAGAGGTCAAATCAAATCAGGTTTTATTGAAAAAAGCCATCATCAAACAGTCACACAGCCAACACATTACACAGACAAGCAAACACACACCTCCAATCAGATTTGTTCAAGTGTGCGTAGGTCAGTTTGACACTTTTCTGGTAAAGGTCCTTACAGAACTCTCCCCAAGATGAGTTGTAAAAATAGGTTGTAAATACAAGGGGTATGTGAGGATCATGAGTTCTTAGCAAAACACACTCAAAGTTCTCAAAAGCTTCTTTAAAAGGCATTACTGAAATCAGCACATTTTGCCAATTAGTTTCAACCACAAAACCAGTCCTAGTTCAGATTGCAGGAAAAGGCTGACTCTTGTAGACTCAAATCTAACGTAAAAACTGATCAAGTGTGGGCTCTCGTCTAGCAGCAACCCATAGGCCAAACTAATGACTTTTTACTAATAGACTATTTTCCGCAGATTCCTTCACTCATGTTGATTAAATTTGTTAGTGAGCAGTTATTTTCCACCATTTGGACTTTTTCACATTTTCTCAAAAAATATTTTTAAAACTCCACTTTAAAATCCATGTCAACTAAAAGGAAAATTCAAGTCAATTTGTCAAATGTTTTTTAAACTGGAAACAAATATAACACAATCTCACCATAATGGTTACTAGTCTTGGCAATACTTTCAAAATTAAAGTAAAATGGCTCAAGCAAACAAACACGTTATTTAGTAGATCTACCGGCGTCCATAAATAAAAGTTATCAACTCAGTTCTTAAAGGTTCCTTTGATGAGAGTAAATGAGCAGAGTTGTGTTGTGTACTTCTTTATATTCTAAAAGAGTGGTTCCCAACCTAGGGTCCCCCTTAGGGGGGCACCAGAGTTCACAAGGGGGGCGCGGAAGCGGATACTTGTTGAGGTAGAAAAATATGGGTACCACTGTCCTAAAACATCACAGATCTCCAAAGCCAGTGCTGATGAGCAAATGAACAAAATGGTGGTCTATTATGTTGTGAGGGTATTAATGTAGTTCATTGGTATAGTTTCAGATCACCAATATGACTGAACAGTGCATTGCCACTCATTTACTTATTTAAAGACATAAAATGATTAAGTCATGAAAGTGTTTTAGTGACCTGTGTTGGTGCACTCTGATGTGATTAAAACCTTTGTCCCTGCTTTTTTTTTGTTATTTGAATGTATGTCTTTTGTATTGAGGTCAGGGAAACTGTTGAGCCACTGAAAAAGAAGCTGAAAGATGAGGAGATGAAGGGAGAGAAGCTGAGGAAACAGATTTCTGACTCAATGGAAAGAGAAAAGGAGGAGAGGAGGAAGCTGGATGAGGACTGGGGACGCAGAATGCAGGAGGTGAAAATTGAGGGAGAGAAAGCATCGAGGAGACTGAAACAAGAGCAGGAGAAGATCAAAAGAGGTGAGTTTTAACATCTCAAGTTGAAGCTTGAAGTTATTTCTAAAGCACGTTCAAAAACTATGTAACATCCGACCAGTAAGCTGCCTGAATTTGTAAGATTAAACTTGTTAATCATGCACAGAGTTCATGCTACCAACTAACATGAAAATAAAAGTTTACTGTGAGCTTTAAAAATAATATGCCAAGTTCACAGGTTGTCGAAATAGAAAATAAAATAAAATAAAAGTTATGGGTGCTCCAACGTACCGTTAAAACTGTTTACCGTCATTAGCGTTGACTCTATATCACATAAAAATAGCATGCTTGATGTTTTGTATGAATGCTAAAGGTTAAAAATGGGAGTAGCCAGCCATTACCATCATGGAAATGCATCATTTTCCGTTAACCAAAAATGGGTCAAGAAAGCATGGGCATGGGCGTAGCACAGACGTCTGATTGATTTTTTGTGTTTCAGTATTGTTGGCCCACAACGTCTGTTTTAGATTCATGAAACTAGAAGACATATCTTTAATTAAATATTTTAATTAAAAATACGACAAAGTTGATGCATTTGAATTCTGGTTCTATTTTTGCAATGTAGTTTTTTTGTCTTTCTTACAGTTTAAGCTACTGCAAATTTTACTTGACCACTAGAAGGTATTCCTTTTTGGAGTTAAAAAGTATTTGTTTATTTTTTAAATCGTAGTCTTGCGGAAGCTTTTTTACATGTGTGAAAAAAGCTTCTACATTTAGGTTTAAACCCATAATATATGTTAAAATAGTTTAAAAAGTATTTCAAATAGCTAAAACAGGGGTCTCAAAATCAATTCCTAGAGGGCAGCAGACCCTGCAGATTTTTGTTCCAAAACTATTTCAAGAAACACAAATGGCGCGCTTGAGGAGCTCAACTACTGGAATCAGGTGTGTTCAGTTAAGGTTTGAGCAAAACTGTGCAGTGCTACGCCCCTCCAGGAATTAAGTTTGAGACCCTGGAACTAAACCATACACAATAAAGCATTCAACTCAGCAAAATTCATCATACTTTATTTAAGAAAATGTACATAATGTAGATGTGTTCATGTGATTGTAATGGGTAAGAGAAATATATGAAACCAATCACATGAATAATGATTTTTACTCATAGATGCAACTGTGTTAGCGGAACAAAACTCAGAGCTCACAGCAGAAGTGAAATTACTGACGGAAGCACAGCAGAGACTTGGTAAGCATTACTCTATTATAACCACTGATCAATTTTCTAGGCAATTCTAGTGAAAGCTTCAGTTTAATGGGAGTTCATGGGAGTCTGCTTACAATGTAAAAAATGCACCTAATTTAATTTAGTTGACTGAAGTTTTTTCTAATTGTGTAATTCAGTCAATGAATATTATTTAGTTGCCTGAATTTTTGTTTACTTGTTGACAAAATTATTATTTCCTAATTGACTTCACATTCTCAGTGGTTGTTGTTGACTAAATTATAAAAAATAAACGTTTAACTTAATATGTAAATCAACTTTTTTTTATTTAATTACTTGTTATTTCAGGATATTTTAGAATCCAATTGTAATGAATTCAAATATATAACTCTGACACAGATTGACACAGAGGAAGCGCCTCATTGGTTGGAATGAATGCGAAAGTCAAAATATTTGAGCTTCTGTTGTCAATCACAAATAACATATTTATACATATAACATATTTTATTTGTAAACCATGATCTGCACAGCAAGACCCACAGTATCAAATCTGAGGTCTCTGCACTAAATCAAGATTGTGTCTTTCCGTTGACAGAAGCAAGTAAGACTTTTGGTTTACAGTCTTTATTGTCTTGTGATATAATCAGACTAGTTTCGGGAGCACCATGTAAAAACAATTTGCATGGGCAGTTCTCCAAATCCTTCTTGTCAAAGCGATCCCCTAAACTACATTCTACAGAAATTTTTGCGTGTGCACCCGTAAAGCAATATTTTATTTCCCAATGCCATGATGCATTATTTCCAGATACTTTCTTGTCCCTAATTCCAATAATATTATTGTGTTTTGTATAGAGTTTGAAAGAGCCTCTCTGCAAGAGGAAGTAAAACATCTGCATTCACTGGAATCAAGGTTAAGAGAAACAGAAGAGTGCAGGCTACACCTGGAGGAAGAGCTCAGAAACAAACAGACCCTGCTAGAGAAAGAGAGCACAAACAACCACAGCTTACTGCACCACCATGAGGTTTGTAAATATGAGACGATTAGAAACTCATCGGTTATAAAGTTAGCTAGTTTCAACTACATTAAATCTGTCAATAACAAACCAACCAGTTTTAATTTCTTCTGATCTGTTCACAGGCTCTTCAGGTGAAACATAGAGCTCTACGTAAACATCTGGATGAGCTTCTGCAGCAATCTGAAGAGTTACACAACAGTTTAGAAGAATGTGAGGAGGAAAAAGCAGATCTTGCCTCCAAAACGACTCAGATCACCAGAGAAAAAGACTCTCTGAAGGAGCAACTGTCTCAACAAAAGGTATATAAAACAAAATAAGCTTTTTAATTACAAAGGAAAATATTACAAAAAACAAAAGTGTAAAAAAATAAATAAAACTGTATTGTGCAGTCCTCCAAAATCTTGCTTGATATAGAAAACATAGTTTTACTCAAACTCATCTAAATTGATTTATACCGTTTTAGAAACAAACACTTTGTATTATGACAACTCTGAGAGAGGTATATTAAGATTAAGGGAGGCCGGGCTTCCATTCATCAGTCCTGAGGTTTTGTTCTTGTCATTCCTTATTCACCAGAATCTGCCTTTTTGACTGCATTTTTCACTCCTAAGTCCTGGCCCTTCTTCACCAGAAGTTTGGTGCAGCTCTGTTTGTTAAATCCTGTGGGTGACGTTACACTCATTATGCTCATGTTATATATAGTCAATGCTTAGAACAAGTAGCACTTGATTTAAGGCTATTTCCACAGATAAAAAAATAGCTATTAGCACCTTCTGCTGTCTTGGATAAAACTGCATTTTGGATCTAATTTGTCAGATAGTCTACGCGCACACTCGCGTGTGTTTGTCCGTGCGCGTGTGTGCATTTGCGTGCGTGTGTGTGCGTGTGTGTTTATTTATGATACTCATTGTAGTGAGATTTTTATATTAACACCAAAACTGACCATTTAAAAAAATTGTTTGTTAGTTGAGTTATCCTTTGCAAAGATTTTTTGTTTGTGTCTGTTCTTAATATTGGGCTTGTTGAAAGTGAATTTGATGTCCACTACCATTGAAAAACATAAACAGGCAGAAACAAATGGTTTAAAACTCCACTTAATTGTAGGAAAAATTGATGACGGATATATCATCCCTTCTTCACATTAGTTAAAGCTCTCCTGACAGATCGTCACCTGCACATGTCTCCCTCATCCCCTCTGGCCCCAGTACCATGTTGATTTTGGAGCTTTCTCTCTGTATCCCAAAATGCTTAATCAGCCCAGCACGATCACGGCCGGTCATTGGCTAAATAAACTAAATCTACTGTGAGTAACAGTATAAAAACAATGTGCTAAAATCTTCTCCAAAAAATGCATTTAAAACTAGTTTTTGGTTGATTTTAAGGTTTCATTGTTATACTTTTAAGAGCTCTTGATGCATTCATATGTTCTTGATATTTTCTGCAGTCCCATTGCAGTTCTCTGAGCGCTGAGAAACAGGCGCAACAAACACAGATCTCAGAACTGGAGGAGAGAACGGTTCGTCTAGAAGAGATGCTGGAGGAAGCCGTTCAGAGAGAGAGACTCCTGGTGGCCTTCCCTGAGCTCAGTCCTCAAGCAGCATTACAGAGTGAGACACACACACATGCGGACACACACGCACACGCGCGCGCACACACCCACACACACACACACCTGCACATTATAGAGTACTCTACTGTTTCCACTCTAATACTACCTAGGATATATATATATATATATATATATATATATATATATATATATATATATATATATATATATATATATATATATATATATATATATATATGATAACAGTGAAAACAAAATAGGGAACAAGTCTTTACAACTAAAGGAGGTTTCATACAATCAGTTATTGATTAAACCAAAACCACAGGGCAATGAAGACTTAAGTAAAAATAATAATACATCTATATTCACTAACTTTATTAATTAACTGACTTAACAGAAATGAACTAAACATCTATCTCCATGAAAGAAATAACAGTGTCTTTCTCCCTAACCCTTCTGAAAAAGTGTTAACTACCTAACAAGGACATAAAATGAATTCAGCAAGGGCCACAGTGTTATTGAATATCAGGCAAGGGTCAAAAGGGTTCATAAAACTGAGGTCACAACAAGCAAACAAAAAGATTCAAGAAATGGAAAGCCAAAATTTTAAAATGAACAGCCTAGTAGAAATGACTGTCGAGACCTTGATGTTTCAGCACTGTCCTGAGATCCAGAAGCTCAGACGATTCGAAACATTGTTCTGAATCTTGTTTTAAACGGCCAAGTCATGTGACTTTGTTCTAACAAAGCTTCAAACGTTTCGAAATATTTGCCAAGTTTGCATGACCAAAACTTCAGTACATTTTAAAGGCGTTTGTTTTGATACACCTCCTAAAGCCGCCATTGGTCAGAAACACATCCGTATCATTTGAACTTCAAAAACTGTTCAAGCATTTTTCACTTATGAAGATAAAGTAATATTATCCCATGGTATTTATTTAACTTGAGAGTTATTTTGTTATTAAAGCTGTTATTTTTAAACAGTAAAATATATTTACATATACTGATATGTCACAGGTTTGTAGGCTTATGAAAGTTTCAGGAGTTTCAGTCCTTTTCAGTTAATAAAGTTATGAGACTCCAGATGAGAGCGAAGAAGCTCTCTTTATGTGATCCAGCTGTCTATAAGCACCAATCGCTGGAGGAAGACAATTAGGAGATCCTGCCCAGCATATGAGGAGCAGGAACACAAATGTCAAGTTGTGGGTGGTAAATTTGAACTTAATATTGGATGTGGCCATCCAAGCATAAAGGAAATAGTAGATTAATGCACAGTGACAAAAAAAGCAACTGAAAATGTCCACAAACTTAACTTTTTTTTAAATTGTGTAATTGCTAGCCTATATTATGCAAAAATGCTTATTTGATTTCTAGTTGTCTGTTAATTATCATTTCAAGGGTTTGTATACATTAGCTCATTGTTCTTCTAATAATACTTGAGTTATTGATTATTTTTGTTTTCCATTATGACATTATTATAAAAGAACAACCATTTTTCAAATACTTTATCAAACTGTAAAAGTATATATACTATACAGCCTATACAGCCTAATGGAAGTGTGGCCCTCCATAATTTGAGTATCCATCCCTTCTAGATAATGTGTACTTTAATTAAGCAGGAATATAATCATGTTGTGAGGTTGGAAAACTTTAGTAGAATATGGTGATTTCATGATTGTTTTTTAAAGATAATAAAACTTCACCTTTGGGTGCTTTGAGTGTGTTTTGATAAACCTAATAATTGTAATTCGACAATAGTAAAACATACTTTTAGACTGTTTCTTTCACTGATGGACTTCCATCATTGTCTATGAGTGAATATTCACAGACTCCATTCTATATTTGTGCTACAGCTACTGGGAATGTTATGTGGGATATGGAGCATCAGCTGAGGGCTAACTCGATAAGAGTCATGGTTCTTCAGAAGGAGAACGCTTCCCTGAGCAACAGCCTGGCCAGATTGAAGGACACCAAGGAGAAATCGAGATCTGCAGAGTCTGAGGTATCAAATAGTGACAGGAGTGGACAATCTCCATCTTTCGAACCACCGAACACCCCTCCCGACAGCTCATATCAGATCTCTCCTTCAACTACTCTTCATCATCAGACCCTCACCCTCTCAGTTCATCAGGATGCAGAGGAAAGATTCAGGAGCATACGTCAGGCAGCCCGCATCCGGTCTGCAGGCACACGTCGCAGGAGAAAGTGATGTCATCTATTTCAAACTGATCTAGCAGCTTGATTTCTGGAGAGTACTGTATTAATAGATACCTTTTTTACATTCCTCTAAAATCTCAGACATACATTTATGATTGCCCAGATGAGGATACTCTGCTTTGTGTGTTTTTTTTGTTTCTAAACTCTGCTTTTAAAAAGTAACCATAAATGTCTGCATCTTAAGCTGGTTGCCTTTTACTTAATCTATACTTGTCTTTACTTCAACTTGGTGATAATAAAAACCAAAGGATACTCTGATTGCTGGAATTAAAATAAGGAACACACTCTTAAGAAAGTATTATAAAACAACTAATAAAAAATGTGAAAAAAAAAATATATATATTTTTTCTCTCTCTTGAATGCTTCAGTAAAATATTCTGATACCTGGTGATAATATAGCCCAAAGAGTACTCGCATAGCTGGAATTAAAATAATAAACGCACCCATAAGAATGTATTCTAAAACAATAAATAAAAATGTGAAAAAAAATTCTAAAAGAAAATAAAAATTAAATTAGTATTGTCTCTTTAATGCTACAGTAAAATAATCTGAAACATGGGGACAGTATAGACCAATTGGTACTGTGATATCTGGAATTAAAATAATAATCACACCCATAAGAATTTATTATAAAATGATAAATAAAAATGTGAAAAAATTTATTAAAACAAAACAAAAATTAAATTAATATTTTGTCTTTAATGCTACAGTAAAATATTCTGATACCTGGTGATAATATAGCCCATAGGGTACTCTGATATCTGGAATTCAAATAGTAATGCACCAAGACAAAATGATCATAAAAGAATAAATAAATATGTAAAAAAAGAAGATTTTTGGAAAAATTGATTCATTCATCTTCATGTCGGCTTTATTCCCTTTCGGGGTCGCCACAGCAGAATGAACCGCCAACTCTCTGGCATATGTTTTATGCAGCGGATGCCCTTCCCTGCCACAACCCATCGCTGGGAAACATTCACACACACATTCACACTATGGACAATTGTTCTTATTCAATTCACTTATTCCGCATGTCTTTGGACTTGTGGGGAAACCGGAGCACCCGGAGAAAACCCACGCGATCACGGGGAGAACATGCAAACTCCACACAGAAATGCAACCTGCCCCAGCCGAGCCTAGACCTTCTTGCTGTGAGACGACCGTGCTACCCACTGCGCCACCGTGACGCCTTGGAAAAATTCAATAAAAATGAAATTAATATTTTCTCTGTAATGCTACAGTCAGATAGTGTGCAATTGAAATTGCAAGGAAAAATGGAGTTAATTGAAAAACAAAAATTGCATTGGTTAGTTGTATAAATGATCACAGATGCAACATATTCCAATTTAGATTTTTTTTTTCTGGTATAAAATATATACGTAATAAAACATTTTTCTTGTAACATAACAAAAACAGATTATCAACATGTTTATACACTTTTTGGAAACATGAATGCTGACATTTTGCTTTTAAAAACCGCGTCCTGGTGGTACACAGACAAATTCCTCCATAAGAAGATTTATTTGTTCAATGTCAACTGGAAGAAAAAAAATCACACGCAATGCAAGCACGCACGCACGCATACACGCACACACGCAGATTACATTTAGTACAGAAGTGCGTGCAGACTCTCTCTGCGTTCCTCCTCAATGCAACGACACGCATAACTTGCTTTCACGCTTGAAACCGCTCACTTGGACGAGAGCGAGTTCGCTACGTACTTGGTCCCTAACATGAACGCGAACACGAAACTGCGAATAATAAGCTGGATTCAGCCTTGCGTTTTATTTGGAACATAAAATATATCTCATTCCAGGTTTTGCAACCTTCCGAGTGCGCATTTCAAGGCCACATACGTCACAACGCTACGCGAAGACCGTTCCATTTCGCCAAAAATCGAAGGGTCCTTTAAATGAGTAATTCAAATACGTCCTCCTTTTCCAGGAATTTCGAGGATGCATCGCTATCATCCTTCGTAGACTCACATATCCCAAGATGCTTTCAGATTGATGCAGCCTTTGGAGGATCCTTTGAAGCCGGAAAGGATGCAGAACCTGAAATGGGAATATTAAAATAGCTATTGTTCAGTTAAAGATAGAGTGAAACTGTGCAAAACGGTGGCCCCACAGAAATCGAGTTTTAGACTTTAGTGTAGCTGTATAGATTATTGTGATGACTGGGTGCGGTTGAGACATAATTCGATTCTTAAAAAGAAACACACTACAACACGTACGACAGTTAAACACATCACAAATGACCACAAGGGGTCGTACCAACGCCTGGTGGAAGAGTTGCTAGAGTGAGGACAGTAGGGGGTGCTCACGCCGTGCTCTGTGTGGGTCCTGCAGTGATGTGAACACTGTTACTGTAGAGAAGCTCTAGCGTTCAGTCGAGAAACTAAACCTTGGACATGACTAATAATAAAAAAATCACAGGATAGTGATTTAAAAAGAGAGTTTCAATTCAACATCCTGTCCATATTTATCCACTGCTTTTGACTCATCAAGACCTGTTTAGTAATTGGCTATATCGTCCACTTTCCTGTTAACCAGTGAGCCAGTATTGAGTGAGAGTTTTAGCAGAGAAGGACATCCATCATATAATAAAGGTGGGGGATTAAGAGACATCTATTATTTAACTGCTCAGGAAATAGCAATATAATTGTAGTAATTTTTATTATAACTAATCTGTCTCTTGTAATCATATGTACTATTTTACTACACAATTTACTTACATTTATGGCACCTTAAAACAGATCCAGAAAACATAATCTATTTTGTCAGCTGCCTAGCTTTTATATATACATGTTTTATTTATTTATTATAAAATCTTGCATTTGTCCTTGGTAGATGAAAAGATCCATGGGACAAAGCTTGCAGTGTAGGTTGGCATGATGCCATGGCAACCATCCGGATGAAGTTAAACATTAACCTTTAATTGCAGAAATCTATTGTAGTATCAATGTGAAATATCAGACCAGAGAAATATTACAGTCTCATTCCGTATCCAAAAAATGTCATTAAAATGAGAATAATTGTTAGATGAAAGGAAAAAAAACGTATTTTCAGAACAAGGAGTTGTATAGAAGTTGTCTTGTAGAAGTTCTCATTACAGCTTGTTTTATTATAATTTTTTCACATGGTCTTCACATCACAAAAGTATTTCTACATTTTTGTTGTGATTTCAAAACAAGTTACTGTTTTGTGATAGATTTTATTTTCTCATGATACTGCATGTTTTCTTGTGACAGCAACCTTTCTTGTGTACTTGACATACTAACAGCTATTTTTTTGTGATAACAAAGGAAGTTTTTTTTGTGATCTTAACATTACATCTTTTTTAAGATTACCTTTATAATTTTCAGCATCTTGACATAACCAAGGTGCCAGAAATCTACCAGCATCATACAAATCACCAAATCATCGGACATCCGTGTCCCCTGAGTTCTAACGATCTCATAGGGTGATTATCCAGTAGCGCCAATCTTGGATATTCTTATAGGACTACATCTCCCAGCTCTCAGCATCCACCAACTGTTGCTTCCCCAGATGCTGTTTTTTACCTCGACACATTGGACTCTGACCTCTGCTCTCAGGGTTGTTCTTCTGCTCCTCATAATGCTCTGTATAGTTCTTGATCTACTGTTGTTTGCTGTGTGTTGCAGTTTAATCCTCTCATCAAACCCAAAGGAAAGTTATTTGTTTGTCAATAAATGTCACTCATTCCTTCTGTGTTAGGATTCTCCTGCATCCCTCACACTAATATTTTTTCCTCACGATCTCGACATCAGAGAAACTGCTGCATCGTGACAGACACATATTTTTCATGATTTTCTTGTGATGGCAACTTTTTGTCATATTTTTGCTCTAACAAGTTGTTTTTTTCATGAGAATAACTTTTTTTGTGTGATTTAAACATTATAACCTGTCACATATGATCATGTGCTTATTTTTTCATCACCTTGCCTTACAATTTTATTGTGATCTTGTCATGTGAAGTCCCTCAAGGTTCAATCCTTGCTCCTCTACTATTTAACCTGTACATGCTTCACTGGGTCAAATTATGAGAAGGAACCAGATATCATACCACAGTTAGATTTATCTATCTATCTCCCCGACTGACTATAGCCCCATAAACTCTCTCTGCTAATGTCTTGAGGGGATTAAAACTGGGCAAAACAACTTTCTTATGCTTAACAAGGACTAAACTGAAGTCATTGCATTTGGAAGCAAAAGCAAGGTTGTTCAGGTTAACGCTTATCTCACTGCCAAAGGCCTAATAACTACATATCAGGTCAGGAATCTTGGGGTGTTTCTGGACTCTGATCTTAGTTTCAATAGCCATGTCAAAGCAGTGACTAAATCAGCTTTTTACCATCTTAGAAACATTGCAAGAATAAGATGCTTTGTTTCCAGACAAGATTTAGAGAAACTGATTCATGCTTTCTTCTCCTGCAGGCTGGACTTCTGTAACACTCTTCTCACAGGTCTTCCCAAAAAGACCATTAAACAGGTACAGCTTGTTCAGAATGCAGCGGCTCGAATTCTAGCAAAAACCAGAAAGTCAGAGCACATTTCTCCAGTTCTTAAGTCTCTTCACTGGTTGCTGGTCTCCTTCAGAATTGATTTTAAAGTTCTGCTGCTCCTATAGAAGTCCAAACATAACTTACCTAAATATCTAAAAGACATGATCAGTGATTACACACCAAACAGAGCTGAGATCCCTCAGATCAAATAAATGAGATCTACGCTGGGTTAATTCCAAACAGGGTAAATACTCCTTTAATTACCATGCGGCCCACAGATGAAACCAACTTCCAGAGGAGATCAAGGGTGCCAACACTTTAGTCATGTTTAAATCCAGGCTAACGACACACTTGTTTAGTTGCACTTTTGTCGACTGAGTACCAACGTCCGAACAACTGTTTTATCTCTGCATTTCACTATCTCAATCTAGATCTTAATTTTCAGTTTTTAACCTTTTATTTTTCATGACTTGTTTTATGCTTGATGTATTAAATGCACTTTCTGTTTATTCCTTGTTTACAAAGTAAAGCACTTTGAATTACCCTGTGTACAAAATGTGCTATATAAATAAACTTGCCTTGCCATAACAGTTGCTTTAAAACAAATGTAAAACAATGACTACTCAATCTGGACAAAGAAGAATGCATATAATAAATCATTTCTTACATTTTTGTCAAGACCAAGAGAAATTTTTGTTGCGATCTCCACAAAACAAGGAAGACAATCTATCTACATATTTTACACAGTAAAATTGTTCTGCAGTTTTCCATTCAATATGGTCTTTTCTTGATATCACACCCTTTTAGCACAATGTTGAACCAAAGTTGAGATTGAAAATGAGTTGACGTAATCCAAACAGAAGAATACATTATGAATGTACAATATGAATGGACAATGTCTTCGAGTCTGCGGAACCTGTATTCAGTTTTCATGAACAGATGAAATTTTTTTTTTTACAAGCATGAATTATTTAAAACTGACATTCGTTGACCTCAGTTCATTCTCTGTGAAAAACATTTAACAGAACAATTTTTTATGACCCCACACTGTATACCTGTCAGGTGGAAGGCAAAACCCAAATGAAATGAAGACCAGTCATTCAACTTAAAGAGTTTTATTTATATAATAAAAAAGAAAAAAAAAAACAACAACAAATAATGCACAAAGGGAAAACATATCTACTAAACTAAAACTAGACTCAAACACTTTAGAACTTACTAATATAGGCAGAATGATGATCAATAGACAAGGAAGCAAAGAGTGAGATACAACGAAGCAGACCAACGGACTAAACTGTGAGGAATAAAAAGCAAACACAATCAAGGGATAATGTGGGTAAACAGGTGAAACAACTTAAAGCAAACGAGCAGGCTGAAACAGGGCAGGTGATGATAAGCATGTACTCCAAACAAACATAAACTAGAAGGATACAGACTAGACCATGTATAATGCTAAGATAAAGAAAAATACAAATAAGCTAACTAAAAAAGACACAGTTGGAACAGAAGTGACAGGCCCTGACAATACCCCCCTACACATTTTAATTACTTACATGACGTTTTGCTCTACTGGACCTGGGGCATGTACAAGCGAGAAAATGATAGATTCTGTACCTTTATTCAGTCTTCCCGCACAAACATAAATCACATAATATACATACAATTTTTGCATAAAATGGTATGTGTAAATTAAAATCTCAAAAATAATTTTCTGCTGAAAGACTAATCAATGCATTTGTCGCATCTCGTCTGGATTACTGCAAAGCTCTCCTGGCTAGGGTTTCTACGTCTACTCTGGACAGGTTGCAATATGTTCAGTAAGTTGTACTCTCCGTTCCTCACAGTCTGAGCTTCTGTCTGTTCCACAAATTCGCACTATAAGAAACAGGGTCTTTTCTGTCCATGCACCAAATGTCTGGAGCTCAGGTGAACTCAGGGATGCTCAAAGCATGTCTGACTAAATGTATCTTGTTTTTATTGAGTTTTATTCATTTTATCTATGTTATTCTCATACTTTTTTTGTAATGTTTTACTTTGTTCAGCACTTTGGGAAGCCAGTTTGAAAGGCTCTTTACAAAATAGTGTACTATTATAACCCTGACAAAGTAACAATAATGAGAATATCACACATGGTTAAATGTTAAATGTGAATAAATAAATTTAAAGATGAATTAATAAAGTATATTTCTTTTTTTTATTTCCTTAATTAATCAAGTATATTTTAATTACCTTTCATTTTACTGACACTTGATGTTAATGTCCTTATTAACCCTTAAAAGTGTTTCAGTAAAAGAAGAATGACCGGAAAAGGGTCAAACATTTATTTTCATTGGTGTGTAGTAAATAAGCGATAAATTAGATTCAACTGACATACAACTTATTAAATATGAACCAAGAGTAAGAAGGTATTGTCCACACTTAATATGGAATTGATCATTCTAAAAGAAAGGCATTAAAGTTTAACTTACATTATAGAGATAGCTCTAGAACTCTCTCTATCATGGGCCTTTTCAGAAACAAAAAGCTTGGGCTATTTTCAGCCTTTGAACACTTCTTCAGACCCGTCTCCTCCCAGAAAGGAGTGACCCAACCAGGAATATGGAACAGAGAGGTGTGGCTCATCGCGAGTTGGCGAGATGTAGGTCTGAAAGAAGGCTTCCATGCTAATCCCATGGGCCTTTGATACTCAAATACACTCACATGCATATTCAGTAAAAACTGTGGGTGCATATCACTCTGACACCCAGCCGATATCCACGTGAAAAGGTGGCAGTACTTCTTGGTTCCTGTGCTTACTGCAAATAGCTAGAGTTTCTCAAGCAGATCACACAACGGCAAAATTCAGTTTGTGAATTAAAATCCCCAAAGGCATTGGATCCACCATGGAAACCTGTAACAATAATATGAACTCCACACAAGGGTTAAAATATTGTTATCAAGAAACATGCATGGCACTGAAGTAAAAGACACACTGCACTATATAAACAATGTTGTGATGAAAGCAATGGTAGCCTCAGCTTATAACAGGGAAACCTAATCCCTGTGTTTTGTTCAGGTGTGCTGATGGGATCTCGTGTGCAGTAAAGCATGATGGCTATCATATTAGCCTGAATACCTTCCTCCTGTATAACAAGTCAGAAACAGTGAGAGTAAAAGCAGAAGTCATCTGTTTAGAACCGAGGTCGTCAAGGTCAAACCAGCAATTGAGAAGAATTCTCATGTGACCCCTCTGACTAATTTAACTTAATCTAATAATCCCCTACAGTCTGGTATGTTTAAGTCATCTAAACTTCTATTAACTATATACTTTCTCATGCTTTAAAACACAGCAAGATACAATTTCAAAACAAAGTTATGTAATTCATCTTTCAATTCTTTAAACAACACTTCAAAACAAATGATGCTTCAAAACATTTATTATTCACTACATTGTACAATCTCTTGTAACTCAGAGTTACAAAGACACAAACAGAAATATACAGTATATTCAGTGACAAAACGAAGAGAAAAGTTCTTATCAAGAGGTGCTTTTTCAAAAATATGATTGCAAGAGAGAAGGAATAATACAGGAGATCACAGACCAAACATGTTCTTATTTCTTTAAAACAACTATAGAGATCAGACTATAGAGGACAGTAGCTGTATGAAAAACTTTGGGAATGCTTTAGAATCGGAGTCATTAAGGCCATTGGTTACATGTGCTATATATACAGTAGAAACACGGATTTCATATTTACATCCTGACGGGGTTTTGTGCCTTCATCTACAAGCCATTATTTCTGCATTATGCACCCAGACCTGGCTGCCAGAAAGACGTGAAGTGGATTATTCAGTGAGGTGGATTGAACAATGAGAAATGAGGACAGCTGTTTAAACAAAAGCAGGAAGTGGAGTGAGAATTGTGACTCTAGTGTTCTTCAGTATAGAGTATTCAGTGGCGGATTTTGTCATTTTGGGGGAAAAAACCACAGAAGCCCCTATTTTATTTGTTTTGAACTATTTGTTAAAAATATATATTTATGTAACACATTGCTTTTCAAATGGAGTTTACAAAATAAATAAATTTTTTTTTATAAAAATTACGTTTTTTACATTTCAAGGGAAACATTGTTGGTCTTGTGACTTTTTGAATAATTTTCTGTTTAAAAGCTTAAATTTGCAACATTTTAAGAGTAAAAATCATGGCGTGTGGTCACTGGATATTCTTAAAGGTTTGGAATAAAACAATACCTTTTAAGCAGTATTAACTAGATGATATTAATTCTATCATTTCTTAGGTTAAATGCTATCAATTCGCTTCTTTGTATGTGTTGAAAATGTGGCAAAAATTAATAAAGCTTACATAGGGACGGAATGAAAAAAAAAACCCAAGCAATTTAATTGTTTAATTAGTTAAAAAATATTTTAATGTATTTTTTACATTAAAAATTAATTTCATGGGATGGTTTGCAACCCAAGTTACCTAATGTTTAGCATAATACTATGTCTGCCCCTGAGATTATATCAGCATCATTCTGTTGGAGCAGTGGAAGGATAGCAATATATCTTATCAGCACATTATACAAACAGAAGAGCAGCTGTTGAACTGGTGCAGTGTGGGAGGCTGTGTTACCACATTTTCTGTCTATATAGATTTACGACAGGAAGTGTTTGGGAGCGTTCATATCAGAATTAATTACTGTTAACAATGTTGAATAAAGTTCACTTACTTCTCAGTAAAGCCTGTGTTTTAAAAGTAGATTGCTTTTTAACTCTCATGCTCTTATAGAAAAATATCAAATGTTGGAGGATTTAAAACAAAGTCTTCATTATTGAAATCATTTATTGAATTACATTTTTTTTAGTTGGTAACTGATTTCTATTTGTATTCTATTTTAAGCCTCCATGCAGCATCAATGCCCCATTATAACATGGCTTACATTAAAGAGCCACGGCTCAAGCTCTGCACAACATCATCAAACTAAGCCATTTCAATTTGAGCTGTCTTTTGTTTGCCTGTAAACAGTGCTATTATTAGCTCTTTTATACTCAAGTTTAAATCGGAGACAATATCCTGCTCAAGGTAGCTGTTGCATGAACACAGGTAAAAAAAAAACTGGATTGTCTGAATTAAGCTTGGTTTAGAATGTATTTCTCAGTTTTCTTTATGTACCCAGCAAACATGTGACAATAAAATGTGCTTATATAATGTCTTTTGTTTCAGAAATAGTTAAATTCTTGTAATATTGTATTCAAGTATAAACCAATTCCAATTTAATTCCCATAAACCTTAATCCTTTTTTATTTGGCTTGTTCATGTAAGTAAAAGGTGTTGTCCCAAGGTGTGGAGGCTTGTGTTAGGGCTACATAGTGCTTATAATTAGGTTTCACAAACAGAGATCAGGAGGAACATGTCTTATTATCACCCTAACTCTTTTTAAGTGTGTTTGCACGAGCTCATCAGCAAACTAGCACAAAAGCTGCACATGTGACTATGGGCTACCTGCACAATACTTCAGTCGTCTGTCTAATACAGTTCAGTTCCTTGTTTTGCACTAGCTCTCTGCATGAATGTCCAACAATTAGTGTGAATGATGTGCATCGTTTATGCAAAAAAGCTAGTGTGACTCCCAGCAGTAAACAACAGAACATTTATTTACTTCCGTAATGTTATCCACAGATTCAAAGATTTGCTTCTCCCGTCTCAATAACTCAGGGTCAACATGCTACAAAACGGTTTGAACAGAAATAATCCGTCTTCGATTATGACTGGAATTTTTTGCTGTCAATTCACTGGCAGCTGAGAGGAGATGGCCGAGGGTGCGCTTTCAAAGAGCAAACAACAAAAACCCTCCTGCAGAAAACCATCAAACCATTCACTCAAAAACTATTCACTTCTCCGTCACTGGCATCTTGCTAGTTCTCATTTAGAGAAAATTTGGTAGTGTGATGGGCTACTTGCACTGTGTTTCGTGTGGCGCTTTCTGAAATTGTACAGTTCACGTCTTTCCAGTTTGGTTACCGTCATTGTTTACAATAATTGATTTCAACACAAACGATTCAGCAACCTCCTGACTGAGAGAGTATCTTTGGGGCCAAGGATGCTTGGACAGGCCGTCTGATACTGGGTTAAAGTCTAGGCCTGTTGCAATAACTAATTTTGCTGTGTAAACAATTACCACAGAATTCATTGTGATAAGTAATAGTATTTGTCATTCATTATGGCATTATTATTTTTATAATCAGTGGATTATATTTTATAATGATAGTTTAACTGTATGAGTTACAGTATCCTGTTCAGTTTTGAGTTGCATGTATCAGTCATCGAGGACAAAGAGGATTGTCTCTTTAAACTGTAAAATAATTGATATAAGTTATTTGTTTTTGTGTGCAGACGTTACAGATGCTGCCATTACAGGATCTGGGGATGATGTGCATCTCACATGAGGGGAAGTCCTGTCACTGTAGTAGATTATAAAGCAGAGTCGTAATAGTAGACTAAATGAGGTTCTGGGCCAGATGTAGCCACCATGGTTCATCATGGGACACTCTGCATCACAAGAATGTAATCGGGTTTTATGGACCGTATTTGAGGCAGAGCTCTTAATCTTTAGCCGGCTAACAAAGAGAGCTAACTTTTGGCTATGCTATCAGTCTAAAGAACCGGAAATCTGTATAGATTTGAATTTACAAACGTGCAAGTAAAAATGAAATGGTTCGAAAGTCGTCTTCTGTCTTTTCTATCACACAAGCATGTTAGTTACATATTGCTAACATTCCTGAATAACATATTGTGATGGGGGAACAATGATGAGGACCCAGATGCGAGAGTTGAGTCTGGCTTTCTTTTTACTTTTATAAAATATATTAAAGATAACCAATGTAACGCTAAAGGAAATAAACAACCAAGGAGACCCCAGAGGGAAAAAACAGCAAAGGAAAAGGCTCCCAAAGGACACTGTCCAAAAGCCGAGAGAGTGAGCGCCGACAGAGGCAGGATCTCACGTCTCTGGGAAGGAACAGCTGTCAGAAGGATGAGAGCAGAGGCGCAGATAAGGCTACTTTCCTTCGGGGTTGAAGCAGGTGGGGGGACAGACGAGACTTCACAACACTGGGGTACGTGTATAGGTTAGAGTCCGCATAGACAAGTAATCAACTCACAACCCGACTGCGTCGATGGCGAGCTTAAATAGCAAACCAATCAAGGCTGACAGGCGGCAGGTGGATGTCATGATTGCAACAGAGATAAGCAGAATAGGAGAGATAAGGAAAACAATTAGTGAGCGCAGGACAGGGGAAAAGCAATATCGCCGTAGAAGAGGAGAACATAACTTCAAAAGAGACTCAAAACCCCATTATTTAAGCAAGGTTAATTTCAACACCTCACACATATATTGATATGTAATTTTTTACTAATGCAATTAAACTACAGTACAGGGTATTTATTTTAAATATAGACAACATTTACAACATTGACCTTATTCCAACTGATTAAAAATTACACCTTTTACCATTTGTATGATTGTGAGTAGTCGATATCGGATGTGCCGCCTTTACAGGGTTAAACTGGACATTCAATTACAGCAATAAACAACAAGTCAGTTTGATATGTATTCTCGTTTTGAGAGGTTTTGATTTTAATCAAAGCAGACCCTGATGCAGTATAGACCATCCATCAGAACTTAACAGGATGCATAAGTGATGTGAAGAAGTAAATACAAGCTGGGAAGGGAAATTCCTGAATGGTAATCCTTAGCAAGAGTGAAACTGAATGTGTTGTGATAGAGCTGAATCTGAGAGAGAGTTATAATCTCTGGAAGGATAATCTGGGTCAGTCTGTGAGGGAGGGGACACTGGGAATCTCGGGGGTGTGGAGATTACAGGGGCTGGTCACGAGAAAATCATAGACTTGAACACAGTTGCTATGCCTTCCCAATACACCAGAATATTTTTGACTATTTTCCGGTTAAATTTAGTTAGATAAAATACTTGATAATTTCAGGGGTTGACAGTATTTTGAGAGTATTATTATAATAGACACTCTATGTCAAGTAACTCAACAAATTTGGAGTTAAACTTAATAAATTTTTTTTATTCAAGTAATTGTTTGTAACACAAATAATTCCATTAATGAACATAACTTGATTAGTTGAGATGATAGGTTTGGTGTAATAAATGAGGTAAAACAACCAAATTATTTTGGTGTGGCCTAGAAATATATATAATAATATATATCTTTTTTAGGGCTGAGTCAGTAGAGCACATCCCAAACAAATGCCTAGCCTGTGGTTTTAAATCCCAGAGGCGTCAAAAACTGATAAAATCTCTTCATTTTTATGCAACATAACTGGCTTTTAATCAACTTAGCTACTTGCAAAACTACTTCCACTTTCTGTGTATTTGGCTCAGTGTTTTCCAGTTATAGTCATGGTGACAAGTTCATTCTACACACGCTTTCTGCAGGCACGCTTTCTGCAGTGAACGATGTACATTGTTTTTGCAAAAAAACAAAAGGCAGAAAAATCTCCTCTGCTTATGTTGATATGCTATTTTTCTGATGTCAAACAAAAACATTTATATATATATATATATATATATATATATATATATATATATATATATATATATATATATATATATATATATATATATCAACTTTTTCATACACAAAGTGTTTATTTAATGATGATATACACTTTAAAAAAATCCTAGCTAATCATTAAATTTTAACTTTACACAAATGATGGGAAATGTTGTCAATTTTATGCAAGATTTTTTTCTTGTTGTGAAGGTTTTTAAGGGTGCATTGGCAATGAGATATAGTATATCTAATAATGCAATATTTTGCTTTCAGGATGCAATTAAATTGCAATTAAATGACAATCACAGATGAAATGTTTTGTGTTTGAAGCAAATGCATCTACAGTAGAAAAACAGCAGTGTGAAGTTATCACACATAAACAATCCAGTGTTTATCAAATGCATATATTCTGATATATTGTCACCATCTTCCTGCAGACATCGGAGGGTAATTGATCATGAGAAGCTTGCATTTGACTGGCCAACAGGTCAAACACACATTTTCTGACAATCGCTGCCAAAACATGGTTTAAGCAGTTGTTAGCAGAGTGTCTTAGCACTTCTTTCGGTTCTCACAAACAGGAGAATTGACAGTTATGGTTTAGTCAAATCGTAACTCATCACAAGGCTCAGTGCATGCAGCCCATTATCTGCTAAATGCAACGCCTATTAAAACAAAGACATCAGAAAAGTACCACTTTTACTTGATCTGAACCAGATGGATGTCTTTTAGACATAATTTGAACCTGTTTGATAACCTGAAGTTGGTGGGATTCATTGGTTTAAAACTGGATAAATTAGATTAAATAGCTTGAAAAAAACATTCATAGGTGCACAAAATAAAAAATAAAAAACATAAAAATATTTCACTCATGAACTAACATTGAATTACATATTTTTTTTAAACAGAAAAAAGAACCCATATATTGATTATCAAAATATCCATCCATTTTCTTTTTGCCTTAGTCCGTTCATCTGGATAATAATAAACTGCCAACTTATCAAGCATGTCTTACATAGTGGATACCCTTCAAGTGGCAACCCATCACTGGGAAACATTTATACACACTCATCCATATTCATATATTATAGACAATTGTGTTTAACTTTGGACTTGTAGGGAAAACCGGAGCACCCGGAGAAAACCCACGCGAACACAGGGAGAACAAACTCCACACAGAAATGCCAACTGACCCAGCTGGGGCTCAATCACGCAACCCACTGGGCCACCTTGACACCCCCATGTAAAAATAAATATTTCAAATAAATGTATTTAATATCTGAATCAGAACTTAAAATTCAGCCAATTTTTAAGTCACACAAGGTGAGAGCTCATAAGAAAAAGAAGTTCACCGTGACGTGAGTGAATGTCACATGAAAAGCGCAGAAAGAAGTGTGGGAATAGGGATTAGTAAACGTCAGTGTGAGTGTGTTTGCTAAGGGTTAGAGATGTCAGAGAGCTGCGCCAGTAGATACAACATGAAGATTGAGGGATTTCAACAAAGAAAATCTAATAAACACATTAAACCCTGAGAAGCAAAAATATACTCACGTCTGAGAAGACAAAGAAGTTTGTGCTGGTTTACTTTTATAGATATATTTGTGGTCCTTGAGGACACTTTAAATTTTGATGTATTTTATTTGTGCAATAAGTTTTCAGTTGATTTCAAAGGTGGATTAATGCAACTCCACCAACACTTAAGAAACAAAAACATTTCTTCACTGTTGTTTTAGGTTTAGAACTTATGTTTTTGAACCAGGGTGCAATTATAAAGTTTGAGTTAGGTCATGTGATCACTCCCTTCAGTGTGTCTATATATGCATGTGTGTTGACTACATGAGTGAATAAAGGAAATTGATTGAGTAAATACACATGACTCCTTAATAGCATTAGCAGATAAACTCAAAGACTTTCTAGTGATTGTCATCTGTAATCCGTGTTAGTTCAGCAGACAACATAGACAGCAGGTTTTGCCAGTTTTGACTCCTCAAATCAACAGTGCTGGACTCATGGCCTATGTTTAAACCATCATATCTGAGTATTTCAGTGTTTGGAATAAACAAATAACTCAATGTAACTCAAACAAACATATGTATGTTTTACAGACAAACAGCAGCTTCTCCTTTTGTTTTGTTTTTTAAACAGAGCAGTATTCAATCCATTACAAAATAAAACAGTATATAGAGTAGGAGGGAGACATGCTGAAACTGCAGGTCGCTTGCTCTCACATTTCGAGGATAAGTGAGAGAGCTGATATGTTGAGAGAAGCTAGATATGTTGGATTTGCAGGAGAGAACTGAAGTGATGATTAGGAGAATGAAAGGAAGCAGCTTGGATGCAACACAATGTTTTTGTCTATGAAAGAGTGCCTGACACCTTATTCACACTGCATCCATGTCTGTGACGTCTGCTGTGATGTTGGCATCATGGCAGTGGATCTACGGTGCTCACAGCTCTTTTGCTTTCTTACAGCACATGTTTTCCACCTGTGCATCGATGTAGTGACCAACAATGTTTAAAAGTGCTATTCTTAATACGTTTAAAAATTTGTTTAAAACTTTAACATACTTAATAATTTATTTGACTAATTTAAACTCAAAATTTTTATTCATTATTATAGCATTTCATGAGCATTGTTTATGTAAAAGCCTGATGGGACAGATAAAACACATTTTCATCCCCTAACAAAAATGAAAATACAATTTCTAACGTTACATTGTTAAAACAAACCAGCATATACAAATGTAGATCCCTTTACAATTGATATGCAATGCTCCCAATAAATGGTAAATTCATCAATATCCACATGTTAAAAAAGCAACATCTGTTCTGACTTTATGTAAAGTTAACTTGGAGTTTCCTCGAGCTCTCATTAACAGATAAAAACAAAAATAGCTCCCTTCAGCATCGGCAACCTCAACAACTTGCTCCCAAGCTCTGTCCTTGGTTAACAAATATTTATAAAAAGCATTTTGGGATCAAAATTACTTTTTTGTTTGGGAATTTTGAGGATGAGGTGAGTCTCGTCCATCAAACGTGTTAGTAACATCTGTTTGTGGTCACTTCCTGCACCAACATAATATGTATATACAATTGAGATTTTTGTCTTTAAATGAATTAAAAGTACTTACTTTCATTGTGAGGAATTTTTTGTTCAAAAACTTGTTTAACTGTTTAAAATAGTAAAGTATTTTACACAACACATCTGGTGATGCACTGCGACACCGCATGCCTACTCTGTGGGAAAGCTTTCATTTCGTTAACATGCGTGCTGAAAAAAAATGCCCCGTACACGTAACACAGACGGAAGCAGTGTAAATCTGGTGTGAGGAGAAGTTCACTTCAACAGCAATTGTGGCAGAATGTGGGTTTTACAGGAGTTTGAAACTTTTTGGATAAGTTGGCATTTATTGTGAAACAAGAAGCTAATCATAATAGCAGTACGTTTAGAATTGTATTTGTGGTCAATGTACCCATGTTTCCCAAATGTCGAGATTGAAAGACTGTGATCTTTGGTGCAAATTTGATGCCTTAGCATAAATCAGCAAGTGAAACACATCAAATTCCTTAAATTTCCTATTTTCTACATGGTAATAACTTAAGTGAAAGACCAATCAGATGCATTGTTTCCGTTTCATCCTTGCTAGAGTTAAAAGTGCACATCTAAAGCCTCATCCACATCAAAAGCGATTAAAGTGAATGGCGACAGTTGAAGAAGCACGTGAAAATGCTCCACTCCTATTGGTTGTTGCTCGCGACAGTAGCTTCTCATTTGCATAAAGTTTTTTTTTTACTTTTGTTGATTGTCGTTCATCGCCAAACAAGCCCAGTCGCCATCACTAGCCGTTGATTTTGCTCTCTTTGCTGGAAGTCACCAGATTCACGTTGAAAATAACGGAATCACGTCGCCCAGTCACTGCTAGTCGTGTTTTGATGTGAATGAGGCTTAAGGCTTGTGCACACTGGAGAATAATTTGATAGTTCTTATCCTCTGAGCTTTCTTCAATCCAAAGCATTAACTTAGTCTGTCAGATAAATCCATATTTTTAACAAATTAATCCCACATTTCTGTGGATCCTTTACAATATATTAATTAAATTTGACTGAAAGTTGTCTTTGTATGCTTTGTATGCTTTTTTTGTTTTTGTTTGAATGGCAAGTTTATTCCATTCTGACTCTCTAAACCGACTCAAGCTTAAAAACAAACAAGGAAAGGTAGATCGATAATCCTTTGACTGGCTTTTATGCAAGGCTGCAACTAAAGCTTATTCCAATAAAGATTTTGTTTTGTAAAACTGCTTATAGAGTGAACACAGTATATTTATATTGTATTTTACACTATTTAAAATGTAACATTTACATTATAATGCATTATTTCATGCTTGGAAATTGATTTAAAAAAATCATTGTGGGTATTTTATGGCCTGTGTTCAAAATTCTCATAGGTCTACGAGTTTCGAACAGAAACAGAGATAGCAAAAATATTATTATGCCTTTAAAACAGTTTTTCCCCTCAATTTACTTGTCACAGAAAATTTTTTATAAACCTTATGGTACGTACATACGTACAAAAAAAGAAACGTCCTCTGACTTTCAACTGTTTTTACTTTCAGTAAACTTAATGTGTAAATATTTGTATGAACACTAAAAGAGTCAACACCATAAGATATAAAAAAAGTTTCACATACATTTGTCTAACAGAAATAATTTAGAATAATGTGTCCCAAAATGAAGGGAGCCTCAAAATCAAGTACCAGTCAGTATCTAGTGTGGCCACCAGCTTCTTGAAGTACTGCAATGAATCTCCTCCTCATGGACTGATTTGTCAGTTCTTGCTGTGACGTTACTCCACTCTTCCTCCAAGGCACTTGCAAGATCCTGGATATTTCTGGGGGGAATGGCCCTAGCCCTCACCATGTGATCCAACAGTTTCCATATGTGCTCAATGGGATTGAGATCTAGGCTCTTTGTTGGCCATAGCAGAACACTGACATTGCTGTCATGCAGAAACCCACACACAGAACGAGCAGTATGGCTGGTGGCATTGTCCTGCTGGAGGATCATGTCTGGATGAGCATGCATAAAGGGTACCACATGAGGGAGGAATATCTCTTCCCTGTACCGCAAGGCATTGAGATCGCCTGCAATGACAACAAGCTAAGTCCGATGGTGATGTTATATACCGCCCAGACCATGACGAAACCCCCACCTCCAAATCGTTCATTCCTTCGACAATAAACACAAATCCGTCCATCACCCCTGGTGAGACAAAACCATGACTTATCAGTGAAGAGCACTTTCTGCCACTCCTGTCTGGTCCAGCGAAGGTGGGTTTGTGCCCATAGGTGGTATTGTTGTTGATTACTGGTAAGGACCTGACTTACAACAGGCCTACAAGCCCTCAGTCCAGCCTCTCTCAGCCTATAGTGGACAGTCTGAGCATTGATGGAGGGATTGTGTGTTCCTGGTGTGACTCAGGTAGTTGTTGTGGCCATCCTGTACCTGTCACGCAGGTTTGACATTTGGAAGTACCGATTCTGTGCACATGTTGTTACACAGCGAGGATGATCAGCTGTCTTTCCTGTCTTTTAGGCATCTCACTGTGCGGACATGGCAATTTTTTGCCCTAGACACATCAGCAGTCTATTGCACGTTCAGGCAGATGAGTAGGGACCCTGGGCATCTTTCTTTGGAAAAGTTTTTTCACAGTTGGAAGACAAGTCTCTTTAGTGTCCTGCATTTTTAAAACTGTGACCTTAAATGACTACTTTCTGTAAGCTGTTAAGGTCTTAACGACCACTCCACAGGTGCATGTTAATTAATTATTTATGGTTAATTGAACCTGCATGGAAAACATTGTTTAAACTCTTTACAATGAAGATCTGTAAAATTATTTGGATAACATTATTGTTGAAATACACAGTCCTGAAAAAGGGACGTTTCTTTTTTTGCTGAGTTTATGTGACTTTAGAAATGTGGCTTCGCTGCTTCAACAAATACTTACAAGAGAAAATATAGTTGTGTGAATTCACTCATGTTTCTCTTCAAAACCCTTGCAAAGCTAAATCCATTCACTTCAATTTTATATCGCCTCACCATAAATTCCTCTTTTTTAATTAGCAAAAAAACAAAGAGGGAAGTGCATTACAACACAAATGCTATTGAGTGAGCCTAACTTGAGCCTACAATCTCTCTCGAACGCTCTTGTTCATGGACAATCTTGACATTTAGTTGTAAACTGCAGTGAGGTACAATCACCAGAGTGAGAAGGCAGGCAGGCAGACATGCAGCTGGATCGCAAACACACCTCCACATTGCAAGATCATCTGCTGGCAGGTTGGTTCTCCTGGGGTGGTGTGTGTGCACTGTGAGTGTGCCCTTCAGGCTGAACGTTCTGTACGGTCTCCACCAGGCTGCCGCTGGGAAGAACCACGTATCGTGCGGCCACATCCTGCCCCTGCTGCCCTCGTAAACCCTCCTTACTGTGCCAGATGCCATAGCCAAAATATACCAGAAGCCCTAGGACAATGAGAGGATGCATTTGATAATGTGACTATGGAAGTAATAAAGATATTAATGTTAGGCGATTGTAAACTCCTCTAATGTCTAATGAAGTTATCTCAACTCCTTTATAGATCAATTTCTTAAAGTAATTACATTTACAAATGTCTGTGTGTCTGTAGGGTTTTAACACTTGCTTCAATAGAGAAAAAAAAGCTGTAAACATTGATTAATGACAAAATTTGTAATATTGTTTCTCAAAAACATTTTATTGTTTGATACAATTAAAACTTATACTCATGAGTCAAATGGTACTTTTTGACTTCCTTCAGTGAGGAGACAAAATTGTTAATTTTTAAAATCAATTTCACTATTATTAAATCAAAATATCATACAAAAATAATGTTAATGTTGTATGGAACATGAAAGCAGGGAATTAAATGACTTTTTGTTTTATAGTTATTGACAACATCTTAATTTTCAATACAACTATTTTCAAAATATTATTTTTATATAATATTATTTAGATAAGATATATTTTTCATATAAAAGGATTTTAGCAACGTATTCTAGTTTAGCAACAACCTGTTTTTCCTGACATTTTTTCCATAATTTCCATAGATGTGTTAGTAAATGGCAAATTAAAAATGAATCAGTGACAGATTTTTTTTATCCATTTGAATTCTAAACATTACAGCTTTTGTTCATTATGTGCCGTATAAACAGAACCATTAATTTTTGTGTGTGCTTGAAGCAACTTTTATTGCTTTAGACTCAATTATTTATTCAGTTTTTATTCCAAGGATTCCTTAAATTCAGCTGCTAGTGTTCATAGTATTTTTTATTTAATAAATCGCTATCTTTAACACTTAGTAGTAGTTTGGTAACTAATAGTTTGGTAGTTTGGTTAACTACCTTAGTAGTTGGGTAACTAATGCCAGAATAATCATGTGTAATCAAAATGTAATGGATCTTGATTAAAAACGGTAGTACCTGCTGCAACCCAAACTGTGAAGCGGATCCAGGTGAGCGGACTTAACTTCAGCATCAGGAAAATATTCAGGAGGATGCTGAAGCCAGGGACAAATGGCACCAGAGGAACCTGGATGAAGAACAACAAAAAGCACTAAAACCAGCTCATTCAGGCTTCAGACGAACAGGTTTAAATTCAGGACATTTCACAGGAAACTTCTTTCATCTGTTGATGCTCATTTTGACCACAGATCGAATCCCATACAAACCTGTGTAACGACTGTCTTCTAATAAAACTAATAGTTGACTGGCCTCAAACATTATTCAGTGAATGAAGAGGAGTACAGTAACATGATTGATATTTTAATCTATTTTATGATGCTCAAACATGATCTATCATCATGATCTACAAGATTTAGTTTTTTAAATGGCAAAGTATTCATTTATGTTATGACATTCACCAACCATTCTGGGAGTGGATTTGGGGCGACTCATCTGTGTAAGAAATCAACCTTTTACCAATCAGCAGGTCATTTTATTTGTCAACGTTAATTCCCCCCCAAAAATCACACCTTTAAATCTAAACATATGACCATTAAAGACTTTTCTGTAAGGCCAGTTTTTACAAATAAATAATACAATTAATGAACCAAATCATACTGTCAGCTGCCTTGATGTCCATCCATAAGTTTGACTTATTAACTCATACGTTTGTTGATGTTTTTTGAAAAACGAAAGTCAGGGGGATTTGTTCTGCTTAGCTATTTTAAAAGTAAAATATGACAACAAAATAATCATGGTTTAACACCTTTTGCAAGTCACAATAAATAAAATGTGGTCGTTGTAGTAAACAAATGTGTAAAAACACTCAAAGGTCAATGCAGAAATTACATAGAATGCAATTAATTAACTAGCCACTTGAGGCTGGAATAAAATGGGTGAAGATGCCTTTCACAAACGATGTTAAACTGTGTTACCCCTTCATTTCAGCAGCCCTGCACCTTTAAGACAGGCATTTGTCATCCCCAAGATTAAAATCCTACAATATAATTATTCCCTATTATTAAATCGTAAATACAAACCATTTTTGTGTTTCTCAGAAGCATTCATTCTCTGATTCATTCTTGCCAAGTCCTGCTTCTGTCCCTGTACTTTTAAATGTACTTTCTTTTTTATTCTTTGTTTCCAATTTAAAGCACTTTGAATAACCCTGTGTATGAAATGTGCTACACAAATAAACTTGCCTTGCCTTGCCTCTGTCCCTTGTTTTGTTGTTTGAGGTCTGACTTTTGAAAGATGAACATCAGACAGTTTTTGAGAAGTTTTAGTTTCCTTACAATCTGTTTTTTTTTTAACAGGATATTCTTAAAATCCCTCAAGTAAGTTGTTCATCTGGCATGAGCCCAAAGACACAGCTCATGTTTCAGAATAATTTTTAAAATTTATGAACATTATAATTTACATTTATGGCCTACATGAAAAATGAAAAAATGTTTTGAAAGTAACATTTTTTAGTTAAAAGATAAGATAATATATATATATATATATATATATATATATATATATATATATATAAAATGGTGCAAAAGTCTGCAAGATGGCACAGTTCTCTGTAATGCTATACTCTATACTCAAGTTTTTGTCAAAGCCCCTTTCAGAACTTCTACTAACACGTACACCTCCTTTCAGCTGCTTAGCCTCTAGAAAGGTCTGCACCAGACATTTCATTTGTTCCTTGCATCTATGTCTCTGAACATAATCAGGGGGTCCAAACAGGCCATCTTCCTAACTGTGGAGTACTTCTGGATTTTTCTGACAATATTAGTCAGACCCTGCATGAAGACCCTTCTAAACTCAATTGTTCTGAAGAGGGGTGTACAATAAAAACACAAACAATGATTCTTGCTTTTAGTAACCTTGAAATAATTAAAAGTATTACTTCAACAAAATTCTTTGTTCCCTTGTGCGGTTGGTGGTTAGTCATGAAGTTCAACCCCCACAGGACCTCCTCTTTCAGTGTGGAAGTTGATTCGGAACCACAGTGTTTGACACTGGATGAGAGACTAACGAAATCCCATGCTGTACTTGGACCGGGTAATAATACTGTCGAACAAAACTGACTGTTTGTCTACACCCACTGTAGACATTTTACATCTGTTTTAAGCTTTTCAGACATGGTATGCAATTTTAAGTATTGTTTAAGCACCTTCTTGGAGCCATAGCTTTTTAAATGTACATTCCCATTTTTTTATAAACTTAAACAAAACAGGCAATCTAAGCAAGTAACCAACAACTTACAGTACCGAGCCAAGGAGACGAACAGCAGGCGATACTTGAGAGTTGGAAATTCGCACAAGTTTTTTTTCTTTAATTCCCACAAGTCTGTTTGCTGTACTGCCACGTGACATGGACCTTGTAGTTCTGGAGCACTCAGGTTCCTCAGAAAGAACTACAAGCAGCAAAACGAATTAATGCCACCAGCAGTGGGAAGGCAACTCTCCAACCAATGAATGAACAATCATATCAATTTTAGATGTGGCTAAATAAAATGTTTGACCTTATTTTTGAAAATCTGGACGTTTTTATGACCTAAAATCTTTGTTAATAAATTTATGACATCTTATTACTTTTTATGACTTCACAGAAAACCCTGAATATAACTGAAATACACATCGTTTTCTGCATATTGCTATTTTTGAACTTCACAGACGTACATTTCTCAACACTCAGTCTATTAAGTAAAATTAAGCTTTGAAATTGAGCATAATGATGGTTTTGAGAACTTCAATCATAGCCATAGGTACTGACAGCAAGACAGAGTTTAGGTTTCAAATTCTACTCTTAACTCCACCCACTTCTCCAACTTTTCTGCTGCACTAAAGTGTGCCTTTACTCTTGTCCACCCATACAGTTTCGATCTGTAATCAAATTTAACAAATATGTATCATCATTTACTTTGTCTTAAAATGACATCTTCCACAAATGAATCAACACTCCAACAGAGATGTTAAATTTATATACGATGTTAAGATTGTGTCAAAAAGGTAAAATATCATCTTGTCTATATGTGATGTATGATCCCCGTTGATCCCCTGCACTGTGATATTCATCTCACCAATACTAGATCATACACATAACAACGTTTTACATTTTCTGTAAAGTGAAGTTCTGTCAAGAATTTAAAATACTATCAGATAAAATATTAAATAAACACACGGTATGATACAGCAGTGTTTTTAATCACCTGGAAAGTTTTGTGTTTTGGCTGCTGCTCGTGAACCCAGATGAGAGCCAAACTGAGGAGGAAGACGAGGCTGAAGATAACCAGCAACAGGGTGAAGCTCCACACAGGTAGCTGCAGCTGGTTATTCCCAAACACCAGCACAGCACAAAGAGAGACTCCACTGACCATCAGTGCCACCACACAGAACGCCACCACCTCCCCTGGCTCGCAGTCCCCCAGAATCCGGCCCAGATACGGCTCCCAACAGGCCTTCAGCATGCCAGGTGCTCGTTTCTCCTTCACTACCTTCTGCCTCTCCACCAACTGAAGCTTATCAGAGAATGACTCGTACTCCTTCAGCTCCGCTGCATCGTGTGCAAAAGTCTGGCTTTCGTTTGTGGTTGTAGAGAGGTCCATCTGTTGGGCTGTCTGGTTCTGTGAAGGTGTAGTGGAAGCGTCGGTTTTGATTCCATCTCCACCGGGGCTCCCGCTGCTCTTTTCTGGTTGGAAGCGGAGCACTATGACACTGGCTGCTACAAAAGTGTATGCAAGCAGAGTGCCAATAGACAGGAACTGGACCAGTGCTTCCAAATCAAAGATGAGGGCGAGGACTGCCATGAGGCTGCCAAACACGAGAATGGCGATCACTGGGACTTTGGTGACAGGGTTGACTCGGGAAAAGACGGAAAAGAAAAGGCCATCCTCTGCCATGGCATACACGATCCGTGGGAGGGAGAAAAGGTTGCTTAGCAACACGGTGTTCATGGCTGGGTGAGAGAGAGGTTTAATTAGTCACAGGAAATAGAGGATGAACTCCACAGTTTAAAAAAAATCTAAATAAAACTTCATAACCAAAAGACTGTGAATGAACTCAAGTACAGCCATTAAGAGCTTATTATTTTAGTTTTTGCATTGATTAAGTTCAGAAAGACAGAGCTTGCAGAATAAATTTGGAAGGATTGGAACACTTGGACCTTTTTGTTTAAACAATATAAACACATAAATATAAAAACAGTATATGTATTTTTTTCGATAGTATGTTTAAAATTTTATTACATAAATGTTACTTTTTGGAAGTATATTTTAAGAAAACTTGCATTACATACTAACACTTAACTCACAATGATATACATGTAGTACATTACACTTATGTAAACATACATTAAAATACAAGAATACTTTAAGTGATAGATACGTGTGCTTATTTCTTATTAATCTTTTATATATTTTTTTATTTAAATACATTTTAAATTGTCACTGTCACTGTAACATGAAGTGAAAGCATATTTTAGAATTTGAGTACACATTTTAGAATAAATGCTAATATTGATTTTTATTATATTGTATATTAACTATATTTGTGTTTCTCATTATATATTATTTATTATATTGTAATAGTATGTTTGAATGTCTTTCAAGTTACAAATACATTTTAATGTATTTCAAGAGTCTAGTAATAAAGTGAAGTTATTCATGCTCATTAAAAGCCAGATACTTTAACAATATTAAATATACTTTCAGGTATTCTACTTTAGCATATAAAAGTATGTTAAATACAATTAATAAATACACTGAGCTTTTCTAAAATTTATTTACAATGAATATATTTAACACAAATGTTTTTCCAAAATAAAATGTTAAACTATTCATATGAGTAAAAAGTTTAAAATAGACAAAATATATTACATTTAAGTACACTTAGTACATTCATTTTTCACCTGGGTACTATTTTTCATTCCTATTTACTTGTCAGGATTGGTTTCAATGTGTTGTTTTCCACCAAATCTCCTAAATCAAATAATTACAGCAATAGAACTAATCCAAGTGCGCTCCAACATGCGTGTTTGCTTTTTATAGTCAATTAGGAGTTATGAAAAGTCAACGTTTGTAAGGTGTTTGGGCATAAATCTTTGTCAAATCAGTAAAAGTGAAATTGTAACAAAAATTAGAGCTGTTTTCAGGCCAATCAGTTTATGACGCAAGTGATTTCTGTTGAATTGGCATTGGCAACAAGGTTGATTGACACGTGCATATAACAACCTGTCCTGTTGGGCAATGTGCCGATTTTTCCCAATTTGTCAAAACAAAGTCAGAAATTGTTTGCCAGTGAGCAGAAGCAAGCTCCCAAAAGAAGCTTCACTGCTCAATTTCAGGATGTATATCCCAACACAAGACCCTTCATCGATACCAATGAAAGAACAATTGAGGAAAAGTGCTTGATTTAAAGCATTGTTGAGTTCCTAAACAAAGAAAGGGTTTCAAAGATAGGAACACCACACTTTGGACTCCTTTTTGATAGAGCAGCAATCTAATGTTTGATTCAATAAAGAAATGTTGTTGAAGGATGGAATTGTACAACAATCTGTGATTCTCATTCACTTCAAGTTTATCGTTCAGTAAATATTCTTACTAATACAATTACATTCAAATATTCAAAGAACCGTTTTAACAAGTAACTATAAAAGATCTCACATGTTCACAAACCGAAACTTCACATGCTTTGTTAAGGAGAGCGTTAAGTTTAACAAAGTTATAGTTTAATTGGAATCAACATTAACATCGATAGCATCCAGCATTGGCTAGCACCTCACGACTCCTGTTATATAATTGAGATTCTACTGTTTATGTACCAATGCATGAGCATGTGCAGGGCTGCATGTTTAGTGACAGGGTGCATACAGACACGTCTATACTTTTCGCCACCGCCTTTGTTAGAGCAACATACATTTTTACAACTTTATGATAGCCCCCCGGGGACTATTGGGTTTCATTTTGCTACTCAGCAAAAAGGGGTTGTTCTTGTATGCTGGGCCACAAGGAAGGGGTTTTAAGAGAGAATTACCGAATGAAAATGGAGTAAAAAGTTATGTAGTATGCATATAATGTTGTGAAAGCAGTTTTGGTGAACATGAAGAAGTGAATTTAGGTAAGCTTTCCGGGTTGTGACTTCAGGAAGTGACCAGAGTCCTGAGACTCGGAAGACTCGAGAGCCCCACAATATTTCAAAATTGTGAAGAGGGACAGCTGTGGAACTAAATGAGTTTGGGTTTTTGGCCTAATTATCTATTGCACCAGTTAATGATCTGATGAGTGCCAGCTGTGTGTTAATTATCTGCCACGCTTCTCCCAAATCTAGTTTGAGGAACTTCATTTATAATAAAGTAAATAGGTGAATATCATTGACTGTATGTAACAATGATGTAGTGCAATGGTTCTCAAATCGTGGGGCTCTGTCAAGGGAGGTGCATTTGACCTCGGGGAACATGCTTTTTTATTTTTCCAAATGTTTTTTTTTACTGTTCTAGAATAAAGTGCAATACCACTCCGCTACATTAGGGGACAGTGGCGCTCTCATTGGCAGAGTATGAAGCGTAGACACAAAGTGTAGAAGGCAGGCAGACAAGGAGATAAAGAGACTAGGAAATATGATGCGCATGTATCGCTTGGCTTCACTGTGACTACGGTGGGAGATGAGGAGAGACAGGTGTGCTTTCTGAGTCTAAAAATGTTGGCAGCGGACAGCATGAAGCCAAATAAATTAAAGCGTCACTTAGACTTTACACCCCAATCATGCTGATACGCCGCTTGAGTTTTTTCAGCAAAAAGGTGCCGAATTTTGCAAGCAATCATGGTCAGTCAAACAAAGTTTACAGTTTTATTAAGGAGTTAATACTTTTTTACATTTCAGATGCACCTTAAATCTTTTCTGCTACAGTTAATAAAGCTATTCTTTGTTGTAAGTTGGTCCATTTCTCTTTCTTTTTTCTCTTATACTTTAATAAGATACTGTGTTATGAATAGGGGTAGTTATAACAAATTTAAAGACAAATAATACTGTTTATAGTTGCGTGGGGGGGGGGCACGAGATGTTTTTTTCTTCCTGGGGGGTGACAGAAAATAATTTAGAAACACTGATGTAGTGTGTGTTAGGTTTCAGCAGAAAGCAAATGAATAAATCAGAGCGCGCCAAAAAAACAATAACAAGAACCTCTTGTGGTAAAAGAGAGTAAAAACAGGCAAAAAGAATTTATTTGGTGGATCAAAAAAGACGTGAACGAAACCTCCACAGTTTGTAAGTGATTCTGCCTTGAGTTGCCCTTAATTATGCTTTACTTTAATATAACCTAAAGAAATGACAAAGAAAAAAAAACACACCCGGAGTGTTATCATAATGGTTACAGTTAGTGATGTGACTTAAAAAACAATTGTGACCAGGAAATATAAGGTGTATTGTGTACGTAAGTACAATCATTTTTAACATGGGTATCATTAGAATTTGCTCACTTCAGAGAGAAGCCTCAAGTGTTCAGTGAAGTAAACACAACTTCAGTTACTTTATATTACTCACAGTTAGAATATGAGGGGTTGTTGCTTGATGAATGTTCAAATCAGTACCTCAAGTGTATGTCAAAACATACTCAGATCAATATATTGATCATGCTCACCACATATGGATCCCACAGCGACAATAAGCCCCGCCCAGCTGTATCCTCTTCTGAAGAAGGCATCTGAGAGCGCTGAATTGGGGTCAAGCGTGTGCCAAGGAACCATGAGCGTGAGAACCGTGGACACCAGGACATACGCCGTGGCAGCAAGCCCAAGGGAGATGGCAGTGGCTGCAGGTATAGCCCTCTGAGGATTCCTGGCCTCCTCGCTTGAAGCAGCAATCACATCAAACCCAACAAACGCGTAGAAGCATGTAGCAGTTCCTGCCATAATCCCCGAAATTCCAAAGGGGGCAAAGCCACCCTCTTTAGCACTCCAGTTGACTGGATCGGCCAGAACAAAACCAAAAACTAAGATGAAAACTATCACCACCATACTGACCGCAGAAAATATGTGGTTGAGCCAAGACGAGACGCGAACGCCAAAAGAAATGAAAAAGGAAGCCACCAAGAGGATTCCAGCAGCTAAGAGGTCTGGGTAATGAGCCAGAAAGGGTACATCCCAACGCATCACATGACTCTCTGTGAAGTTCTGGATGCGATGATTGAAAATAGAGTCCAAGTATCCACTCCACGCTCGTGCTACGGCTGCCCCACCAATCATATACTCTAAAATAACATTCCACCCAATCAGAAAGGCCCATATCTCCCCTACAGATACATAGGTGAACATATATGCCGACCCTGTTTTTGGTACCCGAGCACCAAACTCAGCATAGCACAAGGCTGCCATGAGAGAAGCTATTCCTGCGATCAGGAAAGAGATCACGACGGCTGGTCCCGCGGTATCTTTCGCTACAGTTCCTGTGAGAACGTACAGTCCTGATCCCACCATTCCTCCAACACCAAGCAGCGCAAGGTCCACTGTGGACAGACAGCGCTTCAGTGATGTCGCCATTACATCATCCTCCAGAGTCTTCACCCTGTTCAGTTTCTGACAGAACCTCATGACTGGAGAGCAGCCGGAAACACATGACGCCATCTTGATGGCGAGCAGAGCGTTTGGTGAAGGAGATGATGGTGAATGAGATGATGAAGAAAACTGCTCACACCTGCTCCATCCTTTTCTGAATCAAACATGTACAACAAACCTGTAATGAAAAAAATTGATTAAATGATATAAGTGCATTGCTGTTATGGTTATGGTCCTATTGTCATATTAAACACTTCAAAATAAGAAAAAAACTATTATATGGACCAATATTGACCATCTATTATGCCAATTAATATATTGGACTGATTTTTCAACATATTTAGATCATCGGTATCTCTTTAATTAAACAACATTGCTAATTAATATGCAGACACAGGTGTCACGATGGCACAGTGGGTAGCACTGTCATCTCACAGCAAGAAGATTGCTGGTTCGAGCCTCGGCTGGGTCAGTAATTTCTGTGTTTCCCCCACAAGTCCAAACACATGCAGTACTAGTGAATTTCGTAAGCAAAATGTATGACTGTAAATGAGTGTGTATGCATGTTTCGTGGTGGTGGGTTGCAGCTGGAAGGGCATCTGCTGTGTAAAAGCAAATGCTAGACGAGTTGGCAGTTCATTCCACTATTGAAATATTAAAATATTATTTTTAACACTTTGTTTATTGAGATTTCAGCCATATTAAACAAGGGCAGGCATGAATGAACATGGTTACAACAAAAACAGAAACAATCACTGTAACAACACATATCTGGGACACACATAGAGCATACCACTATTTCCAACATCAACCTCCAATTGGCAGGACTAGAGTGATAAACATGTAAAGCAAATCAAAAGTAGGTTCTATATAACAAACTTCATACATCTTAGGCGATATATCATGGTATTCAAAAGAGTGTATTATTATTGTAAAGAGAAGAAAAAATTGAAAGCTATGCCTCACTCTTGAGCTGAAACAATATTAGTCCAGTAACACAAAATATTTTAAGGAAAAAAATTATATTGTACATATCGCATAATCTCTTTGATCCATTGACTGTGTATGATCTTTTCCAGTACATAAATATTAATCTTCTCCTGAAGAGTGTCCTCAAAGACTCCTCTTCTAGAAAATAAGATCATGTGATTGGAGGAACCTCAACACTGAGTGTGGTTCGTAGATGTAAATCCGCTGTGGTTTAAACATAACTACTAATAGCATAACTGTAATAAGCTATTTCTCATTGATAATGGAATACAATTTAGTGAATGTATTTGCATTTCAATTCACAATATGAACAGCAGTTCGCTGACTTTAGCCTGTATAAGTTATTTTTAGAAAATGATGCTGTTGTGACATACAGTGTGAAAGCAATTGTAAATCTGGCTTAAAATTATATAGTTTTGGTGTTGGTGGAGCTTGAGTGTAAAAGAAGGTCAAGCATTTTCTAGTTGTGTTAACTGAATGCATTCTGTATCAAAGCAACAAAAAATGTGCTAACTGTATCGCCTACTTGATGGATGTTGTGTTAATCGTTTGATGACTTTAGGGAAGTTGTTAAATGCGTCGTAAAAAAACTCTAAACAAAAATCTGCATAAATCTATTTAATGCTCAACACGATTGTTGTAGGTCGATAGGATAATATTGTTTTATGTATATGTAGAAGAAAAGCTGAGAGCAGACTCAGCAGAGAGCGTTGTTGATGATGATGATGCTGCTGCTGCTGATGGCAGATGGTGCTCTGTTCACATCACATCCGCTGCTTCTCCTTACAACCCCACTGCTGGAGCCCTACTGACGTCATGACATCCTTTTCACAAAATCAACATTTCACAGTATAGCACAATCAACGTTTGTCTATTAAAATGATATAAAATATCGGGGAAACTGTGGCCTCATTACAATTTCCCCGAAACACAACATGAATAATTGAACATGTTGATGAGACTAAAAATGTCAAAAGACTGATTTTAAACATGTTGTGTCGTCTTACATCAACATTTACCTAAACGAAGAACATAACCGTGTTTTCCTGCTGCTTTTATGTGAGAGTCAGAAGGTGTTTGAGCTTCGTCACGACGACAGGTGAGAAACCGTCGCCTCTGTTTTGTGCTGACGACCAAACTATCTTAATATTTAAAATAAAATAAAAGACACGTTTGTCTTAAGAATAAAACGAGCATGGAGTTTACCTATTAAACAAGAAGCTGATCCTTCGTCTCTTCGATGTTGAAAAGCGGCATCGAACCCGCTGGACTCAGGGTGGAGGAGAGAACAGGAGCCGTTTCCGCTCTTAAAGGTACAGGCGCCTCGTTTTAGTTCAATGGTTGATAAAGTAGTCAAGTCTAGCAACAATAGGCTTATTTTGAATTATTAATAAAGTCGTCGTTTTGCTTTAATTCTGATTATCATAGGGTCATGGTGTTTTCCAGCTCAACATGCTTAAAAACCCCCAGAAGCACACACTCTCACTATCTCTCTAAAAATATATATATAATTTTTGTTAAGTTTATCAGACATGTTGGGGGTTTGTTTGAAAATATATTTATCCCTGCGGAGGTTAAAAAGTTGTTCATGTAAAATGTAAAAGAAAAGAGCTGCAGCGACATCTTTTGGTACATATGAAAACGGCAAAATTCTCCCTTACAGTTTTTTTTAACACGTTGTCAAAAACACACTATTGTTAGCTGAAATTACAGAAACGGGTCTATTTTATGAGTCAGGTCTACTCTTATAGTAAATGCATGATTTTTATTTTGCTGCAGAAATTCAATACAAAAAGTAAAGGCCCATCTCAAAGTTGTAGTTTATGTATTAAATACAGACACAGAAATGATGCAGTACAGACTTCATTTGCAAAAGAAAAAGATATAGAAACAGAAAAAACTCTGGAATTATGATGAGGAAAAAATATCTCTATATAGCTCTTTATTGTTGGTTTTTGTAGCGTGTTCCCAAACATGTTGACTGTGCAAATCTGTGGATGAGGTGGATCGATTGCATTGACGGATAGCTCGATAGCTGTATTGATTGTTTTGGGCAGAAACATACCGACACAGCGGTTGAGTGTTCAGACTGCATAGAGAAGTGAACTTTTCTGTCCTATAAATGCACTTTGAAGGAGGCTGGCATTCTTTCAAGACACCACTGGAAATAATGTGACTATTATGCGACTTCCCGTCACACGTGCTTCCCGCTTCGCCGGTACGTTTGCTATCTGCAACATGTGCTGTTGCATCTTCTGATGACTCCTGTGTGCCTGATGATACTAACTCTACTGCTGCATCTCGAAGGAGACAGTACATCACTCTCCCCTTCTGCGGTGATAGCAGGTTGTGCTGCGGGGGAGATGGCCTAGTTGGCTATCCGAGCTCCTGGAGAGATCGGGTTACAAATTAATCTGGCCCTGTCACCCGAAATCTCCAGGCTGGACGAGTGGTTAAGGAGTTGCGCCAGGATGATAAACCACAGCCACCATCATACCATTCTCCCCGGAAGTGCATCAGGAGCTGACCAGAATTTGAAAGGCACCTTTTAAAAACGAAAAGCTGTGAGGTTGGTCAGTCTACAGTCTCTCGCTCCCTTGATGGCGTAATAGCTACCCCCATCTCGCCAGCTAAGCTTGTTGTTGGGCCTGACTTCGAGAGCGTAAGCTGCTGTGGGTCAAGCATGCCATGGCAACCTTAGGGTATTCCAAGCCTACGACTTAAAAGATATGCAGGAGGGGAGCTGTCACCCAGGTCTTATGGAAGACCTGAGAGCTGCTATAGACTTTGCGCTTAGCACGGCAAAGTTGAGGCTAGCTGTTGGCCACACGATGTATACAATTGTAGCCAACATCTTGGTAGATCTAGGCTGAGAGGTTATTTGCAAGGTCTGAAACATTTTCTCAGCCCTCCTGACGTCCCAGATGGCTTCTTTCGTGTTGCCGTAGAGGTCCTTATGTCCAAATCTCTGTGATCAGGAAGCAGGTGGAGGGTCTAGTAAATTCATGATGTCGAGAAGGTAGACAGGTCTCTTCTAAGTCGGCTCCTCCACCACCTGCTTGACGCCGGAGAAACCTCCTTAGTCCTCCTCGGATAATCCACCCCATGCCAGAATCAGCATCTGAGAGCGGCTACGAAGAGTCAACAGAGGAACAGTCCTGTCCAAGAGTCCCCCCAACATCATCATGGGAAGAAGTCCATCTCAAGCGGGTCTAGGACAGGCCACTAAGGAAGTCCAACTGCTGTGCAGTCTTCGCCACCATCCACCACCCACCACCCACCACACACCACCATCAGGCCGCGGACAACACGTCAGCACTCAGTTATTCATTGATTTTAACTCCCTGGGTTATGTGAGCAGCCAAGGGGCTTGCATTGCAGTTCTGAATGCAGCTCTCAGTTCAGAGGCACACATTCGAGAGTGTGGCGTCTGATGCAGTGCAGCCCGGATGGCTGCCAGCTTCCTTGTTGGAGTCAGCCTCGAGTGAGACCTACTTGGCTGGAACCTGATGCTGCTCTGAGGTCGAGCCTAAATGTTCAGGTAGGTATCCACCTAGGGTCCCTGAGGACCTAGCCACTAAGGCCACTAATTCGCGGCCCTGCTTGGGAACTATCAGTGAAATGCGTAGTAAAGTTTAGGAAGCAAAGTGGGAGCTTCACATTATGTCTTTTTGCTCAAACACTTTCTGGCACAGCAATCAACTGCAGTTGCTGTCAGGCAACCCAGGTTCAATGGGGTATAATGACCTCTGTCTCACCAGCAGGGTGCAATTGAGCCGGTCCCTCTTGAAAAAATGGAAAGAGTGTTTGCAGCTGATGCTGATCACTTGTTTGTTGTCTGTGTTACAGTTTACTAACCGTTGTTTCTCCATTTGGTAGTTCCTGTTTTGTCTTTGTTTGTTTTGTTTAGTTTTTTTTTTCAGGTCCTGTTCGGCGAACCATTCGTCGATGGATTTTAAGTTTGTATATTCTTTATGCTGGGGAGGTGATTAGCGCCTGCCTCAGTCAGCGAGAGTCCCCTCACAGAGGGAACTCTTATCTACTCTACCTGATCCCCACGAGAACTTTGTGAAGCTGCTTTGAAAGCAATTGCTAAAGAAGCGGTATATAAAAACTGATTGATTGATTGATTGATTGATTGATTGATTGATTACAGCCCATACTTTCTAGTTCCACTAGAACGCACATGCAGGTTAACAAACAGGCAGGTTGCATTTAATTCTTAGCCTGCGTTTTTGTCACCCGAGACTTCTTCAGGACAATGTCTCCAGATGTATTAGTCCCTCCAGAGGATTGGAAGTAATCTGAAGGATGCATACTTCACATGAATATACTCCCTCGGCAAAGACCCTTTCAGTTTGGCCTCAAAGGTCGAGGGTATCAATATTGCGTCCTCTGCTTCGACTTGTCTCTGTACCCTCACACCTTGACAAAGGTGACTGAGCCAACTTAGTCTGGTTATACGGGAAGGGATTTAAATCCTGGTTTACTGGATGACTGACTGATACTGGCCCAGTAGAGGTTTCAGTTGATTTGTCAACTGGGACAGGGTCTTATGTCACCTCAGCCGTTGGGGCTTTGGATCAACCCAGAAGGAGCATTTCCTTCTCAGTATGGAGCTATACTAGAAAATACTAGCACATCTCCCAGTAGAACGTGCCCTGAGCCTGCTGAAGGCAGCATGCAAAGTTTGTACAAAATTGGTAATCCCTCTGAAGAAATTCTAGAGGTTCCTGGGTATTTGGGTTCCACAGTAGCATTTATTCTGCATATGAGACCCCTCCAGCTTGGCTAAAGTTCTGAGATCCGTCGCAAGCATGGCTTTCAATATTGGTCACCAGGAGGCTGACTGTGGACATTCGGAGCTGCGTCTCCATCTGTAAGCTTTCCCTCCATCTTCCTTGAGTTTGTATTCTGTCACCTACTCGTTTTTCCCTACTCTTTCGAGTAGCCGTTTTTGCTTTTCCTTCAAATAAATCTCTATACTCCACTGCATCTGGGTCCTCCTTTCCAAAGCATCACAGAATAATTGAATCACATGGATCCAGCAGAGGAGACGTCCTTTCAGAGCGAACAACAGGGAATCCTGCTTGGCAAACACGCCGAGGAGCTAGCTTCTGCCAGGAGAACCATCGAGACCCTGGCAAAGCAGCTTAACGAGATGACGATGCAGCTCAACTGGATGGACCTGTCCGTGGCAACACCAACCTCTCCGACCCCGGTTGCTCCAGAGCCTTGGGTAAATAACCGTCCGAGATATGCCGGAAAGCCCCCTTTTGTTTCTCCCTCCAGCCTATGCCTCCGAACGTTCCCAGGTGGCTTTCGTCTTGTACCTGCTGAAGGACAAGGCTCGCAGCTGGGAGATGGCTCTTTGGGGGGCCCAGGCCGCTTGCTGCTCTATATATGCTGAGTTCAAGGCAGAGATGCTGAAGGTCTTTGACCACACCTAGCTGGGGAAAGAGGCTTCGCTCCAGTTGGCCAATCTTCATCAAGGATTGCGCTCTGTGGCGGATTTTGCCATAGAGTTTCGGACGCTCTCAGCCACCGTTGGCTGAAATGGAAGGGAGCTTACGGCTTGCTTCATAGCTCAACTCGTAACTCCAGGGGGGTACTTTATGCACACAATATACCTAAAGGTTTTAAAAGGGTGGTGGAGATCTGTCTCCGGATTGACAGGCATTTCACCACTCGTCACTGGTCCTGCTTTTCTCATCAACGTCAATAGGCAGAGAGAGGAGGCAGAGAACTCAAACCCATGGAGCGTCCCGAGATGTCTTTCCGTTCCGACGAGCCCATGCAGATGGGTCGCATCCAGATATCCACCGAGGAGATAGTGGCTCCCTTGTCTGTTTTGATCTTGGCTAAGATTACTTTTTTGTTGGTCGTGTTCTGCCCAAGCCGCCTTTTATGAGCTTAAGCTACATTTCTGCATCATCCCCATCCTCGTAACCCCTGATTCAAGGAGCCAGTTCATAGTGGAGGTTGATTAACCATGATGTTGGAGGCTATGATTTGACTCTCGTCATTTCGACGCCTCAGAGAATGCTCCCCTTCCCAAACCTATCATTCTACCTGAGGTCGCCGTTGGGGAGTTCTCTTGTGGTAAAGAACGCAAAGTCAAATCGCAGAGTCTACTCGTCCCTCTGTCCTCCGGTGAGGGCAGAACTTGTGGCCCATCCAGGGAGAAGAGGAATGTTTTTGTCATCAGACAACGTTTCTGGTTGCCCTCCATGACACAAGTTCTTAGAGAATTTGTGAATGCTTGCGCCACTTGTGCCCAGTCCAAGCCCCCTCACCTTACTCTCACGACCATGGTTGCACATCACCATGGATTTCATTTCAGTTCCTTTGCCCAATCACCCCTCCATTTGCAAGACCGTCGTCACCATGTTTAACAATGTTTTCTGCATTCATGAACTACCCAATGAGGTAGTTTCTGACAGGGCAGTCCAATTCACCTCCCAGTTTTGGAGGGAGTTCTGCCCGCTAGTCAGGGCATCCCTCAACCTAACATCAGGGTTTAACCCCCAGACAAATGGCCAGGTCGAGTAGGACAACCAGTATAGTAAAATAAAAATTGTCCGGTGTCCTGGTGCGATAATTTAGCATGGCCGGAATATGCGCGTAACTCTCTTCCTTCTTCTTCAACGGGTATTTCCCTGCTTTTTGCTTCCTTGGGCTACCAGACTCCTCTATTCAACTAGGAGCATGAGGCTAACATTCCCTCGGTCCAACGCCTCATTAATAGCGCAAGATGCACTTGGAGGATAGTAGAGGTGGAGTTTTGCAAGACTCATGAGCATATCCGTCGATTCGCTAATCGTTGCCGTACCACCACCCCTCACTACATCACGGGTCAAAGGGTCTGGCTGTCCACCCATGACATACCCATAAGGGTCCCTTCGCACAAGCTTGGGCCCTGATTTATTGGGCTGTTCCCTATAGTTAAGGTCATCAATCCGGTTATCGGATCCCTTGAAATAAATCTTTAAATTTGTGTAAACTGTATGCATTTTGTATCAAAGCAACAAAAAATGTGTTAATCGCATGGCCTACCTAGATGGATGTTTTGCTAATCATGTTAAGAGTTTAGGAAAGTTGTTAAATGTATTGAGAAAACTGTCATAGCGATAGTGAAAAAATGTAAATGATGATCGAGTCCTCCTAGTGGAGAGGAGTGGTATCATTTGTCAGGTTAGACTGTGTTTTCAAGCTTTTCTCTTTAAAATGACATAATTCTACGCACTTTGTATATCCTACTTTTTCTGCCTTTTAAACTTCCCTTTTCTTTCTTTCTTTCTTTCTTTCTTTCTTTCTTTCTTTCTTTCTTTCTTTCTTTCTTTCTCTCACTCTATATTGTTTCATTTCCTCTCAAGATCGCCCCAAAGACTCCTCTTCTAGAAAATAAGATCATGTGATTGGAGAAACCTCAACACTGAGTGTGGTTCTAAATGGAATCAGCTGTGGTTTATACATTTGTATAACTCTAATAAGCTATTTCTCATTCATAATGGAATAAAATACAAGGAATATATTTCTGTTTCAATTCACAATATGCACAGCTGTTCACCTGCTGTTCATCTGTTGTGGCACACACACATTTTAACATAGTTCTGGTGTTGGTAGAGCTTGAGTGTAAAAAAAGTTCAAGCATTTTAAAGTTGTATTAACTGTTTGCATTTTGTATCAAAGCAAAAAAATTGTTAATTGTACAGCCTATACCTAGACCGATGTTGTGCTAACTTGTGTCAAGAGTTTAGGAAACTTGTTAAATTTGTTGAAAAAATGTCATAGCAATTGTGAAAAATGTTTATTTCAGATGTAAGCGAGAAATTTTTTTAACTCAAAATAATATCTATAGTTACTAAAATACAATTAATATTCAATAAGGGTTAGTAAATTACCTAACCTCAGAGCTGTCAATATAAATAGTAATTTCAAATTAAGATCATAGATTTATTTTTGACGCTGTAATTATTGTCAAATCTTATACAGTAGATGGAGCTTTTGAGTTATTTTCAACTTCAGAAGGCAGGAGAATATCTCTGTGACTCAGTGCTTCTTTCAGGCTTGGACAAGACCTTTCAAAAAGCTTTCTTACCTAGCAACAGATGATTTTTTCGCCATATCAGATTGGATATTTTCAGTGATCTTTTCAGGGAATTTTTAGACCTGGATGTGAAAATGAAACGTATTCCTTTTCAAAATAATACAGTATATCTACTGTAAAGAGCAAAGAAATGCTAAACACGTTCGATTTTATGTATTTTTTTTTCAACTGAGTGCTTTAATCTACAGTTCACAATGTTTCATACATTCATGGCCTTAAAGAATGCTATAGTGTTGTAATGTTTTTTTATCAAGTTTTCTAATCCTGAATAATACATCCTGAATTATACATTGTCTAGCTCTTAAACAGAACTGTCACCTCATCTTCCTCCTCCCCACCACCTCTTTTTTGCACTATTTTTACACTATTATAAGTGAGACACTTTATAGTATTTTCTTTACTAAATGTTGCACTGACTAATCTCATTGTACATGCTTATAATGCAAATTGTATATGTGTATAGTGACAATAAAGGCATTCTATTCTATTCTATTCTATTCTATTCTATTCTATAATTTGTAACATTAAAGAACTGAATAAGCTGGTGGTTTGGTTTAGTGCATCAAGTGTTATTTCTAACTTTTCAATATTTTTTCTCCGATAGTTTCAAAATACAGCAACCCTACTGTTTCTCATTTAGGGGCTTCTTCAATCTTTCACAAATCAGAGCATTGTTTCAATAGCAGCTTTAAAGGGGTTGATGCTCCTAAATAGTACTTTTATCAAACCAAACATTTAAAAATTTAATAATTACATCAGTCTTAAGCAACTTTTTACTGTGACATCAGTAAAACTCACATAATGCTTTCTTTCTCTAACCAGGGGGCCAGATTGGTATGTAGAGAATGAAATGCATTGAGGCTCCTTTGTCACTTTTAGATTTTTGTTGATGTGTTGCGTTGGTTTTATCGTTGTAAAGCATTTTTGGAAGTTTTGTTGTGGAGAGTGCTTTAAAAACAGATTTACTTATCCAATAATTCTCTACCATTACTTACGCTTAGGAAATCTATGGGAAAAACAGCTACTTGATGAATATGGATTTTGTTAGCTGGAGCCTTGCAGACAAAAACACAATTTTAACCTATTATGACAGCACATTTATTCTGATCAGCCTCTGTGCCCATCATGACAACTTAAAGTGATACCTTTTTTCTTTTTTTAGAATTGTTAATTAACTTAATTTAACATTTAGGTAATTTTACTTCTTTGCACTGTTACCTAAATGCTCCATCTCCACCAAAACCTCATGAGAGATCAAGGTTCATTTTTAATCTTTTAATGTAAAAAAAGGTCTTTCAGCTGCATGTCATCTTAGTTCTGTACGTTCATGAAATTTCCTGTCATCTTCAACATCAACAGAAGAATGTGAGATATTCAACATCAGAGACGGAGGTCTACGGTGATCAAAGTTCTTAATATTTTCCCAGTAAATAATATCATAATAGAGATTAGTGTGTTATACAATATAGATTGAGAGGAATAGCGTTTAATGTTTTTAAATGAATTGCCGTGGAGTGTTTTTGTTTCAGAAAGGTTCAAAAGTATTTTGCAGAGAAACAGGAGCATCAGAGTGAGATGGAATTTGGATTGGCTGTGGTGATTCTGAATTGGTGCTCTCATGAGGGAGTTGCTAGTTAAGTGAAAATTTATTTGCTGTTTTTATTCTAGCTGCTGAGAGAAGCATGGAGGTCTGTGTGCTCATTCTGGCACTGTGTGCACTTGTTTCCGCTGATTTTAAGGGTGAGTTATAGACCATATTTTATTTTGTACACATGTTATTTAACAGGTGTAAGGCCTTGATTAAGTTAGCAAGTATACATACTATATTAATCAGTAGATTAATATTATATACATATTAATCAGTAGAGTCACTGAACTGAGAATTAAAAGACTTGAGTTCAGATTTGATTGACATCAATGATTATAGAAATTTAAATTGTGCTTAGTTCAAAAATTAAATTCTTAATGATTAGTTTAACATTAATGATTTAATTAACCCTGTGTTTTGCCCTTTTCAGTTTTACATGAGGATATTTCCATGATGTTTTGTTCAGATACAGAGAAAGAGTTTATATTTGGAGGAGATGGAGAAGAAATGTTCCACTCAGACTTCAGAGCAAACAAGGGAGAGATAACACTCCCTTACTTTTCAGATCCAATCAACTTCCCTGGATTTTATGAGAACAGTCTTGTTAATATTGCAGTTTGCAAACAAAACTTAGCTGTGTCCATCCAGGCCTATAAATCTCCTGTAGAGAAAATGGGTGAGGTTCTACACAATTTTATCTTTTTATTGAAATTTTTAATCTTATACGTTAGGTTATCATCCACAAATATCTATTCATATTTGGTGAATTCTGAATTCCCTTCGCAGACCCCCCTCAAACATCAATCTACTCAAGAGATGTTTTGCTGCCGGATGTTGGGAACAAGCTCATTTGTCATGTGACTGGATTCTTCCCTCCTCCTGTAAGAGTCTACTGGACAAAGAACAATGTGAATGTGATGGAGGGCATGAGCTTGAGCGAGTATCGGCCCAATAACGATGGCACATTTAACATATTCTCCACGTTAAGCATCGTTCCAGAGGAAGGAGATATTTATAGCTGCAGTGTGAACCACAAAACTCTTGAACAAGATCAGACTAAAACATGGGGTGAGACTTGTGCTGACAATCCCTTGTTTCTAAAACTGTTTTAAAGTATTTATTTAACATCATGTTTATATAAAAATAGTTTCTCACTAAATAAAGCAAAGAAATAATTTCAGAAGTGTTTGGGTGTTTCAGAAGTGGAATTCAGTGCAGTCGGTGTTGGAGCCTCAGTGTTCTGTGGAGTGTGTGTGTCTCTGGGGCTGCTGGGAATTGCTGCTGGAACCTTCCTCCTCATTAAAGTACTCAACTGCAATTAAAATAAATCAGTTAAAGCTTTCTAGATTAGCTTGCTGAAAGACAAGCTCTTTTTCACTTAAAGTGGTTTATACAATTAAATTGTAAAAGTTTTGCAATAAAAGTCGTTTTTGAAATGCTTTCATTTTCCAGATTGTCTTGTAACATTCTTTTACAGTTTTTCACAATTGCTAAGACACTGTAAAACACAATATGGTCACAAGATTTTAATTGGCAAAACAGTTAATTTCATTCTCAAACCGCCCATTTGAACACAAAACTCCAAACCTTATTTTCAAAATAATACAGTTTTTAAAACACTAACACATGTTTTCAACATTTAGTCAACCATAACACATTGAGAAAAAATGTGCTTTAAAATGACATAGTTTTGGTGTTGGTGGAGCTTGAGTGTAAAAGAAGTTCAAGCATTTGAAAAAAAAATGTTGTTTCATTTTTTTTGTTAACTGATGTTGTGCTAATCGTGTTAAGAGTTTAGGAAAGTTGTTAAATACATTTTAAAAAGCTGTCATAGCAATTGTAAAAAACTGTAATGTACAGCACTTTTACAATTTTGATTAAAATGACCTAAGATCACTTTTTCGTACTTCAAGTTGCTGCACACCTTTTCTCTGTAGTACTCAAATCTATATTTCTTAAATTGTTTGTAAAGAACCATTAAAATTGTTATTTTTTTTATATGTGTTTACAGTCACACTGAAATAAAATAAATAAATAAATAAAGATTTGTTAATTCATACCTGATCGCATTGTAGATGTGACTCATCCCCCCAGTAACTATCTCTTAACTTCACACTTCTAATGAATGTTTTTGGGAATGTACATTATGCAAAAATATTCATAAAAATGTACAGTATCAGTACACACTTTTACTGACTTTTGTTGCCGGGTGTTTACAAGTGAATTGCTGTATGATTAGTGTTTTTTGACGGAATAAAAATGGACTTGTTTACATTTTTGCAGTACCTTCTTTAGTGTTTTCACATAAAAAACACTTGACATTTATTGACACGCTGTAAATTAAAAAAAGTGTAAAACATTTACTGTACAAAATTTACTAAGGATTTTAAAACACATTAAATACATGCCTGTTTTATAATTGCTTTAAAGCAGTAAATTGTTTGAACTTTTCTTAGTCTTTTCTGGGATCAAACGCCTACAATATCCAGCTTGGGACACAATAAACTGGAGATTAGTTTTAATAAATCAATATATCAAATCACTTATTACCACAATTGCTAAAATATACATTTTATAACATTTCTAACATTTTCACAATAAACTTGTTTCATGATTATATATGAAAATATTGACTGTGTTTTATTTTCACATTCTTTTATTAAGAATTTAAAAATAGTTTGGCATCAATAGATTTCAGCACAATAGCAATCAGTATCAATAAATTTGTTAGTTAAGATTTTTCTTCCTTTCTAAGTTTGATAACATTTATGGTTTCAAAAAGAACTCAATAGAGTACAATTAAAACTTGTTTGAGCATTAAATGCACTGTGTTCTGCACCCAAACTGGGTGAGCTGAGTTTAACTGCAGAGAGTAAGTGAAAGAAAAGAAAGAAGAGTTTACCCTGGCAACACTAGACACTCTTATCTGCATTGGCTCTACAAGGTTATGTAAATTCTTTCCAGTTCAAGAAGACATTTCCTCAAACTATTTAATTTGGGACACTGAGGGTGTGAAGATGTCTTTGGAAAATGTTTGCGTGTTTAATTTCTTTCTGTTTCTGTCTGCATTTACTGGAGCATGTGAGTCTACATTCAAATTACGATCTCTATTTGTTTATAGCAATTAACATGAAAGAACTTGATGAATTATGAGTAAAAAAATTTACTTCTGGAACAATTTACGTAAACAAATTTTTATGTGGTGATGATCATTTTTGTTTATTTAAAAACATAATGTAATCTGCAACAAGAAAACAGAACTGTTAATTTTGAAATTAATGTTAATAATTGCTGAATTTGTTTCACACACCTCCCTACCAACGCTTCCCCTTTACATCCACACACAGATACATTATGTTGAAATGAATCTTATTTTATTTATAAACTGTGACATTTAAAATGAAATAATAAAATGCATTGTAAGGCTATACTGTATTTAACAGATGTTTGTTCTGCTTTTTCCCAGCAGATGGTTATTTGTACAGCAGGCTTTCAAAATGCTTCTTCAACTCTGATCTGAGTGAGATGGAGTACATTGATAGCTACATCTTCAACAAAGATGTGTACATACAGTTCAACAGCACTGTGGGACATTATGTGGGCTACACTGAACATGGAATTTATAATGCAGAGCGATGGAACAATGATACAGCTTTCCTGGAGTCAGAGAGAGCTGAGCTGGAACGATTCTGCAAAAGTAATGCTGAAAAACTAGAGCCAGCTATCATTGAAAAAACAGGCAAGAGTCATCTTTAGCCTTTTAAATTATATATTAACTTTTCTATAACACATAATAGATATGGATCAGAAAAAAACTTTAATAACTGCATTTATTTAATTTAAATCATAAGGATGCATTCATAAATTAATCCATTATTTGTGTGCAAAAAAAGTAGATTTTAAATTTCTCTACCAGTAAGTGTGAAGAATTCAATTTCTGTTATTGATTTTGTTCAGTGAAACCACAGGTTAAGATTAACTTGGTGAAGCAGGCCGGTGGCAGACATCCAGCCGTGTTGGTCTGCAGCGCTTACGACTTCTACCCAAAATGGATCAAAGTCACCTGGATGCGAAATGGCAAACCTGTGACCTCTGATGTGACCTCAACTGAGGAGCTGATGGATGGGGACTGGTTCTACCAGATCCACTCACATCTGGAATACACCCCTGAATCTGGAGAGAAGATCTCCTGTGTGGTGGATCACGCCAGTTCAAATCAACCACTCATCCTGAACTGGGGTAAGAGGACATTCATCTATTCTAACCCCTCAGTTGTGAATTACCGATGAAAAGATGATGATGTGAAGGCACAAAACATGATATATGTTTATCTGTTCTCTGTTTTAATAATATTTAACAGACTCCTCTCTTCCCGAGTCTGAGAGGATTAAGATTGCAATCGGAACATCCTTTCTGGTTTTGGGCATCTTGCTCACCGGAGCAGCTGGATTCCTTTACTACAAGAAGAAATCTTCAGGTGAGTTTGGTTAAATAAAATCTGAGCCTTGACATAAATTATGTAGTAACTGTCAGTGGATGATTTTGTAACAGGGAGAACATTGGTGCCACATTAATAACAGTAAGTTTTATTCAAATAGCATTCATAAACCATAAACCAATAACATATTTGACTGTCATGTTTTGTCACAACTGTAACTTTTTTACTCATTTACAGAAAGTGGATTCAGCGTCACACAAAGACTTTACAGGATCACAGCTCCACCTTTGATATAATATCTACTTGTTATTTTTCCTTTTTTGCACTTACAATTTTATCTGTTACATCTTAGCTTTGTAATGTTGCCATAGATGTGGCAATGCTTCATGTGGCAATGCTTATTGTTTGTAGCTTTATCTGCATCGCATAGCTAAACTGATTAATATTAATTTGAAACATTATTGAAGTTATATAAGTATTAAGTAAAAGTATTACAGTTTTTAACAATTGCTATGACAGTTTTTTAATACATTTAACAACTTTGCTAAACGCTTAACACAACATCGGTCTAGGTAGGCGATAACATTAAAACATTTTTGTTACTTTGATACAAAATGCATTCAGTTAACACAAGTTTCAAATGCTTGAACTTTTACACTCAAGCTCCACCAACAACAAAACTATGTCATCTTAAAGCCTGTGTGTTATGATTCTCAATGTGTTATGATTGACTAAATGTTGCTGCCCAAGGAACGCATGTGTTGGTGTTTTGAAAAATGTGTTATTGTATTTTGAGTTTTGTAGATGTGTTTACAATGGGGGGGGGGGGGGGGGGGTTGAGAATGAAATTAACTGTTTTGGCAATTGTGTTTAAACTGATTCGGTGCATTAAGAGTTAAGTAAACTTGTTAAATGTATTGGAAAAAACTCTGTCTTAGCAATTGTAAAAAACTGTAAGTATTGTGTAAAAAAATCTGGAAATTTGGTGACTTAGATTTTGTCATTATAGACGGAGACTTATTTGAGAGGAGGAATATGGGTAACATTTAATTTGTTTATTTTATATGGCTACCTTCGTCATAAAAAAGATTGGTGTCTTTTTCAATCGTTCTACATTCAATTAAATTACATAAAAAAATGACTTTGTTTTGTTGAAAAAATATTTTTTACCTTAAGTTTTGAATAAAATTGTATTTACTTAAAAAATGCATCTGTTTTTATTTCCAAAACAACAAGTATGAATACTTCTGAAGAAATCTAATCATCTAATGGAAAAAGTTAAACTATATACTTGAACAGAGGTGAGTAAAAAAGCATTGAGTACAAGTTTGAGAACATATTCACCCCAGTACTAGAAACATTACTTTGCTTTACTTTAAATTTAAAGCAATCAATATTTCAAGATTACTGGTTGAAGTCAATTCTATTATTTCTCTTTGAACGGAGTAAATAAATTTTATCTGACCAGTACCTGCTAAGCAGTCAATATTTCAACCGTAGCTGCATGCGCCCAAGATAAACTACTCCAAACTGGTTAGACCTGTCACAGAGGCTAACCTCGTCACTCCCTCCTCTAACCAGCAGAGGGCAACCTCGTTGCACTAACTCCTGCTCCTCCACCTGCACCACACTACATTTCCCAGACACCCCAGGGGCATCGTGATTACAACCCAGCTGAAGAACATTACACCCCAGGTCCGCCGTGATTACACATCCAGTTGAGGAACATTATCACCAGTATTTAACAGACTGATTCCCTTTGCTCGAGGCGAAGTCTTGTTTGTCTCTGTGCTGCAACTCTGAGCGTTCACCCTGTTTGTATGGCTGCCTGTTATGAGCCTGCCTGTGTACCGTTACGATCCTAGCCGCCTGCCCGTTGTACTCCTCTTGCTGATCTCCGTTACTGTCTGTTTGCTGCCTGCCCTGACTATCTGCCTGTTATTCTGACTGCGAATACAATAAAGCCTGCACATGGATCCCAACCCGAGTGTCGTTATGTTACAAGACCGCAGCATTGCCAAATGTTATTCAATCAATATATTACAAGACTCTCCATATAGTGACATGTTTAGATTTCATGAGAGACTAACAATAAATTAGTTAATTAAAAAAAAAAATAGGTAGAAAGCGTTTAAGGTACATTTAGAATTGTATGTATATTCAACACAGGAAGTGGTCCAAAACAAGAGAATGCCAAACAAGGTAAACTACGACTGAACTTGAGAACAACAAAGGCACAAGAATCAAGGAGTTTAGCTTAGGAAGATGGAGTAGAGCATAAAGGCATGATGTAACAACAAGGTGATAATAATAATAATAATAATAAAGAGGCTAGCAGAAGAAAGGTTATTTGAACAAAACATAGAAAAAGCACACGACGGAAACACTGATAACTTAAGGTTTGAGGAGCAGAGAAAGTTGAATTTGTGGACAATGGAGTTCAGACACAATAGTGCTCAGATGTAAACTGCTTTTGCTACTCTTTACAGATACAAAAAGCTGTCCTTTTATTCAACCCAACATTTACAATCTTTAAAAAAATAAGTAATTAACCTATATTATTACTAATAATTAAAGATTCTTCTTTTTATTTATTGTAATTACAAAGATTTGCTAGCAGCCTTTAGTGTCTATTTTCAATTGAAACATTTAACAATGGAACAAAGTACATACTTAATAAAAATATCACAACATTGTCACAATCACACACAAAAAATACTAAATCATTGGGCAGATACAACTCACAGATAAATCATATAATTATAAAGAATGACCTTGTAGTCATCTTCACTTCTAATATGTAGTCCTTCTCCTCACTATCCTAAACCCAGGCACCAGGCAATATGCTTCACAGACATTATGGCTACCTACACAAATGTTTATATATATATATATATATATATATATATATATATATATATATATATATATATATATATATATATATATATATATATATATATATATATATATATATTTTTTTTTTTTTTTTTTTTTTTTTTACATGTCTAAAGATGAATTATTTGATTTAGATTTTAGCTACTTTTGAGATTAGCTAAAATCTAAATCAAATAATTCATCTTTAGACATTCATAGCTCACATTAGACAAGGGCAAAATTTGCCAAAAAGCATTGTCCTTATGTGAAAGTTTGAAATTAATAGGTTCACAGATAAGTTTTGTGGGAGATTGCAAAGAAAAATATTTACAATGTGTTCAAAACAAATAAAAAATGTCCTACTACTACAACCAATAAAAATATTTAGGGAATATGTTTATTTAACATTTTGAAAGTATAGTACAAATGTTTCTGTGCATTGCTGTAAATACTCAGCATAATAAAACCTCTCTTATGATATTTAACTGTTTTTAGTTTGAGGTGTGGTCAGAACTTGCCCAAGGCTGTGGTTTTGTTTGTGAAATGCCAAGCGTCTAAAATGAAACCAGTGAGAGTTTGTTTTCAGTGTTCTGAATCCGAGGTGTCAGCAGCATCTTCACTGTTTGATGGTGGTTAGGTCAATCTGATCCTCAAGATCTAAGAAATTTCAGCAAACGTACCTATTTTCAATTCATAAAGTACAGGATGAACTGAAAAGCATATTTAATAGAGATGTAAAACAATTAACTATTAGAAAAAGATAATATACTAACCAGGTGATTTTTGTGCTATCATGTAATATTTGGAGCAGGTTTGGTGTATTTCATTTCTATGGGGCTCTGGGGACTTTCCAAAACTTGATCAACAGGACTGTTAGAAACTAAAACAGGTTCCAGAGGACAAAAGGCATTTTAGACTGACAATCCAATCCAAACAAAACTTTACATGAGAGACTGGGCATTTTTTATTAATGCAAAACATCAACTTAAGGTATGTTCATCTATTAAAAATTGTATAAATCAAAGATAACTTTCGATAATTCTACAGTCACTTCATCCAGTCACTTACAAGGACACAGAGATGCTGATGCAAATAAAGCTTCTCACTGGTCAGAAAATCTTAACAAATGGGCTGTCATCACAAAAGTTGTTCTGCCACCTTGTGGTCGCAAAGTTACATTGCTGTCGAAACCTTTTTTCTTGTTTTTTATAACCTTACTCTGGCATGAACTGTTAGAGTGATTTGTATAGTTATAATGGTGTCTACGATTTTGGTTGATAAAAAACGACATTCACCTATCTGGCAATACTTTGAATCAGGTTCTGGTACCGACATTGCTCATAAACACGTGTGCATGTGTGCTAGAAGTGCTCCATCTGAAAGTGTGTTCAGCACAGTGTGCAATGTTGTTACTTTACTTTGCGCTTATTAAACTTAGAAAAAGTTAACATGTTAGTATTTCTGTCCAGAAACCTTCATATTTATACATGGTTTTTGTTGTTGTTCCAAGCTTGTTTGTTGTGTTAAAACAAAAAAAGGATATTTTGTGTAGTTTATTTAATTTAATTTAAATATTTTGTTTCCTGCTGTTGAATGCTTCATATTTTTAAAGTAAACAAAGTTTATGTAATTTGTTTGGAGGTCACTGTTATATGTATGGGGATAGTTAACAGATTTGTTACCTGATGATTATTTACTCACAATAATAAAATAAGTGAAGATGTGAACTATCAAACAGGGGCTGACATTTGAAGTGTCTGAAAAACATACAAAAGCCAAAAATGAGATATAACTACAAAAAAGTATCCATAATTACTGTGGAAGTACATTGTTATTAATAATAATTAGACAATATTTTTATTTTATTATTACTGTTTTGTCACCCCATTATTGCAGGTTATGGTATCTCTTTAAAATAACTACACACTACTAATCATTTATTAAGCATTAGCAACTAGTTATTAAGAAATTATAGAGCATTGTTTATATGTGATTACCCTTTTGTAAGCTGTTTGTTAATAGAAGATTAAGGGTTTTATTCCTGGTTTATAAATATATCTTATTATTCAGACATATAGTAACAGTTACTACATGTGATAATAGTTGCTTTATTAACAAATATTCCTGCTGTAATTCAGGTAGTTATAAAACATTTATTAGTTGTCAGTTAACTGTTTGTGTGAGCTCATCAAAACTGAGGACTATTTAGGCTTTGTAAAACATTAACAGATGAGACTAAATATTTTAATGGTCTGGGTCCATCTGCGGTGTGTAGATATGCAGATGTGTCGGTTTTTTTAAGTCATGAATAGTCCTCACTTTATTTCAATAAATTCAATATTTTTTTTAAACAACTTCTTTGAATAACCTCGTATTTTTGGCCCAGCAAAAGCACGCTGTTTATGCCGGTCTCTCCCACAGACAAGATTTCGGCAAGCCCCTACTGACCAGTGCTCTCAAGCTAGTTCGGTTTGGCCAAAAACCAGACACAACTTCCAACGCTTAAAACACCTGTTATTGTTTTAAACCATTATAATCAACAGGCAACAGTGATGTGGTATGTAAAAGCATCTTATATGACACAGAATGTGAGTCCACAGAATGAAACAGAAACCGGAGAAAAAAAGTCTCCTCAGCAGCGTGTTTACAGGTAAATCGGACGGGCTTACACCACACTGTATGATTTCTAATTTCGGCGTACTGTTTTATTAATTTTTTATTTTGTTATTGGAGCGCTTGTGTGAAATGTCAATATAAGATCTGGTGGCAAACTTTACTTTTTGATGTGCGAGCTTTGAACAATAACATGTGACATTAGTAACATCCCTGTAGTGTGCGTTCCAAACGATTGACTGTTGTAGTATGTGCATGTTTAGGATTTTAGGGAAGATAAAATGCATAAAATGTAGAATGAAGATAAAATGTGTGCCGAAACCAGATTTCGTTATAGGGTTAAAAAAGCCATTTAGTGTTTGCTCGGCTAGATGTATGAAGAGTTAAAATTGAGTATTTCATTAACGTATTTAAATGTGTAATAAATAATGATAGCAATAATGTGTGTTAAATGTATTACACATATATATCTATACTCTTCAGCCGTTGCTGCCAACACCTAGCGTGGTTAAAGATGGGTTCAATGCACATATTATAGTACCTGGCAAAGGTGTTAGGTGTCAAACAACTAGCAGCCTTGCAGATCTCTGGCAGCGGAGTACCTCTTGCCAACAGCCAGGAGGCCAAACTCCTTTAACAAAACTGCAGGGGCAAAGGACATTAGAAACAGTGTATGAGGTAGAGATGGCCTTCATTAAACACTGGGCCAACCTCTGCTTGGAGACAGACATCCCTATCATTTGCTGTCTTGTAAATATACAAAAAGCTGATCAGATTATTCAAGGCTCTGGATCCTCAGTGCTTGGTCTGGGCAACTAGGACCAGGGGTTGGTGCTGCCTCATCTCAGGTCTGAGCTTTGAGGTTCATGACCTGAGTTTTTGAAGGGGATGGTATGAATCTTGTGTACATATCCAGGCCTAGGCTTAAGGACAATAAAATGTCACCAGGCCCAAACTGTAAGCAGGTCTCAATTGACAGAGTGCCCTTAGATCCTCCATCCTGTTGATCTAGGCTAACCGACTAGGAAAACTGTCCTAATTAGCAGGAAATTAGCTCTACTGAGTCAAGCGGCTTTAAAGGAGTGAGCTTGGGCAAGACACTGTGCCTTAATAATAGACGTGGAATTAACCGGGGATTCTCCGCACCTTGAATCCAGGTAAGTCAGGATTCGAAACCCTTCTCACTTAAAGGTACTAAAGCTGCCTCTACCACAACCTCTAAGACAACCCGAAGGGGAGAACGTTATATTAATACACTCGACCTTCGAGACTAAATGACAAGGGGTTTGAGCAGAAGGAGCTTGATTATGTGAAGTACGCATCCTTCAGATATATTGTAGCAAACCAATCCCCTCATGTCAAAACCCCACAATGCCACCCTGTCAAGGGGAGTGAGAGAGTGGAGACTGTCTAACCTTGATGTGAGAGTTATCTTCCAGAATATTGTCAGCTCCCGTTGCACTTGTTGGACGAGGTAGTCATCCCAGCTGGGTCTCAAAAGTCACAAGTCCATTCTGTAGCAATGTAGCAATAGAGATCGCATCATAAAGCTCACTGGAAGATGAAAGACGCATCATTTGTCATCTCACCTGAATGGACTGCGGGCACACTGCAGAGCGGGAAGAGCCAAGGGTATGGCCAGAAACCAGCACTCACCAACTCATCCAACTGGGAGTCGCGGCATTCCTGGTGGCAGCTTGAAAGTATGACCACCTCGATCTTAGTGCGTTACTGGACAGAATAGTGCAATCAACACAGACTGAGCCCTTGATTGCTGTCTCAGCATGTCTACGCCATAAATGTTCAAGACACTAATTGTGGCTGTCCGTCAATACAATCAGAGGATCTGCATGTTTAAACATGCCTAGCAACATGCTTTAGCTTACAGAGCGGCAGAAAACAAGCAATCACACTTATGCACAAAGACTACAACAAGCTTACTTGTTTGTTGTAGGAAACCAGCAAAGAACACAGAACCAGGGGTATTCAGTGGCTCCAACACACCTTGCTGGTCGCTGTAATGCCAGATTCAGCAAAAACAGCTAATGTTTGGTGCTCCACTTAGTTGCACTGTGTGGGTGAGGTACTGGTCCATAGCATGAACAGGAAGTTATGTTATATTCATTTCAGCTTTATAGTCAGCGTACGCAATTTCATAACCAATCCGCTTAGTTACACTGCTGGCCTTTTTCAAGTGGGTGGAGTGATTGTTCTCCCGAACCAAACAAAAGAGAGAACTTTTAAATATATTCGGGGTCAATGTACTATTTCCTCATTAGGAATGCAGTTAATGCATCACTGTTTAGTACAGAACCTTTACTTTCTAAACCGGAGAAGAAGAAAATGGCTTTCAGTGCATCCGCTTTGGTGCTGGGAATAATTTACTACAGAAAACAAATCAGTAGAATAGTTGACTCATCTTATGAAACTGCATCGGTTTCTTATTTTTTTTAGTTCTGTTGTGTTTGTTCTGTTGTGTACTATTTCGTTAATAATTTTCAGCCTCAATCTTGTAGTGGTTAATTTTTTTTTATTTTCTTGAACATCAATCCTACTTTTTACTTTACTCCCTTAGTTTTGTTTATATTCCTGGTTATCGTTAGCTTTCATCCAACAAAAGGCGGGGTAAACCCGGGAGAGTTTTTTTTCCATTACAGGGGCTGATTATTTCACCATTCAGTTCTTTAGTCTTCAATTCATCTAAAGCTTTTTTAGACTAGAGACTATGGAGAGTACTAGAGAGATGGAGAGAACATGTAATCTCCCAGGATGGCCCAAAGCTAGCTCACATTAGGAAAAAGCTACAGTAGACCTCTGAACAGGACATCAGTAATTCTTCTAAAACTCAAAATTTGTCAGAATTTTTATACAATGAACAGAGCTTTATTTCTTTACCCCTTCCTAGATTTAGTTTTTCTCAACTATACTATCCTTGCTGTGTCTACCACTGTTATTTAAAAAAAAAAGTTTGGTAAATAGCTACAGGAGATTGCCTTGAGGTTAGCCTCTTGATCACTTAATTCCACTCTAGCTTGTTACCAACCCAGTATATCAGCACAAACCAACAAAATATTTATAATGTTTGTGCAAGCTATTCCACCTTCTGTTCCTGCACCATATTTCTAAGGGAATATACCTAGTACTTTTCTCTAAGCTTGTCAGCTGTGTTTGCAATACTAGGCTATAACAAGCCCATCCAAGGCAATTTGTTTCGCGTACACTTTGGAAATTTAAAGTACTTCACACAATAATTAAAACAGACAACAAAAAAGATCGGAGACAAAAAGACATTGAAAGTATTACATTTCATAGAAAAAGAGGGAAAACGTTTGAATCTGTGCTTCGGGTCATCTATGCATAAAAATATATTAACATTACACTTCACACTGGGAGCCTTGCATAAATAGACAAACAATTGAACCAGGCAATTGAAATATTTATATTCATGTTTTAATACTTTACAAAGCATAAATAGTCTTCACTTTAGAAGAGCTCACAAAACAAGTTAAGTTGCAGCTAGTAAATGTTTTGTAACTATCTGAACTAACCATCACAGTTACAATAGGATTATGTGTTAATAAAGCATTTAGTAATAGTTACTATATCACTGAATAATAAGATGTACGAATGTGCTTTTAAATAGATTAATAATTATTTGTTAGCATGTAATAAAGAATCTCTTAGATCACTTACAGCTAACACATTTTTAAAATGTTCCTTTGTTTGTCTTGGGCCGCAAGTAGGCTAAATCTGTTAGTGTGACAATGGGTTTGCACTGTTTCTGCACTGTTCAAACACTCAGTGGGTGTACTTGAAGATGGACTGAAGATGGACAAACTAGTCTAATTCCCATTCCAGTTTTTTTAATCCAAGCAAATATGTTATGCTTGTTGCAATTAGTAAGTAGTGTTTTTCAGGAACCACAATTTGTCCAAACAGCTGGAAAGTTTCAATTTTGAGGTCTCCTTTAAGAGGAGGGGGTGGAATGGAATCCAGGTGTTGAATACTCCAGTGATTGAGACACAATGCCAAATGGGGGCCAGGTGTCTTTAGAGGGTCTGTGACACATATAGTTCCCCATCAGTTGGTCACAAATTATGTTGGTACCGACTATGGAAACCTCCACTAGGGGCGCTCAACTCTATAAAATGCAAATCAGCAGTCTCGGTGATGATTATTGATTATGTAATCGCGTCATCGCTGATAAAAGGGGTGTAACGCAGCACTTTATCCGGTTCTATCGGTGGAGTCAATACTCTCAGAATCAAAAGCGACTGGAGAAAAAGTTAACATCAGCATTGGTTAATATTCCCCTTTTGTGGTTCAAGAGGTCTGATGATTATGGCAACTAGTGTGATTCTGTGGCTGTTAACAGTATGCTTGAGCCACTGTACGCCCCAGATTCTTGTCTTTCACTGCCTTTCATCAAAACAAGTGCTTCCCACTTTGCCTGTGTGTCCTCTATCCGCCACTGTGAGTAACCGAAGCATGCACTGCCTGTATCTTTCGGTGACTCCTGTGTGCCTAATGATGCTATCTCCACTGCAGCATCGGAAAGAGGTGCCACATCTCCCAAAGGAGGTGGCTCTTGTCAGGCATGGACTGGCCATCGGGCGTACCGGGCAATGCCCGGGGGACTGACGCACATTTTTGGACCAGTAATAAAAAAAAAAACACATTATCGGCCATGGCGACAGCGTTTATGACACATGAATCATTGCTCATTGATTGATTTTCTTAAAAAACATTAGACTAGCCCTGTGAAATCAAATGCCCCTCCCTCCTGCCTCTGACCAAGTTTAAAAATCTCTCATTTGCGCCAGCCTTTCGTTAAATGAGTTTAACTGTCTCTAAAAACAGTCTTTTCCATGTTTAATCTCACATCTAGTATAATTTTAAACAGTCCAAATAACATAAAAATACGAACATTCCGTAAGTATGTCGGCAATATTCCTGCACAGATTTATAAGCTTGTGTTGAAGTTATGAAATGCGCACTCTCCCCCAATTCATCGGCCGATGTGGAAGGACCTAGGTTTTGGCGTTTTGTAGGGTGTTTCCATAGTCGTCACTGATATAAGTCGTAGTGACAGACTGATGAGGAATGTAATGATTACGTTTGTAACCCCCGTTCCTCGAATAAGGAATGAAGACTTATATCCCCCAGCTATAACCATAAAGTTGTGAGTAAATCTGGTTGCCTTGGGGTGAGTATGGCTCCAGCTTCATAACAGGAGGAAGTGCCACGTTGCATCTGCTTTTATCATCAATGATGTGATCATGAGACCATCAGCGTGGCTGCTGATTGGCATTTTAAAAAATATGGAGAGAGTTGGGCTCCCCTTGCGGAGCTTCCCATAGTCGGTACCAACATAAGTTTCCGTTACCTATTCAGGGTACGGGGGTTACGAAAGTAACCATTAGTGTTACTGCAGAGTTAATACAGTAGATTGTTACCTGTACTCTGCAGTAATTTCCTCTTAGTTATTTGAGTACTCTAAAAAGTTACCAATTGAAATAACGTAGAAAGAGCACCAGAACAAAGTAAAAAAGAGAATCATATAAACAGAACTGAAACTAGCATAATATACCTAGCCATACACAACCATTCTTAGAACAATAGAACACACACTTGGAAACAGGGAACAGAAACTAACAACTTCAGACTGAAATGTTTAAATATGACTTTCTATGATTTTTCATCCACACAGTAAAAAAAAGAAAAGAAAAATTAACTCTATCCAGAGTAGGAACTAGTACACTCTAAATAGAAAAATAACTTTCAAATCAAGTTTAAATATCTATGTTGTAGGTTAGAGATATATTGCACTATATATAACTAAAAACTCCTTATTTTATCTCTATGTTAAAACCTTAATACATTTTTAGGTTACAAGTTGAGGGATTAATTTAACTCTAAAGAGAAGAAACTAATAGACTATGTATGATTGTATTATAAAATTGGTGTGCTGCTGCCACCTATGGCATTTTAAACACAAAGGATATTATATGGAAAGAAAGAAGTCTCTGTTAAATTGTCTATTATATAGGCTTGCTTTAAGTAGTCTTTTAGTTTATTAAAATAAAAAAACATGACCGTTGACTATGTGCTTAAATAGTACTATATTTCATGTTGTTGATTAGTAAATATTATTAAAAAGATTTAGTCTCAGCCTGGGGAGACAGCAGAAAAGGATCCTTAAATACTGCTAAGAACTTTGGGATAATAGTTGATATCATGTTTCAGGAGGAGACTAGCCCAATCTGCTGATGGTCAAAAATTCTGCTCTGGCTTGAAGCATGTAACCAAGTGGCACTATTTAACTGTTTATTGTGAGGAATAGATTGAGGAGGTACAGGAGCATTGGCTGTCAATTTTGGTAGACAAGAGAGAAATGGGGAAACCTGAAAAAGAACAGAGCAGTTGCTAAACCAGGCTGATCACACTATAAAATTAAATAGTATACTTTACTTGAGAAATGTGATTATGTTTCTTGATTTACTCCAATGTTGAGTTGACTTAACATAGTTAAGTTTTTATAAATAATAATAATAATAACAACAATGAACTTCATTTTATAAAGCGCTTTTAAAGCTAGCTTCCCAAAGCGCTGTAAAGAGCTTTGTGCATCCCTGAGCTCACCCGGGAAAGAGTTCCACAGTGTTGGTGCATAAACAGAAAAAGCCCTGTTTCCCATAGTTTTAGTGCGAGTTAAATGTTTGAATAAATATTTAGCAGTACTAACAAAACCTAAAAATGTAATCAACATTTTTAGTATGTCATAGAGCATGCATATATAAAATAATATTTAACAGTACATGGACTCAAAAATAATCAATTCAATTTGCCTGTAGATAAATATTAAACTTATTTAGATTTTCTCCCTGAGTTTGCTTTAAAAAAATAAGGCGTTTAGTTTTCCAAGTTTTTGAAGTAAACTACACTGACGATTCAATTAGTTCAGTTTTCTTAAAAAAACGAGGAAACTGATTGACTTATTTATTTAATTTCATTTATTTTATTAATACCTAACTACTTTAGTAAACTCAACATTTCAGTAAAATCAAGTAAACATAATATTATTTTTCAAGTATACTATTTGATGTTACATAATTTACAAAGCATAGCTGAAAAGCTGCAGAAGAGAGTATATGGAGGACTCTGATTGGCTTTGTGTCTACATAAATAACTGGAATTTGTCTTTTACCCAACAAATAAGTTGATGAGAGGTAAGTTCTCTGGCACAATATATGGAACAAGTTAACATCAAGTTAGACTGTCAAAAGCTGCACACGGATTAAGAGCTCCCTTCTCTAGATATAAAGTGCTTTGAGTGTTTCTGTTCATAACATTAATTGCTATTATTGTTCATTTTTATCGAGTATTGGTATTATCATTATTACAGTCTACTGTAAGTCACTTGAAGATCCATGAGATAGTACTGCAAAGATGGCAAGGTGGGGGGCAGTCATGTGACTGATAATGACTTAGCTGAGTGACTTCTGCCTCAGACACCCATAACCTCTTTGAGGTTTCTGAAATAATTTAAAGACTTTTATTTAACGTGAACTAAGCTTTCTTTATCATCAGTTCAAAACTAGAGAGTTTTTCAGAGCTAGGTAATCTGAAAAGTAAAATATGATGGCTCATTAGTAGTCAGTATCACTGGAATGAAAATGTTGTATACAGCTGGTTATATAAAAAAATAAAAACGAAAAAAAAAAAAATAAGCAAAATGGCTATCATGTTCTTGCCGTGCTGGCCAAGATGGAATTTCTGCAGGTAACTTGCCACAGCCAACTACCTCCTTTCTAAGAGGCAGAATAACCATTCAGTCACGGTACTGGTAAAATGGTGAAAATTACAAAAAAAAAAAAACATGGGGCAATTTACTAGATGTATCTTAATTAGAATACATTTGGAGATTTGAATATAAACTAGTCTACTAACGATAAAATTAGCAACTTCTAAATTACTGAAAGCGGAAGAATGATTACGACATAGCCGCAAGATGTCGCTGTTTATCTACTAACGATGTCCAGACTCGATTCTTATTTTCGTTGTTCTTCTCCAACTTTTTAAAACGTTCTTATCACAATACCGGACCTGCTATTAAAATAATTCAAAGAACAGCAAACTAAAATAGAGCGATATAAATATATCACATATTCTTGCCCCTGCTTTCTGCGACGAGAAGTTAATCGCTTGCTCTCAAGGTCTGTCCCGTTAACTGTTAAATCCTGCGCCGCGCGCTCTGGGACTGGAAACATGTGAAGGCGGGCAGATGATTGAGCTCAGCTGTTTTGGAGCTGTCTCGTCACTTTCAACAGAGACGAGTCCATATCAGATCCGCGAGTTTCCAAACAAGATGTTATCTGCCGTTCTTTCGTCGGATGATAACGGAAAGTGGTGCGTTTACGTCAAGATATTCAGAAAAAGGTGTCTAAACTGAAATATATCGATGTAGAAGAGTATCAGCTCTCTGGAGATGTTCATTAGGAAGACGTGCAGCTGTTCCTAATCAAGAGCACTCTGCGCGTTCACGGGAGAAGAAGCCACAGGTAACAGCGTCATGGTGCTGAAGGAACAAAAGTGCTTCACCAGGTCTCGTGCTTAGGATTCTTAAACTTCAGTAACGTTAATGGGACTCTCAAACACCCATTGTGGCAAAGATGAGCGTCTATTCTCATCTATGGTGGATTCTGCTGGTATATTTGGCAACCATAATCACGACTGTCGCGCAAGGTATGTACACATCTCTTTACAAGTTAAAGTGCTGCCCTGTTTTGTAGGGATTTTTGAGGTAAAAACCTCAGCATGTCATGGTTGATAAAACATGTCTTTGAGATTTATTGAATATGGTTCATATTAAAACAAAAAGGTTTAAAATGAAATCACATTAGCATACACAGTTGGTCGAATGTACTCTAAATATTAACTATAATACAAATGGTGTGATGACTTTAAATAAAATTAAACATTGGATTTTGTGGAGACGTGAACCACATTCCTGAAGAGGTACCTAGGTACCTTCATATAATTATACAGCTTTTTATCTGTATACGTTGTACCTTTAATGACCTGTTATATGTACCACGGTGAGAAAAATGTACCGATTATAACTGAACTAAAATTTACGTTTTTTTGTGTACATTTATTTCTGAAAGTACAATCTTTAGATCAGTGACATGTCTAACTGTTAAAGTACAGAAACATATGATACAATTAATTTGAAGGCATTACTTAATAGAAATAGTTTTTTACCTCAACAATTTGTAAAGTGTATTAAAGTATCCTTTCTCTCATCGGACTTAGTTCCTCATTTGTTCAGTTTACCTGAGTGTTTGTTTCTCAAGGCCTCAGGAAAGGATTAGAGCTCATCCTCTCTCAGTAACCTGGTTCCCACTGCTTTACACGTCACCTTGTTCTGAGAAGTCCTGTTTTCCTTTAGTTTTTTAATAATTAAGGATATTTTTTGGTATAAAGGAATTATAACTACTCAGAGAATAGTTACTCAAAAAAGTAAATCATGTGTGCATCTAACTGTTACACTAACACATTTGTTGAGGTCAAGGAATGGATGAGAAGGCTAGTCACAATCTGTTCAAGGTGCTTCTGGTAAGGTCATTACTCTTCTAGTGTAATTTACGCACAGTAAACTAGGTCAAATCAAATCTGGGATACATTATTTTGTGTTGGGTGCCTATTAAAAAGAAATGTTCCTACATTAATGCATTATCTAAATTCACTTGCTTTCTTTGATTACCCTCATGAAGTTAGGTATTTATGTTATTGACAAAATATCTTGTCAAGTAAATAATATTTCGAATAATAAAAAAAACATAAAAAACAACCCCTGGTAGGACCTCTGGTTAGCATCAAAATTTTTCTTTGTCACTTTTGTGGTCATGTGATTAATGGAATTTCGGGGAGTGCAATTTTGTGAAATTTGTTTTGGGAGGAGCATCTTAAATACACCTTACAAATATATAAATAACCAAACCCACCATCATCCTCTTTCACCTCTGGGGCCAATTCTTTGGTGAAATATACAGGACTTTGTAATTTACTAAATATGCAAAACTTTAAAACTAATTCAGTTTGCCTCAGAATTTGTTTGAATAGGGCTCTATTTCAATTGTTCTCTGTAAACAGTTTTTTTTTTGCTAAACATACTTACGGTTTAATGCCTCATAAGTCACCCAACAAGCTTGCTTGTTGACAATATGATGCTGGAGTAATCATAGAGAGGATGGGCTTTATACTAACAGCTGTCATAACATTATTATAAGTATGTCATCGGTACCAAGTCCTCCTTAATGCCCCATTTGGTTTGTGTGAATGGTTTCTGCACTTCAATCTCTGCTTGTATGGGCTGGAACATAAACTGTGCTATAATACTTGCATTAAACAGTGCGCTAATGGATTGTGTTTGTTTACTTTTCCAGCTTGACCCAAGCGATACTGTAGTTTTGACACATGAAAACACATGATTTGACAAATGAAACATGAAACTGTTTGTTAAATCTATGTATGACATGGTTTTCTTGAAATCAGTTAAAAAGACAATTTAGTTATTTACATTTCAAAAAGCTGCCATTATATTCTCCCTCCACCAAACGTAACACTTGGCACAATGCAGTCAGGCAAATTCCATTCTTCTGGAGACAGGTAAGCCCACAATCATCTGTCAGATGCCAGATGGAGAAGTACAATATGTCACCACAGTTAACGTGTCACCACTGCGCTAGAGTCCAGTGATAGTGCTTTAGAGCACTCTATCCTGTGCTTTTTATTGCACTTGTTGAGGTATGGTTCGGATGTAGCTGCTCGGGCATGGACACCCATTAAATGAGGCTCTCGGCTCACTGTTCGTGAGGTCACATGAAGTTTGGAGGGCTGTAGCAAATGGGTCTGCAGAAAGTTTTCCGAGCTCTTCTTGCTTTGTGCCTCAACATTCTCTGACCCCTATCTATCAGTTACATGGCCTATCTTTTTAAGGCTTAGTAGCTGTGTTTTCCAATTACTTCCATTCTCTTCTACTACAGCTGACATTGTAAAATATCTGGTAGAGAGGAAGTTTCACGACTGATATTTGTTGTACAAGTGGCATCGAATCACTGTTTCATGCTAACATCACACTTCAGATGGTGGAAGAGAAAACAGAAAAGCAAAAAGTAATTGAATAAATCAAGGATAATAATAAATAATAGTTTTGTTTATATCTCTTAATAGAGGCTTTTTCTATGTATGTTAGTTTATTGTTGGCAGACACACACATGCCACCACGGATGGTCACTTCCTCTCCTGTTGCACTTCATTTAAAATGAATGAGATGGTGTTTCTGTCTATCTTTTTTTGGTGTGAATTGTTTAGCCTGCTTGATGCCATACCCTTTAGTTTGGATTGCTGCTAATTACTGGAATTAACCAGACAAATAGGTTACATATGATTAAAGAAATATATTCTGAAATTATTTTTCATCTAGTAGAAATATCGATGTAACAGTTTCTTCATGCTGTTCCAACACGGAGGTTGTGAATAAAATAGTGTTCTTCCTTGTGCACTGCACAGAAACACGGGTATAATATCTATTGAAACACTAAACATTGAAATGCTAAAATGGACTTTAAATGGAAATTATGATATACTCAGTGTTTATCCCAGTATTTACTACATAGCCCAGAGGATTGCTAGTAGGCTTATTAGCACATCATATCCTCGTAGTTAGAACCAAATGCAGCCAGATGGCATGTGTGTCATCTGTTGAACCAGAGGATAAATAGAGTGAGCGTCGAACTATTGACCTGCAAAACTGCTATTGCTAATGTGTCCAGTGCCAGCTGATTGTGAGTAGAGACCTGAGAGATATTCACTCTGCAGTCAAACATTAGACACATTACACATTAGTAGTAATACCAAATAGAGCACTGTCTTGGAGCACTACCAAATCTTTCACTGGTGCTTGTACTATTTTTGAGTGACTAAAATGAGGAAATGTTCTAAAAGCATTATAAACTAAAAGAACTGAAATAGTTGATAATGAAGAGAGTCATCTCTTGTTCATGCTTCAAGCGTGGGGTTTCGGTTGCTATGCATTGCAAAACTGGATGTTTGAAATAGAAAACATCTTATTATTGTTATTTAAACAGCGCATAAATTTGATAGAAAATAAAGTGACTGCTCTGTATCTATGGGTTCTGTAAGTGGACACAGCTTCTCACACAGCAACTCACTGTTTAGTAGAGCACTGGAACAGTTAATAAATATTATACATGTTTCTGCTAAATTTAAGAATAAAGAAGTGATTCTTGATTCATTTCTCAGTCCACTTGAGCACTATTTTTTGTTGAGGAGCGAAATGTTACCTAAAGTTTTAAGTCACGAATGAAGGTTTAGATAAGCTTGTATTTTCCTTCCGCGATCTGCTCTCAAGTAGTGGCTGACTTGGCCATAAATTTTTTTTTGAATTGTACTGAAAATACTCTATTAAGACCGTTCTTAAACACTAGCTAGTAAGAATAGGGGATGGATTACCATGTTTAATAAGCATCAATGAAACAGCAGAGATGACTGAGAGCTGCTTGGGGAAAAAATGCAACAGCAGTACAAGCACTTAGTTCTCATAAATTAACTATTTTTAACTCTAGCATTGATTTTTATATTTGTACTTTATTATACTTTATTACAGTTTGTATGCTCATTCCTTTAACTTTAACAAAAAAGTTTGAAACATTAAAATGTTAACTGTAAATGCTGAATTTCTTAAATGTAGATTGAAAAAAGAACTTTCCCATTCAGAGTGGGTATTTAGTGTACTAAGTATGTGTATGTAGATAATTACTCAAATTTGATTGAAATGTTTTCACATTTTTTCACCAAAACTTTCAAAATAAAGTTTTTAGACATCCGTCCTGATTAGTGTCCAAGCACAGGAACAAAAAGAGACTTTGCAGCATTAACTCAAAAACACAGTCTATAGAAAACATACAGATGGTAATATTTATAAGCAAAGATCTCAATGATGGAGTGCTAGGAGTTGTTCTTAATAGTCCTGATAGACCTGACAGGTGTGACCCAAGTGCAGAAGTTAAGTTTATAAGTGTAGGAAAGTTTTCACGAAAAAGTGAAGTTAAATGAGTTAAAAAATTACTTTTGTTATCAGTGTTGTCCTAATAGCTTTTCTCCTATCTGTTTCGTCTCATGTTTTTTGCCTGTTGAGTAATCCTCAGCATACTCCTTTGGTGTCCTTGTTGTCAGCTGTCATGACCTGAATCACCGGATTGGCTCATTTTATATTGTTTTGAACTTACAGTATACACTGCTTTTATCAGGTCGCGTGGTTCATTTGTCAGTTACATGTTCCTGTTTCCATTCCATTCCATTCCATTCTTCTGTTAATGTTCTGACAAATGGTCCATTTTGACAGTCTGCAGTCTGTTCATTGCTTGTACTTTCAGTATTCGCTTCATGTTTACTTTTTGTTTTGTGTCAGTTTTAGAATAAGAGTTTTCCCCATAGTAAACATAGTTGTCACTATGGCTGTTTATTACTATGGCATGTGTAATAATGCAACAACAAAGATATATTATCTTTTAGATATTTTATCTTTTCATGACTTTATCAACCTAATTGACAAAATGTCCCACTTGTCCGTTATTTGAACTTTTGTTTTGAAATAGTTTAGTTAGCCTTTGTGAAATATAGTGTCTATATTACTGCTGGAAGAATATCTTATGAGGATCATTAAAGTTGTATTAAAAGTTAGTTGTAAAGTATACTTTACACCCTCTTAATACTTGATGTATATTTTCTTCTGAATGGACAGATGACTCTGGTCAGTCTCATCCTATATTATCCATTTCAGATGAATCTTTTATCCTCTGTAACCTGTGCCACTACTTGGGTTGTCTGAGTGTAGGCGATGTTATGTGCCGTGATGAGTTTAGTTTGAGATTAATGTAAGTCATACAACTGGCCTTTCACTGTAATGACTACATGACCCTTTGCTCAATCTGCTTTTTAAAAATTACTTCCAGGAATTTAGACCTCATCTTCTGAACTCATCCTTATATTTGGAATTTATTGCCCCCCTCCCAATATTTCTGGCTTATAGATCATTTGATGCTGGATGTTAGAGACTACAAATAGGCAAGAATTTTGATCTAATAGGATAACGAATTTACATTTCCAAATATGATGAGAGTGGGTGAGGTTCGAGAGGATTAAAATAGACTGTATTGTATGAATTTGGTTTTTGACTCTTGTGCCAGTAAAGTATTTGGTTTATGTACTCTATACTACTTATGTACTTTTTTTTCATTTCGATTGTGTACTGAGTTAACCTGTAATGTGCCACTCTGGATATATAGTTAACTAATAAATTGTAAAGTAAATGTTGTATTCATTCTGGCATTTTTAGTTGGATTCCTTTTGAAGCAAACACTCAAAAAAAACTTAATTTTTTTTTTACAAATCTTGTACACTAAGTGATACTAAAAACAAAACAATAGGGAGCAAACCAAAAAGGATTCACACAAGGCCTCAGTCTTATAAAACTAAATTTTTTAAGACTTTAATAACTGTCAAATAAAACAAAGGTTTCAGAAGGAAATTCTCAAAATAATCGATAAAGCTAAGGTTGTATACAACTATTCCTTTCAGGAAATAAAGCTTGAATCACAGCTGATGCACATTTTTAAACCAGTATTTAAGCCTGTTTATTTGTGTATTTATGTGTCACGTTGCCCAAGATTAAGTATTAAGTTACTTTTCAACATTATCTTGCAAATGTCCAACCTTTCCTCAAAATCAGGGATTTACCTGTCTAAGAATTGGAACTTATAAATGTGTTTAATTATAATGTATGAAGGTCCAGAAATTGTTGTGCATCAAAAGTAAATGATCCACATTTACCATGTGAATATGATGTAGCCATACAATGGGGATGCAGCAGTAACGAAAAGTAATGAAGTAACAAAAATGACATCCAGGCCCAGATGGAATCAGAATCCACTGATTTCTGTAGAAAACTCAGCAAAGATGCACAGATTGTATTGCCTAGAGATATATGCAACTACATGTACATTAAGTACTAATGCAGCTCTGGGGCTGAAATAAAAAGAAGAGTCCTCAATTACTTCTAAAATCCTTTCACAGTTTTCCATAGAAACTTCCAAAAAGATTGCTAGGAATCACCAAAACATCTTCAGATGCGGTCTAGCCATGAGTTGTAACTTTAAAAGAGAGGATTTTTTTAAAACAAAAAATGGCCTAACTGCTTGCTGATCATTCAATACAGACATGTAGATATTGCCTTTATAAATAAATAGCACTTTAAGTGATTTTATTAAGACCATATTAGCACATTAATTAAGGCCCATTTTGAATTCGTCTTTCAGATTCAGGAGTATTTTACAGCTTTCTTTTATTGTATATCTCCAACTTTGTTTCTTTGCAGAGCTTGACAGTCAGGAGATTTCTGATGCGACCAAATCATCCTACCAGTATCCAGTGTTCCTTCCTGTAAACTACCAGGTCTTCGATGCTGACTACTTCCTTCTAAAAGAAGCTGGACAGGACATCATGCAAAACTCCAGCATGCAGAGCCACACACAACCATTCGTTGTTCTCAGAACAGGACGTCTTCCAGTTATCAGTGCCACCTATGGCCCGCTCTCTACCAAAAGAGAGATCCCTATGGATTTAGTACAATCGGTGCAGTTATTCCGGCCCTCTCCACCAGCTTTCACTCTTAACTGGAGAGTTCAGTCTTTTGTCTTGACTCGATCGATCTATTCATCGTCTCCTAAAGTGCGAGTGCTGTTTTATGTGGCAGGCAGAGACTGGGCCAGAGGAGAAAAGGAGAAGGGAATGAAAGATAAGCTGCCATGTGTGACCGTGTATGCCTTCTGGCAGACTCAGGAGGTACGGGGCTCCTGTGTGATTGGAAGTGTGCACGGGACCTGCATGGCAGACCTTGATCCTCCTACAGGGTGGTTCAGCCAAGCTGAGGCTAGTAACAGCAGGGAAAGTCAAGGGCCGATTCAAGGGAACACCGTAGAACTCTATTATCAGGCTCAACCAAGCGATTTGGGTCCATGCACAGCCAATGGAGGGGAGGCCAAGAGGTGGAAAGTAGCTAGTGGAAACAATGCCAGACAGCAGCCTGATGAGTACACAGCCATGACACCCATGCAGAGGATTGGCAGTGTTCGGCTCCTCCATGTCAAACAAGGGGCCTTGCCAGTGTCGGTTCTCAGACTGAGAGAAGCAGTTGTCATTCAAACGTCCTCTAAACCCCTAAAAAAGACGGATATCGCCTCCTTTTATGTCTATGTGAAGAATTCTGCTAACCTGGACACCTTCTTTCTCAGGTAAGCACACAACCAACCAAACAAACAAACAAGCAAGCAAGTAAATAAACAAACAAATGCTAAAGAGTCTGGCAGCAATGTTGCTAAATAGTTTGGTCTGCCATGCTGAAATACAATATGGTGCATGTTATGTAGGTTTGCATTACAAATGGATTTATGAAAAAATAATAGAAAATCTGTAAGTCCACATATTATATCTTATTTTTCCATATACAACATATTTCAATTTAAATTTATTTAGAAAATTAAACATTTTAAATAGTCAACAACTATTTAAAATCTAACAAAAATGTTTGCATTGCAGATGTATGTTTTTTTGTAAAATAAAACCAAAATTCGAAATGTCTTTTAAATAGCAATCTTTCATTTAAATTATTTTAACCGTGATTCCCCCATATAATATAGAAAAAATCTGGTCAGACGTCATTATTGTTTTGAAAAAAGTTTTATTAACAGAAAAATTATTAAGTTGATTAAGTTGATAATTCAATATTATGAATGAATATATACATTCAGTTTAAGCTTTTGTACTTGACTGCAAAACGACAATCCTTACATCAAATTAGAGGAATACCAATAAATGAGAAATTTTATTTGTAGTGGATTATAACTTTTCTTGAAAATCCCGGTAGTGTTAGCATCCTTTCTGAAAACAGGACAGATTATCAGCAGAGAGTAGAGGAATAATGATGATAACACCCAGTTATATTCTGAGCTGTCGTTCCTATTCTGAACTCTGGGTCAAAAAGTCTGGGAACAATGAAAAGCTCATTGTGTATCATCCATGACTGAAAAAGACATGGTTTAATCCCTCAGATTATATACAAAGGGATTCGGAACCTCAAACACATTCTGTGTGATTCCCTCATAGCTGTTCTTTTGATGAAAGCATTTGATGAAAAATTATCACAGAAAATCAATTCTTACCTTTTTCCACAGCTTGAATATAGAGCTTAAATAAATAAATAAAGCACTTCCATACATGTATCTATACTTAAATCTATATAAAATAGGTGTTTGCATGGCTGTAGGATTATCACCAGTGCACATTATTTATGGTATTGGAAAACAATGCTGTACTATTTGTGACCACGGGCTTTAATGTAATTGACATAAACCCTCACATTAGAAGAGCTATATTCGGTTTATCAGTTCAAAAGTGCAGCATTAATTTCCCATCATGGTCTTCTGAAGGTTTATAACCACGGATGACATGATTGGTGCAATGGTGCATATATGTGTTAGCATTATGAAGAGTTTAGTGGAAAAAGTTCACACTGCTCGTTTTTGACCCGGTCAAGGCAATTCCCCATTAAACAGTGTCTATTCTGATGAATTAGAAGTAGATGTAGACATATTTTGTATAATACAATCTAATGCAATTTTTATTTTATAGCGTATAGATGTATAACTCTTATGTGTTAAAAGACTATAAAAACTCAATAGTATTTGTCTTATAAATGATGAATCTTCAAGTTTCGGGAGTAACGCATCATATACTAATGAATTCTCTCTGCTTATCAATTTTTCTAGTATATAAGCAACAGTTATGCTAAGTATCATTGATGAGTGAACAGCAATCCCTCCTAGGCTTAGGATGCATCAAGATCCTGGTATCCCAGACAGCTTGTCTTGTGCTCACTATTCTCTACTCTACGAAATCATGTACTGTAAGCTCTTGACTCTGGGCTTTAACTCTATGTAAATGGTAACTGGTGGCTATACATTTAAATTCATAGTTATAGTTAATGTGCCACTTTACACTCACAATATATATAATCCAGACAAAGACCTCTCTCTTTTAAATACATAAATACATCTACTAATGTACAATTACATTATATGTTAATTTAATTGTAAGTTATTTAGTGCAATGTACAAAGGGTACTTTTTGTGCACCTTTCAGTTGCACATCTTGAGACACTAGTTTGCTCTGAAACCTGTGTCTAGGATAACCTTTTTTGATGCAGTAAAACTACTTTGTGTCTTATTGCTGTGCTCGATATTGTCCTGACATGAAACAATCTCTCACTTCAACTTACTATAAGTTTTTTACTGTTCTTCACCTAGTTTTAACCTTTCTACACTGCTGTTTTTCTTTCAGTTCTACTGTTTTTTTTTTCAATCTACTTGTGACATTGATGATCATCAGCACCTGTTTGATGCAACTGATTATTCATACACCTGACAATAACCCTACCAAATTCATAACTTTGCTCAAGCGTAACAAAACTCATCATTAGTCTAGAGCAGGGGTGTCCTAAGGGCCACACCCCTGCACAGATTAACTTCAACCAACATATAATATAACATACTGTTCACACTAATTAAGGCCCTTTTTTGCTTGTCTGAAGCCAGATTAGTGTGCATACTAGCCAGGGTTGCAACAAAAATTTGCAAGACTGTGGCCCTCCAGACCTGACCTTGGATACCCATGGTCTGGAGCAAGCTGATTGTTTGGGAGAAGCAGAATTCTTCCAAAAGTTCATGTTGCTCAGTTCAATTCATCATCTGCATTCTCGAAGGAAATCATTCACCGTGTCAGAAAAACGTTATACACTTCTGCCTTTAAAGTGTGGTCGTGTCTTCTCATTATTTTAAAATAAAATCTACCATAAAACATCTACTGGTTCTTTTTGAGCTAAACTAAAGAGTGACACTGTTTTGAAGGTAAATGCTAGTAGTATTAAAGGATAATTTTATTTAGATTTTTGTTCACTTCCTTTGCATTTAGTAAATGTACAAAACTTTCTACAAGTTTCTAAATGCATTATTCGGCGAAAGAAATTTTCTTCGAATCACTACAGACTTAAACATTTTTACACGACTGTATATTTGAAAAAAAGCTAAAAGGTTTAAAAAGTAGAATTTTCAGCATACTTTTTTACACTGAATCAAGTAACAAGCATAATTATTAAATGACTAACACATAATCATTGTGTTGATGGTATTTTATTCTGCTGCTGTCTTCTGATTTTGTTTATTCAAAGAAATACACAGGAGATAAGGAAGAGCTTGCTAAACAAAACAATAAATTACAGGAAATTAGTAAATCTTGCAAAAAATTTAAATCAACATAAAATATGCATTGGAAAATGGAATTGTGGAATTGGTGTCCACAATTTGTTGTTCACAATTTCCTTTGTAGTTTTGAAAGAAATCTCCGGCCTTGCTCTACTTAAGTGATTTTTAATCTTACAAGTGAACCTTTGTTGTACACCACATGTCAGGTTGTAGATGTGTTACTAAAGTCTTAAGAGGACAGCTGGACCTGTTATCTCTCCTCACTCCTCCCCCTAATCCCCATCATTCTTAACTGTGCTGTCCTTAGCAGTAACTTTTCCTTGAAAAAAGTTATTTCCTCTGCCCCATGTGCAAGGGCTTTGTTGCTGATATACAATCTCTTTTTTCATTACCTTGTTGCTGTTACCACTTAATAACTGTCACCTTAAATCTGAGACATGGCTAGTTTGTCCATTTCATCAGTAGTCATCAGTCATTGCCATCCCACTGAGGACAACTACCTACCGAGAAGCCTTTGTAATGGCTTAATCTCTCCTCTCCTCTCCTCTCCTCTCCTCTCCTCTCCTCTCCTCTCCTCTCCTCTCCTCTCCTCTCCTCTCCTCTCCTCTCCTCTCCTCTCCTCTCCTCTCCTCTCCTCTCCTCTCCTCCTCTCCTCTCCTCTCCTCTCCTCTCCTCTCCTCTCCTCTCTTCTGTTTGTTTCCTTTCACTGCTTTTTTAGTTTTGTAAAACACAAAAATGTTTATGTTTTTATGCATTTATATACGTAAGAGGCTATTATTGTCATCCTTCAAGCACTTGTTGTAAGATGACCCTGCAATGTATAGTATGTCAGTTAAATCCACACTTATCCCTCTCTAATGCTGACAATCCCTGAAAACATCTGTCCAAGATTGACATTTACCACGCAAAGCAAATCAATCCATTGGACCCTTAAAAGTGGAAAGAAACAAGTTAAGTAGCAACCATCCTGAACCATATTCTGTCTGTCAATGATAAGAACTTCAAAGTATTTCAGATGATGGTAGATAATATTGAGCTCATCACCTGGCATCAAGTCAGTTTAAGAGAGCCTTTTTTCAATTAGCTGTCAAACATTGCTGACATTTCACATAATGAATGTTGGCTTTGAAATGTCACATGCATACTCAGACATGTACAGAAAATGCCAGACATCGATGTTGAGAATATTAAGTGACCAAGCAGGGAAGAAAATGCACATACTCCAAAATTGATAGTCACCAGCGAGACGCAAGACCTCAAAACTCAAACTGCAATTCTTTATCTATTGATTTTATGAGCAACTCTTAGAATTCAAATTTTCAAGTTGTTTTTGTCTCCATATTGTTATTTTATTGTATAATTATATTCATGGAATTCTAAACATGTAATTAATGATGTCATAGAAATCTGACTAAAGTAGTCTGGTACATGTCCAAAATTGGAATCACAAAAAACATTTTGTACTCACTTATACCTTATGCACACACCAGTTTCTGTGTGATGTAAGACAGTGTTAATGAGAGAATTGGTAAGAATTGAGAACCAAATCTACAGTATTTATTTTTTTTACAAAGATGTATATTTTACATCTATGAAACATCTTTGACACAATTTATATTTGGAAGTCAAATCAGATCAAGAAATGTGCAGCTCTATTGCTTTTTGGAAGTTTTTCAACTGTCTTGTGAAAAAAGACCCGTTTGCACTAACCTGTCTCTATGTCATAAGCTTTTTCTGCTTCTCAGTGGGTAGTTAGCACGCTAGCTTGTATGGCACATTCTGAAATGCCTCAACTATTTTACAGTCATACGGCAAGTGAGACACATACAGGAATCTTTCACAGTATTTCGGTTATGTTTTTGTGGATAAATCCTCTCCTCACCTTCACGCCCACTGCTAGTTGCTATAGAGACCAGCTAGCACTTTTCTAATATGAAACAATTTCATATTTTGTTTTTGAGTGTGATTTTAAAATTTTCACCAATCAAGGTGGGATTCTATTAAAATAATAATTTACTAAAAATAGAACAAAAAATGTATGTAGCTCAAAACGTAAAACGTGAAACGCTGAAACGTGACACTATGATGAGAGATTTTTAGAACTGGATTACTCATTTGATCCTTAAGGGTGATCACTTTGGTGACCATGATCTAGACAATTATTAAATGGATTGAGATTAAAAAAAAGTGATCCTTATACAGAAGAAAATTAATATTTGATCAAATTTTTCACTTATTTATTTTTTGCTTTGTCTGTCTCTTACTGTTTAAATAAACATACTGTTAAGTCTACCTACTCAACATCTACTCAACACCCCCTACCCTTTGAAATAGATAAGAAGGGATCGAAATAATTAAAACTCTTATTTTAAAAGTAATGTAGTTTTTTAAATATATCAGAGGCCAGGTCTGTGCTTTTCAGCTCATTGTGTGGAATGTTTCAGGCAGAAGATGACTGGAGTCTGAGAAGATTCTGTCTAGAAATAAACAATGAGTTATTTTCTATGCTTACCCGCTATAAGGCTCTTTGTTGTAACGGAATGTTGTATATATATAACCAATGTAGTTGTTGTTGTGTATAATATAAACTCTTTCATGGTCACAATGAACCAAACATGAACTCATTTCGTGAAGTCTATTTCTAGCAGGATAATGCAACATGTTAGAAAGCTTAAATCCTCTTAAACTGGTTTCTTGAGCATTATAGAGTTCACTGTCCCCACTATACACACAAAATATACCTGAACAAAGTCATCAGATCTCAATCCGAAAGCACCCTCAAATGAAATGAAAGAAATGAGAGATTAGTATTATGTGTAATATGGTCAGCAATGGCATTAAGCAACACCAAGCAAAATCTCTGGGGGATGTTTCTAGGATATTATTTTTCCCATTAAAGTAAAGCCTGTTTTGAAGGGGATAATAGAGGGGTGAGACGGGGCACTTTATGTGATGAATTAAAACACCAAGAAAACGCCAAACAGAATATGTTTTATGTATACATTATATATTTAATACTGTATATTTACCCCAATTTTTTTCAATAAAATACAAATAAAGCACTGTAGGGACATTCAAAATCCTTTAAAATATTCCAAACAGTGTGAACACTATAAGAATCTTTAGTCAGAGCCAAGATTAAATCTACCATGAGCCCTTCGAGACAGATTACATCTTGGAAGTGCAGAGTACAGATGGTCACACAGAAACAACATACAAACACACTCATGCTCACATTTGAAACAGTAAAGGATGTGATTTAAACTGAAACTACTCGCTTATAACCCCAAAGTATCTAATTCAGAGACAAAACAAATTAATCCTGTTTTCATTAAACAAATCACCAAAATGCATAAGTTCCCCCGTGCTTATGTGTTTGCAAACATGATTATGTGGTATGCCCCAGTGCTCTTTAACAAATCTGACCTGATTACAAGACAACTAGGGTCTTGCTTTACTGCTCCAGTGAGACCAATATGATTGCTTGTGGTGTTTTGTAAATGTTTTTGTCAAACAATAATTCTTTTGCAAAAAGAAAATTATGCAAATAGAAAATTCAAAATATGGTATATGAATAGGCTGTGTTGAGTTTATGTTTCTAATTAGTGATTAGGTAGCACAGTCTTAATAATGAATCAATTTCGCTTAACAAAAAAATAGGAAAACTGTTGAAATGTGGGCAGAGCTGATGTGAAAGTTACATCTAAGATCGCCCTACTTAGTTATTGAGCTGGGTTGAATATCAAGTGTTGGAGATAGACTTAAATTATTTTGACTTAAATGTTAAAGGTGCAGTATCTAGAACCTCATCTCAATGGGTTCTAAAAAAGTACTTGTGGAACGGACAAGACCGCATTGGAAAACCCCCATTTTGTTGCACAGTGTGTTGTGTTGAGCTGAGCAGAACAGATACTAAAGTGCTTGGTGGAAAAGCGGCATAAGTTTGTGGCTTGGTCCCTATATGTCTCTATATGTTTGGTACCTCGCCAGTTAATAGCTTTTAAGTTCCTGGAGCTGAAAATGGCTAATATCAGTATTACCTTGTTCTATTTGTGTTTTTATTCACAAGCCTTTAAAAGCAAGCATCCATGAACTCATAAGATAACAATTGGCACTTTTAATTTCACGCAGTAATGTTTTAGCACTGGACACACTGTCAAATACCAATTTGCCATGCACAGTTTTAAGTTCAGATACAGTGCTGAAATGTGTCTTGAAGAGTCAAATTTCAAGAATTAAATCACACTGGTAAAACAAAGGCAATTAAGAATAGTTTTATTCCCCAATTTGCAAATTTAAATTGGGTGTCTGTTTTTAATGGCTAAGATGAGAGCTTAGGCTGTGGGTTGGACCCAAGGAGCATGGCAGACAGGACTCGGAACACTCGGTTAGTTTGGTTCACTCGAGCATTACAGACTTCTCGGATTCCTGAAATGTGCAGACCTGGGTTTTAGCATTTAGCCTTTGCTTTAATGTAGGTTGAGGTCATATGATTCCATAAACCAGTCGTTGAGCATCTGTCAAGGCAGGGCTGAGATGCAAAACACACTCAACACCAAATGCAACACAATATGACTTATTGAATAAACAAATAGAGAAAAAGACTGAAAAACTCAAAGAAAATCAAATTGGCCATACAGCTGAATTACAATAGAGACCAAAGAAAATCAAAGAGAATATAAACAAGAGGTTCAGGTAACACAAAGACTGCTCAACCAAGTAAACAATTATATGAAAAAGATGTGATTAAATGAGAAAAAAAAAAATAATAAAGCATTTAACAGAACTAGACTTGGGAAAACAGGGAACAATCTAACACTAGGTACATTTCTCATTATCCATTTTAATATTTTAACATCCTGTTCATATTGACATGATCTAAATTATTCTTGTTAGCACTATTGGTTTTCTGGAAGCTTTTTGGAGGCTTTTCCAAGAGCTGTAATGGTCCTTTAGGCTAAACAGGCTTTTGACGCTGCAGAGCTGTTGGATTTCCTCACTCCTGTTGGTGCATAATGTACTCAAATCAATTCTATTGATAAATTATTCTGAATTTAAGGTCACTGTTACAGTTTGTAGGGGGTTATCAACCACTGGATCAGTGATTATAAGACTCAGATGACTGTTTTAGCTGCGCTCGTGGAAGTCTGTATTGTGACCAACCAGTCGTGGCTAACAGGCTCTGATTTGGCCATCATTGATTTCCTGTCTTCTGGAGACGAATGGAGAGTAGCTCTCCTTTGCCCTTTTGTTAGAAACCAGACTGTCAGCCTCATCTTTCCTCTCTTTGAACAGAGTTGCCTTGATGTTATTTTAACAAACACGTGTGTCCATATATGTACAGCTGCTTCGCAGATGAGTTATAACTATTGAGAATACAAACAAGTTAAAACAACAGGTTTTACAAATTCATCAATCATTTGTTTTTACCCACTTAGTGTTACTTTAGAAAGGGGTACATTTCATTAATGTTTATGAGGCTAACCATTCATTTATTTCTAGAAGACCTGTGTATAGAAGCTTGATTTAAGGTTTAACCAAGATATTTAACAAGTGGTCAGAGAAATATTGGGAAATAAAATTAAAATCAAATCAAAATCTTCTGGCAGCACAGGTGAAAACAGAAAAATAACAATAAAGTACTCTCTTTAGAAAAGTACCATTAAAAACCATCTTTTTAACTATTTAACTTTATATGTACTTTTCTATAGAAAGTACTTTATTTTTATAGTGCAGGGTCTTCAAATCATCTTTGACCTGTGACAAAGACTGGTTACAATACCATACAAGACTTTATTTTTTTTCCTCACTTTTTTTGCTCTGTTTGTGAAGAATAGTTTTAGAAAACATCATATTAAATATTGTTTATGTTAAAAAAATTTAATAGCCACCTAAACAGTCAGACCACAAATGTCTGTAATTGTTCTTTTCTTTAAATCTGCAGAGCTATGGTAAAGAAGGGAGTGTCCTTCCAGACAGCTACACCTAGCAACACACTACTCTGGGACATCACACTGGATACAGGACCAGACGGAAGCATTGGAGTGATCTGTCAGAGAAAGGCATCAGCAAATATCAAAAGGTTAGCGTGTGTGTTGAAGAAAATTCAATTAATTACTTTTAAGTACATTTCATTACAGGGGATTATAACTCACAAGGGCATCTCTGATTAGATGTTCCTGGGTATAATGTTTACTGGAATTGGCAGATTGGCTTGTAGATTACTGTAAGGTTTTATTTATCACCGCTTTTCCTTTTAATCAAATAGATTTCTCTTAATGGATTTCTCTGGAATTTTAATAGAGTTAATAACTGTACCAGATGATATTGGATTGCTTACATTGGATTGACCTTAGAACATATGCCTACATGTATGCACGTTTTAGGTTAAACCAGATATATACTGAATGAGTTATTTATTTCAATTCTGAGAATTAAAAATCACAACTTGTGAAAGAACGTGACCCCACTATATACGCTCCATTAAAGGAAGTGAGCTAAAATCAGTTTTGAGCTATGCCAGCCCTCCAGTAGGCCCACCACCCGCAGGAGGGACCGTAAGGGGCCGGTGCTTTGTGATCTGGGCGGCAGCCGAAGGTGGGGACCTCGGCGGCCCAATCCATGGACACAGAAGCTAGCTCTGGGGACATGGAATGTAACCTCGCTGGGGGAAAGGAGCCTGAGCTTGTGCGGGAGGTGGAGCGCTACCGGCTAGAGATTGTCGGGCTCACCTCCACGCACAGCCTGGGCTCTGGAACCCAGCTCCTCGAGAGGGGCTGGTCTCTTCACTACTCTGGCGTCCCCCGCGGTGAAAGGTGGCATGCTGGTGTGGGCCTGCTCATAGCCCCCCAGCTCAGCCGCCATGTGTTGGAGTTCTCCCCAGTGAGCGAGAGGGTCGCTTCCCTCCTCCTTCGGGTTGGGGGCAGGTCTCTCACTGTTGTTACGGTCTACGGGCCGAACAGAAGTGCAGAGTACCCGGCCTTCTTGGAGTCCCTGGGAGGGGTGCTGGAAAGTGCTCCAACCGGAGACCCCATCGTTCTCCTGGGGGAAATCAATGCGCACGTGGGGGATGACAGCGTCACCTGGAGGGGCGTGATTGGGAGGAATGGCCTCCCCGACCTGAACCCGAGTGGTGTTCTGTTATTGGACTTCTGTGCCCGTCACGGTTTGTCCATAACGAACACCATGTTCAAGCACAAGGGTGCCCACCGGTGCACGTGGCACCAGGACACCTTAGGCCGAAGGTTGATGATTGACTTCGTTGTCGTATCATCTGACCTTCGACCATGTGTTTTGGACACTCGGGTGAAGAGAGGGGCTGAGCTATCAACCGATCACTACCTGGTGGTGAGTTGGATCCGCTGGCTGGGGAGGAGGCCGGAAAGACCTGGCAGACCCAAACGTACGCTGAGGGTCTGTTGGGAACGTCTGGCCGAGCCCCCTGTCAGAGTGAGCTTTAACTCCCACCTCCGGGAGAGCTTCCACCAGATACCGGGGGAGGCTGGAGACATGGAGTCAGAGTGGACCATGTTTTCCACCTCTATTGTCAATGCTGCAGTGCGAAGCTGTGGCCGTAAGGTCTCTGGTGCCTGTCGTGGCGGCAATCCCAGAACCCGGTGGTGGACACCGGAAGTAAGGGATGCCGTCAAGCTGAAAAAGGAGTCCTATCAGGCCTGGTTGGCTTGTGGGACTTCGGACACAGCCGACCGGTACCAGCAGGCCAAGCACGCAGCAGCCAATGCTGTGTTAGAGGCAAAAACTCGGACCTGGGAGGAGTTCGGGGAGGCCATGGAGGAAGACTATCGGTCGTCCTCAAAGAAATTCTGGCAAACTGTCCGGCGCCTCAGGAGGGGAAAGCAGTGCCCCACCAACACTGTTTACAGTAGAGGTGGAGAGCTGTTGACCTCGACCAGGGATGTGGTCGGGCGGTGGAAGGAATACTTTGAGGGTCTTCTCAATCCCACTGTCACGTCCTCTGTCGAGGAGGCAGAGGCTGGGGTAGTTGAGGTGGATTCGTCTATCACCCAAGCCGAAGTTACTGAGGTGGTTGGTAAGCTCCTCAGTGGCAAGGCACCGGGGGTGGATGAGATCCGCCCTGAGTACCTCAGGTGCCTAGATGCTGTGGGACTGTCCTGGCTGACACGTCTCTGCAGCATCGCGTGGCGGTCAGGGACAGTGCCTCTGGAATGGCAGACCGGAGTGGTGGTCCCTCTTTACAAGAAGGGGGACCGGAGGATGTGTTCCAACTACCGGGGGATCACACTCCTCAGCCTCCCGGGGAACAGTCTATGCCAGGGTACTGGAGAGGAGAGTTCGGCCGCTAGTCGAACCTTGGATGCAGGAGGAACAATGCGGGTTTCGACCTGGTCGTGGAACACTGGACCAGCTCTATACCTTCTGCAGGGTCCTCGAGGGGTCATGGGAGTTCGCCCAACCGGTCCACATGTGCTTTGTGGATTTGGAGAAGGCGTTCGACCGTGTCCCTCGTGGTGTCCTGTGGGAGGTGCTCTGGGAGTATGGGGTCCGGGGCACTTTGCTAAGGGCTGTCCAGTCCCTGTACAACCAGAGCAGGAGCTTGGTCCGCATTGCCGGCACAAAGTCAGACCTGTTCCCAGTGCGCGTTGGCCTCCGGCAGGGCTGCCCTTTATCACCGGTTCTGTTCAGAGTTTTTATGGACAGAATCTCAAGGCGCAGCCGGGGGCCGGAGGGGGTCCGGTTCGGGGACCTCAGGATTTCATCGCTGCTGTTTGCGGATGATGTTGTCCTGTTGGCTTCTTCGGGCCTGGACCTGCAGCGTGCGTTGGGGCGGTTTGCAGCCGAGTGTGAAGCGGCTGGGATGAGGATCAGCACCTCCAAATCTGAGGCCATGGTTCTCGACCGGAAAAAGGTGGCCTGCCCTCTCCAGGTCAGTGGAGTGCTCCTGCCTCAGGTGGAGGAGTTTAAGCATCTCGGGGTCCTGTTCACGAGTGAGGGGAGGATGGAGCGCGAGATCGACAGGCGGATCGGTGCAGCATCTGCAGTGATGCGGTTGCTGTATCGGTCTGTTGTGGTGAAAAGGGAGCTGAGCCGAAAGGCGAAGCTCTCGATTTACCGGTCGATCTACGTCCCTACTCTCACCTATGGTCATGAGCTCTGGGTCAGGACCGAAATGAGCTTCCTCCGCCGGGTGGCTGGGCGCTCCCTTAGAGATAGGGTGAGAAGCTCCGTTACCCGGGGGGAGCTCGGAGTAGAGCCTCTGCTCCTCCACATCGAGAGGAGTCAGCTGAGGTGGCTTGGGCATCTGTTCCGGATGCCTCCTGGACGCCTCCCAGGGGAGGTGTTCCGGGCATGTCCCACTGGGAGGAGGCCCCGGGGAAGACCCAGGACGGGCTGGAGGGACTATGTCTCCCAGCTGGCCTGGGAACGCCTCGGGATCCCTCCCGGGGAGTTGGAAGAAGTGTCTGTGGAGAGGGAAGTCTGGGCATCCCTGCTTAGACTGCTGCCCCCGCGACCCGGCCCCGGATAAGCGGGAGTAGATGGATGGATGGATGGAGCTATGCCACTCTCTCAGAGCTAAATAGTGTGCAAATATTATAGCAGACTTTCCTTCTGCTCACTAATTCTGGCAACTTTCTAAATGGTTGTATTTCCGTAACAACCCAATATATGCAAATTAATACCAATAAGACAAAGTGGTGCATCTGTTTTCTGGATCACTTGCTGAGTTACTCCTTCAAAAGTCATCTCCCTGCCAATCCTAGATTTTAACTCGATTGCATTTTAGCCCAAAACAAACAGACCAACACATGGATTTATTAGGAAATATGCCACTCTCTTAAAAATAGCCATATGACTCTGGCTCATCCCCAGAGCGTGAAAGCTGTTCATTTTAAAGCTAAGATTTGAGACAGATGCTTCAGATTAGGGGTGATCCCTTGTCTCGTTAAAAGCATTTTGAACCACACAGACTGGGATACGCTTCTAAAATAGCTCCATTTTCTTTGTCAGCTCATGCTATATTGAGCTTAATGTGGCTATGTGTTGAACATATAGTTTGAGTTCATTGAGGTCAAAACCAGTAGCTTCTTATTTTACCCTCCGCAGCTATAATATTACATCAATAAATTAGGGAAATTTGCTATAGAACAAGTAGACATCGATTGTCATTTATTGTGGTTAAATGACTAAGACAACTAATAAAAACATACATATAAAAATCTATATTCTGAAATGCTATCTGCAAAACTGTTGCGCCTTTGTTTGTGTAAGTAGTTCATCCTAATCAAACTTGTTTTCCTCTATATAACACTAAACTGGAAATGTGTGGTTATTTAGGTTTTTTGTCTTTTTTGATTAAATTATCAGTCATAGAATTTTTGGAATTCACTGGTCTACAAAGTGCTTAGTGGCTTTATCAAGCCAATTATGGTAAATCATGAATGGCCACATAGCCTTCACATAGTCTTCTGGGTCCTTTTACATATTATAGTCATTCAAAACGCTTAACAACCAAAAAGACCGTCTTTCAGTTGTGATCACCATCTTTAAATTGTGACTACCTACTAACCCATTCACTCCAAGAGAGACCATGTAGTATGCAAATATGCAAATTTGCAGCAAAACTGATAATGCAATCCCATAAAATGTGTGGATTCACTTCCTCTTCAATCTAGATTACAGTTTGCTAGCTATGTCATCAAGTTACTTTCTAAATTATGTATAAAGCCTGAAAAAGGACTTGTACTGCATTGAACCAAAACCCATTATTTGTGGACTGCATTATTTGTTAAATTGAAAATAATTCCTGGATTACTATAACAAACATCATTACTTTAATGTAACATGATTCATTATTGCCTTTTGTAATATTTGGGTTATTTTTTTCATTTCCTGCGTTGAATTTTTAACCCCCATAAAAGTCAACTTTAACTTGACTTTTTGAAACTTCCCCTAGTGGGGACAAAAGTTCCTGAACTTTATTAAAGGATCTTTTAAAGAACTCAACATTCTGCATGCTGAATGTTCCGGCATGCTGGCTTCACCTACTTTGTATTCAAGCATATTTCTCATCTCAATTTTGGAATGACCCCAAAAGTTTGGTGTGCCAACTGGGGAAACATCAAAATCAGGATAATGAGAATGCTGTTTACATGAGAAGCACAGCCAATGGGAATATTGAGTCTGGAGCCATGCAGGAATGGGAAATGGAGTTCGTGAACAGCTTTACACAATCACTATTATGCTGTTAGATCTAATATTTCTGTCTAAAATAACTGTAAGAATGTTTTCTCAAAAAAATGTATACAATTTCTTAAAAGTATGATACTGAATCTGTGCAGACTGTATGTCTTTTTTAGTGTGGAGGGAGTTTGACTAATATATTTGTCCTTAACCACTATTCTTTTTGGGATGTTCTCTTTCAGGTTGAGCAAACTCCAAACCGTTCTACAGATGGATTTTGAAGTGGAGGATGTGAGCAGCCAATCAGAGATTCAGATGATTCAATGGGAGCTGACTCTTCCTGATGAAGTCAAAATGACTGGTGTATCTGAAGGCACCATGAGGATCTACACTACCCAGAGAGACTTTGTGGGACTTGCTCCTCTAGTTATGGTAGGTAATTGAACAAACTATTGCCATGTTTTGTTCCATTTTCTCCTACATGGGATTTTCTAACCCCAGTTTGACTCTCTACAACTCAAAAGTTCAGATAATGAGGTTTGTGTCATTAAATAGTACTTTATAGTAAATAGTAATTTAATAAATTAATTTATACTGAAATTGCAGATGACTATTTACTCATGAAGACATTAAAGCATTTTCATGATTTATTTGTTGGCCTTTGCGAGAAAGCATTGATCCAGTGGGCTACCAGGGGGCTGGCATCAGGGCAGTGCTTGTAAATGTGACAAGCTTCTTCAGAAAGACTGATCATGTTGACCTTTGATTTGAAGCCACACATGAGCAGATTTAGAGCTAATCAATCAGATTCCTACAGCTCTCATATTCAGCTGGACAGCGTCCCAGAATCTTTGAATATCAGAAACTGACTAGAAAGTCATCATATGCTTACCAGCCAAAGTTTATTTTTTATTATACTTTGCCAGCTGTAAAAATTATATTTGTAGTTATACAGTTTAATGCTTAGACACCCAGACATTTGTCAATTATATTTCCAGTAAAAACTAAAAAACTAATTTACTGTGAATGAGCCTATGGTAATGTGAGATTTCTTTACTGTCTTATTATTCAAATTAGCATAACATATTTGATGCATTTCTATGCTAGAAAAGGTGAGCACACACCTTACATTTCTTGTAAATATAATTATTATATCCTTTTATGTGTACAGAAATTAAACTTTACTACAATATTGTCAGGTATTATGCAGAAGTTAGAATCTTCACAAATGTATTCATCATAATGAATAGAAGACGTTTAGGGGCTTATAGAGGGAGACGGTACTGAGGGACACAGTGTAGTCTTGAGCAGCCATAGAATTTAAAAACTTTAATGTAAGCATTCAATATCATGATAGGGTAATTGGAAATTGGAAACAGGTGCGAAGTGAAAATGAGTGGGCATAAATTCAAAATGACATTTGAAAATGTTTCGTTAACTTTAAAATTATTAATGACAGCATGACAAGAAAAACTATTAATTGTGTAATTAGGAATACTTTCAGTATTAATTAAGTATATAATTAGGAGTGTATGATTAAATAAATGAAATCAAATAAATCAAAATGTTAAATCATATAATTACCAGAAAACAACCATAATGCTTAGTTAATGTACAGCTTGTGTAACAATGTAACTGCCGTCCCATAAAATGAATCAACACACAGCCATTAATGTTTCAAACACTAAACAACATAATTAAGTACACCCTTAAAAATTAATCAAGTCCAAAAGCCGTTTTTCCACTCTGTTGTCATGCAATGTATTAGTCTTACACACTTTTGGGACAATGCTTACAAACTAGTCCCTCAAACTGGACTTCAGATGTTCATAATTACACTTCATGAACAAAAACTCTTTGAGGATCTAAAAAAACATTAGGTTAAAAGCATACGCAAAGGCTGTCTTTTAAAAATATCTATAACTATTTGAGTGCTGACACTATTGCTGCAGAGAAGGGGATCAGTCTGTCAGTGTGGAGATCATACAGTGCACAAAATGTTTTTGAAGAGAAGAGTGCTAATGGCAAAGATTACAAGGGACCATGTCCTGTGGTCTGAGAGCAAGATATACTTGTTTAGTTAGGATCCTTTGCAGCGTGTGTAGAAAAAATAGGCACAAACAGGTTTGTCTTGTCTACAGTTGAACATGGTGGTGGGAATTTCATGGTCTAGGGTCTGCATGAGTGCTGCGAGTACTGAGGAGCAACAGTTAATTTCTAAAAGAAGGCTACTGCAACTCAACAGAAAAGATCCCCTCCAAAAGACTGAGATGCAGGGCAGTATTCCGTCCCACAGACACCCCCAAGACCACTGCCTTGACAAGATGAGGGAGACCTAAACACTATTACAAATCTGTGAAGCATTCTGAATTGGAAAGTGGAGGAGGCAAAATCTTCAACATCCATAAAAAAAGTTTTGTGTGAACACTTAAAGATAATTATTATTAAATGCCAAAATACACTTAATGCTGATTATGTTTTAATGTGTTGTATTAAGATAAGCTAAGCTGTACTTGTTGCTCAAAATCTATTTTTGTTTACTAACATTCCACAACTGGCAGGATCTTTCATTTTCAGACCTTTCTCTTACTTAGCAGTTGCTTACGTTTAAACATAGACAATATGGATAAAGGTGGTTTTGTGCTATAAAATAATCACTTGTTCTTATAACAGTCAATTTTGATTACGTAAATAATTGGTGTCTGTAATACAACTCTAGCCCAGATTACCAAGAGGGACTGACACACATTGAATTCCATACCAAAATATGCTTTTGTAACACTCTCTTGGTGGTAAAATAGTCTTAAGAGCTCTGATATAATGCCATTTGTTTAATCACTAGATTGAATAGTATCAACACACTCCAGCAAATCCCTGTCCTCCATTTGTAGAACAAGCAGAGTTTAATCTCAGATCAATACTCAGTATCCCAAACTGACCTTTGCTCCATGTTTCCTCTGTAGGACACAGAGCTTCTGAACACCGCGGTGCTGACTGGTAAGAGGGTTAGTGTCCCTGTGCGCACCATTGCTGTGGAGGAGGATGGCTCTGTGACTGATGTCTCTGAATTTGTGGACTGCGGCTCCACAGATGAAGAGGTTCTAAAGGTACATTTATGCTACAGATCAAGATTTTAGGATTTAGACATGCTAACATTTGCAAGACAATAATGTTGATTAAAATGCAAATAATTTTCATAAAAGATCTGACAAATAAGCGAATGGAATTCAAGGATTCATGTAATTTATTATTATCATCTGGTGCACTTTTTAGGATCTTGATTGGCCTATTTCTAATCTGCTTCATGATAAATGATACAAATTTGGACAAGCAGAGGGAACTGCTCAGGGTTTTTTCAGTGTGTAAAAAAATAGCATTAGAAACACCGATCCTTTGAGCTTAGTCCGAAATTGATTGTTCGAATGTATATGAGAGTCACTTGGTCCGGCAGGTCCGGCAAAAAGAAGCTGTGTCTAGACATGGCACGGAGCACTCATGCTCATAATCGAAACCATGCAGTTGAGGTGAAATGCACATGAATACATGAGAAAGTGTGATTGTCAGTGTGAGTATACCCTTTTAGGCAAGGCAAGGCAAGTCTATTTGGTAGCACATTTCGTACGCAAAGTAATTCAAAGTAAAACAAAAAATAAAAAGCAAGTACATTTATCAAAATCAAGCATAGAAAAGTCATATAAAATCATAGTTAATAAAAACTGAAAATTTTAAAACTTTGAATAAAACATAGATTAAGATGGTGAAGTGCAGAGGTAAAATAGTTGTTTGGACGTTGGTGCTCAGTTGAAAAGCGCAACTAAACAGGTGTGTCTTTAGCCTGGATTTAAACGTGACTAAAGTGTTGGTACCCTGTCTGGTGGGTATTCACTGATCATGTCTGTTAGGTATTTAGGTGCTAAGTTATGTTTGGACTTGTATACGAGAAGCAGAACTTTAAAATTTATTCTGAAGGACACCGGCAGCCAGTGTAGAGACTTAAGAACTGGAGAAATGTGTTCTGACTTTCTAGTTTTGGTTAGAATTCGAGCCGCTGCATTCTGAACGAGCTCTAGCTGTTTAATGGTCTTTTTGGGAGAACCGGTGAGAAGGTCGTTACAGTAGTCCAGCCTGCAGGAGAAGAAAGTATGATTTCAAAAAGATCAAATTTTATTAAAACATTCTTTTTATAGTTAGTATTAAATCATACCTCTAGACACTGTCCACATGAGCATGGTTCATTTGAATTAGATTTTTTTTTTTCAAAATGCTTTTTATCATTCATCCAAGCAGCATTTCTGTAGTGTTCCTAGGCAGCAGTGTTACTGTGCATTTCTGAAAACAACCAAATTTAAGTGAAATTGAGGTTTTAGGAGAATGTTTCCTTTTTTGCTTCATTTTTTAAATATAATATAAAATGTTTTTCAGTCAGGAAGAGGTCTCAAAAAGTCTCATTTAAGTGTGTGTGTGAGTTTTGGCACTCTTCGGATAGTCCTCAGACTTTGTTTGACCTCACTTAGGACAGGAACTCGAGAGAGTCTTAGAGTAACCGGTTTAATAGCAGGCCAACACTGCTTTCTGGCAGCATTCCTTTGGATTACACAATATGGTATAACTAGCTGTAGTAGGGATTCCTTGGGCAGTGGGGGATCCAATCCATTTGAACAATTAACAGGAAGCAAAGTGACAGGCAAGGTAGACCGCAAGTTTTTTAAGATGTTACATACTTCAATTAGCATCTGTGTGCTCCATACTGAATGGCTTTCCTATAAACATTTTAACTGCAAGGATTCACAAGGCTTCAAACAATGACATATAGTTTAACGTGCGTATGATAATTTACAACACATTTACACTTTACTTAAGTTTTTCATAGTAAGTTCCCATACCCTAACCTTACCCTAATACCTAAAAGTATTTCACAACACAGTTCTAGAAATGAAGATCAATGTCCACACAGCAAGAGAAGGTTCTAACGTAAATTTAGTAACATAAATTTTAAAAAGTACATAACAAAGGTAAATGGTTCTAAAACTCTATTTGTAGAGTAGGCTTAGGTCGATAGACGATGCTATTGTCCATCGCCGATGGCAGATATACATCGCGATGCTGAGTTGGCATCAGCGATCCTCCATCTCTTCTCTCACTCCTGCAGGACCAGGTAACGGACTCATGCTGTGCCAAGGTGACAGATTTGCGCGGGGCCGGGTGACCCCATCTGACCCACAACACTTCACAAGTGTCTTGTGGCTGTCCTCTTTCATTTGGTCTAAAGCCAAAGATTTGGCAAATAGGTGAATGTACTTTTTTACCAACCAAAATCCTCAACGGCATTATAATGACACAGATCACTCTGCCAGTTTATGCCAGAGTCCCAGGGGACAAAGTGGTTGACAGGTGGTTATTTCTACGTAACTTAAATATTTATTCATGTTTTTGTTATTGGTAACATTGGTCAGTCAGGAATCTTGGAGTGATTTTGGATGAACAGCTGTCCTTCAAAGACCACATCACAAAGACAACTCGAGTGTGTAGATTTACACTGTACAACATTCAAAAGATCAGGCCCTTCTTAACTAAACATACAACTTAACTCCTGGTTAGGCTCTGGTCCTCTCACGTCTGGACTACTGCAACGCTCTCCTACCAGGACTTCCAGCAAATGTGCTCAAACCTCTGCAGATGATCCAGAACTCTGCAGCTCGTTACTCCCCTCTTCATCACTCTTCATTGGCTCCCCATTGCAGCTCGGGTTAAATTCAAATCGCTAACGCTGGCGTACAAAACTATCTCCAGATCAGCCCCTGTCTACCTCCATGAGCTCATACGCTCCTATATGCCTTTCAGAAGCCTGCGCTCAGAGAAGGAACAGCGACTCATGGTTCCATCCCACAAAGGCAGAAGATCTCTCAGCAGAACCTTCTCTTTCACTGTCCCTGGTTGGTGGAACAAACTCCCTGATCCTGTCAGGAAAGCAGCAACACTAACAGCTTTCAAAAAGCAACTGAAAACTCTTCTCTTCAGGGAACACCTACTATAATTTTTATTTTTTATTTTTCTTCCTCTACTTCCTCACTGCTTTGGTTTATTGATCAGTTGATACAATTTCTAATATGAGAAGCCGAGATAGACTTTGACGGTGTAACAGATTGCATATTGTCTCTCCCCTAATGTAAGTCACTTTGGACAAAAGCGTCTTCCAAATGCATAAATGTAAATGTAAATGTTAAACAATGACCTAATTGGTAGGTTTCAAATTATTCATTTGTTATGAGTTAATTATACAATACAACAATACCCGTAGCCTCCCCCCCCACTCTCGCCCTACAATCCCTCCTTTAGGGGGTCTCTCGCTCTACCTAGTGAAGATGCAATTGTTCATCGGCAATATTTCTCATAACACATTGCCGATGCTAAATTTGTCAATATCGCCCAACCTTATTGCAGTCATGACAAAATAAAATCAGAACTGTGCTTTCCATCACACCTAACTGCTGGCTGTGTGGGTTGATTCAGGGAAGAGCGATGAGCTTTCAGATTTGCAGTCTCTTTATACAAAATATCTGTGGCCCATCCAGCTAAAATATGTTTAACCAGCTATTATATAAATACACTCACCTAAAGGATTATTAGTAACACCATACTAATATAGTGCTTGACCCCCTTTCATTTTCAGAACTGCCTTAATTCTACGTGGCATTGATTCAACAAGGTGCTGAAACCATTTTTTTTTTAAATTTTGGCCCATATTCATAGGATAGCATCTTGGAGTTGATGGAGATTTGTGGGATGCACATCCAGGGCACGAAGCTCCCGTTCCACCACATCCCAAAGATGCTCTATTGGGTTGAGATCTGGTGACTGTGGGGGCCCTTTTAGTACAGTGAACTCATTGTCATGTTCAAGAAACCAATTTGAAATGATTTGAGCTTTGTGACATGGTACCTTATCTTGCTGGAAGTAGCCATCAGAGAATTCACCATTTGAATGTATCAACAGAAATCGAGACTCATCTTTTTTAAAACAACATGATAATGAACTATATTATACTAACTTGAAAATGATTTTGTGAAAAGTCACTGAAGCTAAACAATTAGGAATATACACTAATATCATCTATAGCACCTCCCCTAAGACTTACTTTAAGCTGTATTGTTCCCTTAGGTTTCTGACAGATGCGACTTTGTTTACGTGAATGGGAAAGAGAGCCAGGGCAGAGTGCGAATGCTGGTTAACTTCACCTACAGTTATCTGAGTGCTCAGCTGGAGATGAAAGTCTGGTTTCCTCGTCTTCCCCTGGAGATAGAGCTGTCTGATGCAGAGCTCAGCCAGATCAAGAGCTGGAGGATCCCGATAATGTCCACCAAGAGGTACAAACCAATTTATCTGCTCTTATAAACAGAACAATTGAGATGAGAACATAACATCAAAATCTCCATTTCAAGTGAGTGGTAACTGATCTGCAGGTGCTTACCATCAGTTTCTGTTCATGGTCAACATGTTATCCAAACAGCAAAGGTATACAGATGATTTTATTGAGTGTAGACTAATGAAAATCTAGTAACATTGGAGCTAGAACATACTCTGAGATTGAAATTCTACTTTCAGGCCAAGAAGATTACGCAATTCTAGATTAATTGGGAATAAGATTGAGCAAGGTTATAAGTAAGTTAAATACTATTGCATAATGGATTACAAGGGCTTGAAACATTGCTTCATTAATTCACAGGTAATCTGATTTTGTGCGTCAAGAATCTGATATGTGCTTATTATTGTTTTACGTATTATTGGACTTACATAAATGTGTCCATGTGGTCTATTGTATCCAGGGGTCTAATCTTAACAGAATGAAAGGTGGTGACAGATGCTGTTATTGTGCTGTATGTGATATGTAGCTAACATCTGTGTTTTTCTCACAGCAAAGCTAGCTGGAGCAGTGAGGAGGAGCGCAAGGGGAGAGGGTGCATGTTGCAGTTCCAGCATTCTCTGATTCGAGTGTTTACTCAGTTTGTGGCTGTCCAGTCAGACCCTCGAGAACCACAAGTCTTCTTCCTGGGCTCTGATTGGCAGGTGGATGTGACTAGGCTGGTGCGCTACTTTCTCAAAGTGGAAGACTCTAAAATTGCTCGCTTACTTGCAAACAGGGTTCTGTCAGGACAGGATGTAGGAACCACAAAAATAAAGGTCAAACAATATCAAAAACTTTAGTTCATAATAACTTAATCAATAGTAGGCAGACAATAATTAGCTTTTACTCTATTTTCAGGTGCTTTCTCCTTTGTCTGACTCAATCCTGGCAGAGAGGATAGTGAAGGTAGTGGATGAAAGAGTGACCATCACTGAACTGGGCCTACAGTTGGTTAGTGGTCTTACACTCAGCCTACAGCTCAACACAGGAAGTAACCAAGTCATCAGTGCCACAGCAACAACACAGGAAATTATAGGCAGTCCCAAACAGGTAATTTAGCTCTGTGGTTATTATATTATATTAATTGATGAGCTGCAGTATCTAATCAATCACTTTGAGTAGACTGAATTACAGAATTTCACATATATGTTAGTGCTGTCGATCGTTTTTTTTTTAACTAATTACCAAATAATAATCGTGATTATTCGCAATGACAAGACTGAAACTTTTTTAAATCTAAAATGTAAATAATTCATGTAAATTGAAGACAAAGAGACTATTTAAATTCAAAATGTGACTGTTTATTTAATTTTTTGTTAAACTTGTAACATAGGTTTTGTCATAAAAACAACATACCTGCAATAAACCATCAATATTCTCCAAATTAACTTTTTGCTTCTCTTCTTTGGTGGCTGTTTCTGGTCTCTTTAGACTCTTGTTTTCCAGAACTCTTTGCCATTAACAGCTTGCTTTCTGAAGCCTCATTCCTTTCATCTTTGGGAAGAAACTTTAGATCTTTAACCTTGCATCAATTGCAGTAGCAATTTTTTGTTCTGTGAGATTAGTGCTGTCCTTCCTTTTAGATAGTCTGAGGTAAAATCACGTTTGAATTTAACTATAGGCTGATCATTCTCTGTTGACCCCATAGTTTTGCATGTGGCACAAGGCTGGCAATACCACTTACTGTAAATTACAATATTTAACACAATATTTATTACTTCTCCAACTTTTTTATATTGTTTTACACCACTCTGTTTACACCAATTAATTTTTATTTTAGGCAGCATACCTTGACAGTGGTCACGCACGCACGCGCACACAAGCGCACACACACACACACACACACACAAAAAAAACAGACAAGAGACGGAGCTGTTCCATTAGTTTGTGAGCATTGGATGTACTAGCTAGCACACTTTCAAAACCACCATGAATGGAAACCTGACAGTTCGGTGCAGCATGTGGGCCGAGCAGGATAGATGTTCACATGGCAGTAAAGTTAGTCTTCTGGCAGCAAACATATTAACTTGTCCTCGATTTTTTCCATTCTCTCGCCACTTTGAGACACTTCCACACTGCCTTCATATGCAGAATTTATAACATGGAAAACCAGAGGAAAATAAACTAGGATTCTTTAATCCTTAAAAGTATACATTATAAAGCTAATAAATAATATTAAAACAATGAAAACCGAACAACATAAATAATAAAAATCTTTACCTATCTAGTGGTGAAGTGTTTGAGGAGGTGGTAGCGGAGGAGAATGGATGGTAGTGGAGGAGAGCCATGGTCATAAAAATATGCTTTACCAAAAAAGCAACACGAAAATATTCATGAACTTAGGACACCAACACAAAACATATCTCCTATTTTCTATAACGATATATTCCAGTACGCTTTTTCAATCACAAGCAGCAGGACTACTGAGCATTCCGAAGATTAGTAAATCCACCAGAGGATACCCTACCTGACCCGCACTAGGATTTTGTGAAGCAACTGCTAAGAAAAGCCGTATATTAAAACTTGATTGATTGATTGATTGAGGCGACAAAGAGGAGAGCGGGATGCTACGCATTAGACACAGCATCAGGGCTGGAACTGACCAATAGGAGAGCAGGATACTACACACAAACACACAGCATCATAGCTGGAACTGACAAACAGGAGCGCAGGATACTACGCACAAATACATAGCGTCAGTGCTAGAACTGACCAATAGAAGAGCAGAATATTTGGTGGCGCATTGAATGCAGTCACATGATGCCCAATTCTGTCTTCTGCCCTAATTTCAATGTCGAATATGTATTTCTCGTATGAGTTTTTTTGTATCTTGAATATTTTTTTGTATAATGAAACTTAATCTTCTTCACATGGCCTTTCATATTTTGGATTTTCCGTAAAGTGAAACATTCAAACTCTCTAGGGACAACTGTATGTATAAAAAGCAGTAAACAATTTCTTGTTTCAAAACTGATTCATTATCCATTTAATGGTAGTTTAACTACCAGTAGAGAACTGAAATAGTTTCTGCAGTTCCTTGTGAGCCTCAAACAGAAGTGACCAAACTGTAATTCATCAACGAGGGATTGAGGCTGGTGTCTGAAGGGAACAGATTTCTATTGACATTCCTTGTTAAACTCCCTACTTGAAAACTTAATTTCTCTTGATTTGGCCTTTGCAACAACTTTAAGGAGTGAGATTTTTGTGTTATTGATTTATTATATTGTGTTACTTATATTCTGCCTTAAATTTGAGAAAAGTGTTGGAGTTTTTTCCAGGCATTTACCAGAGCTGTGGAGTCCAGCCTTAGGTTTCAACATTTCATAGCAAATGAGACAGGGAGTCATGAAAGAAATTTTTTTTGTGAGCTAAATTGATAATAGGTTGTAGTCCAGTCTTTATTTATTTAACTACAATTTTGTCTTGTCCTTATTATCCGATGCAATTGTTTTTGTTTAATCACATGTTTTTTTGTCTCATCTAGTCTAGTTTTGTTTTTTGAAATGTGGGTGTTGACGAACATATTTCAACATAGTTTTTGCTAACGAATTAACATTTGTACCACATTTTTCAGGCTCTGTTAATAAATGTACATTTTATGCCTTTAACACTTAAGTCAATTAACAGTATAGTCTGCAGTTTTGCTGATTTTAATATAATAACGCAGACGTTGACATGATGTTCTGATTGCAGGAGGCTGTGTTAAGCACCTGGCTCCAATTCAGCGATGGGTCCATCACTCCACTGGATATTTATGATCCCACTCACTTCCGGCTGACCGTGACCTCACTGGATGAGGGTGTGATCTCTGTTCTGGACTCATCTATGGCCATCGTGGCTGAAGGTGAAGGACAAGGAATGCTTGTGAGAGCAGAGATGACCATTTGTGAGGTTTGCCAGAAATCCAAGCGTAAGAGCACTTTAGCTGTGGGGAGCGGGAGCTTGACAGTGAAATTTCAGACAAACACCAAACGTCCTGAAAACAGCAGCTTCTACAGTAATGGCACGGGGAACATCACTGGGCCGCTGGGGGGTGTCAGTGGTTGGGATAAGAACAGTGAAAGTGACGAAGAAGAAAAAATTGATTCTCAGATGAAAGTCCTGCAGCCAAAACAGGTTTCGAGTCGAAATTCAGAGCCTGAGCGAGAGGAAAGTGCCTTGACCAAGTTTACCACCACAGTCCAGTCAACAGCACAAGGCTCAACCCTTGGTAGCATCGTGAACGATCTGGAAATGGAACGAGCTAACGATGCATCGGGTGGCGTGAGTAAACCTGGTAATATTCTAAATGGTGGAAAGTTCTTACATACTGGAAAAGCTGGAAGTGATGGAGCTCTCTGGAGTGGGAATGGAGTTTCTGAAGGCTCCATGCTAAGTACCGGGAAGGCTCCAGGAAACTTAGTGAATTACAACAACTACCCTCCTGAGGTAGAAATCATTAATCAAGATCCAAAAAATTACTATGATGAGAGTGACGATGATGGCATTGAAGGACCACTTTCAACCCGCCCACTGACAGATCTAGAGATTGGCATGTACGCACTACTAGGCGTCTTCTGCTTGGCTATAATGGTATTTATGATTAACTGTTTATCCTATATGGTCAAATTCCGCAACAAGCAGACACCTGCTCAAACTTCAGAGCAGACCGGTCATCGACATGACTGGGTGTGGCTTGGAACGGATGCCGAGCTCATTATGAATGTCAATGGAAGCCCTTTGCAACATAATTCTCATAACTCATCAGTAATCGACATAGCACCAAACACAGAGCCATGTGGAACTCTCACTCGCAGAACCTCCTGCCAGGTTTCCTCTTTATCAAGTGACTCTACAACTGCACCTAAACCTGGTCGAAGTGAATCCCTACACTCTCCCACCAGTAAGAGGAAAAGGGTTCAGTTCACCACCTTTGCTTCTTTGGACCGAAAGTCTTCTTCTCAATCTTTACCCATGGAAAATGGACACGGTGTGAACTGGGTAGAGAAAGAGGACCATTATGTGATGCCAGAGATGGTGACCACAGACTCTTTCCATCAAATGTGAATTGGACTCCATTGCTGCCTCATTCACTCCCTTGTTCATGAACTCAATGCCATGGGGAGTTTTGCTTCAATCCTTATGAAAACCTGATGTGTGAAAATGTAAATAATGCTTTGTAATTTGGTAAATATTTCAGGTTTTACCAAGACTGATGCTGAATTATGCAAGACAGTTGACTATGAGGACCAGCGATATACAATCACCTAAATGCCTTATTTTAGAAGGATCTCATTCTGTTTTGCTCTACAGAAGTAATACATTAAACAACTGATTTTTTTAGGATAAGACTGGTTCTGCCTTGACCGATCAGTGTGAGGTGAAATGCAATTTTAAGAGTACCCATGAAAACTAACCTCTGGCCAGATGACAAGCTCACTTCCTCACAACCTTAATGTATTTTAAACACTGAGACGGCCCCACGTTGCTCTGACTCTGGTGTCCCTGAACCTTGGGATTTTTACATACATGAGTGCATGTGATTGTTGTACAGAGCAAGTCAACATTTGAAGCTATATTATAACCCTGAATCTATATGTAATCACTTGTTCTATTTCTCATTAAATGTCCCAAGATAAACATGGATATTTAGATGTTTGATATTGCTTTTTATCATAGATTAAGAATAGAGGTGATGTTTGGACTTTATATGTGATATAAATAACCTCCTGAGAGATTTTCATGGTTATTTTTTGCATAGAGGCATAAGTAAACGATAGGCCACCAGATCTTTAGCAACAACTGATGGGTTAAAACAACATGACTTACAGTGTTGTTCACATGATTTTTAAAAGCTTTGCCTGGAGAATCGCTTTATGAGACATTTTTTTGAATGGGTATTGTGTTTTAATGGTTGGTCCTGAAGTCGGTCGTGGAATGGTCACCATCTTTTCCTTAAAGAAATCAACATTAAAGGTAAATAAGGAACTTAACAAACCACTTAATTGACTAGTGACAGTTCTAAAACCTTTTACTTCAATTTAATGTAAGTTATGGGTTTTAAATGGTTGGTCCATTAAGCACTTTCAAAATGCAATATTTTTTTTAGTAAAAAAAAAAGTATTTGAATCACCTCATATTTTTGGCCCGGTAAAATGCGCTATTTACGCATTGAGTCTGACATGGAGTTTGAGTCCAGAAACTCATCAGGACATGTCCACACGGTAAATCACACATTCTTACTCTTACAATCAATGATTTCTAATGTCGGCATAGTTATTGTAAGAGTCTTAAAGTGTGAGCTTAGTTTGATAGATGCAGAGATAAAATTACATTTTCATTCTTGTATGTTAAGCATAGAAAAAGCTACTTACTGTGTGGACCTCCAAATCCTTACACAGGACAGTTGGAAAAGCACTAGTTTTTAGAGCCACCCTTGTTTACAAGTTCTTTATTGAACTGTTCTTTCTTGACAAACCAGGTGAATGTGAAGTACTGCTCACAAACAAAAGTGATCTTTCCATGTTTTTGCAAACGACAGAGAGAAAAATCGAGCCATTTCTGACAAATAAAACATTAGGGTCCAGACACCTGAAAATGCACTTTTTTGGCATTGTTTACCCATTGTGGGACAACTGCTCGCACACTTCCAGGTCAAACTGTGTTGCCCAATCATTATAGAGAGGGGCTGTACTAGCGATTAATCTGACTGGCAAGTAGGTGGGGCTAAAAACTTGAGCATGTTTAAGAACAACAAGCTGTTTTCAGCTCACAAAAAGGAATAAAATATTGCTGAAACATAAAAAAAGAAATGAGGCAACAACATTTCAAGATGCCAGCAATGTCAGAAAATTATAATATGGCACCTTTATCAGTTAAAACAATAGTGTTCATTAAACTGGATGTTCGTTTGGATATTCCAAACATAATGTAATCATTTATATAAATAATAAAAAAAAGTAATAATAATATGGATTTTGAAGTGAAAATGTCTATCTAAACAAGCAGCTACTACAAAAGGGTTTTTGTTCCAACCCTGTTTCAAGAGACACATTGCTATAACTTCAAGGCAAGATGAGAATTAGAAGTATCAGGTGTGTTCAATTAAGTTTGCAGCAAAACTGTGCAGGACTGCAACCCTCCAGGAATTGAGTTTGACACCCCATGAACTACAAGAACCAGGTTTCTTATCCAAGTCTGCTTTTCATGTGTGTTGGAACCTTTGTGGCATGCACTTTTTTATGGTAATTCACCTGTCAATCATAATCTTCAAAGATATCTGCATAAAAACAGTTTCATCTTGAAACAGTGACAGGACAAGCACCTTAAAAAACGCCTTAAACAATGCAATTCGATGAAGATGTTCGTGCTAGTGCATAAAATACTTAAAACACAAAAAATGAAAAGCTTCACATCAAACAGATTAGGTCCCAGATCCCTTATTTGATGTAATAATTGAATGAAAATCCGACATGACTTCAAATGTGAGTCACATCAAGCGAGTGCATGAATGTATTACAGACTCATAACTATTAGTTTCATAATAACATTATCAACTCATTAAAAATAAGAAAGTAAAGGCTTACAATGGAAGGGATATAAACAAGGAAACACAGAGTCATACAGATGCAAATAATTGTTTTAAATACATGTAACTAAAGGTCCAAAAATAAAGCCAAATAACTAACAATTTTCACACTAATAATGATGAAAAAAGGGTACCAGAAGAGGTGTGCTATTTTGACAACATGGCTGTTCTGTTCCCAGTTTTGAGATGAACAGTTACTATCTTTAAAATACTTTAATCAAACCTTTCAGCTAGCCTGACATTCCAAGCAAAGGCAGCTGAATCCCTTTTAGCCCTTTTTCCCTTTAAACCTGGATCTAAAGAAATTCATCCCTTAAGCACAAAAAAAGTATATTTCTATGCATCTGTACACAATAAATAAGAACCCGAAAACCCAGATCCAGCAGAAATTAATCAAATTGTTCTTTTAAAAATTGATCAAACAGCACAATATAAATAGAAATAATGATTAATTTGTATCCCAGTACATTCCTGACGTTGTCTTGGCATTGACGCAAGAGCCCAGCACTCTCACAGAATAGAGGTGACACAGAGATGAGACAAGTGTTCTCTCCCTCTCATGGTCACTGAAGAGTCTCCAGCAGTCTCTGATAGCATCTCCTCTCCTCTGTCGGGTCGTGGCTTGTTCTTATGTAATTCTTTCCATTTCTCACCAGCCTCTCCCGGAGCTCTGGTTCATCCAGAAGTTTTCTAGACAGGTTTACAAACTCCTAGAGAAAGAACGGCAGTTTAGACAAATGAACATCGATGATGATTAAAGCATATTTTTATTGAATGATTAATCATTAAATGATTAATTTACAAAATTAATAAACAAAAAAAATGTTAGATGTATAACATATTATACCTGAAATCTGAATGAAAAAATGAAAGACTTCATTTTGGTCTCCTGATCACTGATGCCACTTACACAATATCTACAGCACCAGTACTTGGCTGATGACATGCTTTCTTTGTCTGTCCTGCTGGTAATCATTTTAATGCTTCTAAAAGCTTCCAAAGGCAAATTAGTAATGAAAATTAAGGGTAATGTAGTGTGTGAAATAGTGTACAGCTGGCTTGACTTTATTAAAATGTACTTGCACTGCAGTCTAAAAACATTAAAGTGAACATAATGCTTTTTAGTTCAAGTAGTTTAAGTTGATTCCATTTAGCATCTGTTTATTTAGCATCTGTTTTCAAATAGATATACATACACATATAATTAACACACTTCAAACAATAAAAAACACAGTGTAAAGAATGAAAAAGCGTTTTAAAAGAAAAAATCTGAAAACTTAGAATCCTAGAGGCCAAAATAGGTTCAAATAAGTAAGAGTGGGGTTAAACTTTTCAGAGTTTGTGTCTATGTGATAAGCATAAGATCTCAAATAATATAGAAAATAAATAATCTATTTGACAAATGCATAAATTGACCTTAAATTTGATTCTGGTTGGTAGGGCTGAACAATGTGTCACATTTGCAATTAAATCACATTATTACTACACACAGTTTTCAAATCACAGAAACTGCAATAAAATCCATCAATCATTTCAGACAGTCATGTGAGAGCGATCCACAGATTTATTTATTTGTTACGGCAACTTTGTATGACTAAAATATGGTAAAACTACTTACTCTTTTTATATTTCTTAAACATTTAATTGGGCTAATAATTTATTACTGATGTTTATAACAATGTTCACACCAGGTTTTATATTTGCTCAAGGCTGGAAGATCAACAAATCAATTATTATAGAGCTGCTTGATTAAGTTGAATAAATGCAAATCTTGTTTATATCAATTGTTACATCGCAGGATTTCACTGTATATCTGTTGAGTTCATTTAAATATTATTTTGTTAAGAGTCCAGTATTCATCTCAAGTTATTGTTAACAAAATACAGAACAGAAAATTACATCACAAAATTGGTTAAATTAATTACTTACTTTCCAAACTCATTCAGCTGTATTGGATGGTATTAAATGAAGAAAAAACTATTAGCAAGTTATAAATGACTAGTTGTAACCTCTCAGGCCTGAAACATTTTACAAGTATCAGACAAACATGGAAGTGTGTTTCTAATGGCTTGCCAAACAAAAATATCTTACTTTTTAGTGTCTGAATGGACAAGCTTCTCAAACAATTTACCAACGTTAATTTTTTTAGGAGAATAGCCAAAAAAATATTCACCACCATAAAAACAGGATTTGAATTGTGTGAAATTGTCAAGAAGCAAAAAAGTATAGGTTTCCGTTATAAAGGGCACACACTCTGTAGCTGTTAAGGGAATGGAAAAGGTTTAACAATGTGGTGTTATACATTCATGGACAGAACTCCTCACTCTTGAGATTAGACAAGTATTACATGATTTTGTCTCAGAGATTGTCAATCTGACCAAAACACTCGCGACAGTCTTTGAACCTCGAGCCTCCGGTGGCCTCTGTCATCCACTCATCTCCATCGTCTCGAAGGGGACTCATGTTAAGGTTAGCTCAAAGCCAGTGAAACAGTCAGAAATAAAAGGAAAACAGAGGTCATGAAGAAGAGAGAAATGAGAGAGCTGTGTGAGGACAGCCATCGTGATGAAACCTTCGGTAAATGAGTGCGTTCGACAGGAACAAGCTCTAGAGGGAAGGGTCTGGGTCTTTGCTAAAAGAACTTGAATAGATTGGGTCAAAATGTTTGTAGGGTTCGTCCGTTTGAGGAAATTATGAAACGAATAAAAACCTGCAACTGTGAGGTGCGTGTCTTAGTCTCAGCACACAGAGTCACATGTGCAGGAAGAATTTTAATTATGTTTTTAAATATAATTAATTAAATCTATTCTAATGATGGACATGAAGAGTTCACAAACAAGCAAACTTTTCTCTGAAAGGAATCTCATGCTCAGAGTTCAGAGTTGTTCTTGTCCTGTAGAAGGGTTAATACAATTGTACTGTACATTTACTTAAATGTACAAATTTGAAAACACACGATCATGACTGGTAAGTCATTGCGTCTCTAGCTATGCTCTGGGTGTGAAACTTTCTCCCTTGAATAAGAAAATAATTGAATTGCCGGTCTCACAGCTTTGGTTTGGTAAGTTTGTGTGCCACCCTCTTGTTAATCAAACCATTGATGTAACAGCTCTTAATGAAGCTTTTCACAAATAATCTCAAGCTGATGTTATAAGTAATGTTAAGTATAAGTAGAGTTGTTTAGTTTGTGTTGATAATCAGAAGAATCCTAGTCTTTGTTTTGCAGATGAAGCTCCTAACTAGCTCCAAACTTTCCTAATCACTGGAATAAAAGGAGCAAATATCTTTCTGATGCTTGTTTTAAAGACAACCAGGTAATAAAAGTAAGCATGTTTTATTTTTGCTCTGGAGGAACTTAAAATAACTGTTAAATGGCAAGTCCTGCACCATACAGTTACTGATGTTAATGATCAGGATCATGATGAGAGAACACAGGGGTTACGTGAGCTTGTCTTTCTTTTGTGGACAAATTCCACAAATTTCTGAATAAAGCTTCATTTTACTATGGCAACATTTTCTGTAAGCGAGTAAGAGGAAACAAGAGTAAAAAAAAAATTAATAATAAAACAGTGTAACTTTTAGTCAAATTTAAACTTAATGAACCATTTCCTGCGATGAGAACTTTTTAATCGTGACACTAAATCCTTTTCTCTTTTTGGCCAACAGTTTAGATCAGGTTAGTTTTCTCTTAAATCTTTGTAGCAGCTCAATATAATACCTGAAGCTATTGTCCACATTGAAATACGTCTATAAAATACAACCACAGAACAATCAAACTTTGTCATGTAACCCACAGTGTATGAGTTTGAATATTTGGCATGCATTCAATTCTGCTAGCACTTGCAGTGTGTTTACAATGTGAATGTTTCTCGTGGTCAAATTAAAAATAAGAATGTTTTTCATAATTGCTTAGCCATTGCTTAGAATCTTCAGGAGTTTTAAATAATCTGGGATTAAGTCATGTTTGCATTATGACTGAAGATTAGTTTTTGTTTAATGATTTTCAACACTTTTATTAAGATCTGCCAAGGCTTTTCTCTTAAATTGTTTGGAGTAGAGTATGGAGGGGAGAGATTGTAAAATAAAACCAAAATGTATTACGAAATACACATCTATCTTTTTAAGAGATTTGTCAGATATTACCCTCAAGCAAAGGCCACTGATGTACATCCTCACTGCTAGAATGATTGATATGAGATCATTGGCATGTAAAATAACACTGGATCTTTTCAGAAAAATATGAGTAAAGCCACAGCTGTGTAAATGATTAAGGATCTATCTATCCATAAAGTAACTGTAGAAGTGAGAATAAAGCTGTATGAGTTTGTTAGTGTAGCGTGCTGTAGGACAGCTCATCTGCAATCTTTCCTGTGTTAACAAGCCTCTTCGTTCAACAAAATAAAGTCCAGCCTTAAAGCTCTCATTTAGCTCCTTACAAAGGCAGAGGTCAAGGCTTAACATGGCACACAGGCATGAGTCATGCTGGACAGAGCTAGGAAAAGCACTGATGCTAAATGTCACCATAGAAAAGGCTTCAGGGTTAGTTAAATGCATGTTATATACACGGAACACTGGCTACTTAAGAGCCAGCATAACAGCCAGAGATGCAAGATATAATTGGTCAGATCTTCTGCTTTGATGTTTTTTTTTAAAGTTAACAGGCAAATATATCTGTGTTGGCATCTTCCATAGATACAAGTATAAAAAAAGCTACATTTACCGGTTTTAGTTTAATAAATAATAATAAATACAATGTTAGTATTTAAAGTCTGTTATTAAGAACTAAATATTAAGTGAAGTGAAGGTAAAATGTTGATTTAGTTGTATTCTACAGTAATATACTACTCATTAAAGGTATATGTCCAAGCATATAAATAGAGAGGTGAAAAGAAAAAAAGATATAACAAGTATACAAGCAATATGAAAAACCACACCCTGGAGAAGATTGTGACTCTTTTAAAATGCATTTAAAAGAGCGGACTCCAGCTGGATTCAGTGCTTTCAGCTATCATATTCCATGCGTCGAGCTCCTCTTGAACAAGAGACAGCATCAGAAGCATCACTTCTGGACTAAAGACAAAAAGGACTCGACTGCTGCAGAGTTATCTAAAGTTATGTTCTGCCTTTTTAGCTTGAAAACAATAATGACAAAATTTATCTAACTATGTACTATTTCTTGTTCAAATCTGTTTTAGTGGGTCCAGTGGGCAATTTTTTAAAACCACTTAGTAAAATGAGCTTTTATTCTCAGATATAGAAGGGGGACCAGTGAACTGTATAAACAAAATCTAGCTTAATGTAACCTCCAATACATGACCTATGAAAAAACTACTAAGAAATAATCTGAAACAATCTTATTTTAGAATATAAAAAGGTCCACACACCTAATGGAATTGAGATTCACAGAAACATTTAGAAGGCTTCTCTGTAGGGAGATTGTTCGCTAGGTTTACATCTCTGCTGTTTATTGCAGATGCAGTGATGCTCCTCACCCTTGGATGGTGCTCAGGGGTAGTGATGTGCCGTTGTGAAAAGAACAAATCTTCAAAATGACTCATGAGTAACAACTCTTTTTGGGAGTTAGTTTTCTTTGGTGCATGCAGATTACATGCGGATAATCAAAAGAAACCGGTGAGCACATTCATTTACTCAGATTTGTGTATTTTGCTCTATTTTTTTTATCTTTGTCTTAACAATCTGCATGTAGATACTTTTTTCCATTTAAATAATATAAATGAATCGTTCGAATCAACCACTCTTTTAAATGACAAAAAAAAAGTAAAAAAAGGAACAAATCACCAAACCGAGGCAAACTTCCCATCACTATTCATGGGACAATAGGCACAGACTTGCACAGATGTTTTATAATCTTTGTGGAATTGGTGAGCTTGTGTTGGCGTCCATTGTTTACAACTGACTTGCGTTCAGGCTTAAAATTTCAGATCGAAAATGTAGATAAGTGTGTGATGACCTTAACTGGTAGGTTGTTGATAGAGGTGTGTATAGGCTACAAGATGATATGAAGCTACAATCAAGAACATTTATTCTTCCATAGCAAACATATGAAACTATTTTATGCCACTTTTGCTTAAGCCAGTGAAGGGATGCCATCCATGAAATGTCAAAACAGCCCTCGTTGGTTAAATCCCTTGCGGAAGCGGGACCCCCAGCACTCTCCCAAAGCCAAACCCTTAGTTTCTCTGCTCAGTCCTGCTACTTGACCCTTCTACTATACTGCAGGGGTCATGTGGCTGGATGAATGTATTTGTCTCAGCTTAGCATGTATGTCTTTAACCTAGCTAAATAAAATGTGTGTCTACTGTTCAATATCACCAATTGGTAATGCACATAGTCTCAAATGTTTGACAGCTTTATTTGTCTGAGACCCGCCCAGGAAGCCGTTTGACTGACGTGTAAACAACCAGTTCCATTCCACTTCACTCAAGCACCATGTTTCCGGACGTGGAAATGTCAGCAGCATGCAACAAGTTATACAATGTGATTAGCTGTTCTTTATAAACACTCAGTCTCAGTACACATGAGTACACATTGTCTCGATTGGATGGATGAACTTTCAAAGCAACAAAAATAAACAAGGCACTCTCTTCGATTGGAAAAATTCAAAAACCAATCACATTGCAACTTCAGGATTCTAGAAGTGCTGCCACTAAGTGGCTTGAAATGCATCAGACCTATAGCCAACATTCTGTCGACATGACGTCTGAAGCTGGGACTAATGAAGTCCCAACTACAGAAACATGTACTAAATCTTGCTACCTAGCCCAAAATTAAAACTTTTACAGTCAGTAAATCTTGAGAGTTGATTCAGTAAAAAGTTTTATCTTTAATTTATATTAACCATACACTTAGTTACCAAACATTTATTTATTATTTATTTACTATTACCAATTTTATAAATGTATTCCTCCTAAACTGGCTACCAGGAATCACACATAGTTTCCTAGAAGTCACTTAATCCAGCAAGAGTCACAACAATATTAACTGACATGTTTGTTTGGGCTCATGTGTTCATGCTCAAGATCAGCCATCTCACTCAACCTGAGGATCAAACTGAGCTGATAATGTCCTGAAGCAACTTATATGGATCACTTGGGATGATCCAGCAGCTCCTGAGGGGATTGCCATTCTCTCTTTCCATCAAAGACCATTTCATAAACCTGACAACAAAATGTTTCTTCTTAAATTCAAAAAGCAATCTGATTTTAAGTATTTTGATGACAGCAATTATTAAGATTTTTGTTCACTCCATTATGGCACAGCAACTAATAACTTTGTTAGACATAATGAGAAGACATCACATTTGAAAATGTCATTGTCATGGAAAAGCTCTTTTCACTTAGATGTCAAAGACAGTCCCAGTTGTATAAACGCAGTTGGTTTGTCAAAATGGACGCATGTTATTCCAAAAAAATCCCTGCTTTGGCAAAATGATTTTTTGTGGTACTCCAGAGATTTGAGCTTTCAAGCTTTTTTCAGAGTGCTTTTAATGCTAGAGAGATGAGCAAGATAAATGAAAGGCAGGAAATTATTCAGAAGAGCAGATTGGGTAAGGGATAGAAGATTTGGCCTGTGAACCTTTAAGCTGCCTTGGGCCTCTCTTAGCCGTTTAGCATGGTGGTACAATGAACACTAAGTCTGTCTGTTCCTCCTAAAGAGCTAAAACAGGTTAATGCTTAGTCGCCAGAGGATAGAGAGCGATCAGAAGAGCAAATAAACTGGACTCTCGCTTTTACTGCAGGCTTTTAGAGCCAAAGATTTTCTGAGTAGACTCAGGAATCACTTCTTAGATGAAGATTATCTGCAGATAGGCTTTAAATATTTGCAACTATGGTGAAACAATTGCATTTTTTTTACAGATATAACCATTGGGAAAAGTTCTAGATTAGAACTTTAATCAACAGAATATAGAAATTAAATTAGGAAATTTTCAGTGGTGATGAATTAAGAAACCAAAAAGAGCCTGCTATTTTGACATTTATGAGCTGATGCGAAATGTTTGTATCAGAGCTGAAAACTTTTAACTGCTTTTATTAGAGCCAGTGATGAAGAGAATAGGGCTCTTGGTAGAAAATACTGAGCTAAACCTCTTGCACTGATCTAGCTGGCCATATATGATAATCAAAGCAGAACTGCTGCTAGCAATTACACCACACTGGAATCAGCTTCCTAAGATTCTTCAGATGGCCTTGAGAAGTTAAAACTGATGCTGGAAACAGGGTGTACAGTTCAATATTAGTATTTCACATCATCTGGTTTTATTCTGAAAAAGAGCTAATAAAGTGCAATCCAGTCAGAGGGAGAGCTAATGGCTCCGGCAGACTCACAGAGAGAAGCCTTGGCCTAGTGTAGAGAGTTAGGGTTATCAGTACATAATCTCCCACTCATGCATAGAGGTCTATGTATTCAAATACATCTTAATTTCCCTTTACCAAGTGATATTGCTGGAGTGGTGAAATGCTTTATCATTTAGTAGGTTAATATTGTGTACTTAAAACTGTTCTTTGCAGGTCTGTCTTAATGTTGTTGTTTTTTTAAATGTAGCTTATAATATTGTTAAAGATTGAAAATGAAAGACTGTCAATTAATGTATCATAATGTCATATTTATTATATACTCAAATAAAATGTAGTATGTAATATGTATTAATATTCATCTTTAAAATTTGAGAAAGAACAAACGTTTGTGTAATATATCATAATTCTATGTAGATTTATATCATAATATCATGCATTGTTAATGAGTAATGTTTGCCTAAATGTTTCCGACTATGCAGATGAACCCCTGCTGTAGCAAGGAATTGTGTTTCTAAAGTTTATGTATATTGTCTTAGTTTTTTCTTTGAAAGCTACTACATTATACGTGGGTACTTTTTTGTGCCCCCTAATCTGTTTGTGTGTATAAGGGTCAAGATTTAGCCACATTCAGGGCGTTTTCCCACCTGACTTGTAAGTTTGATAAAAAGTGAACTACAGTTCTCTTCCTCTTTTAGTTCAGTTTGTTAAGGCAGGTGAGAAAGCAGTCTGTAAAAACACTGCTGGGTTATATTCTCTTGTTTGGTTGAATGTTTGTTTGAGGGTGAAGCTACAAGATCAAAGGACAAGTGAGGGGTCAATGCTGAGCTGATGCAAGCATAAACTCATTCTTTCCAATCTAATGATAAGTTTAGATTTTCATACTTGGTCTGAGCTCTCTTCGTCATCCTGACTCTATTCGTCATCCTGTCACTGACACTTTGAAGCTGACAGGATTGTAAAGGACACCTATGTTGAAAACCTTTTGAAGATGTTCAGACATAAAAGTGTGAAAGAACGGTGTGAATACACTAGTGAGGTTAGTGAAGTCTCTCACTCGCATTCAATTTGCTGTTTCGGATGTTTGGCTCTTAAATGACATTTTAACACAGGGGTGCTAAAGGTTTTAGCAGGCACATCCCCTATTGCTAATTTATGTCCATGTTTGATGCAAATTGCTGTTCTCTGTCACTTTAAAATACATTCAGTCTGCTCACATTTTGAAAAAGGCGCTAGATCGTTGACGCATGTCTATTAACCAAACTTGCACCTTCGTGTCACATATCACTATTCCCCCTTACTTAAACTCGCTCCCACCGAAGGCACAATGAGAGTTTTTGCAATATTCGGACAAATATATTCTTGTATTATACTATTATTTTAGAGAAGCATGGTGTTATTGCTGTAGTCACCACTAACCTAAATTATTAGATCTAATAGTGTTTTAATCAAAGAGAATGTAACACAATTATTAAAATAATTGAGTAGATAAATGATTATGTCTTGAATGTTAAAACACTGTAAAGGTTAACAACTTCAACTTATGGTTGAATTCTTAACTATAATAAAACATAGTATTTCATTAATGTATAAATGTTCATATTTTTTGCACTAAATATATATATAGTAAATTTAGTGCAAAAATTATGAACATTATTACTATTATTATGATATTATATTAATCTAAATTAAGCAAAATCAAATCTACGTATTAGGAAAAAAACATTCTGAAATACAGAGATTTTACTTTTTAAATTAAAAGCTATTTTAGGAGCTGTCGTGTTGTAATCCGAAGCATCATAAACCTTACCTGAGGGTTTGAGTACAGCAGTCCTGTGACCTTATGCTCAACGATTGCAGCATTTCCAGGAATATCTCTCGCTAAGACAGGCAAACCTAAGTCCATGGCCTAAAACACAGGATATTTGGTGTTTTAGCAATAATTGTTTCCTGGCACAACACATTTGGATTTGTTCACTTTGCAGGTGCATTTATCAGAAGCTATTGAAAGACTTTCAATGTATTTGTCAGTATTTCACTGCAATCTATTATTATGGCTTCACAAGAGCAATTTCAACTGAGAGCATCCACTTAAAGTTAGTGTGGGTAATTTCCAAGATGTACATTTTAACCATAGCTATCTTAATTAAAAAGACGAGGTGACATAGACTTCAACAGACTTTGTGGTAAATTAAAAAATCAAAACAAAAAAACAAAACAAAATATATAACCTGAGATAACAATGTTCTCCAGTCATATGAACATATTTATTAATCAATACATACATAAAGTGAATTACATAAAACATGCTAGATAAATTAGATGCCCAGATATCTAACTAGTCTAGCTTGAAGAATGTTCTCACAAGACTCAAAATCAAACTTATCATAAGGTGCTATCTTTCTTTCTGCAACTTTCTGCTGACACTCGGTTTAGGTTTGTTGTGGATAATGAGCTGTTGTCAGTCTATTTATAAAAAGAGAAAACAGCTACTTAGTGCAATAATCCCTCCACGGGCCGGACTAATCTGGTCAGTGTAAAAACATTCTGATTATGTCCTCATAATATCCTTTCTCATAACAGGCACTACACACACTGCAAACAGGGAGTCAAATTGACATTTGTGTTCATTTAAGCCTAACACGATTTTATTGATTTTTAAATAAATGTATACCTAATAGCTACTATATAACAAATGTAAAGGGGTAGTAAACTGAGGTAGTAAACGCTTCATCTGCGGACATACAGAGCTAATGGAACAATAAAACAACAATAAAGTTTAAATTGAAGTTTCATAACTTATATGTAGATTTTGTTCAAGCCAGAGCAGAAGTGACCCAAGCTGCATAATGACAAACCAGAGGGACATTCAACCTCCCCCAGATCATTTGTCATGCATTAGCTTAGTGGCTAGCAAGCAGTCATGGAAGAGGCACTTGCAGTCCTGTAGGAGAGTTCTTCTAAAGCCGAATTTGTGGTTGGATGTCTACGAATTGCCCGTTGTGGATGGTTTTGCGTGCACGATTTGTCAACAAAGCATTCGACGTTTGTCCACTCCGTCCTGCACGGTCTTTACTCGGACCAATATTGCTGTGATAGGAATGCTAACTGCTAGCAAACCAAAACACAACACAGATGCTAACAAAATACAGGTTTTATTTACCTTCTCATAAATCGCGTAAATATAACTCCTTACATACATCTGCTGCTGCAGTAGAAAGTACTGATCAATATCACAACATGGTGTGACAACAATGCTAACTTCTAGCTAGCTAAAACTCACCACAGATAACAAAGAAAGGTTATTTACTTTATCGTTAAAGTTTTACTTCGTTATACAGTGTTTAACACAGAGCGAATCCGAGAAAGTGAGTGAAAGAGCTCGGTCTGCTCCACTTCGTCCAATCACAGAGCTCATGCTTCATGCTCTGCGAAACCTCGATGCAAGGTTAGAACATTTGAGAAGCAGACGTCGAGCTTCACATAGGCGTTATGTCAGGCGAGGTTATGTCAGCACGCAGCTTTCACAGAGGGTAATTTGTCGAGTCGATGCAGAAGTATGAACGGCAGAAGATGAACCGCAAATGCTTTGTTTTATTTGTATAAGTTATACAAGTTATATTATTTGTATGTATTTTAATAAAAAAAATTGCTAAGGCAAAAATGTTTCATTTATAAATAGTAGGCAAATAAAACAAGGTTTCAATTCCGAGGAGGATAAAGTTAAATTTTATGTGGTTCCCAACTACTGTGTTTCACATGCTGATTAGTATGGGAGTATGCCACTTCTAAACATACTACATTTAAATACATTGTTGTTTTGACCCAGGTTTCGTGAATTTTGTCTTGTTTATATTTTTTTTGCTAACTTTTAACTAAGATGCAATCATGCAAATACACTGGGAAAACCTTCCAATCAAATTAATTTAATGTTAATCTCTTTCAGTTAAATCCCTCCCTCAATATAGAAAAAAGACACCCTGTGAGATAATGGCTAGAGAGTTTCTGTATTGGTCAGTCCTGCTATGGTTTGGGCTCATAAAAGACACATTCTTTCCAACCCAAACTAACTGAAAGCACAGCTTCAGTAAGATTAAAACCACTTTGATTGAGCTCTTTTGGTCAACTGAAAAAATACTATTGTAATTGTATTTAACTAAAATATTTATGTCATGTAACAATTTTCTACTTTGCCAAAGAATGGCATTACCTTGAACGTGATGGTAACAAGGACGCAGATTGATGCTAGCCAGGAATTTAATATATTCATACATATACACAAGAAAAAAAGAAAATCTTGGGCAAACGTAAGATCTTCAGATCTTTCTCTTGCTTCCTTCCTTAATTCTTTCCTTTATTTTATTATTTCTTTCTATCATTCTTTCTCTTCTGCCTCCCATCCTTATCTTAAAATCACTTCCTTGATTTCTTTGATTTCAAACAGAACATCTTGGTCAAAAACTCAGATGTTCACTTTGTAGAGACCTTTTAAAAGCATTAAATATAAATACTAACTGGGAGCTCTCTGACAAACCTCTAAGATGGCAGCTGACATTCCCTCTGAGATGGATGAGTTGACCAGGGCGAATGATTTCTGCATGACAGCGTGCAGCTCATCCTGACACAAATCATTTGCTAGAACCACTCCGACACATCTACAAGCACACACACACATTCTCTCAAGGAATATTCATATAATTTAAAAGAACAGTTTAAGATTGGGCACTTTTTTTAAAAGCACTTTCATAGCATGATCAACAATACGATAAAATATTTCACAAGGCACATGATTGTCTTTTAGCCAAGGTGAAGCTTTAACCAGCTCTAAAACGAAGAAGAGACTTTGAAGATTAAGCACCTGAAAGTGTTGAAGGCAGATGAAAGAAAAGAAGAGCAGATCAAGAGAAGAGGGATAAAGACGTAAGATGATATTTACCTCTTGACACTCTCCTCAACCTCTGCCGAAAACACCGGATCCATCTAAAAAGAAGCATTAAAAACTAAATGCATTTAGATTTAAAAATGTTTTGGGGAAATCACTCTCACTCTTAACCTGAAGTACATGGAAACCCATAGCACCAGATAATTGTATTCTTTAAACAAGATGGAGCTTAAGATGTTGATTTTTTAAAAAAAATGTAAATATCTTCATAACTTTAAATAACTTTATTTCACACTTGGGTGCATGATCTGTTTCCAAGCACACATGGTCCTGGAAATGGCTCATATTTAAAAATGAGTGAAAGCTTTATGTTCTTTGAATCTTATCTTGAAGCAACTGGGATCTTAACTTGAGGTGTAGAGCAGTGTTCCAGGGAACATATCACAAGCTTTAGAATGAATCAATCACTATAGAATGAATGCTGATTTTGATGAAATTGCTTTTTTTTTGTCTGTATGGTCTTTCACATGTATTGTTAACTCATTATGAACACATTCAGTCATACCACAAGAAGAATTAGCAGGAAAAGGAAAGGGATTGCATGAACATGTGGCACACATCTGTGAATATGAAATAATAAAGAGCAGAGAAAATTGTAGGAGGGAGACAACAAATATAAACATGAAAGACTAATGTGAGAAACATGGCTCTGTTTTAGCCTTAGTTTTCTGTTTTAATGTTAGCTTTTTTAGCATAAGCTGCAATGCTAGAAACTATGGCTAAAATGGTTGCTTTTCTCATTCAAGCTGCAACTTCTCACTTTCCAACCGTGTGGATAGGAAGTGACTGCAGTTGTAATTCATCATCTCACCAATTGAGGCTAGTCCCAGAAAAGAGCAGATTCCAATGACACATCTAACTACTCGTCTCATTAGTTTTTTCATTCATTCTGAACTTCATGAGGAGTCTTAGGGCTTGCTTTTTAGTTATTTCTTTCTTTTGGTTATATTAAGATTTAAAGTTCTACATAATTAAGGGTGGGGCAACTCAAATGCATTGCAACAAGAGAATAAGATTATAGTGGTGTAGTGTTCAGTTAATGTTTGTTTCTATGGTTACTAAAGTCACGCAAAGATAGATACAGTGAATAAACAAACTAGGGCTACCTGTGCCGATATTCTAAATTAATGAAAACCTGCCAGCCAATCAATCAAGTATTCAGACAAACCATAGCATAAATGTGTAATATATGTCTAAATTACATCAAGATTAAATACATGGTTATATTGAATACAGGGAGAAATATTGTGATTATTTTGATTCCCTTTCAGGAACTCGAGCTGTGTCCAAACGCTATGGGGGAATGCCACATAGCATAGATGACGTCACACCTGTTCGTTTGACGAGATTTGACACATAATTCAGAGCCGGAAACGTAGCGAGCATTCCCCCATAGCATTTGGACGCAGCGTCTCGTTCCCTTAGGGAACCTTGATTACATATGTAACCTGAGATGTTCTCGAACCCAGTTTAACCTTTTTTTATTCCCATTTTATTTATATATTTTTTATATAATTCTATGCTACAATTTTAGAGGTGTTATCTTATTTAGTATGAATATTACTAGATGTCAAGTGAATAGGGAGGAAAGAGAGGGTTGTGAGTCCAGGAATAGAACATGACCCAGGATTTGAACTCGAACAAAGCTGTGTGTCATCTTCACTAACCCTTAAGCTAACACAGGAAGCATAGACAGGTGTCGTCACATCCTCTTGGATAAAGGGTTGGATCGGTCAAAGCGGCAATTTTGTTCGTAGGCTCTCACTAAGATCACTAGACTGCTTAAGTTTGTATATGTTTTTGAAATCTGTTTATTTTAATTTAATTATGTCAAGAATTATGTTAAGAATCTATTTTATATTGCATTGCAGTCTGGTGAGAACAAAACTGTTGAGAAAACATTTATATGATCTATTCATTTTCTTTTTTGTAAGTGGTTAAAATAGACTGACCACATAGATTTATTTTTAAATTGTTTTGTTTTTGTGATTTAACAAGATACAGGCAGTGTTTTAGTACATCTTTAAAGAAAAAAATCTAACCCAACAGGCATTCAAAAACAAAACTTATTTCCTATAAAATATTTCCGAATATTTCATGGAGAATAAAAAAAAAAAAAAATAATGATATCAATCACCGAATGATAAGTGCTCAAATAACGTTAGCATTAAATAGCATGGGGGAAACAGATTGTGACATGAAACTCACAATATCTAAATGGCTATTAAGGTTACCATTGTTTGCTGGGTTTTAAAATATACAAAAAGTAATACTAGTAAAAATGGTAATGAAACCTAAAGTAATTACTTTCACAGTTTTTGTTTCTTTCAGTAAGAGTCACACTGTCTATGTAGAATTCTTGGCTATGACATCACCCCTCAACTATAGTGGATGGGAAAACCTTGTGATGTTACTGCTCGAGCCTTTTTCGAGAACATGAATGCCAATAAAACTGCATACGAATGAAACACTAATCAATAATCCCCATATAGCCTGTATAACGAAGACATAAAATTACTAGATGTCTTCTCTTATAATATTTACCAAATTACTAGAAATTATTTTTTAAAGAACAAAAATGACTAAATCATTTACACAAAATCCAGCCTTAAAGTGTACAAATGTGACTTAAAATTATTATAATAAATTATTCTAAAAAGTGGGATTAGATGGTCTTAAAAAAGGTTAAAGATGAAATGTATTTAAAGAGACCATGAAGAGTAATGTAAAGTCATTTTGTGATAAAAATTAGATGAGTGTCTTTTCGGTATTATGTAGAAGTTCCAGCGGTTTATCTTTGCTTATAAGCAATAAAGAGCACAAATCCTCCGATCCTGTGTGTGTCCCGCTCTGCTCTTTTCCTGCCAGTAAAATCCTGTCAATAACACCAAATCATAGTCTGTGGACAACACAAAGCTTCATGCTGAATATAATTTTCCTACATGGTCAGTTGTCCTGGGGGAAAACTGCATTTGAAAATCCCATAGATTTGCAGAGATTAGGGTCAGGGCGGGGTGGCTGCTCAATCTGATTCATTACGATGAAGGATTTGCGTGTATTAGCTGGCCTGGGCGGCTGCACCACATGCAATTTGGGTCAAAGATGATATGAGCGTGTGAGCTGCACAGAGCTTTTCCACAAATCCTGTTTGTTTGGATTCCTTTATCTTCCTATTCATTTTCTCTAAGTGAAATGTGATGCTTGGTGCACGTTTGAAGCTCAAAATTTCAATTACAGATTACAGCTTAATTTATTATTACTGCCTTTGACCGGCCAGTGTAATTAGTTACATGGCTGGACATTAGTTACTAAAGTAGGATAATAGGTAAAGTGTTACCTGTATTCATTAAAGTATCTAAGCTATTTTTAAAGATGTTTTAAAGTGGTTAAGTGATTATTCTGTAAAATTAATTTAGGATTTTTTGTTTAATTATGGATATCTATGCAATTCAGGCAATTCGGCAACTTATCCGCAGCAAAGCTTAGGGACTTCATGAATTCTAGGTTGACCATTAACTTTTTGTAACGTTGCCTGATAAGTCCCCTATGTTTTAGTGAAAAGCAAGTGATGCTCAAAGTTTAAGTAAATCATCCACTTCCACCTTGACAAAGCATCACCACAGAGAGAGTCAAAAGTGGGCAAAAGACACAATTTGGTAGACTGGAAATGATGAGAATGACACATGATCGATACATTTGAGGGTGGCTTCAGTAGCTCCTTCCTTAATTATGGGAAAACTTAAATGCTAAAATAACAAATGAGTCAGAAAAAGTACCCCAACAAACCTTATACCTGTAAAAGAGTTCCAGAAGCAAAGTTAACTTTTCTTAAACCTGAACATACTCCTGGTATGTGTGATTTACAACCCCAGGGAAGAGTTGGTTTAATCTATTTCTCAAAAACTTCAGTGAGAGTTTGCGCATGCACTGAGCTTATATAATGATATGGTTAAACGTGGTGATCAAGTGCGATCTTACAGTCAGAGCAATTCAATACAAGGAAAATATTCTCCAGCAGTTATAACTTTTAGTCTGTGGTGATAGGTTTAAATACAACAAGAAGTTTACAGACTGTGTGAGACACTACAGGTAACAGACGATACAACAGAAGTTATGATAAATAATGATTTCTGGACACAATTCAAAACAAACGATTATGTAAATTTATGAATCAGGTAAATCAAACAAATTCACTTCTAGTTAAACTTCAGACATCAAATACATTAAATCCAGCATAGCATAAATTAATCACAAGGATAGTGTTTATCTATCTAAAAATTCATTCTGATTAACTCAATAACAAAGAGAAAACGTAATCATAGGCTGCGCACCACATGACCCAGTGCAGTAATTCTGATCGCAGAATTCCTCAAGTTTAGGGAGAATTCCCTTTAAATACTCGAAAAATTAATATCAAATTACATCATTACACTTATTAGTCCTTTAACTTTGGAAGGCTGTCCTTCTGTGAAAACCCTTTATTTCACAAGATACTCTTGTGTATGTTGGTTCTCTGAGAGATAAAGGTGAGGGATCAGACTTTGTGGTGTGAAACAAAGACTCGTGGGATTGGTTAATTAAATAGATTCAGATGCAGCTTCAGTACACAGTATGATGCAGATCATCATGACACTTAGCCAAAGGTTCGGCTCTAAGGTTCTTGAAAACTAATTGTTTGGGTCTTTCCCGGCTCGGTATCAAAAGAAGAAACTTGTTGGCTTTTATTAACACAATCATGTTATCAGTTCTTTCTCTTATCTGATTCGGCACGCATTTCAAAAGACAGGTCTGGTTATTTCAAAAGACCAATCTCCTTTTGAAGGCAGCCACTGGGAAAACATATTTTTAACTCTTTACAGTAGATTATATGAAACAATTGTATTAAAATTCATACTGGGGTGAACTCTATTTGTTATGAATCTATGTTCAAAAGATAAATGATTTAATCTATCTTTCCTTTTCTTTCAGAAATAAAACAGCACTTAATAAAAACAAATACAAAATTGCAATTAAAATATTTTTGAAAAATAATGTCTCTGTGTATTCTGCCATCTCTGGTCTTCAATGAGTTGCTTGTCTACATCATCTCCATCGACGCACTAGCTGAGGGCTGTACCTCGAAAACGTATGAACTGTTTCACAACATATAAACTCTCAAGTACATACTGTCTGATTGGGTCTACAAACCGTTTTCTTTCCTACCTGCTTTGCATATCTACATAATCCAGTCAATTTACAATTTGTCTTGCATTTTAACATTCCTCTTGTTGCATTGTTCTAGTACAATAAAAAAAAATATTTTATTTCAATAACACCCATGATGAGACAATTATATTTAATTAATAACACCACCCAATTGATAGTAGATAAATAGTGAAATATTTCCACTGCTGACATTTTATCACATCATGCTCTTTTTAATACGTCCCACTGGGGTATTTTTAATAGTAGAAAAACAGATATTGTTATATTTATCTTTGCCAAACTTCTAAACAAATACATTGTCATAACTAATTGAATTATATTTATTGTAATAACAAAATATTTTATAGACACACAATGTGCAAAGGCATAATAACAGTCACAAGTTTGACTGTACAAAAAAACTGCACAAAATCTAGAATATAATTTAAAATCAACATACATTTATATTAACAGGCACAATGTAGAATACCCAGTGCAACAATTAGTAAAAAGTTTAACGAAAAACATTTTCTTCTCCTGGGTCTTCCATTGTTCTCATTGACTGTATAATCGTTCTCCTGGCGCTTCTTCTTCTATGCTACTGCTTCTAGAAAACTCATCGAGAGTGTGAGTGAATGAAGTGAGTGAAGAGCACCCTCAAGTCGTGTATTTATGTAACATTTCTCACGTCAGCAAAAGATCCAAATTCATTGGCGGAGCCTGGAAGGTAGTGGTGAACATTTTCCACTTTTCCTTGTTGATCTGTGCGTGCCTGTCAGCGGTCATTGATTGGAAATTAAAAGCGGTTTCCACTTTTTCGCGGCGAAATTTCGCCCCAATGTGGCCTTACCTTAAGACATCAAAGATTGCTTTCATATGTTGCGTCTCAAACGTCTAAAAAATAACTTAAATTAGCTTGACATACTATTGTAGATTAAGTGTCCTGTCCTTTTGAGAAAGGCTGCTTAAAGTAACATGTTCCTGTTTGTTAGTGATTACTACTAGTTTCACAAAAGAGTATGAGGTAGGATTGTTTCACAAAATCTTTCATATCTATAAAACAGTGATACTGTTCTGTTCATGGGGTTATAATGATGGTTTTGCACTATAGTTGGAAGATCTAATGCAGAAGAATGACTTTTGAAAGATAACATCATATAGAGTTTTTGTGATCAGTTTTAGCTTCAAAACAATCTATTTTTAACACAGATATTCTTAAATCCTTCTTAAATCGTGAGTGTATTCTAGCAATCGCAGCTTCAGCTTCAGTAAAGTTAGAAGCAGACAGAAAGAGTATCTTTTTACAGTTCAATAACTCTCTTAATTAACAAATGAGACCTCTTTAATCTAGCTAAGAAGATACACAGCTGATTTAGTCAAAATAGGCCTTCATCTGCATTCTCAGATTGCATTCAATGTGCAAAACAACAATAGAAACTAAAATCTGTTAAAAACAGATAAAACACAAATTGATACAAATATTAACAATATAAGTAACTTTAGGTGTTGTAGGGAGAAGGGAGAGACCCCTCCTCTCTGCCAAAACCTGTAAAATCTATTTAATCCCCAGCGCTTCTGTTGGTGATAACAAACAGTTGAATACATCTTGAACATTTAAAAAACAATATTATAGTTATTCATTTTGTGTCACCAACATGAGACTTCAGTTTCAAAAGGAAACAATGAGTCTCAAGGCTTTTGATATATTCTTATCAAACAGCAACACACCACAGCTTACAGGAACATGTAGACAACTGGCAGTGTCATTCGCTTGCTTCGAGCCGACCAAGCTCAAAGAAGGAATCGTTTGAACCTCGCAAGAAACATGAATAGACAAGAACGGGAAAATGTGTCTGCACCTGATGTGCTAATCTCAAAAAACATCACAACACAAACAGAAACAACAGTCAGTTTGAGCAAAAGTCAGCAATGTGTTGTTTTGGTGAAATCACGGGGGCTTATGGATGAATCCACGGAAAAATAGGCCAGACTGAACTGTCAACGTGATCAAATTTATGAAGAAACCGAATAGTGTAGAAGTCACCTGTGTGCTGTCAAATGTTGGGTGCTGCAGATTTATTACAGGAGAGAAGAGAAGAAGGGTGTTTTTAGGGTTTTGTACTGTCTGCCACTTCTCAATCAGTTGAGAAAACGAAGAACCCTCAAGAACATCGATGTTAGAATCAGGTGGTAAACTATGATCTTGAGGGTGTTTTCACATTCAATTTGCTGCAAACTAGAGATTAGGGTTGATATATAGTACTGATATTTTATTACTATAAAACATTTATTAATATAAATCACATTCAATGAGCCCCATCACAGTTATGCTCATAAAAATAAATTTTTAATGACTGAATTCTCTTCTATAACCAAATATCAGTTCTACAACTAGGTCTGACCTATTTCAAATACACCACATAACCCACCTGTGTTCAGTTCTTTCTCAAAACACTAAAATGACTAGTCCACACCTTACTCGATTTACAATTATGCGTTTAACAGACTCTCATAACCAAAGTGACTTATAACAGGAGCAATTAACAAGTATTTAACAATGAAGGTTGTCACAGCTGAGCAACCGAAAAAAGAAGGGATAGGAGGAAGGGAATAATCAGAAGGAAAAGGTATGATTTTACCAGGTCAGTCATTTGATTCAGCTGTCAATATGAAAATACTGAAAATGTAAAAAACATATTTAAAAAAATCTATATTTTCAAAACAGTAGGTGTGGAAGTGGGATTGGGGGTTTACACATCCTCAGTCTCTTGAGTCGAATGTCTGGTTTTAAAATGTGTCTGGTCAAAATGACCATTAGCCAGAACACTACAATCCTCTTTTATACAGCTGACATCATCTTTCTTGTTTGCACAACTAAATGGGAGTTAATAAGATGTACACATTACCATATCAGTGCTACAGCCAGATTTCATTGAAATGTTAATTTACGAGAAGCTATGATATTGTTTCTTTTCTAACGGTTTCCAAACACATTTGCTTTATTTCAGTTGCTCGGTGCTTTACTCCTCCTCCCAATCTTAAATATCTCATTACTTTCAGAAAGATTAAACTACATCTGTGAAAATTCTGTCCAGAGTGGGAAGGCGACATCTCTCTGAGGTTGGCAGAATGGCCGGACCTATGCTCAGCATGCAATGTGGAGAGGCAGATGGCCTGCCACAGGCTAGCCATTAGCTCCTCGTGGCTAACAAGCCTCTTCAGCACCGTAGGGCTACTAACAGAGCAGAGCTTACACTTTTCCCCCGCTGTCCCAATCCTGCACATGATTCCTCTGCTACAGCTCAATGAGCCTCTAAATGCCTTTGATAATTCCAGCTTAATGCATGCTAATGTTGTTATCTTTGCGACATCCAATTAGGCTACCTAGAGATCTCTTAGGAACATGTTGCTCACATGACCCAACCCTGACACAGCTTCTTTGAAAGGGGTTTTAGGAAGTGTTAAGGGCTTTTAAAGATGTTAACTAGTCGTGAGAGGATCAACACCTCTTTATCTTTGATGACGGCAGCAGGAACGGGTGTTAAAGAGAACAGAGTCGGATGCTAATCGTTAGCTCTTTTTCAAAGAAGAAACGTGAGACTTTTTAAACCATCTGTTTCCAGGCTGTTAGCACTCACATTTTAGGAAAGTCTGAAAGTTCTTCCCACTAACAATAACTATATAACTGATGTGTATTCCTTTTTGAGCTTAAATAGATTTAAATATGTATTGATTTTCAGAACATACAGTTCAGGGACATCTTTATTTTCTTACTGTATGATAGTGAGTGCTGTCAGACATGCAATTAACATTTTTAAGATTTTTTGCATTACTTTTTTTTAACACACATGTATTATTTAGACTCCCCGTGATGCATAAAGGAATGTTATAGTCTAATATAAAGACTGCAAAATTCTTGCTGTGCTATTCTGCATTTACGTAACATTGTAAGATTTGTTCATTAAAATATTGAATATATTTCTTTAAAGTCCATTATTTTCATACATTATTTCATTAATTATTACATTTTTTGTACAATGGGTGTTATGACAACATTATGTTTGAAAGGGCCCTGCTGACATTTATTGGGCCCCCTAAAAGAAGATACTTTTGGGCCTTTAGCCCCACCAACACACACTTCCCAAGGAGTTTCTGGAAATGGTTACTTTAGTAGTTTATGCCATTAAACATTAATCATAATCTTACAATCCTTACAATTGATGTATTTAAATGATTGAAATAAAATGTTTAGATCTAGGAGAAATAGTCAGCTCCACATCAAAATATTAATTCAATAATTGTTTTATATTATCATGCATTTACTTACTAAAATAAATCAAATAAGAGTGTTTCAATCTGAAGGATATTTATTCATTAAAATCATAGACTATTGTCACATGTGTGTAAGATAAAAGTTGTCGCATTCTTAAAAAAATAAATATGTTTTATGTAATTAAGTAGGTGTTAAAAGATTCTGTTCACCAAATCCTGGTCTCCTAAACCATTAGAACTCCAAAATGTACAATTAATTAATAGTCAGCACTAAAAATGTTTCAGTGAATAAAGAATATTTTAAATCGGCCTCTTGTTAGACATCAAAGTGTTTTCAGGACTTGTAAAATGAGTATACAATTTTTTAAACAACTATTTATTGCCAAAACGATCAGTTTGAGCTATAAACGAGCAGAGCTGTGAGGTGCGCTGTATTAAATGGGTATATTTAATTCATTTACTATTCGTCTTAGACTCTGAATTCATGCTCCAGAACGAGGTCCGCAGCTTCAGTTTACATTAAAACTGTAATGGAAAACTTTAGGGGCTTTGGTGAAAAGCATTAGAGTAAAAAGGCCTTAAAACAGATTTTAATTGCAAAAACATCTTGGAGGACGAGATTGGGAGGCAAGACAGGCAAATGATGGGTAGGGCACTACAAATGAACTTTAAAAAAAACTTCTAAAAATAAATTACAATTAAATTCAAATTGGTTGCTAGTTGAAGTAATGACAGTACATATAAAATGTAAATGTTTTTGAATGTTTCACCACAACATGAAATGTAGCCTTCTGGGCCCTATGAATCATCCCTAGCTGTCAGTGCCCCTGTATACTCAATCCTAAAAGGGGTTAATTTTAAACAGACAGATCTTTTGTGAACAAGAGATACAAAGCTTTAAAAACAATCAACAAAAACAAAGTGTTCCAGTCTACTCCACATTGTTGAAAACTCATTCAACAAAAGCTAAGGCCTCTCAAAACTAAAGAAGATAAAATGCTTACCTTTGGTCCGATGATCATGAGGATCACTAACGGATTCTGACTGTGCCACTCTAAAAGAGAAGAACATTAACTTTGATTAAAAACATGATGCAGTCTGTAAAGACAAGCCATATAACAGCAATACCTGCAAATGCCTCCAGGAGGTACAGGGGGTCCTTCACTCGTCTAAGTCCACACACCAGCAGAAAAACATTTGCATTTTCCACTTGTTTGTTGAGTAAACCTGAAACACATAAATAATGTCCCCGACCAGCCTAAATAAATATGTTTTGTTTAATTAACACTTGTTTTATTTTAACAATTAAATAAAAATATCAGTGGAATTAATACAAAAGGGATATATGAGATAAGAACATAGTTTTCAGAAAGAATTACTAACATCATCATAGACATTTTTGGGTTATTCTGGATGAGTTTCTGTATGTCAGAGTGAGAGTGAGGACTTGACTCATCATACAGCAGGATTAGGGGAACACACTGATTTATTTTTATGTAATGTTCAATCTCAAAATTTCCCTGACGTGAATGACTTTAGGGATTGTCCATCTGTTATTAAAGAAATGTTCTGTCATTTAAAGAAATGAAAAATACAAGACACAATTTGTATGAGACCTTTCATTGGTAAAAAAAAAGAGTAAAATATGAATATATTGAATATACAATTCAAAATAGAAAAGCTTAGACAATTATCACGTTGCAAAAAAGGGCTTACCCTTACCTAAAACGTATACTTATTCCAAACATTTGAACACATTTAGATATTAATTTAATTATTTTATGCAACATTTTAAAACCTAAAATCTAATAACTGTGTAACATTTCATTTCATTTTCTCTTTTCAGTTCACAAAAAATTAATAAAGGACTGCTCAAACACGCCTGAACTAGAGCTGTAGTCAAGTTTGCGATTGTCGAGTCCAAGACAAGTCCAAGTCCAGGACAATAGAGAGCGAGTCAAGACAGAGTCCAGAGTGAAGACCAGAGTCCGAAACAGGCCTAAATCAAGCCTAATAGGAAATGACTAAATCGTTATTAATCCACCACATACGTTTCTAATTGGTCTACATAACACGAGTAATTCGTCTCGTCTTCTCCCGCTTATCCGGGGCCGGGTCGCGGGGGCAGCAGTCTAAACAGGGATGCCCAGACTTTCCTCTCCACAGACACTTCTTCCAGCTCCCCGAGAGGGATCCCGAGGCGTTCCCAGGCCAGCTGGGAGACATAGTCCCTCCAGCACGTCCTGGGTATTCCCTGGGGCCTCCTCCCAGTGGGACGTGCCCGGAACACTTCCCCTGGGAGGCGTCCAGGAGGCATCCGGAACAGATGCCCAAGCTGAGGTGAGCTGACTCCTCTCGATGTGGAGGAGCAGAGGCTCTACTCCGAGCTCCCCCCGGGTGACGGAGCTTCTCACCCTATCTCTAAGGGAGCGCCCAGCCACCCGACGGAGGAAGCTCATTTTGGCTGCTTGTATCCGGGATCTTGTCCTTTCGGTCATGACCCAGAGCTCATGACCATAGGTGAGAGTATGGACGTAGATCGACCGGTAAATCGAGAGCTTCGCCTCTCGGCTCAGCTCCCTTTTCACCACAACAGATCGATACAGCGACCGCATCACTGCAGATGCTGCACCAATCCGTCTGTCGATCTCGCGCTACATCCTCCCCTCAATCGTGAACAGGACCCCGAGATGCTTAAACTCCTCCACCTGAGGCAGGAGCACTCCACTGACCTGGAGAGCGCAAGACACCTTTTTCCGGTCGAGAACCATGGCCTCAGACTTGGAGGTGCTGATCCTCATCCCAGCCGCTTCACACTCGGCTGCAAACCACCCTAACGCACGCTGCATGTCCAGGCCCGAAGAAGCCAAAGGACAGCAGATATGAAATCCTGAGGTCCCCAAACTGGACCCACTCCGGCCCCCGGCTGCACCTAGTGATTCTGTCCATATAAAATATGAACAGAACCGGTGATAAGGGGCAGCCCTGCCGGAGGCCAACGCGCACTGGGAACAGGTCTGACTTTGTGCCGGCAATGCGGACCAAGCTCCTGCTCTGGTTGTACAGGGCCGGACAGCCCTTAGTAGAGGGCCCCAGACCCCATACTCCCAGAGAAACCTCCCACAGAACACCACAAGGGACACGGTCGAATGCCTTCTCCAAATCCACAAAGCACATGTGGACCAGTTGGGCGAACTCCCATGACCCCTAGAGGACCCTGCAAAGGGTATAGAGCTGGTCCAGTGTTCCACGACCGGGTCGAAACCCGCATTGTTCCTCCTGCATCCGAGGTTCGACTGAGGTTCGACTATCGGCCGAACTCTCCTCTCCAGTACCCTGGAATAGACTTTCCCGGGGAGGCTGAGGAGAGTGATCCCCCGGTAGTTGGAACACATCCTCCGGTCCCCCTTCTTGAAAAGAGGAACCACCACCCCGGTCTGCCAATCCAGAGGTACTGTCCCTGACTGCCATGCGATGCTACAGAGATGTGTCAGCCAGGACAGTCGCACAGCATCTAGGAACTTGAGGTACTCAGGGCGGATCTCATCCACCCCCGAAGCCTTGCCACTGAGGAGCTTATCAACCACCTCAGTTACTTACCTCAGATTTGCTCTGCTCCATTTCAATCACGAAGCTTGTGCTCTGTGAAGACTTGATGTGTGGCAGGCTCCACAGTGGGGTCAGCAACATTATGTGAATGCGCAGCCTTTGCAGAGGGCGAATCGTAGACTTGACGTACAAGTATAGATTGGCCTTTATTCTTAATTTTTTTCTTGGTTGTGTAGCATGGGACACGGTTGAGACTAATGATCAAGTTTGAGTCTGAACGCAAACGAGACCAAGTCAATTCCGAGTTCAAACACAGTCAAGTCCGAGACGAGACAGAGTCCATAGAAAGATCCGGACTTGACTACTACAGCTCTAGTGTGAACTAACCTTAAAACTACTTGAGGGATGTTTTAGATTAGTGAACAACACTTCAAGATGCCAGTAATGTCAGAAAATTCACGTTATCATCATATGGCATATGGCAATTTTAAACACCTTTGACATGACTCAACATGTTCACGGTGTTACACATTGTCAGAGTCGCACACTGGACTTAGTAATTAGTAAGGGTTTAAATATTATTATCCACAGTTGTGCAAGACGTTGGTCTGTCTGATCACTTCTGTGTTTTTATTGATGCATCAATCTCCCACGTCAAAATTGCTAAATCAATTTCTGTTAGAAAGAGACACATTAACGATAAGACCAGCAAGATGTTTAAGCATGCCATATCTCAAACACCACGCATCACTGGCACAGCTGACTTTCATCTGGTGAATTTACTTTAAAAAACAAGTCCGTTATAGACGATATCACACCTATATTGGTCAAGAAGAAACCTGGTAGACAAAAGACACCCTAGAAAAATGTTTACCCTTGAACAAAAGTTCAAAGTATGAAAAGACTTTGCAGGCAGGCTGAAAAAAGGTGGAGAAAATCAAAACTTGTCATTCGCTACGACCTTTATAAAGAGAGTCATCGTGCTTTTAATTAAATAATAATCACAGCAAGGCAAGAGTTTTTCTCAAACTTAATAACAACCTCAACAATACGCGAACTCTCTTTGCCATGGTAGAGAGGTTAACAAACCCACCAAACCCAGAAGTGAGCTTCTGTCTGAGGATAAATGCAATGAGTTTGCTTCATTTTTCATCAATAAAATCAGAAACATCAGAAAAGGCATTAGTGCTTCCCCCTGCAGGGCTGAGAATAGATATCCTCAGCCTCCACTCCAAATGTGCAACTTCAATCTAATCGATAGCAAAACATTAATAGAGACGGTTCATAGCCTTAGAACATCAGCATTGACACTCTACCAACAGTCTTTTTTAAAATGGTTCTTAAGAGTCCAGAAAAGGACCTCTTAGAAGTTATAAACATCTCCTTGTGCTCCGGCTCTTTCGCAAAATCCCTAAAAACCGCAGTGGTAAAGCCACTACTGAAAAGGACAAACTTAGATAATACTGTACTGAGCAACTACAGGCCCATATCAAATCTTCCTTTCATTAGTAAATTTATGGAAAAAGATTGTGGCAAAACAACTGAATGAATTCCTGAACACATGGGTTGTTACCAGTCGGGTATCAGAGCTCATCACTGCACTTAGACAGCACTACTGAAGATAGTCAATGAAATCCGGTTAAACAACGATTCCGGAAAAGTGACTGTACTGGTTCTAAGCAATCTGAGCGCTGTTCTCGACACAGTTGAACACAAAATCCTTCTCGATAAACTAGAAAACTATGGTGGTCTTACAGGAACTGTGATAAAATGGTTCAGATCGTACTTAGAAGGAAGAGGTTAAGTAAACATAGTTGATTACATGTCTCAATCCTTGCTCCTTTACTATTTAACCTGTACATGATTCCACTGGGTCAAGTTATGAGAATGAGCCAAATATCATAGCATAGTTATCTTGATGATACACAAATGTATCTAGTTATCTCCCAGAATGACTACAACCCCATAAAGTCTCTCTGTCAATGTCTTGATTAGATTTAAAACTGGATGCAAAACAACTGTCTTATATTAATCAAGGACAAAACGAAAGTCATTGCATTCAGAAGCAAAAGCAAGGTTGTTAAGGTTAACACAATGCCAAGGGCCAATTAACTACAAATCAGGTCAGGAATCTTGGGGTGATTCTGGACTCTGATCTTAGTTTCAAACGCCACAATAGACACATCTGTTTAGTTGCGCTTTTGCCGACAGAGCACCAACGTCCGAACAACTATTTTATTTCTGCATTTGACTATCTTAATCTATGTCTTAATTTTCAGTTTTTAATCAATATGCTTTCATTTGACTTGTTTAATGCTTGTTTTTATTAAATGTACTTCCTTTTTTATTGTTTGTTTCCAGTGTAAAGCACTTTGAATTACCCTGTGTACCTGTGTATGAAATGTGCTATACAAATAAACTTACCTTGCCTTGCCTTTGTAAAAAAAAGAAAAGAAAAAAAGCCCTTATTAGGTATTTTTATTTCGTATTATTGCAATACTCATTTTGGGGACTACTTGTGGGAGAGTTATATAAGAGTTAATTAATCTTAACAGACTCATAATATCATGAATTTCCATGTAAAACTGAATAGAATAGAGAAAGCCATTTTCAGTTCACTGATAATTTGAATAGCTTTATCTAACTAAAGAGTGTGTTAACAAGAAATTAATTAAGAGCACTGTGCCCTTTAGCCCTTTAAGTACAGGTATAATGAATAAAAATAAACTCCTGACCACAAGAGCTTATTATTGGCCCATGAACACACACAGGAAGAAACTAGCAGCTTATATTTCTGAATGCTATTTTCAGAAGAATGTGCTCAATTTATGGTACCAGTGTTAGCAAAGATGAGTCTAGTCGAAGGTTATTATAAGGACAGCTTGCCTTCTTAAACACGGTTATGGGAGGTCACAGAAGTTAGCGTGACATGACGGAAAGCTCTGGGATTAGATCAATGATGTACATAGACTACAAGAGCTGTGAGACAAATTTTACCTGGAAAGCCATAGATATGCATTGATTTGCCTCATCTACTCAACGCCAGATTAATCTGCAAAATAACTAGTTTAATCTCACACTATTTTAAACATTGCCAAAAAGAAAAAGCAACAGTTCATCCCTTATTTGTCAGAAATAGTTTTGCTGTGTTTTTAACACCACACCTCATATTTGCTCTTCGGGAAATAGAGCAGTAGACCAGAAGGTCCAAGGAAAAGTGCTCCAAGTTATAAAAAATGGAAATGACAGACTGCTAAGTAAGTAAGACTGCATGATTATTGCTTTGATTTTGACTGGCCGACAAGTTTTAGTAGAAAAATACCCAAACACATGCAAACCGCTTCTCTTGCCAGCAAGTGAACAAGAAAATAGGACTACACCAACATCCAGGAACAAATCTGAATATGATTTGAATCATGTTTATGATGAGGGAATAATACATGCCAAAAGAAAAAATTCTGAAAGTCAAATGTATATGATACGGCACCTTTAAAAATACCGCAATCTAAACTTAAAAAGTCGGGTTATAAAATAAAAAACTCAAAAAAAGAGATAAAACACCAAAGAAATTCACAGAGTGTCCCATAGCACTCATTGCACCCACTCAGGGTGGAGAAGATGTGGAACAAAAACCACATAGGTTTACTGATTTTCTCAAACATTTCAGTAATTTTAATGAACTCACAGAAAGATGGCAAATTTGTCTGTAAAACTTACTTCAGTTCAGCACTGCACCAAGTCCATGTAAACAGGAATGCAATGTTTGCATTCCTTTTGGGCAGGTATCTTTTACGTGTCGAGATTCGAGAAGATGCCAGATGAAGCTTGATGAAGTGATTTGGTGGCTTTAAGAACATGTACAGGAGACAATGCAGGCCAGGGGTTTAGCCTGGTTTAGCACGTTTGTGGTGCTCAGACTATAAATAGTCTGAAGGAGGAATGGTGAAATCAATGACAAATGCAGGTCTTTAAAGAATGACCAGGCATAAAGCTGTGTAGCCTCTAAAATAAGCATGATGGAGCTGAGCGGTATGACCAAAAATGATAACAGTATTTTCAAAATGTAAAGGTCATTGAAGGTATTAAAAAAATGCACGACCAGGTGGTAACTCAATTGCCGAATAATTTAGAGAATAATAACTGCAGTAAAATGGTTTAGAATGAGCAGACAGGCTATCAGAATCAGAATCAGGGAAGCAACGATGACCTTCTTAGCTGTATGAATAGTCCTCAGTCAACAGGTGTCTGCCTTAGAGGGCCGGAGCTACACCTGACAATGATAGAGGAGCAGAGAACAGACTCTAACTGCGGAGTAAAACTTGGTTAGCAGTATCTGTGAAATGTTGAACTTCTTCAGCTGGCGCAGGAAGTACAACCTCTGGTGGGCCTTCTGCACAATGGAGTCGATGTGTGTGCTCCACGTCAGGCTCAGAGAGATGATGGTGCCCAGGAACCTGGATGACTCCAATGGTATCACAGTGCTGTTCATGATGGTAAGGGGAGAGAGTGCGGGGGTACTTCTCCTGAACTCGACTAGCATCTCCACTGTTTAGAGGGTGTTGAGCTCAAAGTTGTTTAGACTACAAAAGAGAGCCAGCTGTTCCACTTCCTGTCTGTACACAGACTCCTCACCATCCTGGATGAGACCAAAATTGAGGAGCTTTACAGAGGATTTGTGCGAGGTGCAGTAGTTGGTGTAGATGGAGAAGATAAGTGGAAAGCTAGCAAACCCCTGGGGGCGCCAGTGCTAATGGTTCGGGTGCATGATGTGAATTCCCCCATCCTCACAAGCTGTTGTCTGTCTGTCAGGAAGCTTGTGATTCACCCACAGGTGAAGTCAGGGACTGAGAGCAGGGAGTGTTTGTTTCGAAGCAGTGATCGAATGATGGTATTAAATGCTGAGCTGAAGTCCAGAAACAGGATCCTCACATAAGTCCCTGGCTTATCCCAGTAACAGCCCATTACAGTGCAGCCCCATGTTAACTGCATTCTCCACAGACCTGTTAGATTGGTAGATCTCCTTGTTCAATGCATTTCTGGCCTGTTTGTACAAAGAGCAGTCTCCATTTCTGTAGGCAGCACCCTTGGCTTGACGAAGTTTTCCAGAGAACCATGGTTTGTTGTTGTTATATGTCACATAAGTCCAGGTGGGCATGCACATCTCTTCACACTGTAATAGAATATTTAATCATTGTAAGTAATTCTCAAATAAGATTGTATATGTATGTATGTTTGCGAGGAAACAGGAAGTGATGTAGAGAGGCGGGATTTATACTGAAGTGACTCAAGGCTTACGGGCCCTCTCTCGCTCTCTCTCTCTCTCCTACACTACGGGTGGACGTATTTTGCGTCCCTCGTCTCTCTCCTTTTCTCTTCTTTCCTCTCTTTCCCTCTTCTTTCTCCCTCCACGGTGCTTGCAATGTGATCACATTCTTCATTGATATCAAGGTATGAGTTTAATTCATGTTTGAGGAAAGTAATAAATTGCTGTTTGCGATTGTGTTCATAAATCATGTCTCATGAGTATTAAAAATTCTATTACAACACAAACTGATGTAGGATGATACAGAAACTGTGAGCTCGTCCAGGTCTGAGGCAGCAGTTTCCAAACACTCCAGTCCGTGCAGTCGAAGCAGGCTTATAAATTCTGCTCTGCTTCAGTGGTCTATTTTTTAACCGTTTTCACTTCAGGTTTAGCTGATTTGAGCTGTTGCTTTTATGATGAAATAAGGTTGACCAGGCAGTGGTCGGAGAGTCCTAATGCTGTGCAGGGGCAAGCGTGGTAGGCACCCTTGACTGATGTGTAACAGTGATCCAGAATATTCCTCTCTCTCTGGTAGAAATGCTGTTTGAGCTTTGACACTTCTTTTCTCAAATTGGCTTTGTTGAAGTCTCCAAGAATAACACAGATAGAGTCCGGAAAACGTTTTATATTTGTGATCTCGTCAGCCAGCTGTTGCAGTGTTTCACTCACGGGGGGATGTAAACACTGACAAGAATATACGCGGAAAACACGCAGGGTGAATAGAAGGGCTTGCAAATAATAAAGAGCGTTTCCAGATCAGGAAAGCAGATTTTCTTTATTGCTTTTATATCTGTACACAACCTCACATTGATGTAGAAGTCAATGTGTGCCTTCGCCACAAATTTTTCCCGTTGCGCTCAAGTCGCGGTCCACTCTGAACAGCATAAATTCGGGCTGGTTGAGAGCGGCGTCCGGTATCCCTCCGTTGAGCCAGGCCTCAGTGAAACACAGCACAGCATGTCTTTGTTGCTCCAGCTAAGCTGAGAAGTCTCATCCATTTTATTAGGTAAAGAGCGCAAATTCACCAGATGAACAATGGGGAGCGATGTTCGAAACCCGCGCTTGCGGAGCTTCATGAGTTTCTCCGCACGCTTGCCCCTCCTCATCTGCTTCTTGAGGAAAGTAGCGACCCCACTAGCTAGAATCGCTCAAAACCCGGTGGAAAAATGTTCTGGGAGTGCTGCTCAAAGATGAGCAGTTTCTCTAGGGTGTACCGTAAGTTAGCGAAACAAATAGCAGTACAACCTAGCAAAACAAACAAAAACACTGCAGAGCTGTGTGCTGAGGCGGTCATTCGCAGCACAATCTTGGATCGATCCGGGTTTGAATGCTCTCACAGAATGCTGCTTTTCATAAAGAGCTAACCGTAACACTCATGATTGTAATGAGCTGAAGAAATGCATGACTGTTGCAGTTAAAAAACACTGCATCATGAAGAGACATTTAAGCTGACTACAGTGTGTCCCCTGTAACTGCAACAGCTTAAGTTTGTTACCTCCTGCGGCAAGCATTACATTACAAATGATTATTGTTTGATCAGCATCAGATTTTTACTAAGCCTAAGTATTTCGAAACCATCAACATGGCTCCTGTTTTCAGAAGAAGCCCTTCTGTGTTTGACATATCCTGAAATATTATCGTTTTTCCACCTCTCTCTATAATACAGTCACCTGCAATTGTTTAGTACCACCTCTAAATAACTCCTTTCTGAAACAACGAACACGTTCCACCCCTTTGTATTGTTGACGCTGTGCACACACACACAACGGTAAAGGAACAATTAATATCATTAAAAATAAAAACACCGGTTTTCTATATGAAAAGGTATACCGTCCAGCTGTAACCCATAGCCTGATTTTCCCAGGCTTGCTGTTCCGGGCACATAAAAAGGACATCGTGCATCATGGAAATCATTTGTTTTCTTTTAAAATCTTTCCCAGCTTTCATTAATTATCAAGTTTTATGTTCTGATAGATCAATTTTTTTTTTATTCAACACAATTAGTTAAACTCACACAGAAAATATACGATCAACATGTTTTCTACACAGCTCTCTTGATTACTTCCACCTTTAAGGTCCGGCCACATTGCGCAAAAATGTTGGTGCGCAAAAATGTTGCTGCGCCAATGGATGAGGATTTTTTGGTGACATGCGAGAAAGTTATGATGTTACATAAATGCATGACTTGAGGAGCTCTTCACTTATTCTCTGATGATGAGAAGACACAGAGAATAAACACAGCACACGACACATCGCGTTCATGGGGAGCACTGTGCTTCTGTGAGTAATGATACACGGCCTACATACTGCAACTGAACTCTCAACGAACTTTCCATGCACAGCAGTGGTGCAATTCTGAATGCAAAAAGTCCAATTTTGAGAGAGCAAAAAGTAAATTTGCACATGTATGAGCTGGGTTTTGTGAATGAAATGTTCTTCTCGTGTATAAAACTGTATTTTAGGGTAAACTCTGTGCATGGGCACAGACAATCTTGTTTACTCTCGCAAGAATAACCCCAAAAACGTGCATAGCCCACACTGTTTAATGTTCACCTGTACATCGCCAAGTACTCATCAGTAAAACACTGTCCATAGACCTCAGTGACACACTGGCAACAGTTGTAAAGGTCGTAAACTTTAATAAAGCTCGTCCTACCGATCAGAGATTATTTATGCAACAGTGTGAGAACGAAGCGCATAGCACACCAAGCTCTCCAGCTGCACACAGGGGTGTGCTGGCTACCACGAGGAAAGGCATGTGCACATTCTAGAAATGAGAGATACAGTTTTTCTGCAAAGACAAAACTACCGCTACACACAGTCTGAGCAGCTGTTATATATTTTCTAGATGAAAACAGTATGGAAGTACATCTGTACTTACAACATATACTTACTTAAAAGTAAATGCACAGGTATTTTAATGCTTATATTCGTGTTTGTTATAACATTCAGTGTTACAAATTTACCATTTTAATAAATTGTATTAAACATAAATGCAATAAAGGGATTCATTGAATATGAAATAATGTTGAACAATGCATTTTAAATGAAATATATTTTCTCCTGCTCAGTGGTATTGCCAGCCTTGTGCCACTTACAATATTTATGGAGTCAACAGAAGACCCAGCCAATAGTTAACAATTAAGCTGTTAAGAGTCCTGGAAAACGAGGGACTAAAGATGTCACAAACTAACCGCCACCAAAGAAAAGAAGCAAAAAGTTAATTTGGAAAATATTGATTATTTATTGCAAGTATGTTGTTTACATGACAAAATACAAGTTTGTTACAAGTTAAACAAAAAAATTCAATAATCAATCATATTTTGTCTTGAAATAGTTTCTTTGTTTTCAGTTTACATGAATTATTAACATTTTACATTTATATATTTAAAAAAGTTTCAGTGGTGTAATTGCAATGAATCACGCTTAATTAAAAAAATTGGTTTGATTAATTATTATTATTAAGTTAATTTTTTTAATCGATCGACAGCACTACTTTTTACTCATTTTTGCACTGGTGCTTTATTACTTTTATTCTACATTGTGCCTGTTAAATTAAATTGATTTAGAATTATATTCTAGAATTTGAACAGTTTTTACGCATAATAGCACTTGTTACTATGTTGCTATAAATTTGCACATTCCAGGTCTATAAAATATTTTGTTATTACAATAAATATAATTGAATAAGTTACAGAAATGTCTTTGTTTAGCTGTTTGACAAAGATAAATAAAAATATCCATTTACTACTATTAAAATGCAACATATATCCCGCACATAAAAAGATTTGAAATATTCAATGTATATAATAAAAATCAACTTACATTAAGTGCATGCTGCGATATATAATCAATTGGGGCACATCTTTTTGTAAGACAATTCATGGTTCTATTGATTCAATGTAATTGTTTCATCATAAGTGTTATTTAAAAATTTGACTATTTTTCTAATTGTAGTAAAACTGTACAACAAGTTGCATGTTAAAATGCAAGAAAATGGTAAATCGAGTGGTTTATGCAGAGCATGTAGGAAAAAACTGTATGTAGATCCAATCAGATAGTATGTATAAGACAGTTTAGTGAAACAGCTCATACAGTTTCCAGGTACAACCCTCAGTAGGTGCGCCGATAAGGAGTAGCTCATAGAAAGCCAGAGATGGCAGAATTGACAGAGACGTTATTTGTCAAAATTATTTGAATTGCAATTTTGTGTTTGTGTGAAGTGCAACTTCTTTTTTAAAAGAAAATCAAAAATATTTTCTTGCTCCCTGGCGCCATCACACAGCAATGAGACAGCAAACTAAAATCATTCCTCCCGCCATAAATCATTTGTTTTAGAATGGTTATTAAGTATGTGTTTTATTAAACTAATTACTTTTAACTTGAGGATTTAATGTGCTTTTTGTGTTTAATATTTGCTGTGTTTTTCCTGAGCAAAAGGAGTTCCAAATATAAAAGTCCAAAGCTAAGAATCAAAGACATATCTGTTTCTCAAATGCATGCCTTCTACTTGGAGTCAAACATGAACAATCACAAAAAAGCAAACAACTAAGAAAGATGAAGCTGAATCCTGTCTGCAAGAATCCTGTCTGCAGGATTTTTTTAAGTGTATGTTTTTAAACTCGTGGGATTCTTGTACTATGTTTGACAGTTTTATTTTATTTTAGGCTGTGAGGTGTACTCATTCATCCACAAAAAGCAGCAAGATTATTTCTTATGAATGCCAAAGACCATACAGTATGTGTCACAAGAACCAGAGCATCTGCAACAGCATACGACTGTTGTGAAGAATGATCAAACAGGCGCAGCAGCTCAGAGAAACAGTGATGCTTGATTCAAAGACTCAGCTCAACTACAGGGAAGTCTAAATGTTTACCTTGAGAAAGTAACAGCATAACCCCTCTAAAATAGTTCAGGAAAGTGAGGGTGCAACAGAAATAGAAACAGAAAGAGAGAGGAAAACAGAGATGGGAAGAGTTTTTAGGAATCTCTTTAGAGTTTTTGAGAGAGATTAAGTTTTGTCTTCACTGCACACCCTGATCTCCACCATGTAGCTGCAGGGGAATTGTATCCCTCCAGATGCCTATTAATAGTAGATATTCAAAGTTAAAACAAAAATTAAACTATGCCATGCAACGGATGGTAAATTGAGTGCTTTTGTAGAAAAATAAACGTTGGTCTGGTACCAATCAAATCAAAGTTTATTTAGCTTTTTTTTGTGAGAAGCCGTGATCCTTTATTAAAAATATTATATTTACATTATAGTAGTAAGCAACGACATTGACGATTTGCTATTGTAGACTACAGCTTAGTGGCCATGTCCAAATATAATCCATTTATTTTGCAGAAAAAATCTTTAAAACAAGGTTATGATGTTTGTCCACACATACACATTCAGGGTTTTGACATAACCAGATATTTTTGAAAATGTCAGCCAAGAAGTAGTTGTTTGAGAACGTCTGCAAACAACAAGTTGTTTGAAAACACCCAGGTGAGTGGTTCCCTACCAGTCGTTCACTCCGACTTATATTCGTGCCGAATAGGGGAACTCTGCTAGGAGCGCTCTACTCTTTGTACACTCTTTTTAAAATGCAAATCAGCGGCCGTGCTGATGGTAACGTGACCAGGCCCCACATACAAAGTGGTTGCAAGCGTGACACTCTTCCTGTCTGCTCATTAGAGTCATACCTCTCAGAACACAAGCAACAGGTGAAAGATTTCACATTTGTGTTTGATTATATTCTCCTTTTGTGGATAAAAAAAATCTGGTGTTTACAGCAACCAGCGCGATTCTCTGGCTGTTCACAGAATGTCTGAATCGCTGACAGTCCCAGACTCTCATCATTCACTGCCTTTCATCCAACCAAGTAAGACTTCTGTCCCAGGGATGTGGCCTCAAGCACCTGTGCCAAGACCTCTAAAAACTCCATGTCTGGTACCTTAGACGCGGAGCACCACCAGTTATGACATGTCCTTGGTGCAATACCTGTGTCCTGTCAGTGCTTATTATGCCAGCAAGTGTTGTTGGTTCGTCGACTGGTGTACCTCTCACCAAGTAGACCCGAGCAGCTGCTCCGCTGAATTAGTGTTAACCCATCTCCAAGAGGGTCTGGATCAAGGACTGTCTCCATCCACCCTGAAGGTTACATCATCGCGATTCTGTCTGCCACTTCCAGTTGAAAGCAACAGCGTGAGACGACACAAGTTTATGGTCAGATTCCTCAAAAGGGCCAGAAGGTGTAGACCACCAAGACTTCATTAGTTCCCTCCTGGGACATTCTATTGTCCTAACAGGATGTCAATGTCATCCATTCGAGCCGCTTGACTCAGTAGAGCTTAAGTTCTGTCAACTAAGCAGTGCTCCTGGTCGTATTAGCCTCGATTAGAGGGTGGGCGATCTGCAGGCATCTCCCCTTCGACGAGACGTGTGGCTCGGGCCTTGTGTCACTCATGTTATTATTAGCCCAGGTCTGAATACGTGCCAAAGGTTTCTACAATGCCCTTGAAAACTCAGGTAGTGAACTTCCAAGCTCTGCGTGGAGAAAAAGCAGCATCAACCCTTGGTCTTAATTGCCCAGCCCAAGCACTTGTAGAAGGACCCGGAACCTTAGAAGTTCTGATCAGCTCTTTGTATGCTTGGAGGTAGGCAGACGATAGGAAAGGGTGTCTCCAAACAAAGATTGGCCCACTGGCTAGTGGAGGCCACCTCTACCGCATACACATCATCTGATGTTGCTTGCACCCTGCAGTTGAGAGCCAACTCTATCAGGGGTGTCGCTGCCTCCCAGGCATTGGCAAGAGGACCCCGTTGGCAGAGATCTGCCAGCACCCAACACCTTCACCAGATACTATACCTGAGCTTTGAATCTGTGTCTTCAGCCATGCTAGATGGTGGCAGCGCTGTCTGAACTGTACGAAGGGGTGTCCAGCTTGGCTTGCGCCATTCCATGGTGATATGTGAACTAGATATCCTCCAGCTTTTAGGCTTCTCTCGCCCCAACAAGTGAGTACTGTTTACATGTGTGCCCTCTATGTAAATCTTTTATGACCCTGGGCATGGGAGGGACGAGCAGTTCCTTGATAGGCTAACTATTGAAAATGTTTACTCTAGCTAGTTCCATCTATGCTATTTTCTATTTTATTTTCTTAACATTTTGAGTTTTACTTGAAAAGTAAGCTTTTTGCACTTGCTTTTTTATTGTTATTTGTTGTTTTTTTTTTAAGATATTAATTTTTTATTGACACCGATTTTTTGGCTCTGTTTTGCACGTTTATTCATTTGATTTAAATTTTCTGTAAAAAAAGACATACATTTAACTGGGCATTATTTAATCAATAGAAATGTGGGAAAAAAACACAAGCTAGACGGTCCAGACCTTTTACTCAGAGGACAGTTTAATAACTGGACCTAGGTGACTTTTAATTGAATACCCCTGCTCTATTAGATTAACTTACTCTTTAAAGTGTTTTAGTGTTTTTAATTGTGTTGAATTGTTTTACTTGTGGTTTTGTGGACACATTGTTTTGTAAAAAGGGTTAAGGAAAAACGTTTTTAAATAACCAGGTATATATGGACATGGCCTTATTATCAGTAAGATATTTGCACCCTTATTTAGATTTCTCTTTCATGATCCTTTCCACAGTTAAAAGTATCATTTGCTGAAGTAAACATTACTTCAGCAAATGATAAAAGTATCATTTAAAAAGTAAACATTTACTGAGCAAATGTTTGCTTAATATCAGAGAATCCATTATCAATTCAAACCAGCCACTTCAGATATATAATGGGTTCATCTAGTATTTTACATTTTGTTCTGTATTCCACAGTTCTGTACAGTCAACATATGGGTTGCCACAGACTATGTTTTAATGCACTATTGTGTTGTATAATGTATAGGCACATTGTACCTTTAAGTAGTTGCTCTTTATAGCAGTAGTTCAACAGTCATTTTTATTAATGCACTTGACTATTTATTTTATGGTGTACAGATTTAGTTTACATTTACATTTATGCATTTGGCAGACGCTTTTGTCCAAAGCGACTTACATTAGGGAGAGACAATATGCAATTTGTTACACCGTCAAAGATTTAAATTTGCATAACACATATTTTCATAACTTCCAATACTTTTTTTTCTTCGAAACGTCTCAAATATTTTAGACAAAACCTTTATTGTAGTGAAGTTAGCGCATGATAAAAGCCATAAATGCAATGACACTAATAATTGCCATTATATCTGTCTGTGTTTCTGCCTTGGTTCCCTGTTCTCCTGTTTTTAGTTTAAGTCAGTACTTTTCATTCTGGTGCATCTCAATATATAATATAAAGAAACAAGTTTGGTATCTTGTTTCTAGGCTCTGTGCATGGAATATCGCAATATCTTCCCACAGACCCTTGATCTTTGAAGTAAGTGCTCAAATGCATTTACTCATCTTCTTTAATCTAGTGCTTGAGGATTTGTGCACGAGTGGTTTATGTGAGATTAGAGTCATCCTCAAACAAAACAGCAGAGGGAATGCATCTTCCATCGTAGTGCAGACACCAAACAAAAGTCATTCATTTCTATCTGGTCCACTTTTTTTTTTTTTTTTTTTTACTTTGGATGGATTAACGGCTGTCTATCTGTGCTTTTATACTTTTTCCCCCATCTAGCAGATGCGGATGGTAAACACGCTTGACAGTTTCCTGAGCCTTTCTGTAAGATCAGATACTCTGACAACTCCTCTGATGCTTTTCAAAAGGAAAAATAATTACTGCGGGATGGATTACACCTAGACGACAACCTGTGGTTTTCTCCCTTATCTGTGAAAATAGCAGTAGACAAATGTTTTTTACTGTTTTAGATCTAAGCATTGACATAAAAGAAGAAGAGGAGGGAATTAACAAGCAGATCTGTCACTGAAAAGTGGGAAAAACTAAAGAGAAATGGAGGCAAGAACAGCACAACTCTCAAGAGGAGGAGGAGGATATTCATCTTCAAGTGTCATAAGTGCCAAACAACTGTAAACAACTCCAAACAAAGCCACAATCTCCAGAACCTGTCCCTGTGTTTTGGTTTGATTCTATGTTTTGAGTCCTTGTTAGTTAACATTTTCTGTGGTTTTATTTGCCACTATGTTGTGTGTTTTTAAATTACTCTACAATAGTGTTTATCCTGTTGTTCCATGTTCATATTTAAGTTCTGTGTGAGCTTTTCTCAGGGTGTAAATTATGTTAATCACAGCTCGTTAACTACAGCACCTTCCTGCGATCAATCCCAAACTCACGAATCAATCAACTTCTTCACTAATAACAATTTTCACTTAATTTCCCTGAATCTCAATTTAAAGAACCTGTAACAATCAACCCGTGTACTGTCTGTGTATTCTGACTGCTGAGCAATGCCAAATTCTTTCGGTAAAGACTGTGTTCTAGTTTCCTTTGGGTGTACCTGTGTTTAGGGCATGCTAACTTTGGAGCATGCTCTTTGTTGTTTTCTACTTTTCTGTGTTTGTTTTAGATTCACTACTCCTTCTGAGAAACACACTGGCACACAAAGCTCACTCTTGTTTTGATCACTACTTTATGCACAAACAAACTTGATCCTGGCACTGAATCTTAGTAGAAAGTCACCTTGTTTCTCCTGTTTATCAGTAAGCGGAACAAGTGGTCCTCCTAGTTTCAGATCTTTATTTATTTCTTTAATTATTTATCTTGCTTATAATTTATAATGTTAAACACATATAATTATGAATGTTAATGCATTTAAGTCAGACCAGTGGAAACTGTAAATGTAAAAAAGTGGTCATAGAGCTTCAGGGCATCACCAAGTGGTCACTACTTGTACAAAGGGTTGTCCGGCTCCAGGTCACCTCCAGAGGGTCTTTACCTGCACAAGAAGTACTCCAGCTCAGAGGAGTCTCCAATAAGATCAAACCTGAACAAGTGCCAGGAAATATCCCAAGAAGTCTTTATCTACACAAGAGGTACCCAGATTACATGCAGAATCTAAAGGATAATTTTCTTTACCAGTGGTCTTGTGGGTCGCCTTCTGGGTCTCATCTGACAACCCTTTTCTTACAAAAGCCACAAAAGTGTAAGTTACTCCATATAAGCTTCGCTGCTCCCTAAAAAGGGGCAATCATTCCTTTTAAATGTGTTACTATTGAGGAGTAAATTTGTTTTCCTGATCATGTTTCCTTATCTCTAGTCTGACAACAGGTTTATTTAAAAGAAAGTTCAACACATTCTGCAGTATGTAAGTTTGTGGCCACTTGTAAAAATACTTAGGATTCACTACCCTCCATTCCACATAAAAAGGTTTCCAAGTACATTTTCAAAGATAATTATTCTGGCTGTACTACTGTTTGTGATGCCATACTGTTCATTCTGAAAACATATCTTTTCAAATTTGCATTCAGAGAGGAAGGTTGTCAATGACAATTTCCTTAGATTGTTTTGCCAGTTGTCCTTTGGAAGGCAGAAATGCACTAGTGTGATATATTGTAAAGTAATTTTGAATTTATTTGTAATTTAAATCTCAATAATGTCAACATTTTCTGCAAGGTAAAACACTAAGCATTCCACTACCTTTCTACATCTGAAAAGCCTAATCATTAAACTGATGACCTTACTGATGCCAGTCGCAGGTGATAACCCTGCAGGCTGAAAACAAACAAACTTCTGCTTGGCCAGTCCATCGCTGTCAGGATCACCCTGGCTCACCATTAAACATTGGGCATATTTAAAAACCCACTCATGCTGCCAAATGACACTCATTATCCAGAAATCCACTTCAAACTAGCTTGCAGCTCTGGCTCTGAACTTGGTGTCCCACAAGAATTTCTTCTGTTTTTCCAATTTAATCCAAGTTATTCTCACTTGTTATTTTCATCATAGGACTGGTTTTCATGGCCAGTAATGCCTAAAGTTTTCTACTTTAAAAGTGAGACTTTTATCTGAACAGAGTCATTGAGTAACAGGAAGCAGTTATTCTAATGATAAGACTATTGGTGGAAATGGTTTAATAATGGAAATTGTAATGCTGCAACCCCTCGTGACTCTCCTGGTTGTAGCTGAGAGGCCACTCAGAGCTGTTGGAAGACGTGCACCTAAGACCAACATCCAACAGAATCAATACGCGTCAATGAATTGGACTTACTCAAGAGTGTCAGTAGACTTAGCACAGGCTACATCAGTAAAGCTATCATGTCGAGTCTGTTGAGGGCCTCCTTCAAGGCATCAAAGTTTAACTGATAAGGGCTTCTACAACCCCCATGGAAAGTATGTTAATAGTATGCTATTAGTCCTTTCCTTGGCATGGAAGCAAAGAGCAACAGTTTTGAAAGAGCGCAAAAACCGCAGAGCCTAAGCAAAACCAAGAAGCTTTGAGAATAAAACAGTTATTGATAAAGACTGGGGAGAGAATTTTAGTTTATAACCAGAAAGATTGTATTGAACCATTGATTGTATAAAAATAGTTTGGAAGCTACTGATTGGCCAATATAACTTTAAGTCGAGGAGTCGACAGGCATTCATTGGCATAGTCTGTCTTTACAGCATTTTAGGTGCGTTTCTGATGTTTTTTTTTTACGGGTTAATCTAGTCACAGGGGTTTCGAATCTAGCCACAGGGGTTTCTAGCCAGTGACTTCTGTGCCGGTCCCAAGCCCGGATAAATAGAGAGGGTTGCGTCAGGAAGGGCATCCGGCGTAAAACATGCCAAAACCAAATATGCAAGTCATCAATTCGATTTCCATACCGGATCGGTCGAGGCCCGGGTTAACAACGACCGCCACCGTTGCTGTTGACCTACAGGGTGCCGGTGGAAATTGGACTACTGGTGGTCAAAGAAGGAGAGGAGGGAGAAGGATTCGTAGGCAGAGAGAGAAGAGGAAAGGCAAGAGTATAGGTCTGAGAATAGGGACTCGTTGGTACAATGACCGGGAAAGGTAGAGAGCTGGCGGACATGATGGAGAGAAGGAAGGTAGATATTCTGTGTGTGCAGGAGACCAGGTGGAAGGGTAGCAAAGCACGTAGTATTGGAGGGGGATACAAACTGTTTTACTATGGTGAGGACAGGAAGAGAAATGGGGTAGGAGTGATCCTGAAGGAGGAGTTTGTGAGGAATGTTTTAGAGGTGAAAAGAGTGTCTGACAGGGTGATCAGTTTGAAGTTAGAGATTGAAGGGGTGATGTTGAATGTGGTGAGTGGTTATGCTCCACAAGTAGGCTGTAAGCTGGAAGAAAAGGAGAGATTCTGGAGTGAGTTAGATGAGGTCATGTAGAGTATTCCCAGCGAGGAGAGAGTAGTGGTGGGAGCAGACTTCAACGGTCATGTGGGCGAGGGCAACAGAGGTGATGAGGAAGTGATGGGCAGGTTTGGTGTTAAGGAAAGGAACCCAGAAGGACAGATGGTGGTAGACTTTGCCAAGAGGATGGAAATGGCTGTAGTTAACACTTATTTCCAGAAGAGGGAGGAACATAGAGTTACTTACAAGAGTGGTGGTGGGAGTACGCAGGTGGACTACATCCTAAGTAGACAAGTCAATCTGAGAGAGATCACTGACTGCAAAGTAGTGGTAGGAGAGAGTGTAGCCAGACAGCATCGGATGGTGATGTGTAGGATGTTGCTGGTGGTCAGGAAGAAGAGGGGAGGAAAGATGGAAAAGAAGACCAAGTGGTGGAAGTTGAAAAAGGAAGGCGGTTGTGAGGAATTCAGACAGAAGCTGAGACAGGCTTTGGGTGGCCAGGAAGAGCTTCCAGAGGACTGGGAAACTACAGCAGAAGTGATCAGGGAGACGTAGAAAGGTGCTAGGCGTGTCAGGAGGAAGAAGGAAAGAAGATAAGGAAACATGGTGGTGGAATGAGGAAGTACAGGGCATCATCCAGAGGAAGAGGCTAGCTAAAAAGAAGTGGGACATCAAAAGGACTGAAGAAAATAGACAGGACTACAAGGAATCACAGCGCAGGGTGAAGAGGGAGGTGGCAAAGGCCAAACAGAAGGCATATGATGAGTTGTATGCCAGGTTAGACACGAGGGAAGGTGAGAAGCAATTGTACAGATTAGCGAGACAGAGACAGAGATGGGAAGGATGTGCAACAGATAAGGGTGATTAAAGATAGAGATGGAAGGGTTCTAACGAGTGAGGAGAGTGTGCAGAGAAGATGGAAGGAGTATTTTAATGAGTTGATGAATGAGGAGAATGAGAGGGAAAGAAGGGGGAAGAGGTGAACATTGTAGAGCAGGAAGTTGAAAAGATTAGAAAGGATGAGGTGAGGAAGGCTCTGAGGAGAATGAAGAGTGGAAAGGCTGTTGGTCCAGATGACATCCCTGTGGAGGTGTGGACGTGTCTAGGAGAGACAGCAGTGGAGTTCCTATCTAGGTTATTCAACAGGATTCTAGAGAGTGAGAAGATGCCTGAGGAATGGAGGAAAAGTGTCCTAGTGCCAATCTTTAAGAACAAGGGTGATGTGCAGAGTTGTAACAACTACAGAGGTATAAAGTTGATGAGCCACACAATGAAACTCTGGGAAAGAGTAATCCAGGGAAGTGGATATTTGCGAGCAGCAGTATGGCTTCATGCCCAGGAAGAGCACTACTGATGCAATTTTTGGTCTGAGAATGCTAATGGAGAAGTACAGAGATGGTCAGAAGGAGCTGCACTGCGTCTTTGTGGATTTAGAGAAAGCGATGACAGGGTGCCGAGAGAGGAGCTATGGTCCTGTATGAGGATGTCAGGAGTGGCAGAGAAGTACGTCAGAGTAGTTCAGGATATGTATGAGAGGAGTATGACAACAGTGAGATGTGAGGGGCTTTGAGTCCCTTCTTGTTTGCTATGGTGATGGACAGGTTCACAGATGAGGTCAGACAGGAATCTCCATGGACAATGATGTTTGCAGATGACATTGTAATCTGTAGTGAGAGTAGAGAGCAGGTGGAGGGACACCTGGAAAGTTGGAGGTCTGCTCTAGAAAGAAGAGGAATGAAAGTCAGTCGTAGTAAGACAGAATACATGTGTTTGAACAAGAGGGAGGGAAGTAGAACAGTGAGGTTACAGTGGGCTGAGGTCAAGAAGGTGGAGGAGTTTAGGTATTTGGGGTCAACAGTCCAGTGCGACGGGGAGTGTGGAAAAGAGGTGAAGAGGCGAGTGCAGGCAGGTTAAAGTGGGTGGAGAAAAGTGTCAGGGGTGTTGTGTGACAGAAGAGTGTCAGCAAGAATCAAAGGAAAGGTGTACAGAACAGTAGTGAGACCAGCTATGATGTATGGGTTAGAGACTGTAGCAGTGAGGAAGAGACACGAGGCAGAGATGGAAGTAGCAGAGATGAGGATGTTGAGGTTCAGTTTAGGGTTGACAAGGATGGACAAGATTAGGAACGAGCACATCAGAGGAACAGCTCAGGTTGGTTGTTTTGGAGACAAAGTCAGAGAAGCCAGATTGAGATGGTTTGGACATGTGCAGAGAAGGGATAGTAGTTATATTGGTAGAAGGATGTTGGAGATGGAGCTGCCAGGCAAGAGGGCAAGAGGACGGCCAAAGACAAGTTATATGGGTGTGCTGAAGGAGGACATGAAGGTAATTGGTGCAAGAGTAGAAGATACTGAGGCCAGAGTTAGGTGGAAACAGATGATTTGCTGTGGCGACCCCTAAACTGGGAACAGCCGAAAGAAGAAGAAGAAGAACAACAACTAAGGTACATGAGTTAAATCTAACCCGATACATGTGGACAGGGCCATAAAGTACAAACACAAACTGTGAAAATGCACAATGAAGAAAACAGATTGGGTCGCAGATCAAGTGTGCACTGCTAGCTTATTTCGATTAAAATGAGACAAATAAACAAACAAAAAAGTTTTCACATAGATGTCAACTAATCAAACTGCATGTAACCCTTAAAACCGCTCAAAGCTAGAAGAAGGAAAAGAAAAAAAAAAATATTCTAACTAGTCAAATCTGTTGGCACACTCTATCATCTCTTCATCAAGTGGACCATAATTCCCATGAGTGCCTCCAGGTGAGTCTCTCATCATTTGTCGGTGAACAATTCCAGAAAAACACCCGATCGTCAGTTGTGAGAAACCTCCACTACCAATTCGAATTCTGAGCTTTAATCAGGCTGTAATCCTGGGAAGATGTCTAAGCTATCGTATCACCAACTTGAGCACTGGCTAAGCATGGTAGGAGGTTAGAGAACTTGCTTTGAAAGAGCTGCTGAGACTTGTGTCGACTGATCTCAGTGCACTGGTACTCTCCCTGGGGATCTCAACAAACAAGCTTGGGCTTATGTACAGATCAGTCTTCAATAGAGAGCAGCAACAGGCGCAGTGCAGCAGATTATTCTACCATGCCGATACATGATCCCAAGAGAGCATATTAGATATTTGTAAATACTCAAACTTTGCTTTAGATGAATTTCTATTGAATCCTTCTTGTTTGAGTGGGTCTTTGATTAGTTTTCATAAACCTTTAGAATCACAAAGTACTTTGGGACTAAAGCTTTAATTACACAGGATTATTACTATCTGGAAACCTTCTGTGTCTTAAAATGACCTGTTGACATCTGAGTTTCATGATGTGCAATCCCAGAGGGGGGGATGTCATATGACGTTGGTTGTCAAAAATTAAGCGATTGCTTAAAAAGAAATGAATTTGATTTTTTTTCTTCATCCTGTTCATGGACATCCAATTTTATCAAAAAAATTTAATCAAATTAACTGTCATGAACTCATTTAATCGGATCTTAATAGGTTTGTCGTGGGACTGGCCTTAACAATATTGGATACCAAAAGGATGCATGTACACAAAATCAGATAAGATGTGCTTCTTTTGTTCATGTATACGATGTGATATGATATTTTGCCAAATTTCGAACATTTTAGCAAAAACCTCAATTAGATTTCTGTTGAAATTATCCAACCTGTGTTGCGTAAAAACTCATTCCATCTGAAGTCCAAGGATACATGTGTCTCGATCCCTGGGAGCATAAGAATAAACAAACAGAGCCTTTTATTTTGGTCAACATTTTAAGTAATTCCGCATTCAGAAATGATGTTCTCATTGTGCTCTACCTTGAGGGTGCACATAAATCTTCTTATTTTTACAGACCTGAAAACAGAGAAAAACCTCCACTTTAATTGTTTTTTTAAAGATACAAAAACTAGTAAAACGTATACTCTAGTTATTAAACATTTTTTTTTCTCCCTCATTTAATGGTAACGGCCATTTTTCCCATTGATCTACAAAATAATAAACACTAAAAATAAAACAAAACAATGAACAACTAATATACATGTACATTTTCTGTCATTTTTATTGTATGTTTGCAAACCTGCAATACTATGTTTATATATTATGTTTATGAGAAACCATATATTTAAAAACACAGCCTTTGGTTTTTTCTATAGCCTTATAGCTTTGAATAAGAAAGTCAGTTTTGTATGCAAAGTCAATGATAATCAGTATAGATTTTTTTATGCATAGAAAAATGTATATATGTAAGAGCTTGTTTGATATAAAGAGAGAGAGAGAGAGAGAGAGAGAGAGAGAGAGAGAGAGAGAGAGAGAGAGAGAGAGAGAGAGAGAGAGAGAATGCCTGGAGGATCTCAGTCATGGTAGAGGGAGACCCCTGCTGTATGTTCAACAGAAACAGAGCATTCCTTACTCCAATCCTTACCGTGATATTTGGAGATGCTTTAAGATTTCATTTTAGTATAAAACAAATTACAATTTATAGCTACAGGGTTATTCAAAACCACAACCCTCTAGGTGGTAGCAAAATTTATATTACTGTTCCTTGTTTAGAAAAACAACAAACAAAACGTTGTTTTACTTAAGGTGGTGACATAAACACATTCACAAGACTAATAAACAACTTGTTAGATGCTTTGATTAAAAAAAAAAAAAAAGATGAGCTTAGATCAAACAAAAAGCTTCAGTGTCCTCATCTTATCAGATAATTTTTAGATCAAATGATTTTGGAAACATACAGAACACACTCTTCAGTTTGCATTCTACAAAACAACTTTCTTCATGTTCAATGAGATTGTTAGTCCTGCAGAAACTTTGTTCTTGTTTGAAGCCACAACATTTGAAGAATATGTTAATGTGAAGCCATGTTTCTTACTAGGAGCGCTTCAGCCTGTTCCTTCAGCGCTTCAGTGAATGCCACAGCAAACCTGAATGTGACAGCAGAGATGAAGAAAGTGAGCCGACAAGCTTAACATGAAGAGAAACGTGAAAAGTCAGATTTCAGCTCCGGTTTAGAGATGGTAAGATAGAACACAGTGCTTGTACATGAGCACTTTCATTTCATTGTAACAACACATTTCAAAGCTGTCCATCGTCGTGAGATGAAAAAAAATAATAAAATAAAAGTACAGAACAACACTATTAATAGCCCGACAGATTACAGATTAACAGTATTACTCTCAAAATGTGTTAAATAACTCATGAATTAATAATAACTTATCTAATTTATATGGCGCTTTTCTAGACACTCAAAGCACTTGAGCGGGGCTGCCTTTGAATCTATCAATTGATGACAAATCAGCTGCCATTTTGTGGCAGAATACTTCCCTACACAACAGGGATTCACATTAAGTTGGTCCTGTTCAGTTACACGGAGTAAGAAAGAGGTCAGAAATATTTAGTGTATACTGAAACTATGTTTGGACACTTTTTAAACTTTCTTTAAAGGGGTCATAAAGTGCAATTTTTTACTTTGTATTTTTCATTGACTTTTAAATCATTTATTTATATTAATTATAAGTTGCATCCGCCGCATAAAACATGTGCCAGAGGAGTTGGCGGTTCATTCCGCTGTGGCGACCCCGAAAGGGAAATGGATGGATGGATGGATTATAAGTTGCAAACATGATCCTTTAGAGCAAAATCACATTTTACTGGGATAGTTTCTCTGCAGTGCGATAGTAACCTCTCCTGTTTAATGTTGATGGTGTGATACTCCTTTCCCTTAGATGACGCTTTAAAAAAACAAAAATAGCAAACCCGGCCATAGGTGGAGCTAAACAACTGTTTGTGTCTGGCACATGCTTTTAAACACAAAAGAATAAATGCAAGGCATCGTGGGATTTCAGAGCGGGGTGATTATATTTAGCTGAAGCTGTTGAGCTGCCAAACAATGGGTAGGAATAACAAACATCTGGCAAGGAAGAGCTTGCTGTTTTGCGTCTCTCTTCTTCCACATATTCTAAAGTGAAGCAGATGAATCGAATGAGCCGTATTGGTTAGAATCTTCAAAAAATTCAGACACCAAGTAACACAGTGATATATAGTGGTTATTCTCTGAAACAACACTAAATGTTCATGAAACTCAGGCCACTTCAGATCGTTTTTCCACAATCTTCAGTTTCTCTTTTATGTCCCTACATAAAACTTTTTTTTTGCTTTTTTCCATTATTTGGGAAAATATGTGTACTCTCATCGACGGCCATTGGTTTGTCTCAAGGCGCATTTTCATTTGAAACGCTGCTCAAATCTGACACCTATTGAAAAAGTGAACCAAGCTTGAATCTACCCATCAGCTCAAACTATGATAACTGAAACCCTCTTACTTTAAAGCTAGAATGACTTTCAGCCTGGATGTGTTAACTTTTATACTTTTGTTTGCGTTTACAGCTAGTTTGCAGCTTTTATATAGAACATGGCATGCTCTTACTAGAATGTGCGCCTTTTTGAGAACTATACCTGGGGCCTCATATAAAATACAAACATTTGCATGGAATTCCTATATATTATATATGTTTGTCTAACACTTTTGCTTAACCATCATCTTTCTCCAAAACCTGAACAGATTTTACATTCAAAACAAAAAACTATTTAAAAGACAGACATGCTGCTTCGTCTTCAGGTCAACTCCAGCAAGAACATAACATTATTTCATGAAACTGAGAAACCTCATCCCTTCTTTTATTAAAAACTAAAACAAATCCACAAGCCCATGCACATACATAACACATAAAGTTTTCTTTGATCTTTGAGGTTTGTGCAAACAATGACTTTGAATAAAGGAACATAGGGAGCTGTGCTATGTTTCAAAACGAATGCAGCTAAAGCCCATGGGTTTCCCTGCATTCGTAATGGCAGCACCAGCAGGGGGCTTTCTCTAAGAGATGTGTTTGAAGTGAAAGGGCTCTTGTCGTTCTTACTCTAACTTGTGACAATTATTCCCTTAAGATCATCAACCAGTTGAAACCTGCCTATTCTTATCAAATAAATGATCAAACAAGAATGTACAGCACAAGGCTTGTGAACTGACACCCCTGATGTAAGACTTTACATTCTAGCTTAATGAGTTTTCATCAATTAGATCACAGTTGGAAAAAGGAAACACATTAATATTAGACATTACTACCAGCTGTTAAATCTCTCTCTTCCACTTTGGACGTATATAAAAAAACTTTGTATATGTGTACATTTATCTTGCACATCAAATATAAAAAAAAAAAACAATAAAAAACATCCAATGAACTGCCTGGACAAACTATTCGAGAAGCAAGCTGGTCACAATTTATTCAATGGAGATTTTATACACTAAATTGCAGATTTCCTAAATCTAGGTTTTTTTGGCTTCAGATCAAAAAGCAGATTGCAATTCATTTTACAAACACTTTGGTCAGCAATAAAGGAATTATGTGTTTTCACTGACAATTTTTGCCAACTACTTCACAGCTTAACCTCTTTTCGTAGGTGACATATACATAGTTGTACTTAATATGAAAACCAGCTGAAAAAGAGATAGAAAGGTCCTTTTTGGGTTTTAAAGCGTCATATAGCCTCTTGATTCAGCAGGGTACTGTCAGGAGAATAACAAAGGATCAAATTGCAGTGAGAAAACCTTTTATTAACAAAAACTACAGAAGCACCGTCTTCTGGAATTATCTAGTAATTTAATAGGGGTTTAAATATATTTGCCAGCCAATGTTGATAAGTGAAATACATCAAACAGCTCACATACAAAAAAGCTCTAGATCATCGGTGCCTTGTGAATATTTTGAAAGCTTCTACTGACTGGCTACCTGCCATATCAGCCCTACCAAGCGCTGCTCACCAGGTTTGGACTGATTGGGATTTTTGGCTATGGCAACCCACCATAATTATTTACAAGATGTGCGATGGCACGTATGAAGATTACTGAGTCACAGGTCTACAGTCCTTCATTTTGTTAATTTTCTTTCTTTTTTTAGGGTGTTGCAGGATGAGCAAAAGACATAGTACTTTTTAACTTGTTTATCCAGTCACAGATACAGAACAGACAGCTTGACTCAATGCTGTTCACTTTTGTGGAAACTCCTTTTCTTTCATGAGGCTAAAATGAGGTGATATTGCTGTAAGCATTTCGATTGAGTGAGTAACTACGGGATGATTATGGTTTTGATCAAGGATAAATCAAAGTTCAAGTTTATATTAAAGCAAACATATGCACACATTCCCTCAAGAAAACAGTACAACTGACCTGGCTTTGAGCAGAACTTCTTCCATGACAGCCCGCTTGAGATCATCCTTCACATCCTCATTAACATCCGTTCCTCCAAACACAACTCCAAATGGCACACCAGCATCTGCAGAGAAATGAAAAATTTACAACATAACGCAAATGCTTTCCTTCACTTACTATACTCATCAGAAGTTTAACTTTTAAATCCCTGGAGCAAGCAATTCTCTGAAGCATGAAACAGTATTTCATCTTGCCAGAGGGGAACTAGTCATCCACAGAGTGGACACCCTGAGCAGTGACTGGAAAATGGGACATTTCAGGTAAATAAATTAATAAGTAAATAACTTCATTCTGCTTAAGCCTTTCTGAGATGTAAAAACCAATAGTTAATTCAGCTCCTTGTATGCTTGAGAGGGTCCTGAGGTGCATTTTTATTTCTGTAAAATGCTTTTTGCTGATCAAAAACAACAAAATTAAGGAGCCAGTAAAGCTGTTCCTTGATGTTAAGCCGATTCAAACAGAGATTTTTCAGACCTGTAAGTACTCAATATGTATTTTAGTCATTTATCTGATGTACGTGGCTGAGATGACGAGTTTTCAAACATCTCACAGAAAAAGTAAATTCTGTTCCTCATTTCCTCCATGGCTGATGAGGGCAGTATTACAATAACCTCGCCCTGCCTCAAATAATGCACAACCTCTTTGTTTGTAGAATGTCAAAACATGCTCTTTGTCTTTTTTAATATTTATTAAAACATTTGTTTAATTTAAAAAAAAATCGTACAGTAGACAACATTTTTGCACTTTTTATTTGTTTAGTTACTTGAAAACAATCAAAGCTTTGAAAGTGATTTTTTGGCACAGATCCTTTGTCTGATGATCAAAGGTCAACCTTACACCCCAAAACGGTACATATAGAGGAAACATTGCATGCCATTACATATACAAGTGAAATAAAATAGACTACACTTTTTATGGCATAAAAAAAACTTTTAAACAACAATTTTAATTCTCTTTAAAAAGCTAATATTTTTATCAATAAGAAACCCACCATGACTCATTGCTCCCAGTGTAAAAATAAATATCCAAATGATCCATCATGACCGAAAATATCATTTATCATTTTTGTGACATTTTGCTAACTAATAAGACAAGACAGATGTGTCTACATGTGTTCGCATGGAACATCTCTGTCAAAAATCAATTCCATGTCCTCTCTAATGACATACGGCCACAACGCGCATGTGTATTTTTTTAAAGAACCGGGGGACTTGTCACCTAAAAGAAGCCTGCCTCCTTTGAAAAGATGAATGGCCAGGGCTGCCTCGAATCGTGGCTCTTGCATCATCAGCGATGAAACATCAGAGGATGAGCAGAACTCTCTTGTATCACGCAGTATACATGTGTGTCCTGCAGCCACAATGTGATTTCTGCAACAACAACAAAAAAACATATAAACACAGAATACTGTATAGCCACCAATGAATTGGCTCTGAATATTACACCAAAGAAGTCTTCAATTATATCTCTCAATGCTGAAACATTACTGAAATCATTCAAATGTCTGGTGCGTTTAAATCTCTCTATTCATAGAGAAAACCACCAACTGCTCTTCTATGCTGCTTTCAATATACAGGTATCTATCTGTCTGTATACATATACAGTATGTGCCAAAAAGTCAGTAGCACTCCTCCCCATAATTCCCAGCTGTGAAAAACTTTGTTGGTGTCTTGCACTTGTTAGCTGACTAGATTGGACCACGGTGTGCCTACAATGTTAAACTATGTATAGAAATTCTAAATGAGCGAAACAGTTTTTTTTATTAAATCCATATCATCAATAAAAACATGTTAAAACAAATAATGATTTGAATCGAGTATTGCACATTTTTAAGACTTAAAGAATGTCAAACACGTCTTTGTCTTTTTTTAATATTTAGTATTTGGATTGGGACGTGGCAACACCCTCGCATTGACCTCATGACAGGAAACAACGAAAAGGAAACATTAAAAGATAGGATGCAGGAGAGGAGAATAAAGGCATTCAGAAATTCATATTGTTGCTGTCCAACTATCAGAATATGTCCAATAACGCCCACAAATTGTGGCGAGCGAGTTGTGTAGAGACAAGCATGTTACAAATGAGCAAGTGTCTTCTCAAATGTGATCAGAAATCAGAAACAAACTCCATGAGGGTGGTGCAAGGGCATGACGTTCACAGGCGGGGCCTACATAGAGCAGGACATTTGTTATGTTCCAGAGACTACCATTACTGGCAAATTCACCCTGGCCCCTTATGGTTTTACAGATCAAAGGAGGTTCACACTGAGCAGATGAGACAGGCATGACTGAAAATGCTGTGGAGAACATTATGCTGCCTGCAACATCGTGTGGGATGGCTTTTTTGGAGTGCCACACAGCCCTCCACAATCTCTGCCGTTAAGCATCAAGATGATAACCTCAGACCCCCTGTTACAATGTATGCTCCTGTGGTTGGCCCTGGGTTCCTCCTGATGCAAGACGATGCTAGATCTCAAGTGGAATGTGTCAGCAGTTCAGATGAGGGCATTGATTCTATGGACTGGCTTTCCCATTTGCCAGACCTGAACCCAATTGAGGACATCTGGGACATCATACTTTACTCCACCCAACAACGCCATATTGCACCATAGGCTGTCCAGGAGTTGGCATATGTTTTATAAAGGTCTGGGATGAGATCCCTCAGGAGACCATGTGCCAAATCATCAGGAGCATGCCCAGGTGTTTAGAGCAGTCATAGAGGCACTTAGAGCCCAGACACACTTCTAAGCTTAATTTTGACCTGTTTTAAGGATTATTACATCTAAGTTGGACCATCTTGTAGTGTTTTTTTCCACTTCAATTTTGAGTGTGACTCAAATTTCAGACCTCTATGGGTTAATACAATAGATTTCTATCTATCATTTTTTGTGCGATTGTGTTGTCAGCACATCTATGACATCTACACAACTATGTAAAGACCAATGTATTTATTAAGATTAATTCATTTATTCAGATCTATGATGTGTTATGTTAGTGTTCCCTTCATTTTATGAGCAGTGTATATTGCGCTCTGATTAATTACTTCAGCACGCAAGTGCAAATGAGAGCACTGCACAGAAGGAGAGTCTGCATTTGTCCCATTTAAGACCTTTGAATGTCAATTTTTAAGAACCCACTGACACCCTGCTGAAATATTTCACTTTTACTGTAGTGAAAATATATATATCAAATTGATCTAATTGCATATGTCATGGTGCACTAACATGTCTATAAGGTATGAGAAACATTATTAAACACCCCTAATCATAACAGAACAAGCTAGGACAAAGCTGTCTCCAAATGAAAACCCATTTCAATTGGAAGACATATGAAATGTTAATCATTATATATTAATTGAATATTGACACAAACGACATAACGTTTCTTCCATATGAATGACACATTGTTATTTTTTTACACTTAAGTGTATTGTTAATGTAACTCTACAATATAGTTTTTACTTTACAGTTTTTATAGTTACCTTAAAGTTAATGTTACATACAGTTAGAAGATTGTTACCATCGAAAAACACGGCAATGAACACCATTAACACGGATATATGATTATCACTGTCAAAAAAATGGTTCATTACGTGGTAGGGTAAAAATCCTCACAATATATATAGTGTAATATTTATGAATGAAGATGCTAATCGTCACACGTGAAAACCAAGACCCTTTAATGGGACTTATAGCCGGATAAGCTGTTGTGAAAGCAAGAGTCAGTGGAGGATAGACACTTCCTTGTCTCGTAAAACAAACACCGGGCTACTGTACCTTATCCTTTCGGCAGTGGTACAGTTCCCTGTTTTGGGGCTTAAGTAGGCTAGCAAAAGCACGCGCATGTCAGTGTGTGATAGTAAAACGCTGACGTCGAAAAACAATGAGAAACTGAGAGTGCCACAGACATTGGGAAACGGGAACTCTCTCGACCTGAATCGGTTAATCTCATGCTGTCTCCACGTCACGGAACTGTAAAGGCCAGCCCAGCCAGCCCAGCCTCCAGGACGAACAGGCGTGCAGTTTATTTTGGGACTGGTCCGTCTGAAACAATCACCGGCCGGAAACACGGAACCAATATTCCAATAATTTTTAGGCCCTACAGGGTAACAAGTTCACCTGTTCCTGTCCGGTAATATTGATTATTATAACAAAACCGGAAGGAAGGATGGAAGGAAGGAAGAAAGGAAGGTAGGAAGGAAAAAGAAAAGAAGGAAAAGAAACGTATTGATTTTTGTGAGTAGTGAACTAGTGAGATTTATTTATTTATTTATTTATTTATTTATTTATTTATTTATTTTTTATAATCTTGTAATTTAATCGTTCAATCAGCTAATGGATTACTTGATCATTAACAGATTTTTGAGAAATTATATTTGTTCAACACTCCTCCACTCAAAAACTCTGAAACTCTGGGTACAGTGAATTAGCTGTTATCTTGCCTGAGGAAATTGCCACTGGCAGTTTCTTATAAGTACGGGCCATTTGAAAATGAGTTCATGATTTTCATACATTTTAATGGATTTGAATAAGAACCGAGGGCAAAAGTTGAGAGCATTTTATTCAGCTCTTAATCTTTAAAATTCTGTCATCTACATGAAGCAAATGAAACTGGTTTTTGAGGACTGGTGTTCCTGTGATCTAGAACCTTCAGTTCACAAGAATAAGCTAAAAAGTTAAAGCCTGCTCAATACCTATAGGTAAAAACTAGCCACTGATTCAATACTAAAAACCAATTTTTAAAAATTAAATGTTGGTGTTTATCTGTGACAAACTGTAACGACTTTTGTGACAAACTGTATAAAAAATCAACAAATAACAAATAAACACCCAAATAAACAAATAAATTCAAATAGTAATACTTTTTAAAATTTTAGTTATGTCTTATTATTTCGTTTTAATCTAAATTACTTTTCAAATGTTTATTCTTGCTTACTTTATGTTCTGAAAATGTAAATGAAAAATACTTTTTATACTTTTATACTTTTTAATACTTATTATACTAACCTGTTACACGAACACTAACATGATATCACTAACCTGATACACTCAAGGGTGCATCAATCCCTTTTTACGTTTTAGGGAGATGCAATCTGCAGGCCTTCAAAGCGTACACATATATACAGATGAGTGTTCGCATGAATCTTCAATGAACACTGAGGGTTGATGCTGCCTCCGCCTGGGCTCACCACCTGGTCCCTAAAAGAGACAGTGGGAACCTTGGGCACAAAACCAGGCCTAGGCCAAAGAACTGTGTGAGTCACAAGGCCCCAATTTTAGGCATGCTGCATTGGAAGACAGCGCCTGCTGATTTCCGACTCTCTTAATTGACCCCATTACAATTAGGTGCCCTATCCCTATTGGTATAATTATGAGTGTTATTTAAAAAGACTGTCAGTTTAGCTAGACTGAGTCAAGGTCTCGAAGGGAGATCTCTGCAGTCACCAATGGACTGAAAATGTGTAACAACAGGTCTGCTCCAAGTGATACTTAATAGACTTGCATGTCATGGAAACCGCTTTAGCCAATCAAAATTAAGGCGAGCCCTTCAATGCAACATTTCCAGTAGTAGATTCTTCAGGAAGATGGAGTGAACATTTATTTATTTATTTATATCAAACCCAACTGTATCCTTGAATATGCCATTTTTAATACCAAAAGACTGATTTGCTACTTTATTTATTTTGTTGTTATTTCTTCATATTATTTTATATAGGTATAACGATAAAAACATGCTAAACTAAACAGACAATATGGAACAACAGCAAAACCAACAACTAAAATTTTTTTAAAGAGTTCAAAGACCAATAATATTGGCCAGTCAAAGGAAATTGGAAATTGATATATTAATTGTATCCAATCATCAACGATTTTCTTTCTGGTTGAACGTCTCGGGGAATCTTTGAACTGCATACACATGTATAAACCTGGTGCCACAAACAGGGCGAGTATTAGCCCATCTCAATGGTTTACCGATCTGATAAACTGAGTCTGAACGCGTCATTTGACGCTATTGGTGAACCGGGGTGTCACGCGGTAGTATTGTGACTGGCGTTTTCTGAATGCTGACAGCTAAAGTGTTTTCGTCAAACTTTTAGCACATTTTTAGTTGTAAGTTTATAACAATCTCTTACGATGTTTTTTGTTAACATGTCTAGGACCGAAAAGCTAAATTTGGAACGTCACTGAGTGTTCAAGAACGGTATGTTTGTTTGTGTTTATACAATTTTGTTGGCCTGTTTACAAAGTAATGTTAATCTATTGCAGTTATTGTCACCGACATATGTCTGCGAAATATAGAATAGTTATGATAACACTAACTATTTGTCTCTTGTTTCTAATTTTGGGTAATATTTCTGTTCTAATATCGCGTGCTGGAGAAATAACGATTGTTGTTTTGTTGTCCTCTGCATATTTTAGGACTGGATTTTGCCCAACTGAAAAAAACCCTGGCATGGCTGGCAGGGATGTTAACGAGAGCACTCCTCTTTTGGAGAACTCCGTGTCTCCAGCAAGACCCGAGTCAGTGTTCAATGGCAGGAGGCTGGCATGCACTGCTATTCTCCTGGCTGAATCTTTGGAAAGAATGGCCTTCTATGGCATCACCTCAAATCTGGTGCTCTTCCTCAACAGTAGCCCCTTCTATTGGGAGGGTACTTCTGCAAGCCAAGCACCCTTGATCTTCATGGGCATCACTTATTTGATTTCTCCTTTTGGGGGCTGGCTGGCAGATGCATACCTTGGCAAGTTTTTCACCATAGCCTTGAGTTTAGTCCTGTATCTACTAGGGATGCTACTTTTCCCTTTAGTTGCCAGTGACAGAACCAGGGACATTCTGTGTGGAGACGAGATGGCCTTCCCTGTGCAACCTGCAGAATGTTTTAACAGTACCGTTACAGTGCCTCCTAATGTGACCTGCATGAATCGACCATCCTACTGCAGCCCTGCCATCTACAGTGGACTGGTCCTGGTGGCTGTTGGTGTGGGAGCTGTCAAATCAAACATCACACCATTCGGAGCAGATCAGGTAATCTTGATCAAAAGTCTATTTTTGTGCGGACTGTTTTCATTTTAGCATTATCTCTCTTGCACCTTGAAATCAAGCGGTATAGATATGCCTTAAAATGACTCACCTCTATAAAGATTATCTGTCATTAAGGCGTATTGCTATCTGCTATGTAATGCTTATGAATCCTTCTACACAAAGTTTAAAATGACAATTAAGGCCCTACGTTTTCAAGTATGAGATAACCTTACATGGAACAATCATAAAAACAGATTAAACAGATGAAAAATTGACAGATGAAAACAATGCCTCTTAAAACAGAAATTGTTGTGCTATTAACATAATAATGAAGAAACCTCTAAATTAAAATTTAAGAAAAATCTGTACAGTTCCTCATAGAAGGAAAGGTTAATTTCTCATGCACCAATTAATGTCTTTGTGGGTTGTGAGGAAAATAAAATCAGTCAAAAGTTATTTATATATTGCTTTATCTGCAGTTTCTTTAAATCAGATTCACAAACAAGTGGCCCACTATGGATAAATATGGTGGGTAATATGGCCTTTAAATTCTATCACATTGTTTAAGGCAGTGGTTCTCAAATAGGGGGGGGAGCGAGGCTCCATCAAGGGGGCCGCGTTTGACCTCGGGGAATATGGTTTTTTATTAAAACATTTTTTTTACTGTTCTAGAATAAAGTACAATACCACTCCACTACAGTAGGGGACAGTGGCCCTCTCTTTGGAAGAGTATGAAGTGTAGACACAAAGTGTAGAAGACAGGCGGCGAGAGAAGGAGATAAAGAGACAAACAAAAGTCTCCCGAAAGCTAAGACGAGGAAATATGATGACGCGTTTGAAGCGATTGGCTTCACTGTGACTACGGTGGGGGATAAGGAGAGACAGGTGTGCTTACCGAGTTTAAAAATTTTGGCAGCGGACAAAATAAATCAAGGCGTCACTTAAAGACATTACACCCCAATCACGCTGAAAAGCCGATTGAGTTTTTTCAGCGACAAAATTTCAGATGCACCTTAAATCTTTTCTACAACAGTTAATAAAGCTATTCTTTGTTGTAAGTTGGTCCATATTTCTTTTTTTTTCCTCTAATACATTAATAAGGATACTTTGATATGCAGAGGTGTACTTATAAAAAAATTTAAGACAAAAAATACTATTTATAGTTATGCGGGGGTGAAAGGTGTTTTTTTCTTCCTAGGTGGGTGCGTCAAAAAATATTTTAGAAGCACTGGCTTAAGGGACGTTTGGAGATTATGATATGATACAATATTATGACAAATTATTCCAATAAAATATTTTATATATTTCAAGTTTATAGAATCATATGCAATAAATGATATAACTTTATTGGTAAAAACACACACACATTGCTCTTCGAACTTTGTACACGTTGCAAACAGCAGCAAAAAATCTAACACAAACAAATATGTCAAGTTTCACTTCAAATATTCAGTTAAATATGAAATCGTTATCTTCTCAAGGAAATAATATTGTTTTCCTTCTATGTGACTAGCATTATAGCAAAAGGAAACTAATAATATTGATATAATGTTACTAAGTGTCAAGTAGTTTAGAGGGCCATGTTATATGATAACCAGTGGAAGATCCTAGACATACAAGTAGGAGAATTTGTTGAATAAATTCCACATTGTGGAATAACAAAAAAAGTATTTCTACAGTAGCCAATATTCAACTCAATCAGAGTTTGTTCAGGCAGCTGAGAAAGCAGCCACTGAACTTTGACCTGCTCGAGAAGGTGGTCTCAGCCCTGTTCCAAACAATCTTAGAGCTGTAAGTTTGTAGTGAGAACATTATGTAATAACCGCTCCAAACTAAAAATAAATCAAAACGGCAAAACAATGTTTTTTGAGCAAATACAGCCACCGTACTCGCTTGTGTGTGACATCATGGGATGGCGCGTGTCTGCTTACAAATCAGTGTTTATTGTGACAGCTTGTGATCGAACTTAGAGTAGTTAGGAGGTGAGTACTTTTATTGAAGTTTAGTCTAATGATCACATTTCTTCACAATTGTTCAAAACCAACAAGAACACTGCAATTTTCTTAGTGTTTACCAAGCAGCTCAGAGATGTGTTATATACTATATACACATTTACAATTCATTTTACAGAAATCCATCTCAAATGAAACATTCTGTTCGAAATATATTATTATTGTTGTTAAATACAGCTGTAAAAAATGGCAACATCTTTAACATACTTTAACATAATCTGCTAACCATATCATAGTTGGTGCTTCCTACTTTGCCTACTTTGCTTCTTTGCCTTTCCAACTATATCAAAACATAAGTTTGCATACGAATTCGAGCAGCATTTGCAACTTGCATCATTTGTGTCAAGCGATTTACCCTAGCGATCAGTGTGATGTAAATGATGATTTCAAAAATCTATCAGTTGTTCTGGACCAAATTAAACAAGCTGGAAGTGTGCAAATAACCTAAATCACCCTTTAATTGAGATATTTGTTCACCAAACCATTTTCAGATAAAAAATTAAGGCAAAAAAATTTATTTGATGAGAAGCCTACACAATACTGGTAACAGAGCCATATAATAACATTTATTTCCCATTATAGCACTGGAACTAATTGTGTAGATATTAAACATATACATGCATACCGGATGAAAAGAGTAGCAAATATTAGTCTTAAGTTAGCATACCAAAATCCCAAAACCGTTCCCACTGGATGGTTTGACACCATAACTCAATAGAAGTAGCGTTCCTCTCAAAACCACTATGTTCAACTGCTAGCTTTGGCGATCTTACTGCTAGATAATTGCGGTACAATTATTAAAAGAAACTGGTAAACAATTAAAGTCTTTTGTTATTTTTACAAACACCTGCAAAATCTTCCACCTGCGAAGCCCATTATTTCTGTCCGCTTCTTGAATGTGTTTATGTGGTGACCGCACTTATTGTGGGATTTTCACTTTCACATTATTTCACACGTGTCACCAGATTGATGTATCCAGAATATTTGTTTTTCCGTTTAGATTGCGGAACACAATAATGTGTATAAGAGCGGAGATCAAGATCATCCAATTATCCAATCATTTTTCAATTCCTTTTAAAGTAAGATTAAAATGTTATCAAAAACTCATTGAACTCATTACCAATTACAAAATTGTTTTGGTTGGTAGAATCATATTGGGGCATAGTTTTTTAAATAAATAAAATAATATAGACTTTTTGAAAATTAGACTGTTACACCAGTTCAACATATTAAGGCATTATTATTATTATTATTTATTATTATTAGGGCCCGAGCACGCCAGCGAAGCTGTGCGGCGAAGCCCTATTGTATCTGTTAGGATTATTATTATTATTCTTACGCTTCCTAAATCGCAAATTTCACCATCTAGACGTGCTCGAAAACTCACCAAAATCGGCAATAATTTAAAGCTTGGTGGAAATTGCGATCTGACACAGTCGGCGTGATCGTAGCATAAAAAATGGCTCTTCAGCGCCCCCTGGAAAAATCGGGGTCCGGTTCGACCTACAGTCACGAAAATCGGCACACATATGTACCACCTCTAGCCAAGTAGAAAAGTCTCTTACAGGTTTTCGCCAAATCGTACAGGAAGTCGGCCATTTTGAAAAAAACCTACAATTTTGAAAAAACATCATCTTGCACTTTGACGAACTCCTCCTAGGAAAATTGCCAGATCGAGCTGAAAATTGGTGTGGTTACTCGGGAGACATTTGGGATGAAAAGTTATCAAAAGCGCAGCAGTTTGTAAAACGGTCTTTGGGTGGCGCCCCCACGAATTTCACCATTCAAAAAGTGCCTAAAATTGACATATTTTTGAGTATATCTCCGTTGTAGTTTATCCGTTGTCCACGAAAACGGCCTGACATGATGAGCTTGGAAGGCTGAATAAAATGATAGGCCGCAATGTGACACCACTCTTAGAGTAGCTCTACAGCGCCCCCTGAATGTTACTAAAATAGATGTTTTAGCTGTTTTGACACCCTAAACATGTTAGAAACCCCACTAAATTTCGGCTAAACCTCAGCCTCAATAAATATAGTAATCTGACACTGTTTCTACAACTTTACTTTGGACGACAGCGCTGCAGCGCCATCTAGTATGCGAAAACAGCTCATCTCGCATTTTAACGAACTCCTCCTAGGAAAATTGCCAGATCGAGCTGAAAATTTGTCTGGTGACTCTTAAGACAGTATGAACCAAAAGTTATCAAAAACGCAGAAGTTCGTCGCACGGTCTTTCTGTGGCACCGCTTCGAATTTGAGCCTTCTCAAATGTATGGGGATATTGGTACTTGTTACTGTAGCTCTCACATACTTCATCCAATCACTGAAAAAAATGTATGGAATGATGAGCTCACCCCTCAGAACAATTAGATATGCTTACTTGATGATACACTCATAGCGCCTCCTGCTGGCTGTATGAATTCCAAGGGATACTAATGTATTTGTTGCTGTATCTCTTACATATTTAACTCAATGTACATGACAAAAAATTTGCATGAGGAGCTGGTAATTCTAAATGGAAAAATATGCTCATGGCATGAGACTGTTATAGCGCCACCTGGAGGCTTTCTGAAATGTGTTTAAAATAGCTGTTGTCAATAGGCAGTGAATGTAAAAAATGTATTTAATGATGAGCTCACCCCTCAGAACAATTAGATATGCTTACTTGATGATACACTCATAGCGCCTCCTGCTGGCTGTATGAATTCCAAGGGATACTAATGTATTTGTTGCTGTATCTCTTACATATTTAACTCAATGTACATGACAAAAAATTTGCATGAGGAGCTGGTAATTCTAAATGGAAAAATATGCTCATGGCATGAGACTGTTATAGCGCCACCTGGAGGCTTTCTGAAATGTGTTTAAAATAGCTGTTGTCAATAGGCAGTGAATGTAAAAAATGTATTTAATGATGAGCTTACCCCTCAGAACAAGTAGATATGCTTACTTGATGATACAATCATAGCGCCTCCTGCTGGCTGTATGAATTCCAAGGGATACTAATGTATTTGTTGCTGTATCTCTTACATATTTAACTCAATGTACATGACAAAAAATTTGCATGAGGAGCTGGTAATTCTAAATGGAAAAATATGCTCATGGCATGAGACTGTTATAGCGCCACCTGGAGGCTTTCTGAAATGTGTTTAAAATAGCTGTTGTCAATAGGCAGTGAATGTAAAAAAATTATTTAATGATGAGCTTACCCCTCAGAACAAGTAGATATGCTAACTTGATGATACACTCATAGCGCCTCCTGCTGGCTGTATGAATTCCAAGGGATACTAATGTATTTGTTGCTTTATCTCTTACAAATTTAACTCAATGTACATGACAAAAAATTTGCATGATGAGCTGGTAATTCTAAATGGAATAATATGCTCATGGCATGAGACTGTTATAGCGCCACCTGGAGGCTTTCTGAAATGTGTTTAAAATAGCTGTTGTCAATAGGCAGTAAATGTAAAAAATGTATGGAATGATGAGCTTACCCCTCAGAACAAGTAGATATGCTTACTTGATGATACAATCATAGCGCCTCCTGCTGGCTGTATGAATTCCAAGGGAAATTAATGTATTTGTTGCTGTATCTCTTACAAATTTAACTTAATGTACATGACAAAAAAAATGTAAGACCAGGGGGCGGCATCTTTGGATCCTGCGGATGCATCGTGCGAGGGCCCGCCCATCGCTGCTTGCAGCTTTAATTAGTATTATTGTTATTTGGTGAATAATATTATTATATATTTTTTAATATATAACTTTTTTTTTAGGCAAGCCTACACGCCTTTTGTAACTTTTTCTTTTTACAATAAATGCTGCTTTTCTGTCTTTTTATGTCCTACTTTAATAATTAACGGGATCTAGAGATTCATATAAGGTGATATTAAATGATACAATTCAAATAAAATGAGTGATTATTTTACCACTCACTAGTTAGAGCATCAGTTGTCTGCTGTTGCATTGACTGGCTACATTCACAATTATTCTTTATTTCTAGGCCCAGACGGAAACCCCACAGATTGTTGTGCCCGTTTATGTGTAATACGAATGTCAGATATTAAGGTGGCTCAGGGGCTGAAATCGGAATAATTGGAGTGTTTATGAACTGTAACAATCTCAGTTTTTATATCAGACCTTGAGTTATTTCTGTTTAATTATTCAATTTTTTTTGTTATCTGTTCTCTAAACATTTAAAAAATTTCCATAAAATTTTACAAAAACTCATGTATTTGTGTTTCTAGATGTTTCCCATTTATAAATTCATATTACATAATAATTTTCTTCAAACATATGCTAATTGGATTAGGATATTACCAGTTGTTTGTTAAAATCAAATTCCCTAGAGACCTTTTCATCCTTGTTCGACGTAAGAATTGAGACATTGACAATAGTTTGTTCAAGTGCCAAAAATCTAATTAGTCCATAGTATTCAAACCCTTCATTTTGGGGCTTGTATCACAAAATGTGTATGTTAACATAAGAGCATAAAGGAAAAACCAAAAAATAGACACCATTAAAAAAAACAACAACGACATTTGTCATATAACTTAAAGCTGTTTGTATTAGACCAGAAGGGCCACCTGAACTGGTTTGAACTTTTGTAACTCCTGAGAAACTGAACAACACTTATTGAAGTTCTTAGTGGTATAAACTTCTTATGTTTTAGCTGAATCTCAAGAGTACAACCTTCGATCGATTTTCAGTGCAATCTTCTCAGCTGCTATGTGTCTGGCTTTTATGAAACTCTATATGATGCTACGACCTTTGACATGTCTGCTTGGGCTTGATCAATAGCATTTTTCAGATGCCTCAGTTTTAACCCTGTCTGCAGATAAAGAAAGTCGATGGTTTGTACTTTAGACAAATGATTTTCAATCTCTATGTTTTTAGTTTTTGATAACAAAATGAGACTTTTATGATATGAACTGTCAATATTAACTTCACAAAGACTACCAAAGCCCAGTGATCTGTAGTAGTTCCATGTCTGTGTAGTGTCATAATCATTTATCTGTCTATTTTTGTAGTGTAACTTATATTTTTTCTTTAATTCAGTACTAGATTATTTAAATCAAGTTAAAGTCCACAAGTTTTCCAAAAAGGCTTTGGGAGTCCTCTCGCAGACTGCAAAGGCTGACAACAAAATAAAATTGTAACCAATCAAGCATCAGCTATCATAATATGTATGATCCATTCAGTGATGCATCATCCATGTGATCTAATTTTCTGTGAATATTATTATACTGTGTTATCTAAATAAGAAGTGTAGTTGGATATGTAGCCAATGTTATTCATATTAAAACATAAACGGTTGCATTCAACTAAGGATTGTTTATATCTCTTTACAGGTAAAGGATCGAGGTCCAGAGGCTACGCGGCGGTTCTTTAACTGGTTCTACTGGTGCATCAACCTGGGTGCTATCTTCTCATTGGGTGGAGTAGCTTATATTCAACAGAACATTAGCTTCTCTATAGGCTACATCATCCCTGCTGTGTGCCTTGGGGTGTCCCTCGTCATCTTTTGTTTTGGAAAAGCTGTGTTCATAACCAAGCAAGCAGATGGTAGTGCCTTCAGTGATATGTTTCGCATCCTGGGCTCAGCCCTTTGTGGAAGTGGCCCCAAAGAACCCAACCTGCTCAGGTGAGTCCAGCATAGGATTGAGCCAGTAAATTTGCATTTTTTTAATTATTTTTTTTATTTGTTTTGCTTGTGTCTTATTCAAATTTTACAAACTAACAGAATTTCAGAATACATTTTTGATAATGTAAATATTGTCACAAGACACAGTGCCCTATAAAAGTGGTTGGAAAAAACAACAACAACAGAAAAAAAATATAGAAATGGATCTATGTCATAGACCATTTTGGATAGCCAACAAACCAACCGACCAAATGAACTGTAGACAAACGGTAACATATGTATATAAACTGGTATAAATACTATTAAGCACACATAGGGATATCAAGGAGCTAAACCACTACAGACCTGTCGCCTTAACCTCCCATCTGATGAAAGTCATGGAGAGAATCGTCCTTGGCTACCTCCGCGACCAAGTGAGCTCAGTTCTGCATCCGGTGCAGTTTGCCTATCGTTCAGGCATCAGGATGGAAGACGCCATCATCTACCTGCTTCATCGAGCTCTAAGTCATCTGGAGGCCCTAGGGATCACTGTGAGGGTCATGTTCTTTGATTTCTCCAGCGCTTCCAATACCATTCAGCCAGGACTGCTGAGAGGGAAGCTGGAGGCGGCAGGCATGGACCAACATCTGGCTGCTTGGATCATTGACTACCTCACTGACAGGCCACAATTTATCAGATTGCATGACTGTGTGTCAGATGTGTTCGTCTGCTGTACGGGGAGCACCTCAAGAGACAGTGGTTTCTCCATTCCTGTTCACCCTGTACACAGCTGATTTTAAGTATAACTCTGCAGAAGTTCTCCGATGACACTGCTATTGTTGGCTGTGTATCAGAGAGCAATGAACATGAGTATGTCCAGGGCCTGAACATTGAGATTGTGGACACTTTTAAATACCTGGGTGTTCACCTAAACAATAATCTGGACTGGAACACCCATACTGATGCCCTGTACAGAATGGGCCAAAGCCTCCTCCATCTACTGAGGTCTTTCGGTGTGTGCAGGAAATAATAATAGATATATTTATGAAATAGTAGTAGCCTCTGCAGTTCTGCTGTTGTGTACTGGGAAAGCGGCAGCACGGACAGAGACAGGAAGAGACTTAACAAGCTTGTAAAAAGAGCTAGTTCTATCCTGGGCTGCAAACTGGACACCATCAAGAAGGTGGCGGACAGACGGATGTTAGTAAAATTGACATCCATTATGTCCCCATCCATTATACCCCTCCCACCCCCTGCATCAAGAAGGAGCACTTTCTTCGGTCTTTCCTATCTACAGAAATTAGACTGTATACGACATCATTACAGTAACACATAAATGTTGGTACACACAACTCACAGGTCAGATCAACACAAATTCTCAGGTCAGGAGACATAAATGTTTGTGTATAGGATTTTGCAACTCTCAAATGTGAAAATTGTGAACTATGTGCAATATTTTTCAAACCGTGAAATACACAGAATACAGAATTTCCCCATTGTAGGATTAATAAAGTCTATCTTATCAGATTAACAGAAAAAAAAACTATCTAAAGGAAAGTTTCAAAAATAACATTTTTGTTTTCAAGTAAAAAAAAAAATGCTATAAAGTAAAACCATTGCACACTTCGAAAATAAAAAGGGCAGAGTTATTGATTTTCTAGCGGGAGTCCTTCTGGTCAGTGTCCAGTCATTATCCAATTTGTATCCAGCAATCTGCAACCTCTGACTTTTCTTCTAAATACATGACAGGAATTGACTGAACTCAGCTTCTTGAGCGGCTGCTTGAGGCTGACTCCAGAAGTGAGCAGGTTCTCCTTCACTTCCATGTTAAAACTGATCATCAATGGAGCTGAAAAAAAAAACCATGTTTCCACCCCTGGCTGCATTAGGTATTTTTATTCAGATCACCAATTTTGACTGCCAGGAACACACAGAGATTAATATTTTATTTGTAATCACATTTTTTTGTTTGATTAAAATTTAGACCTTCAGCCAATCAAACATCTTCACTATGTCCATGTCCTGCCTCAGTCATAAACAACTCCAGGAATTTTGCCCCAATACTATGAGGGGAAATAACAACCAATTGATTTGGGGCAGCAAAGTGGCGCAGTTGTGGAGTAGGATGTCCTACAAATGGAGGGTTGGTGGTTCGATCGTCACCAGGTCCCTTCTGCCAATGTGGCCTTGGGCAAACCACTTCACCCGCATTTCCTTGTATTGATGGGTGTGATTGGTGGGGTGGGCAGGAAGTCGTAGGGCAGAGTAGCTGACTGAATGAAAAATGCTCTGAAAAAGCGCTATAAACATTATTTTTGCATTTGTCCCTGTTTTCTGTATTTATTTTCCTTTTTATGTCCCCGAGTTCTGTATTTATTTTTTTTTCCAGTGAAAAAAAAGTTTTAGTAAAGTGTGGTTGTTCCTTTATTGTATGTTTATGTTCAGGAACTATATCGTCATGTTCAAGTGCTTTAGTTTATGGGGATGTAGTCTTATGTCGCGCACCACTGCTGCTGTCCGCTTACCATTCCCATTAAAAACTTGATTAATGATTATTATTACATAAAACATGATTTAAATATTTGTTTAATTTAAGTGAAATAATCAAATCAGAAATAATATTGTCATATCATCAATGTTTTTATGTTGTTCTATTTATGTTCTTAAATGTACTGTTTTATACCTTGATAACCATGAAAAAGTCTGAGTTGTTCAATAAGTACTACTCCTACTGCTCTTACTGCTAATTTATAGTTTGCTGAAGTTGTTTTATTAATAACATGCTTGTTTCCTTCAGGCCAAAGCCAACTGTTCTGGATGGTGCTAAAGTCACATACGGTGGCAAGTTTTCAGAAGAGAAGGTGGAGGAAGTGAAAGCCCTGGTGAAAGTACTTCCTGTTTTCCTGGCATTAATTCCTTACTGGACTGTCTATTTTCAGGTACATCACTCATTCATTTGGGTGCACATTTTTTATATTTGGTAGTTGTACATACAATTTGTGATACAGATAAAACTGGGAATTAAAGAGGCATTTCATCATCCTGAAGTTTTGTATAGCTTGACAGTCATGGTGTTGGCAAGCATCTGATTTATCCTTGTATACAGAAACTTTGAGTGGTTTATTAAGGGTGTATGTACTATTTGGAGCCTTTATGGGACAGTTGGGTAAAAGGTTTGGAACAGACGAGTGCTTCCTTGTACAACTTTATTTGTGCATTGCTCAAGGTAATGTGCAAACAGCCAGCAATAAAGAGATCTGTTCTTCTGAAGCAATGTCCCTTTGCTGTTGGTAGAGGACGTATAACTGCTATTACCTTTGTTTCACCTCACCAGACTAAAACAGGGCTCTCTTTATAAACAGTGCATATGTTTTGAGATGTGTTACTAAGTTTTTCTACATTCTAAATCTTTCTGCTTTTTCTGTTTGCTGTGCAGTGATTTAAATGCCATTTTCTATGCAATTAATCATGTGCCAGTGAAACTATTTACATTTTAGCTTAAACGAACAGAAATACTTTGTCAAAACATGAGAAAAATCCCTCACTGAAAACAAAATGATCAGAAAAATGACATTGTTTTTAAATAAGTTGAAATATTTGTTGGTTTCAGTTTCAGTTTCAGCTTCAGTAATACAAATGTTTGATTGCGCTCTCAAAATTTTTGTTCTCGTTTTCTAAGTTTTCGTTTGCAATCCTGAGATTTATGTTTGTCTTTATGACACAAGTCTTACGTGGGGGCAGGGCTTACAGTGGTTTGCACTCATTGGCTAGTGAGATTTTGATTGATGCCCCATTGAACCGGATGTACAAGCGTTCTCTGTGAGACTGGAGAACAAAGTAAGTATTCAAAATGTATTTAATACAACTTCGCTTCATTGATTAAATTACTTTAGGGAGAAGAATCAGGAGAACTAGCCACATTGGCATCATGCCACATCTAGCATTTTAAATTAAATGGATGTCCCAGGCCAAGGGTTTTTTGTGTAACCAATAGATGACATATTGTCGGAAATGGGTGGATTTTCTGTGTGCCAACAAATAAAACCCAGCAGGGGTGTAGTGCAAGTGGGTTGAACCAAGTGGGAGGAACATGGAGTATACTACAGCTTTTACCGCCACTATATTTATGAATTTCATGTTAGAAACAAAGGTTTTACAGAACATGTACTTTTCTAAACTCTTCTCCACCAGTGTTTAGTCAGCTCCAACTTTTCCCTGAGCAGCTTCAGATAAAAAAATTTTATGTTCATTTATATGTTTTTTTTATACAAGGCATGTTGTTATTGTTGCGATTAACCAAAATCTGCCTAAAACTGATTGAAAATGGCATCCTGTTATATGTCTTCAAAATACTTTGAAACATCCAGTAGTTAAAGTTTCTGTAAGCAGTGAACTACTCTAATGAGCTGTATTTTAAATTCAGCGAGAGAAAGAATCATTTGACCTTGTATTGAAGTTAAACATTTGTCAAGTTTAAACCATTTGTGAAATTTATTTGTTAAATATTTTACAATAGTGAGAAATAAAACATTGCATAATGCATTTCTTTAGTTTTGTCGTTATTCTATCTTCAACTTGATTTCCATTAAACCTACCAATAAATGCACATGATTATTTCTTTGTCAGGGAGAAAACAAAATCAGCACAGACTCAAATTAATTTTCCTCTCACGGTTTTTACTTTCAAAGTTTGCTCAATAGCAATTTTCAGAAGCAGCTCCTTTGGAAGTGCTAAATGGATGGGTACTGGCTGTTCAGTGGTGCTGAAGGGAATTTGAGTGCAGCAAGCATCTATATGTGTGCTGTTTTTCTCTATTGCAGATGCAGACCACATATTATCTCCAGAGTCTTCATCTGAAAATTCCTGGAGCAGATCCCAACTCCACAGACTCCCACCCAGTAAGTGAATTGCTTGTTCTGTGCCAATTATGCCAGACTGCTTCCAATTTTGCCTGAGAGGAAAAAAATAATTGATTTGTTAATGAAGAGTTAAATTATTAAAGCAGTTGGCCTCAATTTTCTCATCCTTTGGCCCTTCTACTTTCAGTTCTTCTCACTTGTTTGTCTGCTGTGCAGTTTGCAAGAAGCACTGTCAATGTCACAGATGTTTCCATAAATGATGAAGGTTTCTCAATGAACACTACATTTGGAAAATGTCTTTGTTTCTATTTTGAAAGAGATTCCGTATAACACATAACAAAATGGAACACGGAACACATAACTAAAAAAAGTCTCTCATAAGTTTCAGTTTAAACAATAAAGATGTAATATGAGCTTCATTGAACTGTTTATAGATTAACCAGTTAGCTACCAGACATTTGGTGGTTAAAGGTGAAAATAAGTGAATTTTTCAAGGTCAATTTTGTTTGCGTGATTAAATAAATAATAACATGTTGGGAATAATATGTTGTATCATCATATATCATATATTGGTATAGTCTGAAATTATTAAATTTATTACAATTTGCTTATTAAATTGTATCAATTTAAATTAGGGCAATTTATTAAATAAATTTGTGCTCTCCCTGGAATTCAGACGCTACACTTTTTAAAACAGACTCTCTCGAACATTATATATAAACTGATTTCAGAAATGTTGCTCTGTTAAAAAAATATTTTTGACAAAGTTGTTTCAAACCATTAAAACATTTGCTTTCAATTAAAAAGCTTCTAATTTCAAAATAGGCATTTTTTTGTTGCCAGGGCTTTTCAAAGATTAGGATAAGTCAAAGAAAAGTGTGACTCATAGATTTTGACCTCTATTGATTGTTTCCTTCTGTAATCCCCTGATGCATGGTGTCCTCTAAGTGGCATAGAAACCCTGCGCCTATGGCAGGGCTTGAAATTTAAAATGCATTTGCCAGCCGTACTAACGCAAAACTATTAAAACAACTCTCAATTTTTAATATCGCCTCAAACCATAATTAAAATATAATTTCTCTCTTTGCTAATTATCAGTCAGTTGCTTTAATTATAAACTTTCATTTTACCAACTGTTGATTGTGATCAAGTTTGTAACCTTAAAATAATCATGATTTCTATTAACATTAATATTAAATCAAATACTTCGTATAAAGACTTGTGTTTAAAGTGACATGTTTTGTCAGTGGTTAACCTGCTTCATTACTCTCTGCCAGTGGGATATGTTAGCAGTGGCTAACTAAAGAAATTATGCCTTATTTCACACGAACCTAAACTTTCCAGGACTCGATAAACTGTTGTTAATCACATCTATAAACGGTATATTTTATTCCTCAAGAAATTGCCGGTGCGATCCCCACCAGGTCTATGCTGCCATTCTTTAGGCAAGCCTGGTGGGGTGTCTTTGGCCGTAGACGCAGAATGGCAGCCATGTTCTGTCAGACTGCCCCTAGATTAGCTGAAGGCCATTAAGGTAGCTTATCACCCCAGTGTTGAATTTAGAGTGAATGAATAATGCTCTGAAGCTTCTGTAAAAGCTGTATAGTTTCTGTAAAAAGGTTTTATGTTATTATTTTAATGGTTTATCAAACTGTAGTTTTATAAAAAATAAGTTATTTTGTATTTAAAATGAATCCTCTGGATTCCACAATGTAGCTAAGTTGATGTTAATGATATATTTTACAACAAATTTACTTGAGTAAATTTTTTTAAGTACTCAAAAAGTACTAGTTACCATAAAAGTACTAAAGTAAATGCAACTAAGCAAATGTGATTAGTTACTACCCATCTCTACATGTCTTCATTGTCTTCACTGACTTCACTGATTAACCCTGATACTTGTTTGACAAAGATAGATAGACAGATATAATGATTAACCATTGTACATTGTTCAAATTTACAATCCTTTTGTAACTTCACTACGAACCAAAACTACTGAAGTTTTACATACAAGATTGTGATGCCAGACTCATAAATAATGTCACTGATTGGGGTGTGGGGCAATTCATCTTTTTTTTTTTTTTTTTTTAGTTTTAGATTAAAAAAAGGTAAAAAAAAAATAAATAAAATGCAGCACCAGACCATTTTTAAAACACCATTTAAACATGCATCCTCTATTGATGGTGGTTTTGCTGGATGAAAAGAGGTAAAACTTGGCATTTTACTAAATTAAAAGTTGGCAGCATTAGCTTGTGCATCATAAAAGGCTTAGTTTCAGGCTTGGGTTTGAATTTGAATTTGGTGCACTTACATTGACGCGTCTGTGTAAAATCAAAACAATCACCCCAGTTCTAAGAACTATCCAGAGTAAACTAAAATAAAGTGTGTGTATTTGTGCACTTGTTGCATTTTGATGCTGATTAGAAAAAATAGAAAAGAAAATATATGTATATGGCACATTTTCAGCATTTTTGTCCAGCAAAATAATGAAAGGGTTGGAAATTTGCCCAAGAAGTACCGAAAATGTTTATTTTCCCCAAAATTTGTGTACAATTAAGATTTGTCACCAAAACTCATTCCGTTTTCTGGTCCTGCTGTTAGGTGCATATTCTATGTGTTTGACAGTAGAGTGGAAGCTGTCAGACTCCCCTCTGGGGAATCATTTGAAAACCAGGGTATTAACTTCTAAACCATGACCCTCACAAATCATAGATTACCACTCTTTGCTTGCCTTCTCAACTGAAGCTGTTTGTTTGTTCTTTTTTTGTATTTCTGTGTGGGTGTATACGTACACGCTCTACTGGGTAACTATGTCAGAACCTTAGTCTAGAATTCAATCCCCTCAAAAGCGTTTCATAGTGACTAATCTAGAATCACGACTCCTAGGCTGTCTGATCAGCAATGGCAATTCCATCACATGTTGCTCTGTGACCATGAAAATGCACAATGTCCTCTGGATGAGCTGCTTGCACATTTATGCTTGTGCAATTTCATGGCTCTGAAGTCTGGCTTTCCAGAATTAGATGCTAAGTCACGTGGCAGGGTGAGAGGAAGTGTAAAATGACAATGGAGAAGTGAATAACACATAATTGGCAGCGTTAAATAACACATCACTTCAAAGTGTGACTGCAGGGTTGTAGTGTTAAGCACTTCTTGCTCTTTAAGTCACAATTTTCATAGTACTTTTATGGTGGTTGGGCATTTTTCTGCCTAGCATTTATAAATATGACAGGGACTATTCAAACTAATAGGCTTGGTTAAGCTTTTTTATTTTAATGAATTGTTGTGGAACTTGGTGTAGAGTTGTTTGATGTGTTTTATGGGTTTTAAGTTCAGAAAATGTCTACACCAGCTCTCTGATAATGAAATAAATAGTATGATGCAGAGTCTGAGAATTTACATCAAGAAAGATGAGTTTACTCTTAGTTGAGGACAAAGACAACAAGAAGTGAAAGTTTTTGTGACAAGAAAAGTACAACTATGTGGCTTTAGTTTTTTTATAATTTGCTTAAGACTACTGTCCATTAAGTAAAATGATGAATCAATGTTATTAATAATTGTCATTATTTCAATTAAAAAGAAAAACACAAAAACACTCTCACAGTTAACCACCCTCACCTAAGTCAATGGCTCTGTCCGAGACCAATTTCTAATAAATTAATGAGAATAATTCACAGACAGACAGTGGGATCCTCTACCCTGTTGAAACGGCATTAACTTACCTAGTTGAGGCAATCAAATCGATTTTTACCATATGTTTCCAGTGCAGAGTGTGAATTGCATCAGAAAGGAGGAGAAGAGGGTGACCAACAGCATACATTGCTCCCTAAAAGAACAGTTCGATGACAGTTAACAGTTTTAAGGATTAGCAGATGGAGAAGTATTTGTTAATTTTCCATCAAGCAGTTTGAAACCAGTTTGCTTGATATTCTCAGAAACTGTGGCATTGTGACTGTGACTATGAAACTAAGCTCAGTTTGTTTGTACAAATGCTTCCCCTGAAGTCCAAGGTGAGAACACAAAAATTAAAGAACTGAAAGAATTGTGACATAACCTGTCGTTTCATGTTGGAGAAACAGATCAACAACCGACACACTTGTAATTGTCCTTAATTCGCACAGTTTAATTAGTCACATAAAATACTTAACATATTACAGAATATTTCATCTATTATTATTATTATTTGGGTCCTATGTTAAAAAGTCTAATGGTCTCTGGGTTCAAATGAATTATGCTAATGTAGAATGAATTGGGTCAATGTTATCAATTGTAAATAGTTCTTGCAAATCTATTTTAACCCATTATAATAACATTAAACATGTTTACAGTTTTTTTTAATTCTGATTAAAACCCCATTTTTGTTCAATCTATTTCAGTCTAAACATTGACCCAGATTTTTTAGACCTTTTAGCATCTCACTTAAAAAGTAGCTCATATGTAAACATTAAATTATGAGTATTGAATAAACACAGTTCATAAAAATAATGAAATAAAAATCAGTGCTAAGACTGAATAAAATATATATTTGTCAATAATAATGGACAACAGAGTTTTTAGGTCACACACTGAATGTTTTAGCAGAAAAGTTTTAGAAAAAACAACCATAACTCTGCCTGCCAGAGAAGCACAAATAAGCATTCCAGCACCCTTCACTATGCTGCTGCCTCATAAAACTTTAAAATACTGCACAACAGGCACAGGAGATATTGGACAAGAGCAGTAGCAATCTAAAGTGTGGACAGGCATTTAGTTCAGATTCCAATTAAATACTGGGCTTGAACTCTTTGAATGGAAAGCTGAGGACTTTGTGTTAGAAAGTGATTACAGCCTTTTGAGTGCTCGTGAAGTCTTAGGAGGGTGCTAAAATGGCTGCTTATTTCATTCTTGTCTTATCTGTGGTTGTTAGCCATGTTTTCAAAGTTACAGTAAATACATATTCTTTCAGGGTTTCCTCCTCGGGATGTCTTAAAAAGTCTAATATTAAAATACCAAATTTGAGACCTTAAGAAGTATGAAATAGACCGTTCTAGGTCTTAAATCATTTTAGATTTAGAAAAGATTATTTTTCTTTTCTCCATGTAAAGCTCAAAAAAGCAAACAGTTATGGTAAGGGTTTCCGTTGCCTTAGTCAGCTAAAATGTGCATAAATGATCAAAAACATAGAAGTCATAGTTAGTTCTGCCAGATTTTGAGGAAACTTTCATAAATCTGTGTTCTGTGTTTCATAAAACACAAAGTGACATTTATCTGTGCTATAGTTTGAGAAAAGGCTGATATGCACTCAAAATCCTAAAAATGATTGCTAAAGTTGCCGAAGATTGTAAAAACCCTCATAAATGCTCAAAAATCATAGTGATTACTAGGGTTTCAAACAATGTATTTGAAGAATACTGTTAGTTATGCAAAAAAAAGTATAATGTATAATATGATAATATATATATATATATATATATATATATATATATATATATATATATATATATATATATATATATATATATATATATATATTTATTTATTTATTTATTTATAGTATAATATGATGTAGGTCTTACATTTTATTCTAAAAAGAATCAGGTAATTTTGAATAAACCCTGTTATGTATTATATATACAAGTTGAATGATTTAAGAGTGTTAGAAATATTTAGTTTATTTTTATTATTTTTAATGTTAGAAATAAAATATGAATGGCGCATTCCACAATAGTGAATATTATACTGAACCATTGAGCACAGTTTAACCGCAGATACAACTCACTGAATCGCCTGTTTGTGGTTTCCTGTTATCTCCGTTTGCACCCAGACGCAGAGGCTCACCACCTGTGAGCACATTTCCAGTGAGTGAGTGCTAAAGCTAGATGAGCTTGACTACCCTGAAAGGGGTTGTGTCAGAATCCACTGCCACATGATGAGTGGTGCTTTCTCATGTTTCTGCCTTGTTTCAACAAAGTATTTTGATAAAAGCACCGTTAGATGTGAGTTACCATAAACATTGAAAATTGATAACATTAGACCTACATTGTAACTAACAAGACTTCTGGCTTGGGCTGCCAGAATTTAGGAAAATGCTTCTTAATTAAAAAAATAAATAAAATAAGAATTATGGTTGGGGTTGCTTTAGTCTGAGAAAACGTGCATTATGTATAAAACCAAGAAGTCATAGTTAGGGTTGCCTGAATTTGACAAAATATAGCACAGATAAACATCACTTTTTTTGTTTTTGAGGCATTAGGAACGTTCTGAGAAAAGTAAAATTTTGAGAAATATTAACTCTAAATCATAAAAGGGGTGGTGCGGGTTGCCAAAGTTTGAGAAAACACTTGTGAATACACACAATCTTGATATCGGGCTAACAAGATTGTGCTAACTTTCAACTTAAAACTCATAAATGTTAAAAAATGTCTATGTGATTGGAAAGGTTGCCAGAAATTGCAAAAAATCTCATAAATGGTCAAATCATAAATGTGACCGTTAGACTTGATAAAAAAGTTTACAATCTTGTGATGTTGATACAAGCACTGTTAGATGCGAGTTACCCTAAAAATCGAAAATTATGCTTACCTAACATTATAACTGACTAAGAGACAAAATAAAAAATAAAGCCAAAAAAGGATCTTATTCTTTATTGATCATATTATAACAGCTAATGTATTTCAGCATTAATCGTTGGAATATCTTAAATCTTATAAAACAGTTGTCTTCCAGAAGAAAAGAAAGATGTTGCATACTTGAGTCCCCATCTGTCGCAAGCGCTCTCACTCAAGGATTTTCCCTTCGATTTGAACATATGCTGATGTAGATTTGTCTCAGTGGACTACACAGCCTAAAGGGACTCTAGTATACACACACAGTTAACAAGGCCAAACTCTGAGCTCTTAATTAAGAGGTTCCCCTATAGATAGAATTAGACATGAAATGTAATGCGAGTTAAAATGATCTGATGACAGAATGATGCAAACCAGCAATTTCAAATGGAGAAAAAATTTATTTAAAAGTGAATGATGATCAAGGGTAGACAGATTGCTGCAGGCGACTTGTATAAATTACCAATGCTTAGTCAAAGCAATGAAAATGTAATGAGGGAGAGAGCATTAAAATTGACTGTAGTTTAGTGAATGAAGCATTGGAATTAAATTCAGCATTGTGTGGAAGAGCACTCTGTATAATAATCACTCAATTCTCAAGAGGAGGTTTAAGTTTTGTGTGATATACCGTTAAAGACCTGCAGGCGCTGATACATATATAACCTCTGTTTGAGCTGCAGGCGGGAAGGCCTCTGGTGGTAGATTTCACAAGTGGTATTTGATTAACGTCAGTTATATTTTGCACATAGTGGCCTTTGAATTAATTAAGCTGTTAGATCATCATAAGAACAGATTGAGCCTCAGCCAGATGCATGTAGCAGTATTGAAAAAAAAGAGGATTAATAATACCCTATGGCAGCCAGAAAAAATTCTGTTGAAACAAAATCTGCATTTGTGAATCTTAAATGAAGTGGCGTTAAGTAGTTAGCTATTAGAAAGTAATACTTCAAATAGTGCCTATTAAGAAAAGTTAATTCTGTGCATGAAACGCGTGAACACACTACTGTTAGAGTTGTTACAATTGATGAAGTCTTTTTTTGTAAAATAGTAAAATATTTTTATATTCTTTATTTATATTATTTAATATTTTTAAAAATCTTTTTACTAGTTTTGTAAAATGGCATCGATGTCAGAGTTTTTTTCTTCTAGTGAATCAGTTTGTGACGAAAAATCCTTGCCCACCAATGTTGACATTGCATATTATAGTGTCCCTCTCAACCAGTCCTTCGACACTTTTCTTTTACAAGTGAGTATAAGTGATATCCCATAAAAGCATCACTGCTGCTCTATTTCTTCATTTATTTCCCAAAACATGACCCATTAACGTTTCCAGTGAACTAGCAACTCAAGAAACATTCCTGAACGTTTATTACTTGTGTCTGAGATTACCTTTCACTTTGTCCCTGAAGGTATGGTTATGCGAGACTGTCTGACATCACAAGAGTAGGTAGGGCAAGAAGAGCAGTAGGTTGCAAAAATGTCACCACATCACCTGAACGACGTGCAACAGGAATAGAACAATCTTCTATAATCGAATCGAGCTAGCAAAGCAATATCAAAGCTAGCAAAATCATCTTTTCATACGGCTGAACTTCGTTTCCGAGCGTAAAAAAAACAAATCCACTACAAAAACAATAGCTTTTCCTGGAAATTCAGACAAGTTCAACCAATCAGATCATGACTTCAGGATTCTTGAAGCACCTGCAATACAAAGCACCAGACCCACCTGACCTTCAGCCAACGTAGGAGACTACCTTTCACTTAGCTTTTTACTGACTACTTTTTGATTGACCAGCAATCCAATGTCTATTTACTAAAGGACTGTTACAGCAATCTGGTATTTTCATTCACTTCAAGAAGCAAGTTTTACACTTTTAAAACTGCTTGCTTTCAGTCTAGGTATTCATGTTGAGGGAGTAGTGACAAGTAATTTATAATATTTTTATAAATATATGTTATATTTAGAGATCTATAATTAACCTTTTTACTAGTGCAATTAGAATCAATGGCATTTCTAAATGCCTTCATTGAGACAAGGGATGCACCGATACCACTTTTTTACAATACGAGTACCAAGACAAGTACGTTCTAATCCCAGTACATTTAGGCTTTTATTACACTTTTATTTCTATGACAACATTTTGTTTTAATCACTCTTTTTTTTTTTTTTTTTTTTTTTTTTACTTAAACTGATATTTTTTCTTTTCCCAGTGATGGGTTGCGGCAGGGAAGGGCATCCGCTGCGTAAAACATATGCCAGTGAGTTGGCGGTTCATTCCGCTGTGGCGACCCCGAAAGGGAATAAAGCCGACATGAAGATGAATGAATGAATGATATTTTTTCTCATTATAAGAGGTTTTTCCACCAACTACCACAGCATTTCCCATGGGCCTCTATGTCGTCAGCGAGCTGGAAGAGTGTGCAAGACTCATGGCAAGCTGAGGAGTTCAGCTTTATTCAGGAGTTTTATAATGTTTTTTCCTCATGTTTTCCGACGCATGCCTCGGCTGCTGTGTCAGACACTAAACTTATTCTGATTGTGGGGTGCGACCCTCACTTATCCACTACATGAGCGCGGTTAAACTGAGGAGGACACGTGGGCTCAAATCTACTTACGTTGTGAGTGTGTATGTTTGGAACCAGATGTCAGTGATGTGATCTCGTACCTCTGGTCCAGTACATTGATGAGATCAACCAACACCCGAGTCGTTATTAAAAGGTTGTTGTTATTTTTTAGGATGGCCATCCCTAAACTATATTAAGCACAGAAAACTAAACTAAACTTTCTCAAACAAATTGTTATCAGATGGAAAGTAATGCAGTTGGAATGCTTCAATCCTTGCTAGTGGAGATTTTGGAGTAAATCAGAGGTTTGAATTCATTCTAAATCTTTTCCAGGGCTTCATCAGCTTAATCAGCCTTTCATTGTTCACATAAACAAGAAAACTTTATACTCATCAAACCAACCAAACATAACTAAATTATTAATGGTTTCTCCTTTTAAAAAAAGCCTTAATTGACGTCCCAGCTTTTAAAACATTGTTCAAGTGGTTGAGAAAAAAAAGGAACATTTCCCAAGTGTAACCACTAGCGATTGCTTTCGAGGTCATATAGACAACCTTTCGTACTTAGATTTATAGTTAGATGTTTGTTTGAGGAAAAAAAAACATTGATCATCGTCAAAAAGTCAAACTTTGGCCTGGCTATGTTATGTGTTTTCTTGGTACAATCAAGATACAATTGTTTTGAGATATACTCTTATAAATTTAGTAGCATTCTTTGAAGTGGTAGAGTACCAAGCAAATTACAAGTTAGAAATTTTAGATATTGTTTTGACTACAAACTACTAACTTTGGCCACATGAGGGTGCTAAGGTAGCTGTAATGGTTCAGCATCTCTCTCTATCAAGCACTAACCTTGAATTAAAATTTAGGCTCAAACTTATTCTTTTAATGGAGGACAAATGAAGAACAAAGCACCTGAGCATCACCACTGACCTACACACACTCATCTGCATCCTCTGAAGTTTTGTAAACATGACTCTGTATTTTCCCCTGTTGTTCTCAGAATAGCTTCCGCTTCCCTGCAGCATGGCTGACTATGTTTGATGCCGTCCTCATTCTCATGCTGATTCCCCTCAAGGATAAGGTGGTGGACCCCATCCTCAAACGCAAGGGCCTGTTGCCCTCTTCTCTGAAGAGAATCGCTGTGGGCATGTTCTTTGTCATGTGCTCGGCTGTGGCGGCTGGTGAGTCAACACACCCTTACATGCTTAGTGGATTTTCAACACACACTAGGTAGATTTATGGCTGAGGGTGTAGACCTGTTGTGTGCTTTGTTCCGCACATACCATACGGTTTGTATGTGTGTTGGGAGCTGGAAAGACTGTTTCCAAGTCGTGTTGAAGGAGATAGCACATATTTTAAATATGGGTTCATTTGTGTTGGAAACGCTGTCACGGTGGTGAACTTTAATTTCAGACTTCATAAGGTTCAAATGCTCTGTGTGTTCATGACATACTTTAACTCTCACATACACTACTTCAAATCACTGAGGCCCAGATTACCAAGTCATGGACTCTTAAGTGCTGGGTGCATCCAGCTGCTTCTTGATTTGACGTGCTTCATGTTTCAGTACACAGCAGCACCATAAATATGTCAGTTTTGAATTAAACTTCTAAGGTATAATCTTTGCATTGCTTGTAAGCGAAAGTAAACTGTTCAGTAACTGCTGTTCAGTCAGTTCTCTCAAAAGTTTTATTTGAAGGCTTTTAAATTTGTTTGCTAGTTTGGTATGGGAACCAGAACCATGTAGATTTTTTTTTGTTGTGTCCAATGCTTTTTTTTGGTACCGATGTAAAAGTATAATACGTGATCACATTTTCTTTGGAATTTGAGCAGTATTTCACATGGAATTCAAGTCAAACGCTTAATTTTTTACTTCATCTAAAGAATTTTAAATCTGCTTAAAACCAACAAATATAGTGACTAATCGCGACTAGTACCAATATCAGATGAACTCGATCGAAAAATGTGTATCTGCTTACATGAAAATTTTTTTAATTTAATTCTACTTAGGTAGTTTGATTGATTCCTCATAGCTTTTATTGGTCTTTATTAACCACGGCTTTTCCTTAAGTTGAGAGGATTTTTTTTTTTTACATTGGTAATAAATAAATATGATGGCACCCTCTATATTAGTTATTTAATTTTTTAACTAAGGGCTCTTTTACAAAAAGAAATAGTGAATGACATTGACATTGTTTATAACATTCAGTGCATGCTATTTGAATATATGTACACCCTCTTTGTATGTCTTTGTTATATTCAAAGTCATGGTCTTTTGCCCGTTTCATAAAAACAATGATCCCCACTTTCATAAAGCACATACAATTTTATATGTATTGTCTGTAGTGTAACCCCATATTTCCTTCTTGGCAATGAGTGTTTTCTTATTTCAATGAAAATGACATGAAAAAAAAAAATAAATAAAAAAACCCAGCTAAGATATATGCATATGGCTGTCACACTTGAAACGGCTCGATTTTAAAACTCAATAAAACTTGAACCATTGAATAACGAAGTATTCACAAGGATACGATTTTTTTAAGCTAATTTGATTTTAAATACGTTTTGGTCCGAGGGTTCACTATTTGTTCTGCTGTTAATCTGTGCATTTCTAAATATATTTTTCTATAGAAGCCAGTATCAGTATTTTATTTATTCATGTATGTATTTCTTTTATTATTTTGTACATACATACAGCTTAATTATGTAGAAAATTAATCTGTATGTGTGGACAACATTCACACAGCTTATGTGCCAAAGATAGCATTGACTTTGTCCTCAAAAAGTGCAGTGGACTAACCAAACATCCACCAAACATTCACTTCTGTGGAACTTTGAGATGCTTCTGATTTTGTCTGCTTCTTTGTTTTGTTCAATATTGGCTAGATGCAAGACATTTGACTAAAATATAGGCTAAAACCCATCTCCTGCATAAGTCTGTTCGATGTGGTTCTTGAATCATTGACTCCAGCTGCTGTCCCTCATAACAATATCTGTTGTTGTACACTTTTTGCACACCTTTTCCTTCCCTTCACCTTTTTTCAGCCTCTTTTGCAATAACCTTTTGTTTCTTGTCCTCCTTGTACAAGGGGTCAAATGATTGTTTTGCAAAACAGTTTGTGAACCCTACGGAACTAGACCAAGAGACAATTTAGTTAACTGAATATATTGTGCCACCAGGTGTCAATATTTTACCTTTTCACTGTATTCAAATTTTCTGAGAAACTGATTTGGGAGTTATCATTGTCATCAAAATTATACAAGTTTTATCAGTCTGTGTGTGAACCTTTTAATTGGAATTACAGAAATAAAGCAATTTTTATTAAATTCAATTTTTAGATAGACAGGGTGGCTTTGCACTTTCCCACATTTGACTTCTAAAATGTTGGTGAAAAGGTGATTTGAACAGGCATAAATTAATTGATATTCAAAGCTATTGATTTATTCAAACCATTTAAATAAAACACTTACATTTTATCATGCATAAAAGACAAGCCTACTTAAAGATAATATTGTGTGCTAATGACTGATTTATAATGTATAGGTAAACAAAGAGATATGATTACTTAGACTACAGCTGCCAGACCAAGAGACCACAGAATCAAAAAGGTTTTAAGTAGCTAATTACATTTTGTAATAGAACCAAACCCTACCTTAGAAGGATAGAGAAGTATTATGCATCTATGAGGAGGAGATACTTAAAAAGACGAGATCTTAAATAAATCCACAATAATCCTTAAAGACCTATAACATTCTTATCTAAAACCAAATTATGGTAGACTTTATGAAAGCTGAACTGAATGCATGGGACTAAATGCTTTTGTGAAGTTAACTTGTGAATGACTTAAAATTTCTATAACCATTAAATGGCTATCTTTGTCACAAACAATACACCACTGGGGCACTGGAAATGGACAGAAATGAAACACTCCAAGCAGAGCTCCAAAAAAAGTCTTTCTTTAATAAAGGAACTAAAAACAAAACTTATTCTCAGAACGAGGTCTTTTAAATACAAAAACAAAAAGCAAAACTCCAGGAGGGGAGAAACAAAACAGGAGAGCAACAGCAAAATGTAACCAAAATTCCCTTAGTTTTAGAAGAGCAAGGGAGAACTAGAAAATACAAGGCAGCACAACAGTGTACAAACACAAAAACGAGTCAGATGCAGAGGAGCAAAGCAGCAGTAAATAGTCAAGGGTGTAATTGGGCACAGGTTAGAATCATTACACTAACAAAAAAAACCATGAAGAAGAATATCTTAGGGGAGAGGGGAGTGTGGTGGCCTCTAAAGACAGGGGGAGGAATTAGTGCATATGACAATCTTGCTGTCGAAGGAAGAAAAGAAAGAAGAGAAACAAGGAAGGAAATTATAAATAAGGAAGGAAGAGTAACAAGGAAGGAGGTAAGGAAGGAAGAGAAATAAGGAAAAAAGGAAGGAAGAAAAGGATAAAAAAAAAAAAGAAAAAAAAAAAAAAAAAAAAAAAAAAAAAGGAAGAAAAAAAGGATATAAGGAAGGAAAGATGGAACGAGGGAAAGAAGAGAAATAAGAAAGGAGGGAAGGAATGAAGAAAGAAAAGAAGGATGAGAAATAAGAAGCTAAGTAAGGAAGAAAAATGACGGAAGGAAGGAAGAGATAGAAAGAAACAAAGACAGAAGCTCTGAAGTATAAAACAAATCAGAATAACAATTTTAAAAAGCAATACAAAAAATTATAATTTCATATAGCAACTCCGGTTACAGTTTTCAGCAGATATTCATTGTAAGATCTTTCAAAAACAGTTCTCAAATCACTTGGTGCATTTAAAAATCTTGTATGCAAACCTTTTCACCATCAAGTATTACACTGCAGCAAATTGTGACCAGTTTGTATGTGTACATCACTAACAAATTGCCATTCTTGAATGGAGTTTATAACCAAGATACAAATTCCTGAAAAGAAAGCTGGCATCCCATAGTCAGCTTAGTCCAGAGTATAAGACTAATCATATTGTGTTGAGACCAAACTGATACAAGAAAAAATGGATTTATTGGTAAGAGACCAGCATACCCTAAATCCACACAAGCAACTGTCGGCTTGGCTCTTCTGCACTCCGTTTACCTCACACCAACGATTGAGTTCACCACAAAGGTTACTGCATTGCCATCTTTCAGATAAGGTACAGTGACTTCAAGATGGCCGAGATTCGATGTCGAATGACTCACCCGCAAGCTCTTGACACCTTCTCACAGACCACTGATCTCTCCTCTGAATTCTGTCACTCCTGTCCAACCTTGAGCCGGCTCTATTGAACCCTGCAGAGTGTGGATCGATATCCTCACACTTGTTCTGACAGTTAATATTCATACAGCTTACAGTCTTGGAAAATATCAACCTTATTCAGCACTTTTCAAAACCCTCTGCTTTCTTTTTTAGCATATTTAAGTGAAAATGAGTTAAATATCACCTCAGTGCAGGTTCATGGACGATCCACAAAGATATGTCTCAAAATCCAGGGATCACTATGTATGTGTATATATATATATATATATATATATATATATATAGATATATATATATATAGATAGATATATAGATATAATATATAGATATATATATATATATATATATATATATAGATATATTAAAACATCCATCCATCTTCATGTCGGCTTTATTCCCTTTCGGGGTCGCCACAGCGGAATGAACCAACTCACTGGCATATGTTTTACGCAGCGGATGCCCTTCCCTGCCGCAACCCATCGCTGGGAAACATTCACACACACATTCACACTTTAACACTATGGGCAATTGTTCTTATTCAATTCACTTATTCCGCATGTCTTTGGACTTGTGGGGAAACCGGAGCACCCGGAGAAAACCCACGCGATCACGGGGAGAACATGCAAACTCCACACAGAAATGCCACCTGCCCCAGCCGAGCCTAGAACCAGCGACCTTCTTGCTGTGAGACGACCGTGCTACCCACTGCGCCACCGTGACGCCTATATTAAAACATATATATTTATTTACGTGATTGGTTCACATCAACATATTTATTATTTGTTTCAGTCATTTTAGGAAATAGTAGGCATTTCCTTTTCGTTTTGTTTCTTGGAGTTGCTGTGTTCTGCAAACAGAATTAACATACACACTTTATGCAAATCACTTACTGGGCCATTTTATGCCTTTTCTGGACTAACCTTGCATCATGACTTCTTACTTTCAGTCTCAAAACCTTTAATTTCCTATTCCTATCAACTCATCTGTCTATGCTTAAGCCACACCCCCCTTCAGTGCAAATGTGTTTCATCCTTCAGAGACGCCGTAAACACAAATTTTCCAACAGAATAACTATAGATAAATCATTAATTAGATGCTATTACAGTATTGCAATTTTGTTTGATATATATTTTTGTAACCTCGCTAGGGGGAAAGGAGCCTGAGCTTGTGCGGGAGGTGGAGCGCTACCGGCTAGAGATTGTCGGGCTCACCTCCACGCACAGCCTGGGCTCTGGAACCCAGCTCCTCGAGAGGGGCTGGTCTCTTCACTACTCTGGCGTCCCCCGCGGTGAAAGGCGGCATGCTGGTGTGGGCCTGCTCATAGCCCCCCAGCTCAGCCGCCATGTGTTGGAGTTCTCCCCAGTGAGCGAGAGGGTCGCTTCCCTCCTCCTTCGGGTTGGGGGCAGGTCTCTCACTGTTGTTACGGTCTACGGGCCGAACAGAAGTGCAGAGTACCCGGCCTTCTTGGAGTCCCTGGGAGGGGTGCTGGAAAGTGCTCCAACCGGGGACCCCATCGTTCTCCTGGGGGAATTCAATGCGCACGTGGGGGATGACAGCGTCACCTGGAGGGGCGTGATTGGGAGGAATGGCCTCCCCGACCTGAACCCGAGTGGTGTTCTGTTATTGGACTTCTGTGCCCGTCACGGTTTGTCCATAACGAACACCATGTTCAAGCACAAGGGTGTCCACCGGTGCACGTGGCACCAGGACACCTTAGGCCGAAGGTCGATGATTGACTTCGTTGTCGTATCATCTGACCTTCGACCATGTGTTTTGGACACTCGGGTGAAGAGAGGGGCTGAGCTATCAACCGATCACTACCTGGTGGTGAGTTGGATCCGCTGGCTGGGGAGGAGGCCGGAAAGACCTGGCAGACCCAAACGTACGCTGAGGGTCTGTTGGGAACGTCTGGCCGAGCCCCCTGTCAGAGTGAGCTTTAACTCCCACCTCCGGGAGAGCTTCCACCAGATACCGGGGGAGGCTGGAGACATGGAGTCAGAGTGGACCATGTTTTCCACCTCTATTGTCATGCCGCAGTGCGAAGCTGTGGCCGTAAGGTCTCTGGTGCCTGTCGTGGCGGCAATCCCAGAACCCGGTGGTGGACACCGGAAGTAAGGGATGCCGTCAAGCTGAAAAAGGAGTCCTATCAGGCCTGGTTGGCTTGTGGGACTTCGGACACAGCCGACCGGTACCGGCAGGCCAAGCGCGCAGCAGCCAATGCTGTGTTAGAGGCAAAAACTCGGACCTGGGAGGAGTTCGGGGAGGCCATGGAGGAAGACTATCGGTCGTCCTCAAAGAAATTCTGGCAAACTGTCCGGCGCCTCAGGAGGGGAAAGCAGTGCCCCACCAACACTGTTTACAGTGGAGGTGGAGAGCTGTTGACCTCGACCAGGGATGTGGTCGGGCGGTGGAAGGAATACTTTGAGGGTCTTCTCAATCCCACTGTCACGTCCTCTGTCGAGGAGGCAGAGGCTGGGGTAGTTGAGGTGGATTCGTCTATCACCCAAGCCGAAGTTACTGAGGTGGTTGGTAAGCTCCTCAGTGGCAAGGCACCGGGGGTGGATGAGATCCGCCCTGAGTACCTCAGGTGCCTAGATGCTGTGGGACTGTCCTGGCTGACACGTCTCTGCAGCATCGCGTGGCGGTCAGGGACAGTACCTCTGGAATGGCAGACCGGAGTGGTGGTCCCTCTTTTCAAGAAGGGGACCGGAGGATGTGTTCCAACTACCGGGGGATCACACTCCTCAGCCCCCGGGGAAAGTCTATGCCAGGGTACTGGAGAGGAGAGTTCGGCCGCTAGTCGAACCTCGGATGCAGGAGGAACAATGCGGGTTTCGACCTGGTCGTGGAACACTGGACCAGCTCTATACCCTCTGCAGGGTCCTCGAGGGGTCATGGGAGTTCGCCCAACCGGTCCACATGTGCTTTGTGGATTTGGAGAAGGCGTTCGACCGTGTCCCTCGTGGTGTCCTGTGGGAGGTGCTCTGGGAGTATGGGGTCCGGGGCACTCTGCTAAGGGCTGTCCGGTCCCTGTACAACCAGAGCAGGAGCTTGGTCCGCATTGCCGGCACAAAGTCAGACCTGTTCCCAGTGCGCGTTGGCCTCCGGCAGGGCTGCCCTTTATCACCAGTTCTGTTCATAGTTTTTATGGACAGAATCTCAAGGCGCAGCCGGGGGCCGGAGGGGGTCCGGTTCGGGGACCTCAGGATTTCATCGCTGCTGTTTGCGGATGATGTTGTCCTGTTGGCTTCTTCGGGCCTGGACCTCCAGCGTGCGTTGGGGCGGTTTGCAGCCAAGTGTGAAGCGGCTGGGATGAGGATCAGCACCTCCAAGTCTGAGGCCATGGTTCTCGACCGGAAAAGGTGGCCTGCCCTCTCCAGGTCAGTGGAGTGCTCCTGCCTCAGGTGGAGGAGTTCAAGTATCTCGGGGTCCTGTTCACGAGTGAGGGGAGGATGGAGCGCGAGATCGACAGGCGGATCGGTGCAGCATCTGCAGTGATGCGGTCGCTGTATCGGTCTGTTGTGGTGAAAAGGGAGCTGAGCCGAAAGGCGAAGCTCTCGATTTACCGGTCGATCTACGTCCCTACTCTCACCTATGGTCATGAGCTCTGGGTCATGACCGAAAGGACAAGATCCCGGATACAAGCGGCCGAAATGAGCTTCCTCCGCCGGGTGGCTGGGCGCTCCCTTAGAGATAGGGTGAGAAGCTCCGTCACCCGGGGGGAGCTCGGAGTAGAGCCTCTGCTCCTCCACATCGAGAGGAGTCAGCTGAGGTGGCTTGGGCATCTGTTCCGGATGCCTCCTGGACGCCTCCCAGGGGAGGTGTTCCGGGCATGTCCCACTGGGAGGAGGCCCCGGGGAAGACCCAGGACGCGCTGGAGGGACTATGTCTCCCAGCTGGCCTGGGAACGCCTCGGGATCCCTCCCGGGGAGTTGGAAGAAGTGTCTGTGGAGAGGGAAGTCTGGGCATCCCTGCTTAGACTGCTGCCCCCGTGACCCGGCCCTGGATAAGCGGGAGAAGATGGATGGATGGATGGATATATTTTTGTGCATCTTGGCCAACATTAACCTGATTTAAAACCAGCCCCAGCCATTTTGCACTTAGGGTTTGAAACTGTGACATTGAGTTTTGATTTCTTCTTGGAGGTGGGCATTCTGCTAAAGTTATACAAGATTGTATCTGCCTTTACCCAATCGTTAACATCTGGTCATGATCATAAAAATGATCATAAAGCTTCTGTCGTATAGACAATATAACTGACAGTGTTAATCACTAATCCTCACTTTTTTTTTTGTTTTACTTCTCACTTACTGATTATTTGTAATGTGCACCTCATCAACGCCGATTCCAATTATGTTTTTCTGGTACATAGACGAGGCTTGCATTCATGTCCATTTTGGGTTCTGTAGCCAAGACTCAGAATTCCCGAAGACCAAAATGAAACAACCATCTATATTATTCCACAGAGCTGACCATTACAAACTCCTAATTTTGCAGCCCGCTTCCATTAGTGCAAGTATATGGAAATCGACCACAACAATAGGTGTAGTTACCTAGCCATCTCCTTTGCTAAAGCTTTTTCCAAATGGGACCTTGACATCTTTGCGACAAACAAAATGTATTGCTCAAATTTTAATTTGTCGATGTTCTGGAGAGTTGCTACAACTAACTGAATAGCCTTGATTACTTTCGTCTACCCCAGTGCCATTACTAAAAGACTGAATGCAAATCAAATATAGTGCATGAAAGTGATGTCTTTGCTAACAATCACTTCCTCTATTCACTGATTGGCCTGGTAAAAACCTTACCGGTGCAAACTAAGGTCAATGGCTCAGTTGCAGTCCCTCTTTAAGAAATGAAAGTAATCAAGGTGCTGCTTTTAACAGAGGTAGGGCGACATTTTTCCTGCTGACATCAGTGTGCATGGTAATGGGTGGTAGATGGCTAAGTCTGATTGGTTAGAAGGTGGGTATTTAAAGTTTATGGCCGTAGATGCTAAGTATTGTCAGGGATATTAGCTCCGAGAAAAGGAAAAAAAAGATATTGCAGAAATATGATTGCATAATGTGAATACATCTTCAGATATTTATTTTGAAGGATTTTGAAGCATTGGTAGTAAACTAAGAAAAGAAGATGTAAGGACTATAGACTCGGCTTCATCACTGCCCCATTAATTCTGAAAGAGGCCCACATCCCGGGGGGGGCTTACCCCTGATCAAATGGTGCCATCGATCTGATGCTCGTTTAAACACGTCAAAAAGAAATTACCCTCACAGACTTAGAGAGGTCACGAAGATAACCTCAGCGTCACCTGACAGTTGGCATGACCATGCGAACGTTTCGACCTCTCCATGACCGCAGGATCAAAGCGTGGTGTGGTCGACCTCAGTTTCAACTCAAGCGAAGCTGCGCAGGCAAGGACACAGAGACGGCATGATTCTGTTCCGCGCTCACCATGACTGCTTCTCTTAACATACAGAGGAAAAGGGACAAATCTGTTTAAGTGTACACGCCCATATACTGGATTAATAGTCGTTAGCCAGGGAGTTTAAAACGAATGAATGTGCGGATGAATGAATTTTCCGTAACTGACCCCTAGTGTTTGGTGTTTTTGGAACGCTTACCACGTTCCCGAAAGGATTTACTTGGATAGAAAATTATCCGGTACTCTCCCGATTAGATATGACTTTGTCTATTAATGGATGCAAATTAAGAGCGGACTTCTCTCCCGCCAAAAGCTGCTATGGGCTGAAGTGTGACTTCACCACGGCTCCAATTCCAGAAGTGCTCTCATTGGCTAAGCTGCGAGAAGGACCCGCCTCCAGAGACACCAGAGAACACCAGCGCGCGTCCTCAAAGTTCTAGTTAGTTAGTCTTTTGCAGTCCGTCTTTCTTCCCAGTCTTGGTGTCTCCTGTTCCAGTCTCTTTTCTCCCCCGGCTCTTAGCCAGTTTTCTCTCAGTACCCTTTCCAGAACTCTCTTATCTTTTGGCGCCGTTTCAACAAAGGAAAACCCGGCTCTCATCAACCCAGAGTCGTGACCTTAAATATAAAGACTGTCGAACCAACGCGAAACGTCTTTTGGACTTCACGGACACCTCAAACGGAGCCAATTCAAATATCCCAGCTCGACTCTCAGCCGAATCGACTCCCCGGGCACACCTTCACCGCCGCTACACAGGAAGTCTCTCGTTCTACCCCGCAAACAACTTGGGAACCCTTATCGACTTAAAGGATCTTAAAAGGTAGCAAGCGATAATTAATTAATTTCTGGCGCGGGTAACTATAATAGAATGGACTCCTGAAATGCTGAAGTTGATTATGTGCCTAGATTCATAATTAAGAGTAACCTTAGAGTTGGGACCTGAAACTTTGTGTCACTCTCTCTCTCCCTCTCTCCCTCTCTGTCTCTCTCGCTCGCTTGCTCTAATCTCCCTCTCTCTCTTCCTCCACCCCCTCCCTCTCGGTGTGTGTGTGCGTAATTGCGCGAGCGAATGTTTTAGGTTAGTTTAGTTAAAATCAGTTATACCATTTGTGTGTCTAGAATAGATTAATAAACATTATCAACATATTTACCTTATTTGTGGTTTATTTCAGTGTTATACCATTCTCTGTGGCCAGAGCCCGAAATACGAATTTAATGTTGGGTAGTCAGGTTTTGGGATAAGATTCATTTTGATTAAGGATCCATATTAATAGCGATTGGTTGATTCTGGTGGACAGATTGACTCTAAAACTGTAAAATGGGATCTGATAACTTCATTTAATCGACCCCGAGACCTGGCAGCGGTCCGAATTCCCCCCAGTGAACTGCTCTTTCGCCCACACAGGTAATATTCTGGTCTGTTTACATGACGGATTGAATGATTGCCTCTTATCGTATTATTAATTATTAATATGTGTACCTTTTGCTACAAAGATTTGATGTAATATGACCCCTGACTGTGTACATGGATATTTATTTTACCTCCCCTCTTTGTGATTACCTATAAACCTTACAAACTATACAAGTTACAAGCAAAAATACATGTTTGTAACTATGTGGTTGCAACAAAAGTACTTGGAAGGCTCAATTCACTTGCTTTTAGTACTGCAAAAAATGTGCAAATATTTGAACTTTTGTGTTTGTCGAATTTGTAACCGCATCATCCACACTGCTTCTTCTGTGCATGGATTCAACTTTCTGTCTATTCATTGACTTGACTTGTAAATCACTCACAAAACCAGCAAGTTCCCTTCTTGGTGTGAGCACACAATAAAGGCCAAGGTAATGGTTTTATATTCCATTTTATGAACTTTACGCTAAGCATCCATTCTGTATTAAAACTGAATCAATTCATGTGTATTTGAATATACAATTTAAACATTTTTTTTAATCTGTTTAGTTACAAATATAATTATGTTTTGTTGTTGTAAAATTTGAAGATGCTACATGTTTCATTATTTTGGAGGAATCAAACTGAAGGTGTTGAAACTAGCACAAAAATTGCTTAAGCCAATACATGTTTTAAATGTCATTGAAATGCCACAGAAATACCATTTCAAGGATTAGGTTTCCCCTTTTTCCTTTCCATTTGTTTCCAAAAAAGCTAATTTAGTTCTCCTAGAATAACAACACATAGGTTCCTATGTTTCACACAATACGCCTCATTTGTAAGAGATTTTCAAAATATTATAAGTCTCTATTGTATTTATGGGTTTGTTTCTCAGCTGTGAAAAAGCTAGGATTTTAAACAGAGCGCAGAAACTTAAAGTCGATTAGCTCCTGTTATTTACCCATAAAGGTCAAATCAAAATATATCTTATGCAATAGTTTTTACTTTGGCAATATTTTTTTCTTCTTCGTGTGCCATGAAATGTGACAAATGAATATATTAATTCAACTTTGTGGCTATATTTTTAGATGACATTTACATCAAAAGTATGAAAAAGCATCTTGAGTAGGTGGCTGACTTCAGTAGTTTGTGAGGAGCAGACACTTCTCGCTAAATTTCACACAAACAAGCCAAAACACTAGGAAAGGAAAACGCTGAAGCCTGTACACAGTTGATACCTTGCTAGAATGACAGCATTTTTTGAGACTGTGTCCAGAAATTCCTGAACATTTGAGTTACACATTGAGAGTGACATAGAAGAGCCTGTTCGGAGGTTGTAGAAGACGACACCGATGACAGCTCCGCAGTATCTCATTGTTCAGTTTGACTGCTCCCAGCACTGAAGTCAAGTCCCCAGTCCAATTCCAGCTTCGTCCGGTGGATTTAACTGAGCTTAGTCAGTCTGACAGTGTGTGCCTAGTGCCGACATTGACATATTTCAGACTAAAGTGCTTTTGAATAAGACAAGTTTTGGGAGATCCACTCTGGGGTGTGAAAATTTTCTTTTCGTGCACTTCGTTTTTCATTTTTTACTAAGCACTCAGATTCTTTGAAATGCTTGCTAAACTTCTGTTAGTGGTTAAAAATACGTTTAGAAGTTCTTATAGTCCTTTGTGATTGCCTTCACATATCAGCCAAATAATGTTTGAGCCTTTCTGAGTACTGGAAGGGACTGCTAAACATTTTGATTGAAAGTTGTACAAAGTTTAAATAAACTAGTTATTTGTGAAAAGGGTAAATGAGGTAATCCATCTGCATTTGCTTAACAATCAGTGCGTATGTGTAAGCAGCATTTATTAAGATATTGAGATGTTTTTTTGGTTATTTTAATTGTTTATTTTAATCATTGTTCTGCAAGAAAGCATAGGATTTTCAGTTACTTTGATTATTTCTTATTTTTTTCCATTGAACAGAATTCATTTTCTAATTGCTATCAAGCAGCGTTGCTTCATTGCCAAATAGCAATTAAAAAGAACATTCCAGCAACAGGCTTCATCCCATCAAGCCAAAGAAATTTCTTAAATGTATTATTTAACACAGTTCTGTCTTAAACTTAACTTAAAGTTCTGTCAAGGAGATAAATGCTAGAGTAAAAGTAGAGTATCTTTTTTTTTCTTCTATTGATTTAATTACCTGGACAATACTGTAAATCATGATTAAATCTTGTTCAATTAATCACTTAATGAATTCATACTGGTATGTGCGGTTTTGGGTTTGGTGGAAGGTCGGTGACAAATTGGGCTTCTAAAATGATAGGTTTAAAAATAATTATCATATTCACATGCAGTAAATGATCTTGATTTTCCTTTATAAATCATTGGTAAATCAACTTTCCATAAATTCTCAACTATCACTGTGTTTATCTCCTACAATTAACTGAAATGTCTTATCTTGGCAGACAAAGATTTATAAAGGAAAACCATGAAATTTACAAGGATGCCTAAACTTTGGCATACTACTGTAACGCATGAAGACATAATTTGTGAAGTTTGTGACACAGTTTCAAGAAAAAAAGTAGAGGTCAGTTGATATGTACTACACTTTTCTTATACTTTTTTTATTCACTTTCTCTTTAATTGTATATTTAAGTGCTTCAAAAAAAAAGTCAGCAAGAAAACCTTCAAATAAAGCGCAATATGATTAAAACTGATGCAAAACATACATATTGAAATTGATATAAAAATACTTTTAAAGCATTTAAGGGTGGTTAAAATACAATTTTAAGAACAAGCATGTAATAATGTTTTTTTAATTAATATTTTATTGTTCGTTTTACTAATTTGTTGATCAGTTTTCCATAAATGAACTTTAAAATTAAGTGGTTTTCGTCTGTTTGTAAATGTGCCTTAGATTTTTGTGCCAAAAATCTCTTTCGAAGGCTTATTCCAGTTGAAGCATAACTAAACAGCATAATAACTAAAAGTTAACTCTTCATTTGAAAAAAAAGAGAAAGCCGAGTAAAAAACATTGTGTCTTAGTGCTTAATCACAATATTCAATCCTGCATTTATTTAGTCATGTTGTGGAAAACTGATCAAACATGTTGAATAAAACTTTGCTTTGATGTACATTTAAATGCAAATGCTTTCTTATCCTTTTAGTTATACAAATGTGATCTGAGTCTGTCACAGTAGTCTTTTGTAACCGTTCAGTGTAACCTGACTGTTACCATACAATATTTGATGCCTGCTTATAATAAGTGTTTACTTCTGGGATAACCCACCCCCCCATTTCAGCTTTAAGGTCTTCTTAGACTCTGCCTTATTCTTAGAGGCAGGCATCTTGTCACTTCAACATTTTCCAGTTAACTGATAAAAAGATGTGCACCCCAAAGCATTTCTGGAAACTGAGGAAAGACATTCTATCAGATTAAATGTTGCATTCTCAAAATGTTGTTGTGAATTCTGTGCACTAGTCAGCATACAAGGGCTGATTCACAGTTCTGATAGCAGACAGCATCTCAGATATGAAAGTAAGGAAATTGTAAGAAAATAAATCACACCTTAAAATGTAAACATGATGTTTTCAGCTGTAGTCCTTGTTACACTTTTTTAGGGCCATCTGTAGCCTAAAAGACCTTGCAAGTAAAATAACCCATATAGGTTCCAGGGTTAACATATTTTTTTACATAGCTGATATGCATGTTAAAATGCAATTGGACACCAGTGAGGGTGAATAACTTGAGTCTAATCTGGACATGGTACTTGTGGATGGGCTTACTTTTGTTGGCAGGGGTTTAGAAATGGGGGGGGGGTCCAAAATATTAAATACGAGGGTTGTGTTTACTTCTGGGAGATACTGGCAGCTCTTACCAAAATAATTGTGTTTACTTTTATCAAAGACACTTGGGAGTTGACTGATAGTTGGTCCAATATTTATTTCACTTACCAGAGGAAATGTGATGAACTGTCTTTTGTTTCTTTCAATCAATAGAGTTTTTTTTTTTTGCCAATACAATGTTTCCAGTTTACTTTTCACAAAGAGACAAAGAAGTGTCATGATTCCGGGTGTGGAAATGTTGCTACAATAATTGATCGACATGCAACATGTTATTCAATGTTATACACTATTTAACAGTTTGATTGTTTTTTTTTTATAACCGCTCATTGTCAGTACACACGATAGCACTTTGTCTTGATCATATTGGTTGAACTTTGTTTCCTGGTGAAACAAAAATAAATGCAACATTTGCTTTTCCCAAAAATCCTGATAAATGCAATCAATCAGATCACTCATACAGGATTCTCAAAGTGTTGCCATAAAATTGCACCAATATCATATCACCATGTAAAATGTGTTTTCAGTCGTGCATTTTTAGTTAATTTATGGTTAAAGGAATGTGTCTTTTATGACCGTTGCTGTTAAGATCAAACAGCAATACCCTATAGCCTTTACCTATTTTTCCATTTTAAATGAAGGATTCACCTCTGAAAGAGATTAGCATGAACTTAATGTGTATTTTTTCTCCAATGTATTTCCATATCAGTGTGTGTACTGACTCAGCCCCTCACATGCCATGGGTGCTTCTGGCTGGGCTGATTTTCGCTTTTCAATAAAACCTTACTTAATGTGACTTGTAAAAGCTTTAATAATAATAATAAACTTTATTATTTGTTGGGGCCTTTCATGAATCTCACTTGCAGAGTAAACAGAAGGACACACTCATTAAAACTTGATTAACCGTAAAATGCCTTGCTAAACTGTTTTTAGCTTTTTCAATGTGCACTCTTTGAGCCAATCTGCTAATTTAAGATTAGAGGCAAAACATTTATTAACTTTTCATTGGTTGTACTGGTTTTTACTGTTGCCAGAAGTTTGTTCCACAATGTGGGTGTAGCACAATGTGGGAGCTAATGGGGATTTCAAGGTATGAGAGAGGAAGTGAACAGTGGCGAGGTCAGTGATAGGGGGCTACCGACTTGTTGAGTGCCTTGTAAGATAACAGAAGAATTTTTAATTGGACACAAGATTAAACAGTTAGTTATCGGAGCTTGTCAAGTTGTCTCTCCAAACTCTCAGCTCTTGCCCCAGCTTGAAAATGACTTGATCAAAAATCCAAAGGACACAGTGGACTTTCTTTCTTTTCTTTTATTATAAGTTAATAAAGATAATAAGGTTGATAACCTTCAAAATAATCAATAAACATCCAATCAATGCCTCATTACACATACAACAATTCATTTACAGTAAACAATTGCCATTTTTATCTATTTTTAACAAGAAAAGAAACTTTTAATGATAATTTGAATAAATACAATGAAATAATCTTAAACAATCACATAAAAACAACAAATGTGTCTTCTGTGTCTTTTGACCAATATCAATGAACTGAGAGTCAGCAGTTTGTTTCAGGGAACTCTATTACTCCATTGTTCCACTGTCCCTTTCATTTGCTCATACCCTCACAGGAAGAGGATGGGCTTAGTAGCTCCATTCTTAGGCGGGTCTTGTCTGCCTCCTACTAGCTCGGAGTAGTTTTGATGAAACATAGCTGTTGTAATACAGGAGTGATGTGATCTGAGTGTTATGTTCTTGTGACGAGTCTAGCAGTGCCATTTTAGAGGAGTTGAAGTTTGTGGATGCATTTTGCAGGAGACATTATCGATGGGAAGACAAATACAGATGGAAAGTGACCAGCGTATGCTCTAAAATAGCTTGATTGATTGTGAAAAAGTTCATCGGAGACAATTTATATTTCAGATGTGAAGGAAATGCAGTGCGGGTAACAGAGTTGCAGACACAAAGTCAAGTGTGATGGAAGTGAGAGTGGATTTGAAATATTTACAGATTTTTACTAACTCAATTAATAAATTTTGAACAACATTTACTGGCATTAAAACAATCATAAAAACACATTTCTTCATTCCTTAATTCACCGAACCACAGAAATAAAACCATGTTTCATATTAGATTCTCAAATGTAACAATTATATTCCACAACGGAACTTTGTCTGTCATTGTTGAATACAATTTTTTTTTCTTCACATTTTTGGTTTGAGCATTTCTTTGATCGCTAGTAATCAACATTCAGAATCTGCAAATACATGTATTGTTATTGTTTGTCAGTGTGTGATTGTGTTAGTATAGTGTTACCTATCCTATGGAGAAAACTGTGTACAAAAGAAAAACTCTTCTGAGAAATGGTTTAAAAATGACACTGAGCAAAATGTCCTTGGAATTGCATGATAAAGGCTGAACTCACAATACAGATGTAATCTAATAATACCCATTGCTTTGATGTAGAGTGAGAGGGGAGGGGGTAGGTAGGGACTCAATGGCATACTCTTGCGGAATCAGGATTGTGTAAACCACATTTATATCACAGGCTTTGTGTGAGCTGTAGAGATCAAACTAATGAGAACCTCTGGGACTCTTCTCGCTTTCTTGAGCGAGAAAGAGGGCGTCCCATCCTTTGTAGTCCCACTCTGCGACACCAACTGACTCATTAATAAAGCACTACCTTAATACAAGCAAGACTAAAAAATGCTTGCTATGTGTGAAATGATTCTCTGACAGTGCATATATGTTTGTGGGAGGAAAATTAATAGACATAGTGTTCACATGAAGATGCATGGAGTGGTGAGAGTGTGAAATAATGGCTTCCACTAATGGGCTTATTATACAGATGAGATGCCTGGGGAAATGAGTTTTACTGCCCTTCATTAATACCCGACCTATAGTAATTCAGCAGCAGTTCATTCTTTACTATTCTTTTCTCTGTTTCTGTCTAAGCTCTGTTTGGTCTCTCTGTTACATTAATACAGTACAAAAGCTCACTCAAATGTAATTAGTGGACATATACAACTTAGAGGCAAATTGTAGGAGTTCATGCGAAGAATCAAGGATGAATAGAGGGAAATATCAACAGAGAAATGCAAATAATTGCAGCGTTTTTCAAAGGTTTGTGACTCATTGCTCTGAATAAGTCTCCTGAGACCTAGAACCACAAGGAAAGGTGCATCTTTTGAAAGACTTTATATTGCATTTGCATGGTTTTGTGGGCATTCCTTGAAGTTGTATTTCTTCAGAGATTCTAATTTTTTGAATGTCTTAATGATTTATTATTTTCCTTCCCTCCTTCTTTACCTACTTTCTATTTTAACACCTGTCTTGTTCACTTCTTACTTCCTCTCTTTCATTATCTATAACCTCCCATCCTTAGTTACTTACAAAATTTTTACCTATTTCCTTCCTTCCTTACTTGCCTCCTTCCTTCATTACTTACATCTGTACTTACATTTCTGTTTACCTCCTTCCTTCCTTTGTAATCTGCTTACATACTTACTTACCTGCTTACTCACCAATGTTCTTGCCTCCTTTCCTTATTCCTACTTACCCCGTTAGTATCTAATCCACTTACTTATTTGCCACCTTTACCCTATTTATTACTTACTCGACAACTTTCTTACCTCCTTCTTTTCAAACTTGCCTACTTACCTCCACATTCTTCTTACTTGCCTATAAACCTACTTACCTCCTTCCTTTCTAGTCTACGTACTTAGCTACTAATATTTTTGATTAACTAATAATCAAATAGACACAAATCTGTTCAACACAAATGCTTCTACTTAATTAACTACTTATCTCTTTACTTGCCTACTTTTTTCCTCCTTTTCTTGTTTACCTTCATGCTACATACTTACCTACATACTGACATCCTTCCTTCCTTGCTTGCTATATTAGTCACCTCTTTTCTTTCTTCCTTATTTACGTCATTAATGTCATCAATTATTTACATACTTACTTAGCTCTTTCTTGTCTTATTTACTTGTCTCCTATACCTACCTAATTCCTTTATTTCTTTCTTACCGCAATACTCCACTACTTGCTTACCTCTTTCTTACTTTTCCTTACATCTTGAATTATTAACTGACTTACCTGTTTGTCTTCTTACTTGCTTACCTTTACTTAATTATCTATTTATATACCTACATACGTCCTCCTTCCTTCATTGCTTACTTGCCTATTTACTTACTTACCTCTTTCCTTCTTTTCTTACCCACTAACTTAATTTCATTGGCTCATTTCCTACCTGCCTACTTTCTTGTCTCCTCCTTTTTTGCTTACCGTCTTAGTAACCTCCTTCCTCAAAGCAGAATGGCTTCTTGTTAGATTTGAAAAAAGTTATCTCTGAACTTGAATTCACATTGCCTGGTTCAAAGAAAAGTTGCAACGGTTTATACACACTAAGATTTTGTTGGATGGTATCTAGCTTTTGATTTAGTTTTTATTATGGCATGTAATCACTCTGGCATTCTTTCGATAAACTTTCAATCTCACAAGATTTATCTCCATCCAATTTGTCAACAAGATGATGATGATGATGATGTTAGAGCCTGACTGCTGCACAAAGTGTTCATTGCCTATTCAAAAAATTCTCTATGGGGTTAAGTTCTGTAGTTTTTTCAATCTCTTTAGATGTTTTCTCTGCTTGATGAATGCCAATAATTTGACATTTCTCAAACAGACTAACATCTTTTTCACGACCATGCAATGCGCTTTTAAAATATTTTTGGGGGGCTTTTTAATGCCTTTATTAGATAGGACAGTTCAGAGAGACAGGAAGAATTTTTGGGAACAAGATCAGGGTCGGCAAAGGACTGTGGCCGTATTCAAACCCCTGTTGCTGGGTGCAAGCTTACACCAAATGTCAGTGCACCAACAGCTATGCTATCATTGCTGACACAATGTGCTTGTTTACATGGTTGTTTAAGAAATGAGACATTGCACCAGTTGGGGCTAAATAAATTTATGCCAACTTAAAGATAATCACTCATTCAGTAATGATCCAATAGGATGTTTGCTCCTATTTTCATACTTAAATTCAGATGGCGATTTATGTATTTGTTTAGTGTATTATAATTGATTGTGTTCATACATAATAAATTAAATACATTAGTTAATTTTGGTGCTGTCTGTCCTCTGGTGTGATATTTTGTGAGAAATAATGATTGTTGGCAGCTGCAGTCGCAGCTAGCAGGAGTTTTATATTCTAGTAAACTATAAATGTAGGGGACATAAGGAAATTATTACTGAGTTTGAAAGCAATATTTTGCAGATCTTTACTCCCTTCCTTCCTTCCTTCATTGCTTTCTTGGTTTTACCCTTGCTTGCTGGAATTTCCTTTTTTGCTTTCGTTTATTTTCTTGCATCATTTCTTTGCTTGATTTCTCCTTTTTGTGCTGATAGGGTTGTGTTGTGTTGGTCTATGACTTTAACTTCTCTTATTGCATATCCACACCAAGTCTGCAACATGTCAATGGCTTGATGTGATTTTAAGTTTACCTGGAAAAGGAACATTTTGTGCAAATAGTGTAGTGTAGGGGTGAGGAAACTGCAGAAGTTGTCATAGACAGGAAGTCACCTTTTTTTCCTTTTACATTTTCATTTTCATCAAACCCGGATACCAACAGGGTATGTCAGAGGATGGAATTCTGCCTGTTTTACATTTCTCAGGCATAGCTTAAATAGCCTAAAGTTTCTATCTGAATCATACCCCTTACTTAATTGGTGATTTTTATTATAAGCAAATATATACTTTCTTTAATTCTAACATGAACAGTAATGTCATGTGTAACCTTTGTTTAAACATTGCTATTTGTTTAAAATCTTGCTTGGCTTAAGTCTTAAACTTGAGATTAAATCTAAAACTTTCTTAAATCTTACAATTTTTTTTGGCAAGCATAAACTTTTTGTGTAAGCATTTTGAGAATATTATTTGTATTTTATCTCACTCTCATCAGAGATAGAGCGGAACATTTTCGCATCTGAGTAAAAATTTGGTGCTTCGTTTCTGAAATAATCAAGTTAGCCAATGATTCAGTCATCCATCATAAAGACAGTCACTTGCTTGTTAATTAAAGAATGAACTCATTAAACAGAGACTTGCCACCACATCCTGGCAGTTTTATTGCTTTATTTATTTATTCATGACAGGCTTAAACCTGCCTAAACCCAGCACAAAACACACTCAGCAAAATGATAAAAAGTCAATATTGCTCCACCTGCTGTACATGTTTAGTTTTTCAAAATGAAATTCACATCCACTTTTAATTGTAATGTGATTTTTAACTGTTAGTGAACAGTGGCTTCAACAAGAAAACTTGTTGAATAATGACTTGCAAAGATTCCACTTGTAAATTGTAAGTTTGGCTGAAGTAACTAGGTGGAAATGCAGTAGTCTTCTTGGTTGTCTGAACGTATAACTTCAGAAACTACAGTACACATCTTGTTGCCTAGAGACATAAGCAGGCTGATACAAAAGATGGGTATTATTTATTTAATTTTCATGACTCATCTCTGCTGCCAAAGAGTTTATGTTTTATATTAATATTAATAATTATTGAAATCTAAGTTGTGTCAAAATACATGCAAAAAAGTTTTGACAATATTCAATCAAAAAAAAATTGAGGTTAAAAATTATTTGAGTATGTTTCCAATCACATTCAAACAAAGCTTCTGTAAGCCCTGGTTAACAAAAATACACTTCAATCTTTAATGGTAGAAAATGACAGAGCGTTTGAGGATTTTGGTTAGAAAAAGCAACAAGTCCCATTACATAGAAGAGTTAGCACTAAATCTGAAGTCTATTTCAGTTATAATCGAAAAGTCCATAATTGGTTTTCTGAAAGACAGAATGTTGTCTTGTTATGCTTTGTCCTCTTCTTTCCAAGCTGCAATACTAACTGGTTCATGTTTTCCACAATTTGTCACAATTCCATTTAAACCAATCACAGCTCAGCATATGTGTGTAGCAGGGTGTCTGATGTCCACATAAAGCTGAATTTAGTTTCTGGTGTTTGTTGTTTGACTCAGTGGTGAAGTATATTTTTGTTTCACTATTCCCAATATAAATTGAAGTATTACGCCTACAAAAGAGACTACATGCACCAGCCAGCCTGTGATTGTTCTGTTGCTTTACGCTTTGGTCTGCACATTACCTCCAAAGCACATCTCTTAAGCACCTTGGACTTTTATAGTTATTGTTCTATTACTTGTTATTTTATTAGATCTATTCATATATTCATTAATTCATCTTCATGTCGGCTTTCTTCCCTTTCGGGGTCGCCACAGCGGAATGAACCAACTCTCTGGCATATGTTTTACGCAGCAGGATGCCCTTCCAGCCGCAACCCATCGCTGGGAAACATTCACACACACATTCACACTTTTAACACTATGGGCAATCGTTCTTACTCAATTCACTTATATTGCATGTCTTTGGACTTGTGGGGAAACCGGAGCACTCAGAGAAAACCCATGCGATCACGGGGAGAACATGCAAACTCCACACAGAAATGCCACCTGCCCCAGCCGAGCCTAGAACCAGCGACCTTCTTGCTTTGAGACGACCGTGCTACCCACTGCGCCACCGTGACGCTTATTCATATATTATATTTTGTTCTAAATTGAGCAATTTACTTATTTAACATTACCTCCAAAGCACATCTCTTAAGCACCTTGGACTTCTATACGTATTGTTCTATTACTCGTTATTTTATTACATCTATTCATATATTATATTTTGTTTAAAATTGAGCAATTTACTTATATAACCCTCGCAACTGTGCAACTGTGCAACTATGTTACAAGTGTTACGGTAGCTGTGTGACTGCAATTTTATTGTGTAGCTTTTTTTTGTACCAACACTGGAGAGTACCCCTGTACCACAACAAATTCCTTGTGTGTGTGCTGCACACTTGACAATAAAGATCTTTCTGATTCTGATCACTACAGACACATGTTAGCAATGGAGAAGTGCAAGTTAAGTGACCCTTGGATACAGAATACAGAGCTTGGTTGAGGTTGTTCTTAACCAAGCTCTGGCATCTCATTCAAAAAAGTGCTTTACTGCTTTAAGGGTCTCCAATACACGACAACTATTATCCTGTTTTGCCTTATATTAGTCCTAAATTTAAATCTTAATGGTCTTAAAAAGGTACCAAAAACTATATATATTTATATATATATATATATATATATATATATATATAGTTTAGTGAGCTAAGCATTCTTGGCTAGAAGCTTCATTTAGTGGTTCCATTGTTCTGCTGGTTCATAAATCTGATGTTGATGATAAAATTGCGCCCGTTGTTTCGCCTTATAGTAGTCCTAAATTTAAATCGTAATGGTCTTAAAAAGGTACCAAAAACTATATATATATATATATATATATATATATATATATATATATATATATATATATATATATATATATATAGTTTAGTGAGCTAAGCATTCTTGGCTAGAAGCTTCATTTAGTGGTTCCATTGTTCTGCTGGTTCATAAATCTGATGTTGATGATAAAATTGCGCCCGTTGTTTCTTTGAGTCAGGCATTGAATGTTTTGTTTGCTTTGTTTGCTGGTACTTTCATATTGAGCGGCTTTATTTTTCCATTCAATTTCATACTGTTGTATATGATAACATTTTAGTTGAATATATATATATATATATATATATATATATATATATATATATATATATATATATATATATATATATATATATATATATATATATATATATATAGGCGATGATAGGCGATGGCCAAGCGACCATCAGCAAAGAGGGATCTCTCAAAACATAACTGCATAAAACTACAAACAAATTGTTAAACTAACATAGTTTATAACATATATATTTTCTTGCCTCTTACATACATGTTTTCTCTGTAGCTAATCCAAACAAAGCAGCAAACACCACACCATTTACCCAACATTCTCCAAACAGATGGGTGCTTGGCTCCGCCACTGCTCGGATGCCATCATTGCCCACAGGCACAGATGATGCCCGCACACCTAGACATACTTGTTGTATTGCCATTTTTCCCAGCAAGCTGCTTCCACAACAAAGCTGCAAAAATATGCATCAGTACACATGGCCTGGGGCAGTTTTTTTTTTCAGCAAAAAGTCTTAAAAAATATGGGTTTAGAATCTCTTGGAACTTGCAAAGTGAGTGCTCTAGGCGGCAGTGGGCATTGTTTGAACCCCGATCTAAATCTGACACACAAGAGCCACGGATCACAGCACAGCCCGTCTGGTGTTTGAGAGAGGGAACAAAAGAGGATACAGAATAAATAGAGAGGACAATACTGAAGTACTTTCACTTTGGGGGCACTTTAGATGCATTGTATGTATCACACTCCGCAGAGGAAAGCATATGAAATGCAAGGTCACAACCTTTTTAAAAGGCCAGTGCACCTGTGGGGATTTCTGAATGGTTGCTAAAAGATGGTTATTATTGGATCCAGCTTTTAGAGATCAGTCGAACATTCTTGCCTTGGCTGTGGGAGGTTTTTCGAGCTAAATTCATGCTGGTGTAGAGTTTCATCCGTTAGCCTGTTTTATGTGTGGAAGGTAAGCTGTTTTGACCTGTGTACAATGCAATTTGACCTGACTCTTAATCTATTAATGGATTGTTTGCTTTGTTTTCATTCATTGTTAAAGCGCTTTCCTGTCTTACATCCAAATGTGTATCTGAGACAAAGTTTTGCTCTCAAACACACTGGATCATACAAACTAATTCTGTTTGAATGCAGAGTGTTCAGCAGTTGGTTTCTCTTTTAAAGTTGGTCAAAGGACTAGGGATTATTTTTATATTTCTTTAGAGATCTAAAACTTGGTTGAAATGTAAAAGTTTGTAAAATGCTGCACCTTCAAAGGTTTTGAGGAAGGTACCAATATGGTTGTACGCATAAATCTCTGGCATGAGGTTTTAGAATGCCTTTGATTTTTCACTTGGCTGCTCTGTTGAGAAGCCTATGTCTATTTTTTTAATATAATGGCAAAATTTAAACAAATATAGCAGCCATTATTCATTCCCAATGTTGTTTAGAATGTTAAAATGCTTAGTTTGTTAAGTTAATTTGTTTTCTACACATAAAGGAATATTCCATTAAAAACAATTGTTCAATACCCCAAGTTAAAAATTATTTACATTTTTTAAATCTATACATACATCATACATCCATCCATTATCTTGTCGGCTTTTTCCCTTTTGGGGTCACCACAGCGGAATGAACCGCCAACTATTCCGGCATATGTTTTACGCGGCGGATGCCCTTCCAGCTGCAACCCATCGCTGGGAAACATTCATACACACTCATTTACATTCATACTCTATGGACAATTGTTTTTCACTTACATCACACGTCTTTGGACTTGTGGAGGAAACTGGCAGCCCCCGGGGTCAACTCATGCTATCACAGGTAGAGCATGCAAACACACAGAAATGCCAACCAGTGACCAATGCCAACCAGTGGCTCGACTCATTGACCTTCTTACTGTGAGACGACCGTGCTACCCACTTCGCCACCATGACGACCGCAATCTATACAGCCTTTGTAGGATTGATCATTGAATAGGATTAGACCAATTTTTAGCTTTCATCCCCACAACAGAAGTGTGGGATCAGAATTAAACTATTTAAAACTTTTCTGACAATTAGTAATAGTTTAGAAGCCATTGTTCAAAATTGTTCTGTCCAGTAATTTTTTTTACCTGTTTTGTTATTGGCATATTTCAGTTTAATCTTTAAACTTTAAACATTACTAACATCACTGAAGTGTGCATTCCATACGATTGACTGTTGTATTGTGTGCATGTTTAGGATATTAGGGAAGATAAAATGCAAAGAGTCTCTTGTGTGGGCTGAAACCAGATTTCCTTATAGGGTTATAAAAGTCATGTAGTGTGCGCTAGGCTTGATGTATGAAGAGTTAAAATTGCATATTTCTTTAACGTATTTAAGGCTAGCACAAGTAAAAAAAAACCTACTGTTTGGACCTCAAATCAATGAACTGGGATTGTTGGAAAAGTGCCCTGGGACAGAGCCAGTCTCGTCATAAATTCTTTTCAAACTCTTCTTTGTTAATGAACCAGTTGAATGTGAAGTGCTGCTCACAAACAAAAAAATCATTGTTTGGTAATCCCAACAAAAGGTTAGGCTCCTGACATCCAAAAACATACTTCTCTGGCATTGTTTATTCAGTGCCGGTCTGCTACCATCACATTTCCGGGTCAAACCACGTTTCCTGTTCGTCGTAGAGAGGGGCTGTACTAGCGATTCATATGATTGAAAAGTGGATGGGGCTTGGGCGGGGATAATGAAAAAAGCTGGGGGATAAGGAAACCGAGACGTTATCAACTCAGAAAAAAGGAATAAGGTATTACTTAAACATGTGTGAACTAATCTGTATATTACTTGAGGTATGTTTTTGATGAGGAAACAACACTTCAAGATGCCTGCAATGTCAGAAAAGTCAAGTTATTATGACATGGCACCTTTTATCATTCTTCACTGGGATAGGACAAATGCATGTTTGGAAAGATCTCCAGCCCCTGTGAACCCCCACACTTTACCAACAGTTGTCCCTGTTTTTTGTTGTCTATATGCATTTAAATGCTATTTTGGATTTCCTTTTTGGTTACAGTTATTACCTATGAGAGTAAGCCTGCTCTGCCTCTTTAGTTACATTTTAAGTCAAGTACTGTAGTTTTTTTTTTTTTTGGTTCATTGCCATTTGTTATTTATCATATTCAGTGTTTACAAAAACTGATCTACTGCCATAAAACCCTGCTTAGTAGTTTGTTTGTTTTTACTTAGTGGAAACAGTGCTTACGCTTCTGTTTCCTTATTGTTTATCTTCTCTTTTTTTGTTACAATTTAAAATTATAGTTTTTTTTAATTAAGTGATTTTTTTTATTGTAACTAAATAATTAATGAAAAGTGTGGAACTCTGTTTTTTTTTAGTTTACTTTGATATTTTACTGTTTCATTTATGTAGTAGTACGCGCACGTTCTGATATGCTTAATTCACTGTCAAATAGACTAAAATCTGCTTGATAAAAATGTTTTTAAACATTTTTTTAATTTGAGTTGAATCAGAAAGCTGTTGTTTTTTGAATAATAAAGTTGAATCCTTTTTCATGCACCCCCAGGCATTCTAGAGACCAAAAGGCTGGACATTATCCATGCTCTTGGTCCCATCCCACAGTCTCTCGGTGGTGTCACCTATTATGCAGCTGATCTGCCTATTTGGTGGCAAGTACCGCAGTACATCCTCATTGGGGTCAGCGAAATCTTTGCCAGTATTGCCGGTAAGTGCTTTCTCCAGAATATACCATTTCTGAATAAACACAAATGTAAATATTTATAGATAGATAAGTATAGACATATTTATAGAAAACTAGCAATCAATAGTCATAATCTCTTAATTATTTACAAATATTAATTAAAGTACCAGCAAGCTAAATTATTTTTACAATAATTTGTACTAAGAAGTGCAAAAAAGCAACCAAATAGTTTATCATATAGTGCCTAAGGGAAATGGGCAAAATTTTATTAGCATTAGTTTCTTTCCATTATTTCATTTTTTAAAACTTTTACAGTACAACCATACTGTGAGGTAAAACAATTTTGATACCTTGCACATTTTAATAAAACCTTTGTCAACTATTTAAAATAGTTATTGTAAAATGTATTTTTATTTATATTATTTATATTTATTTATTATTTTTATCTATAAACTCTTGAGGGCTAGAATGCAGACTTTTACACAGTGTAATCTTCTGCATTGTGTCTACGTTAATAAACTGTTAGTTACTTTTTGTTTATGTTCAATCTTTCTGCCACTGTCACCATTTCAAAAAGGCTTTGCCTATTTCTCAATATATAGATGTTTTGAGTCTTAAGACATGCACAGGATGCGATTTCAATGCGTCAGTTTTCAAGGAATTCAGTCATTTTTTTTCAATGCTGGGCGTCAACCTGATGTGATTGCTTCCTTTGTTCATGTGACTGGAGTTGCCTGACTCGCCACTTGATGTAGCTAACTGCATGCAATGCTTGCTTGAGATGACAACAGAGAAAAAAAAGACATGAAGTGTAATCGTGTCCAGATTTATGAATGAAGAGATCAATTCACTTTTTTTAAATATACAATCCATTAAATGATAAAGAAGCATATTTTACAGTGAACAAGTGCTTTTAACACAAAGTGGAAGTGCTGTCTTCATGCTTGTATGTGAACTCTGAAGAGACTTAAAATCTCTTCTTATCAGAGAAGGGACATAAATAAATGATTGATCCACTCACTTAGAGCTTAATGTCTGAAACACACAGCTCACATTTCTCGTTTTGTGTATTTTTGTGTTTCATTAAGTGATAACGGAATGTCTTTAATTGTGAAGAAATAATTGAACGCAACACGAAAGAAGATCATAGGGTCTGTGCACTTATTTTTGACACTGAGAGAATTGACCAGGCAGGTGACGGATGCAGCTTTTATGTGAAATCCTACGGATGAACACAAAATATTATAGTTTTAAAGGAATTTAGCAAGCAACCCACACAATTTTGTCTCTGTTTACAATAATCAAATTCAATCATTTTTTTAAATAAAAGGGTTAATTTTTAAGCGTCACGGTGGCGCAGTGGGTAGCACGGTCGTCTCACAGCAAGAAGGTCGCTGGTTCTAGGCTCGGCTGGGGCAGGTGGCATTTCTGTGTGGAGTTTGCATGTTCTCCCCGTGATCACGTGGGTTTTCTCCGGGTGCTCCGGTTTCCCCACAAGTCCAAAGACATGCGGAATAAGTGAATTGAATAAGAACAATTGCCCATAGTGTTAAAGTGTGAATGTGTGTGTGAATGTTTCCCAGCGATGGGTTGCGGCAGGGAAGGGCATCCGCTGCGTAAAACATATGCCAGTGAGTTGGCGGTTCATTCCGCTGTGGCGACCCCGAAAGGGAATAAAGCCGACATGAAGATGGATGGATGGTTAATTTTTAATCACTTTAAAATACACTCTCTGTGTAAGGTTAACCTCCACACATTTTACATAATCTCCATTTATGATCCAGATTAAGACTTACAATTGTGAACTTGTGAACTGTCAATAACAACAAAAAATACTTTAATTAATTTATGTAATTGCCATTTGTGTCATAAAACAGAACCTTCAAGAACCAAAGCAAGAAAAACGTTCTGTTCTTTTTGAGTGCTTCTTGTATAGGATCACTGTATACTGATCAATAACTACATTCCTTGTAATCAGTGATGAGTTTGCTTTAATTGTGTTAGAATGGAAATCCTTTCCTTTGGTCTTCTATTCATCTGTCTGTTCTTATGTGCTGTAGTATTTACATGGGTTTATTCATCTGTCTTGATGACCGTGCTAATCATTGTGTTTTTTTCAAACCTCCAGTAAACTCTGCATAGTAGCTCATGTCTAGCCACTTGCTGAAATTGCTTGTAAGGAATCCCTTTGTGTATCAATCAGGAGCGGTCGATTAGGCCTTGGTGGTGCATTATTGCAGTTTCTCTGTTAAGATGGTCAGAGAAATATCCAGCTCCTGCACAAGGCAAACAACGGACTGAGAACAAATTGTAACTCTAAAATACGCTAAAATAATTCCTTCGTGCCTGAAATAATTACAGGAATGTAACATGTTTTTAGTATCAAATGATGTGATATATTAAAACATGTAACATTTTTAAATAAATTAAATCGACAATAACCTGACCACAGCATTTTGCTATCATGAGTATGCCCCCCCTTCCCAACCCCCAAAATCTAGCAGCTAACTAAGATAACGGATATGTAATTCGAAATTCCGTTCGTCTTCATAGATCTAGAAAAAGATTGTATAAACTGGCGTTAAATTTTTTTTTACATAAAACATGTCACATTCGCAAAATTGTTTATGTAAACAAAATCCCCTCTTAATATTTTTTAAATATGTTTTTGTCAATATCATTAAATGCATTAAAGGGTGCCTATTGTGCAAAATCAACTTTTGAAAGGTTTTGGAGTGTATCATCATTTGTTTAGAAAAGTAAATTAGAAATAAAAATTAAGCTAAGCTGTTTTATGATCAAACTATAATTACCATGCCAAAAACATCTTGTGCATTATATATGAGCCCAAAATATAACTTTTTATTATAACATGTATTAGAAAATACCTAAAGCGTAATATATCCCTAATATGTATATATGTGTGTCTGTGTGTGTGTGTATATATATATATATATATATATATATATATATATATATATATATATATATATATATATATATATATATATATATAAAATGTATAAGTAGTCAGGCTGTGAAATATTACTTTGCTATAATTTCATCTTTTTCAGATTGCTTTTTCACTTAGTTTCATGTATCTTGTCAGTGTTTAAACTGACCTGTCAATCATTTTGTCACTTTTCATTTCATTTAATTTCGTACTGTATTAGAGCGAAATGAAGTTGCACAGGGAACTGTCAGATGTGAGTTGTTCATGCTGAGATCTCTATTCAAGCGTGTGCATAATGAGACATTTCAGAGTTAACTGCATTTGGGCTTTTTAAGTTAATTAATTAATTAAATTATTTATTTATTTTTGTTGTTCCATGTTTAACCTTTATCCATAAAGTGGCATGTTATCTGTATCTCTTTTTTTTTTGTTTGGAATTTGCAGCTATACTATTGGCATTTAAAAGTGGGGAGATCATTTTGTTCTTAATAGCAGTTAAAACAACATCAGGAAAACTATAATAAAATATTGAATGGACCAAATATACGGTGCATATGTTCTCAGTGTTGCAAAGTAATGATTAAGCAAAAATACTGTACAATATTTGTATTTCGCCTTCATGAAAAGGCATCCATTGCAGAAGTGCAAACCTGCCAGACCGCTGATTGTTGGCTATCAGTTTTAATATTTCACTCAACATTATTTAAGCTCCCACCAAAGCGTGTTTTAGCTCATTACACTGTTGTAGTTTAAAATTGGCGAAGAGTTATTCTTCGTGTTTTATTTTAGAAAAATGAAGTATGCCTTTTGGTTTATTCAACAGAAAGCATTGTTTAAATTTGCCTGAACACCAAAGGCAATACGTTTTATTGTGTTCCTTGCAGAGTGAGATAAATTTGTGATGTGTTGCAAAATTTTTTATTTTTTTCAAAGCCCAAAGTTTTGCTTTTATAAGAAACTGCCTGCTTTACATTACTTTAGCTAACAAAACAATTTTAACTCCCTAGATTAATCACGATAATTACGCTTTCATCTACATCATACTGTGAATAGTGGAGAGCTTTTTTAGGTAAGAGGAGTTAAGACTGGTTTAATAAAAAGAAGGAAAATGCTCCAAAAATGATCTAAAGCGTATGATGATCCAATTTTGGCAGCCTATTTTTGTAAGTTTTATCTGCCAAATGGAAGCTTCTAAACTAGTTTCACTTTTCACTCGTTGTGTTATCTTTTGCTTAAATTCCAGGGCAAAGTAAAACACACTAATATAATATTGACTTCTCTGATAACAGAATGTTTTCTTGCCATTCTTTATTAACAGCTGTTCATTTTATTTGAGGCTCAATCTAGCTTTTGTATCTGTGTTGAGTGAGAAAAAATTAAAAATTAAAAAAAATAATAACTTGCAGTTATTTTTGATGATTACTTTGTAAAATATTTTACAAAAGTACGTATTTTACGTTGTGAACATTGTTAACAAAAGTAGCTATTTTAATGACAATGGGTTTTTTGTGGGTACTCTGAAGTTCCATACAACTTTTCTTCTTGGTTGGCATTTTGGAAAAAACTCATTTTGGACATTTGAGAGGAGAGGATTAAGTTGGATCAAGCGTCTGTTTCTGATGCCTCTTTTTTGTTTGGTCTGTCTATTTGACTGTAATAAAAACTCATGGTAGACTACAGGGAATAATCTTTAGGATGTCTTTCTGTCCACACAGAACAGCTGAAAGAAGGGTTAACAAGTATAACGTTTTGGCGTGAGCGGTTTATGTGCAGTACGTCAGATTATCATAATTACAAGTTGTGTTTGTAATAATTTGGGTTGTAATTAAATTTAACTGAAGTTGTGTGCTTTTAAATAAATATAAAAACACTATGAAAATTGTAATGAAGTATTCATACTTAATTTTTATGTATGATGCGTGTATTCACAATTAATTAAAAAGGCCATACAAGATTATCCAATGCATTCAAAGTGATTTACTCACTTTGCTCAAGTGTAAGACATCTCTCTATGCTCTCTATGATGCCATAAAGAGCTGAACTCCTTGTATGGACCTTTCTCCTGGAAGTGTGCGGCTGACCCGCGCACACACAGGGGAATGAGAATGAACCCCATCACCCAACTCACACTCAACAGAACAGAAAATCGTAAAGATAATCAAGAACAATTATGTCAAGAAAGGCGTTCGAATGGTCAGTAACTGTACAAAGTAGTCTAGTTGCTTTCTAAATAGATGTCCTGCTTTAATCACATGTGGGGTTGATTTTGTCATTCAGATTCAGGGTCGGATTCTGGATAATGTCTGGATGTTTTATTGTTAATTTAAGCTAGTTCAGTTTATATCAGTTGTGATCGATTACAATTCATCAGCACTGTACAGTCACATTGTCTAAACTCGGCACTCTCCAAGGACCAATCACCAATTCAGGGCTTTTTGGTTATAAGAAAGATCTCGTAGTACTCTAAAGGTCCTTCCATGTAATATGAGATTGGCTAAACATGACTTTTTGTTGATTCTTTGAGCTAGTTAGTTTTTACACATGATTAGTTTAATTGTATGTCATGTTTGTAAACTTGTAAAGAAAATATGAACTTAGATTTGTCAAACTTTCGTTTTAGATTAGATATAAGTAAATTATTTGTTTCTTTGAAGTTGTAAGACTTCCGTATTGAGTGTTAACTTTAACAACTATACTGACATATGTCTGAAAGCAAAACATTTTAGTTTAGCACCGTGTCTTTTCCTTAATTTCTGTGTTTGCTGATAATGACAAGTGTACTTTTCACAATGCCTGCGACAGAGGCAAGTGTTTTTTTAATTTGCTGTTCTTTCTGACTAAATTCTCAGAGGTGTTTTCATAAATGTGGTTTGCTAATGTTGCTATTTTTTATTTTAGTGTGAAAAATGTATACAAAAACATCTTGACTCAATTTAAAATTAGAGTGTTTAAATCCACAAAAACTTTGATCCTTTATTCACCACAGCAGCAGTCAAATGGGCACCTCTGGAGCAAGTTTTAAACAAGTATATTAAAAATAGTTTTTAATATTTTTACATTTTTAAAGAAAGCCACCGAAGCTAGCATGTGATTAAACAATAGAGAAAGAAAGAATAATGAACAGCTTGTCTTGTCAGTACCAGGGGTGTTTATTTTTTAGAGTGTGAGATATATTTACTTAACTTTTATTTACTTTTGTAAAAAATACCTAATAGAAAATCTTCTCAGGTGGGTAGTTACTATCTACTTTTGAAACAAACTTGAAAATAAATTGTACAAAGCCATTCACTCAGCTCTTTTTGAGCATCTTATTTTTTGACATTTTTGTTTCACATAACTAAGATTGTGAACTACTCATTTCTGTATTTTTTTTAAACTAAACATTTTACTTAATGTAAATAATACCAGAGTAAATATTTTCAGAAGTACTCTCTAAACCTCGGGTCGATTCTTACATACACCCTTCTGTGTTCATTTGGACCCTTCAGCTTCTTTTGCAAGGTCGGGTTCAAATATCCCTTGTTTTTCTTTTAGACACACAGCACACTAGTAATTTCACAGCCATTTCACGCATAGAGAAAATCAAAGGCTGCACGTCCCCCCTCTTAGCCTTTATGAACCAACAAGACTAATAAGCAGCATTTGGCAAAGCCAGGGATAAAACGTTCTCCCTTCACTCTGGACTGTGGAGAACATTGCACTGATTACAGGATTTCTCATCTACGCTCTTTGAAGAGCTGTTTCACATGATCATTAAGGGTTTTTGTTTTGGATGATGATTTTGACTTTCAAGGTCTTTTTGAGGGGATCCTTTGACATCGGAAGTTTTTAATGTAATTATTCAAAAATCATCGCATCTTTAGTTGAATTAAATTTGTCCAAATTTTGGGGATTTGCATTTATGCATTTAGCAGATGTTTTTATCCAACACTACTTACACTAGAGGTAGAGATAAATGCATCTAGTTTAAAAGTCAAATTCATTGTGTTAAAAATTGAGAAGAAATATTTTTTTTTCTCTCATTTTTATATTAAGATTGTAAGTGTTCCTTAAGTTATAATTGTGTGATTGCTAGTTGTTACACTCTTTATTGTACTTGCTTGGCTTTAGATTTTTTCACAAGTATTTTTGTTGAAAATATTTCTACTAAAAATGTATTGAATACATGCAAAACCAAAGCATACTTGTACTGGGCAGAAGAATCAAAGTCTGTGCTGTTGGTTTATCGGTGAGTGTGTTAGGGTGAGTCAACACTGTATTACATACAATCTATTGTAAGGGAGTGTATACAATAAAAACAAACATATTTGAGCTTTTACTGGGTCTTAAAAGTCAGGTCTGCCAGCCTGAATCCAACAGAATTCGTTTGGTATGTTACATTAGAAATCCTCCTTGATTGGCAAATTGACTCATCCTCAAGCAGCTTTGGAACTTACCAGTTTGATACTATTCTCACATATATCTTTTTCACATAATATTTTTTTTTCTACTGAATATGCTGATGATTTATTTGATTTAACTGACCTTTATTTAACCAGAATTGGAATCAATATATTTTTTAAATGAGCTGAAAATAGCTTTTAACTCTTGCCAATGGAGTAGCAAAATCAATTGCTTGCTTCCCTTATTCAATCCTACTTGGGGCATCTTTAAATATATTACAAATATGTAGTCACCTGTGAGAAGAGCATACTGACTTTGTGCCTTGCGGGTAAAAGACAACATAAACAAAAATGTAACTTAGTCAAGAAGAGCAAAATAAGTTTTTAATGATCCTATGAGCTTTTAAATTTAAATAATAACACAATTTTAAAAAGGGGATAACAATGAAATTTGCCATGTTGCCGTCAGGGCTTTAAAAAGAAAAGAAAGAGAGAAGTCACGAAGAGCCTGTCAAATCACCATCACCAATGTGTTTGCCTCCGAGTTGAGGGGCTTTCAGCTTTCTGTTTCTGTTCACAATGATAAGTGAGACAGTTGTTGCTGGTTATGTATCTATGAGTGTTAGGCCCTGTCTGCTCTCTCCCTCCCGGTTCCTCATTTAGCACAGCTGCAGCCTGTTGCTGTTAACTAGTCCCCTTATTTAAACCCCTGTTTCCTTTCCTTCCTTGTGAGTCTGTTGATTTATCGCGCCCTGGCTACTTCAGTATTCCCAGTTCCAGTTAGCCCGGATGTGCCAGTGGTTTTCTAGCCTAGCTCTGCTCGGGTTTGAATTTTATTTGTTTTGTGACTGTGTTCTGGCCTTTCTGCCTGTGGATTATTTGTGCCTTTTTATTTGTTTTGTGACTGTGTTCTGGCCTTTCTGCCTGTGGATTATTTGTGCCTTTTTTAATTTGTTTTGCGACTGTGTTCTGGCCTATCCCCCTGTGGATTATTTTGACATTTTTTTGCTCTATTAAAAGACTAACTCTTGCAATTGAGTCAATCTCGGATTTCTTGTGGGACGCACCTAACAATGAGATCTGTGGCACACGGTTTTAAGTGATCAGAGGAACCAGGATGAGAAATTCATGTGCAGGAATACAGTCAATGAGAAGCAATATTTTTTTTAATAAAATTATGCAAATGTCTTGTGTTTCTTACATAGGAAATCTTCATCCATAATAAAACCCAGTATTTATCATTAGCAACTGCCTCAATAACATGTGAGCGAGATAAAACCATGACTCTAAAACTTTTAAAACAAATGTCAAAGAATAGAGATTAGACTGAACTACATATAATTTGTGAGGCTGTGCAAATGTGAATCAAATTGGCTTTAAAGTTAAATTCACACTTCTTTGAAATTTGATAAGGTGAAAGTTTCAACACATTTCAACACACTGCCATTTGTGAGATGTAGTCTGTGAATAATAAATAATAATGATGCCTTCAATTTAAATTGCGCTTTTCCAGATGCGCAAAGAAATTTTATTCATTCACTGAGCATTATTTATTCACTCCACGTTCACACACTAGGGGCTTCCTTGGGGTATTTTGAGAAAATTTGGCAGAAGGACACAATAGCAGAATGGACCTGGTGAGGATGAAACCGTCAAAGACCATCTCCAAAACTATGCCACTTTGACAAGTTTTAAGTATTCGATGACTAAACAAAAGTTGTGTTTCCCCATGGTCAAATTAGTTTAGAGATTAGAGTGGCTCTGCCTTTTGGGTAATATCTTATAGTGAGCAGTAGGACCAGTGATGCTAAGCTTACAGAATCCAACACTGCCAAACATTCCCCTCCTCTGACTTGTAACTGCAGATGCAGAAGAACTTCCTCACCAAAATCCTTGTATGTCCCACGTTATGTTTGAATGTACTATGTTTTGCACTAAATACCGCTCTAATCACGTTTGATATGTAGTGTCTCATCATCATGCTCAGAGGTCATGCTGCACACTGTATCCAGTCATAACAGATTGGTGTAATCACCAATCATTGGAGATCACATCAACAAAGGGTTTGATTATGATTTGCTGAATGAATCATTGGAGACCACCCATCCAAACAATCAGAATCATGTGTTCAAATCACCTCTCTTGCAGTAGGTGCATAAAAGTTCAGGAGTTCAGTGTATTCCAGCACTTATTTGTGATAAGATACCAACCATGTGTAAAATGTAGTTGTGATGTTGCCTCACTCTTCACTAAACTGATGGAGCCGGGTCATGAAATGTAGTGCAAAAATGCAATCAACTTTTTGCAGTCAATCAACCTCCAAACTTCATGTGACTTTTAGATTAGCACAATGAAATGTATGGCCATACAACAACAAGTGCAGTGCAAAACATCTGATATGTTGTAAAGCAGTGGAGACACGTTCACTGATGTGAGGAAATGTGCTTGGACAATTCGGCGCCAGGGGAATAGAACTTCTCTGACTATGTTTGTGGAAAAGAGGAAAGTTTGGTGGAGGGGGATTATGGTGTGGGGTAATTTCCAGGTTTGCCTCCTTAGTTCTAGTGAAAGGAACTCTTCATGCATTTTGGGCGATTCACAATTTCTGAATTCACATGTTCAAGAAGCCAGAAGGTCATTATTCCTTCTTATTATATTCCAGTAATATTGGCCCTTTAAGTTATTCTTTTTGGGAAAACATCCCAATCCAAAGGTCAGAGATCTTTCTCCTATTGAACTTTCCTAAGAGAAAAGTCGTCCATCCTGTAGCAGTTGACATCTTCATTTCATTACTTGTCTGCAGACCTGAAAGTTTGAAAGAAAAAAAGATGCATCGCCTGTGGAATAATGTTTCTATGCTGGATGTAGCAGCCCCTGATCGAATTTCCAGCAGAATGGGGAAACGGGGAAGGCTAAGTGTAATCTTCTGCTCCTCCATCACGTCTCTTGGGGTTTGAGTATTGTTGAAATCTATGAGACGCTATCTGCACAGTCACTCTTTAAACCTGAAGAGAGCCATCAGGCTATGGGAATCAATAAAAGAGCCTGCACACGGCTTCCTGATCACAGACAGCTGTGAAATGATAGAAAAATTGGAGAACTGCAGAGACTGCATCAGAAATATTAAGATTAAAGATTGTGAATGGCTTCTCGGCATCTGAAATGAAGACACATTTTGCTTTTCTCATTTTCTCTAATAATCCTTGTACATCGGGACATGATTGAGATGATAGCCATGGCCGGAAATTGTTTGATGCTGTGCAAATCATTCACACAGTCATATGATGTGGTTTGCATGTTATTTTCAGCCGTATAATGAATATAATGGATGCTTGCTTGCTAGTTTGAAGATAAACTACATTCCTGACTTTTGCAGGTTTATCTCTTAATTATAAATCTAGTATGTTGTCTGGACATTGGCATTTTTAGGCATATGCAACCGATTTTAGGCACCATTTTGTCTCTTATAACGACTTTGGTGCCGACATACATTTCCCATCTTACTCCAGGTCTCTAGTGTCCCAGCCCTCCCATGAAATGCAAATGGCTCTTGATAGTATGAAAGACCCTTAAAATAAAACCTCAAAGCGCCATTCATAGCCCCAGGGAACCTTCGAGAAATTGGATGACAAGAAATGTGACAAATGTTTCTGGAAAGTTCCCTCCTCTGGCCCTATTCTGTTTGAATAAATCCTTTTTAATGGAGTCCACTGCCAGTGCACTTTGTCGTTGGCCATCAGGTGACAGAAGAAACCTATTTGATTCTGGCTTTGTACTTTTTTCAAAGATATGAAGTACTGCACACACCACCTGCGGTGCAAGAGAAGTGTAGTTACTGCATTGGTAGGCGATGGGCCAAATCCACACTGTTCTTTCAGCATTGCAATTTCTCAGCAAATGTTGACATTAAATCTATGTTTATATTTATATCAGACTGTCAACTACCATTACACAAAGAGAGAATATATATTGATTATATTAAGGGGAACTTGTTTTGTTTCATTGCCAGTGTTTTTATTTGGAATTATGCCTGATCCTGTTAATGTGCATTAACAAACTATTATGGATTTTTCATTAATTTATTGTGGCAGTTTAATATAACTTTCATTTTGAGGAACATGCTTTGTGTATCAAGTTATTGTCTTTAAAGACATCTCATCTGCCAGAAATCATTACAAAATGAAAATTCAAAACATTCAAGACACAACCCCAAGAGTCATTAATAATAATATACCCAGTCTTAATGAGAATTTTAGAGATTTGCAGGTGTTAATAATTATGTTTACTTACTGGGTATCCTGGCCTTTTGATTAGAGAGAGTCAACTCAGAGTCTCTGAATCAGGATTCGTAACGTAATCTGTCATTCTAAATATAAAGTATCCACCGCCACTGGTTAACCTTGTCTGGTCACAACCTCCACCTGACACTTTGCATACACATTGTGTACGAGGCATCTGCGGTCCCAATTCCCAGTGTCATGCATGAGTATGTTCTTAAATTTATTTTTCAAAACTTCAACTGATATAATTTCTTCCTATTTTAAATATGCAAGTATGTGTTAATAGTCCATTGCGCATAATTTGGGCATACATATGTTTAGTACACTTTAGGGAATTGTTAATTATAATTTTTTTAAATAATAAAAGTAAGTATAATTGCATGTTAACTCTTTATTTCGCACAATCCTTATATCATACATATGTGTCATTACGTTTATTAATGAAAAGCCTGTCAACAATCTCACAATCTGAAATTGAGCATTAATTAATTAAATAAATTAAAATATCCAATTATAAAACTAGGCTAAAACATTTTTTTGTATATTACAACATGACTAAAACTATTTTTAAAATGACTAAAAAGTGGCTGAAACTAATGAGAATTTTTGACAAAATAACAAAGATGGCTTCCAAAAACAGCGTTGATACAAACTACAAAAGCTGTGGATATTTTGGCAAATGAGTGATTTAACTCAACATTTGTTTAATTCATAACTTGGATTTAATTCTATGAAAATATCAGCCTGGCTTCTAGTCCTTTATCTAATTTATATAAGGTCTTCATATCACTTACTGCGTGATAATCTGCAAACAACATCATGTACACTGATATCACTCCTGTGTAACTGCTTTTAGTTGCTGCAAGGTGGACTGTTCTTATGCTCCTCAAGATCTATGAGCAAAAGAAGTTAGATTGAAAGAGAATACGGGGTTAAAACACTGACAAGGGTTTTTACAAAAATGCATATCCATTTCCAAATTCCTCTGTTGAAAGCACAAAATACAACAGCTAAAATAGCACATTTTTAGCCTGCTTCATCGATCACATGAAACTTCACGCATGCTACTTCCATATTATATAATATGCCCTGAATTCATACAACTGGTGTCCCTTAATACCCATCATGCACCACACTGCAAATAATAGAGGTCATTTGAAAGATAATTTTTTTTTTTTTTTTTACAATTTTTATTTATTTATTTAAGATATTCAAAAAAAGAAGCATCACAAGCATATCCCCTGAAACATTTATGTCATTCGTTTTGGATAAAAAGCTACTTAAATATAACATACATTTTCCTATATTTTTTGCTACTTTTTTAGTGTCATTTTTTTGTTATGCTTACATGGAATTCCTTTGTCCAAGGTTTTTAAGTGTTGGGCGCTGGGATTTACTTTTTACACACTATGGTATGTGAAGTGAGCAAACACTCATTAAGTAAAATTAATAGAACAACCGATTTGTACGCATTGCATAGTTAACTTATGTAAAATAGATTACTTGTATTGATAATACAGGTACTTTTAATAAAACTAACAGTGTAAGTTCCTTTTTTGTAATGTGTTAACCTGTAATTTTATGATTTTTTGCATTCTAATACACAAAGTTTTGCACACATTTCCACTTTTATACATCATACAGTACATTTTGCTCAATTAAAGGTAGTTGTTGAGGTATAAAATATTTTTTGAGCCATTTCGTCCCTATAGATTGAAGGGTAATTCACTCGAGTTATGTAACAAAGTGCATTTAGATTGATATCAGTTTGTGATCAAAAAATGTAAATCAAACAAAAGATCAAGTACTCCAAGTCTTCATTGATTTGCGTGCTTTGCTGCTGGTGTTTAATGGATGTTTCTTACCTCGGGCCACTCAAGAATCTGAATGTTGTATTCTTTGGATGCTGGCATAGACATGACATTAACAGCATTTAACAAAGGTCAAACATGCCCGGAGACAAATCTGACATTACAATAGAGCAGCCGAGTTCCTTCCATTATCCCCACGTATCTTAAATTGCACTTGTTTCAGAGCAGAGTGAGCCTGGGATTGTGGGAGGGGACTTGATTATCTCGTTTGCTCTGTTCAGTGGAATCTTCCTCTTTTCTTATTGACAGTTTTACCCTTGTTCTCTCTCTCTCTCTCTCTCTCTCTCTCTCTCTCTCTCTCTGTTCTCTCTCTCTCTTTCTCTCTCTTTCTCTCTCTCCCTCTCTCTGTTCTCTCCCTATCTGTCTATACATCATGGAAGATTCATAGCCTAACCAGGCTCAGTAAACGAGTATGACAGCTATGCCCACAAGCCATAATTTAAAAAATGACAAGTTTGAGGCGGCATGAAATTATCAGTGTCAGCCAGCAGGCAGCCTCCACTCAGGGTTAAGAAGTGATTTGATCTTCTTCTGGGGCCTTTTTACATCCCCAATCGCAAACTGATTTTTCCCCCCACTCAGCATCCTCCCAAACTCTCTAACTTTTTTTTCACTGTAAGTATTTGATTGGGTGGATTTTGAAGGCTCAAGTGAGTGTTCTTAAGAAATTGCTTTCAGACCTGGGATACATGGATACAATCTCTGCTAGTCAGTCTTGCTTGTAAAAAATGTTTTATTTAATGTTTATTACAAAAATGTTTATCTTTTCTAGTATTTGGATATGGTTTTATTAATAGTTCTCTGGATAAATCTTTTACAATGAATTGAGTAAGAATCATGTGGTTTCAGTATCCCTTTTCAGCCTTTTAGAGCTTGAATTAATGTAATAATTGTAAAAACTACATTTATCATTATCCTTTAACTGAGTACGTTATACAGAGTTGAGTCTTTTCTTTTCTAATCATCGAATTCCTTTATTACAACTTTATTACATGCAGAATAAGGCTGTGACAAAGCTCAAAACTCAAAATGGGGACTAAATTGGGAAATGGAAATCTGGCTTTAATTCAAGTTCCAAATAATGAGAACTGAAAAGATACTTAGGACTTGAGACTCTAATCTGAAGTGATCTACAAGCTTTAGTGGTTCTAGATGTTGGCATTATTCACTTTTTTTCAATCATGAGTTTAAAACACTCATAAGCGCACTATGTTTACACATTTTTGTTTATTTTTATGCAAACACCAAACAGTCACCAAAGTGCATTTTTATTCATTATTCTTCTATTATAAAACAATGCCATATTTAACTCCATTTTAGTGTTACTTGTTTTGCTATTGTTTTCTTCAATTTTATTGTCGTTTAATCTAATTAATTTGCTAAAACAGGACTAAAAATATTCCCTAAGTCCATGATGGAGTCATGCTGTTTATGCATTGATGCCAATACATTTTGGTGATTGCCAAAGAAAGATTATTTTTGCTCAAACAGTTTAGTAGTTCTGTGACTACAGATTATAAAGAGCTCTTATAGGTTTATATTAAAGCTTAAACGCAGAGTTTTGAGCAAACTAAAAAAAAGAAAGTGTATCGTGAGATGCAGTGCAGGTAGCCATAGAAAGTGATTGAGTTGTAGTACCTTGACTGCCACAAGGGAGGTGGGGTCAGAAGTGAGCGTGTTCTCATTGACTTCAAAGTTTAAACTGCTCAACTTTCGAGCTGAAAAAATAAGTATGTTTACGCATTTCCATTATGGGGATAACTGGCTATGCTCATTCTGAGCCTCCTTTGCCCTTCATCTGAAACATAATGCATGGTACGATCTTGTTATATACAGTCAATGGTCATGACCTCTCTCATAACTCTCATGGAAATTATGACCGCCTTTTCTGTTTTTGGTATGTGATGCCTCTTCTTGCTGGGTGCTCATGACATCGAATCTCTGTAAATTTGCTGACTATTGGGCATACATCAGAGTGTACTTGTGCCATCTCTCTTTTGAACCCAGCTGAAGGGGTGTGGCTGTGCACCTAATGTTGGTTATCCAGCAGAACTGTGTCAGAAGTCAATCATTTTGTTCTGTCCTGAGATTCACAGTTGAGCTGAACTGGAGTCATCAGGATCTTGGCATGCTTCCGTCTCTTGGGCTGCCGTGACTGTCTCCCAGAATAATTCTGCTTTGCTTTTCAATTATTTTACTAGCCCTGCATCATTTTAAGTTAAAAAATAAATGATGTGAAGCTTTGAGGTTACACTCAGTATACTTTTTGTTGCAGCTTTTGGTCTGGCTATAACAATTAGCTTGAGAATTTTTTTTTAAAAGTCATGTATAAAGTGATATGACTCGATAAATAAGTGAGTGAAACAACTCATGTACGCATGTGCAATTCATGTGAAATTATATGTGTCGTTTTAAGTCTTCAGTATATATTGTATCTATTGTCAAATTCTGCAATTCTTTCTCTGACATAGTCAGACACCAGAGTGCAAGATCATCTCACATGAAACTCATTGTTTTCTCAACCTGAAAAATGCTTTTAGGCATTAGGCAACTCTGGCACAGTTTATTTTGTCTTTATGGGATATTTGTGGGAAAGTAAATCACAGATTCATTCAAAGCAATGAGAAAGAGCAGTGTGGAAAGAGAGAGCATGCAGGGGAGAAGCTGTCTGCCGTGTATGCAAGCTGCATGCTCTTGGGTGAGTTCAAAGCTGATAAAGCTCTCAATGTACCACAGAAACAATTGCTAGATTTCTCACTAGTTTCTAGTGATTTTTAAGTGTCATAATCTAGTAGGCAATATTGTTCTGAGTGCATGTGAAAAGAGTAAAAAGAAGCAGGGTTTCAACAGGGTCTTAAAAAGTCAAAATAGAAAAAGGCCACATTTAGACGTTAAATTCACAGCTCTAGACTGCTCAGAAATCCTCGAAAACATAAAAGTGACATTGAGGGATGCTATAGTTTGAGGAAAGCCTCGTATACAATCAAAATCACGGAAAGTGATGTTCTCACTCATATATACTCAAAATCTTAAAAGTGATTATTAGGGTTGCCAGAAATTGATATTAGACTCATAAATGTTAAAACATGTATACCTGATTTTAAGGGTTGCCAGATGTGCGAAATGCGAAATCATGCATAAATGCATGTAAATAAACTTAAATGTAGGTGTGACAATGAATTAAATACATTTTTAAAAAATGTGGTACTTTAGTTTTAGACTAAATTAAATGGCTCCATCCATCCATCTTCTTGTCGGCTTTATCCCTTTTTTTTAGGGGTTGCCACAGTGGAATGAGCTAAACTAACTCATCTGGCATATGTTTTACGTAGCATATGTTGTTCCACCACTGGGAAACATCCTCACATACTCATTCACACTCATACACTATGGACAACTGTTTACCCAATTCACTTGTACTGCATATCTTTAGTTTTGTGGGGGAAACCAAAGCACCTAGAGTAAACCCACGTGATCACGAGGACAACATGCAAACTCCACACAGAAATGCTAACTGACCCAGCCGAAGCTCGAACCAGCGATCTTCTTGCTGTGAGACGATCGTGCATCCCAATGCGCCATGCCGCCCAAGTTAAACTGTTTTTGTGATGATGAACTGGGCCATCTTTCTGTTATTTCTGGTATTTCTGTAAAAAAAAATTTGTGTAAATATTATAATAATATAATTTTCTCCTCTATTTTATTTGTTTGTAGAAGAACTGAAAATAACATGTTGTACAGACAGAAATATTCAGGTTGTGATCATAAAACTCCCTCCGACCCGAATCTCTTTGTTTCTGCAGGTCTGGAGTTTGCCTACTCGGCGGCCCCGCGATCCATGCAGAGCGCCATTATGGGCCTGTTCTTCTTCTTCTCCGGCATTGGCTCATTTGTGGGATCTGGACTTCTGGCTATCGTCTCTCTAAAAGTCATCGGATGGATGGCTTCACATCAAGACTTTGGTAAGGCTTTGTGCCACTGCATCCTAAAGTACAAACATAAGGAGCGCTGCACAGCATGAGCTATGTAATGAAACAGATGCTGCTTGTCTACTTTTTGATAAGTGTGTTTGTTTTTATGAGTGTGTGCATGAATATTTATGCAGGGTCAGCTTCAGTCTGCATTAAGGAGGATAAATATGCTCTTTATGGTCGTACATTATAAACTGAACTATTTTGCGGAAACCTTTGTGAATTAGAGCTTAATGCGAATAATTTTTTGTGCATTAATTTAGGTTATGGATGAATGGTTTGTGCAAGGTTCTCAAAGGGAATCTCAATTTAAATCCATTATGTCATTTCAAAGGGTTTTGTGCAAGGTTCAAATGATTTTCAGCTCAACAATAATAGTTTCTCCGTGCATTACAGTGTTAATTACTTTTGAACAGTCTGAAATTATTTATTGAAGGATTCGGTTTCACTAAGCACCTCATTTGCATATACTTGCTTTGGTGAGATTGAGGTTCAACGGTACATATAATCTGTGTGTAAAATATATTTTTAGGCCCATAGGGGTTTTTACCTCTAGAGCTCAGTTTCTAATGTCTCTTTTGCCAAATTGTCTATTTAACAAATTTAAACAAAATTTTTCAGTATGTTTGTCCCTTTTACCCCCATAAGGTTTATTATGTTTTTATGTTTTATTTTTACTTTCACAATGAAAGCAAATTTAAAATTAATAAAGTATTCACATTTATCTAAAGGTTACTTGTTTTACTAATAAATCTCCAAAGTTTAAAAATGGCCTAGTTATTATAAAAGGAATATTATTAATGTCAATTTGTTTACATTAAAATTGTGTAACAATATACATGTACTAGACATACAATCAGAATATCAAGAACAAGTTTATTTCTTTATTTAATTTAGCTCAAAAAGTAATTTTTTTTTCACTTTTTATATTTAATCAATACATATAGACTGATATTTAAAAAAAAAATTTCTTATGATTTCAACAATTTTAACTTGGGATGCACAGATACCTAGGGTCAAGGACAATACCTGATATGGTTTTGCTGCATCCCTAATTATAACTGACAACTAAAATTTTGCATGTCATAAAAATGTTACTCAAGACCAAGACAAGGAAATTACATTTAGTAAGTACTTAGTTGCGGCTCATTTTGCCGGACTTACTGAAGCAATATGAAATTAAATAGAGTCGGTCAATCAGCGGTCAGGTTCAGGTTCTATAAGAGCCCAGGTTGCTCTGATAATGTCCTTCAGCTATTCTGGATTGTGTCTAGGGTATCACATTTTTCCCTTCACAATACCCCATAGGTTATCTGAGGGGTTAAGGTCAGGTGAGTTTGCTGGCCAATAAAAGAAGAGGGGTATCATTGTCCTTAAACCGGTAAAGGTAGCTTTGCTACTGTGGTGGGGCCAATGGCTACATTGACTTTGGACCTCAGAACTGGACCGCAAGCAACTAGGATGGTACCACTTCTCTCATCCTGACTCTGGCACCTTCATTTCCAATGAAAATGCTACATTTATTTTCCATTAGTGATCATAACTTTGGAGCACTCAGTACCAGTTAAGTCATTTTTGTCTTTAGACTAAGTGAGGTGCTTCTGATGCTGTCTCTTGTCCAAGAGCGACACGACACAATGTATAAGACAGCTTAAACGCATGTCTTGCATACGTCTGTGCGTGGTGGTTCTAAAAGCATTTACTCTAGCTGCAGTCCATTCTTTGTGAATTTCCTCTCCATTTGAAATCTTTTTCTTCACTCTAAAAATAAATCTACTTAATCATGATATTTAGGGCAGTTGTGGTCTGGTGGATAAGGAGATGGACATGTGATCAGAAGGTAGCCTCTTCCTCCCCAAGATCCACCGAGTTTGAAGGGGGTGTGAGGTATGTCTCCTATTTTCTCCCTGTGGTGCCCTCGAGCAAGGTACCAATTGCCCGACTGCTCCCCAGGTGCCGGAGCCATGACTACCCACTGCTCCAGGTGTGTGTTCACAGTGTGTTTGTTCACTACTGTGTGTGTACACTGGTATGGGTTGAATACAGAGCACAAATTCTGGGTATGGGTCACTCCATATCTGGCCTACTGGTCACTTTCAAATTGTAATTATCTGACCAGCATCAATATCGAGGAACAATATAACCCATCACAATCATATACCATTAATAATCATGGTGTTACTGTGATGTTTCATCGTGGGGCTTAATTATCTTTCCATTAAAATCACCAAGGGAGACAAATTGCAAAGGTAGTCTTAATTTGGAGCAAAGAATACTACATCAGTGAAATCCATGCACTACTAGGTGATGAAAGTTTGTTACATCTAAAACTAATTGAACAGTTCTCTGTATTTTTTCTACTTGAAGATAACTGTAACCTCTCTAATTGTAGTGGAAATAAGTAGAATTCAGAAAGAAACAAGCTCTCTCCTACTCAGAACAGGGGTGTTTCTCTTTAGGCAGTGTTCTGTTACCCTCACTTAGCTCTAAAACCTGTTAGTGCATTATTCTTGTAAAGAAAAACGAAAACAAATTTTTTATAAAAAAGTTGAAAATGTTGACTTAAAGTTCATTTTTTTCAACCAGCATGTTATTTTTTGACAGGAAATGACATGGGTGTCTCCCAAAAGATAAGACACTGTGAAGCAGTGTTACTTTTGACAGCCATCTAAGTTTGTTAAAATGTTAAAATGATTTAAGTTTTAGTCACATTTTAGTAATTTCAAAATGTAATAGTTTTAGTTGTTAACATTAAAAAATGTTTTAGTGTAGTTTGTCACCTAAAAACAAAAGGCTTTATTATTTATTTTAGTCAATGTAGATTCATATATTTGATTAAAAATACATTTTAATAAGTTAATTTAACTCTTTAAATGTAAGAAATTGTGTATTTAAGTTTATTTAATGTATTAAGGCTTTATTTCACATTGTGAGATTGTTGAGAGGCTTTTTTTTTAAATAAAAGCAATGATACATATGCATTATCAAGTAAGGGTTATGCAAAATAAAGTGAAATTTATCTACAAAAGCTAAGAAAAAAAAAACATTTTGGCAACTGTGGATTTATTTTTTATAGTGCAATAAACATGTATGTATGGCCAAAATATGAGCTCTGGAGGAGCAGGAGGCTGTTTAACAGAACACCAGCAACATATGGTTGTGCTGCTAGGAGCGCGAGTTGATTCTGCTGTTCATCTACACACATGAGGAACAGAAAATCGGCCTAAGTAAACTACTGCGTTTGCATCTAAGTTTAGGCAGTCATTCATAGCTGTGGTAATAACACACGCAAGCTAATAAACTGCCACGGATATTAGCTAAAGAAGTTGGCAGCCTATTTTGATCTGTAGTTTTGTGCACAACCTTAGGCTTGCTGTGAATTCATCTCGCTAAATCTCAAATAAGAATTATCATTCATGTCACTCAGTGTGTTAGCTTACGTAGGTTCTTGGTTATCCTCCGGAGACAGGTTGCTGAATTAAAACCCAGAACACACTGCTTCAACTCTTGCTGCACTTATTTGACACTTTCCTTGTAACTCGACCAACTTTTCATCCAAGCCATTAGATGCGACCACCTTTCTTCTCTCTTCCCCACACTTTCTCATGCACTCACTTCCCGCACTCCCTCTCTCTCTCGTGAATGTGTGCCCGTCCACTCATTAACGTTTTCCCTCACTCTCATTTCTGTTAACGAAATTTCAAACACATCTCGTTTTCAACAAAACAGAGATGTTTTTAGCTTGTTATAGTCACATGGAAAAGGTTCATCAGCAAAATAATTTTGTTATGGTCATCGTTGACAAAACCACACTGCTGTGAACCTGCAGTTTTAATCAGTTCGACACGTTAAAAACAGCTGTTCTCTGCAGTTGGTTTGTGAACAGTTATTTAATAACTTGCTGGTTGAATAAAAGTAACTTTAAGTGAATGTTTTTCTGGGGTATGATTAATTATGTCTACTTTCTGTATCTATTTATGACATAAAAACTAACATGAAAGATTGTTTTCGAAAGGTGAAACTTATATTTGAATTTTGAATTGACTCTTATTCATCGTCTTTGGTAAACAAACGTGTTCCCATATCTTGCACTAGAAGTGTGGGTCTGACCACACTTCAGCTGAAGTGGTAAACATCTCTTCTCTAAAACCCTTCCCCCTTATTTCCAAGAAAAATTTGGGATGCCCCTTTCCCTCAGGTGAAATAGAAAAAATGAGCGTCAGGGTTAAGGGGTAGGGATAAGGGTTAGAAATGGAACGCAGCCTTAATGTTACATTAACTGGCTTGAAAATTTTCACTCAAGTGACTGTCACTGGACTAATGTTTTATAAATCGATCCAAAGCAGAATATTTTAGGAAGACAGAAAACCATTACCACAAGATATTCCTGGGTAATACATGCGTCATGAAAAAGGACTCGGTTAACAAAATGTTCTTGATTTCAAGGATTTTCTTAAAACAAAAAAAAGTTTTTCCATTATGCTATGTCTTGATGAATGAAATGGATGATGAAAGATGGTCCCTGATCAGCATTCTGTTCAAACATGGTTTATTGTCATTACGTCTTGAGGAATAGAGGGCATACCTCTTCGCTCTCTATTATGTCAGAGATGAAGTGATGAGATGCATGATGGATGAGGTGAGGTTTGTGTGCTTGTTTATTAATGATGTCTTGAGAGCTGAAATATCAAACTCATCAAGAACCAGTCATTTATCTGTTTTGGACTGGTTTCAGTGTTTGCCAGGTGCTTTTCTACAAAGAAAGATTAATTTACAGCTGTAAGTTTCAGATTTGCAGCTTAAGTTTCAAGTTATAATTGTTGTTGTAAAGACAGTGTGGCAGACAGAGGAAGTAACAGGGTAGGGAGAGATTTACAGGATCAGTAAATGACTCTCAGCAAGAATCTAGACTCTGGTTGCTGGTGCACATACTGCTACATACTACTAGTATTGCTCTATGAGGCCCCCTCACCTAAAAGAATGTACACACTATACGATGGAGACCATTGTAGGGAGAGGTTTTTAGTATACTGTTCATGGAAAGGCTTCTAGAACAGAACCTAACATCTTCATCACTTCAAGATGGATAAGTAAACTGATCGTAATACAGCACTTGGTTGAATGTGCAGAACTTGATAATCCACAATCATTGTGTTTAAAAAAAGTGTTAGTGATTTTTTTATATGTGTTTTTTTAGTCCTTTGAGAAATCCTGTAATGGCTTTCTCCTTCAACCCTTCTGGTATCCTGTGTGTATGTGTTTAAACGAGTGTGTTTCATGTCATAGTTTGACTATTAAGCATAGCTAAAGCTTGTTTAGACTCTTATAATGAATACAACAGAAATAAGTAATTATTTCTTTGGCTACCCAGTGCCAGCTGATTCAAGGACTGGTACCGGTCGCACGGTGGTTTCGGACCAGTCCTTTGGACCATGCGGAAATTATAATGGGCTTTAATAGAACGAAGGCTTTTGATTCAGAAATTATTTATTTTAAGTATTATGAAAATATGATAATCAACTGTACGTTGGCTGCCCAAGATGCACAGACCCTCTCCTACAGTTCAGAATTGGTAATGAAACACCTAACCTTTTAAAATTTGAAGATTTATTTTAAATCACTAAATACAGCACAAGACATAACCTTTCAGAACTTATTTTAATATTATGGACTATTTCTCCCAATTAGCTGCTTACTTACTTTTTACACAGTACATTTTTTTAGAAAACTTCATGATGAAAACTGAAAAAGAAACTATTCTCTCAACACAAAATAAAACATTTCAGTGTTTTCATTTTTTAACTTTTGAACATAAGATTTTCTTTTTAAGAAGACCAGATTTTTACAGTAATGATGAAAAACATGCCCAACTAAATAATATTTTTCCAGAATTGGTATTATGTTTTGAGTGTGCAAGAAAAATGTTATTTTATTTAAAAAAACAATCACATTAGGTTTTTAGATTACTTTAAGTATTAAAAGTGTGTATGTATTTCTGTGTTTCTAATCATATTGTTTACAACCAACTGCCCGAGCTACATATAATGCTAGAAACATTTTTTGTGTCATTCAACTAAAGTAAACTTTTTAGGGTGTCAGGAAAAAGACAGCAGCACCTGAGTGCCAAGTCTATTATTATGAATGTGCATGATAATGAACGGTCATGTCAGACGTACGGCAGTATCGGTTTGTAAATCGGCCTCAGTGCTGATGATGAATAGCACAAAGGAGACAGTAGATGGATGGGATTCCCCTCGCAATGACACTTCAATGGTCCAGATGTACTTCCACCCATGCCTTGCATATGAGGGAAATGCACATTTTTGGCAGCCATTAATAAAGGACACTGACAGTTGTGCAGTATTTCTCTAATGACAGCATAAGATCTGTCGCCATTTTCTGTTTTTGTTTAGTAATCATCTTTGGGAAATTTGACTACACTGTAGTATTAGTGTTATAGGAATTAGGGATGGTAGTATGTAGTATTACATGTAGTATTAATCTAGCACTTTAATCAATCGATTAATCAGATAAGCCATTTCCTTATATGATCAGCCTAATCGAATGCAACAAAAAAAGATTTTAAAGAATATAATCCAATAAGAGATACATTTTGTTGATTGCAAAACATTTAATTATGTTGTAATTATCAGTTTTATTAGATACAATTCCTTTATTCTTACTTGGAAACAAAATGTCTGACCAAAAATTACATCGCTTAATAATATTAAAAGCTCTATTACACTTATAGCATGTATTAAAAAAAAGCAAGTATCCCAAAAATAAAGATTGCAGGAGATCATGTAATGCATTTATTTTGACAAATAAATAAAACAATTAATATGTGAAGGTAGAGGAATAGGGGGTATTTAGAACATTTAGAACACCTTCCATTCTGTAATTAATAGAGTTATATATTTGTATTTCTTTTAATTTTTTACTTAAAGTTTCCCATCCCTTTTTACTTTATACAATGCAATCCCCTCTGTCTTTTTCCCCCAAAGTGAAAAATAAAGAAAATCTTCATGCACATCGCACTCAATTCTCGATTAAATGGCTGAGATCACTTTGTGTATGAACAACAGGAAGGAACGTCCAGGTTTCATGGTGTGTTTTTTCATCATTATTATTGGCCAACACTACGAAGTTATGCTTTATCTCTGCTGGTGGCTCCATTACTGTTCTCTCCTTGTTTCCTGTGGAGTCGGACTCTGCAGGAATCAATGATAGAGAGGCAAATATGCAACGTTGAGTGGAGAAATTTCAAAGCGTTTGTACGCACAGATGCCATCCAAGCCTGTGGCGTGTCAGCGGATGCAAAAACACACTCCAACTTTTGTGAATCCGGATGCCCAGGTATTAATCACTTACTTCAGGGTGTGATTACCTGTCATTTTTACATCTTACCCATGTACAGTTTAGAAGATGAATCGAACCCCTGAAAACATTTATAGTATGGAACTCATACAGCATTTATAGACGACCTATATAATTCTGGAGAAAACTCACTCTGCAACAGCTCACACTGACTCATAAGATCGCATAATAACAAAACACATCTGTACTCCCTTCAGGCATGCTGGAGCTCTACAATCTAAATTTCGTCTTTGAGGAACATTTGCTACATATGCATGTATTAGCTCCAGACACCATCCGCTCACCTCTATTGTTTGTTTTTCGTTTGATCGTCTATATTTGTAAGTGTCAACATAGATTGTGTGTTTCTTTAAAAAAAGAAAACATATCTTTATTAAGATATTATTGGCTCAGTGGTCAGCTGATCTAATTCTGACCTGAAAATTCTGATCATTTTCCAGTTGCCTGTTATATTTTTTCCTTCCCTTTCCTTTCCTTTCCTTTCCTTTCTTTTTCCTTTTATTTTCATTCCTTGCATTTTTTTCCTCCTTGCTTTTAGTTTTCTTCACTTTCCTTATGTTTCCTTTCATTTCAAATAAATTTTCCTTTCCTTTCCTTTTCTTCTCTTTCCTTTTGCTTACATTTATTTACTTAGATTTCATGTTGTTTCCTTTCTTTATTCTTTTTCCTTTCCTTTTCATCTCCTTTCCTTGCATGTCTACTTGTGTCCTGTCATATCGTCAACAATGTAATTTTGTTGGAGAGTGGAGTTCTGTCTATATCTCTATCTCCAAAACCACTATAACTGTCACTTGTTTTTAGGTGTAAACTTTAATCCTGTCTGTAGTAGAATTTTTATACTCATGAGACATGATTTATGAACACAATCGCAAACAGCAATTTATTAGTTGTTCCAAAACATGAATTAAACTCATACCTTGATATCAACGAAGCATGTGATCACATTGCAAGCACCATGGAGGGAGAAAGGGAGAGTAAGGAAATAAGAGAAGAGAGAGAAGGAAGGAAAGGAGTGAAAGAGAGAGAAATGAGCAGCCCTTCTCTGGGCCGACCTGGGAGCAAGAGAGTGAACAAGGGGTCTCACTTGAGATTCCTTTCAGTATAAATCCCGCCTCTCTACATCACTTCCTGTTTCCTCCCAAATATACATACAAATATAATCTTCTTTGAGAATTACTTGCAATGATTAAATATTCTATTACATGTCTGAACATCCACTTTGTAAACTTCTTCACTAGTTCACATGTTTTTTTCTGCCGCTTAAACAATAGCAACTGAATAGTTTCAAAGTTTCAGTTGATCAAAGTAGAATAACAATTAATGTCACTTCAGTCAATAAAACACATGTTGAGAGGCGTTGCGTTCACGGAGGGGACACCCTGGTATTTAATACACTGAACACATATCTATAGATGCCCCAACTATACAGTACAGAGAGTACATATCAGTGGTGTAGTCGGTGTATGTCTACCTTCTTCCCTGGGCTGTTTGGGTATTATGATTTCTGATGATCAATAATTACGTATACCCTTTGGTATACTCACTTGTTTTGCTGATTAGACTTACCCTATTTACGTTTATTCGCATCCCCGTTAAATCACTAGCAAGTGTTTTTTTTTTTTTACTTACTGCTTAATTTGTATCATTTTTGTTTGAATAATTTCCCACTCCACGATAACCTCATTTAGTGTCCACAGCAGCATTGAGAAAAGGAGTAAAGTTATTTCAAAGACGACAACAATTTACTTTATTAAGTTACACAGAATGTAAGTTGAAAGCTGTCAGCTTTCAGGTGAAAGCTGCACAGGCACAGACACTATTGAGCTAACTTGGACAAATTTAATGGCTGTAGCATTAATTAATCTGTTGTACATTCAATTATAAATGTTAATGTCGAACTATTGAATAGTATTCTAAGCATTGACACAAACGGACGTGTTTTAATATTTAGTTGAAAGAATTCTCCTGAAGCTTCTTATATACCTAGTAAGATCTTTATTAGCTGGTTCGGGTGTGGGGCTTTAGCTGAACTCTGCAAGACACCAGCACCCCAGGACTGAGTTTAGGCACCACTGGAGTATTAAATAAGTTAACAAATGCACGAGTGACACATGCAAATGTGATATATGTTAAGGTGGAAAATAGTGCATCACCTTTTTTTTAGGACTACACAACTGGTACATATATACCTGTCATGAATCGAATATATGACTGAAATAGTTTTAAGAATTCATAAAGTAATCTTGTGTTTTTTACAAAGAAATGTTTACATTTTAGAGCAAACAATTGCTTTTAAAGGATTTAATTAAAACATCATCTTCATTTATAACTTTTACAATTACTTTACTGTGTAAGACGATTCTCATTAAATATCAACATATAACACAGAAGACATTTTTGTAAAGGAAAAAAATACACTTTGTGCTAGGGCTGGGCTATTTTATCGAATAACTAAAGTGTGGGTTTCTTTGAAAGCAAGTCGGTTTAAGTTTCTCTTAAACATAAAATGCTAGAAATAAAATGGGCTCAGCCCTCTTCATTCGAGTTTTATCATGAAAACTGTGTGGTAAAACATTGTTGTGACTGTGCAGAAAAGTAACCGCGGCACGCGTGCGCTCTTTATTGCACGCATTCACTGCAATTTGGATCAGTTCTTTACTTCATCCGTGGCAAGATAGATCATTAAAGTGATAAGTAAATAAACAGCAGCACAAGAACTGATCCAGAACTGATCCAACAAGAACATTCAACGAGACAAGCTACTCTGTTCACTAGAGAGAGCGCAGCATAGCTCGGTATAGAACGTTTGTAATGCACAACGAAGTCGTTTCATTGTACATCCATTTCTTTTCAGCCACAAAGATCTCTGACCATCTGCTTTTCTCACTAGTCGAGCTGACTGATAGGAAACCTGATTTTAGAGGATTTTAGAGTGTCACAGATTTAAAAGTTTACAGAGCAGAACAAATCATTGATCAAGAAAAGAAGTACACTTCATAGTGGCTTGATTCGAATATAATTTATTTTGTGTAAGCAACCACAAAAAGTATACTGCAATTACGATATTCTTTTAAAATAAAAGTAAACATATACATAATTATGTAGACAATTACATTTATAGCTTGAATTGTAGACTTGAATTGTAAAAGAATGCTTTTTTTTTAGAAAGGAATATTTAATTGTTTAAATGAAACAATTTAACAATGCTTTAGGATTTTTTTACCCTATTAATGCCCTATTTTTTTTTCTTTATCCTAAGAAAATCTAAGAGACTCTAAACCCCTGAGCACACCATTTTACCTTGACATTTTAACTAGAGTAGAAATCACAAAAAAAATTCTTAGCAGCAATGTTACAGAGAAAAAAACAAGTATTAGAGAATACAATTGCTTAGAATCTAAACATAAAAATTATCTGAATGTCAGTGTTAGGAACTTCTAAACTCACAGGTGTTTGAGTTCTAAACTTCTCACTCTGTTTTAACCCTTAAATAGCACCAAACCAAAACATTAAAGCAAAAACTTCTCAGCATATTTTCAGCATTTTCATTATTCCAATTATTTTTGTTTTCTTTCTTCTGACTTTACTTTAATCTTTTTTCCGGACTTTTTAGAACTAGTTTGGAACAGTTTCTTTGTCATCAGCACATTTTTTATTTATTTTTTTTTTTTTTGTGAAAAAATCTGGGATTTTATTTTTGAACCATATCGCTCTGCCATACTTTGGCAGATGGGGTTGGGAGTAAAACGTACAACAAAATATAACTATATTGTTACATTTTTATAATGGAATATATGTATATTATATAATAAACTGACAGAAACACCATTGTTAAGGGATCCAAATGGCTAAGTGAAGAAGGAACAAGCATATGTCAGTGTTTGTAGATGTTTATTCTAGATGTTTATGTCTCAGTTCACATAACAATGTTCTGGTACAAGTTAGCCGCCTTCTTTTTCATTACAAATGTAAATCTATTAATTTTACACATAATCCGTTTCTTACACAGAAAGCTCAGATGTAAAATACAGTCCAACATAGTTTTAAAATGCCATTTTCTATATCTATATCAACAGTTAAATGAGAATTACATCTAATGAAAGTTACATCTGACGCTGTGGAGGCTGTGTGCCTTTTCAGAAACTTTTATAACAACCCTATGCCACGTTTCCCAGAACTTTTATTACTTTTCACCAATCTACGATGCAGGCTTTGATAAGTATTTTCAAAGACATTTCTCCTCGCCTTTTATTTTATCTGCTGGACTGCAGATGTCACCAGGCACAGCTTTGCCTCATGGAATTGCTGAAATGAATTCTCTGAAATCTTTGCCCTGGACACTCATGGAGCCTTCTCCCACAAGGTGAGGCTTGATGTGCCAGTCTCTCAGATCTCAGGTCAGCTTTAAAAACTTGCCAGGAGCCAGAGGCCCCAGACGTGACCCTGTCTTCCTGTTCTGGAAACTGTATCTGCCTCTTACAGAAATGTCAAAGTTTTAATCGAGGCCAAGAGTCTCAAGGAAGAAAAGACTGTGTTCACCGAATTTGATAAAAGAAAGGAATCGAAAGGTGTCTTTCAAAAGAATTTGAACAAAGAAACAGATAGTAAAACATATTTGTCAGCTTTGTTATTTACCTTGCCTTTATAGTCTATTGAAAAGGCCTTTTAGAGGTAAGGTTTGTAAGTACGTGTTTCAAACATCAGTCAAGCTTAATTTATAAAATAGTTTGAATTCACACAGAGCTGAACTAGAAATAAATAAGAGGAATTGCATGTCAAAGCTCAATCAGGATAACTGAATCTTTATTTAATCAGGCTGGGTATATTATGTGATAGCAAAGCATTCCGACCGTCATCAGGAACACACGAATCACCAACTTATGCAGCAATTTTTCACAAGTAAAGGATGACTAGCATAAAGCTTTGTTGGGTAAGTGTTAACTGAAAGGGCACCTAATATACGAAATCAATTTATTGAAGGTGCTTTTGAAATAAATGTGTGCATAACCAGTGAAAAGTGATCTAATCGGCCTGTGGATGACATGGGGCTGCAACTTCTGGACAAACCAGGGACTTATGTGAGGATTCTGTTTGTGAACTTCAGCACAGCGTTCGACACCATCATCCCATTACTCCTCTGGAAAAAACTCCACCGGCTCTCAGTTCCTGACTCTATCTGTAAGTGGATCACCAGCTTCCTGACCGGTAGACATCAGCTAGTGATGATGGGGAAATAAACTTCTAATTCCCGCACCATCAACATTGCCGCCCCCCAGGGGTGCGTTCTCTCCCCGCTACTATTCTCCCTCTACACCAATGACTGCACCTCACAAGACTCCTCGGTGAAGCTCCTGAAGTTTGCATACACTGCTGTCATCGGTCTCATTCAGGATGGCGAGGAGTCTTCACACAGAAAGTGGAGCGGCTGGCTCTCTGGTTTGGTGAGGCCATTCAGCTCCTGAACCCATAGCTTTCCCCACCAACACTCCTATAAATTTCCTGTAAATATTGCACTTAGCAATAAGACTCTGATGTGGAGTCTTTGTACATTTTCTCACTCCACATTCTGTTGTTATGTTGCTGCACTTTATTTTTACTTTATTCTTTGGTCTGCAGATTACCTAAAGCACCTTGGATTTCTATAGTTATAGCTCTATTACTTATATAAGTAATATTTACTTCATATTTCACTTAAGAAATTCTATTACTTTATTACTTAATATTTTACTACCTCTATTTGCTTTTAACTTGAGTAATTTACTTATATGACATGTGTTACTGTATATATATTATTGCTGTCAAAATTAACGCATTAATGCATACAATTAATTTGAAATGTATAACGTGTAAAAAAATTAACAGTGTGGATCATTGTCTTGAAGTGGTGAGAGAATGGAAAAAGGGACGACAAGTTAAAGCACTTTTACGGTGCTTGTAATATGTTTGCTGCTACGAGATTAATGTAACTTTCATGTGAACATCTGTCCTGCACGGCCCTCATACTGCACCGAACTGTCAAGTTTCCATTTACAGCAGCGGTTTAGAAAGTGCGCTAGTCATGAGATTTTTGGGTACCTAAACCATGATCCATCTAACGCTCACAAACTAATGGAACAGCTCTGTCTCTTGTCTGTTTTGTGTGTATGTGTGCGTGTGTGTGCACGTGCGTCAACTGTCATGGTTTGCTGCATAAAATAAAAATAAGTCCAGAGTAGTGTAAAACTATTTTTACATTTTCTCCTGCTATGTGGTATTGCCAGAAATTATGGAGTCAACAGAGGATGATCAGCCTATAGTTAAATTCAAACATGATTATACCTCAGACTTTCTAAAAGGACAGCACAAATATCACATGAATGAAGATCAGTACTGCAAAGGTTTAAAAACCTAAAGTTTCTTTACAAAGGTGAAAGGAATGAGGCTTCACTAAGAAAAAGCTGTTAATGGTAGAAGTTCCTGGAAAACAAGAGTCTAAAGAGATCACAAACTTAACAGCTACCAAAGCTGTTTAGCAAAAAAAAAAGTCAATTTATATATTGATGGTTTATTGCAGCTATGTTGTTTACACGACAAAACTTGTTACAAGTTAAACAAAAAAATTCAATAAACTATCATATTTTGAATTTAAATAGTCTCTATGTCTTCAATTTTCATTAATTATTTACATTTTACAGTTATAGATTAAAAAAAGTTTCAGTCTTGTTATTGCGATTAATCGCGATTAACACATAACACACACACACACACACGCATATATATATATATATATATATATATATATATATATATATATATATATATATATATATATATATATATATATATATATATATACACACACACACATATTGAAACTGAAAAATTTAACTTTCCACTGAAGTATGTTGCTCTGCAGCTAGTAACTTCCAAAACAAACACCAACAAAGTTGTATTGAATCTCTTCAATGTAAGGTATATACATGAATGAAAACAGGCGAAGCTCCAATTTGAACCTCCTTGTTTCCTTTTAATGTGAAAATATAACTTTGCAGCAAAAGGGGTCTTAATTTGGGCTCTCCATTTTATCAATAATGTAGTTAAAGTTAATGTTACCTCTTAATGTTAACTATTGGCCTCCGTTCTTGAGCACAACTGTGCGATAATTGAGAAATATACAACAATTTCAAGCTAATCAGAATCCAGTGTTCAGATAGACCATGGATTAATGTCAGGTAAATATTGTTTGCTTTGTTTCGTGTCAGTAGCTATAGTAGTAGTTTCTGTATGTTATTGTTTTGGGATGAAGTTAATATCTTTCAGTCGTACATCTCCATACAGATGTAAACCTCTCAATAGCTTGTGCTAAATCAGTAAGGGGACCGTTTGACTTGGCCAGCCAAGCATTTCGTTTGTTTGCAGGATCCATTTATTCATAACCCTGATACCATACTTATCCCAATCCCTGTAGACAAGAGAGCCATAAAACATGAACATTCCTGGTTTTGCAGACTCTGACAAATGTGCATTGAACTCTGAGTGCTGACTCGTGTAATCTCCTTCAGTAAAGATTCAAGGCATCAAGAAGAGCAGGCTTGAGATATTACTGTTGGTATAAGAACATGGACTGAGACAATACTGGTGTGAAACAATAAGGTTTGTTTGTGTTGGGCGTGTTTGCATTTCTCACAAGGAAGGCATTTGTTCTGAATTCTTTTTTTAACTGACTGATTTAAAATACAGATGCTTTAAAGAATCCCTAAAAGATCAATTGTAAATTTCATAGATGTACACCATTTATTGAAAAAACTGATAAATAGCCACCCAAAACCAGTATGTTTTAAGAGTATGCTCATGCATAATTATTGAGAAAAGGTGAAAAGTGTTGCTCACTCGGACCTTGCGTGGCTAACATTGTACAATTATTGTAGTAATTCTAGCGCTACTACTTCTGCTACTCCTACAGTGATTACTACTACTACAACTACTGCTGCTACTATGATTACTGATACTTTCACTACTGATACTATGACTACAGATACTGGTACTACTAGTGCTATTGCTATTGCTGCTGCAGACTAATTCTTTCTGGATGATACAAGTTTGTGCTGCTCAGAAAGGGTCAATGTAAAAATTTGTGATGTAAGACACCGGGAGGTTAGCCCTATCTGATAATGCTAGCATGTTATGGTTCTGTTGATAAGAGAACTCAATTTTTTGACTTAGATTTTCTGTTTGGTTTGTATTGGGACATTAATAGAGTCCCATTAGATCAAGTTAGGTTTTTTTTTTAATACAGTGGCACCTCGAGATACGAAATTAATCTGTTCCGGGTAGAAATGACAGAACCAACACTAAAAATTGAAAACCAGAGAAAAACAAAGTAGGATTCTTCAATCCTTAAAAGTACACATAATAAATCTAATAAATAATAACAAAACTATGAAAACAGAATAAAATAAATGAAAAATGAAAACCCTTACATTTCAAGTGAGGTGATAGGGCTAAGTGTCAAAAGAAGTTGTAGCAGAGGAGAACAGATTGTAGCAGAGGAGAGCCATGGACATAAAAATACACTTTGCTAAAAAAGCCACAAGAAAATAATTACAAATTTAGGACTCCAACAAGAAACAAAAAACTTGCATGAAGAGAGGGAGAGCTGTTCTGGGAAGTCGTCATGTGCATAATCGGACCAATAGGAGTGCAGGATTATATTTACAGACTTTTTAAGGGCTGAAACTGACCAATAGGAGAACATGATACTACTTACGAACACGCAGCATCAAGGCTGAAACTGACTAATAGAAAAGCAGAACATTTTTTGACGTATTGAATGCGGTAACATGATGCCCAGTGTTGTTTTCCACCCAAACTTTGAATATGTATTTCTCGTGCGTGTTTTTCGTATCTTGATTTTTTTCTTATCATTAACCAAAATATTATTTGAGTGGCCTTTCATGTCTTGTATTTTTCTTAACACGTAACATTCGTATCACGAGGTATCACTGTATGTGTCTATGGAAAACTACATGTAAAGGAATAGAAATTAAGTACATAGGCTTTGTTAATGAATTATACTTTTAGGTATGGTTTATTTGTTAATTTATTGTTGTCATGCATTTTATATAATTAAACTTAAATGTAATTTTGCTGTTTATTTTTTTCACCTTTTGAAAAACATCTTAATCTCCTTTTAATAGATAACTCCTTTCTGTGCATTGTGAAATAGCGGAATTCTTTTTCAGTTTGTCAGAAATTAATTAAATAGTTTTAAATCTAATTTTATGTCAGCTTTTGCTTGTTTTTTATGTAATTGGAAACTCTGCAAGTGTTTGGCAGCCTGTTGAGTCTCTAATGAGAAGTCTGTGGCCAGCATAAGCGCTGAGAAATAAATGAAGCGGAGGGAGGAAAAAAGAAAAATTAACACTTCTACCTCTGTTCTGCTAAAATTGATTTGAATTTTGTGCTACAATGACAAATAGTCTTTGTGGCGATGCTTACATGTGTATTCAAGGGTCTATTGACATCTTGTTTTATGTTTCCATAAGACAGTATACAACAAAGTACATGATTTGAGTTGCATGAGAAAGAGAGGATGTTCATTTTTAAGTGAGCTATAAAAAGTGTCAATTAACCAAAAGTTTCTAAACCTTTTGTTAGAAAGCTCCCCGCTTCTCGCCCTAATGACACCTTCCTTACTTTTTTCCCCATCCCTTGCAGCACCTTACTTTTGTGTTAATTAAACCCATTCCGGTCCCATTGGTCTGTGTTTGAAGTGCTGTATTGATCAGCAGACAGTGTTCCTCCTCAAATCTTTTGGCTGTCCTGCTGAGCACATTGTTTTCCTGCTGCAAAATGTATTATTCAGGAGTGAGGAAGAGGAGCAGACGGCTTGAACTCTCTGGTCAAGTGGGGCTCATGTCTGCCTGCCACGTGTGCTGACCAATATGTCTTGAAGAGAAGAAATAAATCGTGTTTGAGAGTGAGAGCTCTTGGTTAAGATTGAATGTGTATCTTTCCATTTGGTTAGAACTCTCCTAACCCTGTTTTATGCAGAAACAAAGAGTAATACATTTCACTGTTAGTCATTGGCTATTATTTAAGTATATTTAGGAGAGTTTGAAATATAACTGTTTATACGGTTTATAAATACTGTAGAATTTTCTTATGAGTCTTTTTGATCTTTTTTCTATTCTTGATTCTTTAAGACAGATTTTTACATGCTTTCATACTTTTTACATTTTCTATACTTAGAAATGTTCTGTATTTTCAATACTAATTTTTTCCTGCATTGGTAATGTTGAGATATAGTACAGTTCTGTTTTCCATCCTTGTCAGTAACATCATCTTTTGAAACCATGGAAACCATAGTATTTATAGTTTGAAAAAAATGGAAAAAACTCCACTGTGACATTAAATTTTGTTCTGGGTTCTGTTATTTTTGTAAACAAATGACTGAATATGATTTAAACATTTAACCAAAATAAAATTTTGAAACCAGCTTTGAATAGAAATATGAGCATAATTTGGAATTACTTAAATTGTGTTCACTTACAGCATGAGTGTCCAAACTAAGGAGGGTCTAATTGTATAAAGTAAAGATGCCTGTGGCCAATGGTTTCTTCTGAAATCTTTTTCCCAAGTAAAAATAAAGTCACACATAATTAATGTTGTTTGGATAGTTAGCATGGTAATTAGACTAAATTAACCTAATCATCCTCCCTGCACAAACCATCAGCCTTTTGTATCTCTCAAACTTTCATTTGGCAACACTCTACCTCCCCTTCTTCACAACAATTAATTCATCTCTAGTACTCGGAGCCCTCTCTCAGACAGCTCGCTTGCGTTATCTATGGCTAATTTCTTGAGATCCCATCGTCCATCGCCAATGGCAGATAGACATCGCAATTCTGAGTCGTATTTAACACTGAGACATATTTAAATCAAACTAACATGTTAACCTTTCTCTGCTTTAATAAGCGCAAAGTGGGGTAACAGCATTACTCGCTGTGCTGACCACATGTTCAGATAGCAAATATTAATAAAACAATAATGACCGATGTTGGACATAAGAGAAATCTTCTAAGAGAAGAGGTTGAGGAATCAGGTTCTGTTAGCGTACATCAGTCGTGCACGGCCTTATTATGTGGTCACGCGTTTAGCTGGTGTTGCTGCTAGATTTGCCTTTTAAGATGCTCTAAGATGACATGCTTCAGGTCGGCTGTCCTCTTTCATTTGGTCTAAAGCCAAAGTGTTGTTAGATTGGTGAATGTGCTTGTTTTTTACTATTATAATGCCATGCCATTATAACGCCATTATAACGATACAGTACACTCTGCCGGAGTCCCACAGAGTTCCACTCTCATGTCCACATAAAGACATCCCCCAACCCTAGTGTCTTTTAAAAGTTTTACTGTTAAACACTGTTAGTTTCATGCCAGGCATTATGCTGGATAGTAACATAACATAAAATAGTTACAAACTGCTGTATTTGGTTTCAATTTGATCTGTCTTACATTTATGCACAAATTATATATGTCCTTGCAAATCTAACAACATAGTGATTCAACCCTTTTCAAAATTGAGTTCAACAAAAGGAATAAAGGAAACAACCAACCAATTTTATGTTATTAATATTGTTTTGGTAACACATATGCACTCCTATTGTTCCATTTACATCACACACAAGTGCACCGATATCACACAATCTAGGATGGAGAACCAAAATCTGTTAATATTTATAGATAAAGATTTTTATTCTTTCAAATCCAGCATGAATCCTCATTAAGACTTTGCTCACACAAGTGTCTAAAAAGATTTTTTCTCTATGTGTGTTTAGAGTAATGACCGTATAAACAGGACACAGTGCATGGCATCTGACATCTAAGATCAAAAGGGTCTCAGCATTTGTGTTTCAATCTCATTGTAGATGTTTTAAGGGCTGTCAAGGGGTATTTTGCATGCTCTTGTTCATTAAAACTGACTAAATCCTCCTCGAAGTAATTATAAACATACATAGCAACTCTATTTAAACTGAGAATCAGCTTGATTTTGATTTATTGGTTTTAATTAACTAAAGGCTAAGCAGCTTCCTTGAATGTTTGTGATCAATGGTTGGTGTTTTTACTTTAATCTTGTGCACTTTCACACATTTAAGTGTTGGTTGCCCTATACGTAAACATTCCATATATTTTGCATAAAAACTTGATTGATGAACCGCTCAATGTGTGATCCTTCTTCTATGAATATAGATCATTTTAGATGTGGGATCTTTTAACTTAGAAATGGTGTATTTGCCTTTTTACAAGAAAAAATGATGAGCCTATAAACATGATTTACCCTGATTGGTGACCTCATTAGCAAATATGATTTTTTTTATGTGGATGAGTGAATACCACACAGATGGCTAAACATTACGCAATTGAGAAGTCCTTATTTTGTAGAAACTCTTCATTTTGACAGTTTACTGATAAAGGTTCTCCTTTAAAGTTAACCATTAAACATCATTTATGAACAAAATTTCATCAGCAAACACACTCATGCTTTCTAATGAGGTTCATTATATGATTAACATAACATCAATCATATGGTTCCACCTTTTTATATCATCATCTACAGTATATTAGACATGACCAAAGAGCTAACATCTACATTGTGCAAGCTATCCCTCTACCCATCTTTTCGCTACCCACACCACATGTTTCACCTCATTTCACTTTCTGTAAGATGATTTTCACAACAAAATGGTGATAGCTGGAAGTCAGGGGGCCATTCTCCAGGCCCAGGTGGATCAACAGTCACGGACCTAAGCAAGGCAAGGCAAGGCAAGGCAAGGCAAGTTTATTTGTATAGCACATTTCGTACACAGGGTAATTCAAAGTGCTTTACATTGGAAATAAAGATTAAAAAGAAAGTGCATACATTAAAATCAAGCATAAAAACATCATATAAAATCAAACTGATTTAAAACACTGAAATTTAAAACATCGATTAAAACAAAGATTAAGATTTGAAGTGCAGAGGTAAAATAGTTGTTCGGACGTTGGTGCTCAGTTGACAAAAGCGCAACTAAACAGGAGAGTCTTTAGCCTGGATTTAAACGTGACTAAAGTGTTGGCACCCTTGATCTCCTCTGGAAGTTGGTTCCATCTGTGGGCCGCATGGTAACTAAAGGAGTATTTTCCCTGTTTGGAATTTACCCGGGGTAGATCTAATTTATTAGATCTGTGGGATCTCAGCTCTCTGTTTGGTGTGTATTCACTGATCATGTCTGTTAAGTATTTTGGTGCTAAGTTATGTTTGGACTTATATACGAGCAGCAGAACTTTAAAATCTATTCTGAAGGAGACCGGCAGCCAGTGTAGAGACTTAAGAACTGGAGAAATGTGTTCTGACTTTCTAGTTTTGGTTAGAATTCGAGCCGCTGCATTCTGAACGAGCTGGAGATGTTTAATGGTCTTTTTGGGAAGACCGGTTAAGAGGCCGTTACAGTAGTCCAGCCTGCTGGAGATGAAAGCATGAATCAGTTTCTCTAAATCTCGTCTGGAAACAAAGCATCTGATTCTTGTGATGTTTCTAAGATGGTAATAAGCGGATTTTGTCATTGCTTTTACGTGGCTATTTAGACTAAGATCAGAGTCCAGAATCACTCCAAGATTCCTGACCTGATTTGTAGTTGTTAGGCCCTTTGCATTGAGATACGTGTTAACCTTAACAACCTCGCTTTTGCTACCGAATGCAATGACTTCAGTTTTGTCCTTGTTTAATTGAAGAAAGTTGTTTTCCATCCAGTTTTTAATCTCATCAAGACATTGGCAGAGAGAGTTTATGGGGTTGTAGTCATTTGGGGAGATAGCTACACATGGACCGCTCGCCTAGTACACTTCTTCATCGCTTGCCAACCCGCTTGCGATGCTCGGCAATTATGAGCAAGAGTGAACTCGTGAAATTAGCATTCATTCTTTTTTTTATTTCATCCCTGCCATCATTTTTACTTGTTCAGAATGTTTATATAGGTATATTTTGTTGTCTAAATTGAGAGATCAGAATTAAGTTTATTGAGGTTATTTTCTCTTTTGTCAGCCAAGTTTGCTAGTCTTCAGTGCTGTTTTTTTTTTTTAAACAAACCTTGTGATTCATAGGAGAAAGCCTGACATTAGTGTTGTGCTACACAGAACTGCTGCAGAGATAAATGTCTGCTCTGGAAATTGAATGGTTGACCACACAGTGAACTTTGTTTCCATAACATCACAAAGCTTACATTGCTTTAAGGTAGACCTGGGCAATTTATGGGCAATTCAGTCTTGCCCTCTGTTTGTCATAATCACAACTATTATTGCTTGGTATATAGTGCTGCCCAGTATTTAATGAATTCAGAATTATTATTTTAAACACAAGACAGTTTAATTGTGTATTAAATTGAGAAATTCACTGCCACTTTATCAAAATTGGAATCAAAATCAAAATGTGCTTTATGTTCATTAGCTCCTGTACTCATTTCATTGATGCACTCGGAACAGTATAACCAATTCAGCGACCTTTATGTCTCGCAACTAGCGACAAAAAAATTAAATACAAATAAATTATATATATATAAAAAATTTACCATTGGTGTATTGATTGATACACTACCAATATGTTATTAATAAAGAAAATGTTACCATGTTGCTTTTTTAAACAGACTTGCTACAAATAAAAAAAAGAATTCATGAATCGATCAAAATATAAGGAAAAGAAATCTAAATTCATTTTCTTTCTTTGCAAAACAGTCCAGCTCTAAAAGCATGCAATACAACAAATATTTAAACTCTATTTATATGATCTTTTATGAAGTCATTTCCCTTTGTGTCTTTTATGCAGTTCCTGTCCATTAAAAGTATTTTTATAGAGCATTATGGCATGTTTTATGGTTTGATGTGCCAGAGAAAGGTTAATAAATTTGCATGATGGACTGCACAGATCCTGCTGTAAAACAAATGCAGTTGCAGACCCCTGTAGAGTGAGACTTCCAAGTGCCTGCTGATATCTTAGTTTAGCTGCCATAGAAGACTGAATATGCAATGTAACATGAAATGAGGCCATGTGGACATATAACTTAAATTATACGAGGGGCACGGGGGCTACAGAATGAGGAACCATGAGCCATCAGTCAATAGTTTGTTGAACGCTAAAATCAAAATAAGTTTATATGGAAAAAAAAATATATTTTTGTGTTTGGATCGATTTTAGGTCTATTAAATGCTATTAGATATCAGTGTTAATTGAACTATAAATAAATACATCTGATAACAACTGGGTTTTTTGTGTTTAATGTTTTTTTATGTGTTAAAAGTTACACCTGTAAATAATAAAGTGACACTTACTTAAAGGTATGAGCTACTCGTATATGTATTTTGCTTCAACTCTCAGATACATTATTTAATGGTTGTTATAACTGCCATGGTTACCCTTTTTTTATTTATTTTTATTAGACACTACCTTGATTATCTTAATGCTTTTGAGGTTGTCCTTGGGGTGATTTTTATCTGTTTGGATTTGATTCTTAGAAAAGAGAACACTCTCCTATCCTTTCTGTTGTGAGTGTGACACAAATAAACATGAATAAATATTGTATCAACTAAAGTATTGCAAATGTTAAAGATATGATGTATGCATTCTGGCAGCCAGTGTTGTCAATTAAAATCACCCAAACAAACATCCCAATACCAATAGTTCCTTATCCATATATTGATTGGCCTGCTGATTGGCTTCAAGCTTGTTTTATTTCTTACAGCTTTCCGCATATTGGATACGTATTAAAACAACTCATTTATATACATAGCAAACTCATATACAACATCCCACAGCTTTATTTTAACTTAAGATGTCGGTCTATGGTTAATTTTACATATCTTTGAAATGCTCCAGAGTTTCAAAGTTCTGTCTTGCTTGTAGATCTAACCGCATCACTCTTCTTTGATTTTAGTCACTACACTTAAACATTGTGAGAACGCAAAGTTCACTTTCGTGTGTCAATGGAGGATGCACACTGAACCCACACTGAAATTGTGTGGGATGTAGTTCTGACTTTGTAGATATGTTGGAAATATCTTTTTTATGGAAAATAATAGTTTTTCCTCTTTTCCATTTTCTTTTTGCGAATGAGAGTTAAGAAATTTGTAATCACTGTATTTTTTGCCATGATTCATATATTAAAAATCTCAATGATATAAACAGTCTAAAACATAAGCAGGTTCGAAGTCTGTATGTGTTCAAGCTAAACTTGTACAAAGTTGTGAAAAAAGAACAAGCTTACATCAATATAGCATAAACCCAAAAGCAATCAAGATATGTTCTGTGCTGGATTGTGAAACCATCTAATATTTTCAATTACAGCTTCTAATAAAGTATGGCTAATGTTATGGTGTTTTAGATGGTCAGCTTGAAAGTTGTTTTTTGGACACTGCATGATACGTATTTTCCTATTTAATTTTCATCTGTTCTGGAAACACATTCTCCCCTACATACATCCACTGCAGGTCACAGATGGACCTTTAGCCACTGATACAGCCTGCAAACCGATTCACTTACCATGGTTTTGTAGCAGCTAAACATTCAGCTAGAACTTTTTAGCTCTGGGAAGATTGGCATGGAGTTAGCACAAGATGGAAGCCCTTGAAAAAACTTGTTTGCAAGGCACAAGCATAACTAACACCAGCCTTTATGGACTCACTTATTCTAACTTTTAAGAGACAACAATGCTTTTAAAAGATTGTAATACATTTTACAGTGGAGACATCCATATCAGAAACAGTGTAGAATCTTTGTTGGATTACTGCCTATAAGATGAGCAGAGCTTTAAAGGTTTCTGCTCATAGGTTCAGTGAATATTTTAAAAGTGTATGGGTGTAAGCCACACTATGTGTGCTAGATCTGAGTCTGAATGTGCTATCCACAATCCCTACTCATCCACTGACCTGACACTGGATCACACTGGACTTTTACACAGAGCATGCTTATATGCAGAAGTACCATCTCAAACACAATAAAATACAAGCCAATTTTTTACTATAAGAATCATTTTGTGAAGACGAATGTGGAAAATTGCAAAATTATTGTCGAGTTCTACTTGGCTTCCTTCATCTTCCAAAATGCCTTATAAAGAGTGCGTTAGACCAAAGTGTTCCTTTTGATATGACTAATGTGAGTACAACCTAAAATTGCCAAGATTTCAGTTCCAAAGTTTCTCAGAGCAAAATAAAAACTTTGGGTCATTTTATTTTTTATAAAAAATATGTCATATCTGTATAACTTAACCTTAACAAGCATTAGAATGCACATGTAACATGTATTTCATAATCCCTTTATTATTCTGTCTATAAGTTTTTTGGATGTCTTTCCATTTTTGGGAATTTTTATTTACTTTCGAAGATGACACATTTAGCTTAGTAAAGTAAATCCATTACTTTAAAACTCTTGTTGCTATTGACTGGATTGGACTTTCCAATTTTTTCCAATTCAAGTTGCTTAGCAATGTAAACTGACAATTCACTTCAACATGACTTCTCTCTTGTTGATGTTGGTTAGAAAATCTTTAATTACTTCACTTTTTTGTAGTTGCAGAATATACCCACGCTCCTCACTAACAATCACTTTAGACATTGCTGCCGGAAGTCACCATTAAATACCTCTGCGACATTAGAAGTTTAATGGTGTCTGATTAAAATGATAATCAACACCTGCCAGCCAATCAGTATTAGCCTTTATTATGGCATTATTGGCTATTTAACTTTTTACTCACAAGGCAAAACTTTCCTCTTTCTCCATTGCATTTTTCCTTGAGCCTTAACCACTCACTGCTTTTCGTCTCTGAGATTCTGATCAGGCATTAACGTTTATTTTTTCATTACCGCCCAAACCCTGCCAAATCAGTGACAGCTGCCACTTTGCAGAGAAAAGTGCAAGCAATCTTCCCAGAGCGTGTCGCCATGATACATCTCCCACTCTTTCCTTTGACTGGGGATTTTTTATGGCCATGTCTTTCAGCAGGATGACCAGCACCTCCACACCATGCCAAGTGCTGCTGTTAAATCATGTCATCTCCCAGAAGTAGAGAAAGAACCGTCACATCACGACCGTCACATCACGGCCTACGCATATTACTTGGAGTGTGGAACAAACTCAAAACAATAGCACACAATATTTCTCTCCCCTTGTATGGTTGAGTTAGAGGAATCTGCCATTGTGATGGAAACTGTTTGAGGCTATTGATTGCTGGTTTCTCTACTTGATTGTGGATATTGTACATGCAGCATTTTTGCAGGGCAGTTGTTTTCCCTTGCTGGAGGGCTATATGTTTTGAGCTCAATTGCTCTCAGTCAAACTGTCCACTTTCTTGTAACATTTGTTCCCACTGGGGAGCAGCTTCTGGTATAGGGTATATTAAAACAGATGAGAAATTGATTTGAAGGATCTTGTATCCAAAACACTGCTTGCCACATATATTGTATTGAGACCATTGATGAAAGAAAAGTAGCCCAGGGTGACAAAAACAGTGTCTGTTTGGATCGATTAGAGATTGATAGCATTTAACCCTGCAGTAGTATTGGGGTAAGTGTAAACTATGGGTGTATTAATGACCATTAAAACTACATTAGCCTTGTAAAAAGCAGGCCCTCTCACTCTATTTTTTTTTTTTTGAACAGATGGTCTGTAACTGGATGTTAAACTGCTTCAGTGAGTTTTGATTCTTTGATCTGACTTGAATCTTACCAATCATCGAACTTTGTCCGCTAGTTTGGATTTGCAGACTAGTGGTAGACCATCGATGGCAGCAGAGGAGATGGAGTGAGAAGGCTAGAGTTTTAGTAACTTTTCATGACATAGACAAATGAAACTATATGAAAGAATAATGTTTGTTGAGTGATTTGATGTATTCTCAATTATCAAATCCTAATAAATCCAAAATTTGAGAGTGTATATTACAATTGAATATGGTTTGCTGTTCTGTTACCAGCTGTTTGGCGAATTCTTTCATTTGTCTCACAAAGTCTACAGGTGTTTACAGAAATCTCAAACTACTTGGCTCTACTTTGTTTGTGGGTTTGTTTACTACTTATGAAAGTTATAGAAAGCTTCCACTTTTCAGTGCATTGCATACAGCACAGTCAAACATTACAGGATAAAGACAGATCTAATCATTGAAAATGTGAATTAACACCTTTGATTTCACAAATCTGTTAATGCAATTTACATTTTTTTTAAATGAGCTAATACTAGTGTATGATGATAATGAATTTAAACAATTACATTTTGCATATATTTTAAATTTTACATTTTTCTTTACTTTAAGTGGAGTATGTAAGTTGGTAGCAAAAATTGTTGTTACAATCCCATAAAAAAACTCATTGATAGGTGAAAACTCCTTTAATGGAAGTAATGTCTCAGTTAAGTTTTAATGATTGTCTAATTATTATTATTATTATTATTATTATTATTATAAATTATGTTTAGACAGTGGATGCATTGTCTAAACATACTTAATTGCTAAGTGTAACAGAAAAAGTTACTTTTTGTAGCAGTGGCTTAGTATAGGACAATCCATAACGTACTATGAACAAAAATGCTTAAGTATAGACATTTCTTTAAATAGCTTTCCCTAAGTTTGCTGTCTCTTACCATAATTTTATATGATTACAATTTTCCCTTTAATTTAACTGTTTAAGTCTAACTCCGTTAGTTCACAAGTGAAATATTCTCCACTTATCATCTGAACAAAGATGGAAGAAAAATAAAGAACGTACAGAAGAATGTACAGGTTCACAGAAGTTGTTTTTCTTTCTTTTTTGTTTTTGCTGATAGTTGTTAGTGCTGCTACTTTGCTGACTGGATCAGGGAGCATTTTCCACCAGTCTGCTGAGAGAGTTTAAAAGCACTGTTCTTCTGGAGGGGGTTGTACGAGCTTGTGAAGGTAGACAAGAATGATTATAGAGATGTTGTAAGAAAGCATCAGAGATTTGAACTTAATACAAGCTGCGATGGGAAGTCTGAAGAGAGGAGTAACATGGGCTCGCTTCACAAATTGATGTTGTAAACATGTTTTTTAGCTTTGATATTTTTTATTTTTGGTTTTAGATTAGAGCTTTTCTTTTTAATTTAGTGGCTATTAGATTTTTGTCGCTGCTAAAGATGGAAATACTGAAACTTTAAAACTTAAATTTAAATGGAGCTGTAGGGGCTATGCTTTGCTATGCTATTCTATGTTATACATGATGCCTCATCTAGTTTCATCCAATGAAGGCTTTGAAATGGGGTCATAATTTTTAAGGAATCTTGTTTTTGAGAAATCCCACCGAAAGTTAGACAGTGAATGACTTAAATACAGAGATTTCTGGTGAAGTTGCAAAGGAGAATAATATATATTATGTTGCCAGAATCTGAAATGAATCTATAAAATAAATATATTGTGTAACATTATTAGTTCATTCTTGAGTTATCTAAAATAAACCGATACTAGAATTTAAACAGTAAATCATAAAGGAATATTGGCTATCAACCATATACCCTTGTCTCAGGGTGTGTGGAGATGGAAATGACAGTGATGGGCAGTCCAGCTCATTTCAGAGAGCCAGTTCTTTCAAGTCAGTTCCCAAATGGAAAGCTCTTCCATCTCCCAAATGGCCAATTTCTTGAGTATTGTCCAAAATTATAAATTATATAAAAACAATATTATTAATGTCACAAATGTACAATTGATGAAGTTTGTAATGTGGGTGGGTTCTAAAGTGTAATTCAATATGTCATTACTAGTCATTGTAATTGACAACCCAGCAAACACAAACATTCCCCCTAATACTGGTTTCCTTTTAGTTATTTTTGGAGAATATAAAAAATTGCTAAGAGTTTTTTCTGCAACCATAATATAACAATTCTGATTTTTTTAAAGCAAAGGCCACTGAGCGATTAATTATAATGTGTTCTCATGTACATTATTTGAGTATCCTGCTATCTGGTTAATGTAATATTATCATGTTAAAATCTCTTTATTTAACTTCAAATTCAGCTACTGCTGACTTCATACATTTTTAAAATTCTCATATTGACCCCACTTTACCTACTGTAAGTTTTGCTCCTGCTACAGTTTGTGTCTACACTTCATACTCATACTCTGTACTGTGTGCAAAGCGCGCAGGCTCAGTGCAAACAAAATCCCTACACCACCGAGCGAATGCTCCCTGCACACACTCTGCCAATGACAGCGCCATTGTAGTGGAGTGGTATTGCACTTTATTTTACAACAGTAAAAAAATATATAAAGGGAAAAATAAAAAAGCATGTTGTCCGAGGTCAAAGATGACCCCCATGACGGAGCCTCGTGCCCCATTACTTGAGAAGCACTGATGTACTAGAACCCCACTCACCCCTACTTGCAATAAAGACTTAATACAACATATTTAATTAATAACTGAGTCTAAATTCATTAGAGAGAGAACAGACTCTCGGATCAGTGAGCCAATTAGTTTGTGACTGACACATCTCTAGATTACTCTGGACTAGGACACAAAGGGTAACTTGGACGTTGCTAAATGCCCAGAGTGTGATTTTCTAATGAAAATCAACAATACAAAAACTAGGGTGATTAGGATTGTGCCGGTAGAAATCTGGAGCTGTGCCGTACTGCTGAAGTGTGGAGCTCTCGGGAATATGTATTTATAATTTAATATTTAATGAAAAATGTAACACTGAAGTATAGGTTCCCTATATTCTAACTTATATATAATAGTTTCTCCGCAGTAAGTCAAAATCATAATCAAAATAGCAATTACAAATATAGCGCTGTTTTATGAAAAAAATTGTGCCTGCATAACCATTACGGGATACCCTATGCTTTGTTTTAGAAGGTCAAAGACTGATGAGATCACACCCTTGAGGGAAAGCGAAATGGTCTTTTTTTTTTCATTAAAGTGGTGACAAAATAGCATTTTAGATCTATTCTTTCATCTCCTCAACAGTTTCATCTTGAGCAGTGCTTCAGACCTTTACTCAATTGTGTTTTCAAGACCACGGATAACTATCATAGATTTATCCTTGAAGGTTCAGTGGTGGGTCAGTTCCATTTCCTTTTTTCCTGTAGCCCTTGCTTTGACAGGAGGCTTTATGAAGTTCTCATAGTAATCAAATCATCAAACTTTATGGTATAACACACCCTCTTCTAATCAGTGACCCCATCTCAGCTACACGTGTCTATATGAATGCATCAATTTAAATGCTAATACATTTGCAGGGATATACTGTACATTTTATACATAGTTAAAGATAATGTTAAGCAGAGCTGCGGGTCTCAAACACTCCGGAGAAGCTGCAGTCCCTTTGCAGAACTTCTTATAAAGGGATTCTCTTTGATGCTCCTCAACCCTGGAGGTTTGACTACCGCTTCTGAAAGCATCAGAAGTGTTAAGTAGTTTTTTTTTCTCTGCTCAAAGAAAGAGGCGGTGGTGCAGACTTTGGTTTTATAAAGCTGTGAACAATTGCAAATAAAGGCGCTGATTTAATGGCCAGGGTTCATTTTCAGAGGAAACGTGCTCCTTTTATGCTCTTAAGATACTGAACTAAATAGTTATCCAGAGAAGTGCCTTTCTGTTTAGGGTTTACTTGTGAGTGTTGTTATAAACCTTCTCTCTCAGCTCACAAGTACGTTATAGTGAGGTGAAATTGGATGGAGAAGGAACGCTTGTTTAGGTTTTGCTTGAATGAACTGGAGTCAGATTGGTTTGCAGGTTGCAATGGATGCTCACAAGCAGTGCTGGCAGACGGGTTATCAGTTAAAGCTCTTTGCCACTGTGGGGAAGCAGATTGCCTCTTCGCTCGGTTGCTTCAGGCTTCCAACAAGCACAAACAGATGCTGCGCTGGTATCTTTTCATGTCAACGCAGCCTGGGCACAGATGTCTCTTTCTCTTTATCTACCTTTATGCATGCTTTTTTAATTAATCAGAAATCTTTCCAGTGATCAAGTGAGCAAAGAAAAACCTCAAATGATATCCAAAAAACACCAAAATGGATTGGTTTCCTTTAGGTAAAGTCGCTGTAACAATTTGTAAAGAGTAGAGGCAGCCTTGAGCTTAGAGAGGATGTTTTTTTTTTTTTTTTTTTGTGCTTAACCGTTTAACATTAGTCAACATTTATTTAGATGCACATTTGCTTTAGACCAAGCTTTTAAACAAAAGGCTTTGTTCAGACTGCAGCCCAAAGGGCACCTTATACGATTATTTTGCTATTATGTGACCTGTATCAGATTTTTTTTTTCACATGAGCTCCTAAATCTGATACATATCCAACTTTTTGCCATGTGACCTCCCCAAACAGCTTGGTCCTACTTCGAGACCAGCTTAAGCACAGTTTCTTACAGAAAAGAGTCACTGAAGAAGACTTTCTTGTACTGATATCAAAGAAGACTCAAAGATGCATTTGAAGCTTAATCACGTCGCTGTTGTTATCCGAGCACTTTTAACTCAGCTTCCAGGAGTGTACCGTAATATATGTTTATCAAAAACAATGAGGACCAACAACACATCACACACCTGGCAGAACAATTGCTGCAAACAAAAGCAAAGTTTGGTAACACTTTATAATAACTACACACTATTAATCATTTATTACGCATTAACAAATAGTTAAGTCATTTCTAAACCATTTCTATGTTATTACACATTTATAAGCAGTTTTGTGTGAGCTCATCTAAAGTGATGAATATTTATGTTAATGCTAAATAAATTATTATAAATGCTTAAAAATTATTTCACTCATTGTTATGCTTCGGAAAGGAGAACCCAAGCGCAGAGTAGATTGTTGAGTCTTTATTCGAAAGGAAAACCAAAATTGCTACTCAACCGAGTAGGGAAGGCTCAGACCCCAAAATCAAACAGGAGTGTAGGCTGTAGCTGGAGACGCAGCTCCGGTTGTCAACTGCCACTCTCGGGCACCGGCACGATTGGTAAGTCCTCTCCTCACCGACGCGACTAGACTAGGGTACTTTCTGGACGACACAAGAAACATTCGGATCAGGGTAGGTGACACTCTGAACAGCCACTTAGCGAAACCACTGGATAGAGTATAATTCGCAACCTGGCAATGACACAGCACAGGTTAAATAGAAGGGCTGATCAGAGCACAAGCAGCCGCACGTGAAACGAGTGAGGGTGATCACAGACAGGTGACGAGAGGAAGAAAACACAATAGACGCACAAAACTATCACACTCATTTGTTCATTTAAAAGAATGATTCATTCGAACAATTCATTTATATAGCTCACATAGAAAAAAATGTAATCTACTTGCAAACTGTTATAACAACGACCCAAGAATAGAGCAAAATACAAGAAATCATCAGCAGTGTAATCTGAACGCAAGTATTCACTCTCCAAAAAGTTATTACTAATGAGTCACTTTAAAGATTTGTTCTTTTCATAAACGGCACATAACTAGCCTTGAGCATCAACATTAAAAAGTAGAGGTTTGAAGTTTACAAAATGTACCCAGCAAATAAACCATACAAAGGTTCATGAAAATCTCAATTTGAATAGCAGTATAGAGACCTTTACTGATGATGCGTCCATCAGAGGCTTTGAACTTCATTATCACAAATTATCTCAAAATCCTTGACAAATAGCAATTTTTTTTTAATGATGGACTCCACCAGCTGTTTCGTCAGACACGCACACACACACACACACGCACGCACACACACAGAATGTAGAATAAGGGGATCAAATTTAACATTACATAAAATCCTGGAGACTCAAACAAGGGCAATGAAGTGGATAGAGAAAGGTAGAAATGAAATGATATTTGATAAACCAGGGTATAGTTAGAGCTTAATTGGCAAAATAAACACACATATGCACATTCAGCTGAGGATGTATTAGTCACAAGCTCTGTATGGAGCGATTCTGTAGGGCACGGTGAGCAAGAAGCGGAAAATAGGGATTCAGTCCAGAACAGAAAAAGCATAACGTCCCACTCAGTAACATTCATGTAGTCGATATCTGGGCCATATGAGGTGACCTAAGTAAAAAGTAGTTATTTATTAGCAGAGCTAGACTGAATCGGTAGATTTTTTTGGTGGATGAATTCTGTGCAAAATTTTTTCAAATTCTGTGAAATTTTGAAGAAGGGTTTTAAATGTATGTGAGAAATATTTCAATGTATGGAAATAATTCAAGATCTGACAGGGTAATTGGGTTTTAAAGCTTATTAACACACATTTCTTCTGTCTCAACCCCTAGACACTATTGGGATTCAGATTTTGCCTAGACCTGACCTTTGGGGTTATTCTTGTATAATTATTATGTGTATACTTGCAGATTGCGTGCATGCTTGTGAATCCATACATGCAGATTTGCAAATAAAGGTTACAATTGCAAATTTAGACACAGATTGTCAAGCCTCTGCACAACTATTCAAGTAATTTTGCTATATGAATACCCCCATATATAGGGATATTTCCCTGTGTCCCAATAAAAAGAATTGAATTTGACTCCTTGAAATCAGCACAAAAAGAATGTGTACCTCTGTTTATTTATTTTTTGTGTACATTGTGTCCATTGTAATATAGGATTCAATAGTGACTTTATAAAAGAGAAAAATACCCTTAAAGTTACACAAACACTTTTTAACCCCTGTTTGATGTGTTCTTTTCTCTGCAGGAAATATCAACGAGTGCACTTTGAACTATTACTTTTTCCTCCTGGCTGCCATTCAGGGTGTCACGCTCCTCGTCTTCCTCATCGTATCTGTGAAGTATGACAAACAGAAGCCAAGAGCGGGGAATCATCTCAACAACTCTTGAGTTGAATCACACAAAACCTTCTCTACAGGCCTAGTCTCACCTCCAGCATTCCTCACCAGACAAATCCTGTGCCAAACTCTGCTTTTGAGTTAATCGGGTAGGACTATAAAATAGAAGGTTCAAAGCTTCATGACCATCCTTTAACAACCTATTTAATTTGATTGTAATTTTGTTTCTCCTTTTGAAAGAATTTAGTTTATTTTTCAATGGCTTACCTCTCTGTTGAGATGTCTTTACCAACTGAAGATGGATTTTAGCTTTGTTTACAATGGGATTTAACCACTTTAAACTGAACATTTAGTGAACGTTTTATTTTATCTATTAAAAAAAACGTTTATGGTGGAATTAGTAAGGAAAAAAAACTATAGTCACTATAGAAGTGAGTAATTAGAGAGGTTTTCTTCCACTCCAATTGAGGCATCTTAAGTCACTGAAGCACTTGTGATATCAACAAATGGTTCGTATTATATTATACAATGTTCTGGGAAGGATTTATGGAGGAAAATTAAGCGGGATTAAGCTTTGTTTAGGTCATTTTATATTTATAAAATCTTCATAGATAATGAATAGTTTGTTATGATTTTGGGGCAACCTATTTAACTAAATTATTCAGCTCTTGTGAACTAATCACATGATTCTCTGACTCTGTCTGCCACCACCAGAAAGTTTAACATAGTACTTAAAAGTGACCCCCTTTATGACCATCATTTATTTGTCTTGTTTTAACATGCAAAGAAATTAAAATGTTCAAATGTATAGCTGATTTGATTATAATTTTTTCACTTTTACACTTATTCCACTATTGTTTCTCAGTGACTTTGAAAATGTCCACCACTGAATACAGCTTAATGCAGCAGTATGTTCTAGATTTCTTAAAAGGGCTATTGAGACTTTGAGAATTTTTTTTTTCAATCATTACTGAAGAGAAAAAAAAGACTCCATTACTGTGCTCAAGCCAGATTTCTGTTACTAAATTTGTGCCAGTGTGGTTCTAAACCTGTGGAATTACTAACCTTGATCTCTCTCAATGCATTTTATCAGACGTTAGTTTTCTGCCTTGTTTAAGTGTGATTGTGTTTACTCTTAGAGAGCTTCTGATGGATATCTTTCACATGGAGAAATAAAGCACAAATCTTCTATTATCATGAAGCAATGAAGTCAGATAGCGTTTTTCCTGCTGGAATAGTTGCAATTCCATGTGGTAACTCCTGTTTGCAGTGATTTATGATGTTTATAAAATGGTTTATTGATATTTTTGATGCTTTGACTGTTTTATTTTTTGAATGAAGCTTGGCAATGGTGATGCTCTGGTAAAATAAACATGTTTATAATTGACTATTTAGAGTTCTACATTTGCTGTCATGGGATACATCCTTCATATAAATGGATACTTGTGCTTTTTTAAGCAATATTGCTCTTGAAGGTATTTCGATTGATGGAATATTTAATGCAAATATAGCAGGAAAACTACTCTGCTGCTGTTTATACTGGTTTATTAACTTTGTGTAACAACATACCAACAAGGGAGGAACCAAATTTTTGACCGAAATTGAAATTGATTTTCGTTTAGAAATAATTTTGATAAACATTTGAATGCAAATTGAGTTTTTTCTGTGCCCAATGTAAGCCCAATTCTTCTCCCGATAGACTTCTCAGCTGTTTGTCTAATATTACTTCCTTGATTTTTTTTTGTTTCACAATTAAGGAGTTTAAATTTCAAAAGATGTTGCTCATAATGTTTTTTGTTTGTTTGTGTGTTTGTTTGACATTTTCAACATTTTCTCCTTTCAAACAATCACAATACTGTTACTTTCAATTTGTATTGTATTTGAATATGACTGTTGACTGATGCTAAGTTGATTATTATAGCAATAAATACATCAAATTTTCAACGATGACTACTGAAAATGTGTTGCTTGTTTTCATTGAATTAAAACAAACATAGCGATCCTAATATTTCTTAGTAAGCTACAGTAGTAAAGTGTACAGAAAAGAGAGAGCAACTTTTTGTTACATACACAACCAGACAAAACTGTTTCACACAAAAAGTCATAAGAGGGCTGTGTTTTGTCGCACAACAAATCAGTAAAATGTTTTTTTTTTTTATCCTAAATATCATTTTGACCCAATATACCTCTAAACATTGAAACAGAGGGTTAGCTGTAAGTCTTATTGCAATAGCCACACTGTCTGAATCTTGAACAATGTTGTGCAGCTGTAAAAATGGAGCTGGAATGACTGTATTGCCAAAATCATCACGTCTTCAAAAAACAGCTCCAATTGAAGTGTCAGATAGCTTTGTAACTCAATCTACTCAAGTCCTCTAATTCTGGGTTAGAATTATTTAAAGAGAGCAGGAAATTTTAAGTCTAACTGATCCTTACTATATTACGGTCTTCTAGATTTATGTCCAAATAAAGTTGACCTTTAAACAATTTCTACTGGGAAATTTTGTCTTCTAGTTCCTTGATAACCTATAAACAAGTAAGATTGTGTTTTGCATTGTTAACTACAACTGACAAACCTTTCAGGAAAGCACAAAAAGTGTTTATTGTTTTTCCAACTTTATTCCCCACAAAATTCTTTTTGTGATATTTTTTAAGCCCTTCACTTAATTAAAAAAGCCTTTTTGTTGTTTCCCAATGAGGTTATACATTCAATCAAACTGTATATGAGTCTTCACACATATATCAGACACTTATTCTCATGCTGTTTTCTCTACTTGAAATTATTTCTTAAATGTGGGTTTTTCAATAAACTTCTGACCTACATTTTCGGTGTTTGAGGGAACATTTTGAAAACAATCAGTTTTATTTTTATTAAATGAAACCTGCATGATGTCTCTTGGTGCATTTGTGGGGGTTTATTAGAAGCACATGAACTCTGTAAAAGAGTGCTATCAATTTAAGCACATATATTGACAGTGCGACAGTTATCAAGCTGCATGAACTCTATGACTCTTCATTTTTCTCCGATTCATACTTTGACACAAAGCGTTTATATTTTTACCATCTATTTTTACAGTAAGGTTCTTGGAAAATACAGAAACTGAAGTACAGTATGAGAACTTTCTTTGTGTGGGTGAATAAGAACAGTTTATTAATACAGCACATATCTATATCGACATATGTTTGTGGATTCAGAATAGATAGACTTTATAGGACTTTTATTGGGATTACATTTTTGAGTGCTGGAAGAAGAGAGTGAGGTTAGATTAGATATGATGAAACAGAACTATTACTGTTTGGCTCTAAAAAGCAATTACAGAATCTATCAGTTTTAAATATGGAGCTGGGGGACACACTGTAAATTTTTCCACTACAGTTAAAAATCGGTGTTATAGATAGTGAACTGACGTTTTAAGAACCATATCTCTAATGTTACTAAGACTGCCTTCTTTCACCTCAGGAACATTGCTAAAGTACGAAACATGCTGTCTATCATAGATACAGAAAAATTAGTGCATGCTTTCATGACCTCCAGAATGGATTATTGTAACGCTCTATTAGTCGGCTGCTTAGTCGCCATGCTACAAAAATTACAGTTAGTACAGAACACAGCAGCTACAGTTCTCACTAGAACAAAGGAATATGACAGCATTACACCGGTTCTGTGCTCTCTTCGTTGGCTTCCTGTACAATATCGTATTGACTTTAAGTTACTGCTCCTTGCCTTTAAGGCGCTGAATGACTTGGCTCCAGCTTACCTGAGCAATATATTAACAATAACAATATATTCCAGCTCACTCGCTTCGATTTCAAGAAGCACGACTATTGGTTGTTTCGCAGATTAGTAAATCCACAAGAGGTGGAAGAGCGTTCTCGTATAGAGCCCCGAAGCTCTGGTACAAACCCCCGGATGTTGTCCGGAGCTCAGCTATGCTCACAAAAGAGTTCCAAACTAAATTAAAAACATATCTGTTTAATCTACCATTCAAATAATTGGCTCTTGATATTTGTCTAAACAGATCTGGTGTCTGAGCACTGTATACATACAAACTGTTGAAAAACAATGTGGTTCAATGTGCCGCTCTAGCCTATCCTCATCATTTATCTCTCATCCGGCAGCTGATGCTGATCATCTGTTTGTTGTCTGTGTTACAGTTTTCTAACAATTGTTTTTCATTTGTTAGTTTCTGTTTTGTCTTTGTTTTTTTCAGATGCTGTCAGGCGAACTGTGAGTCGATAGATATTAAGTTTGTATATTGTTTATGCAGAGGTGACTAGCACCTGCCTCGGTCAGCGAGGCTCCCAGGGGCATCACAGAGGGAACTCCTATTTACTCTACCTGATCCTCACTAGGACTGAAGCTGCTTTGAAAGCATCTGCTAAAGAAGCGCTATATAAAAACTTGATTGATTGATTGATGATGGGCCATAAGCACAGCAGTAATTTGAATTCCAAATTTGAACAATTTCCAACTTTTATATTGCAGTTATTGTCTAAGTTATGCAAAGCTGCATACAGTTACTTGGCAAAAAAATGTAAATCACATCTGAAAGAAATAGATGGTAAATGTCTGCTATGGACATCTGCAAGAATGGCCTGATGGACTAGTGAGCTACTCATTCTCTAGGCACGCACTTACAGCACCTGTAGCAGAAGCCAATTAAAGCCTAAATTTACTTTATTTCAAGAAAACCTATATCTGGGGGAATTCTTGGGGATTTTGCTAAACTGTGTCTCAATGGGAATAAAAGACGAAGACACAGTTTTCATTGAGATGAGTGGGGATGCAACAGCTTGTCTCCGGTGATAGAGATACCAGCTGATGATGGACGACCAGAACTTTGAGCAGACAAAAGACATATGCTTTGAGAGCCAACAAAAAACTTTATTCTACATTGGTTGAGTACTGTTTCACTTTGATGAGAATTACATTTTGTAATATATTTAAAAAAAGCGATTGGTTAAATGAAACACTTGATTGCAATTACTGACTAGTGTGTTTTAAATATTTTAATATTCCGATGTAACGAACTACAAAGTAGTCTTCTGACCAAGCAATTGCAATGTTTGAAACTTAATGAAGAATCTACTTACAGTATTTAACTTAACCTGAGAACAATAAATTAAAAGTTTGAAGGTGTAAAGTAGGGTCTGTTGTAATTACTGAAAATACTGAATTATTATTATTTTTTAAAAAAAGTATATAGGGTACCATAGTCCGCAGTCTATTAGCACATTTGAATTCCTTAAAAGTTTAAGCTAAATTTGCAAATAATTTCATGTTCAAAACTAACCCCTGCTTGTCTAAATCTTATGAGATGGTTTTTCAGAACTTAAATAACTGACTGCCAGAGCTCCAAGCTAATTTCTTTATAATCAACCAAAACATCTCTCAAGAACATAAAACTCCCATGATAGAGAGTGAGAATTCCATATATAAGTGAAACACTTACTAGTAGGAGAAATAATAACTAAGCTGAATCAATGGCTATCGACAATTTGACAAGAACATTTTGGTAGTGATGTTACGAGATGTGCAGAGACTTTGAATTGTGAGTCGAGTAATGACGGTGGCATTTCCTGCAAAGCATGCTTCATTTAGGAGAGGGGCTAAAATGATTGTGTTGCTCTGTGTTGGATGATTTTGTTGTGCATTTAAAACTGAATAACGCATTCTCAGCTGTTGTATATTCCATACAAAGGATGTATTGTTTGGCTTGGGTCCCCAAACTACTAAATCCACCACTATTGACAACTTTCTTAATCTCTATTAAAAAGCGATCATTGGACTGAAATTCTTTAAGCTGACAGATGGCAGAGCTCATAAAACAGAAGAGGGAATACTGACCCCAATGAACACAAACCTCGACCCCTCACTCAACGTAATGAGCCTGAAGTTCATCATGTTCTGATGGCACCTAGTGAGAGACAATGAAAAAACAATCCCTCCTGCTGAAAATGGAAGAAGCGGTTATAAAAGACTTGTTAATTACAGCAGAAGCCCATCAGTCATTTTCTCTTTCTGTGAGTGTGAGGGCTATAGATTATTCTTCCTGTAGCCGGCTTGGTTTGAAGTACCCTTCACAGTTCACAGACTCCCGATGTTCTCATCATTCCACCAACAGAGGCGCATGCAAGTTTAATGCCAGGGAGACCGAACAAATACAGAAAAGGCATCATTTATCAGAAAACGATGAGGAAAACTGTGTGTTCGAAGGCAGACAGAAGGTGCGATCACAAAAAAGAGAAACGCTTCAGGCAATGAGAGAAAGTGATTGATAGGATCCATCTGTAAAGAAATGTGGATGAGAGTCTGTAGTTCTAGTTTTTGTTGTTAGGGGTAAGGCAGAAGCTGAATATCTAAAAAAATATTTGCCACTAAACGTATAATATGGTGATTGTATGTTTCATACTTTTAGTCACCTGCTGCAGGTTTCTATTCCAATGTTATTTTTAGGGTCCATTCAAACTGTCCTCTATTCTGTTTCAAAAAGCACTTTACATTTACATTTATGTATTTGGCAGACGCTTTTGTCCAAAGCGACTTACATTAGGGGAGAGACAATCTGCAATCTGTTACACCGTCAAAGTCTATCTTAGCTTCTCATAATAGAAATTGTATCAACTGATCAATAAACCAAAGCAGTGACAGAGTAGAGGAAGAAGATAAAGACAGAGGAGGAAAAAAGAAAGTCGTTTTTTTTTTATATATATATATATAGTAGGTGTTCCCTGAAGAGGAGTTTTAAGTTGCTTTTTGAAAACTTGACTCCAGTAATGGTTTATAAAAGAACCGCTTCCAGTGGCATGCTGCATCCCACTGCACTCTCCACTCTTAAAGTAGATGCTCATTTTCAGAAAAAAGTGTGTAAGTGTCCTGGGATGCACTAAAACATATTGTGACTGAAGTGTTTTTTCCACGTCATCAGGCACGACTTGTGTGAGAACTTAACTCCTACTTTTCCATATATATTCTAAAAATAAATAAATTCTCTCCAAGGTTGATATTTTTTATTCATGTACATCTTCTTTAAAAAATAGTTATGTTACAAAGAGCGCTCGTTTGTTTGGGTCACAGAGAAAACTCCTTCCACCTGAGCGCAGGGGACTATGGGTAGTATCAGCCGGTTGAGCATTCTTGGATCTGCACTTTCTATGTACACTACAGTTTGGGACACCCTAATTCTCATTTTGCGAATAGTCTGCAGATTGGGACGTAGCAAAAGTCTCGGAAACTCTGTAAACTTCCATATCCCGAGAGATGTCAATCACAAGACTCCGGTGTCGTAACTTCGTAAGCGTCTCTATCTCAGAAGTACTGTATGAACATAAAACTACGGGGGATTTGGGAGGGGGAGTAACTGTTCTCGGAAACAGAACAAACAGTTTGAAAGAATCCTTAAACATCATATATTCATAGTATATTCTGCTAAGAGAGAATAAAAGTGTCATGTTGAAGAAAAAACAAGATTTGATTAATAACGACAATAATATATAGAAACAAATTTTAACATATTGTATTATTTAATAACTTTTTCAAACATTTTCATGGCTTGGTTTTTGGCACTGGGAGTGACAGTTGCCACAGCTGAACAGCATCAGCATGTCTCGGCAGTATAGAACAATGGAATTTCTTCTCATTTTATTTTACCGAAGTGTGGCATTTTTTGTGTCGTTTCTCTTAACACCCAGTAATTATTTTTGGTATGCATGTTTTCAAAACTTTTTACACCTCTTACTTTAGTTTGGGGAGCAGCCAATATATAATCCACATAGTTTTACTCTCAAACAACGTGTGTGGAATCTTGTTTTTTCCCCCCTTGAAAGCTGTTATTATTGTTAGATACAGTTGTGTCTATTGTTAAAGATCAACCCATTCCTTAACTCCAAAATTTTTTCTTGGAATTATAATGAATGACGAGTCAAATCTTACAGACTACAATTATGCAGCTGCCTGATTTCTCTGTGAGGCATTGCAACACGAGCATGTCTCTGGCTCCTCATGGGATTCAGGATTGATTAAAAAAAGTTCCTAGAAAAGCAATAAAAATTAGGATAAAGAACACCATTAAAGCCACCTATCTGATTTTAAGTCTCTTTTAAAAACACATATTTTTAGTAAAGGTTATATAACCGCTAGAGTTCTTGTTCAAAGGGTTCATTATATCTCTCTAGCACTTTATTATAAATACACACAATGAATCATTAATTAGGCATTAGCAGATCGTTAGTTAATAATATTTGGTATTAGTTGTGAGCAATTAATGAAATACATTCATGTAGTTATAATAATAATAATAATAATCTTTATTTTATAAAGCGCCTTTAAAACTGGCTTCCCAACGCGCTGTACAGAGAACAATAGTAAAATAATACAAAAAATGATTTTAGCAACAGAGGTAAAATGAAGAACAAAATAGATAGTCAGACAATGAAATGAAAGTCCAGGGCTAGTTAACAGCAATATAAATAAAATTTCAACAATCATAAGCCAGTTTTAAAAAGTGAGTTATAAGATGAGATTTAAAAATGGTGTAGCTTTTTGCATCCGTAAGCTCACCCGGGAGAGAGTTCCACAGTGTTGGTGTATAAACAGAAAAGGCCCTGTTTCTTAAAGTTTTAGTGCGTGGAACAGACAGAAGCTTAGACTGTGAGGAGTGGAGCACATGACTCGGGGTGTAAGTGATTAAACGAGACGATAAGCTAGCAAGATAAGTAAGAAATTGTTCTGAGAGTGCACTCTGATGCTTAACAATTCCTCTCAAGTAAACAAGTAAAACTGATGAGACTGGCAGAAAAGAAAAACGGACAAATAAACAAAAACATTGGAGAGTGTCCTACCGTGGCTGCCATCCTTGGCGTCATCTTGAATGTTGACTTGTTGGTGATTCATGAGATCATTTAGAACATGTACTTAAACTTTTATTAAACTATTTAAAAATTAATTCATACATATTATTTTTCAGATGTATTGTAACAGTTATTCCGTGTGATAACAATAGCTTTAAATAATAAATAATTAATGCTAGTTAACTGTTTTTGTGAGCTCTTAAGTGAGGAATTTACGTGACAATAAATATTTCCTTTTTCTGTTTAGAATGTTACTAAGCCTTGTGTTAATGCAGTTAACTGGCAGCTAGTAAATGTTTTTAAATGGAATCAGACAGGTCTAACTGTTAATTATTGTGTGAATACAGTATTTTAATTCAGTCAGAACGCATCTCTTACTTTTCTCAGCATATTAAGAATAATCAAGAGAATCCCAGACAGACGTTTAAAACTGTGAGCAGACTTCTTCAGGTCAACACTGCTGATTCTGTCCCTACTTCGCAAAAAGTCTGCAATGAGTTTCTCAATTATTTCACCACAAAGATTGAAAACATCCATAAGCAAATTATTTCTGCACGTTATTCTTCCCTTCCAAGACAATGGAGAGCTTTATATGTGAGGGTTAAAATTTTTTATGTTTTTTTGACAGTTTTGGTTGGTGGAGCAGCAATGCTTCTTCGGAGACGTTGAAGATGGAAACGAGCGAGAGCTCTAGTCAAACTCAGGCAGAGTGGTATCAGAACAGCGAATGGACAAAATACATCTGCTTACTAATAAACAAGTACCTGCTGCTTTGTGCTTCACGAACCATGTGGTTGAACAGAGACATCCACAAGAGCGTGCTTCATTTGCCCGGTTTCCAGCTGATCAGAGAAGATCATGACGTGGAAGCCCATTCAATAATGATTAACCAGGGTTCTCTGGAAAAGTCAGAAAACTTCTCCATGCCAAAGAAGATGCCTTCAAGAGTGGAGATTGTGTTCTGTAGAATCAGACCAAGAACACACTGAATAGCCAGGTCCTGACGGGGCCTCACCAACATGCCTCAAAGGCATGCTACGCTGGCGACACTCAATGTCAGTTACCCTGATAACCAATCTGTCACTATCACTATAACTGACTGTCTGAACTTCTCTACTTGGATGAATAACTATCATCTACAGCTCAACATGGCCATGACAGAACTTCTGGTAATCCCGGCCAATCCCTCTGTGCAACTCCCCCTTACCATTCAGCTGGATTCCACCCCTTCTCCTTCTGAGCATGCAACTCAACTCCTGATCCAGGCTCTGGTCCTCTCATGTCTGGACTACTGCAAAGCTCTAGCAGTACTTCCAGCAAACATGCTCAAACCTCTGCAGATAATTCAGAACTTTGCAGCTCGTCTTATCTTCAAGGAACCAAAGCGAGCTCATTACTCTTCACTGGCTCCCTATCGCTTCCCTCCCTATTGTGTTAGGTTCAAATCAAGGTTCAAATGCGGCTTACAAAATGTGATAGGAATTTTAAATCATTATATTTAATATTACTATTAATGAGTTTTATAGTTAGTGTTTCATGTATTGTGCTGAAGGAATCTTTAAACTCTTTCTTACCTAATAGAAGACTGAGTGAGGGGGTGGGGTAAGGTGGAGTTTCCGAGCAGGGAGGTGTCTTCTTCCAGTTGAAGGGCATAATAGTGGCCTGCTCTGGGATTTTATTCTTCCTTTTCCGGCTGTCCTATCCTTCGTATGCATCTAGCTTTTATGTTAGTAGAGTCACTTGTCAGTATTTGTTTAAATGAGAACGCGAAATAAAGTTACCGTCATGCTGTTTTACTGCAACACTGCCTCAGAAGTGATTTCTACATTATATTTTTCTATTACATCAACCATCCCCAGATCAGTCCCTGTTTACCTCTGCAAGCTCATACACTCCTACATGCCCACCAGAAGCCTGCGCTCAGAGAAGAACTGTGACTTTTTGTTCTGTCCCACAAAGGCAGAAAATCTCTTAGCAGAACCTTCTCTCTCACTGACCCTGGCTGTTGTTGTTCAAGGAACACTTATGATTTAAAAAAACAACACTTTTTTCTCTATTTTCGTCCCACTATGGTTGATTGATCAGTTGATACAACCTCTATTGTGAGTGAACCAAGATAGACTTTGACAAGATAGACTTATAAATGTGCTTTATAAATAAACATCCTCAGTCTCTAGCGCCAATCAAAGCATGTCACATGTCACATTTTTACAGAACACAGGACCAAACCTGATAGAAATTTAGTTGAAACTCGACTCCGTTCGTATGGCTGATATTGCTATAAATATAATCTTGACATTTTTTTTGCAAATGGGACGTCTTCCGGAAAATTAATTAAACCTTTAATTTGGCTTGCATGGATTCAGATCATCTGCTATGATAGGGTAGTCACACCCACCAAACAGGAAGGTAAGTTATTATTCAAGGTCACATCTGCTATACAAAAGTAGGACGTTAGATTAATCCCAACACCAGACAGGTCAACTTGGTTCGGACATTGGTCTTTAGCTCCCATTAAAACATGAAACTGAAGATTTTTGTTTTTTAGGATGGCAGCTCTATCCTTCATAAAAGAGTTGTGAAGAAGGAGTCATTATACTTCCACTCTATTCATTTTTATGTATTCAATACATAAACTGGGTGAAGTGATACAATTTGCATGCCTTTTATCATATTTGTACAATAAACAATGACTTCCGTCTGTTCATTAATTGATTTAAAGTGCTTTCCAAATCTAGCTCTTTGGCTGGTGGCTCTTAATTCTTTTCACTGAAGACCAATACTTTTACATTAGGAAAACTGAGAAGTAAACACCAGTGAGCAATTGCAAGAGGTCTTTACATGAGGTTAATTTGATAATTATTGACATTTGTGTTGTGAAAGGTTACAATAGTTTGTTTTGAAGGATTGTCTTGAAAATGTCAGAATAACATGATGCAACGCCATTACAGACTACGTTTGGCCTTTTTCAGACTAGTCAGTTATCAGATGCATATTGATATATTTGGATTGTTCTTTACTCAAATTAGTTTGCAATCTGTTAATTAATTACTCTACAAATGCCAAGAGAGTGAGTTAGACATTCGGTGTCTGTCTGTTGCAGGACCTCACACTAACCTACAGTGGCCGATATGTGTTTCGTAAATTGTAAAAGTGTTTTGAAATTGTTTTCTAAAATGTACATTTGTTTTGCAACATGTAAAATGTTTCATGTTTCGTAAATGTTTATTACATGTATCAGCCACTGTACGAACCAGTCACACTACACTCAAACAGCAGGCAAGCAGAGAAGTGTTTGTGTCAGATCAATAATGTGATACCTCAAGATACGAAAGCAACTCAAAGAATATTTTGGTTTATAATTAAAAAAAAATGTAACATTTAAAATTTGGGCGGAAGAATAAACTAGGCATAACATGACTGCATTCAACCAGCCACCACTAGTTCTGCTCTCCTTTTGGTCAGTTCAAGTTCTTATGCTGTGTGTTCGTACGTATATATAACCCAATTTTCATTGTCATGTAATTTATAATTTGATGATACATTGAAGTAACAGGTTCTTGAAAAGATTGTCTGAAATTAAACTTGTCCATGGTGTACATTTTTTTTTACATTCTTTATGCACATATAAAAACAAGAGCAAAAACATCAAACTGAACTAAAGTCTGGGTGGACAAAGAATATAAATGTATTAAACAATCAAATTATTGAAAGAAAAATATAACTCACAGCTTCAAAATTCAAACCTTTCCATGTGCACTTTATTTACAATGATTCTTCAATAATACAATCTTTCATCTACATGTCACCATCATACAGTCTGTAGCCTCATGAGTGAGTGCAGTGCATGGCAATCCTTACAGATGGTGTATTTGTATTAACTACAAAAAGTGGCAAAATCGTATTTAAAATTGATGTGAATACAGAAAATAATATAAATCAAAATGGTTTCCCACAAGTCAGTCTCTGTTTCTTCAGCATCTTACCATCAGCTTAGAATTCTAGACATTGGTGGTTACGCAAAGTCTGATTTGTGGTTTATTGTGGGTTCTTTAGAAGTTGTCCCAAGTCTCAATTCTGTCTGGATTACAAAGGCAAATGGTGAGTTCAGTTCGCAAACATTGATTGAACTACAACACTTCCTGCAACGCAGTGTCGTTAAGTCGCTCCATGTAGTTTCGAAGTTCCTTTGAGTCGCCAAGCTCAACGTCCTTACAAACCCACTTAATATCATCATCATCGTCATCATCATCAACTCCTAACTTATCTTTGCCTGGGCTAACACTTTCCACTGGAATGGTGGTGAACGTGGAAAACTTCACCCGTTTTCTTTTGGTTGTTGGCGAATCACCTTTGCTGTCTTTCCCAGTGCAGACTGTAGCTGCCTCAGCTCCTCTATGTATCTGTCCCTGAACGTTCTTCTGCAAAGAACCCCCATTGAGAAGATGGCTTCCTTCTTCCAAGCCTCCCAAGCTGGAGTCCATGATGGTGATGTGTTCATCGGTCTGTGGAGACAGACTCACCTGACTTTCCAACAGCTCTGCATCATTACCAAGCCATACCCAATCATGTGCATGATGCATGCTCTCTTGGCCTTCAATTGAAATTTCCTTGTGTCTGTACTTCAGAGTGTACGAGATGCAGTTGATGAGGAACACAAGGATAGCCAAACAGAAGACCCCAAGCAAAGCATACATTCCAATTTCAAGATCACTAAGCCCATGAGGTATTTGAAAGTTGTCTTCATCCACATTTTGTCCTCGGGGAAGGTCAACTTGTGCAGGAAAGTCTGAGAAGTCTACTGGTATTCCAGGTAACTGACTTCCATCATCTGAGAGCTTGTCTCCACCCGGTCTACGGACGATTGCTGTTTTGGTTGTGGTGGTTATTCGTCTCATTACTCCATCTTCCACATCTGAGATCGAGCTGCCATAGTACTGGTTGTCCATTCCAGTTCGGTCTGGGAGAGATGGGTTCTGACTGCGGTCTCTTTGTCTGTTGTTCATTTCCTCTCCATCCTGGCCGTATTCCCCTGATCTTACTGAGCTTTCACTGTGACCAAACTTCACACGAATGTTACAGTTTCCTGTTGCGAGAACACTACGGCGTTTGGACTTCTGGCAGATTTCACAGACGCTCATCTCCACATGTACCAAAAGACCTTGACCCTCAGCTCGGGCAGAGATAATGGGCCAGCGCCCTCCCGTTTCCTGTCGTACAGACACTACCTGATCATCCAGAGAGGTGGCAGTCAGAAGGAAGTTCTCGGAGTTGTACAAATCCAAAGGAGCCATGGAGCCATCGCTGAATTGCAGCCAAGCACTTATCAGCCCCTCCTAGAAAGCACAGACAAAGAGCAGCAAGTAACCAAATTGTCCCATTTAAAACACAGGTTTAATCCTTGTTTGTTTGTTGATTTTTCCCCTGTTCGATCTCTCTACCATGTAAATTGAAGCTCAATAATTAAACGCAGGGTTGCAGCGTTTTTTTGGGTGAAGATTTTTGAAGTATGGGAAGAAACCTTGGGGAAATTACAAATTGAAAACAAAAAACAAAACAGCAATTAGAAAAACACGTCAGCAAATTAGCAAACAAATAAAAAACCAAAATAACAATAGAAATATTCCCATGTCATTGAAACTTCTAGGTATTTCATTCTTTTTTTCTTCCAAAATAATTAAGTTCAAAATTTAAACCCAAGGTTCCAGATGACTTTTTTAACTTTGGAAATAAATCAAGGGGGAGAATAGAAGGCAAATCTAATAATAACTATGAAAGTAAAATACCAACTAAAAAAACACAATTACAAAATGATAACAAAAAACAAAACCACAATTAAAAAAACTCATGAACAAATTCATCAAAACCAATTAAACAATTCACAATTAAAAACAAAATGACAATTTGACTAGGTCGGAAGGACATTGCATAGTTGGGAAAAAACAACTTAACGCTTATTGGACAAATCTTCTGTCAATCAAAGTTAAAAGAGGCTCAGAATGGGTAAAGCCAGAACTCGAAGAGTCCACAGTTCCACCCACAGAGGCAGGACATGGTTGTAGTAAAGGCGTCTGATTGGCTGAAGGTTTAAATTTTATGTATCTTAAACAAATTTTTAAAATTTCTCTCTGGCTGTTCATGAAGGTCAGAACTAGAGATTTAAATCAAGAAAACTAAAGTAGCCTGTGCTGGAAACATGTTTTTTCAGCTCCAAAGTAGTTCACTTTAACATGAGAGTTACATGAGAACCTGCTTGGAGTCAGCCTCAAGGGACCGCTTGAGGAACTGTGGTTCCGTCGCTTCCTATTATGTATCAAAAGGGAAAGGAGGCGGTTGTCCCTTCTTCTAAACAACAATGTCTTTCAATGGAACTCTGACTGATATATATTCCATGAGGTGTTGAGAACATGTCCAAATGTCAATCACTGCACAAGAATGTTATTCCTCAAAATAGGGTTTATTTCATTCCATATCAGTCGTTATATCCATATTTTTAAATGCAGTTTAGAACTTGTCATGATTGACAGATGTGTCTCCCAATCAGCACCAAGCTGTCAGTTGTTCATTTTTTCTATAAAAGTGCAATTTAATTTTCACCTTATATCCACCAAGGAAACCTCTTGCTCTCTTCTGTCTAGCTAATTCAATTGATTTGATTTATTTTCGGGGGTTGAACTGTTTTGTTTACGTTGCTATTTAAATTGAACCTTTAATCTATTTTACCCATCAACTAATTATTCACCCAGATATATCTTCAGGAACGAGAATGAGTCACATCACTACATCATTAGGTTTATATAGTCTTTGAAAGAAGAGTTGGCAAGTAATGAGAAAAAACTCAAAAGGTCTTTAAGAATGTTGTCCTAGGCAGAGCTCCAACCTTGAACCTAATCCATGAATAAATAAATAACAATTATGTGCACCCCAGACAGTTCGGCAGTTCATCACAGGGTCACATTCACTCATCATTCACACTCACATTCACCCCATTGGGCAATTACAAGTCTATAATTCAACTGAAATCTATGTTATTTTACAGCGAGAGGAAAGCAAGTGCCATGTACATAAAGTAAGACTATGTATATCACTTTCAGAAACACACCCAGCTGGGATCAAAGAGGCAGCCAACCTAAAGTCATTTAAATTTAAATAAAAAAAAAATCATATTTTAGGTGGGGGATGTTGGGTGACTCATCTTTGGAGGATTATAGCAATGTATACATGGTTCTGCTGGTGGCTGACAAATATTCCATTATGCAATAAACTAATTAAAAGCTGTACACTTGTTGAGAGGAAGAAGTACAAAAGCCCATCATTACAGAAATGCTGTTTTCCTTTTCTGATATTACATTATTATAAGGCGTTTGTAACTTTTAATGACCTTGAAAAAGAAATACTTGACTTCATCACCTCTACCTCAGGCCCTCGAGCATTACTAATACCAAAATAAGAGAGCACATCACCCCAGTTAACACCTCCCTACACTGGCTTCCTGTTCCTTTTTAGAATAAATTGTTTTACTGTTTTAACATAAATAAATGATCAAGTGCCCTCTTCTCTCTCTAAGCCGTTAGTCCCCTTTCAATCCCAATTTAGCTCACTGTAAATATATAAATAAACCTTACTTATTTATTACTTATATGTCTTATACAGTAGTATACATGTTATGCTCTTTGTCCTCACAACGCTAATGATTTGGTGTATATAGGTATGGTCACCTGGCTATGCGCTCACTTTTTTACATAGACTGAACAAACTGATATTTCACACTTTGTTGTAACTTGTAAAGTAGTTTTTATTAAAAAAAAAAAGATAAACAATTAAATAATTAAATTGTGATTTATTTACAAAAAAGGTGAATAATAAATGTACACGTAAAAAAGGTAAACATTTTTAGGCTTGGTCACAGACTGTAGTTAGATTTTTTGAGTTCTTCTAATGTTTTAAGTAGTTTTTCAAACGTATACTTTGAGTAGACCTTTATACTTTATAAACTTTTATTTTTATTACCTTTTTTTTCCACTTTTCGGATTGTACTGTTTTTGATAATATCTAGTTTAAATTAGAGTCGCGTTATTGAGTAGAGGTCCAAAAAGAGACCATTAATATTGCTTTTATTATGCTACAATACTCATTACAATCTTTTTTAGAAGCTATTTAAGTTAGAGAATTTTGTTGAAAAGCAGCATGTACTTACATTTATGAATACAAAGCTTCCAATGCCGATAACAATCGCTCAGCTGCTGCTCATAGTCTGGGACCTATAAAGTAGTGCAGTGTTGCTGTCGCGGAAGCGTCCAGCCTCCTCGCGTGAAGACTAATCGCATAAAGATGACTCTACCTGCGCGACTCCACCGAGCAACGCCCCCTTTAGTCCTATTGTTTTCCCGCTACTTTCCTCACACATCTGCTAACATGTGCTTTCAGTACATTACAGTCAATCTCTTAGTTGCACGTCGCTCCGCCCGTCCTCATGGAACACACTCCAACCCTTCAAACCTTCGCTCACTTCATTTTACCTCACCAGAACCCTGCTCTCTCTCTGTGGGACTTTGGAACTGTCAGTCTGCTGTCAACAAAGCAGACTTCATCCCTGCTTTTGCTCTTCAGTCTTCACTGGACATTGTCGGCCTGACTGAGACATGGATCCGCCCAGAGGACACCGCAACGCCTGCGGCCCTCTCCAATAAGTTTCTCCTCTCCCACACTTCTCGCGAGGAGGGACAAGGTGGGGGTGCTGGACTTCTCATCTCTCAGACCTTCAGATTCTCTACCTTCACATCTTTTGGTAAGACATGCTTATTTGAATATCATGCTGTCACTATCACTTCCCCACTTGTAATGCACATCCTCACCATATACCGCCCACCTGGAGAACAGCTCTCCACATTCCTGGAGGAGCTTGAGGGTCTGCTCTCCTCTTTTCCAGAAGATGATATCAGCCCACTCATTGTATTTGGGGACTTCAATATACATCTTCATAAACCAAATGCTAATGACTTCCACTCACTCATGTCCTCCTTTGACATGACTCTTGTCCCTACCACAGCCACACACAAATCAGTAAATCAGCTAGATCTCATTTACACACGCAGCTGCTCTCCTGATCATCTCACAGTTACTCCTCTGCACAAATCTGATCACTTCTTCATCATGTTCAAACTCACACTGCCTACCTGTTCACACTCCACACCTCCTGTCACCTTCCGACGTAACCTTAAATCCCTTGATTATTCTCTCTTTTCTTTAGTTGTGTCCTCTTCTCTCTTAACATCTGGAAACTTTTCCTCTTTAAACACTCACAATGCAACTACCCGTTTCTGCTCCACACTCGCTACATGCCTCGATCAACTATGCCCTGTCTCTTCCAGACCAGCCAGAATGACACCATCAAACCCCTGGCTATCGCACGCTCTCCAGGAACAGAGGTCCACCCTCAGATCAGTAGAGCGGAAATGGAAGAAATCAAAGAGCATGGCAGACCTCGAAGTGTACCAAACTGCACTCTCAACCTTCTCAAGCAAGGTACAAGACGCGAAGACAACATATTACCACGAAAAGATTGAACATGCCAAGGACAGCCGAAAGCTCTTCAGGGCTTTCAACTCACTCCTCTGTCCACACCAACCTCCCCCAGCGACCTCTCTCACTGCAGATGACTTCGCTGATCACTTCACAGAAAAAACCCTCACAATCAGCCGACATTTAGCACCACCTTGCACCCAAATTCACCCACAATCCTCGACACCTTGCATGTCCGCATTCACTCCACTCACAGAAGGTCAGATGTTCAAACTCCTTCACTCAATGCATCCAACCACCTGCCCCTCGATCCCATCTCCTCTCACCTTCTACAAACCATCTCACCTACCATCACACCTGCCCTCACTCACATCATCAACTCCTCCATCACTACCAGCATTTCCCTCAACACCTTCAAGTTGGCTAGAGTCACCCCACTTCTCAAGAAACCTACACTCAACACATCACTGGTGGAAAATTACAGACCTGTCTCTTTTCTGCCTTACACTGCAAAACTCATTGAGCTGGTTGTCTTCAATCAACTCTCAACATTCCTGACTCAGAACAACAAGCTTGATGACAACCAATCAGGCTTCAAGAACTTCAAGACACTCAACTGAAATGGCTTTGTTGTCTGTAACGGAAGCGCTGCGAGGGGCCAGAGCTAACCACAGATCATCTGTCCTTATCCTACTAGACCTCTCTGCTGCGTTTGACACAGTCAACCATCAGAGCCTTCTCTCCACTCTCTCTGCGATGAGCATCACTGGAACTGTACTCGATTGGCTTGAGTCCTATCTCACTGGTAGATCTTTCATTGTCGGGTGGAGGGGTGAGGTCTCAAACACTCATAAACTACTCACCGGGGTTCCCCAGGGTTCAGTCCTTGGCCCTCTTCTCTTCTCCATCTACACCACCTCCCTGGGCCCTATCATCCTCAGACACGGATTCTCCTACCACTGCTACGCCAACTCTACCTGTTATTCCTCCCTGATGACCTGTCAGTAACTACCCGCATAACTGACTGCTTGAATGACATCTCTACTTGGGTGAAGAACCATCACCTACAGCTCAACATGGCCAAGACAGAACTTCTGGTAATCCCGGCCCATCCTCTGTGCATCACGACCTCACCATCCAGCTGCAATCCTCTACGGTCACCCCTTCTCCTTTAGTCAGGAATCTTGGAGTGATTTTGGATGAACAGCTGTCCTTCAGAGACCACTTCACAAAGACAACTCAAGCGTGTGACGGTATGAAGGACTCTTGTGATGTAATAGAAAATAGAATGTAATGGGACTGCAATACGGGGAATTTTCATCAATGCGCCGGAGGTTTCCCTATTCTTGATCTTTTTGTGAACTAAGCTAATTAATTGAGGGAACTTAAAAAGTTTGTTTAACTGTAATATGGCGATACATTTTCCACGTTTCTAATTTTTACAAGAATAAAAATGTTACAAGTGTATATTCCTTTCTAGTAGGAACTGGTTGCAATAATTTCTCTATATTGTTTGAATTTCATATGTGTCATGGAGTAAAATTTAGTTTTTTAATTGCTTTTAAAATGGGAATACCCCACAAAGGTTAAGAAGACAGTATTGACCCAACATAAAAAAAATTGGTTGAACTTTTCACATAACAAATACCAAGAGCCAATTATTCAAATGCTAGATTAAATAGATATGTTTTTAATTTCGTTTTGAACTCTGTAAAACTCTGTAGCTGAGCTCCGGACAACATCCGGGAGTTTGTTCCAGAGCTTCGGTATTCAGCATTCTGTACTAACTGTCATTTTTGTAGCATGGTGGCTGAACAGCCAGCTAACAGAGCTTTACAATAATCCATTCTGGAGGTCATGAAAGCATGCACTAATTTTTCTGCACCTACGATAGAGAACATGTTTCACACTTTAGTAATGTTCCTGAGGTGAAAGAAGGCAGTCTTAGTAACATAAGAGATATGGTTCTTAAATGTCAGTTCACTATCTACAATAACACCAAGATTTTTAACTCTAGTGAAAAAATTTACAGTGTGTCCCCCAGCTCCATATTTAAAACTGAGAGATTCTGTAATTGCTTTCTAGAGCCAACAAGTAAAATTTCTGTTTTATCAGGATTTAGCATTAGGAAATTTTCATTCATCCAATCTTTGATATCAGCAACACATTCTGAGATCTTATTTAGCTTTAAAGGGTCGTTTTTTAGGGTGTCGTCTGCATATCAATGGAAACTAACCCCATGTCTTTATATTTTTGTCAAGGGGCAGCATGTAGATTGAGAATAGGATGGGTCCCAGAACAGAACCTTGAGGAACTCCATACTCTACTGCTATTGGGTCTGATGAGTCTCCATTTACATGAACAAACTGACTCCAGTCATAGAGGTACGAGTTAAACCATTTTAAAGCCTGGCCTTGGATGCCGGCATCATTCTCTAGTCTCTCGAGGAGAATTCTGTGATCTATCGTATTGAAGGCTGCACTTAGATCTAGCAGAACTAGAAGAGAGATATTCCCTTAATCCCAATCAAATAATATTCATTCATCGTCATGTCGGCTTTCTTCCTTTTCGGGGTCGCCACAGCGGAATGAACCGCCAACTCTCTGGCATATGTTTTACGCGGCGGATGCCCTTCCAGCCGCAACCCATTGCTGGGATCAAATAATAGATCATTTGAAATTTTAACCAGCGTAGTCTCTGTGCGGTGATGTGTCTCTGAATACAGATTGAAGATCTTCATAACAGTTGCTCTTTTGTAAAAAGGAGCTGAGCTGTGCTATTACAACTTTCTCTAATATTTTTTACAAAAAATGGAAGGATAGAAATTGGCCTATAGTTGGATAACTCAGTAGGATCCATGTGCGTTTTCTTGATTAGGGGTTTAATTACTGCATTTTTAAGCAGTTTAGGACTGTAACCTAGCAATAGAGATGAGTTTATAATATTTAGAAGCTATTTGTAGCAATTCTTTCAATAATTTTGTTGGTACAGGATCAAGAGAGCATGTTGTTGATTTAGATGCTGTTATTATTTTCAGCAGTTCTTTCAAGTCAATATTTGAAAAGTTTTGCAGAGAGTAAAAAATTTCCAGTGAGTGCTTTATATCCCAATGTGGACAGTAAATAATAAATCCAGAGGGGAGGTTGTATGTGACTGTGTGTGGCTCTATAAATACTGTGTGTGCGTGTGCGTGTGTGTGTGTGTGTGTGTGTGTGCTTGTGCGCGCGCGTGTGTGCGTGTGTGTGAGTGTATGCGTGTGTAAGTAGGGCACAAGATGCCATTGCTCTCTGCTCTACTCAGTGACTCAGGATGAGTCAGATTAACAGAATAATATTTAATTTACAGATACATGACCGCATAAACAAATTTACAAGATTCAAGCATTCACTTCATTTTTAAAGACATGGATGTCCTCTGTCCATAAATAACACACTTTTAAAAATTTTCTTACACAAATGAACCACACTGAGCTGAATTTCAGAGAAATATTAGATTATATCAAAATTGTAAGTGCATTCAGTGTTTTCTTTGTGTCATTTAATATGTACCCAGTTAAAATGTATTTTTGAAACACCATTGAACTCAATGGTTTCAAATAGTTAGGAAAGAGAATAGGAAGAGAAAAATAAAAAAAGATTAAAGGCGGAAAGGTGGTGCAGTGGTCTTACTGTAATTAGAAGGTTGGCAGTTGTTGGCCTAAAGTGAACAGCTACCCCTTGTGAGATGAACATCCTACCTAGGGCTAAAGTGACAAATTCCAATTTGCTTTACAGTTCTTGATTTGCTGCTTTTGCAAAATCCCATTTGCTTGATGTTCAAACTGGCAGATGTTTTTCTCCAATCAGTTATCCATGTTTGAGATGCCTGATATGAACATGCAAGTGTGGGTATTTTTTACTTAGAGTGCGCTATGTTCTGAGGCAGAGAAACAGTTGATGCACCAAACTATGAAACATCATCGTATGTCTGTAAGTGGCTATATATTTGAAACCTGGCTTGCAGACTTTGGCGGCATTCCATTTAAGCATGAACCTTTTTAAATAGTCTTCTCTCATATTGCTCTATATAGTCTTTGACATCGCCTTCAAGGTGATGTGTGCAGCCTTGCATCTCCTCTGAAGCAGGGATTGATACACTTCCTCCTCTAGTTGAGTCGTTTGACCAACTGCTCATTAAAAAGTAAGTCATATTCCTTGAGGCCAGGGCAGAAGAGGGCCCATTGCCCACTCTGGGCCTGAATATTGAAGTGCTTCACTTGGACGTTGAGCAGACAGACCTAGATTGTAACGTTTTCAAGGGTGATTCCCATGTCATATCATATACATACGTCAACGTGAATTGCTTAGGGTGAATGTTACTTTTGTAACCTTGAATAGTGAACAGAGACATATGTTCACTTGCCATAACCACAAGTTAGTAAGTCTTTGGTTGTCTAGGATGTCAGTTCCAGAAGCGTCACAGAAAATTATGGTTGCATTCGCTTCCTCTTTTGGTGGGTGTATGCAAAATTTGGAAGCCTAGACGTCCACTGGCCTTTTAAATATTGTGTGGAGTGATTGGTCTGTGCTGAGGCAGGGCCCCCATGTCGTCAAATCAACATACGTCTTTAGGTTATGAAAGTTTTAAATGTCTCCAGCCTAATGTAACTTTTGCATGAATGCTTGCCAGTGATGTAACCCTGCCTTAAGTGAACTGGAAATAGCTACAATCGAACATATAATCAATCTTCTGATTGATCTGCTTGAAGGCAATTTGGTATAGAACACAAAAAGTAAAACTTTCATCACGCAACTAAATAATACAATTGAGCAAATCTAAAATTCTATACAACATTAAATAATGGCACTTGTAATTAATAGATATATGAATCTTTTCTTGAAGTTTATTTAGTGAATTTGATATTCTGTTTTTACTGTTAATTGTTTTTGAATAACAGCTCATTTAAGTGGTTTTTCAACTTTGATTTTTTTTTTTTTGCTCTAGGAGGACCCATAAACTATGAAATGACCTATCGTTGCTCAGGGTAACTGCTGTCTTGCTTAATTATGGCTTTGTTAATAGAATGAGAGGAGGTGGTAAGCATGCATAACTCATTCAATTCTCATTCAGTTGATAGTCATAATCAATATAACATGACTAAGTTTAACAGCAGTACAGTGCTAATAACCTAATTCTTTCAATTAAGCAAGACACAAATTTTTACATGTCAGTAACTTTAAGGGCCTGTGTCTACAAATTGAGTGTGAGTATTACATTATTGCACATAATATAAATAAGACTTGCTAAGGAAAGCGTATATAGAGTAATATGAGTGAAGGCTATTTAAAAAGGTTCATGCTTAAATGGAATGCAGCCAAAGTCTACAAGCCAGGTTTCAAATATATAGCCACTTACAGACATACGATGATGCACTCCAAGTAAAAAATACCCACACTTACATGTTCATATCAGGCATCTCAAGCATGGATAACTGATTGGAGAAAAACATCTGTCAGCAACATCAAGGAGTGCATCTATCCCTGCTTCAGAGAAGATGCAAGGAGGCTGCACATATCACCTTGAAGGCGACATTTTGTCCTTCCGTCAGTTTAATATATTGTATGGTTTCAGTGAGGGACAGGCCGATAAATATGCCTTAAGCCAAAAGGGGCAAGTTCATTCTAGTGAAGATGACATAGACAAAAACCAGGCAGACATATATTTTTCGTGAGTTAGCCTTTCGGGGAATTGCTCAATCCTGGAAAACAGAGCTCACATGTGGACAGTGCATCGACTACTCCGCCTAATCTACTACATATGTTGGGGCAAGAGGAGCCAAAAAGCTGGAGAAAAACTTTTTTGTCTCCAAGGGCAATACGGGCGCAACATATCCTGTGGAAATTGCACAAAATAAGATGGGCAAAATGCGCAGGTTGCAGTACATGTCAAAGGTTTTCTGTGTTGACCAGCAGGGGCCAAGGGGCATAGGATAATCTGTGTGCAGCACAGATGGCTTTCAATCGACAGTGGGCCAGTCTCTGTTTCGAGACAGCCTTTCCTATTGTCTGTTGTCCATACAAAGAGCTGATCAGAACTTCTAAGGTTTCAGGACTCTCTCAATGTGAACATGAAACCAGGGGCAGTGTTTGGGGTTAGACTACCTGAGTTTTGAAGGGGATGGTAGGAACGTTGGGCACATATCCAGGCCTGTTCTTATTGACAAGATGAGTGTCAACAGGCCTAAACTGTAAGCAGGTCTTGTCGATGGCGAGTCCCTGCAGATCCCCCACCCTCTTAATTGAGGTTAAAGGGACCAGGATCACTATCTTAATTATGATTGATAGACCTTAAAGTCCTTCCAGGTTACAAGAGGGATCTAAGGATCTAGAGTGTCTAACCATTCTGGCTCCTCTACGGAATCTGACCGTTAAACTCATGACATCCCAGAGTTTTGACACAAACCAGGTGGTGATGGGAAGATAACCACATTCCTGCACCCCTGCTTATGATGGAGGGGTTAATAAAATAAAAGTAGTATTGCTGTTATGTTTTATACTTTATTTGCAAAGTTTAATTCTTCAATTGCAAAGGTAAAACTTCCTCCTGTCAAAATGTCCTCCTATAGCAAAATCTTAGCTTTCTCCACTGTATTGTAAATTATAGATCGGTATGGTTTATGATTTGGTTCGTTCACTTCTAGTCTGCAAATTGTTTTCCAACTGTGCAAGACTTTAACATACAGTAACAAAAAATTAGTTATTAATGATAAAAAAAACAGCTTTAATAACATTTTCACCTACATAACTTTATATGTAAACATTTATAAACGGATGACATAGTAGCTAGTATGGTTATACATTTTCATACCATTCAATTGAGTACATGCTCAACTTACCCTTACCAATGAATAATCTTTTTTTTTAAACCAAGAAATAGGCTTGGTGGCAGGGTTGATTTGTGAGTAAAAGTAAATTTGAATAAAGGTTACATGATATTAAGTAAAAGTCCTTTAATAAATTAGTTTTTTTACTTTAAGTAATATTGAAATATGTTCACTGTAATGGTAGAAGTGATTGTTTACAATTTACTATGTGAGGTAGCAGCTTCAGTACTATTGGGTTGTGCTTTATGTTTTTTTCACTGAGAATATTCTTAAGCGACACATATTAAGTGGCAAGTATGAGTGATTGCATGTTAATGGGAAGATGTAGTCATGTAAAGACAAGACTAATGTGCTATGGACATTGTGTCTTCAATCCACAATACAGACCTAATCAGGTGAGACAGACACACCATACTTACTAGGCAGGGGAAATATCATGATCCAGATGCTTTTTGTGGACCCCAAAAACTACAGGAAATGATTTTTTTTGACGGTATTAAGAAGGTCAAATAGAATGAGAACTTTAAATTACTCTCTTTATCTTTCTCTCTCACTCTACTTGTGTTGGTTTAAGTAATCTATGTGTTGTTGTTTTGTTTGCGGTGGATCTATATTTCTGTTGTGGATTTACATTTGGTATACTTAATCCATAGTAACTCAAGCGAATTAAATACAACTTCCTTCAAACTAAAACATCCTTTTTAATGAATGATCATTGTGAGGTGTTTGTAAACTAATAAAAAGAACAGAACAATTTAGTTTTGAAAAGGAGTTCAGTGTGTTTCAACTAATTAGTAGTTAGTAATGTCTGGCAGAAGTAGACTTGACAAATAATTAAGAAACAGGGCTCAATTATGTTTATCTTTTTCATTAACTGCATTTACCCTTAAGAGTAAGGTCTTTTATCTCATTGATTTGTTCTGCCTTGTCATGATCTGTCTAGATTCAGTCTAGTAATTTCAGATCTTTAGGTGATAGATCATGGACAGTACTTCCCTAATTTTTTTGCTTTACCATGTTTCTTGTCAGTCACTCATAGTTTATTCTCTTTTCCTAGGCTTTGTTTTCTAAAGCCATGTGATCCACATTACATGACTGGTGGCAGACATCTTTGCTTGGTTATGTCATTGTTTGGAGCACATAGTACTTTGTTGTTTTTTAATCGTTACTCTACTCATTTCCTATAATTGCAGACTCGTGGTATTCCAGACACTGGCAGTAGTTTATACATCATACAGTGCTCTGGGGCATACACACAAATATGATTGATCGCTGGTGGAGAGTTTCATAAAGTTGATGTGTTTTGCATCAACAATTTAGAAGAAAAGAAACAAAAACTCACCAAGACACAAAAACTCACCAAGACACTCAGTGTCCGGATTACTGTGAATGCCTATAATAAGCACATAAATACAACTTTATAATTTTAGTTACAGTATTACACTGTTTGTAATAAAACTTCAGATTGTTTTTGCTCTTCTTTCCTGATGACATCATCTTATCTAAACATGTACCTGATAAAGGGATCTGTGGTTGAGTGAATTACATAGCTGTTTCTATACTGAATTTTAGTATCTGAAATGACCTGTTTTGGTGCGTTGAGCACTTCCTGTGTTGTTGCCGTTGCGCTGATGGCTCGACTACTTCCTGTGCTGAGCTGCAGGTTGAGCGTGAGACCACTAACCAGCTGCAAGCCCAGCTCAGATATCGTCACTCGTTCGTCCACGACTCTCACAGCCTTCTCTGCCACGATTGAATCTGACAACGGAGAGAGAACCTGGAGGAAAACCCACACAGAGACACATAGCTGCATTATTAAATATAAGCATCATAAGCAATCTAGGTTGGAGGATACAGCTCAGCCCACAGGGATTAGAGGCATAAATATCAAAAAGACTGAGCTGTAAAGGCATCCAGTGGTTGAAGCAATAAGAAGATGCTGCAGACACTCTCCTGTCTACCCACACTCTCGTGGCAGATGAGGACATATTGGGTCTCTGGTCTCAAAGCAGAGACAGGAAAAATATCTTCCCACTTCCAAGAGATTTTGTAAGCAGGCTTTAAGATAGTAGATTATTGTAAGTTTTCTTGTGCACCAATGGAATAATCATACATAGACAATGTCAATGACAGTGTGTTGTCGTTCACGCCAAAGTCATCATGCTGGAGAACATGATACCGCATGGTGAGCCAAGACAGAAGAGCAATGTTCAGCTACAACCAAACTTTGTTGTAATTTGACTGCATGGTCACACAAATACTTTTTTTATGGAGCTGAAATATGGGGTTATGGAGCAGTGGAGTGCATTAAGAGTGTTCATGTTTGCTTTTGTAAAAGAAAAACAACAAAAACAAAAAAAAACTGTGTTGTCCACCTCAGACATAAAAAGGTTTATTATGTTTTGGATAAAATTTGTGTCCATGCCATGTCAGTGATATCTAAGAAAATGTTATATAATGCTCTTTCAATTAGATGAAGTGGGTCAAAAAATATGGGACACTCAAAAAAAAATATGAACTTGGAAGCACAGAGTGTAGTTGACATATGGTATTCTTAATCAGTTTAAAAAAATTCAATGAATCATGAACAAAAAACAAAAAAAATATTCACTTTACCAATCTGTAAAAATAAGTGTAGCTAAATTGAATTAGTAAAAATAGAAATCTACTTCTATTTCTTAGAAGTTCAAGTCATTCATTAGCCATCGAAAGAGGCAGATGGATTAACAAACATCAAAAGGAGAATATTAGTGAGTTCTAAAAGAAATACCATAAAATAGAAGATGAGAAACATTTACTGCATGAATGTTTTGTATGATGATCTGCGTAACAAAACTCGAATAAATTTGTGGTCACCAGTGAAATCTGTCATGACATATCAAGTCTGTGTAACCCTGTATTTTCACAAAAATAACATATTGTTTGCATACTACGATTTCAAGAAAAGACTTTCTGATATGTAATATCAATAACGTCAAACTATGAACCAATAGGCTACCAAACCCTGAAAATAAACATGATGATGATAGTAGTACATCATACATCCATCCATCCATTTTCATGGTGGCTTTTTCCCTTTCAGGGTCGCCACAGCAGAATGAACCTCCAACTCCTCTGGCATATGTTTTATGTGGCAGATGCCCTTCCAGCTGCAACTAGTACATCATACAAAATAATGCAATTTAAACAAAAATAATGCAATTTAAAATAATAATCTTTTAAAAGTTCTTTCCAAGGCGTCACGGTGGCGCAGTGTGTAGCACGGTCGTCTCACAGCAAGAAGGTCACTGGTTCGAGCCTCAGCTGGGTCAGTTGGCATTTCTGTGTGGAGTTTGCATGTTCTCCCTGTGATCGCGTGGGTTTTCTCCGGGTGCTCCGGTTTCCCCACAAGTCCAAAGACATGCGGTATAAGTGAACTGAGTAAGAACGATTGTCCATAGTGTTAAAATGTGAATGAGTGTGCGTGTGAATGTTTCCCAGCGATGGGTTGCGGCTGGAAGGGCATCCGCCGCTTAAAACATATGCCAGAGGGTTGGCAGTTCATACCGCTGTGGCGACCCCGAAAGGGAAGAAAGCCGACAAGAAGATGAATGAATGAAAGTTCTTTCTTCCTCAAATCTAAAATGTTCCACATAGTAATTTGTGTTCTGAGTTGCAGTTAAATCAACTGGATTGTGAAGATACCTGAACGCTTGTCATTCCTCTGTCAATGCCCTCCAGAATCCGTCCCTCTCTGAGCCTCGCAATTCGGGGATTTTCCACTTTCAGGAAGTCCCAGATCATCTCGGTGATGTCTACCTGCCAATCACTTCCCAGCATGCTGATCACTTGACCTCGAGTCTCGGCTGACTCAGCCACAAAATGAGTGAGGACGCGAACCTTAGCCCTCTGGTACTGCAAAGTACAAGTCTTCCCTCTTCGCTCTTCATCCTCATCATCATCCTCACTGTCCCGTGCTGATCTGGGAAGAAACAACACTATTTAAAGAGTTGAACCTTTGTTGGATCATTGCAATAAAATTAAATTCCATTGTTGCTGGTTTGAACATCATGTTGTTTTATTGAAAGAGATTGGGTGGCGCTCTGCAATTAATTAGTGATTAGCAGACATCTGGTGTCTCAATTGTGTTTTTCATCACATGTTAACCCCTCTGTTGAAACCTTGTATGAAACCTTTATGTTTGAATCCTATACCTGAATGGCATTGATCATATGGCAACCAGTGTTAAGGTCAAATTAGGTCAAAACAGCCCAAAAATGTATAGCCTTGAATTTTTAGTATCTAAAATAAAAAATCTGAAGTGACAGAAGTGGTCAAATTTTGACAGAAATATAGAAAATTTTACTTTGTCATAGACTCTGTCCACACATATCCTGAGCAGCATTTTGCCGTAACCGGGTATTTTTGAAAATGCTGGTCAAGGAGATTTTTTGGGGGGGAAACTTTATTGATTCATTTCCATGTATACCGTGTAAGCATGTTTATTCTAGACTGTTTTATCTGAATGTTGCAGACACGCTCTTCTGACAGTCACAAAAACCTCAAGTTTTGAAAAAGAACTATTTTAACCTCAGATAAATTAGTATTTTATTGTGGTTTTAATATGGCTCATATTCTATCCATTATTAGTTTGGCACAAGTACCAATATTTTATGCCCGCTTAAGCACTATAAAAGTCATCTGTGTCACACCAAAACTGCACAATCACTGTTGTGAGGATGTTCCTGACAAAATGCCAAGTTTTTTTGTGATTACCTGTCACACTATTTTATTTACCCCCACTCCAATCTGGTGACCTTTAGGTCATGATATTGATTATCTACTCTCAATTCTCCCATTGATTAAATAAAAAGGTAAAAGTTAAGTTAAAATAAAATTGTAAATCATGTTGTATAATTTCCCTTTACATTGTAACTCTTGTCACTTTTCCAAAACATGTCAGGACGAAATAGACATTTTTTTTTTGCCATCAGTTGTTCTTTTTGAGACCACAGAGTAATTTCTTGCTTATGTATCTGCACAGAAGGCCTCAAGATGATTCACTACACAATATTTTCCAGCGAGCAGACAAACATCCCTTAAGGGGGCAGTACATATCTCACTCTCACAGTGGCACTCCTCCATACTGACAGGAAGAGTCATTTTCAGCAGCTGGACTTTATCATGCCAGCCTGCTGTCGAGAGAAAACTGTTAACACCAGTTTGCAAAGTGTGGACAGCCTGGCTCTCTATATGCTACTACAGGCTTGGCAAGCACACAAAAATACTCTCACGGGTCAGTTTTCCTCACGCACACTCTCCACACCTACTGCCAGCGCATTTGGCTGAGTGTTTGGATTCTCTCATAAACATGCTTTAGCTTGAAACAAATTGGTGATCAGTGCCCACTAGCAACCAAACCATGCCAGCATTACATCAGCAAGGTCATGTCTGTAATGCCCCGATAAATAAAATAAGAATGTGTGGAAAGGGAAATCAGCAGTGACTGCAAAGATTGCACTCCTCTTCAACATTCAGTAATCGGCTGTATAAGAAAAAACAGATTATCTATCTGACTAGATAGAAAGAAGTTTTTTCTTGTTTAATTATGTGCAGAAGGAAGAGTTTTTTTGGCTCATGCTGTTACTTTCTGTGTGGAACGTACTGGTTAATGAGTGGAATAGTGAACACATGTTCTTTAACTGCTGACAAAGACCCTTGACTTCCTCTAGCATTAGGTGAGCTTGGCTAGCAGAGGCTGGATAATTAGTGCTGACGTTGAACTTGATTTAACAGAATGTTTGTTAAGCCCACATGCTGGAGTCTAATCATTTGGGTAAAATGTTATATTACCTCTCAACAACTCTGCTAACAAGATACAAATGGCCTTTTATCAAGGACGGAGAGACTGGAGAGGGCTGTGATCCTGACATAGCTTTCTTTGACACGGTGTTTAGCAAATTCATGTTTCTTTACGAAATTATAATGTTAGTAACAGGCATAAATGATTTTAATAATAACACATACATATTCATACTTTGTTTATAGACTTTGTTCTTTCCTTAGATCTGGTCTTGCATCGCTCGGATTTCTCCTGTATAGCATCCATACATTTCACACATTTCTATTTTACAATCATTGTTTTTCATTTCTTAGTTTCTGTTTTGTCTTTTTTGTTTTGTTTTTGCTTTTTCAGGTGCCGTCCGGCAAACATTTTAATGATGGATCTTAACTTTGTAGATTCTTTATGCTGGGGAGATGACTATTTACCCTACCTGATCCACACTAGGACTTTGTTAAGCTGCTTTGAAAGCAACAATTAAAAAAGAGCTATTTAAAAACTTGATTGAATTTTAAGTTATGCCACACTACTCTGTCCTTTCATCAACTAAATAAGAATAATCAGTCCATTTAAGAAGGGGATTGGTTGTGGATTCAAACTGATCTTTAGTTTCTCAAAGCTGAATTCTTACTGGGGTTTCCACCCATCCTTTAAAATAGAATTTTTCTTATATTTGACCAAGAAATTAGCTGTTTATATCCACATGGAACACATTTTGTCCCACATTACAGAGCTGCTTCAACTTGATTCAGATGAACGGATTCTGAATAAATCAACACTCGATGGAAAAGCATTCTGGTTTAAGGCTTTCACAATCTAACCTATCATAACCAGAAGAGGGCGGGCTAAAACTTTGGTAACCCCTCCTTTTTCAGAAGCAGCAGCTAGGTGTTCTTCAGGGTCATAACTTTAGGAAATTCAATGATACAGAATGTGTGGGAGAGAGCTACCTCAAGGATAGATTCAGAAATGAGCTCATGAGAAGATGAAAGAGTGTGATGTCAAGGATCCAGGAAGCAGTAGTAATATGTCAGGTTGATTGTTGCTGGAATGGTGGAACTGATGTACATAAATGTAATGAGTGGGTGTGTCTGAATTAATCAAACACTTCAACACTTTTGTATTTACCTTTTGTTTAAAATGGTAATAATGTTTAGATGGATAATATCATAGTATTATTATAATATATTGCAATTTATATCATCTGTATCTGGGCTCATTTGTAATGATTTACATTATTTCTCTCTGATACTTACCATGTCCAAATGTAACCATACAAGATATTAAATGAGAAATCACAATAATTTCAGCATAAATTGACAAACACAAGATGAATTTCACTTTATTTACACAATTCTCTACAAGTCATGGTTCACTTGACCATGCTGCCATTCTACTTCACCTGCTGCTGAAGTAAGTTTTATATAGTTCTCTGGTGTTTTGCACTTCCACCGAAGCATGAAGACCACTACAAGGTTGACAACCTTGTAGTTGATGCCCAAGGTCCTGCTCAGCATCTGTTACAAGATTCTGCTCAGTAGCACTAGAAGAAGTTGCCACAGCTGCTTTAACCACTTTGTCAACAACTTCAGGTGGAAGCTGGATTTCTCTCTGGAAAACCCTGAACCGCTGACTGAGAACTCCAAATGTATTTTCTGGAATCCGCCTGGCCCTAGAAAGGCACTACAACACCGACGTCTGGGGTAGGGCCTGAGGAGATATGGTTTCAGAGGGAAAATCTCATCTGCCACAATTCACCTTTCTCAAATTGGTGGTGGTTTTCCTTCTTGGAGCACCTTTCACAGGTCTGAAATTGAGAAGATATCTCCATCGCTGTTGCTTCCATAGCTCCCCATATAAACCACAAAAAAGCGATTATCAGCATCAACTAGCACCAACACCACAAATTAAAACATGCATTTTTAGTTGAAGTGGAGTGACCCAGAGTTCAAGATGCCTGAAAGACGATATCTTTGCCATAAATAGCTCCCAAGCAATTTGGAAAAATTCGATTTCTCTGCCGTTCTTTTCCAAATATTCTCTGTAATAGCATTCCCAAATAGCATCACATGTCTCACGCACAATAACAGTAGCAGTCGACACGCCAAGGTGTGGGAACCTACAGTGCTCAGAAAACTGGAAGAAAAACTAAATATATTCAAATTTAGCAAACAGCTTAGACAACTAAATTTTTACTTTGGATGAAAATGCTAACAAACTCACCATAAACATAAATTTGTGCTTTTGTCAGCGAGGGCACCTTTTCCTGCACTAAACATCCGAATTTCACAACACACATTAAAAAATATTGGTTAAAACAGTCGTGGTACAATTTCAGCTCTTGAGTTCAATCATGGGGTTCCCCATGGTCTTCCCTGGAGGAACCAACTGGATATAACCAAATAATTTTTCCACAGGCTTTCAGTGAAATAAAACAACAGTTTCTTCGTCACTGCTGGAGGTATTGCTGGAGCTTGAACTTCAAACTTGAGCTACAGTTTGAGCTACCTATGTTTGTTTTATCTAGATCCCCATGAACACAGTTGTGTTTATTGTGAGCACGTAAGTGTGAGTTAGATGTTTATATTTTATATATATACTAATATATATATACTAATTATATTACCACTTTAACAATTGTAATTATAGTACCACTGATATTTTTTTGTTAGCAGAATTAAGTTAAAGTAACTTTAAACTTGTTTAGAAAAATTTTGGCAAGCTCAAAAGTTAGCATGACCTTTGAGTTTGCAAAAAAATAGTTGTTAGCATAATAAACCCATTTCCAATAAGTCCAGATGCACCATTGTTAACCTTATTTTTAAATAGAAGTTAGACAGAAAGAGCAACATCAAGTGTCACTTGGCCACGGAAAATGTAGTGTGAGGAACACTACAAAAAGAGTAAGTGGTTTCTGAGAGTGTCACCATAGCATTGTGCATTATTACCTCAGGACTGCAACATTAAGCTGGACTTTGGGCTCAGCCACTGAATCAGGATATGATTGCATCAGGTGGCTATCTTGTTAGTGCTCACAGAGATTGAAGCTGTCAGGGGGACGGCAATGAGCCCCTCATTAGAGTCCACTCGATCGGCCATGACAGACAACCTCCTACTGCTGGGGAGAGAAAGAGCAGTGGAGACCCTGCTGATGTAAGGCTCTCTCTTTCCTCTTGCATAAGCTCAGGTTAACTTGTGTTCTCAACGGAATCATCATTAGCTACTGATGAAATTGACCTTGACAGTTGATTCTACAAGAACAGGAATGTTTACATGACAACAGTGTAGTATGATTTGTGATGGTTCAAAAGAGACATATATAGTTGACAAGTGCCATCTTCTTACTGTTCTCATGAGCAACAACCGAATGATATTTTGGGTGACAGCAACTGGCTAGCATTTGGCAGTAGGTTTTTTTTATTTTTATTTTTTATTCTACCTTAATACAGAAAGTTCCATGGCTGAAATGAAGACGTATTATACAAAACATTTTATTTTTGCACTGATTATCTGGACTATTGATTATCTGAACTGGGCATATTCTTTCTGTCTCAATGGATATTGCAATTCTGATATGATAACTTATATATCACTTTGTGGGACAAACATAGGTCTAGTCATACAGACAATAACAGGGAGAACTCCACACAAAAATGCCAAAAGCCTCGAACCAGTGACCTTCTTGCTGTGAGATGGCCATTCTACTCAGCATGCCACTGTGATGCCCAAGAGCTCTTCTTTTGAAATGTTTTTTTTTCAGTGAGCAAATGTAGTGTTTTCTAAAGATGACTTGCTAAATCACATATAATATACTTCTTTTTAATTAAACCGACAGAAAAACATAAGTTTATTTGTATACTTCCACTCCTCACAATGTTAAAATATCTGAATCTTTTGCATATTAACTATAAAATAAATAATAAATTGCTGTTTGTATACTAAATACTATTCCCATATATGTCAAGTAAAAAAAAACGTTTAAGTTAATTTTCAGGAATCCCAATTTGGTTGTGTTCCTGCCCTTAATGAAGTTGTATCTTTCTCTACCGTTCTCTACCCATTCTGAGGCTGGATGTCATTTATATACACTTTGAGAAACCCATAGGGAGCTTTGGAATTCACCTATGACGAGCTCCATATTTTATATTCTTTATCCATGGTTTTTCAATCGTTAAGCCACATGGGACATACAAAAATGGAGACATAGATGAAACTGCCTCCCTACCTGCAGGAAATCTGATACATTGACTTTATTCTATTTTGAATTCACAAGCTCCCTTGTGTGTTATGAGGAGAAAGGAGAAATAAATCCCTGCACTTCAGTTCGGAATGACTGCAGAATATTAAAGGTGCATGCTGGGAAATTGCAGCAGGGAGAATTTGGAAAAGGTTTAAAAGGATCAACTCAATCTATTGGATTTCCTAATGTAACACTTTTATCCAACCAATGACCCCTGAGAGGTCATGAAAGTAAATTCCATAAGTAAACACTCTAATTTCAAGTGTTATCCAGCATTAAATACTGATGAGTTGTTTAGTTAATAAATGACAGGCATCAATCATTCAAGCATCACTTCACAAGCTTATGCTGTCAGTTAGATTAGATTCAGACAATAATTCATTATTACTAGCAAAAAGAATTTCAGACATCTGATGATTCTCCTGTATATAAAATAGGAGAGATTACTGAGTTTCAAACATTTGCTTTTTCAGTTTGTTTGCAATGGTGTCATTCCAGTGATATCAGATGAGCCTCAGTATCCACACTCCCCAGATCTTAATTCAGTTGAGATTCTGTGGAATGAACTCAGAGCCTATTACTGGCCTGTTAGAGCGACGAATGAGGTGCATTTGGAACCAGTTGGTGTCCAAAAGTAAACACTATCAGAGCTTTGTGCCATAATGTCAAAACTCATCCAATTTCTGCATTTGGAGACTCAATGTTAAAAAAAGACTATTCATTTTTTCCCACTTTATAGTGAAATGTTGTTAATGTCAGATATCATGTTAAAGGAAAACATGATATAATCCCTTTTGTTAAAGTAAGGGTTAGAATTGGCTTAAGGCTGAAAGCCAAGATCCATTAATGTCCAGATTAAGATCAGAAAGGACCAGAAGCTTCAGATACAAATATCTGCATGGATTTTTTTTGTGAAACGTTGCATATGAACAAAGCTGGGATTTAAAACAATAATTTGGTAATCTCTGAGTGTGCCGGTTGTCTCACATTTTTGCTTCATCCCATTCAATTCATGTGAAAGCAGACAAATCTCCTAGTCTCTGTCTTTATTTACAGACATTTAAATATGTTAACTGAAGTGTTCGCTGTGTACTGAAGGATAAATAAGACCAGAAGAAGGTGGATTCTGTAGAAAAACGCACAAAAAAGTTTTCAAAGTTCAATATTACTTTAGAATGAAAAACAATAATCATGGGTTCGATGACCGATGGCTTTAATTACCTGCACCATTGTGCGGGGAGGTGGCAACAGTACAATATGAGATATTGTTTTATGAATAACTGAAATATAGAGGTCAATGCATGTATTAAATCAAGTAAATGAATTATATATAGTCATGCTGAAGAGCCAGGTCATAGATTTCTACGTAAAGATCAATCAGAGGGCTCTGTCCTACAAAAAGTTCGTCTTCATTGCCTGAAGGAATTACGAAAAGACCACCACAAACTGTATTCATACAGTTAATAATAATGTTCATACATGAGGTCACTCATACATGAGGTTTATTGTTGTTAACGTAAGTTGCTGCCACTTTGTTTTCCTGCTCTTGGCGCCAATGTGGACATGACTAAAAATCCATTCAGGCTGATTTTGAAAGGGAGCAGACGCCATTGACAGTGCATCCTAAAATCTTAATTTCAAGTCTTGTTCTTTTTCCCCATCATCCATTCTTAACACAGCAGGACTCCCCAAAAGAGAGATTGCCTAATGATTTCATGCTCAAAAGTATGGAAAGAATTCTTTACCCCTGTGATTGCTTTTAACAAACTTCACTCTGTTTCATTCTCTTTAAAATCACTGTGGAATTCATCGTCTTTCATTGAAAAGGTTTACTATCTATTGTACAATAGTTTTTATGCTTCAAATTGTGGGAAAACACAGTAGAATTGATTTATTTTAGTTGGTAGTTTTGCAATCTCTTTTTTTATTACCATTCTTTTTGCACACTATTGAGTATCATTCATGAATGCATGTTTAAACATATATTGTTGTTGTTCAATTGATATTGTGATAACATTTTAGTCTCATTTTCAAAATAAAATGTTGTTACTTTAACCCTTACAATCTAGGCATACAAGTTGATCTCTGGAGAACTAGTTTGGTTCATCTGAATTCTTTCTTTTTGTAAATACCTACTACAGCTCTCCTGTCAGATTAAAAAAAACCCTTATGATCAGGACCAGCTTCTAAAACAAATTAAAACAAATTGTGCCTTGTGTTTAGTAGGATAAAATGGAAAAATCACTAAAGAAACATTCCACTAATTTGGAGTTAGGAACATACTCTATACACTAGTCTACCCCTCCCAGATATATTATTTTATAATTGTATAAGATATATAAGAATATTTTTATCTGGTTTTGAATCTGCTCAGCCTTTCTCCTGGTCTGTCTATAAGAAATTTAGCACAGCTATGCAGAGATAATTAAATAGGATTAATTTGATTGTGTTTTCTAAAGACAGACCTCCGAAGTCCTTATTTCAAACATTCAGAGTTTTTTTTTTCTTATTGTATTTCGTAAAAGAGTATGAGTACTTTTGAAATTATTTACTCTTTATTTTAGAAAATTTTGGTTGTACTTTTATCCATACTAAAAGAAACGTGGTGCCCATTTCAGATAGATCTTTAATTTCAGGGAACATTCATCTCAGCCTTTATATGTCAAAGATGTCTGCAAAACTAGACCACTACAAATTTACATCATGCATGACGTAAAGGCTTATGCCCTCGTTCAAAGAAACGCCAATCTTTCGCCACTCTCATGATTCATCTGAAACATTTTTTTTTTACTGTACCTCTGGGTGTTTGAGTTCACAGGGATCCTCCAGCCTTTAATCTGACTGAGTTCAGTATCTGAAACTTCGATGTGAAGGGGTAATTTGGGAATCCAGACTTTCACCTCCAGCTGAGCACTCAGGTAACCATATGTGAAGTTCAGGAGCATTCGGACCCGTCCCCTCATCTCTTTTCCATTCACATAGATATAATCACATCTCTCAGACACCTGAGTGGAGGAAAAGGAAAGTTGTCAGTGATGTTGTGTTAAGGTCTGTGCAGTCCTTTTGAATGCCATATTGATTTTCAGCTTTAAAAAAATCTATAAAGTACATCCTGATAAATCACTTGAAACTTTAGAGCTGAAAGGAGTTTGTAGAGCAAAATATTTAGTTTTGACTTGTGATGTGACAATTTATTCCACTTGAATAAAATAAACAGTTTTAAACCCTTTAGACTTGGATTATTTTCTAGGTTTTAAAAAAGTAACTTTCCATGTTCTTAAGGCAAGATTCATTATGAATTACAATGTAAAACTCTAGTTTCTCTCTAGATTTAAAAATATGCGATTCTCAGAAAATATAAAAGGTTTTATCAAAATAAACTGGCAACATTTGATTCATTTATATGCAAAAATATCAATGCATGAAATCAAAACCATTGAATGTCTTTAATTTTTGTGGGGAAATAATTGCTTTTATTGGTGGATTTTTCTCTTCTGCAGGCAATGTTTTCCTGATAGTTTACTACATAAATGTGTTACTATTTAAATGTATATTATAACCACATAAAATCAGGGTCATAATTTCAATAAAATTTTCCTAAAGTAATTAAAAAAATGAAATTTGCTGTCTATTTGGAGTGAGCGCAGGGTCTGAAAGCGTTAATAAAAAGGTTTTCACTATCTTTGGTTTGGTGGAAGCCAGGGACAGAAATAAAGCAAATGAATTGCAATATGTAGAAATATTTAACTCGTGTTCAAATTGTCTTAGTATGTCGAATCAAATCAGACTTTATTTGAAAAACATGTAACATGGCTTTATTAATCCAAATATGACAAATGAGTTTCTCTTCCTCTTCAGTGTACATTTCAGTATTAAGAAAAATACTAAAACCACACTAAAAATAACAAATTTGAAGGGGATTGAATTTAGTAAACAGAATGTATCAAAAGATTCAAAACTAAACAGTGACAAAACACTCTTAAGAAATATTATGTGCCGCCAATCATTATGACTGACTTAGTCAGATTTGACTCCTCTAGTAGAATCTGACAGGATGAAAACTAGAGAAGCAACACCCTTCATTAAAGTGTGGCCAGCAGCAAGAAGATAAAAGCATCCAAGAGCACCCAATCTTGTCCTAACACACAGATTTACACTCAGAGGCCTCCAAACCCAAATCTCTGTAAATTTGTTCATATTGAAAGCGCTGAGGCTCTTTTATTATTCATGTTACACAATATTTTACTTAAAAAAATTACTTAAAACAGGAAATGTCATGATTTGAGGACTGCAAAGTCATTTCATGCTCCCATTGGAGCAATTAGAAGATTAGATAACACCAGTTGAAATGTTAAAACCAATGGGCACTTTCCATATTTACAGAACATGTTGTCAGCCCATGTTGAATGTATTTTCACAACAAAACAAGTGAACAGGGTAGTGTCACGGTGGTGCAGTGGGTAGCTCGGTTGTCTCACAGCAAGAAGGTCGCTGGTTCTAGGCTCGGCTGGGGCAGGTGGCATTTCTGTGTGGAGTTTGCATGTTCTCCCTGTGATCGCGTGGGTTTTCTCCAGGTGCTCCGGTTTCTTCACAAGTCCAAAGACATGCGGTATAAATGAATTGATTAAGAACGATTGCCCATAGTGTTAAAGAGTGAATGTGTGTGTGAATGTTTCCCAGCGATGGGTTGCGGCATAAAACATATGCCAGAGAGTTGGTGGTTCATTCCGCTGTGGCGACCCCAAAAGGGAAGAAAGCCGACATGAAGATGAATGAATGAATGAACAAGTGATCAGAATTCTATTTAAAAAATATTCCTTTTTGTGATCATTTGTTTTTTTTGTGGTGCTGCCTTTTAGACTGTCCCAAACAAAGCGTCTATATTCATCTAGACTTATTTTGATAAATTTTAATGTGACCGAAGCATCAAGCTGTATTTCGTAACCTTTTCAAAGAAATTAACATCTGCATGTTGATGCCTCACTGAAGCTATACATGATGTCATGTCAAGTGACAGTCATATTTTTTGACTCAACAACAACGTTAAACATACTCGCAGGGCTGAGTGAGACATCTCATCCAGTATCAGAAGATCAGGCTGCACAGCTTTCTTCACTCGAGGGTTGTTAGAGCTGTGAAAGTTTGTTTCTTGCTTGTCTGAGTGATAGAGCTGAACGCTGTCAGTGATTCCTCTGGTTCAGTCTCTTAAGCTTTATCTTACTTCAACTTCAAACTTGCAGAGAGAAGATTCACTTAAAACACTGGCCTATAGGAATTGGTAAAAGTGAACTTGTTTAACCTTAAAATAGATAGTTGATAAAGTCTGTATATAACCTATTTACTTCTTAGTGATAAAGTATATAATACCGAAATTGCAAAAAACACAATATACTATAATTAAACAAAGACACGTCTTCAGGGTCCCAGGTTTTATGATGACACGAGGATGCTTGACATTAGTCAGTGACCGAAAAAAATACAGTACAAATAACTAAAAAGCAAATACCCAAATGAAAAATGATTACCACTCAAACAAATTGAATAAATGATCAATGGCTTATCTTTTTTAATTAAATTATTTTATTAATATTTTTTCAGTCATTTGGTTCAGCTTCTGCTTAAACTGTATGAATAAATCACAGGGTTTGAAATGTTCAAAATGGTTTGATTCATGTTCTCACACTCTTTGAGCCAATGCCCTGGTGCGATGCAGCTACCCATGCTATATCATCCAAACTATTGACTGTTTGGTCCAAACACAATACGTGACTCTTGTCACGTGACTGCAAAGCAAAAAACTTGTTTGATTTTCTTGCAAGCATACAATAGTGGGTCAGGGGCTAGTCGTGAAGTGTTCATCACAATCACTGCTTTCACAAGCCACAACACACAAATGGCAGTGTTTGCCCGGCTGTAGTAGATGGAATTTGAGGGAATAAAATATTTTGCTATTGGTCACAGCTGTTATTTATTATCTGACATTTTACAAGTATAAACAACCTCTCAGTCTAAAGTCTCAAAACAAAAAGTTTTTTGGCATACCAAAAATTGTATGCATGAATTGGAAATTAGTGGATTTTCTGTGTGCCAACAAGCAAAGCAGGGGTCGTGGCTGTGGGAGGAACATGAGATACATGGCTTGTTTTGAGAGAGCACAACCATTTATGGCGATTAAAAGCCAATGTTTATGATAAATACTGCCTTTTGAAGGTTATTAAGGGTGCAAAGCTAGTCTAGATGGGTCAAATATCAATTACAAGTGATTTAAAAGCAGGATGATATGGCACTTTTACACTGAAAACAAATGTTCCTCTCTGCTTACTTTTATAATGATTTAGCATTGGGTAGCTTAAATATAATAAACCATGAACAAACCTTTCAAATGTAAAAAATAAAGTTAAGTTTATTTATTTTAAACTTCATCTGCATTTTTTCATTCCATTTAACAATGATTTAGCACTTAACTATAAACAAGGCACTGCACTACCAGCGAGTTCACTGTAATGCTTTTGATTAGAATAGTAACACTATCCATTAACTCTATCTTCAATGAACACAAACAAGCACATTTGACACAAACACACAACACCACATTAATCTCTGTCAGAGAACTCAAGGATCTCCCACCAGTGTTACAACCAGAAACTTTCATTCAACAAATGAATGAACTCTCTGTCAGACAAAATCAGTCAAGCATGAGAAAACTTCCTGGCTGTGGACAGAGCACTTCTGTAAAGATGTTTGACAGAACAACTCTGACAGCACAGTTAACCAAGTCTTAAACCAAACCTTGGCATACTGTAGGTTCTCAGCATAGAAGGACATTTTTTTTAATAAAAGCTGACATACATCCAACAAAAATGTTAATTTCCAGTTTGTATTAAACAGTTCATTCATTTCACCTAAAACAATTGGACTACTAATGTTGCAACACATTGACTCTATGATGTAGGGCAGGCGTGCTCATTACGTCAATCGTGATCGACCGAAGGTGCTACTGGTCGATCGCAGCATGAAATTGAAACAATATCAGCCGATCTTCCATCCCGTCACTTGAACGATGTATAGGGCAACCAGTCAGATGACAACTGAATTTTGACCTTTACGTCACCGCTCATGCGTAAACAACGACGCTAAGTGCTAAGATAATCAGCGTATTACGTCCGATTTTTAGCCCATGCTTAAGTTTATGGTCACCAAAATGAGTGAAGGAGCTGGACCAAGTAAAAAGTCAAAAACGTATCATTTTCATGCGGAATGGGAGGATGACTTTTTTTTCACAATGTCATTTTCTAAGTGCGTGTGTCTCATATGCCGGTCTACCATCGCAGTCCCAAAGAAGGAAAATGTGGAGCGGCATTGAAAATCATTAAGTCCAAATACTGTTCAACAATGACTGATGGAAGTGTGCTTGAGGCTGGTTGTCAGCAGCTCCTGTCCGGACTATGCATCCCTGGCTGATTCAATTCAGTGCAAGTCATCAAATTAAAGTCAGGTTATTTCAAAATATGTAAATAATTAATTATTATGTGTGTTTTGTCAATTCTCAATAAAGTTGAAAATAATTGTTTGTTGATTGATGTTTTACATTTTTGTAGCGGGTAGATCAATTTGACTTGGTCATTTAAAAGTAGTTCGCGTAACCCCTGATGTAGGGAGTATCTGTAATCCAAACTCAGGTTTTATGTGGTTATCTGGTTTACCTGAATGGCTTCCGATAATGCTTTACATCAAACATCAAAAAATTATTTTACTGGTGTGAGAAAACATTCCCAGTAAAAACTGTATCATAGTTTGAGTATCTTGGTATAAAATCAATGGTTCCTAATATGTATACCAACAATGTTATCTACCTCAAATGACATACATCTGTCTGGGATGAAGGTTTAGTTTAGGGCTGATATACATCAAGATTTAATTCCGACTCAGAGGTCAGTTTTATTGATCATGCATAGCGTTTTATAGAGTATGCAATGTTGATTTCAATATTTACTATTTAAACAGTTTTTTTGGTAATTTATAATTCTCTCCCACACCTTTGCCCTTTCCTCTTAACTTACTCAGTATGCCCTCTGGATGAATCTCATCATCATTGGTGGGCCTGCCCACCTGTCTTTAAAAGTCAAACGCACTCATTCTTCCTTTCTTCAGTCTTTAAGCTTCTGTTATCTAGGGTATATACTTCATCATGTTTCAGCCAAAAAAGGACTGTTCTAGACCAGTATCAACCAAAGACCTATTAAAGACATACTCTGTATTCTAACACAGGAGAAATATATGAGAGTTATTGAAAGAGTTTGAAGTGTGTCCAAGTTTATTTTAGCTATGTACCCCTTTTTAAGGTGATACGCTCTTTAATAGATGTCAACCCTAAAAAACGTTATGGTTCATTCATAACCCCCTATGGTTACTCCTCACAGACTTACTCACTACTTTTTTACAGTTGTGGTAATGGGATGTACGTCTCCATTCCCTGGATTACAAAAGTAACCATAACGTTCTCTTTTAGTTGTTCACTCAGCGTATGTCAGTAACAACTATGGGAACACCCTTAAAATGTCAGGCCAGGCACATCAAAAGACTGGCACTGAGCAAGGCCTAAGGAAGTCTGACTACAGGGTGATTTGCCAAGGAGGGACTGTTTTGGGGGAGCAGATTTCTGCAAACCACGGTGTGCTGGGCCAATAGGGGGCCACAACCAAGATCTCTGCTTCATCCTCCCTGATCTTGCACAGGAGTGGTCTACCTCTTCTATATCTAAGCAACCCCTGATCTGCTGGACTGCCAAGGGATGGAGTCGCCATTGTCCTGATCGGGACACCGAGACAGCAAATCAGCCGTACGGTTCAACCTGCTGGGGACATAGACAAGGACTAGTGGCAGACACCATCATGCATGCTCACATACTTAGTTGGTTTCATCTCCATTCCCAAAGCAGCTATGCTCTGACTAGGTGGCTTTTTTTCTGGGTTGATCTGAAGCCCTAAACGGCTGAGTTGACATAAGATGTGTCAAATCAACTGGGACCAAGACTGAGCTAATATCAGCCAGTTTTCCAGAACCGTTTTTTTTTTTGTAAAGATAACAGGGGACAGAGACAACCCGAAGGGGAGGACGCAGTATTGATACTGTCAACCTTTGAGGCCAAACCGAAGAAGGGGTCTGTGCCGACGGAGTGTATACATAGGAAAGTATGCATTCTTCCAATCTATAGTGGCAAACATGCATGGACCGTGCATCTGAGAGAAATCATCCTGAAGTGAAGCTTCAGGAGATAAGCCAGCAAGAGAGATGTAGATTGAGGATCAATCACAACCCTGTGCGCTTGGGAAGACCAGCTCAATTGCCCTTTCAGTAAAAAAGGAATCAATCTCCTTGCACAGGATCGAGACCTCTATTGCAGAAACACCTCATTGAACATGGACAACTTGACAGCGAACTCCAGTCGGTAGTCAGGCCGGATGGAGTGTTTGAGTCAATGGGACATAATGAGAACCAAGCTTCCGGAAACTCCACTATTGACTTAAACCCAACTCACCAATAGATCCTATAGTGGGGCTGTGACTTATTGGCAGGGTCCAGTGGGGTCGCTCGAGGCTAACTCAGACGCAGAAGCTGACTGCTATCCCCCTTGAACGTGGTGTCATGAGTTCTCAGACCCTAGGCCTGCTTCCTGATCCTACAGACCTGCAATGTGAGGCTGTCTACGGTGATTCAGAAGAGGACATCTGGGACCACAAAAGCATTGAGGAAATGCTTTCGGTCTTGCGGCAACATCACTGTCTGGGTCAACCAAAGAGGGTTGGTCTGGATCACTAAAGTAGATATTGTGCAGCCCAATGAGCTTGGTGCAACTTTTGTAGCTTTCAGCGTAAAGAGTGGGCTCCAGCTGGAGTCAGTACTTCAATAACCACCTTAATGCACAGGTGTTTACAAAACATGGCTTTCAGCTGCTGTATTCCTCTTGAACAAGAGACCCCTTCAGAATCATTTTGCCTGACAAAAAGGAATGAACTGCTGCTGAGTGCCCCAAAGTTAGTGTCACAGAGAACAGGCACAAAATCTATATAGTTTGAGGTCCAGAGTAAAAACTCCACAATGAGTAATGCAAATCTGATGCAGATTTAATTTTCCAACAGGACGTGGCACAGTAGTTGATACAAAATTTAACAAAGAACCTACAGTACCAGCTGAACACATTGTTTTTGACATGTTCAAACACTGTTTTAAAAGTGCAAATTCCAAGTGCACATATCGAAGGCATTCAGAAACTAAATTATGTCATACCAGAATTTAAATTTAGTAATTAAGGCCAACCATCAGCCACTATGCAATGTCCTTGAAGTTCTCAAAAGTCAGAAATTGATCCAATCGTTCAAGTTTCAAAGATTTCTAGACGCTTTGTTTAGCAGACAGCCTGACCTTACTTGTCTGCATTCTTACAGCTAGTGACAAAAGCAGAAAAGTGTTTACAATCTGTTCTTTAGATGTTTTGTTTTGTAGTATGCATGGCTCAACAACTAAAGGCTGAATTTGAAAGGATAACATCAGTAAACCTGATGAAAGGAAGACAAGAGCATGTCTAAAATCATGCAAAACGACTATGCTCAACTCTTTTTAAAGTTACTTTTGTAATGTTTTAGTTTTATAGTGGGATAGAAGTTACATTCATTGACAGTGCATTATATACGTCCTTTAGAAATGAGTGCACACCTAGATAACTAAAACATTGTCTTTTAGTAAGAGCATAAACATCCCTATTGCAAGCAGCACATAATAAAACAGCACAATTGAGCTATTCAGTTTATTACTACTGTCATTCTAGCCAAAGTAATAATTTAATTAAAGCCATTATGCATTCATTTATTTTCTCTAAGTATCTGCTGTTGTGGCTAAAGCGACAGGCAGATGAATTTCTATATTAAATGTATTCAGGAGAAAATGATACAAAATGCTACATAATGATTTAACATCCACATTGAGCTTCATGATAAAAGAAGAAAATTGCTTTATATTTTTCTCTGGGGAACACAATATTTTCAAATTTGTCATGCACCCCTTATCATCAACTTTATTTATCATGGACAGAGCGTCACTCTCCAAGGGCAAAGTGACTGCATATCTAAAATTTATCATTCTAATGCTTTAGGCTGATTATAATTCATGCAAATCTATTATGCATTGTCTTCCATATGAAATTATTTAGTAATACAATAACATGTGTGTACTTAATATGAATCCCCTGAGCAGCTGAACTGATTTGGGACTATGCTCATGCATTATAAAATATGTCTTTTTTCACAATCGGATGAGGTTTAATGGAGCAAGCTCAATGCAATATATTTCTAGGTCTTAAACCAAAGAGCTAGTTCTCTATGGGATAATAATTATGTTTGTGTAAATACATGTATGTGGTTTTAAAGCACTCAAATCATAATAATGCAATACATTTCAGTTCAAAAGTGTATTCATTAAGGTGTTAAAACTTCCTTTTCAGGGTTTTTAAGATCAATGTTTTAGAGGTGACTACTTTTACTCAAAATCCAGCTTTAGCCACAGTTTTGAATTACATAGTACTTGTTTTAGGTTTTTAGAATGATAACATTGTAAGAATGGAATATGTAATGATTACTTTGGGTTATGCAAATTTATGAATTGCTGGATAAGATCAGATCCTAATGAGACCTGGATTATATTGCCACTCATTAACAAAGCAGTCTGCAAGGCTTTCTTAAGTTACAACAAACGCCATACACATTGTCAATTCAAAGTTATTTTCAAAAGAATAAAACTGTTCAGAAAAAAGTTAAAACATTACAGAAGGTGGATCTACTAAAGTGTCATTCCAAACAAACAGTGCTATATAGCGCCATATCTGATTCTTTGGCTTTTAATCACAAGGGAACTATTGTTGGTTGTATTTAGCACCAATCTCCAAAGATGCTATTTAGAAATATCCTTTAAAAGTGCTATTTAGAAACAAACATGTTTTTAACAACTGGTTCTTTATATGAAAAGTGCTAAAAAAAAATAAAAACCACACAGAAATATATGTCTTTTATTGGCTCTTTTTTCCAAAACAACATTATTCTGCTGAATAAGTATTGTTTTATAGAACTAAAACATACAAAAATAAACATGCATTACCACCATGAAATGAACATGTGCTGTACATTAAATGTATTCTCTAAGTTTGCATAATCAAATAACCAAAGTAAATATTACAAATAGATGCTTGATTACATTGAAAGGCTAGCTGTATTATCTGCTTGTCTCACACCAATAACCATTAAACAACTTTAAGCATTTCTTAAACATAAAACATAAACTGAAAGTTGAAATAAACTTAAAAACAGATCTTCATTTGAGTCTAAAGGAACTTTACCGCTCTACCGTAACTGGGACCTCCTTGAACTATGGTGAGCTCAAAGCTTGTTAATGTCAGCTTGTTGCAGCTAAACCAAGACAGGCAGGTTCATGAAGCCGGGGGTTCTGTCTCCACTCTTCTCTCCTTTTGTGTCCCTCAGTATCTTCCACTTATTTCAGCACATTTCAACTACCAATGTAAAGCAGCTCTTCTATGGGAGGTCTATGGTGTTATAAAATTCCCAAAAACTCACCAAATTCTTTGAGCTCTTCACCGACTCTCCTTTTAGCAATATCTGTTTGAGTCTTGTTTTTGTAGAAGGCTTGTTTGCTGTTTTCCAGTATCTGGTTTTCATACAATGTTACTAAGTTACTACGCTATTTTTCTATGCAGACTTCCCACAAAGTGATGAACAAGGCGTCACTAGTCTAAATCAAGCTAGTTGTTGAGTGAGGCAGATTTGAGCCAAAAGTAGATTTTTTTTACTTTTGTTTTTCTACTCAGACCATCAAAATCAATATCTCCACGGCAATTTGGCTTTTGCAGCATGATCACAGCTTCTCATCAACTTAACATATAAAAACATCTGGCAATCCCACTTTTCCATTTGTTGGTGTGAAAAAAGCGCAATGCACATCTCTTAATTATTATTGATGGGCAAAGGACTGCCACATCACACCATGGTTGGTCTTAAACTACAATTTTGAATCCAATATCAGTTTGACTAAATGTAAGGAAATTACTTCATGTGCTTATAACACTTTGTTAAGAGTGTGCACATAACATTCGTTAGCACATTCATGTTTGCAATGGTTCAAATCAGTAATCTAAAGTTACATGTTTAATATTTACCATCAACAAGTATTCAAACTACCAATAAAAAACATTATTCAATGTCTGTTGTACTAAATCAGTCCCACAGTGGATTATCACTGCTGTTTCTACAAGTATTTTTTTTATATCTTTTTAAATCAGGGAATTTTTGTCTAAACAGTCAAATAATAATAAGCCTGTCAAAGAGAAATTATTATATGTTGCTTAGACTCCAGCAGCTTTCCTCTCATGCCTAATCAAACCTACCATAATTACGCATGGTATATTTGAATTTGGGCTAATTTTATTCCAGCTGGAAGCAAATGATAAAAAAGAAAACAGTGGAATTAAAGAAAAGAACAAAGTCCATGAGGACCTTTTGAGATTAAATGAGTTTGTTTAATCAGTAAAAGCAAACTGCTATTGTATTAAATATATGACAAATGAATGCACAAATTACTTGCTAGATGAAAAGTAGACTATGTAAAACATACCAAAACTGAATAAGGATTTATTAAACACAGATAACAAAGTAAATTTCAAATCACAAAAATATGATCATGATTAAACAATGCTTACAGTGCTCATTTTTCTAGATTTTAATTCCATTTCTTAGATTTTTGTTCCATTTTTATTCGCTATGTAGAACAGGCTGACTTGTGCTTCCCTGCCATTCAATTGTGGCGTCATTGATAAAAATATAATAAATTGCTAGTAAACAGCTAGTAATTTCCCCCAAACTTATTGTTGGTGTTTTTAAACAGCTCTTGCCTTTCAACACACAATTAAAATGAAAATAACAAACATAAACATATGCAAACAAGTATCTCTTTGAGTAAGTTGTTTACACACTACAATAATAGTGTGCAAAATAGTCATTATTTTAAAAGTATTTCAAAAGTGCTTTTAAACAAAGAGAAAAAAATGAACACTGCTTTTTTTTAGACATCCTAGTTTTTTTTGGATGATTAGATTATTTTATTTTTCGCACAGAAGTGAAAATATTACACACAACACAAAAACTGCCAGGATCAAAATTATTAGCCCTAAAGTGTTTTTTTTTTTTTTTTTTTTTTTTGGTGGATAACTGTCTGCAGTCATTTGTTGTAATCGTCAACAAGTCTCTGACACTTCATTTGAGGAATCCTGGCCCACCCTTCTTTGACAAATCTCTCAAGTTCCTGTAGATTTGATGGTTTTCTGGCATGGACATTTTTCTTTAGGTCACTCCACATATTTTTTACAGGATTTAAGTCAGGGCTTTGTGCAGGCTTTTCAATGACATTCACCTTGTTCGTCTGGAGATCACCAAGAGAGATGTATGTTTAGGATCAATTTAATGTTGGAAAATGAAGCGACGACTCAGACCTAGATTCACTGCTGATTGCGTATGGTTTTCTTTCAAAATAACCACAAATTTTCCACCAAGATTTTCAGTTCCACATCCACATTCCCACAGCATAATACTTCCACCACCATGTTTCATGGTGAGGATGGTGTTCTTTGCTTGAATGTCTCACCTTTTCCACTCCAAACGTAAACAGTGCCTCTGTGTCCAAAGAGCTCTAGTTTAGTCTCATCAGACGATAAGACATCGTTTGGTATGAATAATCTTTGTCCAGGTTGTCCTGAGCATATTTAATTCTGGCTTGTAGGTGTCTTTTCTTCAAAAGGGGAGTTTTTGGCTGCAACTGCGCAGTTCATTCCTGTGCAGAGCTCTAGTGATCGTATTCTTGAAGATTGCAACTCCTAATGTGGCCAAGTCGGTCTCGGGTCTTTAGACACATCTCTCACTAGCTTTCTTTCCAGTCTCTTTGAAATCTTTCACTATCAGTTACTGAACTCTATTAAAAACTGAAGTAAAATGTGGCATATGGCGCCACATTAATCAAACATATCGATGGTGGGGACAGCCGAACATTCAATAAACCAAACTTCCAGCAAAATATAGATAAACTTGGGCCATATAAGGGAAAGAGCTGCAAGAGCTTCATGTATAATGGCTGTTTGATGCTATCATTGCTTGCTTTGAGTTAGAGTGCTAGATACACAAACCAAGTGTTGTTTAGGGCTTTTCTTTTTCTGTCTCCACATCACATAAAGCTTGGACAGTAACAATAGATGTGGGCATATACTGCCTTTTCAAAAAATGCAGGGGACAAATCTCGTCTTTTTTGTAGCAATAGTCATCCGTAACATCTTGGAACAAGTCAAGCAACAGAAACTACTGAATGCATGAGTGGGATTAAGCAATGAGTGGGATCTTATGTCAATCCTTATTGACATAATACAGTCAGTATTTTGTATATCTTTCTGATCAAAATTCATCTACACAGCATGAGTTGGTTGTTTTTTCCTATGAGTCAATACAATTTTACAAGAGATCAAAAAAGACACTGACCTTAACAACATCTTCATCGGTTGACTTGCATTGGACTGTGTCTGAGACGTCTGTGATTGTGCCATCTGTGCCCACCGAAACCACCTTCACTGGTACTGCCACCGTTTTTCCATTCAGCACTGCTGTGTTAAGGATTTCTGTTTCCTGGGAAGCAAAATACAAAAGAATGTCTTGACCCATTAGTTATCCCAAAAATATTTGATCAGTTAATTTATGAAAATATTCATTCTACTTTTATTCATTTATTTTTTTCCATTTTCTATTAATTGCAGTCCTTTCTAAAAATACAGAGGCTCCTCTCATTTAATTTTTTGTGTTCTATCTTTTTTATTCTTGTAATATCCTTCACATTTGCTCACTTTGTTTTTGGCATGCATATATTTGGAATAGAATTGCTCTCAAAATCATATGTGTGTGTAATTTTCATGTCCTTTAACGTGTTCTAAAAGTATAGTAATTTTGAGCGATTGTACGACCTGAATATAAAAACCCACAAACAAGATGTTTACAGATGCGACATCTTAGTGTTTGTGTAGAAACCAGAAATTTAACAACACGAAATTCGCTGTAACAGTTCTTTCAAATCTCGTTTTGCATTAAAAGATTTCAAGCAGTTACCCACAGACAAATGAAATACATATGAGTGATTTTATTCCATAATATCAGGTTTGTACACTAATACCATTATAAAAATGAATAGTATTACTACTGTCTATTTGTTTGTCCATCCGTCCATCCACATTCCATTCATCTACCATTATTCATTCTTCCAGATCTGTGTATATCTGTCTTGAAGTTGATGGGAAGTGAGAGAAAGGGTAAAAAGATCATTCTAAAAGAAAAGAGGAAGTCAAAGAGCAGTGGGAGGGTTGGCAGTATGAGAAAGGGTTCATTAGAAGAGAAGCAGCCAGAATGCTTAACCCTTCAGTCACAAAGACTCTCGGTTTCACACACGCAGCCACATAATTGAGAGCATTGGAGTCAGCATGAGAAACTCATCCCCCATTGAGCTTTCCTTGAGAGACTGACAGACATGGTGGCTAATGTAGTCAATTTACCTCATTAGCGGATCACTTTCAATTAACCAATCTGCTTGCCCTCAGAGTCCGACAGCGGCAGAGCGTTTACTGCAATCAGGGTGTATTCATTCACTTCAACCGCTGTCTTCCTGTTCCCATTTATTTCTCTTTATTGTGCTCTTTTAAAAGAGTAAGAGAGAGAGAGAAAGAAAGAGTGAGAGAGAGAGACGAAATAAGCTAATCTCACTGAATTGCAAACGACACGCTCAGCTTCCTGCTTTATCCCCAACTCTCTGCCTTGTTATTTCTATTACCACGAACACCAATTTCGATATCTCGTCTCTGATAGTTCTTGCTTTTTGTATTTTCTTCTGGAAAGGAAAGAAAAGAATGAGGAATGAATGAATTTGTCAAGACAGCTCTACATTTATTTGTATATTACATTTTTAAGCTCGTATGCTCATACAGGCATAATTCCATCATTTTATTTAAATGCTATTACTGGAGCACATTCATGGTTTTATTTATGCTTTTTTTCTCTCTCTCTGTACATGTTCATGTTTTTTTCAATATCTTGACTCAGTTTTTGCCAGTTGTAGAGGTCATCGTTTGCATGAGTCCCTCTAAGAATTTGCTCATAAATGTTTTAGATGTTTGTGTGTCTTGAATTATTTAAAGACAGGGGATGAGAGGAGTGAAATCCATGTAGAGATGCGAGACAAAATGTTGCTAAGAATAAGTACATGTATACGAGTAAATGGGATTTGCAAATGTAAAATATGGCCCATAAAGGCCCATTAGTTTTGCTTGGACCAAGCAAAGCAATGAATTTTGGCACATGACAAGAGGATGTAATGATGCCAGACAAAGGAAACAGACGTCCACACATGGGCCATGAGTGGGCCAGGCCTAAGCCAAGTTAATATTAAATAAAATGTTTGGTTTATGTCATCTCCACAACATAACCTCTAGTAGACGCCAACTATGTGTAGCCGAAATACCTTATGTCTAAATGAAAAACAGCTGAACATTCAAATACCAATTTTCGCTATTTAAAAAAAGTCTTTGCATTGTTTACATCAAAAGCACCCTTCTAAGGTCTCTTTAGAAATGACTCCCAAAAGCTCTCTCAAAATGCAAAATGTTGTTAACCCATCCATCCATCTTCATGTCGGCTTTATTCCCTTTCGGGGTCGCCACAGCGGAATGAACCGCCAACTCACTGGCATATGTTTTACGCAGCGGATGCCCTTCCCTGCCGCAACCCATCGCTGGGAAATGTTGTTAACCTTTAGATAATATTACAGATGGCATTACAGGGATCATTACAACATGTGTAATACAGTGGGTAAAGATGTAGATATAACAATGGTGGTAGATGGAGGTGATAGCAGATCAGTTCACCAGGTGTCTCCGGGGAAGAGCAGATGCTTCAAGCAGGAACTGGAGGGCGCAAATACTGGTAAGTTGTAAGTCTGGTGGGTTAGTCGGGATCCTGGGGTAAAAAACAATCCTCCTTTAGGAACAGGGAAGTTCTCAGCGATTTACAAGGAGATAGATCGACAAGGTACCAGTATGGGTGGAGGCTTCAGGCAATCTGGTGGTGACAGAGTGCCTCTGCTCAGGTAAGAGGTAAACAGATAGTATCCAGGTAAATGTTAATCATAGAGGAGACTCAAGGAATCGAGGAAGTACACAGGTAAGTATCCAAAGATTCAATTAGACATTTGCATCCAAAGGAGCAACAAGAAAGTCAGCTGGAAAACTAAACCAGAGTAAGTTTATAAGGAGATGGAGGAGTAATTAGTTTGTTACCGGAGAGATCATAGCAACAGGAGACACTTTAAAGTGAGTTTTTCCAACTAAAGAGTTGTGGGACATAAAGAGGATTGTCTTTAGCAAACTGTGGAAGGGAATCGAGGAATTGAACACTTTGGTAGAGAGAGAATCACTAATCACCATTCTCCAGTGCCAATGTGGCTATTAATGTTCAAACACCAACTGGAGGAAAACCAACAATCCCAAGGATAACATCAAACAAACTAAATCTAGAACGAGGAGCCCAGGAAACATAGAAACACCGGAGCAGGATGTGTGGGTTGCCCAGGAAGTGACAAGGATATTATTTTAATGTGGGACAGGAAATGATGGGAGATAGAGTTCCTTTATATCAGAGAAGCTGGTGCTGATTCATTAATGTAAAAAATGAGTTATAGGTGAGAAATGGTTTATTTGAGAGCATGTGCTCATTATTTGGGAAGAGACACAGAGCAGGTTCTGAAAATGTGTAAAACGGAGACAGATAGAACTGATACAGCTGATAAAGCTCCATGAGCAGCTCCGGTTTTATCATGCAAAGGAGGGGTTTACTACGAAAGAGTCACTAAATTAATCATTTGGGAATAGTGGTCATATTGGGAAAAATTTAATCTATAATATAAAACAACAGTAGCATTTTCGGATCTTGTATGCCTTGTTGGAGACCCCAAAAACCAATTAAACAATCTTTCAAATTATTATAAGGGTATTTTAATGTTAACGTTACCCAAGCTTAATAAAAATAAATATATTTTAAATACAACCTTCACATAATTGGTTTCTATCATTTTTACCTCTCTCCAACTCTCGCAGAGTTTAATTTGCTTTAACACCTTGAAAATCTTTCAGTTAACTGCTCAAGCCCAGAATATAAAGGAAGCCCCTGACTTATTCATCTCCAAACATTTGATGCCCAGCTTCTGTCCCTCTAAGCCTCTGCCCACTCCAAACCCTCCTGCTACGATTATTGCTCTTAATAGGCTAAATGGCTGGATCCATTGGGACAGAGCCAGAGCATGTGTGCATGAGGAACCGCAGCCCTGGCCTCGCAGCAGGGTAAATGTGAACAGCAGGACATCAGCTGCTAGCAAGAACCAGATCACTGAATGCTGATAATAAGCCACAGTGGGATGTGGGACAGACACAGGGAGAGGACCGAGACTGTCATTTCAATTGGACACAGACACAGACATAGCCATTATCAAAGTTGTGGGGCTGGACTGTTTACCGGACTGTTCCCCGATGGGGTTTAATGGGCTGCACAGGAAGCCTGCTGGAGGCGAAACCCAAGAGCTAATGGATAACTTTATGAAACATGTTCACTCTCAAGGACATGAGCGCAAATGCTGAGTTTGGCCTCTTGGCTGCTTTTTGAGGATTTTATAGACCTTAACAACTGTTCCCATTTTGTTCTCTGAAATGGTGAATTGTTCTTATGAACAATTTCAGTAGTATTGTTCTTGGTCTTGAATCACTGACCTTAGAGATCCAGGGGTCATTATGATACACGAGGGCCAGAAAGCTTGAAGTATTACATTAGTAGAAAAATATTTGAACAAAAACCTAACATTATAAACTCATACAACCCCTCATTAACAATAAACGTCAAAAATGCTGTGCCATGATCTTAATGTTGTGCATAGCATGATGCACTCTCAAAAGCTTGAAAAACTGCTCTCTCTTTCTTAACATCATACCACACAAAACGAAGGCTATGGTCATGTAGAATTTACCTGGAAAGCATATTAAGATATAATGTTAGCACATGAAGATGCAGCAGTTACATTGTACCTTCACACTATTCTATGGAGAGGGGAGGCTGTTTATTTGTCATATAATTTTGTTATTCTATTTCCGTGTATTTTTAGTTCTGTGAAAACAATTTCGGGATGAGCAATCATATAATTAGCAAACATTCCATTTCAAAGAAAAAAAAAAAGCAAACAGCTGCCCAGCTGGCTCTCATCTGCTTTGACTCAGACTCAAGTACTACCTTAACTAAAATTTAGACAGCTAAAATGCCTAATCAATAAATTTGATAATTAAATTAGTTTTAACGAATGCGGTTACAGATTAGTTGGCCTGATCACGCGACGTCATGAAGGTATGTGACACCAAGATGCACAGATCAAAAATAGATACACAGTCGGCAGAGCAATGGAGGAATCGTCGTCTTCAAGAAAAAGCTTGCACCCAAAATCTTCCAAAGTGTGGAATCATTTTTTATTAAACGCTTTTTAGAAGACGGTGAGCTGCATGCTATGCCAGCCAAGCTTTCATGGCATGGAAGCGCAACGGTGATGCACGAGCACCTTAAACGAAAGCACGTTGGTATTTCGGATGCCAAAACATCAGTAGGGTAGGTAAAAACTATCACAAACTGGGAATCTCCTTAAGAAATTGTGGGTATAGGGGTAGAAGAAGGAATTTTGCATTTGATCATCAATTGTAAGTGAAGTGGCTACTGTTTTATATCTAAGGGAGAAAAGAGAAGGATTGTACTCATCTGTTGATGTTTCCTAATTATATGATCTCTCCTTCCAAACTTGGATTGATTGAACTTTAATAAATAACAGTAAGAGATCCTGACATTAAGGTTACTTCAAGAGACAGAGATGTAATGACACATTACGAAATACAGGTTAATGGTAAAATGTGTGAGAGCTCATGACTACTGATGTCACATTTGCTGCATTTAAAAAAGACTTTTGGTTACAAATAGTTATTTTTGTTCACAGACATGCTAATAACTCGTTAGAGAAATTACTGAAACAGTAATTTTCATCTTCAAGGTCAAGGACAGCAATAGGTCTAAGTTGATTGTATTCCTGATGACCAAATGTGTTGAAATTCAGTTGCTCCCTGTCCTTTTTTCTTTAGTTTGAGAATAACAAATATAGTAATCTTTTTTAAAACCTGTAATGTGACCAGCATGAAAAAAATATGACCAGTCTTCTCTTTTAACTCTATTCACTACCTATTATCCATCTATACCCAGTAATGTCATAAAGTCATCTTTGTGCTGAAATAGGAGGGCATTCTAACATATGACAGAGCCTAAATTCAATACAAAGTAGAAATATTTCTCATCCTGCAGTTCAGAATTCATCATTTCAAGGAAACAATTAAATTATGTTTAGTATGGTGTGTTGTTGCGGCTGGAAGGGCATCTGCCGCATAAAACATATGCCAGAGAGTTGGCGGTTCATTCCGCTGTGACGACCCCGAAAGAGAAGAAAGCCGACATGAAGATGAATGAATGAATGAATGAATGGCGTGTTGTTCATTTGGTGTTCTCTGAAAATGGTTTCCTGCAAATCTTAAATATGGTGTCAATTAAGTATGAACAGAAAATAGAAACAGACACCTGAACCATTCCTTTAATATCAGCTTGGAGTCAGACAAGAGTGCTTTGTTAAAATCGTACTCTCTCCAGTCACTAGAGCTAATCTGAGCTTTAGTTCTCAGTCTGATTGTCAGGCTCGCCTAAACAGAACTGTTATTGTAAACGTACCTTTTCACATTTTAATGCAAATTCTTGTTATCCTCTATTGGGTGTGTGTTTTTGGGAGGTTTCCAGACTTGAACTGGTTGGCACATTTTTTGCATCCTGATAGAGGAAAGCAGCTGGCTGGGTTTTTTTAATCTACATGTTTTACAATTATCATGCATGATTACCTTTCTATACAATGCTCAAATGTTTGGTGTTTTGCTAAAATTACTAGAAGCTTTCTACACTAAAGAAAACAGATTCTCCCTTATATGCCCCATGTTTTGCCCTTGTTATAGCACTTATAATCAATATGTGAGCCCTCTATACTACCGCTGCACTTTTGATAATGGTCAAAATGCAAAATGAACTTTTTTTTGTAAAAAAAAAAAAAACACACTGTTTACACTGGTCCCTCCCACAGACAAGCGATGGGAGGGCTCTCGCACGATGTGCCCGCTGGAGCAAAGGCACCGCCTCCTGGTCTTTCAAGTTTTTGCACTTGTTGTCAAGAGCATGAAACAAGGTGAAAAGGCACTTTACAAAGTACTGAACAATTCAAAGCTTTAAATGTAAAGATGATCTATATTGTTACACAAAAAACTCATATAAAAACATGAGGTGGTGTTATAAGATTAGCATAATATTAGCATTTCAATCTGTCACAAGATTATCATGCTTCATTTTTTTCATGTACATTGGATGAAGTATGTGGGAGATACAGCCACAAATATATACAGGCAGTAAGTGGCGCTATAAGTGTATGGTCACTTAAGCATAGCAACTTGGTGAAAATGGTAGGGTCGTAATTCCATAATTTTTTTAAGCTTTTTGGATACAGTATGTCAGGGCTACAAGCAAAGTCATAGTTTAAGTGACTCTTTTTGAAAGTGTTGTGTTTTAACCTCAACTTTTCAAAGAAAGGGAAAACTTTATTCAGCTCATGTCATGAATGTCCAGGAAAATAAGAACAACATTTTTTTGTCTACATTTAAAGCTGCCAGGCAAACACATATTCCTAAAAGATGCACAACGCACATAAATCTCCACAAATCTTCTCTGTGGAAACAAAATGATGTAAAAAACTGAGAAACTAATGGTAGAAAAGTAATTATGTTTACTGTTTTTATTCCTGTTTACTACAGATTTTAAAATAAGTATTTCCGTAAATGTTAAACACATACATTTACAAAAAAAAAAAATTCTGAACAGATTTAGAACTTTTGACAAAAGAGGGATTTGAACTCTGGTCCCAAAAAGTGGGTGCTATATAGAGCAGTGGTGTCATTTCCAGAGGATACACAGTAAATACTTGCTGTTCTTTATATGCTTAGTCAGCTTAGTAATAAAAGTTCATTTTACTTATATTTACTTTTAAAGTTAGACACACTGGGTAAAATAAGATTATAATAAAAAATAATGACTATAAATACCTTAAAATTTGCAGTTACATTAAACCAAATTAAAAAAATGGTAGTTGTTTATTTCAATATAATTATATAATGCTTATATTACTTTTAATGACAACAAAAATGTTAGCACTGCAAATAATGTGAACATATTAGGATTTAGTATTTTCATTAGTAAATAAGAATTTACCTAAAAAATTGATTTTCAAAAGATAGAAATTACGCTATGTTTTTGAATGAGAAATAAAATCATCACTGATATTCAGCCCACCACTGACATTATCATAATAAAACTGAAAGTTAAGTAAATATTAATCACATAAAAGCAAACAAATATTGCCAAAAAATCTACATGATTAATATTTAGCTACCAAGTGCATCTTCTGCACTTTCTACTTTAACTGAACTCGCCTGTAACACTCACTGTTAACTTTAATTAAAGACATAAATAAAATATTTCAGATTCGCACAAACATGTTTACCAACTCGACACAGTGTCAGGAATGCCAACTAGACAATATGGTAAATGCACATAAATTCACTCACAAATAAACAAGTTAACATTTTGCTCTGTTCTGAATTGCTGGTCTACCGAAAGAGATATCAACATGGGCATCATATGAGGAGTAGCAACCAGGACATGAAGACAACTAGATGACACCATGAAAACACCAGAAAATAACAAGAAAATAGCAAGTAAGGTCCAGGATGAAACAGAAGAGTTTAAACAGTTGAAAACTCAGTAGACAGTCCAGACCCAGGAAAGCAGAGCACTGGCTCTCCGGGTACTACAACAGTTTGTGGATGAGACCTGCTGAGAAATTGAGTCTTTAAGAAGAAAAATGAAGATGGTGGCATGAAGGTGGAGTTTGCAATCTTGTTAGATGACACCTGTTTGATTGTGTTTGGGAAAGCCATGTTAAAAAACGGATTAATGAAAACGAACTGTTTTCTCAACAGAAACAGGGTTTTTGTCCTGTATATCTACTCATTTCCTTTCAGTGTATAATGGTTCATTTTAGGTTTGAGATGTGTCAAATATAACAGATCCAATAAAATGTTCTTCAACACTATTCATGGTTTGCACCTAAACGTCGGGTCCTTAAAAGTTTTTAAATGACTTTATAAATGTTTATGAAATGTTTTTCACAGAAGAGGCAGGTTTGCTTTTATTAGCTCACTCGCTGCTTTATATTTTGATAAATAACAAAAAGTTAGACAAGACTGCATAATACAGTCACGAATTCCAATTCGTCTGGAAAATAATGATAATGAAAACATGATAATCATTATAAACATGAGAAGATTGACTCACTAGAAGGGTTTTCCTTTAAATCTGTTCACCCTGTGTTAACTACACCCCAGCTATGACTTGAACCAATGATAAAAGCCATTCACTTTTCGCAAGTGTACCAAAATCTTGACCTATCCACACAGATTTCAACAAAAAGTACTTTTCTTAGTGTGGGAACTGTTGAAAACCATGTAGTCACAGATTTCATTATACGATAGGTCTCAGAAAAGAGGTCTGAGTCTATAACTGCAAAAAAAAAGAAGAAAAGGAGCAAAAGAAAAGGAAAAACAAAAATCCATAAATGCCCTTCACGTTGAGTTGACATTCTAACAAGGAGCTTGAAAAAGAAAGTGACATGCCCCTTTACTGCCAGCACGAGGAATAGTCTGAGCAGCAGTGGAAAAGCTGAGTCCTGTGATAGTCCCGTATGCTCATCACAGTCTGCTCTAATAGGGCCTACCTGCCTTAGTGAACAAGAAAGAAGAGAATGCGTAAGAAAAAACAGGTAGCACAGCTTGATTGACATCTAGAGTGTATAGAATTGGGAATGGAAGAAACTCTTGAAGTATTTTTGATTTGATTCAAGTTTGGTAAACTGAGAATATCAATGAAGAAGACAAAAAGTAGGAAAAGAAAAAGAGAATTGATGCTGGCCCAATTGTTGGTCTGGTCCAACATCATGGCTGTTTCTCTTTTATGCTCATCAAAAAGAAACCTGAAAATCTTTTGAAGTCTGCTCATTGTAGGGTCCCGGTGCTTGGCCCAAAAACGGATACCAGTCGGGACTGAAGGCTCACGTGTTCTGTCTTGAAACAGTGCTAAAGGATTTTTAATAATTCACATAAATTTATATATCTGACTCCATAATTGATTTAAAAGGTTTTATCTTTACCGTTATTCTTGGTCACGGCCAAATAAATTAGCATGTTAATTATTGATGATGATATTAAGTTTTAACCCACTCAGTGACCCTTAAATTTACTCACACTTGACGTTAATATTCTTATTAACCCTTAAAAGTGTTTCAGTAAAAGAAGAATGACCGAAAAAGGTTCAAACATTTATTATCATTGATGTGTATAAACAATGCATTACATTATACAGCCTATCAAGTATGAACCAAGAATAAGGAGTTATTGTCTACACTTAATTTGGAATTGATCATTCTAAAAAAGCATTACATTTTAACTCCAAGTTTACTACATGATAAGGGAGCTTTAGAGCTCTTCCTTCATGGGCCGATTTCAGAGACAAAAGGGCCAGGATTTCAGTCTGCTATCTACTTTTGAAAGCTTCTTCAGACCAATCTCCTCCCAGAGAGGTGTGACTTAATTAGGAATGCGAATCAGGAGAGCATTAGCCAAAGCTGTTTGGAGTTTTAGATATTTAAGGCATACAGGATTGGCTCTCAGAGAAAAGGTGAGGCTCATCGAGAGACAAAGCTGGTGAGATGTAGGTGTAATCAAACACACTCATATGCAGATTCAGTAAACACAGCGGGGCACATATTACTCTGACACCCTGAACTGGTTTTTGGCTCTTTGCATTGTCATTTCAATTGACTCGTTTTGCATGGTGAGCCTGTGAAAAGATAGCAGTTCGCATTGGTTCCTGTGCTTCGTTTGGTCTTTTCAAGCAGATCATACAACGACATAATTCAGTTTCTTACATCATCATCTCATCTTTTTCAAAGAGGATAGCTATGAATAAACTCTGTAATTGATCACATTATGTATTCCTATTTCTTACAAACTTATTTCAATGAATGTCCTTTTGTCCAATACATTTAAACATTTAAACAAGTAGCCACCAACAACACAAAAATGAGGGTCAAACTATAGATATAGTTAAAATATAATACTTTTTAAAAGATTAAAGTTCCTTTAATCAGACGGCTGAAAATTATTTTTCTATAAAAAATCAAGATTGTACAAACAATTTTAGTGTCTTTGTTTTTAAAAGGCTTGTACGTTATTTGAATTGTTTGGTTTATGAACACATAAAACTAGGGGCAATGAAAGAAGGATTGCAATATGATTAGATTGGGGGGGTTTGTGAGAAGTATTTGGGTTCTCTTGAACACACAAGAACATATTTAAATGCATTCAAATGTAATGCTTGCATTGGTTTCTTCGGCTTCTGCTTGTTTTTTGCAAACAGCAGAAATTACAAGGCCTGGTCACTGTTTTGGTTTCACTGTGCATCCTTTTATACTTTGATTTGTTAAGACGAATCTTATTCTGAACAATGATTGTTAAAATTTGCAGAAATCTGAAAGCTGTATATTCTCATCATTCAATTGTGCAAAAATGTCCTTTATGACATCATATAGCTGCCCAAATTGTGCACAGGAACAGACACTGAGAGGGTTAAAACTGAAACTGAGAGCAGAAGAATTTTAAATGCAAGCATTTAAAGCATGCACTTAGACCCTGTCCCAAATGGAACACTCCGGCCTTGTAAACTTCTCTCGAGTTCACACGTCATGAAGGCCATTGATTCCATGTTGCTCTAAAGCTGTATTTTGGGACATACTCACGTCTCAACGGAAGCAAAAAAGGTCCACTGATGTTGATAATATAGCTGAGAATAAACTTGAAAAGGGACATTACTTGTTTTGAATTCACCAATTTTGTAAAAAGGCTTTTAATGGTGCAAAAGAGGTTTTTGATGTTGTTTTTGGCTTTTAATGCACAGAGAATTAAGACCTATTACTCTTAAAATAATTGGGATAAATGTTGCTCAACATTTGTGTTTAGCTACATAATCTGTTTAGTCACATGTTGTCAAGTTGACTATTTAAATAGTTAAATATTATATCAGTAGTATTGCTCTGATAAATGTTTACGAGTCACTTCCTGGCTTTCTTCTTATCATATCTGTGTTAGCTCCTCCAATCAGCCCTCTGATTGGTCTTTTGCAAAGAATTCTGGGTTGTGATGCGCATGAAGCCTGCATCAATGAACAGAAATGTGCAACCTTTCATGAACCATCATGGCCGCCTTCTTGGGCATGAGAAACTGGCACACTAACTGCATCAGTTAACAGAGGAAGAAATGTATCAGCTATTAAATTAATTGTCTCATTTCAAGCCTTTTGGTTTTATTGCAAATGTCAGAGATATTTATGATACAACATTATTATTTTAGTTATGTACATCACATACACTTATGCTTAAACACACACCACATATATACTGAGCTTGTTCTACAAATTTCAGAGACATTCTAAAAATGCTGCTGATGGGAATATGATAAAAACTTATTCATTAGAGAAATTATTCATTCATCTTCATGTCGGCTTTCTTCCCTTTCGGGGTCGCCACAGCGGAATAAACCGCCAACTCTCTGGCATGTTTTACGCGGCGGATGCCCTTCCAGCATCAACCCATCGCTGGGAAAAGAAATTAAGATATATAAGGTATATAAACAATAAATAGATAAACTAAAGATATACTACTAATATACTGAAGAGTTAATGAATTAGTTAATGATTAAATAGTAATGAATGATTTCATGATTAAAAGGGGTTAATAATGAATGTGTTCACAATAAACATAATTCTTATGAATAAAAAAAGCCTAAATTAAAAATGCAGTAAAATGTCTAAACAATTATTACACTTTTCATACAAAATTCACATCAATAAAAACATAACCTACTAATTTCCCTGCTAAAACAACTTTGCCCAACTTCTTTCTCAAGCTGTTACTTTGCATTTTCAGAGTGTGGAGTTGAACAATGAGGTGTCGTCTCAGAGAAAACTTGTTTGACCACAGATACAGTGCACTGATTGCTGTAAAACCATTCCATCTGAACAACGCTCTGTTCTCCATACTTCTGTAGCCACAATTAAGCGAAGTACATAACTTACTTTAGCAGTTAACATAGATTTTAGTGTCATGGAACTTATTTGATAGATAATTAAAGAATGTGGCCTTTTTACATAAAATGTAAAAAGCCCAATTACATATAATGGCGTATTGCTGTAAAATGTCACATTGAATATTTGTTTAAAATATATCAGTGGCAATTAGAGAAGTTTACCGGTCTCTGGCAATTCTACAAATAGACAAAAATCAATTAAAAACCTGTTAACTTCTGGAGTCAGTCTCAAGGTGTCAGATGACGAACTGCAGTTCAGTCATTTTCTATTGCACATTGAAAGTGAAATCGAGAGGTTGCCTCATATAGCCATGTATAGTCCATTAATCCATCCATTTTCTTGTTCGCATCCTTTTCGGGGTTGTCACAGCAGAATGAACCACCAACTCTTCTAGCATGTTTTATGCAGCGGATGCCCTTCCAGCTGCAACACACCGGGAAACATCCACACACATACACATACTCATTCACACTCACACTCATAGACTAAGGACATTTTTACCCAATTCACTTATACCGTATGTCTTTAGACTTGTGGGGAAAACCAGAGCAGCAGGAGGAAACCCATGTGATCACGGGGGGAACATGCAAACTCCACACAGAAATGTCAACTGACCCAGCCGAGGCTCGAACCGGCAACCTTGTTGTTGTGAGACGACTATGCCACCGTGAGATCTGCAATGTATAGTTATCCCAGTCTTATAACATGAGACTTGTGTCTCAAGAGAATCATTGCCAATACATTAAAAGGCTCCAGTAGATATAATTGAGAATGTTTGCAAGTGCATGAGTGCATTTAATGTAAGTGAAAGCTCATGTAACCGTGCACCAGTAGTGCAGTAGTACGGCAAAGTTCAAAGTTTTTTTTTAAATATAGAGATTTCTCACGCTGAATTCAATTCAATTTAAATTAAATTCAATTAAATTTCGCATGATCTCTGTAATAAAATCAGATATAATCCCAGTTCCATAGTAATTCAGTTTCTCCCGTACATTTTAAAATCACATTATAGTATGAGCAGTTAGATTTCAGCTTCAGATGTGTAACAGAACAAACTGATATTTTTGTGGATTTAACATTTTTAAGACTTTTACAAAATCATGATCAGCATCGTGTGGTCATTTAGACCCCCAGCAATGCTGCTTTTTCTTATTCAGTAGCAATTCTGCGCTTTTCAGAAATAAAGCATTCAATCTGCTAAATGTGGGATTTGAACAAGCGTCAAGAGCCCTTGACTGCTTCACATGCAGCAGCCACAACAGAAACTAGAAGGCAACAAAAACACTTTAAAATTAATCTAAACAAATTTAATCTCAGCAATTCAAAATAACTAAATACATTTCAAGTATAAAAACTGGAACTCAAGTGTTAGGATAAAAATCTGGAATCAGAACCTCGAGATATGAAATTAATACATTCTGGGGTGGCTTTGTATGCTGGATTTGTTGCATATAGAAGCAAGATTTACATGTAAAAAGCCTAATCCATTTCAAGCCACACAGAAACAACACTAAAAATGTAAAATAACATGGAAAATCTGAGAAAAATACACATACACATTAAAAAATACACATTAAAATATAATTAATAATAATAAAACAATGTAAACAGAATAAAATAAATGAAAAATAATGACCCTAATCTTTCAAGTGAGGCGATGTGACAAAGTGGCGGAGGAGATGGTAAGGGAGGAGAACTGATGATAGCGTCATAGCCTTAAACATACGCTTTGCCAAAAAAGCAACTTGAAAATGTTCATGAATTTAAGACACCAACATAAACATGAAATCTTCTGTGAAGAGGGGGAGAGTGTTTCTGGGAAGGCGTGATGGGTATGAACTAAACCAGGGGTCGGCAACCCAAAATGTTGAAAGAGCCATATTGTACCAAAAAAACAAAAAAAAAAAATAGGTCTGGAGCCGCAAAAAATTAAAAGCCTTGTATAAGCCTTATAATGAAGGCAACACATGCTTTATGTATCTATATTAGCCTACTATAAAAATGACTAAGTTTGCTACGAATACATAATGAGCCTTCATGATTAAATGTTTATTTTCCCTGCAGTGAATCCTGTAGAGAACGACGCACCACGTGACTACTCTGTTGTACGATTAAAATATTAAGGAATTATGTTTCATTGCTTTGATGAAATTAGAGAAATGCAATAAAGAAATCAGATTTTTGATGTTATTTTTATTTTGAGGATTCCCAAAAACAACATCAAAATGGAACGTGCACAACGTGCCCCTTAATTGGGCAACAAACAATGCGAAAAAACGCAGCATACATTTATAAAAATAAAACAGCAGCCTTTTGAAAAGAAGTATATAAAATCACAGCCACTTTGTTACTAAATACGTGCATGCCTTCCCCGGAAATGTCTTTCCACATTACTCTTGTTATTAGACAACTTCTCACTACAGAGCAAACATTCAGGCAATCCTTCCGCATCGGCAATGAACGCAAACGATTCGGTCCAAGAACCGTTGAATCCTCAGTTCTCCTCCGTTATTTTTCTCTTTGGGGTCCAGGGCCCACCACACAGCCGCTGGTTTGTTTACAGCAGCCACCTACCTGGCATCCCGCCCCGCTGATAGAAGCGTGTGTCGCGGGTGATGACGCAAATCGTCGCTGACAGAAATGTTGAAATTAAATATTTATTCTACACTCTTTACAGCATTGGAAAACGTTAAGAATGTTTGTCCTCCTATAGAAACCATATTACACAAAAAACATATTTACCTTTTTCCTTTTATTTTTTAAAAAGCTCCAGGGAGCCACTAGGGCAGCGCTAAAGAGCCATATGCGGCTCCAGAGCCACGGGTTGCCGAACCCTGAACTAAACAATAGGATACTACGCACGGACATACAGCATCAGGCTGGAACTGACCAATAGGAAAGCAGGATAGTACGATACAACACACAGCGTCAGGGATGGAACTGACCAATAGGAGAGTAGAATAGTGATGGGAAGTTCAGATCAAACTGCCTAGCAAAATGAACAAATCTTTTTAGAGTCATTTTATTCATTTTCGTAAAATGTCAATAAAATATACACAAATGCAAATCAAACTACAAATAAGACAAAGCTATAATGCTAGAAGACAAAAAAATATATATATTACTTAAGCCTACCTGGGTCTTTTAGACTGGTTCACATCACCTCTGATCTGTCTTTAGGTTTAAGTCTCGTTCGTTCGACATATTACTTTTCTCTGATGTTGCCAAGTGCAGTCTGAGCTGGGTACTTCAGTTCTTTCATCCTGTGACCGCTCCATAATATTTACCAATGCAATATGAGCCTAAAACAAAAAGATTAGTTCTTTTCCTAAGTCCCTTTGCTCTTTTCTGTTTCCGGTTCATGACCGCTCCGTAATGTTAACCAATGCAGTATCCTTTTTCAAGCCCTCCCTGGTCCTTTCGTTCTTTTGCCATTAAAAATGAGTGGGTTACACTGGGAAAACCAGAAGGATGTAGTCACATTAAAGGCTGGTTCAAAAAGAACGAATCGTTCATGAACGACACATCACAAAAGTAGTAATGGGAAGTTTCCTTCATTTTGGTGACTCAGTTCTTTTGACTCTCTTCACTCAACTACTCTTTGAACGATTCGTTCTTTACGTTCATCCGTAAAAAATTAATAATTCCCGCACAAGATTACTTGCAAATAGGAAAAAATAAGCGAAACAAAATAATAATTGAAATTAAACTAGGTTACCTGGGTCTTTTTATTATCAACACACACCTGAAAAAGCCTCTTCTGATACTTACAATACATCAATATTAGGTCGTTTGTTTCAGTAAAATCATTAATGTGCCCACCGTGTCCAGTGAAAAATGAGCTTTAGTATTAATTTCGGCACAACACAAGAAATATCACCACAATACCTCGTAAAATACCATCGCATGTGAACGAGCGATTCAAATTAACTAACGTTCAGTTTTCTAACATTTGGATACTGTAGCCATTTAAAAGCATTGCGAACGATAAGAACGAGTTGAAGAACGATTATTTTAAAAAAGAAATTAAAACAGGAGTGATCTCTAGCTGCAGCATTCTGGATAAGCTGCAGTCTATGTATGGATTTTGAAGGAAGACCGTGGAGTAAGGAATTACAAAAATTAAGGCGGGAAGTGACCAGTGAGTGAACCAAAATACCAGTAGAAGACTGTGATAGTGCTGAACGGATGCGGTTAATATTTCTGATGTGGATGAAAGCAGTGCGAGAAATAGCATTAATGTGAGCAATAAAATCAAGAATCCTGAAGTACACCCAAGCTTTTGCTATGCTTAGATGGGTTAATGACCAACAGATAGAAAATTAACTTTTGAAAAAGTGTTTTTGAGCCAACAGGTAAGACTTTCATTTTATTGCTGTTAAGTTGAAGGAAGTTAGCAGTAAACCAGGTTTTTAGCTCTGAGAGACTGTGAGGGATGAAAAAGGCGTGTTTGGGAAGGGGCACTAAAAATTTATAACAGTGTGTCATTTGCATAACAATGAAAGGATATTCCAATTTTTTTGAAGTTGGAGCCAATGGGCAGGTGATATATGATGAACATGAGCGGTCCTAGCACTGACCCCCGCGGAGTACCGAAGGTAACTGAAGTAGGTTCCGATGTACAGCTTTTTTTTTGCCACAAATGGTAAGCGACCAGATAGTTAAGACTTTAATCAAATTACTGCAGTGCCCCTATGCCAAGCTATTCAAGACACAGAAGCAGAATTTGATGGTATTTAAAGGCTGCAGTCAGTTCCCAGAGAACTAGTATAGAGCTGTTTCTACACTGTGTAAAGGACGGAAACCTAATTGAAATTACTCAAAGAAATTATTTTGCCACTAGATAGTGTTGTGTTTGGGAAGCCACGATTCTTTCTAGAACTATAGATAGCAAAGGAAGGTTTGAAATTGGGAGCAGATTGTCAAAATTGAAAGCATCAGAGACATGTTTTTTCAGGATTGGTGTTATCATTGAAAGCTGAAGGGACCACCACAGAAGTTAGTGAGCTGTGCATAATTTAAATGATTAAGGAAGCTAACGGTGCTAGATTACTTTTCAGCAAAAACTGTTGGAAAAGGATTAAGTAAACATGTTGAGGATTTAGAATGTTTGATCACAGATAAAATTAAAATTTGTGGTGGTAGGCTAAAAATTATCAATGTGAGTAACACAAAAGAAGAAGCAGTTAGTAGGTGTGAGGAGTTGTCCAAATCATGGCTTAGAAGGTCTGTCATATTGCTGTGAATTGCAACTTTTTTTGTTATTAAAATAGGTCATTAACGCCTTGCAAAGCTCGGCTGATGGATCTGAAAAGGTAACGCTACTTGAGGGCTTTGTGAGGGTATTGAATACAGAAAACACGGTTTTAGAATTCCGACAGGCAAAATCAATAATAGATGCATAGGGATCGATTTTTATTATTATTATTTTTGTACTTATCTACTGACGTCTGCAGTAAAGCCTTCTGTTTAAATTGTGTGGAGTAGATTGTGGTGTTTAAGGACTATATCTTGAGGTGGTAATGTGAGAAATGCAAAGAATACGCTCAGAGAAATACAAACACTTGACTGATGCTAAAAGGGTGCGGAGATCGCTAGCTAAGCAGCATGGCTTTTTTTTACCACGCTTCACGCATCCAGGGAAGCTGCAACCAAGACAAGTTTTCTGATATCCCACACAATCACTATAAACAGTACGCGATTCTCATAAGTGGAACGCTAAGACCCTCTTTCAAACAGTATTTGAAACTCAGAAGGTATTTTTGGAGTGAATTTGAGAATGTCCACTAATATAAGTCATAAATTGTAAAAAAGAAAGAAGAAGAAGAAGTAATATTTAGATTGCAGCCTCACTTTTTCATTGTTTAGTTAAACCGGCTATGATTAGCTTACTCAACTAGCTTATCAAAACAATGCTATTTGCTGCTTTTTAAAAAGAAATGTAATTAATAAAATGTGAAATTTAGTTCAGCATTTTGACACGGCCCTCTACAATATTTTCTATTTGGGTTCTGTCTGTTGTGGCCCCACGGACAAAATAATTGCTCAACCCTGAAGTAAAAAACACGCAGTTTATCTTTGACAAAATATGATATCACACGGTACTTTTTTAGACAATAATCAGATGATTTAATAAATCTAATTACATCTGGAGTCTTTTCCCTATGTGAAACAGTAAAAGGAAGAAAGAGATATATTGAATTAGATATTCTGGTGAAAATAAGACTGAATAGTTTTGGGACCCGCTCTATGGAGTTTGAGGAAGATGAGCTTCTGAATAAAACATAGCAGTTGGTATCAGGACTATATTTTAACTTTATAGGACAAATCCCCAGCCGCGCTCATGAATACCACACCTGCAATCCACCCAGATCAATGGGTCAGATGGGAGGAACTGGCAACCCTGCTGAATTTAAACGAGAACATTTTTTCTCCTCTTACCAAAAGCCAAGCAGTCAAGGTCAGAGTCGCTGATCCAGCAGTGCAGACTGAAAATATCTCTCTAAGTGTGTGTGAATGTGTGTTTAAAAGAGTACAGTTATTGAAGGAGGGAATTTGAGATTATTGGGTACTATGCTGAGTTTAAGTTTGACTCTGTTTGTTTACTTGTCTTGATCTTTAGTTTCTTAGTCAGGTTTTTTTTATGATGTTATAAAAAAATTTTGAGTGTAGGTATCTGCCATTTTCAGTTTCAGGTTAGGTTTAAAAGTATCCATTTATGTAGTAGATCTGCAAAACATTATCTTTAGATGTAACTGTGCCTGTGTTAATTGTTTCCATCACCTGTTTGTTATTACAAGCACCTTCACCTTCAACAAGTGACGCTGATTCCGGTTTATTTCCTGTGGTCCTGACAAAGCAGTTATCGCATTCTTATTCAACACTGTTGCATGTCTGATGTGTTTGCTATATGCTTCAGCTCTAACTATGCTAAATCTATGGCCTACAAACTGCTCTCTGCAAAGGATCCGCGAGCACCTTTATGTTAACAAAAGCCGTCACGCACTGTTTTTGCAATTATTAATATTGGTGAGTTCCATTATTCAGTATTTAACATGATCACAGGCCAAGAAAGAGAAAGAAAGTGCTTGCTCCTCTCCAACTAGACCAATAACAGCATAGCCTTGATTTAAAGTACAGCAAGCTACATGGGTTTATGTTAATGTGCAGCATTTGTAAAGACTGTTCAGCTTGACTCACAAGTATAAATTGCCCTTAAGGGTGCTATAGTAACCCTTATCAATTTTCTATCTTTAATTTCCAGCTGTGTTGGATCAGTTTTACATAAAGCAGTGGTGTAATTGTTTTGAATTGGACTATGGATCAATTCATTGATTGGATTGAATCTTTGAATAGCTTGAAACTGTTCGGTTTGACAAGGTAACATGCTGTTGAATTTAATTACTGTCAATAAGAAGACAACAGCACAAATAAAGATGGCATGCCTGTCACATAAACCTTGGTTTGCGCCTATTGAGAGCACGCCACACCCCACTGCTTGTGTTCATTGATCCATGAATTCGTCTTCTGCCTCTCTGTAGGTCTCAGCTCTCTTCTCATCTACACTGTTGCTGATCAACCAAGTTAATCCAGCAAGATTCTTAATCGTGGACATCACATTCATGGAACATATTAAAAGTGAACAATATCTACATTTTGGTTTGTCTATGGATATTCTAAACAAAATTTGTAACACTTTGCGCAAGGGAACACAACTTAACATGAATTAATTCATTCAACGATGAATAGAAACTACCATGAATTCAAAGTGTTTCATTCAGGACTTAAAAGTATAAAAAATTAAGCTGAAGATAAGCTGACAAATCTTCTGCACAATCTTCTGTAAACAAAGCAATGCTTTAAATTCTCTCAAATCAATGCATGGAAATGTGTTATTTTATGCTTGTATCATATTATGCTCACACTTGCAATCAGTAATCCAACATATATTACTTGTAACTACAACATAAAAGAGATCTATTTCCTTACAATGTGCAGAGACTTCGGATACGTGTAAATGTAGTAACTAGCTTATTTTTGTTAAATATACAACTTGTTTTGAAAGTGAAAAAGCTGTAGCACACCTAACAGAAGTGAATGTATGCATCTAGATTAAGCTTTAGAGCAGTAGTCCTTAAACTGTGGTACATCGACCACTGTTAGTATGCAGATGCACATTATCGGCATGCATTGGTCATTTCTGTGAGTGTGTGCATTTTTGTCTATACAATGCATGTATTTCCATCTCTACTCTACTTAGTGGGGGCCTGTCTAAAAAGAAATTTGTGAGTGTGCGTGTGTAGAGAAATGTAATATTTTAACAAAACATGTTAATCTTGTAGTTTTTAAGGTGATCATATTAACTTGGTATTGTTTTCAAACAACACTGTCACAGAGAATAAAGGACATGGCTAATGACGTCAAAAATATGGCTATTGAGCTCATCACAACAGCCGATATTCTGCCACTTAACTTGATACTTTATTTAGTTTAATTCAAACAGTACATTCCTAATGTTCAGGCTGTTAGCAATGCTAAAATTAATTATTAATATTATCAAAATGGGCATCACGTGGCGCAGTGGGAAGCACGTTCGTCTCACAGCAAGAAGGTCGGCTGGGTTATTTGTCATTTCTGTGTGGAGTTTGAATGTTCTCCCTGTGATCGTGTGGGTTTACTCCGTGTGCTCCGGTTTTCCCCACAAGTCTAAAGACATGTGGTACAAATGAATTGGGAAAAATAAAATTGTACATAGTGTATGAGTGCGAATGAGTCTGTGTGGATGTTTCACAGGGGTGGGTTGCAGCTGGAAGGGCATCCGCTGCATAAAACACATGCCAGAAGAGTTGGTGGTTAATTCCATTGTGGCGACCCCGAAAGGGACAAAGCTAACAAGAAGATGGATGGATGGATTATTATTAAAATAACATTGAAGTGAGCATAACTGTAGCTGAATAGGAAGGCCTATGCACTGTCAGTTTAGTTGTGTATTGTAATTTTAGTAATTATAGTGGTACTATAGAGCTACTTAATAAGCACTGCTTTATTGACTAAGGTTCTTGCAATATCAGTTAAGTGAATTGACCAGCACCTTATTAGGCAGATTTGATCTACCTTTATTCATTTAGCTGCTCGTTCCATTTTTACACATACGAATTTGATTGAGTATGTTGGTAGGGTAGAAATTAAACATAAAATATACCTTGAAAGAAATGGGCACCAAGCCAAGTAGAGCATCTGTACTTCTCACGTTTTCAATTTTTGAATAAACATTGTGAAATAAAAACGAATTTACTGATCATGTATGAAGCTGCTTAATACAAAACAAATTAAAGAAATTACTTGAAATACTGTGTTAGCTGCACATGCTAATACATTTTTTTACTTCTATATTTGTATTTATTCGTTTCCATTCACTCTCAGTATTGTAAAAGACTGCATGCATTTTTGTGAAATTAAAAGTCAAAATAATGAGTTTGAGAGCCATCTTTACCAGAAATGAACTGAGGTTTTGAGGTATCATGATCTTGTGCAATAAATAATAAACCATGATTTAAATAAATATATAAACCCTTTGGACTTCTATAGTTATAGTTATATTACTTTATATTTTACTACCTCTATTTCTAGAATATTACTAAATTCTATTTACTTTTAACCTGAGCATTTTACTTCCATAACCTGTGTTACTGTGCAATGTTATTGTGCTTTTTGTACCAACACTGTAGAGTACCCCTGTACCACAACAAATTCTTGTGTGCACACTTGGCAAAAAAGATCTTTCTTGCTCTGTTGATGGATGTGTACATCTTAGTTCTTGTACTATTAACGTGTTGGTCATCCATGAAGTCATGATTGCTCGTATGAATGAGCCTCACAAGCCATGAGTTAATGCACTACTTAATGATCGATTGTGTACTCTTACCGCTGTACTGTTATTGTTTTTCTTTTCATTTGTAACTTGTAGCTAATTATTGCTACCATTGACAGTTTGGGGCATTTGATAATGCGTAATAATAGGGTATTACAATATTCAGTTGCTGTAAAAATAGGTCTGAAGTTAATCAAAAACTATATATAGGAGGAAGTTCTATTAAAGAATTCCATCCCATAAATGCAATGTACTGAACTGAGCAGAGCATATAAACACTTTTTACAACTAAAATAACCTTAAAAAGTTGCCATTAGTGTGCACCTAGTTTCACTGAGTGCTAGTCACCATTAAAACCCAAGCAAATGTAGAAAAAAGGTAGCAGTTGTTTGGCTGTGAGTCAGAAAAGTATTTAAATCGTTTTCACACGGTCATAATCATTCGCTGCAATAGTCCACAGGTCAAGACAGTTTGAAAAGGGTGAGGCTCTAGCACTTTCATTTTGTTCAGAAAGTAAAATTAAAACTTTCAGAAAATGTGTTAAATATTTTGAAAAAATGTGCACTATTTTTCACATTTGTATGAGGAAAACAGCTTCCCAAACACTTTGAATGTAGTTCTAGGGATAAGCCATAGGGGTACAGAGTCTTCGAATTGAACATTTTTGGAGAAGACACCTTAGAGGGCTACTCTAAGGTGGACATTAGGAGTGTGGACATTGGCACTATGGGAGTGGACATCTGGTTGGGGCCTACAAATAGGAGTAAGTTAGAGCAGTTTGAAAGATAAATCATAACTATGTTACAATGGTCCTATAAACAGAGACTAAAAATAAATATAAACCAATGATTTTCTTTAGAAAAAAGAAACAAAAGATTATTATTATCATAGAACCAATATATTTGTACATGAAGTGAAATTCGCAGTTAGTTTGAACGATGTCACATTTTGACATTTTAACAATCTTGTTTTCAAACACATACCAGACCATGGATAATTACCTATCCAGAACCCCTGCCATGTACCTGCCATACCTGTTATGTCCAGTTGTCAATAGCAACGCATACAGAAACAGACACTTGACAGGTTAGCAATCTAGCTCATATTTAGAGTAAACAAAACGCTGAAAATCTTTAAGTTAGACACATTTGGTTTTAGACACAAAAATTGGTTTAAATTTAATATTTCAATTAATATTTTTCAAACAGAAAGTGTCCTCATTGGTTGGTGCTATATCGGCATGAAAGTGAATACCCATATTGTGTTGTACCATGATATGGCTTTTGCAAACTGTGGATACCGTCACATTCAGAAATTTCATGAATTCAGCTTGATGTTTTGCTGGCACACACTCAATTTATTTGATGTTTAGACAAGGAGATGCAGGAGCTGATGTGACGTCACATGGGCGCTTGTTCCGAGAGGAGAGGGGGAAGCTAGTCAGGTACAGAGATTGCATCAGCGCTGCTCTGAAAAGCCCGTCAGCCAGAATGAACAAAGTCGCTAAAAGTCACCAAGAACAGCAGAAAACATCACTAGATTTGACACTATACGCTGGATTATAAAAACAAGTTGCTAAGCGGTCTGAAGAGTCTCAAAATCCAGCGATAAAGTCATTTGCCAACACTTGACGTGCGGTGAGGACGCTGCTTGGGACGCCAATTCAGAGAGGGACCCCTCAGCACACTCTCTCTCTCTCTCTCTCTCTCTCGCCATAAAGACTCAGGTTATTGGTGTGTAAAATTAACACGTACAGTCTGTTTTGCAAGTGTTCAGCAAAAAAAAAGTTGGGTATTGTTTGTGTTTGCTGTGTTGTCAATAGTAATGCTTGGAATTAACTAATTTAATTACACTTTTAAACATGACCCAAGCACCCCAGTCAACCACACAACTAACATACACACAATAGTGACAATTTTAAATGTTATAATTTCATTTAATAGTTTATCACAGCCTTCTTTGTAGGTCTACAGTTAACAATTCATGTTTAACCGAATAAACAGTTCGCAAACACAAGTACATCTTATTAAACATAATTTATTTTCGTCACCAGTTATGATAGTAGAACAGCTTTCTCTAGCAGTTTGTAATGTATTTAGGAAACAGGCGATGAGTGCCTGGTCTAAAGCACCACCTGGCTAGAGAACTTACTTTTAGTCAATATTTTGGGTAGCTCACATTCTGAAAACTTTTGCCAGCGATCTAATGAGTCATTTTAATCTAGATTAATTAAAATAGTCTATGGATATTAATCTAGAATAAAAAAGTTAATCTATGTCCATGCCTAGCTTAATTTAATTCATACAGGCCTACCTCATGTTACGCAGTTGCATTTTTGCATAATGTTATTAAGGTCTACTAAAATGTGATGTCAATTTTACCCCTTCATATCGTGATATAATACCGATACAGAGTACATTGAAGATGTTTTTTTTTCTCAAAGTGGAAATTTCTTAGGGTCTGCTGAGCAGTATTTTTTATCCTGATTTTTATTCTAAATATCAACATTGGGCTTCAAGTGGAACAGAAATATATACCGTGAATAACATGGGGGTAGCTAATCATTTTCCTCCTTGTGTGGAATCTCTTTTTAAGATACACACGATTATTTGCTGATTCATGTCACACAAACAGCAAGTTAAACATACCCTTTTCTGTATTCATCACTGGACTCACTTCATTGAGAACAAAAACGCAGAAATTATAATTCCTTTCCAGTTGTGTTCCAGTAACTAAACGGATTTAAAATTGCATCTCACTTACTGTGATTTTAATATTGTATGTGTGTCTGACTCGGGCATTCAGAAAGGTGTAACTTTAGTGAAATCGCATTAGAAAGAGACCGGTGAGTGGTGTGGGTCTCAATAATTGCTGTCATTCTCTTTTCATCCTTTCAAATATTCTTCCACAATTGGTCCACACACAAACACAGATGCAAACACACACGCACGCACACGCACACACGCACGCTGTAACATAGTCTCTAGCTGCCTTTGGCTCGGCTGTCAGCTTCTCTTTCTCCAATCTGTCATTCAAGGAGCTGGTGAAAGCACGACGGGTACACAAATAAATGCATGAATAAAGGATCAAACATAGACATTCAAACTAAACAGAAAAAGCGATTTAGAAGGTACCGCAGAAGATTTACAGAGACCATTATAACTTGTTTGCTCAGATATCATTATTGTGGAAAATAAGATTTTGTGGGAAACATAAATGTAGCCATGATCAAAAAACTTAACATGATCAATCATTTCTTTTGCAATGACAGAGTTTGAAATCAACTATTTTTATAATCACTCCAGAGAGGTGTTCTTCATTTCATACATATTTATATATATGAACTACATGGCTGCTAAAATTAAAGTACCGCACTCTATCATGCTTATTTTCTAGAAGACAGAGTGATGGAGATGGGAGAAAGAGAGGAGGGAGAGCCGACTAATAGAGTAGACAGTAGGGATCAATTTGTCATGGAGAGCAGTGTGGGAAAATGTATGCTATCAAATAATTTATTTTCATAAAGATAAAGGGGATGCAAAGCAAAAAAAGGTAAAAAGAAATGGAAGGAAATGGATAGGGAAGGAAAGGATAGATGAAATTAAACATTAAGAGAGGACATGATTGATTGAAAAGAAAAGGAAAAGAGGAAAGTAAAAAGGTGGAGGTTAAAGCAAATGAATTGTAAAGAGAAAGAAGAAAGGAAAGCAGTAAGAAAATATAGACCGAGTGGAAGAGAACTGCGAATTTTGAATCCAATTATGTAAAAGTTATAAAGGGAAAAGAAAATAATTGAAAGGTAAATTAAAGAAAGGATGGAGGAAAAGTATAAAAGATGAGAGGAAGAGTAAATGAGAGATATCAAGATATAATAATTTCACATCAACAGAACAGGACAGTGTATTGGGTTAATTTAGTTATAACACTACCACTTCAATTTTATTTTAAATACTCAGTCGATTTATTTTTGCAATTATTAGTTGAACTGTGAGTTAAAGTGTTGAGTTTAGTTTTGGGTTGCATGTGTCATTTCTTTGAGCCATCTTGGACAAATTGTGTCAGTTGTGTAGGAATGAATAAAGTTTAAGTCACAGGGTCACGACCTTCAGCATGAGTCCCAGAGGAGAAAATTCTGTAAAATGTTTGATTCATGACTGTCTGAGTAAAAAACAATTAGCTCTGACATATTTTCTATTTGAATATCGTGAATTGGGGAAACAAGGGCCAGAATGGAAGAAATGCATCTAAAGACAAAATATTAAAGTTAACATAAAAAAGAAACAAAAAAAAAAATCTAATTATACAACAAAGAAAATAGTAAAGACGAAAAAAAAATAGTAACATTTAAAATCCTTATTATTTTCCACAGTTGTCAACCGTGGCAGTTCGATTTTGAGTGCTGTACTCATCAACTGTTAATGACCTGATCCTTGGTCTTAACATTTCTACTACTAACAAAACAAAACATATAAGTGAACATATATGCATATATGCATATACGTTCATATATGCATACATGTATACATGCATATATGTGACTATATAGGTACATGCATTACTCCTCACACAGTTCACCGATCGGTCCTCAAGGTTACACTCCCGATGACGATCTCTCCACCTTCCATGAGACTCCTTTCTTCTCCAGCCAGCCAACACCTGGCTTGACCAACTCTTCATCAAACTGTAAAGTCTGCTAGCTAAGCCTATTCTCATTGTTTGACGTCAGTGGCATTCCTTTGTAGTTACTTCTACCTGAGTTATACTGTTAAAGCCACTCCATTGCAATCCTCTGTTTCAGTACCTTTCCAACAAAATCAAAAATCACTGTATCAAAATCTGTGTTAACATATATATGTATTTATAGGGTTTAATCTGAGTGGGAAGAGTAACAGGCCATGTGGCCAAAGTATATTGCTTTACAATATAGCAGTATATCTATTGCACACCCTGTTAATTGTGGTTCATTACACATTTCTATGCTTGTTGAATATTTTAGGTATGCATGGAAGCACACAAAGTACATAAATCCAGGTAACTTTATATGAAATAACTCAAATGAACAAAGTCTTGCATCACTAATGCGTTAAATGATTTTGAAGTCATTGTATCTTACTAAGCATCTGTAGTGGTGCAATCCCACGTAACCCCGCTGCTATTTTTCATCCTTATCCTTAAACCTTAACACAATTCCTTTAAAGCATGTGTTCTGTGAAAGTTCAGCCAGTATTCAATTTCTGAAACATCAAAGAAAGTTACAAGAAGTCATTATAATACCAAGTATAGTCAGTCTCGTGATGCAAATTAATTATTTTGAAATGTGTTCATGGAATCAAGTGTGTGAAGATGTCGGTACTACATGATAATAACAGCCAGTCACCATCAAGGACTTTCTCATCTCTATAGACATTGGAGCTGTTTTTTTTTTAAAGGTTATTTTTAAAGATTATTAAAGGTGCCATATGATGAAAACGTGAATTTTCTGACATTCCTCGTATAGTGTCTCAAGTATTAATCCGATTAGTTCACACATGTTTAAGAAAACCTTTATTCCTTTTTTGTGAGCTAAAAACTTGCTGTGTGGGAATCTATGTCTCCTCACTGGGCCGTTTTCCCTTCACAAAGAAACTTTTCAAAGACATTTGAAGCACGTGACCGAGAAGCACTGTTGGCAAATCCTCAGTAAGAGAAACGTACATTCCCCACCCCCACTGGATTTTTATCAATGCAAACAAAAAAGAATTTTAGTGTTTCTGTACTAAATTATAACTAAATTATATGGCATTATAAAACAAACATTTAATGCTCAATAAATTAAATAACATTAATTACGTTAATCATGTCTTTACATCAATTTTTATTTAACGTCAAGAAATTAATATCCAAAAAAGTAGTTTCAAGTTTCAAAAGGTTGGGTTACGTTGTATTATATGTGATGCTGATGGATGTTGTATGAGGGAGGCAGTTGTATGGGTATTTTTTTGTAATAAAGACCCACGATCTTGAAATCTTGCACCGTGAAATCTGGGAATTGTGATAATTGTGGAGTAGAGGTAGCAATAGAACATGTAATACTTAAATGTATAAACAAAACATTTATCGTTAAGCATTGATTGTTATATACAGTGAACGGCATCAATGGTGGAGAAGGCCTGGGGCCTGATGTATAAACGTTGCGTACGCACAAAATGGGCATAGAAATATACGTACGCATTTTTCCATGCAAATATCGGGATTTATAAAAAATAAACTTGACGTAAATAAGCGCGCACCGTACGAATGCTCTTGACCGTGCGTACGCACTCTTTTAGAAAAGTATGTGTTTTGGCGACACCAACTGTCCTAAATAGCAATAGCTATTTAAAATGAAAAACTTCTAAATGATCCTATTACATAACCCAATAAATCAAATTGTATCAACCTGAATTATCATTTTTAGCATTCTTAACCAGGTGCAAATACTTTAAATTTACTCATTTGTTTTAATGAATGGGCTATAAAAAGGTATGTGCGTATATAACTTATCATCATAATGGATGCTCTAGCGCTGTTAGAAGACCTTGCTAATGACGCTCTACGGAGGGAGCGTGTTTTCAGAGACCGTGAAGATTTCCTTGCTCATGATGATGATTGGCTCATGAGCCGATTTCGATTTCCAAGAGCCATCCTCTTGGAATTGTGTTCTGAATTACGGCCAGTATTGGAAAGACCGTCGCGGAGAAACCATGCTCTGTGTGTTCCTGTGCAAGTATTGACCACATTAGGCCACTTGGCCACTGGTACTTTCCAGCGAGAGTTGGCAGACCGATCGGGTATGTCGCAGTCATCCCTGAGCCGTGTCATGCCATATGTATGGGATGCCATAGTGGGGATGGCACCCCGATACATCCGTTTTCCTTACACGCAAGCTGAACAGGCCAACATCAAAATGCAATTTGCAGCAATCGCCGGTTTTCCCAATGTAATTGGTGCTATTGACTGCACTCATGTTGCAATAAAGGCACCATCTGAGAATGAATTTGCTTTTGTTAACCGAATTATTGGTGGTATTAATATGCAGGGAGATCATACATATTCAAAATGGGCGGTCTTAACCTCCAAATATGGTTATTTCGGGAGGAGATTTGGGTAAGCAATAAGCACGTGCACCTGCGCACAATATTCAGATCATTTTGATTTATAAAGCGAACCTTGCGCAGGTTCTGGCATACGTACGGTTTTATGAATCTGAAAACTTTTGTGCGTACGCAAATTCTGCCTTATGTATGTATGCACACTTTAAGGATTACATCTACGCAAAGTTTTAAACATGAGGCCCCTGGTGTTATGGCAAAGAAAGTAAGTGACAGAAAGACACATGTGACGGATGTACATATACATATATACATTATTTTGAATCGTGACCGGTTTTGGGGACTTTTATTTTGACGGGTGTTCTGTGTTTTCTTGCTTGTTTTCGGGAGATCGCGAGAGAGAGACGAAAGAGAGCGTGGTGTCTGAGTGCGTCACGGAAGAAAGAGTGTGGTGTCGTGTTCGAAAAGCAGTTTGGTAAGGTGCTTCAGTGGAAGATTATCACGGCTAAAGTTGAACAAAGGACGACTGCACTGGCTGTGAAAGTGTCAGACCGGACTGTGATCTGTGCTTCGTCGTGCAAAGGTTTTTTTAGTCTCTAGCTGCTAGAGTGACGCAGTTAGAGTGTAGGCCACTGAAGCTGTGAGTACGTTTTGAGTGCAAATATCGCTGTAGTTTGCAAACGTTTCCTGCCTGTCTTTAGTTTTTGTTTGGCATTTTGCGATTCTTACATTTTTGCGAGTGAGAAATCGTGTCGGAGACTAACTACTGCGCTGCTCACGCGTTTTCCCTACTCTTCTGCTCGTGATCGAGCACGTGAGACTGAAATGGCTGCTGGATGATATAATACAGAACGACAAAAATTTGATTTCAAAAATAGTTTTTTTATATACCCTGCCATCTAAGTGACATCTCTCTTTGATTCATCTCAAGGTTATATTTTGTTCTTACTTATACACTTTTATTTGGAAATTTTCAAGAAACTGAGTCAATGTATAAATATTTTTATTCCTTGGAAGTCAACGCCTGATATTTTAAAACCTCCGTTCAACGCAACGTATTTCAACGCACCCCACGCCGTGACAACGCAGCCTAAATATTTTTGAGGGTTGATATTTTTCTCTTTTTCATGTTTTTTACATCTGAACTGAAAGTGTGAACTGTGGTGAGTGAAGTGAGCCAGAAAACAATCTGAACTGTGAGTACAACTGTGAGTAAACAGTTAAAAGGACTGCTCATATAAGTGTTTATTCTGCTGAAAGAGTAACATTGTGTATGTTTTGATTTTCATCACTTTTGGGATTTACCAGTTGTTAAATTGCGGTTCAAGAATTTGTCATAAGGGCGAATGAAAAAGTGAATTGTAAAGGAATTTAATTTTCTTTTCCTTTAAACGGTTTGTTATAAGGTATCTTAATTCAAGCTGTTCTATTGTTGAATTTGGAGGTTATTGTGAGAAATTTAAGAAGTATTGTGAGACTGCAAATTTATTTACATTTTTTTTTTAATTGGTTTAAACAAATAAGACGCATAAGCTCAACTAAAAATAAATTGTTAATTTTTTTGTATACTTATTGGTAGTGTATTTTTCTTTGGGGCTGTCAGGAAGTAGGGGGGTCTCTCTTGCTTTATTAGATTCAGAGAGGAGGGCACATTGTAGACTAAGTCTCACATATGTAATCTATCTTCAGGAAGCCACCGTGTATAACAGACTGAAACTGAAGCCTCACCTTACTGTTTCTTTAGTGTTTTCGACACAATAAGGTGAGCAATCTCATACACCCATTTGTGTGTAAGGAGGAAAATTTGAGAAGTGAAGACAAAGATCCTTTGCATATTCAAATTTCCACAGCAGCTCTAATTGACAGTCCCCTACAAAATAAGCAGGAAATATTCCTGCGTCACACACAGCACAGACATTTCAGCCGCATTTCTCTGCCAAAGAGCCCATTAGCCAGAACAAAAAAAGTCAGTAAAAGACTCCAAGAACAGCTGAAAAAGTCGCTAGATTTGTCGCTAGTCGCAAGGATACAAAAAAGTCACTAGACGGTCTGAAAAGTCGCTATATCTAACAACAAAGTTGCTAATTTGGCTTTGACCTGTGTCAAGAGACTGAGGTTCATTTCTCTAACTTGGCCCTCACCATTAGCCCTATCCTCCATTTTGTGCATTCACATGAGGGAATTGGCATCCCAGTTTTCTTTTGAACTCTCTTTGGGTTAGGACTTTAGTGAAGGGATTTATACCACTTCAGCCAAAGTGTGGTTGGACCTGCACTTACACATCGAGGGCTTGAGAAAGGATTTAGATGTGTATGTGTGTGACCCAAATGTCCTATACTACACATGTCAAACAAACCACAAATATGTAATTTTGCCTTTATGCAAGCAAAGTATCAATGTTTAAACTTGTTCAAACTTGAAGTGGGATAACTGGTAAAAACAAAATTATGAGAAACAGCTTAAACCAGCTTGCATGCTAAAGACAATTTGAGCTAGTCATAATGGAGTCATGATGGAATGTACAGTAAGGTGCACATCAATTATGCTTACATACCTCTTTAAGATTGCAGTCTCACATGTTCAACATCTCCTTGGCAGTCAACGTTGGTAGCTTAGGTCACCTAATACAGTTGCAGTTACAGATGTGTACAGACATTACAACATGTCTTGAAAGATTGATCCCATGGCAAATCTCTTGTTTTTCATTCTCCTGATACAATGGTAATGATGTAGGGAATGGTCTAAAATCATTGAAGTGTGTGTGGGTATGCATGAACACTTAAGCTAGCTCAAAGTACAGCCTCCTGCTGCTCTAACAAATCTCATCTGCCTCAATTACTGAGCACCAAATCTGTCTTACGATGATCTATTTAATGTAACATTATACTCACAAACTGCATGCACAATCATTATTGTCTGATTCTAACTATGTTTTAAAATAATTATGTGCTCCTACTGTGAAAGTCAACTTTTTGGAAGGTGTTTTGACATAAATCTGAGCATGAAAGTTGGGGATATTTTTTTGTGACGTGTAAGTGGTTTGTTACGTTAAGCCAGCTGTTTGACTTAGATAAGTTTATTCTGATTTTAGTCTCTTTGTTTAGACGACAACAGCATGCCTCTTGAATGATATGACCCCTTTAAGACGTTATATCACACGGCGCCTTTATTTTCAGTTTGACTGCATTGCTCTATTGTTGTTTTCCCCATCCTCTGCCTTGTTGTGTGCCTAAAACATCATCGTGAGTAAGTGTCAATGTTTAATACTTTAAAATTGTAATTGGGTGTGTTTTAAATGTGACATTGCATTGAGTTTTGGTAATAAGAGCAGCTCTATTTCAGGATGAATTTCTCAACACAAGTGCCTTTATCATAACCACTGATTTATGCTTAATGTTTAAATGTAAAAACTGCTAGCAATCCTGTCAACATGCATTGTATTCATCTAGAACAGAACTAAAATGGCTTTGCTTGTTCACAAACCAAATTTTTTTTATATAATTATATAAATATAATACATTTTTATATAGACCTACCCTTTTTACATGATGGCAAATAGCATTCCTGGTGTCCTCTTCTAGTCTTCCTAGGCCTGTTTTTAGAGGTGGTGGCGGCATATTTTATGCGTTCTTACCAACACCCTGATCATAGTATCATGATAGGTGACACAAAATATCTTCAGTGGTCAAAAATGCGCATACACATTTTTAATACACATTTTGATTTAGTTCTTTATTTAGTATAGGTTTTTCTTTTTATTTACGTTAATTCCTTTATGCAGATGCAGAGGTACTTCATTTAACAATGTTTTGGTACATTTAATAACTACAATTAAAAGTCACAAAGAGAGATCAATTTTGTTTTTCATCATTTTCAGACATTTCAGGTGAACATTTATGGGCACATCATTAATTATCTGGTAGTATGTACAAAAAGGTTAAATTGCAATTAAGGTCTTACTATCAATTCACACATAAACATGACCGTTAATAACCATTACACTTTAGATACCATTTATGCCTATAGTCTCTTTTTATTTAGCATACTTATTATTATTAAAACGTTGTGTGCATTGGGTTCTGAATTTCAAGGAAGTGGTATTTTAGGAAGTGGAAGATGCAAGAAAAAGGTAGCTCCCCTTTTTGACTAGATGGGTGAATTGGAGAACATTTCTTTTTTCAGTAATAAGATAAATCCAACTTTCTAGTTTTCCCATCACTTGTTCTGTTCTTCTCCTTTGAGTAATTTCTGCCATGCTGTATTGAAATAGATGACAAAGCCTGCCAGTTTATGTACACCTGAGAGCTTTCTTTGCTACTGCATTCTGTGTTTAGCAAAGTGGAACATTTTCTCATAAAACTTCATCTCACTTCATCTGCCCCCTTGATGCTCTCTCACGCTCCCTCTCTTATGGTCCCAGAGGTCCCTCACTACATGGTTGAGCTACTTTGCTTTACAGAAGCTATTAAACACCCTTTTGTTCAAATTGATTAACGGCAAGGACATCATTAATTGAAAAATATGCAGCGAGTTTAAAGTGAGAGAGTCAGAGTAGATCGTTACGTTCCAAGAAAGCTAATAATCCATAAATATGGATGGATAGCACCCAAGTAATGAATCGTTGAATGATTTTTTTCAAGAACGATCATGACCTGGGTGACCTTTGCCGAGGTCACTGGTAGATTATAGAGATTTAAATTATTGGTAATACCCTCATAACCCTATTAGCTCCATGTCACAGCTCAAAGACACTATGGCCTGTTAGCCTGATTAAAACCAATTACTGTTGAAAACTTGAAGTAAACCAGAGCCGGCACAACATTCAATACATTCCCTTTCTTTCTGTCTGTCATATGAGGATATGAAGGAGGTGATTAAGAGAGTGTTCTGCCCCTTCATCTAAAATGTTCATTCAGAACCTTCTCTTCAAACAAAATTAATGTAATTAGGCCATAGAGGTCAGCACCTTGTGAAATTCTTCAAAGTTATAACATTTATTTTGGACGAAATTTGGGGTGACAGTACAGGACTGCACTAAACCACACCTGGTTACCTTTAGGTAAACCAAACACTCACTAAGTGAGAGGGATTTGCTTAAAGGTGCCATGTTTCTTTAGATGGGAGTCACCGAATACACACAAGAAATAAATAAATGAAAGGAAGGCCAGGAATTTTTACTATGTTTTTGGTCATGGAATGGATAGTGAGCGTGAGTAATGGAATGTTAGGATGTCATTTCAAGCAATTTACACTGTTAAAAATTACACAATACCATCAATGAGAATCAATTAAAAGTGCCATAGCATGTCCCTTTTAAATCATTTGTAATAAATATTTGACCCCTTTAGAGTCTAGACTATCCTGATTATTACCTTTAAAAGACAGGGGTGTCCTTCATAACTCTGGTGGATTTCTGCGAAAAAAAATTTCAGAGAACGTTCAATGACGCTTTCAGTTTTTTAATATGCAGTATAAATATACTCCATAAAAATGGCTCTGTATTAGCAGTTTTTCTGTTTGGTTAGAGGGCAATGCTATGGCAACTGAGACATTTTGAGCACCCCCCCCCCTCCAACCCGAAACCAACCTGAAAATGTCTTGAGGCATGCTTTGATGAGGGAACAATGCAAAACATGCAAAAATGTCTGAAAAAAAGTTTACACCATAGTGCATCTTTAAAGTTTTTTGACATATACTAATTAGTAATTCAAATATAAAAAATGGGTGCATTCTACCTACATGAACTAATTCTCAACAGTAGTAACATATTAACTGCAACATTAAAACATTAAGCAAAATGCAACCACAAAATAGTACCTTTGCCAACCCCAAAGAGCACATGTCAACATCCTGGGAAGATTTGCTGAAGCAACCTTTTTACATCACCTTCTTGATTCGTTGAGCTTCATGTAAATATCTATTTAACTTGTTATCGATATTACAAAGTTGTTTCATGTTCAAATCTATCTGGAGATTAGGAACATGTACAAAACCTCTGCCCAAATTCATGAAAGTTTTGCCAGTTAGTGATTGAACTTGAGCAAGTGATGTAAGGGAGCATAAGCTGGGGTATTTACAGTGGAAGGTGTAAAAGGGGGAGAGAAATACCAGAACAGCTGTCAAATTATTGCATAGTTTCTTAAAAAACAATAAACTAAATTTGTTCATTTTTACTCACCATTACTGACATTTGACAATTATTTGTGCTACTATTTTCAATAGCATATATACAAATAAACTAGATTAATTAAAATGAACTTCTAAAAATAATCAATAGATGTTCAGATACTGGGTGTGTACATAGTCAACTGTTGCACTACCATCCATTAAATCCTGATTTTTGAAGAAAAAAAAAGATTTTTTTTTACTTGAAAAAAAAACATTCAATTATGCAATATATGAAAACTCTAATATATAATTTTTAATGAAAACTATTAAATGAAAAATATAATAAGTGTGTTTTACAAAGTATTAAGTTGAACTAATATAACTCCTACCACCCACCAGCTTGTTGAACTCACTAACTTATCCAAAGAGCTTCTCCTGCTCTTTTCCTTTCTGAGCAGAAAACTTTTTCAAAGACTGCAATCTCTAGGTCATCTTGCAAAAAAGGAAACCTTCATTATCAGCTGACAATCCACTGACCTCAGCACCACACACACTGTAGGACTTGACAACACTTATCCCAGCTCCATCGGACTAGACACTGCATGAGAGAAGCACTTGAAAATGTAACCCAGCTCTTTTCTCTGCCTTTAACAAATAGCCCCAGTATCATGAAATGCTCTTTGTACTGTATCAGCAAATTTGTTTAACTGATAGACTCAAGAAGTGCCTCATACAGAAGCATAATACCACCCTCTCTTGTTAATGACATATCACTTCAACACTCAAAAAGCACAAGAATCTCTTATTTTTTACTGAAATATTAGTTATTCATTCAGAGATTTAAAAAACCCCAACAAAAATAGATCATCACGTTAAAAAGGTATGACTGTCAAGACTCCTGGCTGATCAGCTGGTTCTAGCTGTTTGGCTTGTTTGTATTAGCCACATGTACCTTTGTTTGTGCTCCTAATTGTTTCTTTCCACCCCTTTGTTCTCATTCAGTTAATTGATTTGTTTCACCTTTGATCATTTTCTCCTCATTAGCTTCCCTATTTATTCCCTTTGTTAGTGCTGTTCAGTGAGAGATTGTTGTTTGCTTCCGACCCGGCAACATCAAATATAGGTGAACTGTATGTTTGTAGCTAACATTTTTCTGTGTGACTCCAGGACTCTCTCCCTACCTTCTCAGCCTTTTGGTGTGGTCCCTGGCTTGCCCAATGTCTTTGCTCTGTGCTGCCTGACATTATGAGGTTCTGGACACTGGCCTGGTTCTGACCATTCCACCTGTCTCAGTGTCTACTGGCCAGTCTATTTTTTGTTCCTGGTTATTTCCAGTCATTTTCCCTCAACTTATCCAGCCAAGTCTGCGAGTATTTGTGTTTCCATTTTTTGGACTAAATAGTTTTTTTGCGTTTCCCCCTTGAGACTGAGACATTGCCGTCAGTGGAATTTTCTTTTTGTCTATGCACTGATTTGTCTGATTTTTTGTTTACAATAATAAATTATTGGCTTCACCTGCTTTTGGGTTTTCTGCCTGCCTACCGGCCCTGACAACTTGTTCCTAAAATAATTAAAGTAGTCACTCAACCTTTTGTCAGTGAAAAAATTATATGGCATTACCATTGATATTTGGCAGCAAAAAATAGTTCAGAATGTTTTTTACAAGATTATTTCATCTAGCAAAAGTTCATCTCGCAAATGGAGCAGTTAGTCAAAATCATCAAGATTTCCAGGAAAATTCACAACCAGTTCACATTAACTTCAAATAAACCCCATGTTTCACCCAAAGTACACCAAGTGTAAAAGTTTAGTATCATGTAATCTAAACAGTAAAGCATGTAAGGCACACAGTAAAATCTAGACTGCTAATATAACACAGAGTGCCTCAAACTGAACCATAAACATGTATTAAGTTAAACTCTTATTTTGCATAGTAGTGTAATAGTAAATAGAAAATATATAAATATGACATAAAATATAGAAATACATAGTAAATATAGTTGTTAGGGTGTTTTATAGTCCAGTTTAAATATTTGCTACAAAGTAGAAGTTTTTGGTGAAGAATTGGCAGTTTAGAACATAATCTCGTAGATATTTGAACTCAGTTAGGGTTTTTTGCACTCCATTTGGAGTTTATTTGGTCCTACTCTTGAAAGAGTTAATTTTACTCCCATGGTTTTACTGTGTATTGTTTTTTTAGCTGTTTACCACCGAACAAGTCTACATTAATTTCTCAAGAACATTGATGACTTCCAACAGATCTAGACAGATAGCCATTTTATTAAACAGCATCTCTAAGAAAAAAAGGTGAATTAATGTATATCTAAGTAATATTTCCTATCATATGTGTTGCTTTGTACAACCTGAGTAGGTGTCCTCCCTGATGCAGTGATGCAGCTGGGGGTATTTCCTCTCTAAGCGATCAAGCAACAGTCTGTTACAGTCATTACAAAAACATGGTTCATTTCGACATGTTTCCTCCTTTTAGCTTCTGAGATCATGTTGTGGTCTCTGTTCCAAATGAAGCACAGTACCAAGGACATCCATAAATGATCCTCAGCATAAGAGTCTGTGGAGAAATTACATCACTGAACTCCAAAAACCATCACAGATCTTCACAAACTGCTCGGATTCAAGGCTCAGATTCACTGGGTAACATCTACACCCAGTGGCCTGCTGAGGCGATGAGTACTTTGAACCCATGTGTCTAGTGAAGCGAGCTTTTTCAAACCTGAGCAGGTACCCTCCAGAGCACTGCGTTGAGGGGGTATGCTACACATGCTACATAAAGCTAAAGATTTATCTGCTAAATGTAAGGATATTGATAAAAAATTGATTGCCAATAAGTGTAAGCTTTTTAGAAAACGGCAATCTCACCAAACTCATAGAGCATTATTTGTTGCTATAAACACACTGACCAAAAAAAAAATTCTGGAAAATTCTCAAATGAGAAAAGGGTAGGCAATTTATTTTTGTAAAGCACATTTTGTATATAATAATATAATCATTTAGCATTTTAATAAAATTCAAATATGAACTATTTACCAGTTGAACATTCAGTGACTTAGCACATGAAAACCCAGCAGTAAATGCATTTTACATAAGTGGGAAAAAGAGCAGAGAGAACCTCAAGGGAACCCCAACACTCCTCCACTCGAGGGCTTGTCTGGAGCTGAGTGATAGCCAACAACTGTTACTCTGTCGCAGCAAGAGCCTTTCCTTGCCAAAACTCCCCTCAAATACCTGATATCATGCCAGCCAATTACGAAGCAATCCAGCAAGCATAGAACGTAGTCTAGCATCAGCAGTAATTCTGCCAAATGATTAACATGGGGACAATGAAGTGAGACAGCAGGCCCTGGAGCACTGAATCCCGGCTGGAAAACTCTTCTCTAATGGCCAAGAAGTCTCAGAAGAGAGCCTACAGGAGGACTAATAATTATAACGCGTGTATAGCTTTGTATTTCATTGATAACTCGTTAAAACTGTTAACCAGACTGTTGGAATAACCATGGTAGTGTATTTTTGTTTCTGGGTCAAGGTTCAATTTCAGCGTTATTTTTTTTTTGAAGCATTATTAAAAATAACTGAAGCCGACCAAAGTGCTGCATAATGTAAAAGGATAAACAGTCAAGACACACAATAAGATAAACTGGCAGAAAGAAAACATCTTAAATAAATACAAGATAGTAGTATTACCTAAGTAACCTAAAAAGATAAATATCATGTAAGAGCTGCTTCACATCACTGAGCTTTATAAAAAAATGTGTTACCATCAGTGGAGTGACCATGGAAAAGTGTAACGTTGCCATGTTTGTTTGGAGAATTCAAGCTGACTCATGCTAAGACAAATGAAGTCTGAATAGAGCAGACTGGCAAACTCCAAGGTAGAGAAACTTGCAGTAATCAACACACAAGAAAATTAAAACATGGATCACTGGTTACAGGGTTTTAAACAAAAGAATTGGTTTAAGTTTTGTGAGTAAGTGAACCTGAAAGAGCAGTCAACTACAAAATTGATTTGGTATTACAGTTTGAGGAGGCCATATATTCACATGTATTTAATTTAAATATATGCATTTAGCTGACTCTTTTACCAAGTGACTTATACCTGACAGAAACACATCTAGCAAATTTTGTTTTATTTTTCATCACAGCTTTACTGGCAGTTTACCTACTAATTTTTATTGTAACTTTTATCCATTGAAACATCTATTTATGTAATTATGAATCAAAAAAACTTTTTTTCCCTTTTTTATACAAATACTAAAGTGCCAGTGTCTCACATCACGGTGATGCAGTGGGTAGCACAGTCGTCTCACAACAAGGTCGCTGGTTCGAGCCTTAGCTGTGTCAGTTTGCATTTCTGTGTAGAGTTTGCATGTTCTTTCTGGATTTATTTTGGGTGCTCCAGTTTCTCCCACAAGTCCAAAGACATGCGGTATAAGTAAATTGGGTTAACAAAATTGTTCATAGTGTATGAACGTGAATGAGTGTGTGTGTGTGTGTGTGGATGTTTCCCAGTCATGGGTTGCGGCTGCGAGACACTTCATAAAACATATGCCAGATCGGTTGGCGGTTCATTTCGTTGTGACGACTCCCGAAAAAGGAACTAAGTTGACAAGAAGATGGGTGAAAGAATGGATGGAAAGGGCCAGTGTCATTATTTGGCCTTTTTAAAAGGTTTGGATTTGGTTTGAAGTTTTTTTTTTTACTTAGGTCTACAATTCCTAACAAAACAGTCAATTTACTGCATTGCAACAACATTTTAAGTAAAAATCAACCTGTCTAATATTTAAACAATTTTTACAGCCAAGGAGGTGAGCACTGTGCAGCCCAGCAGTTTAATCAAACTTGTCAACAGACAAATCAAGCAAAGCTTTGGGCTCCTGACTAGAAGAGGGCCCCTGAGGCCTGACCAAATTTTAATTTGTGCCCCATTAGTAACTAGTTTGCAAAGACACCAGTCTGGAGATGCTAATGCGCCACAATCACAAACCCCCCTTTAAGGGGCCTACTTTTCCCGCAGTTATCCATGACACATAAAAAATGATTTTCCGTATACAGAGCGGTTCATGCTGGTTGGAGGGCCACCTGTATTTTATATTTTTTTGCTTAGGACCCCAAGAGTGTGTTTTAATCATCTCTAGCAGCAGCACGCCAAATCACTTCTTCACTATTTGGATTGGCTAAATCTGTGTTCACTCTATTGATTGAGTCACTGTCAATCACAAACTGCCGGGGAGAACAAGACATTGATTTACCCTTTTAAGGTATTTGTTTTTTCTGTGATTTCACTATTTGTGATTTAAAATCTAATGCAGAGGTTGAACAAAGTTTTAAATGAACTGTTCACACGTTAGATCTGTTTTGTGCAAAATTATAACTTATTTAATATAGTCAATAATTTAATTCAAGGTGTACCCTAATTGTAGAAACATGATTATTGATAGAGCAGGTTTGAGAAAGTAGGCTTGTTAATCATAAACATTACTTAGACAACCAGTGAAATTTCCAAAAGTTTTAGAAGGTTTTTGGAGTAATTCTAACAGAAACAGCAGACACAACTATGTGTGAAATATTCAGAATCTACAGTGTTTAAAGTCAAGATGACATTATAATTATATTTACTTGTAATGATCAAAAGTTACTGGTGCTTCAACTAACGCTGAAACTTATTTAACTGCATTAACTGTACGGACATGTATTCTACTTTACAAGATCTTTAAAGTGATACCCTCACAGAAAACATTTGAAAGTAGGCAACTATTAAAATTTCATAGTTTCATCTCTTCAATACCAAATTACTATCATCAAACTCCATTCCCGAATTTAACCGGTCCATATTTAATTTAAAATTTGACTCTGGTTTAAACTCAGACAAGCTTTAGATTAAAGCAAATGGTGATACAAAAGCATCAACAGAAATACACACTTTCCCACTGTCTTCTGTGCTAATTCTAGCAAGGGAACTAGTTAAAATCACTCATCACCTGTAAACCTCACAGTGGGGGGAACGTTCCAGCAAAACGATGCTGTGAATAGATTGTTGGTTCTATTAAAGATGTCACACGTACATGTCACTTATGCACTCTGAGACCACTTAAAACAAATGTTGTTTTTTTACATGACAGCCACATGCCCTTCCAAAAAATTATTTTTCTTTATCTTCATGTACCAGCATTCCCTGCAGAGACCCAGGAGCTTGCCCTGGGAGCACAGAAATAATGTTGTTCTTACCATAGCCAAGGGCACAATGCCTGCCAGATCTTTTTGAGCCAGGTAGATGAGTGTTTCTGTTTCCTCAGCGCTTGGCCGAATGCCTGGGTATTCCACTGCCCAAGTGATGGACCTGCTTCCCACCATACTGCCACCGCCATCCACCTCCAGATCCACCTGAAGCACTCTCTGCCAGCCTGGTTCCAAGCTGGAGTTGAGACAAAAAGACAGGAACCAAGATTAGATTTGAAACATTCAAGGTGCTGCGAGAGAGGCGAAGAGTCGAACTGTGTATGGAGAAGAGTGTAGTGTTGCGAGATCCTCAGTATTTAAATAAAATATTTACACAAAAAAAACCTGCTGAGGGGTCTGAAAAGTTCAACTGTAAGTTGGCAACACTGGAACATTGTTGTTGTTTTTTTTATTTTTATATAATAATTGTTTTTGCATCTCAGACCCTTGGTTTCTTTTTTTCGTGACTACTCTATACTTTAATCATAGCAAGTGCTTTAAAATAAAACATACCAATCATTAATGCTGTGTATATATAATCCATTATAGAACATTTGTGTCATGAACAAAAGTATTGTTTAAAGATGTTGTATCATGTAACTTTTTCCCTCATCAAACACATGCCTCAAGTTATTTTTTGATCGGTTCATACATGGTTCCGTAATACTATTTTCTTTTTCTGGGAACTCAAATTGGCTTGCAGACCATAGCAATGTCCATTTTTCATTTCAACGTACACTAACCAATCAGATGAACTGGTGATGCAGATCAGTGAAGAGCATACTTGCTGTCTGATATTGAGAGCCAATTGTAACCAACAATAAACTAAAAGAAAGTGTGTTTTTGGATGTCCCAGACCAAAAAATTTTAGTTTTTTTTGGCTTAGCAAAAGATGAATGCATTTATTGGGAAATGTGAGAATTTTCTTTGTTGCAAATACTAAAACCCAGCAGGGGGCAATGGGGGGAACAGAGGGTCCATGGCACATTCTGTGGAGCACAACTATTTGAGGTGATTCAAAGACATTGTTTACAATAAATACTGCCTTTTTATGGGGTACAGTGATAGTCTAGAGGGGTTAAATTAGTAAATAATTGAATTAAAAGGGGCATAAAATGGCACCTTAAAACTAAATCTTTAATTACATTTTATTAAAATACATTTCTCAATGGGGTGTTCACTTTACACTCACTTCAGACAAAGACTGTGATGTAACAAGAGGCAAATTTGTACATCTGAAGACATACAAGACTCTTCAGAATTACTGTCATGAGCAGATAGAATGAGAGAAGAACTGCAGGAGAGGAAGAGAAAAAAAAGAGAAAGCGGAAGATCCTAAAAGAACAACTGGGAGCAGAGCACGGCTTAAAGAGAGTATATGTTAAAAGAAGAGTCGGGTGGAAAAACCCAACAGAGGGGAAAAGTAATGGTTGCGCTTGAAAATGAAGTGATATAAAGAGACAGCGAACAGATGGAAGAACGAAATAAGAAACTGCAGAGGCCCAAAGAAATAAAGACAGAGAGATGAGGAAAAAGACTGAAAAAATGTTCTGCCTGAGGTGAACATCGCCTTGAGTCACATTGAATGCAATAAAGTTGATAAACACCAAATCTTTTTTTCTCTTCAAAATAATTTTTCTTCATCCTTTCAGCAATGACAATGTGTACATGTGTTGAGAAACTACATTTGATTGTTATATTCCTTAGCAAATCATATTCTGTAGTTTTCTGGAGAAAAAAAAAGCAAGAAAACCTAAAATAATGGCTAGTCTCTCTCTCTGTCATGGGCTTCATGCAGGTTCCTACCTTGTTGAGTTTAAAATTATCACAAGAATGAAAATGCACTGCCCAGAACTGCATTGTGACTGATGGCCAGTGCCAAGAGTTTAAATCCTCCTTAATCTACTTAAGTCTTTGTTGTTTGTTTAAAGGAAAGGGGTTTACTCTCCACTATTTGTCAGGTAAAAGCTCAAAACAACTTTGATATTATTAAAATCAGGAGAAGACTATATTCTTCTCAGGATGCTTTCACAACATTACTTTCCAGAGATGCACAAGCCTGCCTTTTCTCAATACTTGTGTTTTTAGAGGTGGAAAAGTAAAATAAAAAAAACACAAGTGAAAATGTACTTGAGTACAAGTGAAGTTACCAAATCACAAATCAACTCAAGTATTTTACTCAAGTAATTGTAAGTAATTGAGTATTGAACAACTTGTATTCACAGTAGAGATGGGGACTGGATTCTATTGTATGAAATACTTTAAATTAGCTTAAATTTTGATTTTATTAGTAAGCTAATTCAAAATTGTAACAATTTAACATGAGATAAAAAAAAACCTTTCTAAAATATTTCAATGCTCTGATCCTGGATGAAAATAAAACCATCTTATATAAATGTATTTATTATTTTGTTATTAATGACATGGTTTGGTATGTAACGATTCATATTTCCCAAACCTCATACTGTCTGCCTGAAATTGAATTTGAAACTAGATTAAATTATTTCACAGGTATTCTTTTTTCTAATTATTAACAGGGCAGAAATTTGGTTTAAGTCAAGAAGGGTAGGTGAAACATCTTTGCAGCTTTGCTGTTCCCATCTTTTGATCAATTGCTTTGCATTTTTTAAGTTTTAAATTAAATTTAAATAACCTTTATTGCTATGTGTAATGTAGCTTTAAGTTTGAGGAACACCCAGTTAAAGTTTTAAATGTGAAAGTATTTTGTGAATCAAATTATTTAAATAAAGAACGAGTCGAGAGGAAACATGAAGTGAGGAGGGTATGGTATGGCTAGCCTTTCACACAGTTTAGCAAGCAGGAGAATAAAAGGTATTCGAATGCTGCTGGTGAACCCCTGAAATTCTATATGTTCTCTAAATATGTGGAAATAGTTTACACACAAACATTTTGATTGATAGATAGATTGATTTATTGATAAATTGATTGTCAGAGGAAGCTACACTAGACTAAAATGAATACATGTATTGTGTGGACATATATGGAATAATACACAAGAAAAACATTTGAGTGTATTCAAAGGGAAGAAGTAAAACTTTTAACACTAAATATCTGTGAAAGCATTTTTAAAGTTAGTCTGACATCAAACATGTAGAAGATCATACTCTACTCTTGTTTTATGTGAATCCATAAACATGCTGGGGGTATCAGAGCTAATAAAATATTAGATAAAATAATATAAAAAAGGAATGCAATTTTAAAAATAATTTACTTTGGGTCGTTCTTCCTCCACTGCCTGTAAGAAATGCCTGTCTAAATGAATCAATTTATGAAAGATGACAAAATATAAAGTTAACTCACAGGAACAGATTTTGCACTCAGTGAAAAAGAAGCATTTAAATTCACTAATTCAGACAATTCTAATCTAGGAGACCAATTTATCTGCTCATTTAAAAGAATCTGAATAATTTTAAGCTTTTTATTAACAGGTGCAATGTAGCCACAGGGGTTTCAAGCCAGTGACTTCTGTGCTGGTCCCAAGCCCGGATAAATAGAGAGGGTTGCGTCAGGAAGGGCATTCAGCATAAAACATGCCAAAACCAAATATGCAAGTCATCAATTCAATTTCCATACCGGATCGGTCGAGGCCCGGGTTAACAACGACCGCCACCGGTGCTGTTGACCTACAAGGTGCCGGTGGAAATTGGACTACTGTTGGTCAAAGAAAGAGAGGAGGGAGAAGGATTCGTAGGCAGAGAGAGAAGAGGAAAGACAAGAGTATAGGTCTGAGAATAGGGACTCTCAACAATGGTGCAATGACCAGGAAAGGTAGAGAGCTGGCGGAGATGATGGAGAGAAGGAAGGTAGATATTCTGTGTGTGCAGGAGACCAGGTGGAAGGGTAGCAAAGTGCGTAGTATTGGAGGGGGATACAAACTGTTTTACTATGGTGAGGATAGGAAGAGAAATGGGGTAGGAGTGATCCTGAAGGAGGAGTTTGTGAGGAATGTTTTAGAGGTGAAAAGAGTGTCTGACAGGGTGATCAGTTTGAAGTTAGAGATTGAAGGGGTGATGTTGAATGTAGTGAGTGGTTATTCTCCACAAGTAGGCTGTAAGCTGGAAGAAAAGGAGAGATTCTGGAGTGAGTTAGATGAGGTGATGGAGAGTATTCCCAGAAGGGAGAGAGTAGTGGTGGGAGCAGACTTCAACGGTCATGTGGGCGAGGGCAACACAAGTGATGAGGAAGTGATGGGCAGGTTTGGTGTTAAGGAGAGGAACCCAGAAGGACAGCTGGTGATGGACTTTGCCAAGAGGATGGAAATGGCTGTAGTTAACACTTATTTTCAGAAGAGGGAGGAACAAGAGTGGTGGTAGTAGTACGCAGGTGGACTACATCCTAAGTAGACGAGCCAACCTGAGAGAGATCACTGACTGCAAAGTAGTGGTAGGAGAGAGTGTACCCAGATAGCATCGGATGGTGATGTGTAGGATGTTTCTGGTGGTCAGGAAGAAGAGGGGAGGAAAGATGGAAAAGAAGACCAAGTGGTAGAAGTTGAAAAAGGAAGACGGTTGTGAGGAATTCAGACAGAAGCTGAGACAGGCTTTGGGTGGCCAGGAAGAGCTTCCAGAGGACTGGGAAACTACAGTAGAAGTGATCAGGGAGACAGGTAGGAAGGTGCTAGGTGTGTCAGCAGGAAGAAGAAAAGAAGATAAGGAAACATGGTGGTGGAATGAGGAAGTACAGGACATAATCAAGAGGAAGAGGCTAGCTAAAAAGAAGTGGGACATCGAAAGGACTGAAGAAAGTAGACAGGACTACAAAGAAACACAGCGCAGGGTGAAGAGGGAGGTGGCAAAGGCCAAACAGAAGGCATATGATGAGTTGTATGCCAGGTTAGACACGAGGGAAGGTGAGAAGGAATTGTACAGATTAGCGAGACAGAGAGACAGAGATGGGAAGGATGTGCAACAGATAAGGGTGATTAAAGATAGAGATGGAAGGGTTCTAACAAGTGAGGAGAGTGTGCAGAGAAGATGGAAGGAGTATTTTGAGGAGTTGATGAATGAGGAGAATGAGAGGGAAAGAAGGGGGGAAGAGGTGAACATTGTAGAGCAGGAAGTTGAAAAGATTAGAAAGGATGAGGTGAGGAAGGCTCTGAGGAGAATGAAGATTGGAAAAGCTGTTGGTCCAGATTACATCCCTGTGGAGGTGTGGAAGTGTCTAGGAGAGACAGCAGTGGAGTTCCTATCTAGGTTATTCAACAGGATTCTAGAGAGTGAGAAGATGCCTGAGGAATGGAGGACAAGTGTCCTAGTGCCAATCTTTAAGAACAAGGGTGATGTGCAGAGTTGTAACAACTACAGATCTATAAAGTTGATGAGCCACACAATGAAACTCTGGGAAAGAGTAGTGGAAGCTAGGCTAAGAAGGGAAGTGGATATTTGCAAGCAGCAGTTTGGCTTCATGCCCAGGAAGAGCACTACTGATGCAATTTTTGCTCTGAGAATGCTAATGGAGAAGTACAGAGATGGTCAGAAGGAGCTGCACTGCGTCTTTGTGGACTTAGAGAAAGCGTATGACAGGGTGCCGAGAGAGGAGCTATGGTCCTGTATGAGGATGTCAGGAGTGGCAGAGAAGTACGTCAGAGTAGTTCAGGATATGTATGAGAGGAGTACGACAACAGTGAGATGTGCTGTAGGTCAGACAGAGGAGTTCAAGGTGGAGGTGGGGCTACATCAAGGATCGGCTTTGAGTCCCTTCTTGTTTGCTATGGTGATGGACAGGTTGACAGATGAGGTCAGACAGGAATCTCCATGGACAATGATGTTTGCAGATGACATTGTAATCTGTAGTGAGAGTAGAGAGCAGGTGGAGGGACAGCTGGAAAGTTGGAGGTCTGCTCTAGAAAGAAGAGGAATGAAAGTCAGTCGTAGAAAGACAGAATACATGTGTTTGAACGAGAGGGAGGGAAGTAGAACAATGAGGTTACAGGGGGCTGAGGTCAAGAAGGTGGAGGAGTTTAGGTATTTGGGGTCAACAGTCCAGTGCGACGGGGAGTGCAGGCAGGTTGGAGTGGGTGGATAAAAGTGTCAGGGGTGTTGTTTGACAGAAGAGTGTCAGCAGGAATCAAAGGAAAGGTGTACAGAACAGTAGTGAGACCAGCTATGATGTATGGGTTAGAGACTGTAGCAGTGAGGAAGAGACACGAGGCAGAAATGGAAGTAGCAGAGATGAGGATGTTGAGGTTCAGTTTAGGAGTGACAAGGATGGACAAGATTAGGAACGAGCACATCAGAGGAACAGCTCAGGTTGGTTGTTTTGGAGACAGAGTCAGAGAAGCCAGATTGAGATGGTTTGGACATGTGCAGAGAAGGGATAGTAGTTATATTGGTAGAAGGATGTTGGAGATGGAACTGCCAGGCAAGAGGAAGGCCGAAGACAAGTTATATGGATGTGCTGAAGGAGGACATGAAGGTAATTGGTGCAAGAGTAGAGGATACTGAGGCCAGAGTTAGGTGGAAACAGATGATTTGCTGTGGCGACCCCTAAACTGGGAACAGCCGAGAGAAGAAGAAGAAGATTAACAGGTGCAATGAAAATGTTCAGATTATTGAGTTGTATATTGAAAAATACATTTACATTTGGTTTCCATAAAACATTGTTTTCAATGTACTGTTGGGCTTTAGTGACATTCAAATGGGGATGAAGAGGAAATAGTGAGTGAAAGCAGAAGCTTTTACATTCGAAGTGAAAACAAGCTTCTTGAATACACTCTTACAGATGAGTGAAAATTATACGCACTCCAAATCCGGACTCGTTACAGCTCCTCTATTTTGTGAAAGCACCTTTCACAGAAATGATCCTCTTTTCACAAGATTCAGACCCAGAGTGTGAAAAGAAACATTCAGGTTGTCAATCAGCAACCCAGTTTTTGGAAAAAAAAAATAAGTGCCTGAAATACAAATGAAAATGAAACAATTTTCAAATCAGATTTAATTAGCTGGTTCTTTTGCACCTCCAAACTTTTTTTCAACAATTATACTGAGTGTTATAAAGATCAGCTTACTCTGGGAGAATTCATATATTTTACTTTATTGCTATCTTATTTGAATTGCTATCTTAAAAAAATATCCCAATAATCTGCAAACATGTGTTTTGAGCTTCAGAATTCAGAATGTAAAAACATAAAAACTGTAGGATGAAAATTAAAATGTACATACTGAACAAACAGCATAAACCTGTATTAGTAAAAATATTTCAGTGTAAAACAAAAGCATACTGTCACCATTTTATAAATATAGGACAATCATCAATTTTATTAGAGTTGTATATATATATATGGTAAACACACCTATCGCTTTATTAGGTACACCTTTCTAGTACATGGTTGGGCCTTCTTTTGCCTTTATCCTTAGTGGCAAAGATTTGAAAAGGCATTTAAACATTCCTTAGAGAGTGTGCTCCATATTGACAGTACAGTCCCAAATTCAAACTCTACCATCTGAATGTGACAACAGAACTGAGACTCACCAGACAAAGGAGTAATTTTTAAATCTTCTATTTTAAAATCTTCTAAATCTTAATTTGGTGAGACTGTGTGAATTGTAGCATCTGTTTTATGTTCTTAGTCCCATCCGGCTCAAGATTGAAGGTGTTGTGCTTTCAGAGATGGTCTCTAGATCAGCCTTGACAGTCTCAGAGAACCTTGACCATGTCTACGTGCATAAATGTATTTAATTGCTGCCATGTGATTAGAAATGTGTGTTAACGAACAGTTGGACAGGTGTTCCTATTAAAGTGGCCAGTGAGTGTATAATGTACCATAAAATTACATTTTCGATTTCTACGCAAACAAACGTTTATTGTTGAGCTTTGTTAATATGTCAAAACAATCTGAAAAGATAAGAGCCACAAACATTAACACTACCTCTTACTGTATTACAATTAACATAGTTAAATTCAGGCAATAAAAATAAGAATAAGATGTAAAACAAGGGTAAAACTAAACCTGCAATCTGCTATATTGTCCCTCAGAAACATGAGGTGTGTTTACTCTTTTCTTATGTTGTAGTGTGTCATTTTAACAGCTCAACAGTGTGTAAACATGTGTAAATATGATGCTTGCATGTTTACTGTACAGAGCTGCAAAAACAACATCTGATTGATTATAACATTTGACGTGTGCTTGTATATATGTCTGGGGACCTGCAGAGGTATGCAAATAACAGAGGCATGGCAGCGAGTCAAGAAAGAACAGAAAGAAAACATTTAGTCAAAGGCTTCCATATTGCAACAAAACCAATTTCCAGTGTGAAAAGGAGAATTACAATCAGAACCAATTTCATATGTTTTGCTGTAAGATTCCAAATTCAACCAATTTTATCAATTATTTGTAGGTACTTATAACTATGTGGCCGGTCTCCTTCAGGAGTGGCAGTTTGAACAGTTGAACTTTTGAAAGCATATCACAGTAAAAACGTTTGACACAGCTTAAGATCATTTTTTTCTATAGACCAAGCATGTAAATAAACATTAATCATTAGCAATTTTTAATCAGTAAACATTCAATATATTTCTAATGCAAGTAACTTGAGTTTGACACAAAGTCTGTATGTGTATCAAACCACAGACACATTGTATGCTTTAGACAAGAATTAAACAATAGTCTATTCCTCAAGTTAAGACTTTGCACTTTTTCCTCTTTGAACTTCATTTTTAATGTATATTTTAAGGATATTACAGATAGTGTAGTACTAATTCAAAGCGTGTTAAAGTTATCTGGCAAGAAATGTATTGAAACAGCATTCAAAGAAGATTTAGGGGAAATGTCAGATGGACAGAGGGGGCACTAGTAAGCAACCCATGAACTTGGTATACTTTGAACATGAACCTTGGAACTCTTGAGTACAGACTGTATAAAAGTGAAGACACAGAGTTTGCAGCTAGACAGGGGAGATTCAGCAGCTTGTCTCCGGCACCAGAGACACCAGCTGATGATGGACAACCATAACTTTAAGCGAAGAAAAAAACAACAACAACAACAAACATTATTCTACAATGGTTGAGTAGTGTTTTGCTTTATGATGAAAAGTATGTTTTGCAATATATTTAAAAAGCAATTAATTAAAATATGTTTAATTGATTACTGACTATTGAGTTTTTTAATAGTTTTTTTCAAGACTTTGAGATGCAAAAGCTTTGACAAACAGACCACAAAGAAGTCTTCTGACCAATTGTTAAGCAATTAAATGCTTAGAATTTAGGGGCTATTTGACTTACTTAACCTAACCTGAGAATAATAAATAAACAGGTTAAAGGTGTAAAGAATGAATTAAACACCATCATTCAATGTCTCAGCCAAAACACCCTACAACTGACTGCTAGAGAATCTTCAAATCATTATTAAAAAGTCTACTAATCTGGACACTCAAGGTCACCTTACATCAATAACAAAAGAAACAATGAAGACAAAAGAAACAGCAGGAAAGTATCAATGTGTTTTGTCAAAACATCAGCCAATTAGAGGGGATAACCGCCAGGAAGTAAAAAAAAAACCTTTAACGCTTTCATCTGTACCCAGTGTAGCTCTTTCAGGACAGGAGTGATGTGGTTTAATCTGATCTTAGAGGTGATAACCCTAGCAGCAGAATTTTTGTACCAATTATAGATGATGGATTTTTGTTTCGGAGAGGCCAGTGCATTTTTGGCTAGTGTGTGAACAAGAGTTGAGGCAGAGTTTACAGGTGACTGAAAGGAGAGAGACTGATCAGAGATTACTCTTTAAGACAGTACAATAAATTGAATCAATACAGACTGAGGCAGGCCCGGAGGGACCAATTGAGAGAACTGGGAGAATTCCCACTGGGTTGCTCTGCCCTGACCATGTTGGGCCAGTAAGATTGGTCAGCTTTTTTTTATACAGAAAGAAATTGAATGCCGAACAAATTTTGTGCATAATAGGTATATTTAACATAAGCAAAATTAAAGAATAAAACAGTATATTGAAAAATATGACCATGCACATATTTCAGTACAATGCGATGTTGCATCTTTACTTTAAGTATAAAGCATACACTCATCCCATATCTTATTGGCTTGATTTGAAGGCACCTTAATATTTTATCCAAAAATCTGGTATTTTATGCATAAGCTCCTTGTGTATTAACATCTTTATGTCAATTACATTACTTTTCTGCACCAGTAACTTCATTACAGGTTATACTATTCATAATAAAACCCTAATCTCAGCAGTAGTATTATGTCAAATAAAATTATTAGAAGAGAGTGGTATGTTTTAAGATTAAAGAAAACTTGCATAGTTTGGCTTATGTAAACATATCTTAAATAAAAATGTAAAAAAATACATTCACAATAAAATCGGGGAGTGAGGACACCCGGGCTTAAGAGATTTGCACTGGTTAAGGAGCGGTTAGACTCAATAATGTTATTTTAGTTTTGTTGCAGAAAGTTACACAAAATTTGAGACAAATTTAAGGTCATTAAGCCAGGTAGAAAATGCTGCTGGAGGTAGACTGGAAACTGATTGCTTAGAGAAATACAGAGCTGACCAAGCACTGAACCCTGTGGCACACCAGACGCAACTAGAGAGGTTTTTTTTTTCAGCTGCACATACTATATGCAATTTAGAAGTATGCTTGCTCTGGGAAGAATTTAGCTGGACTAAATAAATAATCCTCTGTTCTGACACACGATAAAAGTAATACATTTCTTATCTAACAATAATAACCCCTATCACTAGAGGTGCAGCAATGTTGGCAGTTTCCATTTCTTCTGAAAAGAGGAAACGATGCTCTTTCCTCATGGTTTTAATTTGGCAGCAATTTCCAGCTCTTCGTCCCAGAGGAAGCTCCCACAGCAGACTAAGTAAGTCAGACGAACTCCTGGTAAGTCTGTTGGGACTATAATGAAATGCTACAGAGAGTTAAGTGACAAAGCAAATAAATTTCCTCTCTGAGGTGATTTATATCACCACCAGCTCTACATGCCTAGGTGTAATTGAAAGTGATGCCATTATCCAGCCATCAGAATAAATATTTATGTCCAAAGTGTGTTTTTTTTTTGTGTGGTTATGTGTTTATTCAATATATCTCACACTTTAATGTATTTAAATGTATTTCATGCCTTGTAAACAATAATAGGGCATGTGTTGTTTCTAAATAATGTATTGTAAATTAAAAATGGAACAAATTTATGAATTCCAAAGTGTTTAAATTTTTTTCCCAAGCTTTGACTTTATTTTTCCTTGCCCAAGTGCCACAATAAATCATGGAAACACATCATCAAGCACATACTGGGAATACATCATGAAATATGGCCCATGACCAGCCCAAGTGAGACATTAAAAAAATCACATTTGCCAGACACGGACCAAAATTGAATAACTGTTTACCCTCTCTTTTTTACATTGGTTACTTACAATTTAGGTAGGGGTGTGGGAAAGAGTGGGTCAATTCTCAAGAGTAATAAGATTTCTAAATTTGCATGCTGCTATTCATGCCTGAATAAAAAAATCTTTAGCAAGCTTTTTATGGAGCATACAGCTATCTATCAGGTCCACACAGACTTGTTGAAAAATGTTCAGTAGGAATTTTTTGTATCTAAGACCTCCGCCTTTTTGAGAAAACAATCTTTTATACATGCTGTACACAAGCGCAGTGATAAATACCTGTGACAGAAAGTGTGTTCAGATATAGTGCACATCAGGATTGACAGTAAGAAAAATAGACAGCTACATACATATTCAAACATCCCAGAGCCTGGGAGAAACTACTCTATTCTCTCCTCTCGCAGACCCCCTAAAGAGTGCAGGATGTACATGTGTGTACTGCTCCTGCATGACAAACACTGAGAGCAAAAGAGAAGCATGATGGACACAGAAGCCCTATGAAGTGACTTGAAGGAGCCCAGATATTATGAGCGTAAACTAGGTCAAAACCTCCAAACACATTTCAGGAAATGTTTGGAGAGACAAAAATTTAAATAGACTCATGGGTTTTTGCCCTCAGCCCATTACTGCCTGGGCTTCTTTCTTCTTTGAAAACAGTAAAAAAAAAAAAAAAACTTCCAAACTCAAAGTAATGTGACATATCCCACTGTGGGTTAGTCATAGGGAGGAGGGCAGCCTCACACTCACTCTTGAAGCCAATTAGGAATCCGCAATTGACCACCATGACCTTAAAAGAGAACACAAAATTTCCTGGGGGACAACAATGTTATCTTGTACAAACATTTTATGTTTTACACTTTACAGCATGATGAAGCAACCTGTTATAGACCAGTCTAAGATTAAATTAAAATTATTGTAAAGACAAATTTTTAACCAATCTGTGTTTTAGAAACCGCATTGAATTAATTGAAATACATCAAACAGAAAACAGACTTCTTTCTGATGTATTTTGTTAAATATAATAAGCAACGTTGCCCTTCAAGCTAGCAATAACAATTTATTGCATTTGCAATGAAATAGCCATTTTAAAAATTAATGTGCCATTACACAGTCACAATTTTACTCCATCATGCAAGAGTTTAGCAGATTGTAGAAGAAGAATAAAGTTGCATGCTATACTGCTATAGCTTAGTCTCAGAGGTGTTCAGTGTTTTGTGCTAATTTGTTTTTGTACTGAGTATTAACATAAGAAACCTTTACTCTCTACTAGAGTAAAGCTTTTATTGAATATATGTACTCTTTTATCTGGTATGTTTTAACTAACAATTACACGTGACTTTGTGTTTGACAAATCAGCCTCTTTATCTACATTGAAAATTCCAGAATAGTTTATTGGGCAAAGGAGGCAATGACAGTATCTGCAGGAAAGCAGAAAAAAACAGACCTGTTGTTTTTTGGGGCCTACAGGCAAAAAAGGGGTTAGCCAATTTGGAACACCTCCAGCAATAACTCGCAATCACAAAATAACGTGTAGTTAAATACAGGTGTTAAAAAAATTATTAATTTAGTTTAGTACAGCTGTAATTAATAAATATTTTGCTTATAGCTCATTATTTCCTTTGAGTTATATTTATTTCCTAGGAGTCAAAGAGACATTAGAATCTCCTCTGGCCAAAAGTACGGGATGCAATTTATGTACAGGTATGTGTGCTAAATGAGCCTACTCTTCCAAGCACAATTAGTGTAGGTTTATAACTTACATAACTTCAAAAACAGCATTTAGTGAAGTTGAATCAAATTACCCTGTATAATCAGACGACAAAGGTGAGAGTTCAGATTATTGCATTTTGCTCTAATTTTGGGTCTTTGTCAGGGTATAAGTCGATCAGAAGTTTTTCTACATGAACGATGAAAATTATTTGTTCAAAAGAGTTAAAAGAACAAAGCACCAAAATTAAAACTTTCCATCACTACTCATGGGACAACAGCCTTGTCGAACAATTCTTGTTCATTATGTTGTTTTCTGTCGCGATTTCTTGTTGAGAGGATGACCCATATCAAGTACCACCCAGCGGTCTATTATGTCTTGTTAACATCATCAAAATAGCCAGCTTCCATTGGTCGTTCTCCTTGGGAATAGCTAAGCTGATATGTTAAAGGCAGTTAAACTTTTTTTTATTAGCATCCAACGAATCGGCCAGATGTATGATGTGTCATTGGTGCCAATTGTTTTTGATTGACGAGCGTTCCCACATGAAACTCGCATCGAAAATTTGGATAGGTGTCTGGTGACCTTTACTCAAGTCTTTTTGAAATGAGTGATTTGTGACATGTACATTTCCAGTACTTTTACAGGCTGTTCAGACCAAGACTGGAATTTGTATGATTATTGAGTTATTTAAATGTTCTTAAATGTTTCCATCTATGAAATGGAATCTGTGCAGCTATGCCAAAGTAACTATAATGAAATCTAGGGGGACGTTTGAGGCAGTGCGGCAGCACGGAGAGAACGACATCGCCCTACTTGATTTTTTTACTTTTCCACCATTTTACGGCCACGTCAACCAATTAGGAGTTTCCTATAGTAGTTAGATGGGGGAAACCGGAAAACCAGCAAAGGCAGCGGGAGGAGTTTATCTACAACACATTGAGTGAGTAGAGTTTTTATTAATCATTGAGTAAAGATCTGTGTGTTTTCTTATTCCCGTTCTGAAGAATATTAAAACATTTCATATTCGTGCACAGTTTCTTGCTCCTCCCTAATCCTCCAGTTATGTGTTCACACTGTAACTGTTCCCAGCAACACTTTGTTTTTCTAACATATACCTATCATTTTTTATGTATTTTGCAGCTGATGCCAATTGCCTGTTTATTAGTTGTGTTCCAGTGTTTTGTTTTGTTTTTTAAATTTAAGGTGCTGTCTGTGAATCTTGATGTAAAAAATAGGTTTTATTCTGGGGAGGTGATTATCACGAGATGTTTCCTGTGATCTCACCGAGGGTTCTTCACTCGGGGAGATATTTTCTCTGCACGTGTGTTTCTTTTAACTGTTGTGGGTAATTATTTGAAAATATGAACGCGCACAAAATTACACTTCCACAAAGAAATACCTTCTTTCAGAGACACAAAGAACCATCCATGTTTACACATTATATTCAGGTAAACACAGTACTTGTCTGGATTGGAACACTTTAACCCAGCATCTAAAATAACTGTAGGTGTATATATGTCATTCAACACTTGTGTTAAGCATCCCTCCCATCCACAGACATAAGACTGCTTTGTTATCCATATGATCTGTCTTTTTGTGCACAGCAGCAATCTGGTTAGTTGTGGTGGTAATAATATGTCAAAGAAAAAACTTGAATTCAAGCCTTGTACCCAAAACCTATTATAGTAGAGTGGTTTTGCTTGCGTGATATTTTAACTTCAAAGCACCCTTAACCTTTCATTCGTATTGAACTGCTGTATCTCATGTCCTAAATGAGTAGACAGGTACATATAGTTTGTGTTGTGTGTCCGTATACGTTGTTATGTGACTATTCAAGGCACTGCTGAAGCAATTTGATTCCACATGTGAAGAGTGAAGTCTGTGTGAAGTGACTTGAGTTCTTTGGGGTTTGAGGGTAGGCATTGGAGGGCAACAGAGTGCAACAGGACACAAGTATCTGACACAGTAGGACTGAGCACTCAGCTGGCAAGCAGCCAGTATGCAGAGAAAGACAGAGGAAGGGAGAGGAGGAGAATCGAAAAAAAGGGCAAGGGACTGCATCTTACAGAAAATGGCAGTAGAATAGGATTGAAAGTGAACTGAAGTCATTGATCTGTGAAGCGTGGCATGGCAATGCAATTCTTCAAAAATAAAGCAGCAGCCATAGGTGCTTCCTAAAGGAGAAAAACATACAATGGCTTCTGAAGAAATGACAACCAAGGAAATGTTTTTGCTCTGGTTATTTTTACTTTTTTTATAAGATACTGAAACAAACATTTACATACGGAATAAAAGACACTCACCCACTCACGCACGCACACACGCACACACACTACCAAGCTAATCACCACCCTATTTATAAAGCATGGAATTTTCCTACATTGTGGTCACATACTTCTTTGTTTTAGATCCAAAAATGTTATGGTCATTCAGAAGATCATTTTTTTTAATATTATTTTTGTGTTTGTTTGTTTGTTCAAAATGATCAATATAGGGTCCAGTTTCAAAGAAGTTGAATGTTCTGTCAAATTGTTAATAGTTTAGTGTTAAAACAACTTGTAAATGACAGCAAACATTAAGTGGCATTGAAATTGGTGTATTGAGCATGTCGGTTGCCAAATCCTACCTTTTTTTAAACAAAGACCTCTAGATCTTTTTTGGTCTACTATTGCTGTATAGAGAGTTTACATCTATTTAAGGGATCTGAATTGAATTTATAATAATTTTTCATACATCAGATTCTTGTAAAAAGAGACAAGAAGATCACATGAAAAGGAAACAAACCAGCATGGTCATGGGGAAGGTAAAGATAAAATGATTTAAACTATAAAATAAATTCTGTATGTCCTTATCAAATAAAGAGCACCGAAAAGCAAAATAATAGTGATAAATGTCAGCGTGATGGAGTCGTACAGTCAGATAGACAGATTTAGAGATGGTAGAGAGACAGAGGGAGCTGGGGATTTACAGATTGATAAATTAAGTACTTCAACTTTATGTACAGGGGGCTATTACTTTTGCAAATCAAGAGACACTATATTTGTGTGTTTGGAGAGAATGGATTGGTAATTACAGCATGGCTTTGGTATTTTCACGTACCCATAACATAGGAATAGTCATTTATCCGAAAGGAGACTTTTTAAAATAAATTTTCTTCTATAAGAGGACTGCTAGACTGAAAGTGAATTTTGATGATAAATGTGTGAATTTGTAGCTTAACAAAATCTCTACATTGTTATTATATTTGATTAAATTATAATTAGACACCTTCACCAGGTTTATTCATTTAGCTGGTCCCTTTCACGCTGAAAGAGCTCATTTTTTTTTCAATTCTACCAGGACGTGTAAAGTTGAATCTCCAATTAGCCTCGGAATATATTCAAGAGGCGAAATAAATGCCTTGCATTAATATTCAGAAGATTCTGTTAAATGATTCATTTATTAGAAAACCGTTTTTAGCAGTGTGTAGAGAATGAGCTGAGTACTATTAATTATACTACACTAACAGCCCAGGGCACAATCCAGAGCTGGTCTCAAAGGGGACCTCTGCAGATCACATTTCTCTGAAATGTCACATAGCTCACAGAAAGAGAACAACCGGAGATAACCTGATGTTCAGAGTGAGGTCTATGAGGACACACACTTTATCTTTAATACAAACATAAAACACATTTAATGACAGGTTTCCATGATGTCTGAACTGAAGAAGACAGAATCAAACAGATATAAAAATCTCTTTGTGTGGCTTTGTTTTTGCTGTTTTTTAAATAGCAACTAAATTGTTATAAAAATAGCTGAATTGAAAAAAAATATAGTTCGTTTGTATCAATCTGTTGCCATAATGATAATATTACACATTAATCAGTAATTCCCAGATCTTTTATTCTGAGAAAATTCTTAACTAATAATTGAACATGATGTAGATGTAACTTATACAAATAAAATTCATCTAATTAAAAAAAATTATATCTTTATTCTAGTTCAGATAATAATTTAGAAATAATTTAAAATCTCATCATCAGGACTTTATCATGTCTTTATTTGATTTTATCAATTCAAATATATTTTCATAAGAGAGGATCAAGGGTAATATTAACAGTTTGAGTGACTATTGATCTGCACTTCAGAAAATAACCAAATATATCACACATTTGCAGTGTGTTCTTCTGCTAGTTAGGCACTCAGAATCTGTATTGGGTAAATCTTCTGAGATCTCAATACATTTGTTGACAATGGATAAGATCCACAGGAGGGGTGAATGCCATATGAAAAATAAAACAAACTGAAAGGGGGTGAATCATTTCATTATTCAGCAAAGACCTACATCTATACAATACTGAAAGTCCAATAAACTTCATCTTCTTTAATAAAGACACATAACTTGTTTTATTCCTCTCTTAATTCTGACAAGAAACCCCAACAGAAGCAGCAAGGGAGTTAATACATGATAATAACCCAAAATGTGTGTAATTATCAGTAGAAAACTAAGTCTAAAACTAAAAATATAGTGGCGACTTCTTCTTCTTCAAAAAGAAAATATATATATATATATATATAATGACTGTGTGAAAAAGTGTCCTTCTTTAATGACAGAGCACATCGGAATCCAACCTTGGTTGGCATGACAACAGCAGCAAGAGGGCACACAAAAGGCCTCATTGACCGGGACCCTCCTGAGCATCAAATCAATGACTGCGCCACAACTAGGAAAAAACGACAAGAAAAGGAGTAAATGCACAAAGTGAATAGCAGGGGAAGGTTAACTATGGCCCTGTCAAATAAACCGGAGATTGGCTGGTTGAGCCCTGTGTTTGAGAAGGCCTGTTTCAGAAGACCACAGACTATGGAAAGCAGAACAGTGCTTGCTGAACATGTAATTTATCCGGTAATAATAGCCAATTAGATGCTGCATTCTCAGTAGTCGGGGCGAGGCGACCAATCAGAGTTAAACTGCCTTGGCAGAGATGGGTCGGGAAGGTTTGCTCATCGTATTCTTGATCGCAAAGACAGATTACAGTTCCATTTATTACTGAATGTAATGATAGTTATAAAACGGGCCAGAGTGACCTTGGGGTTTCTTGACATTCTGAAGGCGTGTTGTTTCTTGGTAATGTGAAGTCACGTACAACCAATGATTATAGATTATAAAAGCAACAAATATCCCAATAACTTAGTTTAGTTTGTACAAAAGAAAAAATATTTTATCTATACATACTTTTACAGATAAAAGTAGAATATTTTAGATGTGTGACTTTAACTTAAAACATGTTGCCTTGTGTTTTGATTCTGATTGTTTATTATTTCCTTCTTTCATCTAAATGGGAATTTGTTGAGTTTACCTGGCCGGAATGAAAAGTGGCTGTGGCTGAGGCTTACAGAGTAAAGGGACACACTCAGGGGGAGGTCTTAAAAGGTCTTCTGACACCAAAAGACACTGTCTTGAGACCACACAAAAAAAACTCGAGGGGGTTTTCTGGTTGCAAGTCCTCTAGGCCTTTCTTCAGACTAGTCTAGTACATCATTTTTCATCTTCCAAATGTCGCTGTATTTCAAATGAAAACTCAAAACACAAGTTTAAAATGATAATGATCACATGACTGGTGAAAGCAAAAAAAGATAGAAGAAATACTCTTTAAAATAAACACATTTTGGAAAAGACTTATAACCATTGGTTATTAAAGCTGAAAGGTAAGATGGCGCGTGGGGAATTTTACAGTTTATTCAAGGGACTCTTTAATCCAGACAATGTATTTTTAACTTTAGTTTGCCAAACAAAAATAAAACATTTTGTTAAGCTACAATAATCCCTAGTATGCTTCTTTTCATTCTGCCAAATAGCCATGTGATCCAAATAAAAAACTCAAAACACAAGATGAAGACAGTTGTCAGTCATGCGATAACGATCACATGACTGGTGAAAACAAAAAATGACTGCAAGGCACTGATTTTTCGACCTTGTAAATAATGGAAACTGTTTTTAAGTATGTTTTACAAATAAATACGTTTTCGCGTTTTTACTTAAAAATGTCATGTTTCATCCAGTACATTAGTAACAGTTTCTTTGTCATTTATTGTTAATTAAAATATATTTGTAAATGTAGATACAATATCCTAAGTAGTCAACTAAGTAGTTTACTCAGTGTTCGCCACTAATCAAATCGCAGCAAAAAATGAACATTCATTCATTCATTCATCTTCATGTCGGCTTTCTTCCCTTTCGGGGTCGCCACAGCGGAATGAACCGCCAACTCTCTGGCAAATGTTTTACGTGGCGGATGCCCTTCCAGCCGCAACCCATCACTGGGAAAAAAAATTAACAATTCAAGTCAAAATTACTTAATTCACCTAAATAATTTATGCGCAAGCGTCTTTGGCTCAGAGACCACACAAAAAATGATGTCATAGAGAAATTATTTGAGCACCTTTAAAGCAAAATAACTCTGTTGTTATGTTGTTCCCGGAGTATAATGTAGTGTTTTGTGCATAAGTTCTGTGGGGGAAGAAGCTTGGGTAATTTGGGGGACATTTTTTGGGACACTATATATGAGAGTTTTGTTGTGTTTGTTGTGGCTGGCCCATCGCCTACATATGTACAAACGATTTCTGGCATTAAAAGTTAATTTAAAATAACTTGGATTATTGTGTAAACGTATTCCCTGTAAAAACGTTTCCTAAGTAATTTATATATACAAAGTGTCAATATAATTTAATGGAAGATTCCAAGTAAACTTTACTTGAGATTGTGTGAGAAAAGCAACAGTCCATTGTGGTTAGTTTTTACTTGGGAATTCTAGTGAAATTTCTCTAATTTTCTAAGCGAAAAAAGTTTCCTTACTTTTTTTTGAGAGTGGTACTCCACATTTTTCCAGTGTACAAAAATTACAAATAAAATCTCAAGTATTTTAAATAAACACCATAAAAATATTGGAAAAATTCTTAAAAAGCATTGGTCATTACAGCTGAAAAGAAGATGGAGTGGAGGGGAATTAAGTGTGGGGAAGACATACATTGTCTTACACTTTGTGGAGAATTTAATGTACTCTTTATTCCAGACCATGTCAGTTTTAGCTTGCATATGTTTTAGTTTGCCAGAAAGACAGAGAACATTTTGTTCAGTTTCAACTATGTATCAAGCCATTAAACCATTAAAGCTGAGACATTGAATATGTATAATTACCAGCTATATCTATCACAAATGGTTTGACCTTGAACAAGAAAAGAACAAGTAAGAAAGAGTAAATAAGAATTAGACACAATCTCCTTCAAATTTATCAAACTTAAATATTACATGATGTTTGTTTATTGTGTCCAGTTTTTTTTTTTTATCTTTATTGGGTTTTCTGAACACTCTATGTCAGCTGTTACTAACATTGCGGGTGAGATTTTGACCCAGAAGCTTTCTCATAAAGACCTGGAGCTACAGACCAAACAATGTGACTCAACGTTACTCAATGTGACTGTGACTCAAACTGCCGCAGCTATGGTTATCTTTACAGTAGTTATTTAGTGAACCTGAAATGCATTGACAAGTTGAATGCAAGATAAGCAAACGTCACATCACTTAGCCATAACTCCTGCTAACTAGTGATGAATTTCACATCTTAGCAGTACCGGCAGGTGCGAGACAATACAAAGTTGCAAGGATATTAACAAAGACGCTGGTAAAAGCTAGTAAAAATAACAAAACAAAAAAAGCAGAAGCTAAAGGGACAAATATAATGTTCCTCTTGTAAATTTTAGCAGCACATTTAATTTTCAAACATACAGTACAGTGGCATAGTGTATCTCTGGGATGTCATAAAAAAACAGTCAAAGGGAAATCTTCAATGAAGAATCCATGGCTCATTTGCATTGCTAACTTAGTTTGGAATTGGTCTGTGATTTTGTTTAAGTCTACTGCTTTCTGGATTCCCTATTTGATAAGATAAGTGTTAGAAAGTTCCCGGTCACAGTACTTCAAACATTCTTCTACAGAACTCAATAAGCACGTTGACAGTTGATCATTATTAAAAAGCGGCTGTGATATGAAGAAATGTTTCCAATCAATTGCAGTCACACTTTTACACATTTGGTGGATGAGTTAACTCAGAAAAGATGCATATAACCTTATACGTAACACATGGAGTGCCTTGTTCTTTCTACGAAATGGATTTTTGGGGTTTTAAATACTTCTGTCTTACTCTAAATGTGGAAAAAGGGATGGATGAAAGGGAAAAAATTATATTGTAAAAACATCTGTAGGTGTAAACAAACGCATACAAAAATGTGTTTAGAAAGACAGAAAACAACAACAACTAAATTAAATATAAATACACAACAACAATAATATTAGGACAAAACAATGGCTTATTAAATGATTTTAATATTACCAGGTATTGGGCTTACTTATAGAGATGAATTGGCAATTGATGATTCATACATAAATGGTCTTATTCTAAGCAAAACAGAAGAGATCCCTCAAACCTTGAGAATAATAGTCCTTCCTCTAAGCATTGTGTGTGAACAAAGAAAGGTAAAGAGTGAAAAGGAAAACAACACAATTGAATAACAGAATAATCAAGAAGCATTTTTCAGCTCATGAATCAATGAGTTCCAATCAGAGTGAAAGTCACTGTGTTAGCAAAAGTCTACTGCAGTCGTTAAATAGTAAGCTGACATGTTGTTAGGGAGCATACATATAGGCCCGGAAGTCATTTGTTTTCATTCGGAATCATCAATATTAGGTGTAATGAGTGACTGAAATCAATGCCACTGCAAGTTGTTTCATTTAATGCAAATTCTTAGTAAAGTGATTACTGTAAACAGCAGCAGATTTAGTAACTTTGGGGCACAGCGCAAACAATGCAAGCACAGGGGACTATTTCTTTTATTATTAATTTGATAAATATGTATTTTTGTAACAAATAACTTTTTTTCAGGTGGATCAGTCAGGGAAAATGAAATACGTTTCAGGTTAACAGCCATTTTTTTACACTTTAAGTAGGGCAATGAAAGTCTTCATTCATCTTCAAGTTGCCTTTCTTCCCTTTCGGAGTCGCCACAGCGGAATGAACCACCAACTCTATGTTTTATGCAACCCATCGCTGGGAAACATTCACACACACACTCATTCACACTATGGGCAATCGTTCTTCCTCAATTCACTTATTCTGCATGTCTTTGGACTTGTGGGGAAACCGGAGCACCCGGAGAAAACCCACGCGATCACGAGGAGAACATGCAAACTCCACACAGAAATGCCACCTGCCCCAGCCAAGCCTAGAACCAGCGACCTTTTTGCTGTGAGACGACCGTGCTACCCACTGCACCACCGTGGCGCCGCAATGAAAGTCGTTTTACTAAATTTTCATAGCTAAAAGTAAGAGAAAAGAAATTAAGTGCATTGAAATTCATAGAATAACAAAAGTTCATAAGTTCAGTGCTCATTCAGTAAACACACATTTAAAATGATGAGTTTTTTTAGTCTAGATTTAAATATGACTAAAGTTTTAGCTCCTCTAATCTCTTCTGGAATCTGGTTCAGCTGCAGAGAGCATATCAACTGAAACCAGATTCTCTCCGTTTGGGGCAAACCTGCAGGAAACACTATGGATCTTGAAACTTCTATGAATATAAATTAAAGTAAAAGGGCATTGATGCCCATTTAACCTGGGTTTTCAGGTTAAATAGTAAAGGGATATTTGTTTTAATGTAAAGGTAATTTGATGAAAATCCATGAAAAAATGTGGCGCTCCAAGTACCAACAACATTAAAATACACACAGTATAGCCCCAGCGTATAGGCCATACTGTTTAGCTATAGTTAAGTGCAGTTCAATATAACATTTTATAATATTTATATTTATAATATTCATTAAAACATCCCTTTCTCTAGCCAACTTTCTCTTTTACATATTTCTTCTGCTCTGGAGAATAAACTAATTCTGTTAGTAAGAGTAACTAATGGTTAGATAAAGTTATGGGTAAAAATGTTGGGGTAAAATAAAAGATTTTTAAATAAAACATTAAAGTAGCTGCTGCACTGATTGTTTATTCACAGTTTGATAATAATTTTATAATAATTTTTCTTTAGACATCGGTGTACAAGCAGTGGTACGCGTACCACAGTTTGAGAAACACTGCATTAGATTTACTGGTGAATGAGTGAGAGTCAAATCTGGATGCAGGTAAATGAAGGACCCGCATGTGCAGAAACATTTGTGGGTAGCTGCAGCTAGAGATTAGAGTTCCAGCTACTTGTTTTGTAATAGTACAGCTTGACATGCTTCTGGGGGCTTTGCTACCACATTCTGTACCTGGAACTCATACAAAAGCTTCTATTATGACAAGAAAACAGAGGTTTGCATGGGTCTTCAAAAGGACATTAGGGCTGATTCAAATAAAGCATTTACATATCTCAATGCACAATGAACAGCAAGAGCTATCGTTAGGCAAGCTGTTTTTTGTTGTTTACAAGCCTGGGAAGTCACACATGAGGCTTGTAAAGCAGCCTGTTTGTACAAGCCCAGTGTGAACAACAGATACCCACTGTAAGGATCTAGCTCACGGACACAAACTGTTTTAATAAGGCCAGGCTCAAACATGCTCAGGCATTTTTGTGAAAAGGTTTTCCCTCCTCTGTCTAAAAGCAAAACATTATAACAGACATGATTAATAAATCACCCATATATTATGAAAATGTAAATTGGAACTTTTCATGAGCTTGTCACAGATCTTTAATTCTTCGCAGTCTAACAAACACCTTAACTAAAGTAAAAAAAAAAAGCCTCAATTTTAGCTATTGTCACAGTAATGACCCTTTGCAGATGCACGTTGAAGTTCAGAACAGTCATAAGCGCACATGAATATAACATGTAGAAATGCAGTTTTTTAACTGAAGGCAATAGATTTGGTTGCTAACTAAACAACCTGCAGTCCAAAGCGATACAAAATCTGATTTGTTTTTTTGTCTGACATTTTCAGTAGAATACATTTTTTTCAAATTCCAAAAAAGAGAGAGACCCATACCCGGAATTTGTGCTCTGTATTTAACCCATCCCAGTGTACACACACAGCAGTGAACAAACAAACCGTGAACACACACCCGGAGCAGTGGGCATCCATGGCTGTGGAGCCCCCGGGAGCAATTGGGAAACTGGTGCTTAATTGATCCCTACCTTTTTGCCATGCTGGCTGTCTCTAGTAGTTCATCTCTGGATTGAGTGTGCCTCCTCTGCTTCTTCTTCAGACAACATGTGCCCCCTGGATTGGGTGAAAAGCTCAGGCTACTATCTTTTTGTACTTTTCCGGAGTGGGTGATATTTTAGTTTGTTTTCCTTTTCCCGGTCTCCTTTGTTGAAGTTGTTGATGGCAGATATCTTCAGTTGTAACTTGCAATTGAGTCAGTGTTTGATTAATCACACTTACCTTGCAGAGGTGCAGTTTTTCATGACTTAATCCTTGTGTGGTATTCATATTATTGTTACTCAGGCAGTGTTTGCGGGACTGGTGGACCCATTGATTTTTAATCCCAATCAAGACATTTTATGTTAAAATACTAAACAGATATTTACTTTAGCCAGGAAACAAGTGATTTAAACAGCAAAAATACTTAACTTTTTTAACCATTTTTTTCACATTTAAAATTTAAAACGTGTGTGGTGTTCTCATTATTATTACTTTGGCCAGGTTGGCAGGTCTGCTAGACGCATGGCATTTTGTAGCTTTTAATTAACACAATCATATAATTTTATACTAAAATCTAAAAGTTTATGTGTGATTTAGATATGTGTGAGAAGACAGAATAAAGGTAAAGAATCTACCATTTTCACACTTTTGTCCTGTAGACCCGAATTTGTAATAAAAACGTGTAGGGGATGTTCAGTGTGAGGTCATAAAAAATGTGTTCTGATAGATGTTTTTCACAAAAAAATGAGCCAAGACCAGTGAATCTCAGTTTCAAATAATAATTGCTTTTAGAATTTTCTTTTGATGAAAACTTAATATGAGTCCCACAGACCCGAACACCATACAAGAGTTAAACAGACAGGTTAAACAGACTCAGTCAGTTCTCAAAATTTAACAATGATCATATCCATATCTCAACAGAAATCACATCAGCTGCTTTGCAGTCTGTAGAACTTTAGTGAAACATCCAACTGCCATTTTAGAGTTCATGGATGATTAGAGTTCTCACAAAAACAATTAAATATAATCACATTACACTGGTTCTTTGCTATCTTCATTGGCTTCCTGTAAAATATCACATTGACTATAAGATGCTGCTTATTGCCTTTAAGGCGCTGAATGGCTTGTCTCCGGCCTTCCTGAGCAGTCTCCTATCACAATATATTTCAGCTCACTCTCTTCGATCACAAGAAGCTGGACTACTGATCGGTCAGAAGGTTAGTAAATCCATCAGAGGGGAGGAGTGTTCTCATATAGAGCCCCGAATCTCTGGTACAAACCCCCGGATGTTGTCCGGAGCTCTGCTACGCTCACAGAGGTCAAAACTAAACTAAAAACATATCTGTTTAATCCAGCATTCGAATAATTGGCTCCTGGTATGTGTCCAAAAAATATGGTGTCTTAGCACTAAAAACGTACAAATTGTTGAAAAAAAATTATGTGGTTGAATGTACCCTATCCCCATCATTTATCACTCATCCTGCAGCTGATGCTGATCACCTGTTTGTTGTCTTTGTTAAATTTTTTTAACCACTGTTTTGTTTGTTAGTTTCTGTTTTGTCTTTGTTGCTTTTTTCAAGTGCTGAAATTCCTTTTTACCCTACCTGACCCCACTAGGACTTCGTGAAGCTGCTTTAAAATCATCTGCGGAAAAAAGCACTATATAAAAACATATTGTTTGATCGATCATTTATAACCATATTACAGTGGCACATTTTAAGTAATTTAACATTTAAAAATGGAATTATGTACAGGTGTGCCATAGATCGATGTAACTTTATCTTCATGGAAGGTCAGAGGGTTTTGGCTACTTTTTTGGTCAAGATGGCAGTGAGGTTGTTTGACTGACATTAAAAACAATCAATCTCATGTTGATTCTCATAGATCATGTTTCAGAGCATAGAAATGTCACCACATTAACTGACCGACATGCAACACAGTCACAAGAATTGAACAACAATCTTTTATAATGGTACCGAGGGGGCACACAGCCAGTAAAATCATCTTTTCTCATTCGTACATCTGAACTTCCGAGCGGAATTAAAACAAATGTGACACTTGCTTCTACCAGAAATCCAGACAAATTCAATCAATAAGATCACAACATTAGGATTTTTGATGAGCCTGCCATGAAACCCATCAGACCTTTAGCAAACATTCTGTGGGTGTGAGGTCTGAGACTGAGAATAGGTTCGGTATATATGTATGTATATATATATATATATATATATATATATATATATATATATATATATATATATATATATATATGTATATACATATATACATACATTTAAAATGCAGATGTTTACTGTCTCTAGTGGTGCCTAGTTTAGTTCAGTTAATTTGTACAGGAGCCTTTAGCACGGTTCCTTTGAGCAGGTCTGAATGCAGCAATTGCACATATTGAGATTTTCTTGATGGTCTCAGCACGCTTCCAGACCACTCTGGAAGGGTTCGCTTGTTTTGAGAACATGATCCTAAACAAAGGATCACCACACAGATAAAAAAAGATAAACATTTACTTGCCCTGGTCAAGTTCGGAGTGACTTTGGCAATAACTTAAATGATGATCGCTGAAACTCTAAATCATAAACTTAAAACTTCTGCACATCCAGGAGTCTTTCAACAGAAATGACACATTGAATAGTAATAGGAAATGTTTGGTCAGTAAATCTCTAGACTAATTAAATAAATTAACCTTAATTACAAACAATTCTTATGATTTTTGTAAGTGTATCATTGCATCAAACTTATTTAAATTCTAAACGTCTAGATGAAAAAGAAATATTAATTTGGGGTTAAAACTATTAACAAATGTACCGTAAAATATTTCTTCAATTCAGCTGCAGATATTAGCACTATTTTAATGTTGAAGCTAAATCTTCCATTAGGACAGGTGCGCACTTGTCTGAGGGGAGAATGCGCATGTGCATAAGTGGCTTCACATTTAATAACTTCAACACAAAATGTTGCTATTTTGTCTGTTTAAATTTAGACTAGATGTGAAATTAAACATGGAATAGCCTGTTTTTAGAGATGGTTAATCTCATTAAGAGGCTGATGCGAACTAGAGATTTATAAATTTGTTCAGTCTTGGGAGGGAGGAGCCTTTGGTTTCATTGGACTGGCCTAGTGTCCATTAAGAAAATCAACCAATGGGCTGTGATTCATGTGTCATATATGCTTTTATTATTATGACCAGTCCAAAAATGTGCGTCGGCCCACCATGGCATTGACCCGGTGGCCAGTCCATGCCTGATTACCAGTAATAACATATACATAACATGTCGATATGACATCTTTTTGATCAAAAGGAATACACTCTTAATAATGTTTGTGAAGGTTTTTGCATAAATGTGGGTTAAAATGCATAACTTTTATTAAAAACCCAACATCGGAAAAAGGAAACCTTTGATCAAAAAGCAATTATGACAAATATGTGACATGTTACAGACAACACATGTAATGTTGTTCCTAATTTTTTGATATAGCATTGTGTAGGATAGAAACGTTTATGTTTATGAAACAACAGGAAGTTAATTGAATGATAATTATGACTCAACAATAATAACAAATTAGTCACAAACTCTCATTGTCAGTTTTTCCCATCGAAAGTCTTTAAAAATCACCTACATGAGTGTTTTTGAGTCTGCGGTTGTATCATCAGGGTAGCTTCAGAATAAACTGCTCATTAAAATGGACACAGCATGGAACACAGTGGCAAACACTGGCATCTACTGTGTGTTTATGCGTTTGTGTGTCTCCATGTGTTGCTTTAGCTGTTCATTCTGGATCATATTTCCCTCTAGGGTTTCTCATGCCATGCATTCAAAAGCAGACAAAGGCAATTTACTTTATCTGGGACCTGTGGATAAAACAATCTCTGTGAAGACAAGCACAGCCCTGGAAATAGAAGCAACAGGTGGTTTTGAACGAGAAGAAGAAAAAGAAGAGACAGAGTGCACAAAGGTTATGGAAGAGGAAGGCAAAGGGAAAAGAGGGCCTAAAATGGCTTCCCTCGGCTCAGAGTTTGTCAGATGTAATTTGCATCATCGTGGCTGCTGCCTGGGAGCCCTGATGGCCTGCAGAAATTGCCTAGGATGTCTGATTTTTAATGTTCCTACTGTCCCGATAGCAAGCTTCAGTTACTATGAAGTTACTTGAAGTTACAATTGAGTGAACTATTGTAATTTTGTTGCTAAATGTGTTAACTGTTCTTAGATACATTTAAGCAAAACATGTTTTTTTTCTTCGTTTTTTTCTAAATCAAACCTGTATGTTTCGCTCAAAAACTATATAAGTTTAAGATTATAAGATATTTTAATAGTTTTTTTATTGGTTTTATTTTCTTGATCGTAAACACAGCTTGTCATGAGTCAAGTTCATGTAACAAATGCTTCAGAGAAACAAAAAAAAAACCTGTCATTTATTTTACAAAAACTACAAAAAGTATTATGGTCAAGTTGACACATTAAAACGATTTTAAAAGAACTGTTGCTACTGAAGACTAGATCTATTTGACATTTCAAAGGTGATTGCTATCTTTTTAATATAACAAGATACAATATATTATAGTCTTACATTTTTTTTACATCATTTTGTGCCCTTGACAGATGGTGACACTAAAATAAACACAGCAAACATTTATTATTTAATTAAAAAATTTATTGGATGAATGGATGGATGGATAGATGACTGGATAAATGGGTAAATGACTGCGTGTATGAATGAATAAATGAATGAATTAAGTAATGGATGGCAGATGATGAATGGATGGATGAATGGATTGTCAATTCCATTTTACTGTTTTGCCAGATTGTAGCATGTATGGGGCAGACGATTGTAAGGTTTTCACAATTTTTCTAGTGTCACTTTTAAGACTTTGACAGTATTTTGACTTCTTCTGACAGACAGCAGAATACCTTTAAAATAACCAGTACACTGAAAAAAATCTGTTGAAATTCAGAGTAAATCCACCATTCTTTAAATTTCACTTTAAGGGTGTTTATCCATATTTTTTGTTGAAATTGTGTTTGTTTACTTGTTTGTTGATAGAACTTCAGTTATGAGCAAGCTGAGCTAGACTTTGACTGTGTAACACATTGAGCATCTGAGTCGCATTAAATGACTGAAAGTGTGGCATAATGGCAACAAGGACTCAACTTTATTTCTGCGATATTTAGGTAATAAAAAACATGGACTCGAACTTAAGTAATATTTTAATGAAAAACTGCATTATTTGTCTATATTTGATTATATATGTCACAGCTACAAAAAGTTTGGTGATTGGGGTTCTACTGCTGTGTGGTCCATTAAAGGAAAGAAAAACATCTGATTTTATTCCTGCTTATAGCTACTATAATTATTTCAAATTAGTCCTGACCAATAGCCAGATTGATTTCCTCCAGATGCTGTGAACTGGAAACTTTGGCTTGAAAATGTACATGGTGTACAGTAAATGGCCATTCAGTGTGTTCTTTTCATTGACTACTAATGTGAGGTGCTTGCTGTAATCATCCCCTGAGGAGCTGTTATGCAGCTCTGAGACCAGCCAGCACGCCATCACATCTCTGTGTCCTTTGGCCATCAGCTGTGAAGTATCAGTTTATTTTACTGTACTGCTATTAACAGCTAATGGAGACAGATTAAAAAAACTGTGAGATGATTAATATAGTTTCATTAAGCAGTTGGAAAGCCTAAACATCCATGACCTCTTCTGCTATGGGACTAGAAGTAAACATAGGTGACCTCTGTTTTGAAGCTTGGGTGATGTCCCAGAGTTAGGAAATTGAGTAATTCATGTTAGCTCTCCTGCAATTGAATTAATTACTAAGAGGTCAAAATGTACCAGGGTTTGCTCTCCAAGAAAATTATCTTGCTCTTGTGGAGACTCCTGGATAACAAATTACCTGTCTCTTCTCCCAAAAATAACAAACCCCATGGGTTTAGCCCAAAGATTTATGATGTAAGCTTGGTAAGTTATTTAAGACAGGACATTGTCTTAAAAACATTAAAAATAATACTAAACAAAATATTAATAAACACTCTAAATTAAAATGTAGCTGTGTACTCAAGTAAGTTTTGTCAATTATTATTTACAAATTTCTCCAGACTCATTCATGATGTAGCATATCAAGATGATGATATAACAGCATTTTAATTGCAGAGGCTGGTAAAGGTCAAGTAAAAAGAGAATTGTAAAATGTGTAACTTTAATGTAATGTTCACTGTAATTGTGCTTAAAAAAAGTGTTAATGCTATGCACTTAAAAATAACAATATAGAGCATACAATTTCAGTTTCAGTCAATTATCAGTGAGATTCTGTTATCTCCCATTTTATTCACTGTTTTAATTATAGGGTGGAAGACAGTTTTTGTCAAAACTGAGTTAATCAATTACTGAGATTCTTTGACATAGTATTTGCATTATATGATGCAAAATTTAAAATGCTCTATCTGCATTTCCTACATGAACTCCAAAAATGTGAAGCTCAATATCACTCAACCCCTCTGAAAACAGATACAACGTTATCGTTCAAAGAGGAAAAAATGTGTTCTACCATCGAGCATGGTGGTGAGAGTGTCACGGCCTGGGGTTCATTAAGAAAACCATGAATGCTATAACATGCAGTCTGAAATACTGAAGCATGAGCCTTATAGCAGTTTTGCAACATGACAACAACCCCATACATCTGCAAGGTGACTCTTTAAATATTAAACATGGTCAAAATTATCTGCTCGAGATCAAACAAAGTATCAGAATGAGTAAGATAGGTCAATTAAGTGACTTTGAACGTGGTAAGGTTGTTGGTGCCAGGCAGGCTGGTCTATGCATTTCAGAAAGCTGCTGATCTACTGGGACACAACCATGTCTAGGGTTTACAGAGAATGGTCTGAAAAATTGCCAGTGAGTGGTGGTTATATGGGTGCTGATGTCTTGTTGATGCCAGAAGTCTGAGGTGTCATTAACTTAAATAACCACTCATTACAGCAGAGATTTGTAGAAGAGTCTTTCCGAACACACAACACATTGCACCAAGAGCTTGATTGGCTAGATTAGTAGGAGACCGCTCTGGGGGGCACTCCTGTTAGCTAAGAACAGGAAACTGATGCTACAGTTTGCAGAGGCTCACCAAAAGTGGACAATAGAATAATGGAAGTGAGGAGTTGCTTTGTCTAACGAGTCAATATTTTTGCAGTTGCAAATGGATGGTAGGGTCAGAATTTGGAGTCTACCACATGAAAGCATAGATCCATCCTGTGATTCAGGCTGGCGGAGTGGGGTAATGATTTGAGGGAATTTTTGGCACACATTGGGTTAAACCCATTAGTACCAATTGAGCATAGTGCCAACACAGTGGCACATCATCATCCTCTGATGCTACTTCCAGCACGATAACAAGCCATTTCATAAAGCTTGAATCATCTCAGACTGGTTCTGGAACATGATGATGAGTTTACTGTACCATTTCAAGTTGGACCACACACTCTGAGGACTGTTTCCAAGATCTTGTTGAATCTAAGTCACGAAGGATTAAATTAGTTCTGAAGGCAAAAGTGGGTCCAACTCTGTACTAGTTAGGTGTACCTAATAAAGTGGTCAGTGAGTGTATAGGTACATAATTAATGAGCACTAAATTATATTTGTGACTTGTAAAATTCAACAAAAAATAATTTAAACCCTACGGTATGGGTCTCCTAAGGCCAGATGCCTACACATGTATGGTTCAACCATCATGGAACACAACTGTTGCACTAAGTAAGGTCCTTTCTGATTGTCTGAAGCTAGAGTTGTATGCATATTATAGCAGGGCTGCAACTAAAATGTGCAAGGCTGCAGCCCACCAGTAAAGCAGTGGGAACCCTTCTTGATAGTTTTATTTTCAAAAGAAAATGTTAGTATTTCTGTTATCTACGTTATTACCATTCCATTTTGAATTTAACACTGCTAGCAAAATCATCAATTTTTATCATTTTCATGATCAGAGATATATACATAGATACACCTTTATATATATATATATATATATATATATATATATATATATATATATATATATATATATATATATATATATATATATATATATATATATATATATATATATATATATATTATATATAATATATATATGCCGAATTACTCTTGAGCGTTAGAAATTTGTTAAGGATGCCCTTGGCCATCCTCAAATGAAAAAGAGACTATGAACCCCTAACAGACAAATCAATATTGTGCTGACCTTCCTCACCCAAGTAAAACCTGAAAGTGCATGAGACAGAATCAACAAGCTACATGTCAGACTACACCTCATAAACCCAGAAAAGCTGCTGACTGCACAAACAAACAGCACTCTGCTTCCCATCCACCTTCTGTTCTCTCATGTGGTTCAATCTCTTTTCTTCCCAGTTTCTTTCTCTCTGTCTGACAGTATTCTCAAGTTTTCTCTTATTCTCCAGTAACACCTTTCATAAATGGCAAGGTGAAAGGTTGCAGCTGAAGGTAATAGCAAGCCTAATCAAATTTCCCACACAGAGGAAAGTAGAGAAGAATGAAATAAAAGAAAAAAGGAGAGAGTTGAAGCACGTCGACCTGCCCACACTAGGATCTTGTCCCTTCAACAGTGATGAAAGAATTGTGAAGAAGAAAAAATCTAAAAAAGATTACTGAAGAATGCAGAAAGTTAATGACAGCTTTGACGCTGTGATGGAATCTAATCCAGCTCTGGAGTAATGAGAACAGATGAAAAAGAGAGTGAGATCAGCTAAATGAGAGGATGAGTTTCATGATATAAAGATAAATGAATGATGCAGAGTGTTTGTTTAAACTCTTTCGTTTGGTGGGAACTGTGAGGCACAGCATACACTTTCTCTGGATTATGAACTCTTACTTTAGCAGAGTAATGAAGGAAAATAACCAGATGAAAGAGAGACATGGATCATCCACATTAAATCTATGTGGTACGGTCTGAGCCTCATCTTTGCCAGCTGGGGAGATTAATGCTTGCGATGTCCCTAAAGAGCTGGATTAAGGCTAACATGCTTTATTTAGTCATAACTCCTGGCTTTAGATCAATGCCGGACTGGATTAAAAAGATATGTGTCAAGTGACAGGACTTGGGTCTTCCAATTACGAGTGTCTGGGTATGTTTTCACAGCATCAGATTAAATGCAGGGCTGATTATGTTAATGAAATTCTTTGTTTTATTTTTTTCAATCTAAGATCTTAACAACATGTATGATCTACTGTATCTTATGCTGTAAATAGCATTTTCTGGATAATTTCACAACCAAAAGAAGGCGCTCTGTTTGGCTGATGAAGATTGTGGGACAATCAACAGTTGTGTCGTAGAATAGGAAAACTTACAGTTTTACTGGGTCAACTCTAGATATGCTCTACTTACACAGTTTCTCTGCCTGCTGCAATTGTTGATTTCATGGTTTTTCCTCCAATTTGGGTGATGCGGCCCCAAATTAGTAAACATTTTTTTAACTATCTACCCTTCTATCCCTCTCGATGTGGAATAGGAATTGATTGGACTAGTGATGACCATCGGAGGCTGTGCCTGAAAGTGAGTAGACTTTCTGTAACACCCATGTTAAAAATGGCCAACATCAAAGCTGATAAAACATGTTTAAAGCCTGGTACTTTTTTCCCCATCACTAGTTTTGTCCTTCATGACAACTCTGAGGGGGTGGACTTTTTAATTATTGCTTTATTTAGATTGTATTAAACCTAACATTTTGCATAATAAAATGCTTGGTTAATCGAGTAAGAGCCACCAAATCTAGGCTGCTTTGTCTAGACTTTGAACCTCATTTGCTTTTTGCAAAAACCTATGGGTGTTGTCACGCATGTGTTGTCCATTTTATATACAGTCAATGTCAGGGCAGTACTACACTCTCCATGTAGTCACACTGTGTCAAACATCCTGCAGTAACCTTGTTGCCACTCTGTCTTTTCCACACGGACATTGACGTAACACGTGAATCACTTGCTAACAATGAAAATTCCAGTGTGTTAAAAACACAGATGCAGAACTCTAAGTCTTTTTAAAAGGGCTTTTGCAGGCTTATCTTGTTCTGTGCAATGTCGTCCTTGGGTCAGCAATGCTTTCGGGAGAGAATATGGCATTCGGTGGTGATGTAGGTGTCAGTAAGGAGATGGTGAAGTGCAGGGGGGAACTGAAGATGACAGGAGTATTCAGTATCATATTCCAGGTAGGTAAGGGAGTGCGGGGTCAATAAATAAGGTGATGGTGATGATGGGAACTAGTTAGCGGTGGAGACCTTTATCATGAAGGTACTTGGATTAGTATGCAGGTAAATGGTTGTGCTTAGAGCACCTGATTAGCTCTTGATTTGATTCAGGTTCGATGTTACGTTGCTCATCAGGTGCCTGGCTCTCACACCTGACAATTACAGCCTGTGGTCAAAGATTAAGTAACTTTCTTATATCTCTTCTACAAATATTTTTATAAACTGCAGGAAAATGTGATTTGAATTTGGTTTGATAATGTTTTAACTCTGGCTGAAACCACATAGAAAGTTTGCTCTAAGCATCTGTTATCAGCCGTGTTGGGCACGTGCCTTTAAAAAAGTAATTAATTACAGTTACTTTTCACAAAAAGTAACTAAGTGACATTATTATAAAAGTAACTAATTACCAGCGTAGTGCTGGTTACATGCTGCTGCAGTAAACTGCAAGCAAGCACTGGACCCTCATGGTACCGCTTTCTCGTTTTGTGTACAGGAGAGGGCGTTTCCGTCTCTAGAGGGAGCCTTCTCTCCTCTCGCGCAACCAAAATTTGAGCTCCCCACCCAGAACCAGTACGACATTTTCAGCGTTCCTGAGATGATTGGCAGTTCCATTGTTCAACACGTCCAAGCGACTGTCGGTACAAACAAAGCACGTACGCATTGCTTCCCCAGTACTAGGGTTCTTAACTTAGCCACACGTTTAGCTACAATCCTGAAGCCTGATAGCCACATCAAGGCTGTGGTCCTGCACGTCGGCGCTAAAAGCAGATCATAGTAAACTGGTCCGCACTGCTCGCCACCTGTCACCCTCCACCCAAATTATTGTCTCTGGCCTTCTGCTTACTTGTCGGAGGGGAAATGATAAATTCAGCAGACTTGTTTCCCTCAGAGAGTGGCTCACCACTCTCTGCCGAGAAGAGCAGTTACCATTTGTTGACAAATGCAATTTCTTCTGGGAGCCCCCTAATCTCTTCCGTCCTGATGGCCTCCATCCAAACAAACTAGGCTTTAAACGTCCGTCAGATAACATCTCTAGGACCCTTATTCGCATCTGACGAAATAGTTCCAAATATAACAACTTAGAACACCATCTCAGAAACCTACCTAATAACTGTCCAATCTTAACATTTTCTATCGAAACAGTGTCCAAAACATAAAAAACTAAAAACACCAGTTTGGTTAATACCAGTAATCTGATCAATAAAATTTTTTTACTACAAATCTGTTTAAAATTTCATATGATCTGTTACTTGAATGGGATCAAGGGAATACCTCTATTCTTGTTCTGCTAGATCTCAGTGCAGCCTTCGATACTATAAATCACAGCATTCTTCTCGAGAGACTAGAGAACGATTCAGGCATCCAGGGCCAGGCTCTAAGATGGTTTTACTCTTATCTCTCTGAACGGAGTCAGTTTGTTCATGTTAACAGAGACTCATATTTACCTATTCTCAATCTACATGCTGCCCCTTGGTAAAATTAATAGAAGACATGGGGTTAGCTTCCATTGCTATAAAGACGACATCCAGCTCTATATCTCAGCAAAACCTAACAACCTTTTAAAACTAAATAAGATCTCAGAATGTGTCGCTGATATCAATGATTGGAAGAATGAAAATTTCCTTATGCTAAATTCCGATAAAACAGAAATATTACTTATTGGCTCTAAAAAGAAATTACAGAATCTCTCAGTTTTAAATATGGAGCTGGGGGAAGAAACTGTTCATTTCTCCACTACAGTTAAAAATCCTGGGGTTATTATAGATAGTGAACTCACATTTAAGAACCATATCTCTTATGTTACTAAAACTGCCTTCTTTCATCTCAGAAACATTTGCTAAAGTACGGAACAAGCTGTCTGATGTAGATGCAGAAAAATTAGTTAATGCTTTCATGACCTCCAGAATGGATTGTTGTAACGCTCTGTTAGCCGGCTGCTCAGCCGCCACGCTACAAAAAATACAGTTAGTCCAGAATCTAGCAGCTAGAGTTCTCACAAGAACAAAGAAATGTGATCACATTACACCAGTTCTGTGCTCTCTTCATTGGCTTTCGGTAAAATATCGCATTAAATATAAGATACTGCTCCTTGCCTTTAAGGTGTTGAATGGGTTGGCTCCAGCCTACCTGAGCAGTCTCCAATCATGATATACTCCAGCTCGCTCTCTTCGATCACAAGAAGCAGGACTATTGATTATTCCGCAGATTAGTAAATCCACCAGAGGGGGATGAGCGATCTCATATAGAGCCCGAAACTCCTGGATGTTGTCCGGAGCTCATTTACGCTCACAAAGTTCAAAACTAAATTAAAAACATATCTGTTTAATCTAGCTTTTGAATAATAGGCTCCAGGTTTTTTCAAAAGATCTGGTGTCTCAGTGCAATAAACATACAAACTGTTGAAAAAACAAAGTGGTTCAATGTGCCTATCTAACCTATACCCATCATTTATCACTAATCCTGCAGCTGATGCTGATCACCTGTTAGTTCTCTGTTACAATTTTCATTGTTTTTAGTTTGTTAGTTTCTGTTTTGTCTTTTTTTTTTTGTCTTTTTGTTTTTTCATGTGCTGTCCGGCAAACTTTTCATAGATGGATCTTAAGTTTGTATATTCTTTATGCTCAGGAGGTGACTACCACCTGCCTCAGTCAGTGAGTCTCCCAGGCACCTCACAAAGGGAACTCCTGTTTACCCTACCTGATCCACACTAGGACTTTGTGAAGGCGCTTTGAAACCAACTGCTAAAAAAGCGCTATATGAAGCTTGATTGATTGATTTATAGTGATATTAATAGCACTGTCTCTCAGTAAAAGTTTTTCTGATAGATTTGGTATAAATCGAGGCATTAGACAGGGGTGCCCTATTAGCCCCCTTCTGTTTATTTTAGCTTCAGAATTAATGGCAATTTATCTTAAGAACTCTAACATTAAAGGAATTTAAGTACTGGGAAGAGAACTGTTAATTAATCAGTTTGCTGATGACACAGCTCTCTTGCTGAAAAACAAACAAATGGTTTCAAAAGCAATTAACATGATTAATAATTTCTCCAAAACATCCGGCTTAACTTTAAATTTAAAGAAATTTGAGATTATGGTCATCCATAACTGTGACCTGCGCAGCATAGAAACCATCTCAGTGATGAAGGGATTGGTTTGGTCTTGACAAAGTATTATCAAAAAAGAGAGGAAGTTAATCTACACCCTCAAATGCTTTCTTCTCAAAAATTTCTTAATCTCTGACTCTCTTGTGAACTTGTATTTATTTGGTCTGATTCTTCTTTCCAAAACAGATGGTCTATCTAGGTTAGTTTACCCTCGACACTCAGTGTACGTCTCTGCTAAGGTTATCAGACATTTAAACTCCACCACTTTTAATTTTATTTGGAAAAACAAAGTCCATTATCTTCAGAATTCTATATTAATTAAAGACTATGAAAATTAGGGTCTAAAAATCCTATTAGATTGTTAAATCTCTACAAATATTCTTTACTTTTGGGCAAAATGCTGTTAAAGCATAACTTTTCACCTCACAATTCTATGGTTTGGCGTAATAGGGTTATTACAATTAATAGGAAATCTCTATATAAGGCTGAATGGGTCAATAATAATATTTTATAATAATAATTTATATATTTATATATAAATATATTTATACATTCTAAATTCAAATGGTAATTTTCTTTCAATGAATGAGTTGTGTAATATATTTAATATTTCTTTGTCTTCAAAGGAGTATGCTAAGCTGTGTAAAGCTACTCCTATTCAGTTGCTGCATTTAATTCAAAAATCTATGCAGTACTCCACTCTTTCTTCCACTTTGCCTACCCTTAAAGTGGGTGGGTTAGATAAGAAGTGTAACAAAAAAAATTTGAAGAGGAGTTTCAAACAAATATCATTTCATGATTTCAAATCAGGTAGTTAAGAGTTAATTTTGAGATTTCTTTAAGGGAAAAATCCGTTACACATTGTCGTTTGTACCCAATTGTGCCAAAAGTAAAAAAAAACATTTTAAATTAATCAGTGAAATGTATCAGTTATTTTATAGCTATTAAAAGTACTTGAATTACATTGTCAAAATGAACAAAACATCTATGAAAATTCAGTCTGCTATTTCTCAATATCTCTTTTTCTAAAACTTTTAAACTGCTCCTTTTTAGTTTATTTGTTTTATTATTCATGTTTTTTTTTTGTAAAGTCCTTGCTGTTTTTAAATTTTTGTGTACCTTCCATGTGTTGTAGCTTCCTTTTCTTGACTTGACTGTTATCTTCTTTTCTAAATAAAATTCAATATATAAAAAAAACTCCTCCTTTCCCACTTGAAGCTCTATAGGTCAGCCGATTGAGGCTGACTCCAAAACAGAGCAAGTTCTCATTCACTCCAATGTTAAAACTGGCCGACTTTGGGGCTGAAAAAACACATCTCCACCCCTGGCTCCATTATGTTTTTTTATTCAGATCACTAGTTTTGATCGTCACTCTGAAAGGGGTGAATTATTTTTACATTTCCCACCTCTGAGGACACATTTTTCATGAAAGGCTTCAACCAGTCTGAGCGTCATTTGACTTTGCTAGAACCCTATGGCTGACGTCACGAACACTCTGTCCATGTTATATACAGTCAATGGTATTTCTCATGCGCATTTTTCTTATCTTGCAACAAAATATTATTTGAGGGCCTGTCGTTTCTTGAGTTTTTCGTAACATGGAGCATTCGTATCTCAAGCTAATTTTGCAAGCCTCGAATAAAGAGAGTAAATAAGATAATAAATAAATGCAGATGAAAAATAGAAAGCATATATGGATAGAAAGAGGTAAACTGACACTGAATGAATTAACAAAATATCCAAAAGAAGAATAAAACCAGAATAAAAATAAAAAGGGGTCTCAATTACTGTTTGACTGTTTCCAAGAAGTGTTCCATCCTGTTACGAGGCAAATAACAGCAGCTTCAAACTAGACAAGTTTAATTAATGGAATCAGGTGTGTTGAGGTAAGGTTGGGTCAAAAACACAAAAAACATTTAAAAACAATCACTGAAAGTCAATAAACATGTAAAAATATAAAACCATTTATAAAACTCAAAATAAATTATTTAAAATAAATACAATATACTATTTTTTGAACAACAACAACAACAACAACAACAACAACATATACACATATACATATAAACATGGCCAGATAAACTTACAAAAAAATGAAATAACAGGATCGGAGCTGACAGTAAATCAGTGCAATGTTTCAAATACTTTATTCAAGTTAGTTGTTCTGTTCATCTTTATTTTTTATAGCATAATGAAGTCAACGCTATTTTTCTCTTAATAGAATTGGTGCATGCTGTTTTGTAAGAAAAAAAGGTTCACTTCATTGGCGTCACACTGAGCTTCATGGAATATACTGAGCTTAATCTGTCAATTCCAGCAGACTTCAAGCGGCCCGTGTTTAATGTGGAAAATTACACCTGTCAGTGCTGAGCTCAGTTCATTAACACAACTTCCAGATCTGCGGAGAAATGCGATTAAAAGCATGATGGCACACAAAGACTGCAAATCCACATTTAATTATGACCATACAAGTTTTTTGCTGCATCCATCAAAACACTTTCCAATTTCCAGATTAATTTGAGTATGCAAATAAGATTTAGAAATGAAGTAAAAAAATGTTGCAGAACTCTGATTTAATAGTGCAATATAAAGGAAAAATGTAAATGTGTCAGTTGCTTTCCATCAAGCAAGAATATACTCACAGAAAAACAGCAATGGGCTATTTAAAAAGATATATGTTCACAGCTAAATATTACCAAGACTTGTGTTAAGGAAAATGTGGTCACTTTTGGGATCCTGAAAGAATACACATATAGTACTTTGGATTTAAGTATGAACCAGATTTATTTCTGTGTTAGTTTGAAGTTTTTAAAGTAAAGAATTCTGAAAAGTACACTACTAAGCACTTATGTGAGGCTTTAATATCTCAATTGATGTCCAGCTCTCCTAATCCTTATTCTATATGAGTTGAGGAAAATCTGTGATTTAAACATACATGCAAACCTTTAAAAACTTAAACCATCCTGACAGCCAAACACAAAACCATCAGAACGGAAGTTGTCCTAAGATCAAATGAGTTTCTTTCCTCAAAAGAACAAGTTCTCACCTGCTCTCAACTTCTCTTTGGAGAGAAATGTGAACGTTTAAACATTGATCAGAATCCCATTTCATAAAAGTTGATACTTCAACCTTCATGCAACACACCTTTTCCACTATTTAAGCTCATTTTGGCTTATTAGAAGCCAGGTTGGAGCTAGAATCAGCAGGGCCTGCAGCCCTTCAGGAATTGACGTTGCCCACCCCTGCTTTAAGGTAAAAGTTCACACCATTTTTACCTCTTTACACTTTGGTCCATACATCAAAAAAGCCTACACGTAATGCAACAGATAACCATATAAAGCCCTGCTTCATTATTTATTTTAAAGTACTTCTTTAAACTGAGCAGTGCTTGTTAAAAACAAATGTAAATTATTTTCAACCAGAAATGGAGTTATGTAGGCATTGTAGCAAAAGGCATGATTAAAAGCGTTAGGTGCAGTATGTAAGTAATGTAGCATATAACATGTATGCCACTTTTGTTTTTAAAAATATCGCTTGTGTTTACATTTTGAGTTTTGATATGACACAAACAAAGCTAGCTGTGTGCTATAAACAATGTTGCCACTTAACATAATATAGATGCTGCACATTGCTGCAGTGCTTTCTCATGTACAACATCCATATGCAATGCCTGATTTTGGATGGATGTACTTCAAATATGTTTTCTATGCTTTTCTGGGCGAGGATAAGATGGCATAAAGTTGTTTCTATCTTCTTGGAATTGATCAAAAATATCTTAAATTGTGATCTACTCAAACATTTATAGGTTTGAAATGGCTTGAGGGTGAACAAAGGTGAGTAGCAACTACATTTTCATTTTTTGGCGAGCTAGCACATTTTGAGAAAATGTGTTCTTTTATCAGTTTTTTTTTTTTTTGCATCTCAGTTATTTGTTAGGTGGGTTCCTCCATTACAACTGTAATGGAAATATATGCATATTTTGGATAGCAAGCTATTTTCAGCAAGCTAACAAGTCTTGTGAGATGTTAAAGAAGTTGATGCATTAGCTGCACTTGTATGACTTGAATACAAAGAAAAAGAGTTATTTGTAAGAGAAACTTCTTGGTAGGATTTTTTTGTCTGTCAACAGAGACCATTTCATATTTAAACATGTGTCATTAAAGCTGATCAAAGTTACGTTTGAGAAGAGATAATAGATGCTTGAGTACATTGTTCGTTAGATACTTTTTAAGTAAACAATACATTTTTACGTATGGATTGGAGGATCCCTGTCATTTTGAATTGACCCAATTTGATTAATCAGAAAACAGATGCTCAAAAACATATTTTTGTGATATGTTACAAAACTGTAAAATGCTATCCTTCTCAACTTTGGGTGTCAGGAGGGAGTTCTGTACCTCCATGACAGCCATGATCAGCAACAACAATTGTTTTTTTGCCATATTTTTTGCACCTGTTTTCTCAGCTGTAGTTGTTCACTACTGATTCGTTGCCCATGGCGAAGAACCCCAGTTTCAGATAAATATATTTGCACTCATGTTTGACTGTCATCTAATGTTTGGAGAACCTTGTCTCAGTCTTTATGTTTTATGTATTCTTTGGAAGCTTGGCTATTTCTATTTTTTGCTTTTAGCTGACTGAAATTCTGCCTACATTTTTGTTGGATTTTTGTTTAGGTCTGTAAAGGATTTTTTGTTTGTATTCACATTTTGTTTTAACTCTTCTGCTCTTTGACCTGGAAGCAATTTTATAGCCCTCTTAGAACCCCAAGTCAGTCACACAGAAGACCTGATTTTTTTCAACCCGGTCATCAGGCTGTCACAGCAACAAGTGTTTATTTGGTTGTTAAATTACTTTGTTGGTTTGTCATCAAAATCTAAAACATGCACAGACTGTAAATCTCAAAATTGTAAAGATTTCAAGCTATATATATTTTATTTTTTTTTCACAAAAATTATATAAGATTATGGGGAGAGGCAGGATAAAGTCATTTTGGGTTTTGGTCTCCTTGAGACAGTACTTGATGTAGTCTGGACACTGTAGGAAATCATTAATTCAGCTCAAATCTCCAACACCATTTTAAGAAATGCAGCACAAACCCTTCAAGTAACCCCCACCATGCTTCACTCTTGTCTGAACACACTCATTATTGTACCCTTCTGCTGCCTTTCAACAAACAAACTGCATTATGCAGCAGTCAAATATTTCACATTTTGACTAATCCAAGGTCATCATTAATGTTTAGAATCTTTATCATCACCTTTGAAGAAATATTAGCCAATGTTGCTAAAGGATGTCGGATCTTGTGTGACATTTATGTCGATACTCGATAAATACTGGATATTTATTTTAGCACACAAAACCATACCAAATCCTATTCAAAACATTTTTCATCCATTTCTTTTACAATATATTAAAAAAAATTGTTTAACAAAATCCTTCAAATAAGAGCCATCTTTCTGAACACTTTTTAAAAACTGACTTTAATAAAATAATAAAATAAGTAAGAAGAATCAAACTCTTTCCCTTTGAACTTACCTTAAATGTGTGGTGCAGCATTAGCTACTCAAAAGGATACATAGAGAAGTGTGTAAAAAGACAGTAGAAATTAAAAATGATTTAGTTACAACCACCAACACCAAACCAGACTATTACACAGTAACAAAACATTGCAACACCCTCAAAACAAATCAAATGTATGCACAGCAGCATCCAAACAGCCACAAGCCATGCTTTAGCTGAATCTGCAGAAAGTCAAAAAGGTGTTTACTGACCTCAGCCCATAGCTGGACTCTTTCCGCCGGCAGTGTAGAGTCACAATTCTGTGTCCTTCTGTTCTGACGTCTTGACTGACCAGCCAAAGCGTGGGATTACTGGCTCGAGCACCAAGAAAAGCCACACCATCTTTTAACTTCACCCTGCAGAGTAGAGAAGTAAACAAATGAAGAAATGGACTGACAATATATTCTGTAACTACAGGTTTTTAAAGAGAACAGCAAGTGATTTTTATCATACTTGTTCACATTAGGCATGTTCTCCCCGTGATCGCGTGGGTTTTCTCCGGGTGCTCCGGTTTCCCCACAAGTCCAAAGACATGCGGAATAAGTGAATTGAATAAGAACAATTGCCCATAGTGTTAAAGTGTGAATGTGTGTGTGAATGTTTCCCAGCGATGGGTTGCGGCAGGGAAGGGCATCCGCTGCGTAAAACATATGCCAGTGAGTTGGCGGTTCATTCCGCTGTGGCGACCCCGAAAGGGAATAAAGCCGACATGAAGATGGATGGATGGATGGATGTTCACATTAGATCTAGGGGGAGATTGCTCTAAGACAACAAAGGCAGCTGAGCAAATTCACAAAAGATATAGTTAAATTGAAACTTTTATAGTTCTTAAAAGTAGTGATTTTTTAGACCGTAAAGTGCTCTAATCTGTCAGTCTCAACCTTTCTTGGATTGACGTCTTTGCAATTGATGCTGGAAAATGAACTAAAGCCAAAAAATGTAATAATGTAGGGCTGACATGGACATGGATTAAATAAGAAACTTGGGGAAACACTTACAAAACAAATGCATTGAAACCATGGTTTAAAGAGTTCACAAACCTAGAAACTCAAACATTGTAGATATATGAGAACAAGGAACAATCAAGTTGTCCACTCAAAAAATATGCTTTTGTTATAGCAGGGGACTCAAAGGGGTGGCCCAGACTTTAAGGAAACAACATTTAGGGTATTTTAGGCTGAAACGACTTTGATACTACAAAGTATATGAAACATGCCTTGGGGAAAGAAGTATGATGACAGCATCTGATTTATTAAACTTCTTTACTCAATATCATTCAATAGAAAAGACATAGAACAAAAGTTTTAATATAATTTGGTATATACTTTATGTAGTCTTTTAATATTTAATATAATTTTAATAGGAACTCAAAGTAAAAAAAAACAACTGTTTATCTAATCATTGTGAAATACACACTCATGTTACTTTTTAAAAATGTTAAAGGCCATGTGGATATTGTCATTGCCAAAAATGTTTTGCAAATAATAAACAGGTATAATAGCAAATTGTACAAATGTCAACCAATCATTTACAAGAGTACATAGAAAAAAAATCTAAGCTCCTGCTCCACACTTTCAGTTAGATAATACAGTTTGTATGATTCTTTAAACAGAGGAAAGGGCAAATGATCCCTTCATGCTTTTTTCCTCTGTTCACTATATTTTCCTCTGTTCACTATATGATATGACATGATATGAAATTGACAGATCTATGATGATTTTTAAAAATTTCATTCTGCTAAGGAGCAAAATGTGAACAAATTGTAAAATCTCTCTAGTCTGGATGGTTTTGCTTTTTTCTTCAGCATGTAGGTGAGAGGTTGGCTGTTGCATTTTCCTACTAATAAAGCCTTTTACTCAGTAATGTATTGATGTTTTAATATGTTGGATCAGACTGCTAGTAGTAAAAACTTTTATCACCAGCATTGATGTTAAAATGTTTCCAGCCCACAGACACTTCTGCACCTGTTACGCGCGACTGCTTGACTCACTCAGTAGTATCGCGGCCATTTTGATGAGTAAAAGTACTGCTACGGAGCACGAAATTGGGGCGATACCTGATACTAGTATCGGTGCATCGCTAATTCATAACATAAGATATAACATGATAGTTACGTTTAACCTTTCATGAGTAGGATGTGTGGGGATACAAGCATTCAAACCTGCAGAGTAAATATAGCCTATAGGCCAGTTTAAACATTGTCATTACTCAATATTATCCATTTCCAAATAACCTAACCCTCAATTATTAACAGTTGTACACTTGACTCTCCAAAAGGCCTTTCATATGAAATCTAGCCATTAATGAAAGGTTGATGTGAGTTTATTGACTCCTATTACTGCTGAAGGCTCTTCTCGATGAGGCGTACTTGACCTGCTGGAGAACAATCCAAATCTGCACTGAGCATTTCTGTGATCAGCTGATTAGACCTATTGTGTGCCTTTATTTCTCCTACTCAAGAGCTCTCATGGTTAAGTGCAGACTGTAGCTGGTTATCAATCAGAACACTAAATTCTTGATATTCCACTCCTGTCCAAACATGAAAATATGCATGGGGCACACAATATTACAGTCTATAATAATGATAATATATTATATATTATAAACAAAAGTATTATAAATATATATATATATAATAATATATAATAATAATAATGCATTCTTTGCACAACACATGTTACCTTTACCTTTTTAATCATCGTCACTGCACAAAAGTCACAAATTGTAATATTTATGTCATATAGAGGCTGGGTGTGGCATGTGATAAAGGCAGCATATGACCACCCAGGCGCCACTTTTAAAGTACTGTGTTTTAACCTCTAAATGTATGGGTGTGTGTGTGTGTGTGTGTGTGTGTGTGTGCGTGTGTGTGTGTGTGTTTTGCGTGTATGCAACTTCTTTGTAGCTCCTACAGAATGAAGAACTTGCGCAATTTTGTATCATGTATGTATGTGTGCACACACACACACACGCACTCGCACACACACACACACACACATTGCACAAGTTCTTCATTCTGTAGAAGCTACAAAGCTACAAAGATGTTCTCTGTGTCATAGCAGTTGCAGTTTGGTTTCATCAGTTCATAGAGCTGCTGCAGCTTATTCAAATTCATTCATACTCGACCTCTGATGTTCATCAGCTTCAAGAGTCTCAAAATACAGCTATGGAGTCATGCTTGATTCAGAACATGTCCTGTAGTTGCTGCTGAAACACTTATTTGGCAGATGTCACTGTCACTGGGGCTGATAAAATCCAAATTTAGTGATTAACCCCTTTTTTGTGACTTCTCAGGGTTTGAGCTGTTCTCAACTTTAAAATGGTTTAAATTAAAAAAATATGTTTTAAAGTTTTTCAATAGGCAAAGCCTTTAAGATTTGATACATTTGTCTCATTAAGCTCTGTTCATCTTTAAGTCATTTAAACTAGGATCATAGCTGAAGCAAATGAAAGATCGCTTTATAATGCGCTTTCATTTCCACTTAAGGCCAAACAAACTTTCAGAAATCTTTCAAACTATTTTCTACAGGTGTTGAATAATTGCTACAAGGTCATCTTTAGAAAATCTGCTGTTTCACACACATAAAGCAACATCAAATAGTTAAAGAAATCTTTCATTGCAGACTGGTCCTTAAAATTATTTTCATTAGTAATATTTAAACTAGAGATATATGTAGTTACAGTACTACCATTAAGCGTCACGGTGGCGCAGTGGGTAGCACGGTCGTCTCACAGCAAGAAGGTCGCTGGTTCTAGGCTCGGCTGGGGCAGGTGGCATTTCTGTGTGGAGTTTGTATGTTCTCCCCGTGATCGCGTGGGTTTTCTCCGGGTGCTCCGGTTTCCCCACAAGTCCAAAGACATGCGGAATAAGTGAATTGAATAAGAACAATTGCCCATAGTGTTAAAGTGTGAATGTGTGTGTGAATGTTTCCCAGCAATGGGTTGCGGCAGGGAAGGGCATCCGCTGCGTAAAACATATGCCAGTGAGTTGGCGGTTCATTCCGCTGTGGCGACCCCGAAAGGGAATAAAGCCGACATGAAGATGGATGGATGGAGTACTACCATTTACACTCTGTGCAATCTATAGTTTCTTATACATCAAATTGAGATTTTTTTTATTTTATTTAATCAAACATGTCTGTTTAAAGAAAGAATGTGTTTTACAGTAAAAAGTGAGTATGTGTTGAAATACTCTTGTTCAGAAAATAAAGCATGCAGGACTGGTTTCAGCAAAAAAAAAAAAAAAAAAGCTTAGAAGATTACTACCTTCTCCTGGAACTCCAAAGCAAATTTCACCAAACGTGGCTTTGGAAGCAATTTAAGCTGTAATTTCCCTTCAAAATAAATTGTCAAATCAAATGACGAGGAAATCACTCTTCTAAAACTCTTCCACACAGAGCACAAGACAAGAGAATTCATTCCAATAATAATAATAATAATAAAAATAGAAACAGTTGAAAAAAATGTGCAATAAAATAATTTTCATAGAAAGTTTAATATTGGAAATTAATTATTTTCATTACCCCTTTGAGGACAGAAATGGTACTCTCTGCCACAACAAATCATAATCCTAGATCAGGATTGTGGGCAGCTGTCTATTATATGATACATGTGTGCCACTGTATAATACAAAAAAGTATTCGTTTAAACCCACAAGGGTTGATGGACTGTCAGCATCTATTGAGAGATTGTTGTGTTGAAAAATTCAACTATTTCATTTAAATACTTTTACACTTACACTTATAATACACTTACCTCTTCGGGAATTGGATCATGTAGAGTTGGTACAAATGCAAGTCTCAACTTCATTGCAATTCTTGTTTTGTACTAACCCTTGTTCATTCTGGAGTAAAATGTCTTCCGCAAACACACGCGTTTTGGTAAATCTGCCGGTGAATTTACTCTATGAATAAAAGTTATCCACTCAGTCCTTAAATGTTCCATTGATGGGAGTAAATGAGCAAAGTTGTGTACTTCTTTATATCCCAAAACAGCACAGGCCTTCGACGCCAGTGCTACTCACAATCAAAATGGAGTCTATTGTGTTTATAACAAGACATGAAGGGGCATAGTTTATGGTAATTGATGTGAGAAAGTATAAAGCATTTGTTGTGATTAAAATAAAACCCTTGGATGGATTTTTATCATTTTAGGGGGTGTTGCACACACATCTGCCAAATTTTTGTCCAAACAGCTGGTAGGTTGTCATCTGAGGTCTCCTTTAAGCAAAAGGGCAGACAGTGAATTATTATAGAATGCATGTAGAACACAATAGGAGGAAAACACAAATGCACACACAAAAATAACATCAATATTGTGAAAAATACACGCTTAAACATTGATAATCCTTACATGTAATTTGGTGCTTACAAGCTTTTCTGTTAATCATAAGTGATGGCAACATATTGAAACATTGTGTTGTATTAACACTTATCACCAAAGAATCGTACCCTAATAGGTAACATCATAAAAATGTCTTAAGAGTTTCTACCAGGACTGCTAGAATCCATTAATAACTCTGTTCACAAGTATAAGAAGAATACAAAGGAATAATAGTCCAACTGAAAGAGCCACAGGGGTGAGAGGGAAAAATGAGGCCAGATCAGCCAGATGCAAGAGCTTGTCTGTAGTAATGAAAAAGTGGAGTGAATGTGAGCTTGAATAGATTCTCTTCTCCCTCAGCTCTGAAGTGCTCAAAGCCTGGAGAGAACAGAGTAACAAGCTGACCACATGCAAGTATTAGGATGACAAATGACTGTAAAAACAGCCAATCAAAAGGTTCGGTGGGGGGTGGGTGTGGATTAGCATATGACAAGCATAAATGACCCAGGAGACAGCAGATGGAGCACCACCCGAACTGAGAGGGGCCTAGCCTGACCAAACATCTCTCATTACCAGCTTTCTCTGATCCTCTCAGACCAGTTCTATGATCCATAATTGCTTTCTTCGTAGGCTGTCTATGTACATTTGTTCAGACACACGGAGCTTCATTATAACTGTTAAAGCTGGTCTGAGAACAGATGTGGTTTGGATGGAGAATAATGAGCTGAGTGATGGCCGAACACGCCTGAGGATTGGACTCATTGAAATTAATTCTTATTCTCACGTCGTGGAGGAGCAAAGCAAAATAAAACAGGTGTTGAATCTGTAGTTTGTTTCTGAGCAGCATCCTGAAGGTTTAAACTTAAACAAATTGTGATGTCACAGGAGATCAGCTCATTAAAAGTGCAACTTTTTATCAGGAAGAAACAAAACCATGTGTTTACAGCCAGACATGCAGGTGATGCTCTCTGCATGCTTTATAGTGACTCAGGGGAAAAATGACAAATGGGAAATGATTCAGTGTCGTTACAACATAGAATAAAAACAAAACTTTGTGTCAAACTTTACATTCTAGCATTGCATACATGGGATAAAATAAAGAAACCCTGTTCAGTGTTATGAAACTAGAGAGTTTACTCCAGTGGGATAATAGTGTTTTTTTTATTCATAATAGAACATTCATTCATTAATTCATTCATTCATCTTCATGTCGGCTTTCTTCCCTTTTGGGGTCGCCACAGCGGAATGAACCGCCAACTCTCTGGCATATGTTTGACGCGGCGGATGCCCTTCCAGCCGCAAGAACATACAAAAATATTAAGCATTTTATACAGTTAAGCGAAAATAGCATAAAGTTAGTACAAGTATTTTTTTGCTCAGCAGAGCAAAGACACCTGTACTGAACTAATTTAACAGCTTTATTTACCACAGGTTTGCGTTCATGGTAGATTAAGATGCTGATCTATTCTACTTCATCTGTTGTAACAAGGAACAATAAAAGTCTGTTCAAACTGAAATATAGAGTACATGTATTCAATCAAAAATGTACTTGATTAGAGAGTAAAAACATTATACACCGATACAATAGCTGCATTGTCAGCTGTCTGTTTAAATTCTCTTGGGAGTGCACAGACATTCTCCTGAACAATAGATGGCGCTTCGGTGAACTGAAGGTGTTCGGTGAACTGCAATTGTTTTTAATCTGAGGCTGCAGAAAAGTTGAGAGAAGAGTGATATTCTCTTCTTGACTCTAGTGGACAGAGAAATGTACTGGAAAATAAAAACACTTCTTAATTTTTCATTCTTATTATTCAGGAATAATTTAATACATTCTATTCATTCCTAATTGTAACAAACTCATTAGTAGAGAAAGTTCTCCCTCATGCTGTTAAAACTGGTCTAGTGCTTTGATCTAGAGTGAGAGACTGCATGAGAATTTATCCTTTCAGAGTTTAGAAGACAGCACTTCCTCTTTGTGTTCAAACCACTCCTTCACTAAAAGACATTTATTTATCATTTAATGAAACTTGGAAACAAACAAAATAAGAAAGGTGAGCTATGTTTTTCACAGGTTATTCTGTCTGATTAATCTTTGGACACACACTTCTTCTTGTCTTTTTTCGCTCTTTTTCATCTCAAGCAAGCATGACCAGCCATTGGCACCATCAAGTTGCGAGTCAGGCAACTTCAGTCACGTGAAGAAGGGGCCCTTACACAGCAGCTTGACACAAGGTTTAAGGAAAAAATTTACTCAATGCATTTCTTGGAAACGATGCATCGACACACTGTGTCTTTGTCCAGTTTTCAGCGGATCCATAGTTGTGTAAAGGCCTTAAAATTTGCTTTTATTTCGGATACTACATCCAAATATAAAGTTATCAAAACATTCTCAAGTACAATACGAAGCACGTTTGCTTGAATTTATCTGAATCGGTCACACCTGATCATAATCAAGCCAGACCTCAACCTGAAAAAATTACAATTGAGCTATATTAATTGAACCTGAACTTCCTAAAGACAATATCTAGAGATAGGAGACTGAGGAGCCTAGGTATAAAAAGTTCCATCATACAAAATAATTGTCTGTGTACAGTTTCAAGGATACAAGTTCAGAGACTAAAGGGCCAGTCATACTGGCTTTTGAAAGAGCTAGCAACCTCCAAATGGTCTTGCGGCAGTTAAAACCCAATCCACAAGTCAACGTGTTTTAAACATGTATCATCCGACAACAGCATGATTCAAAATAAACTACTCTGACATTAACACTGAAGTCTTCAATATTCCCCAAAAGCTCAAACTTGGTCTCTCATCTCACCATTCTGATTGTTGTAGTTGTGTTATGTGATGCAGAATCACAACTGAAAGTTTAATCCAGCATAGCTTTTCATCAGAACAGAATCCAGAATTGGAACGAGTTCCATTGTTGCATGTGATTCCACTCAAATGACAGGAATATTTTCGCACAGTCACAAGTCCACCGCTTTGCCATCCACCCAGAACTTTTGTGTTCTCTGACATAGTGTCTCACATGGTCCATGTTTCACCTCCTTTCATCTCCATCTTTCTGACTACCGGGTCTTGATAGTCTTCTTGATCTATGTCTATTTATATTGTCATTATCAGTTTATTCAAGAAATATCTGATCAGATTTAATGATCTGATGAATCTATGCTGTAAATTCTAGCTATTTTTCTCAAGAAAGTATATCAAATGAAAAAAATCTCCTTTTAATGTATTAGTTTAGTGAAGTCTTTGTACATATCCGTTTACTGATAGACTTATCTTTCTTTTCTTTGCATAAAGTAATTACTAAAAGCTTTGGTTTCAAAGATCCTCAAAAGAACTCTAATCAACAACCTCTATTTACAAAGCCCAAAGAGCTGGTGCATGGCATTATGCACAGAATGGCAAGTTTATGTTAGAATTGATGTCTGACACCTTAAAAATGTCGGTTTGTATACATCAAGGCGGTTATTTTAATCTATCTTCAGAAGTCATCTGTCAAGTTTTCCAAGGGTACAAGAACCAATATCTACCCAAACTTCAAGCAAACTTGATGCTTTGAAAGGTATACTCTGGGTATTTATTCATGTTTCTTTTTTATGATACATCTTCCAGAGCTTAGATTATTAACCTATACAAACAAAAGACACGTCCCTGAAAACAGTAAACATCGATAAATTAAACAGTTTTCAAACTAACTTTTGTCAAATCACAGGCCTTGCTAATACTGGCTTACATTCTAACAAACTCAAATAACAAGAGCCCAAAAAAATGAATAAAAAGTCTTGATCATTTGGGAGAATTCAAATTTGTCCAGATCTCCACATTATTTGCGGCACGTCCTAAAGCATTGACTCCATGCACTCCTAAATGACTCTACACATGACACACTGCCTATGTGCTTCCACTAAACTCTCTAAACAATTGATTATGGGTAGGTGTTATTTTAGTCAGATGTGTAGTTTAATTTAAGATTTACAATTTATTAAAAAAATAGTTTTTTTTAGGATTTAGCCTAGGGGCAAATCTACTAATTTCTAGTACTAATGGACAAGGAAATGGCTGGGAACCTCAAGCAAAAAATACTTTATTGTACTTCAATTATTATTCAATTGTTCAATTATTCAATTGTACTTTAATTCAAGTCTGTCTTTATTGAATTAATTTTCAAAGTTTATTTAATGTTGCAGGAAAAACAACCACATTGTATTTAAGATGTGTGTTTAAAATGCAATTACATAAACTGTACTTTTTGTAAGAATATTTTAAGTATACTTGCATCATGCTAACATTTTTGACATGCTTTGAAATTTACAACATTACCCTTTATTCAAATACATTATATGTGTGTACTTTCTAAAGTGTACTAATTTTATATTCTTTTTTTTTATAAGGACTTTTAATATATTTTAATGCATGCTCAAATTTGTCACTGTACCATATACTGAATGTATAGTTTGAAAGAACACATTGTAGAATCAACACTGCAATATTTTGATTGAATGTATAATGATATTTATGATAACGCTGAGGGGTTGCATTTTTTATTAGTAACTTGTTTGAGGAGTGTCACGATGGCGCAGTGGGTAGCACGGTCGTCTCACAGCAAGAAAGTTGCTGGTTCGAGCCTCGGCTGGGTCGGTTGGCATTTCTGTGTGGAGTTTGCATGTTCTCCCCGTGATCGCGTGGGTTTTCTCCGGGTGCTCCGGTTTCCCCACAAGTCCAAAGACATGAGGTATAAGTGAATTGAGTAAGAACGATTGTCCATAGTGTTAAAGTGTAAAACATATGCCAGAGAATTGGCGGTTCATTCATTCTCATCCAAAAGGGAAGAAAGCCGACATGAAGATGAATGAACTTGTTTGAGTTCAACTCACATAATTGCCTAAAATCGCAAGCAGAGTTGAGGAGCAATGGAGAAGCGTACTAAGCGAGCTGTCCGTGTGACAGTCCAGTTATAAAACTTTGTGTAGATGTAATCCTTAAAGTGTGCGTACGCATATAAGGCAGAATTTGCGAACGCACAAAAGTTTTCAGATTCATAAAACCGTACGTATGCCAGAACCTGCGCAAGGTTCGCTTTATAAATCAAAATTATCTGAATATTGTGCGCAGGTGCACGTACGTATTGCTTACCCCAATCTCCTCTCGAAATAACCATATTTGGAGGGTAAGACCGCCCATTTTAAATATGTATGATCTCCCTGCATATTAACACCACCAATAATTCGGTTAACAAAAGCAAATTCATTCTCAGATGGTACATTTATTGCAACATGAGTGCAGTCAATAGCACCGATTACATTGGGAAAACCAGCGATTGCTGCAAATTGCATTTTGATGTTGGCCTGTTCAGCTTGCGTGTAAGGAAAACGGATGTATCGGGGTGCCATCCCCACTATGGCATCCCATACATATGGCATGACACGGCTCAGGGATGACTGCGACATACCCGATCGGTCTGCCAACTCTCGCTGGAAAGTACCAATGGCCAAGTGGCCTCATGTGGTCAATACTTGCACAGGAACACACAGAGCATGGTTTCTCCGCGAGGGTCTTTCCAATACTGGCCGTAATTCAGAACATAATTCCTATAGGATGGCTCTTGGAAATCGAAATCGGCTCATGAGCCAATCATCATCATGAGCAAGGAAATCTTCACGATCTCTGAAAACACGCTCCCTCCGTAGAGCGTCATTAGCAAGGTCTTCTAACAGCGCTAGACCATCCATTGTGATGATATGTTATATACGCACATACTTTTTTATAGCCCATTCATTAAAACAAATGAGTAAATTTAAAGTATTTGCACCTGGCTAATAATGATAATTCAGGTTGATACAATTTGATTTATTGGGTGATGTAATAGGATAATTTAGAAGTTTTTCATTTTAAATAGCTATTGCTATTTGGGACAGTTGGTGTCGCCAAAACACATACTCTTCTAAAAGAGTGCGTACCCACGGTCAAGAGCATCCGTACGGTGCACACTTTTTTATGGCAAGTTTATTTTTTTATAAATCCCGATATGTGCGTGGAACAATGCGTACGCATATTTCTATGCCCATTTTGTGCGTACGCAATGTTTATACAGGCCCCGGGACCTTTGAGCCGGTTAGCACTGAATCCGAGTTGTTATGTGGAGGCAGTGCAAACTAATTAAAACAGGAGTGACGTGCTTTGTGATGGGACTTCTGGTGATCAATACAGCTGGAGCGTTCTGGATAAGCTGCAGTCTATGTATGGATTTTGAAGGAAGATCATGGAGTAAAGAATTACAAAAATCAAGGTGGGAAGTGATCAGTGAGTAAAGCAAAATAGAAGTAGACGACTGTGATAGTGCTGAACGGATCCGGTTTATATTTCTGATGTGGAAGAAAGCAGTGCGAGAAATGGCATTAATGTGAGCAATAAAAGATAGGCCCAGGCTTTTGGCATGCTCAGATGGCTTAATGGCCCTGGAATCAATGGTGACATATTGAAAATTAACTTTTGAAAGAGTGTTTTTTGAGGCAACAAGTAAGACTTCCGCTTTATTGCTGTTAAGTTGAAAGAAGTTAGCTGTAAACCAAGTTGTTAGGGATGAGGGGTGAAGAAAAGCGTGTTTGGGAAGAGGCGCTTGAAATGTTTAACTGCATGTCATCTGCACAACAATGAAAAGATATTCCAAATTTTCTGAAGATGAAGCCAATGGGTAGGAGATATATGGTGAAGAGGAGCGGTCCTTGCACTGACCCCTTTGGAACTGAAGTAGGTTCTGATGTACAGTTTTTTATTGCCACAAATTGTAAGCGACCAAATAGTTAAGACTTTAACCAAATTAGTGCATTGCACCCTTTGCTAAGCTATTCAAGACGCTGAAGCAGAATTTGATGGTATCAAAGGCTGCATTAAGGTCCAGGAGAACTAGTATAGAGATAGCCCGAGTCGAATGCGAGAAGATCATTACATATATTCACCAGCATTGTTTCTACACTGTGTAAATGACGAAAACCTGATTGAAATTTCTCAAATACATTTTTTGTCGCTAAGTAGTGTTTTATTTGGGAAGCCACAATTCTTTCTAGAACTTTAGATAGGAAAGGAAGGTTTGAAAATGAGCGCAGATTGTCAAAATTGGAAGGATCAGAGCCATGTTACTTAACAATTGGTGTTATCATTGCTTTTCAAGTAAACATTTTGAGGATTTAGAATGTTTGATGACAGATAAAATTTAACTTTGTGGTAGTAGGCTAAAAGATATAAATGTGAGTAACACAAAAGAAGAAGCAGTCAGTAGGTGTGAGGAGTTGTCCAAATCATGGCTTACAAGTCTGTCAAAACTGCAACTATTTTGTTCCAAAGCTCCACCGATGGATCTGACTTTGTGAGGGTATTGAGAACAGAAAACACAGTTTTAGAATTTAGCAGTTCACTGAATAATTTATCAGACACATAAAACTAATAAAATACATTGTTTAGAGGAAAGTGAATGAAAAAAAAATCTATCAAAACAGTTATATGTTTGTCTGAATAAATCATAAATTGCAATATGCTAATTCTCTGAGCCAAACTTAACCAACTCACCAAAATAGAGTCACACCCTGAAAAAATAGTGCTGAATTTGATGCCGCTTTCTTATTTACAACATAATCGTTTGGGCTCAAACAGGTTCTGGTCTTATGCAGCTCCTTTGAAAGGATAAGTAATCATTCAAACCATGTTTTTCCAAGACTTGCTGCAAAATCTAAAGCAGCATTTCACTTCTGTAAACTCTAAAAGTGTAAGAAATGTTTCCTCAAGGACATATAAAACAATACAGCACAGTCTCCAGAAAGACATTGACAGACTTGACTGACAAACTTTACCCTCAGTCACATCTTTGAGAGACAACTAAAGGGAAACAAGGGGTTACCCAAAACACCAAATAGAAGAATATTCTGCTTTGTAGTCCCCAGTGTTTTATCTAAGGCAAAGTGCTCGAGTTGTTTTCAAACCTGCTGAGGACTGATGTTTTTGTGCATGCGCATGTTCATCAGGGAATGGAGCTTTTTAGATTCGCTGCTGCTTTACTATTGAGGGGAAGTTGTATGCATATGTGTGAGGCTCAATGTGTCTATCTGCTTCTGAGTTCCTTGGGTGTGACTCTACACAGTCTGTTCTGCAAACTGGCATCTTGTTAAGTCAATCTGTTCTGCTTCATATTCTCAATCCATACTAAAGCACAGAGCATTAACAGCTTGCACATTTCAATTTGACAACTAGTGAGCTTCAGAATTTGAGGTTCTTAATTTCATTTTTAGCATTTTAAAGGTTTGTTTTTGTCTGAAGTGAGTACATCATTGCGTGAAGCAAGAAATCATATGTTCTTAAACAATACATCAAAAAGAGATTCAAATTGGAACACAAAGCAACTCAAATAAAAAATAAAAAATCTAAAAACAGTATAGAGGGAAAATAAAACTACTTCCAACAAGTCAGAAACAGGTTAAATACATCTGTACGCAGATAGAATATAATGCTACTTGTAAATTCAGTGAAATGGGAGTAAAATAAGAGTAGCTGATCCATTAAGGGTAATTCGACAGGAACTTAATGTTCCTGTGAGCAATTGCACATAATATTGTACACGATTGGTTTCAGGCTAACTGTAGATTGTGACAAAAATATGAGGTTTTAAGCAGTGATTATCATTCATCTCGTTCTTGCATTGATGAATTAGCTATGTTGCTGTTTTTACCCAAAAAAGAATCAAATCTCATTCTTTGTGAGAAAACATGACATTTTCTCTATCAGATTTCTGACACAGCTTGAAGGGAGAAATCTAATCTTCATTGTAATGAAATGCTCTCAAGGTCTATTGCTATTTTTCATTAAAAAAAATAATCACTAAGCAATTCATTTTTAGAAGACCATGCTATTAATTAGTTACATTTTTAATGGATTGACTGCAGTAACATATATAAATATATATAATGAGTTAATGTCAATGTAAATCCATTATTAGAAAAAATAAAATGAATGATCTAATCGATTTTGTGGTGTGCCTTGTTCATCAATAAATATTTATCAATCAAATTAAAATTGTATTTTATTTAGATCAGCAGTAAATGTATAGTTTAAAATAGGAGCGGATAAACCTCAATCAGAAAAAAATGGCTAGTTAAACATTTCTCTGTTTAATAAAACTGTATGTAAAACATACATTTTATACAATTGATTACTGATGTAAAGCAATTAGCTTTAATGTGTCTCGTTAATGCACCAACACCCTAAAAAAGGGGGGAGGGGGGCATAGGATTGATGCCCATGCCTGAAAAATCACACTTGACAAAATTAATAACTTTGAATGTATGAAATAGAACTCTTTAACCCATGTTTTTAAAGCTTAATAGTGTCTTAATGTCACTGTGGACTGAGGAACCCCTAAAGCTTTCTAAAATTTTCTAGCAATAGTCTGGTGACTTGATGCTCTCTTTCTCTTCCTCTCTCTCTCTCTCTCTCATTTCCATTGACATCACTCAATCCAAAGACATTACTGCCTCTGCCTCCTTTTTTGTTTAAGAAATAAACAATTATATCTTCAATATTAATATTTAAATATTTTCCTTTTATGCTAAATAAGTTCGCCATACTGTAACCGGAGGATGGGTGGTTTGATTCCAGCTAGGTCTGCCATTGTAGCCCTGCGCAAGCACTTCCCCTTCCCCCGCATTGCCCTGTATGGATGTGTGTGACTAGTGGGGAGTGGCAGCCACGTTTCTTTTAGACCTACACAGGGAAGCTGAAGGCTACCACGGTAGCTTATCACCACCAGTGTGTGAATGTGGAGTGAATGAATAATGCTCTAAAAATTGTAAAGTGTTGAAGTTATCAATCTTATTCTTATTAAAAACTTCTTGTTAAAAAATTTATCATTCCCATATTTTGGTTGAAATGGTGTTGAAACAAAAACATGTTCTTAAAGCAGTACAATCCTCCGCCATGTACTAAGAGTGAATGCCAAGGGTTGGATGAGAGATGCTGTCACTGAAGGGGGAAAACATTCGCTTAAACATTAGCTACTTTTAAGATTATTCGCTAATTGCTCATTATCCTCACAAGTTTACTTACTGTAGATTAACTTAATTTTTAGCATCTGTGATACAAAGAAGATGTTAAAATCAACTATTATTGTGGATTGGCAAGGATTGATTTGCATTAACATCAGCATAAGGAGCAATGGCATAAGCGATAAAAATAAATAAAATAAAGCAATAACAATAAATTGTATTTCAAGAATGGAACGGCTGCTAGAAACCACATTTATCATCACCCACTAACCCAAACAGACTTTATTTTATCATTGTTATGTTTATAAATGTGAATGTAGGTTTCACAATGATAGCTGTGTGATTCATTGGGACATTAAGACCCATACCTACAATTTGCACACTCAAACACAAAAACATACAGCTCAGTTCAATCACGAATGTAAGGCAGTTTACATTCCACTTATAAAGAATGAATAATTCAGAAGTCCCAATCTAATATCAATTCACCTAATAGTTATCAAACAGGCCTCTAAAGTTCCTATCAAGTGACAATTATTCCATAATCCTTCTTTAGGAAATTCCTTTTTTTCTTTTTTCCACATTTTGTCCTTATTTTGATACAAATGATTAGGTTAAAACAAGTTGGAGAGAAATATAAGAATACTTAATAGATAAACTGTGATTTTTAGACAGCTGTGAGTTTTTTTCTAGAGATAGTATGAAACCAATTAGGTTCCGATTGGTAACTGTGTTACTACCAGGAGTTTAGAAAATTGACATAATTTCTTATCAGATCCCTGCTTCCCATTTAAAATCTCCCTGTGATTTTCCATTCTGCTGATGAGTTTGCTCACTTACAAAGAGACATGGTGAGGCGAGATAACCCCAGGAAGTGCAATTCAGTCATTCAGCAACAAGATGGGGTAAAATTCAATAACACTGTTAAGACAATAATGAAAAAGTCTGAGATGAGACACTCAAAGATTAGATGAGGTTCAATACTATGAAATGGATGTGGGTCAGACTGGAAGGAATGAAAAATAAGGCACTTCTTCTTGACATATTTCTTACAAAAGGGAGCGGTACAAATTTCACAAATGCAGCAACTTCCACAGCAAAATTCACATCATCTCATGAACTATGACAACAAAAATGGCTGAAATGTTGACATATAAAAGCTGATACAATACAACACTGAATGCTTTTGAACTTAAAAGGTTTTTTTTAACTATAATTATTAGGTCCATTTACAAAGAGTGACAAAATCTTGTGACAAAATCAAAATCTTGTGACAAAATCTTGCGACATCTCAAGATCTTGTATCCCTCTCTCTTAGTTGTGACATCCATACATCTCTGGCTTCTGTCTGCAACTTATCTAGGTCAAGCAGGAAGAATAAGCAACCACAAAAGCAATGGGAGGATGAAGCGAATGGGAAAAACAAGGAGCTGCCCATGCTGTAGGAGAATCTGTAAGTGAAGCGAGCAGCTGTGAGAGCCAGTGGAGCAGCAAAGGGATGCCAGAGCCACGGGTGAAGCGAAAGACAATGCAAGCTGAGAAAGAAATGAGCCACTTGAGCTGTGGGAGAAGCAAGGGTGCCAACTGAGCCATGAGAGAAGCAATCGACTCCATCAGCCAGAGGAGAAGCAATAATGAAATGGAAACAAGAAACAAGAAAAAAAAAGATAAAAAAATGCATATTTGATGTGGAAAATGATGTGAATTAAATCATTTAACAGCTAATGTTAGTACTCACAGACTATAACAACAATGAAAAATGTTTCACGATGTTTTGTTTTTATTACTAGTGCATGTAACATCATCATTTTTTTCACCGTTTGGGGTTAGGTGAATATTTTGCTATGGAAGATTGCAGAAGCCCCACACACTTTCGAAACCTCGAAACAGTATAGGCCAAGTTATGTTTCAGTTCAATATATACATCAAAACATTTATTTTAACAAATGTATTTTAAAACTAATTGGGGAAATGATTCATTTGTGTTGTTTAATGGTGGTTTTCATCCCACGAAGAAGACATAGTGAATAAATTCTTCAGAATTCCATTTCTCTCCCTTGGCCCTAACGCTTAGTGACCCTTACTCACAGTGAAGCAATAAAAACTACACAAACATTTGTCCTACAAATATCAACTGTGCAACGTTAATGTTTATAGTTTTCAATCTCACATTAATCATTTAAAACTAGCTATTTTACTTTTAGTATTTTATAATATATATACACATTATATAATAATATAATAAAAAAAATAAAATAGAGGTTATTAATAACAAATTGTATGATAATATAAAATATATATTTTTATAAATTACAATATTTTATATTGACTTATTCGGATCTGGGTAAGCACTTGTGACCTGGGGCCTGTACCATGAAGCTGGATTAACTAGTTAGCCAGCAAATTTAGGTTTAGTTTGCAGCCATTCTTGATTTTGGGAACCATGAAAGGATCTACGATTTAATCAATCTTTATCACCATGGTTACTTACGCCACATGGCTAACCTGCTCCGGAGCAGGCTACAGTTCTAGATTAGAGATCGCAAGTTTACATTTGTCCAGTCAGTGTTTATAAAAGGAACTTTTAAGTGACGTAATAGTACCGGACAGACAAAATTCCTAAGCATTTCCTGACACGTATTTGCACGAAAGATGCAGATTATCTCATGAAGGAATATCTTACATTTTTTACCTTCTTCGCACATACAAAAGTGACACGTAGAAATTACGCCCTCACTGTACAGCAGATGGTGTGTTACACAGCTAACCTGCTTCAGACCCTAATTTTTATCTGCTGCCATGATCGTTTTGCATTGGGGTTACATCTTCCAAAAAATACATTTGTATGCATTGAGCATTTAATTTATATTGTAATACAACCATAAACTTGGTAACATGACATAAATTAAAACGTATTGGAGTTTAGACCACAAAAAATAATGCTATTGTTATGAAACATATATCATGCATGACACTCATTTTTACATTAAACAGAATGTGCCTCTTTGACATCATTTTTATGAAATCAGCCACTTTCTGCCAAAATCCCATCTGGCTTTGACAGCAGTGAGACTATTACTATGAGACAAAAATATATGAAAAATATAAAATACTCATTGTATTTTCTCATTTTAATCTCTTGTTCCTCTTCCTCAAAGAACAAAAATTTGGCTCTATCACGTTCATCGGGATTGGTTATTTAGTGCTATCGTCTTTTACGTGGACGCAGCCGTGAACTAATCTTAGCGTCAGGATCAAAGCCTGACTCGACAAAGAAAGTTGATGAGCTGCTTCATGGTACCAATTAAACCTGATTAAGCCACATGCTGCTGCTGTTGTTGTAGTTTGTTGCCACAAATTTTCAAAATAACATAAAATCTATATGCATTTAAAGGTACTTTAAATAAATATTCATTCTATAAATGAACTCTAATGAACTTCATGAGTGTACACTAATTTAGCCATAGTTAAAGCGCCCTTGTTGAGCTGTCAAAGAAAAGGTGGCAATATAATAGCAAATATCCCCCATGCTTTATTTATCACTGGGGGCATCACCAATTTCAGCTGAAAATGATAATAACATTTTGGGATTTTGTGAATGCATAAGTTTATTCTTTTTTTCCATTCGGTGAACATTAGCATATAGATGGCTGTGTATGGATTAAATTTACCATGCACATACAAGGACAAATAAGGATTTGAACACAATGAAACAGCCTTGTGGAAACAAAGCTAACTGTGATAGGTGTTACGAGTGGAAAAGTTTTGCCCTTGTGCATTTTAAATGGAATGTGTGTTCAATCCCACAAGAGCTTGAGACTTCAACAAAGTCCCTTTCAAACAAATAAAAAGCACTGACTCCATAACCGATACAATCTCTCCATCCATGTTTCTTTCTTGTTCTAAAACAATGGGCACAGGGCCTCACTGAGAGCAAGGTGTACTCAATATGTGGCCTCGATCTGAGTGTGGTCAGTGCTCTTAAAATCACCCCTCACAGCAAGTCACACAGTCAAAGTCTTTCCAGAAGCCTGTGGTCTCATTCAATAAAACAGCACTAAGTGCTCTTGTTCAAGCGTCCCACTGTGACCCACACAAACTGTTGCTCGAGGTTTCCCATTATGTAAAATCAGCATTTTCACGTCAAGATTTGATTTATATAATTGGGCATGATGGTTTAGATTTGAACTCCATGCTCAATAGACTACAATTTAACAAAAGCTGCAAGAAATGAATCACCATCTCGAAATATTGACAGGTATAATTTGGTTGAAGTATCAGGCATAATTACACACAAAAAATAAAAAACATTTAAGGCAACCTGTCTGTCTTTCGTCTGACTTTATGATCACCCATCTTCATATTCATTATTCTTTCATAATGATGAAAACGAATCAAATTATTTGCAATGTTCTTAAATGTAGAGAAAATGTACAAGTGATAAAAAAAAAACATAATAAAAAAAAAATACCCACACACACACACACACCAACCTTACCAAGAAGGGACTCGTGTTTCTCATGTTTCTGAAAAAAAACATTTTACACAAAATTTTCTTTTAAGCTCCTCATTCATAATCTAACTTCAAAAAAATAATACTGCAAACTGCCAACAGGGGAGCTGGGCTTCTCAATGACAGCTAGCTAGCCAACAGGGGACTTCCATTAGAAGTAATTTGATTGTGTTAAGAAGGATCAAAGAACCTGATATAATAGTCCTTCATCCCAAACTAAGTGTCTTATATATAAATTTGAAGTAATAATTGGTGATATTTAATGTGTAAAGCATATATCAGAGACACCTTTCCAATATGAGTAAAATGACATGAACACAACTATTGTTTTACACAGAGTTAATTATTTTGAACTCATCTCAGTCCTTCAGAACAATTAATCAAGGTTTTTGTTTTATAGGAGTAATAAAATTTCTATTGGTTAAGTCTGTTGAAAACTGAAAGACTCAGCGACTCCTTCCTATCCAACAGGGGACTCAAATATAAACCAACCAATTACTTGTGACACAAGAATAATTCAGACTTCAAGAACATTTGTATTTGTTCATAGAGGCAAATAAAAGCGATATTTTATATTAAAAAAATCTCAAGCTGCTGCTGCTCTGCATGCCATGACAACCTGTCAGGTATTCCAAGCCTAGGCCTGAAGGATGTGCAAGAGGGGAATTGTCGCCCGGGTCTTATGAATGACCTGAGAGCTGCTACAGACTTTAGCGCTTACTGCTGTAAAAGTTGAGGCAAGAAGCTCGTTGGCCACACAATGTCTACATTGGTTCTCGTTCTGTCCCACTCTGAACACTGTCCCAGGCTCCTCTTGGGATAAATGCGCTGGTCCAGGAAGTTATATGCATTTTCCCCATTGAGCCTCCTTGCACCCCCCCTGTGCAAGACCAGGGAGAATGAGGCAGAGGTTTTCACAGCGTCATCTTTTTGGCCTAATCGACCATGGCTCATTAAACCCTGCTCCCTTGTCTTGTCAGAGCTTGATGCCGGCAAGTGGGGTTGGTTAATCGACTAGTGTCACTCTCGCCAAGTAGACCTGAGCAGCTGTCCTATATAACTCGTGCTAAACTTCCTCCAAGAGGGTCAGGATCGAGGACTATGTCCATTCACACTCTCTGTCGACGAGACCTGCTTAAAGTTCGGACCTGGTGATACTCATGTTACTCTTAGGCCCAGGCCTGGATGTGCCCAAAGTTGGTCCCAATTGCCCAGTCCAAGCATTGACAATCTATGTACAAGGACTCCGAACCTTAGACGTTCTGGTCATCTCTTTGTATGCTTGGAGGACAGCAGACGATAGGGAAGGATGTCTCCAAACAGAGGTTGAACTGTACGAAGGGGTGTCCAGCTTGGTTTGCGCTATTCCTAGAGATAGGTGTGCTATTTTTTGCCTCCTCTCGCCCTAGTAGAGAAAGCAGAGTATTCCTACGAACTGTCCATGTTTGTGCACTCTATGAGGGACTACCGGCTGAATCTTTTTTGACACCAGGCATGGGAAGGCTGAGCAGTTCTGACCTCCTCTTCTGGTATGAGTCGGTATGAGAGAATTATTGCCCGATTGCCCATTCAAAATTAAGGCTTTACTTAAGGCAATGGCAGAGAAAGGCTCGCTTCATTACAGACTACTGATGTGTCCAGTTTGCCTGGGTTGTGGTGTTTTGCAGGGTGTTCCATCTTCACAAACAGAAAGAGTGTGCTGTTTTCACTTCATTACAAAGACAAAGAGTCTGTTTATTTTTGCTTTTCTTGTATGGGTTTTGTCAAGCTCAAACTTTGAATGAACACGAAACCTTTTCCTTAAACCAACAAATTATGTTTTGTTTCGGCAACATTTTTTTCGAGTCAACAGCCTATGCCTTGTTTCATGCATCTTCCTTTCAAAACCATATGGTTCTGTTCATGACAATTTTTAGCTCACTTTGAACAAAATAATGTGGTACATTCACTGCATCAATCCCTCTTAGGCAGGGGTCCCCAATTAGTTTTACCCAAGTGCCAAATTGTGCAAGACAAACTAGAAAGAAGGCCATAACCATCCAACCTCCATCCCCTTTTCCTCCACCGAGGACGAACAACAACACCCACAATCAAAGAAATGCCCAATAAAGAAATTTAAAACAACACAAAGCTAAAAAAATCTGTTAATTATTTAAATTATTTTATCATTATTCAAACAAAAGGAACATATTTATGTTATGCACATTTTATGTTATTACACAATGATATACAGAGAGAGAGATAGAGAGAAGGAGATAGTAGAGAGAGAGGGAGAAAGAGAGTGTAGTAGAGAAAGAGAGATATATTTAGTGGACATAAGAGAGAGAAAGAGAGGATAATAGGAGCGAGAGAGAGGAAAAAGAAGAGAGAGTGCTAAAAAGAGAGAGAGGAAGAGGAGAGCGAGAAAAGAGAGATAGAGAAAATTTATATAAGGAGAGACAGGAGTTAAAAAGAGAGGGAGAGAGGAAGAGAGAGTAGGGGTATAGATTATGAGAGTTTTTTTTTCAGTTTTAGCAAAGTTTTCTCAACAATCACTGTGAGAAATGACAGGGAATTTATGAAACATGTAAACATGCAACAGATCTGTTTAATGCAGAAACAGACTGTTTGGATGAAGAAAGCATTCTGGCATTTTTTTTTGCCTGTGATATCAGAGCTTAAAAGCTGATAGGAATTAAACATAGCAGCGTTTACATTAAATGATGCTTTATATTGTCCACTTTACAGATAGACAGAAAGAGCCTCTGTGCAAATCAAGCATGTGGACTTAGCTTTCTCTGTCATAACAAACACTGAACACTTCAATCTGCTTTAAATGGACAGCTTGGACAAGTTAACATTCAGGGGGTTTAATTTAGCTCAAATTATCAAATTGATCAAATTATAATCACTCGTAAAATCTGCTGTTTGCGAGAAATCGTTCCGAAACAGCAAGGGGTTAAGTAGAGTTTTGTAGAAAACTTTTGACAAAATCCTTCTCCTGCCATATATGTTAACTGAGAATGCACGCTGCACACACACACAAGCTCTGCTTTCACAGCGCGTGGACCGTGCCAGACATTTACGTGACATTAAATCACAGTCAATAAACATAACTTGCCATTATACCGTACAGCCCATGTGAGGGGCCAGTCCTTCTTGCCGCCATTTGGTGATCACTGCTCTAAGGGTTAATTAGTCTTTAATTCAGCTTAAATATGACTTCAGAAGGAAACCAGAGTACATGGTGTTAACTCGAACATCTGATGCTACATTCCACTTAATCTTATACTGCACCCATAAGTATATACAAATTTTCTGAAGAAAATGGTTATACCTTATTCGGAAGTAGTTTTGATTGTCAATTACACTCACCATGTATGAGAACTTAACTCCTTCATTCCCATTCCTTCATTAAAAAAATATTCTAATAATAGATATTACACTCTCTTTATTGATATTATTTATTTTTGTGCTCCCTCTTTTAAAATGAATCGTATTAATAAGGGCTCGCTTGTTTGGGTCCAAGGGAGAACTACTCCCACGTAGTGGATTGTGGGTAATATCAGCCTGTTGAGTATCCATCGATCTGCACTTCAGAATCTAACTGGAAAAAGTAGACAACCGAGCACTTCTCAGATTCTTATTTTCTATACTACAGAACACACTAATTCTCATTTCACACGCATAAAAGTGGAGATAGTGTGCTGATTGGGACGCACTAGTGCCACTCACTGCACAAACAAATATTTGCCATGACATGATACCAACATTTTTTGCTATTGTCATATATCGATAATAAGACTGAATTCAAGTTAATGTATCTAGGCACCTAAAACTAACATATGCTGCATTTCATGAATACAACTCAATAAATATAATAAACAATTGTAGTTTACTTGTTGTAAAAAAAATGTGCTGTCATGTCAAGAGGGATGGCAAGACAAGGCAAGTTTATTTGTATAGAACATTTTCTACACAGGGTAATTCAAAGTGCTTTAATTATAGATGGATTATAGAGAATTATAAATGAGAATGTAAAGCAGGAGTGTCAAACATACAGTCCAGGAGCCATTTTCAACTGGTAAATGGTTCAATCAAGCTGAATCTAAAGATCATTTTGGAGAAAAAGAGAGAGCAAAATTTAACTGTCAGTTAAAATTACAATTGAATTTATTTATTCTTTTGAATAGAGGTGTGACAAAATATTATGACAATTCATTGTGTAACCAAATATTTAGGTGTGTGATTTATTAATGTGTCTATATTGTCTCGTGGAAGAATTTGTGTAGTACTCGCCAAAAGTCATCCATGTCTGCGCCTCTAGTATAAATCCACATTAAGTGATGATGGTGATACAATTGCAATTGGCAAACAGTGATAATACAATATTGTGACACGGAAAGCTAGTTTAAAAAGTAGATAGTTAGTAGATTTAGTAGAAACTTATTATCTGTTAAGTTTATTTAAAATCGATGATGATGTGTTGTTTATGTTTTCTTTTTGAACATGACTCATTTATTCCATTTAACATTGTTTAGTTTTGTAAGTTTCAGTGCTCAGAATGTGAAATTGTGTTAAAGAATTTCAGTAAGAAAAAAATAGCCTCTTCCTGACTTCTAAATCATTTATAAAATGCTATTTTGGGAAATTATAGTGAACTTGGACTGTAATTATTTTTTTCAAAACATGATTTGTTAAACTATATATTGTTCAATAAAATATTGTCAAAACCTAGTTTTGCATCTTGTAAATTAAGATATTAGATGTCCCCTCCTCACAAACTCAGATTGTGCACCCTTGTCACCTGTGCGCTGAAACAAGTTTGAGACACCCCTGTTGTTAAGTATCTTTTTGGATTTATGTCAGTACAGAAATCAGCTTATTGAGCATTTCCTGATGTGCATGTACACAAACTCACGTTGTGTATTAAGTCCACCTATCATTAGGCTTGGGGGGTTAGCTCTAAAATATTGTTTGCAAAGAAAAAAAATGTGGAAAACAAAAACACGTAGAAAAATTTATAATTTTATGACTGTCAGGAATATAGCTTAAGTATATCTTGAGTATAGAGACATGATTATACATCTACACAGCATAATGTTATCAAAATATATTATTAATGAAATCCAAACACTCGAAATAGATCCATACAGACAAACTGCTTATTCCTCCTACATGCTTGTTCCAGAGTCAATTACAAATTGGCAGCACAAATCCTATTCCTTAGCAACAAACCCAAAATAGGAGCTAGTGACTTAAGACTGACAAAGCTCCAGTAAATTCAAGACAGTAAGAGCCTCATTTCTGCAGCATCAGCAAAGTTTCCGTGAAGCGTCTGCCAAGCCTCATTTGTCAAATGCAGTGTTAAACAATGTTGAGTTTTCAGCAAATTTGCTCAAGATTTTACAGTTTAAAGATACATTGAAATGTTAGATGCTAAAATTAAGGTAAGATATATTACCTAAGATAAGATATATAATTAAGGAGTTTTACACTATTCAAATAAATGAAAAAAATAACAATCAACTGATTACATATTTAATGTTCTGTATTTAATATATGTATAATGTTTGAAAAAGAAGCATATTTATGCATATGTTATATAACATTTGAAACAATAACATCATTCTGAAAATTAAAGACAAAATAAAGCTGAATTAATGTGCAAAAAAAAAAGTTCTTCCTGGATTACCAGTCCCATGCATCACAGGAGAACACTCTGTCAGCTAAAAGCCCTGACGATCTACTCAAATATCCACTTTTTGGGATTTATTGCCTATTCCTGTTCTGAGGGAAACTCTTGTGGGCTGAACTGCACCTTTGAGGTTTAGAGGTTTGTTGTGTTTACTGCTCGATCAGACTTCATGAATCAGCACATTTGTCTTTAGACCCCTGGGTTTCAAGAGCAACAGTGGTTCCTGATGCCTGCAGGCATTCCATTACACTCTGCTGAAACAGGCCAAACGCTTTGTGTGAGCGTGACTGATTGTTTGGGAGTATTTTACTTGAGTGAACAGGCAAGCAAATGAATGACCAACTAAAATTAAGAATGAAATAACAATAACAATTTGGATCAATATTCTTTTTTATGTATTACTGAGCAAAAAAATACATGCAAATTGCAAGAATGTTTCAGTAAGAGTACAGTAATGTGAAATTATAATTTTTTTCATTTATTTAATCATAATATGTGTAGTAATAGAAATCTCATGATCCCTAAAACTAAAATGCAATAAAGCTCCATTTGTGAGCCAAATCTGGAAGCTAACATTAAAAGTGACAATGTAAGGTTACTATGTGACATATCCTGAACAAAAAATAATAATTTACCAATCTGCCCTCCGGAAATAGTAACTATTCCTAATGAGTTTAACATTTTATTACAATTTGGGACACATCAAATCTTATTTAATTTATTATTTATCAAATTCTATATTTTATCTTCAAACTTTTATGCTTTTAATATGTTGGTTGAAATGTGGATCCCTTGAGTGTATAGTCATCACAGATTGGTTTCAATTCATCAACATCACTAATTCAAATAACAAATATTAAAATGACAAAAAATAAAGAGCTTGGTAATTTGAATATTTCATTAATTGGCCAACAAATACTTCTAATAAAAACTAATATTTTGTCATTTTGCTTAGTCATTATTAAACAAATATTCCAATTTAGAGTAAAAAAATCTAATGAGCTAAAATTACACGAACCACAAAACAGTAGTTAACTATAATTGATATTTACAAATGAAAAACTTGGATTATAAAAGCATGGAAGAAAAAGAAAAAACTAATCGTAAAAAATACAAATTAATATTTTTGCACATGAATACATGTATTTCTCAGTGGACAATGAGTGCAATGATCCTTGAGGGTATCTTTTACTGCTCTGCATCTCGTAGCTCTGCTGAAGGTGGTGAGACGTGTACTATATCTAGGTGGAAGAAGACGCTCAGCTTGGCATCATTTCCTCACATCAGAGCATGAGGAATATGATGGATGACAGACAGCAGGAGTATGAACACTGCTCCTCAGGGCTTGTCAAAGCTAGGAAGCTTGGCCATTAGTCTCCATTTCAGGGTGCAGCGGACAAGGATATGCACAAACGTACTTAGAAGCTACGACAAACACAAAGCAGGCGAACTGAGGAAGATTGAATATTCCAAATGACCAACTTTATTTATATATAGTTTGCTTGAAAAAAAATCTTAAAGTGCTTAACAATATAAAACAAAACAGTAAGGGTTAACAGAGCAATGCAGCATCGAATCGTTAAAAGGTAGTGATGTGAAACAGCATCATAGTTAATCAAAAGTTAAATGTCAATTTAAAAAAGTGAGAATGGTTTGAGCATCTTTAAGTTCAAGTGGTTCACAGTGAGGGAGCAGAGACAGAGAAAGCCATATTACCTATAGTTTTGTCAAAGAACTGTTAGGATCAGGGATTTTGTAGAGTTTAGGGAGAGTTTTGGGGATACACACACAGAGCTTTTTGATGGAACTGTTGTCCTTGTTGCTTCAATTGGTCTGTGCACACCAACAAGCTGACAAGCAGGGATGTTTTACAGGGGCAGATGTTTTACACGAGAGGACCCATAAAGGCAGATACAGTGGAGGAGGTAAAGGGCCTGTGGGCAGTGAACATCAATCAAACCTTTTTAAGTTTACAATAATAAATGTACTGAAAATAAGTGTTATGCCTTTATAAGTTATTTGAACTAAAATTCCACTGTGTGCATATATAGAGACTATTCGCCAAAAATGTATGATGGTGCCTGTGTTACAGTGTAAACCATTGATCACCAAATGGCGGCATGGCAAGGGGTTTTCTTTTTTCTGCTTTGAGGTGTGCATGTGTGCGTTCTCCATTGTCATGGACATGTGAGATGGATTATCTTCTTTACTGTTTTTAGTCAACAAACAACTTATACAGAACTTGTGTCATAAACCCTCGCTGTTTCAGTGCAAGCTCTGCCAAATAATCTTTGCCTGTTCCAAAAAATTGCCTCAAGTCACGGTAATTGATCATACTAATTGTTGAGAAAACAATGCTGACAGAGAGAGAAAAAAACTCGTAAGTTATAGATGACATTGTTCTGTATGTGAGCGATATACAACGGCTAAGCGTTGTATATTGATTTTCAAACGCACAACGTGGAGACGAAGAAACCCTTAAAGCGGAGTGTGGTTGCCTCCGCAAAGTGTGTTTCAAAATCTACATACAACGATTAGCCGTTGTATTTCTCGTTTGTGCCACGGTCTCTGCCAACACTCACTTATTTAAGTTATTATTGATATCTGAGCTGCAATAAACGAGTTGAAACTGAAGTTTTTATGTGAATCTTGTTCTGACTATGAAGAAAAAGTAGTGCACTAGTGCAGCCTTTTGAAGTTAAGACAACAAATTATTTTATACTTTAAGACAACAAAAGTGTGCAATCGCGTGTGCTTTTTCTTTGTGATCAAATGTCAATAAAATAAAGCTGTGCTGATGAATATCAACTGTTAAGCGCATTGCATAAACTTAGTTGATCACCAATTAAGTGGTACCCAAACATTAGGCAGCAATAAAAATTATTGCCCAAAAATTCTGCCTTTTATGATTCAGCTCTTTCAAATACAAATATTCTTGGGTTTTTATAGTCATTGATACAATAAACAGGAGCCAACCGCTGAACTCGTTAACTCAATTCTGTCCATGTCATCATGAGACTTGTCTAAAAGCTTCTAAAATGTAGTAAATCATGCATAAAGGTCTTTTCTCTCTGGAAACGCTTAAAGCTGTGACTTTGATGAAGTGTGACTGCATGGCTTTAATGATACTGTTGCATGAAGTTAAGATATGAAACACAAAGTTGAAAGACACATATAGGCCAAGTTGAAAGATTCCAGGGCCTCCCTTTCTTTGTTCTGACTAATGCCAGGGAAAAAGATCTCTTCACTTGGAATGTATTTAGATCACAGAGCGAGAAGACAAGAAAGACAAAAGAAACAAGAGAAGCAGAACATGTGGGCTGAAGGACAACAGATTACACGCACAGGCGCACACACACACACACACACGCACACACTCACAGAGAGAGAGAGATGTGAGAATATCATTCTGTAGCGTTAGAAGACAGACTCTCTATCCCTCTTACAGCCAGCTTTTCATGAATGACAGAATCATCTGATAAAATGAACTGAAAAAGAAGCTATTGCTAAAATATATACGCCGTACTGATGGATTGCCCAAAGAGATGAATAAATTACACACAGATGATGAATTGCAAACAGAGATCAATAAATAGACCACATATAGGTCTGCTCTTTAACATCTAATATAAGTGTGAATGAACTATAAAAACACTATTAATCAGATAACTTTGAGACACAAAATATTTTACACTTTTAGGTTTGTGAGACTTATGTCTTCATTCAGTTGGATTCTACATATTGAACATTTTCTTTAAAAGAAAAAAACAGCTATTAAAAAATTATTGTTATCTATAGTTGCAGTATAGTTATAGAACAAAGATTAAAAAGTTTAAACAAAGATAGAACTAACTACAGTTTATTTGTATGTCTATTTTCAAGTAAGTTCACACCAGAGGTGAAGTGTTGAAATGGATACACTATGACTTGCTCTCGTTTAGGCACAGCTCTCCGGACAGCTTATACAGTACAAACCGATTAAACTCCACAAACGTCATTGCGATACTAATTTTATCTATCCAATCTAGGGAAATAATTTACTTTCCCTCCACTTTTAGGGTCTCGGAATGATTCATATCCCCAGAACCTTCAAGAGACAGCTTTTACAGTACCATTTGCTTATGCTCTGCAAATACCATTGAAACATTGGGCTAAATTCAATGTACCTAAACTTGTGAAAGAATGTAATTTTTCTCCCCTTTTCGGACCCTGGGATAATTACTGGCCCCGAAATCCTCCTTTGTACAACTTATTCAGTACAATTATTTTACACTAGTTAAATACAAATATGATAAAGGCCTAAAAGTATGTAATAAAACTAACAAACGAATGTGCTTGTGGAAGAGTTTACAATGTGAATTTTTTTTTATAAATGAATAACTGATCTTTATTGAAGCATGAAATTTATGTTAATGAACCATATTTTATAGATGCGTATAAAAATCAAGAACAAAGCCTTTAAAATTAATATTTTTAAGCTGCTTACAAATGTGTAGTAACATCGAAACAATGCTTTATAAATGATTAATGAACTATTTGCAAATACTAAATTAATGATTAGTAGTGTGTAGTTATAATGAAGTGCTATTTACATTTTAGATCAACACAGATCAAGATGGGAATAACTTCACATTGATAACCAAAAGAAACTCAGTAACTAACTATTCAGGGGCTGGTCTTTGAGGACCCAGGTATTTTTCAGATGCCACCTCCCGAGTGTGGATCCATTGATTATCCCTGATTGATCAGGGTGATGAGTGGCACTCACCAAGGATGATCTGGCATCCTCTCCTGGCATGCCCTTTGGCCTTGCTACCTAGTGACTTTTTACTGAAGCTGAAAAATTGACACTAGAGAATACAACTCAGTCCACAAAGGCCAAGACCTTTTGGAAAATGTCAGCCTATTAAATAACGGACAGAAATGTGGATGTGTATGTAAAATGCCACAGCATTGTACAGCATGTCTTTTTCATTGTTAATTCCCTGCAGAGTGGAAATTTGACTCAACTCGTTTAAATAGCTCCAGGGCTCTGCGTTCTTTCTCATTTCATGAAAAGGGTAGAGGTATCATCTGTACTGACTCGTTGATAGCAGTATTCAATGACATTAAGGCACAACTTTTATTTAAAATCTACAACTTGGGATACATATTGGCAATCCAAAAACTTCAGGGACTAAAAGAAGAACAAAGTTCAATATCCAATACCCAACTATAAATATGCTGTAAGGCAGTTGTTTAACTATTTTTTCATGAATAAAATGGCCTTTCATTTAATAAGACAAAGTAAAATACTTTTGAAAATACTGCACCTGTCAGAGATTCAACTGGACAGCTAGATGACAACCATCATGAAAACACGCGGCAATCATTACCATAACTCTAACGTCACCCAAAGGTAATCACTGTCTCAGCAATTGACTCAAAGCTTATCACCATAGCTGCATAACCACCAATCACAAACTTCTAATAAAAGATCAATCACATGGTTCTCAATGTCTGGTCACCCTTGTTTCCAAGTAAGAGATAGTCAGCGTGACTAACAAATAGTAACTAACTGGTATTTAAATAGTGGAAAGTCTAATTAATTTATAAACAATTAACTGATCCTTAATAAATAATGACATTATTGTCATGAAGCGTATTATATAAGAACAATGCACTTACAGTTATATTTATAAACTGCTTATAAATGTGTATTAACAAAGAAACAATGCTTTGTAAATTATTTGTTAATGCTTAATAAATGATTAGTAGTGTGTAGTTGTTATAAATTTCAGCTCTAACTTCCCAATGTTTAAAGTCAAACAATGTATATAGTTTTTTTTGTATCTTTGAGCACAGGATTAAAAATGCTCTCAGAAACTTTAAGTTAGCATTCAGAATGAATGAGTCTGCTTTAGACAATTAGGTGAACAGATTATTTTACAGTCTACCTTTAAATGCTTTCCCTGAAATATTTTAATCCAATAATAATTACTTGCTTAACCTGCATCTTTCAGATGACGAGAGGTCACTCTTAATAAGGAATAAGGAACAATTAACATGCTTTTATGCTAAGTTGATTAAGTATCCTGAAACCTTTCTTTTACTAGTTCCCTGAAGACACCTGCTTAAAAATGTGATTTTGCTTTTTAATATGACTCTTTTTCTCTCATACTAGCCTGTTAATTTTGATTCAGCATTTATAGGATTTAACCAGTCAATTTATAATAGTATAACACGTTTTTCTGCTTTCACAGTTTTCTGGTGGCCCCTCAGTTAGCTTCCTGCTTCATATTCCACCAGTTAACATCCACTTCCTCTTGACCTGTCTTTTCTTTTTCTCCCTCGATATTATGTAATTCTACTATAAATGTTAAAGTTTTGAGTTTTAAAATGCAGGGTGATTCAAAAAGAATACCACATCTTTGAAACTTGAGAACTCTGCAAAGGGTGTTATTTTCAGACCTTCAGACCTATAACAAAATGAGCTAGTGTTCTGGCAAGTGTAGCTTGTTTTTTATCTGATCATGAAAGAACCAGTAAGGAACATTCACACAAATTAATTATTCAAATAAATAAATCATTAAATAAATAATTATACTACACCACTTCCATATCCTAAAGAAGCTTTGACTCATCCATCACTTTTGCAGATTTTAAAGGAACATTGTGAAAGGTCGCAAGAACGGTGCCTTCTACCTGGGAAACTGCTATAATGAGATTTTTTTCTTTTTCAAATGCTGTTGAAAAATGCAAATTGCATAAAGGGAGCACTTTAAAGTGATACCAGATTTCAGGGGACTCATCCTGCACCATGCACTTGTCAAATATGTAATATGTGGATGCTGTTGACTTTAGCATACCATACAATATTAAAGGCATTATGAGACATACACACTATTAACGTATCCACATACGTAGCACCAATACAAGCTGAAAAAAAAACATGTTTTTACAGTGTGAGGGACCAAATCACCCAAATAAAGCCAAATAATAAAATTGTGGAAGCTCCAAATTTCCAATTTCTTAGAGAAAAAACACAGATAAGGGTAGCTGCTATTATGAACCATCTTTACAATTTAGAATGTAAAAATTAGCCATGATTTAAAGAATAAGGGACTCTTAAACAATAAAAGTCTCATGTTGTAAATTAGAAGAACATTTTATTAAAGAACTCTAAAAACAGAACTGTATGGTATGTTTATGCATCCAATAATAATGATATCCAATATTTCAATAATGAAGACATCAGGGGGATCAAGGAGTCGCAGTGGGTAGTACGTTCGTCTCACAGCAAGAAGACTCGGCTGGGTAAGTTGGCATTTCTGTGTTGAGTTTGTATGTTCTCCCCATGATTGCATGAGTTTACTCCGGGTGCTCCGTTTTCCCCACAAGTCCAAAGACATGCGGTATAAGTGAATTAGGTAAAAACAATTGTCCATAGAGTGTGTGTGTGCTTGTGCGTGCGTGTGTGTGTGAATGTTTCCCAGCAATGGGTTGTGGCTAGAAGGCCATCTGCTGCATAAAACTTATGCTGGAATAGTTGGTCGTTTGTTCTGCTGTGGCGACCACGAAAGGGAAAAAGCCGACAAGATAATAGATGGATGGATGGATGGATAAAGACATCAGCTTTTGTACGACTTTGCATTTAAGTTATCACATATTGTTTGAAATGCCACTATTCAGCTCACGATAGTACACTTCAAAACAAATAAAATGTTGAAGAGAATGACAGATTTACCAGCTATAGTACTTTTTTAAAAATCTTAATTAAGATACATTATTATACGTACTTTCCCAGCAATGGGTTGCGGCAGGGAAGGGCATCCGCTGCGTAAAACATATGCCAGAGAGTTGTCGGTTCATTCCGCTGTGGCGACCCCGAAAGGGAAATAAAGCCGACATGAAGATGAATGAATGAATATTATACGTACTGTCTGTGCTGCAGTGGAACAGCCAGGGTGGGTCAGTGCCAACAATTTGAAGGTTTAGGCAAACATTATAGTTCTCGTAAAATAGAAATATTTAAATGAACATATTTATTATACACTTTGCAGTTTATTTTTGTTTTGTCATAAAGTACACCTCTGGCTCTCATTCAAACCTAGTGATGTAACTCCTCTAACTAGGAGGAAAATTAATCCTCCAATCAAGCAGGGGGAAAAAGCACTAACATGTCTGTTAAAAACGCATCTGAAAAAGATCCGGGCACTATTCTCACTTTTATGTGTGCGAAATTACAATTAGTGTGCCCAAACCGTAGTGTACATAAAAAAAGTGTCCGAGTGGTGCCCGGATGTGTACTTTTTTTCCTGTTAGATTCTGACTTGCTGAATGCTCCACCGACTGATATTACCCACAATACACTGTGCTTTGGCAGAAGGAGTTCTCTCTGGGACCCAAAAAAACAGAGCTCTCTGTTTACGACTCATTTTTAAAGAAGTACACACATAAATAAATGACATCTACATAGAGAGTGTTTTATTTATTATTAGAATATTTTAATACCACTTCATTATGTTTAACCATTTAATATAGCAAGTTGTTATTTTGGATACATATTCAGAATGGCTTTGGCAGAGTTCAAATGAGGCATTTTAATCTAGATTCATCTAGATATTTTTTTTATCTATGCCCACCTTTAATATAAATATTTATAGATATATGTTTGACCCAGCGCTGGGTTACCAAAATAGAAATAGAAATATCTGGATGCAAACTATTTTTATTTGCATTTTTTTCTAGACTAAAGCGATTGATTTTATGGTAGGTTTTTATTGCCCAATATAATGGGAAGAAATACTAAAAATAAATTTCTGTGGTAAATTTTATTGATCATAAGTGCATGACAATCATGTACTGTACAGTACAATGAATTGTTTTGCATCTGTGTTTTAGACCGGATCATTTAAATTATTTTTAAATTAATTTGATTAATCCTGTATGCATGTATTTATTTATTTATTTATTTATTTATTTATTTATTTATTTATTTATTTATTTATTTATTTATTTTTTTGTTTGTTTGTTTGTCTATTTATTCTCTACATTAATATTTTATGTTCTATCAACCAATAAGCTTTCCCTAAACCATAACCAGTTCTTGATAAATTTTCATTGTCCAAATTTCAATTCCACCGAATGTCTACATTCATATTTTTAAGCGCAGTCTCACTTTTACATATATAGAAACACATATATTATTTTTAGGGGATTTGTTTCACAGGAGTATGAAGTACCTTCAGCTTTTGTGACGCTTAAGTCAAGAAAACTCTAAGACAAAAAGTCAATAACCTCTCTTTTAAAAAAAATCAGCATTGAAGTCTGAAATGAAGGTCAAAGATGGTCCGGCTATATTTATCTCAGTGTGTGATTATCGGAGAGCAAAGATCTCCAAAATGAATGCTCAAGAGGAGTCAAGTACATGAAATCCAGTTCAAGCTGAGGGTTTAGCCAGATGCTCATGCGACTGAACCAGGCACGTGATGAGGTGCGTTCTCTTTGACTCATCTGATCTGATATTTAAGCACACTAAAGGGGATGTGAAGGATGGAGGAAGGGATTGAGAAGAGCACCAGTAAGGTTAAATCCAAGCACTGTGTGATAGAATAATAGGGCTGAAAAAATGTACTTGCAAGACACTGCAATAAACGGAAAAAGCAAGGTTTTGATAGACAAATCTATCATATAGAGGAACAAATACCATTTTAAATGGATCACTGCATTGTAGCATAATTAATCATATTCTGTTCAACTAAACAAAACCGTATTTAATGGGATTAATATGTGAGAAAACTACATTACATATACGATTGTTGACAAATTATGCATTTTTAAAAATAAAGAATTTTTAATACTGGATGCACACAATACTTAAACAGATGGCAAGATGGTCATTTTGGGACTCCATGCAAATGGGGGCTCCATTTTCAAATGAAATTACTTGAAGAAAAAAATACTCATAAGATGGGGTATACAAAGATAAGTAAATATTTTAAAGCTTACAAGTTAATATTAGTAAGAGGCTTATTTTTTCTTAAATAGTAAAAATTGTGTTTTCTCCAGTGTGATTACATCAAAATAATGTAAATGAAATTTCAAAATCAAAAAGCATTCATTTGTTTTTTTTTTTAAAGAGCAAAATCTAGAGGGTCCTAAAGCCTCTGACAATTGTGTGAAGTTTCAGCTTAAGTGCTAAAATGTCATGCATGTTAATGTAAAAGAAATAGATTTCTTGTAGGTTCTGAATATAGGTAAATGCCAACCAAGTTTATTTTGATATATTTTTATATTTCAAGGGATGGGTGGTAATCTATGGTAGGGGACCAATGTCAATCGCCTAAAAGTAAGTCTGCCCCTGCTTAAATGACCAGTATTAGAAGTTTAACATTTTATAAATGTATATTTAGTAAACACTCATATATAAAACAGTTTTATTTAATTAATTGTTTTTCAATATTTGAAGTATAAAATTAAACAATCCAGTCAGACCTCAGTTCATTTGCATATTTGTTCCAGAAATCATCTAACCTTTGCTGAACAATGTATACTGTCATTTGGTTCAGTTTATTTGAGATTGTTAGGCATTGATCGTGAGCCAAACACAGGATTTACATCAGAGCTCAGCCCCCGGTGTTTCTGTTTTCATTCCTACATCTGTGTCACAGATATAGAGCAGAGTGACAATACATCTGAAACCCAAAGGAGGATCAAAATAAATGCATAAACAAAAACAAAATAAAAGAAATGTGGAGCAGACACAGATGAACATGCTGTATGCCTAAAGTTTTTTTGTGTGGTAATTTATTCTTTTCTTATTGTATGTGTTGTTGAAACCTTGATTTAGTGAATGAGACTCTATAGTAAAAAACCCTATAGTTATAAATATATAATTTCTTATTATGAGGATTACGGTATTAATTTATTTTTTTACTTTCACACACATGCAATAACCAGCAATATATGTTATTCCAAATAACAAGTTACAACCATCATACTTAAATGCTTTAGGGCAGTGGTTCTCAAGCTTTTTCAACAAGTACCACTTCAGAAAAAAAATCTGGCTCTCTAAGTACCACCATAATGAGCAACATTAATTTAAAATACTCAACTACAATATAGCCCCAATGTATAGTTCTTCCTATTCAGCTATGGTAGCTGTGGCCTGCTGCTAAAATCCATGAAAAATTGTCCACGAAAAAAAGTTTTTTCTACATTAGCTCTGCTTCAGCTGCTCTCAATATAAGCTTAGAAGTTTTTAAAAAGTTTCAATATTGTTGTGAGAGATGATGAATGTGAGCCTGTGATTATATGAACTCTTCCTGCTTTTATGACAGCCGCCGGCGCCAAGTACACCCAACAAGATTCTGAGTACCACTAGTGGTGTGAATACCACAGTTTGAGAACCACTTCTTCAGAGAATAGGTTTTTCTCATTGTTTCATTGTTTTTAATTCAAAACAATCTTCACAATCTAATCTAGGAACTCAATCAATAATACAACATAAAAAACACATTACTCACTCTTTAGTTAAAATGAATTATTTCCATAGATTTATGAATTAAAATAAGGCTACATGGCTCCAGCTTTCAAGATGGATTTTGTGAATGCAAATTATGTTGTAAGAAACTGGTTACTTTTGACAAAATTGTCATGTCTAATTATATAAAAATGAATATATGTCGTTAAATTCTTACTAGTTATTTATAATATTTAATGACAGTATGAGTATTGTTTCTACTGTAGCTAGTTGTTTGTGACACATTCACACCGCTCAGTAAAGCAAGTATGCTAACTGCTGCTGAAGCTCTGAATCATTCAGCCTCAGAATCCTGTGATAAAGACAAGAGTGACACACTGTCTCTGGCTTGATAATAAAAATGTAAGAAGGCATTAGGCTGAAATCCAACAAGCAAACTCAGCATAAAGACAGGAGTCTCGCTTTACCTCCTGACCCACAACTACGGCTGTATGTTATTAGATACGTGAGGGGAATATGGAGGGAGAATAAATATACTAGGCCTGTCCAGACATATCTAATGGGGCTAACTATGGCTGAATTGCATGTGGTTAATAAGAGAAAAGATTGGTAACCAACATGAAAACGGTAGTTTGTCACACACCTGTTTATTCGTGTCAGCAACATCTTCACAGTTTGAGAAAGAAGTTAAAGAATTAACAATATACTGTACCATTGTCAAAATAAAACTACAAAGATGCATGCCAGCAATAGATTTTAAACAACCGGTGACATTGTGGCATAATTTTTTTCTCTAAACAGCTTGGATGTGGGCATTGACAGTCTGACAATTCTTCTCATCTAGATATAGTCTGTGTCCAGCTCCTGAAGAATTCAGGGTTGTCAAAGACATATTTTTCTGTTACTGAACCACCAAATGTTCTCCACACACAAACAATTTGTCTTCAGAAAAACTTACTTTTTGTTAAAACCTCAACATTCTGTGAAATTGATGCTTAGGGTTTATAATCAAATATAATAATTAGGTTCATAAACTGCGGAGAAATACAAGAGGATGCAAGATGGCATGGTTACAGAGTTCAATTGAATCCCTTTTTACAACAATTTAAATTCAACATAATATCAATATTTTCATTGGGGTTAGAAAAAAGTAGAAAGTAAAAAACTAAGTCATAAACATAAATAATATTAGTAATCAATCATCAGATTGTTCAATTAAACAACAGCTAAGCACATGTCTAAAAGACTACATTCTAAAGAATTGAATAACTGATATGATGAGATGAACCAGCCAAATGTTGTTCCTCAGTCCTTTCCAAGTAACAAAACGAGCCAAAACCAACAGATTACCATCCCCGGCATGAGAAAATCTTACAATTGTTTGTTATGCCTCAGTATCTACTGAACCTTGGCAGCTTGATTTACAGTTTAATAATATCTCTCTTATTCTCTTATGTCTTTCCCATGAACGAATTGGTTTACTGGAAGAGTTTTTAGTTTTATCCCATCAGCATTACTATTTTAGACATTTGCCATATTGTCTGATTCAACTTCAGCAATAATTATCAAATATCAGATTATGCTCACTCTCTTTTTCTGTTAAGCTTTAAATACCCTCCATGTCTGATTTGCATGATTAAAGAATGTTTAATGAGCTTTTTAATCAGAGCAGAATATTCATTGCAGCATTTTCTTAATTTTAGTTAAATCCAGTAAATTACTCTAAAGCATGATCATAAATCCCACATATTTAAAAGATTATAAGCCATTGTTGGTGAAATGAACCAGTCGTCTCTGTTAAAATATATTGTTGTATAAATTAGAAAAGTAATTTATCTTCATTAATAGCTTTCACTATAGACATGTCGCTACAAATTATTACAAGTGCAAAAGTGGGAATAGAAGGTTACATTTTTGTTAGCAAATCTCAACAAACACCTTGTATTTTTTACTTTAGGAAATCATTATAGTACATTTAGAGGAACAGTAACATAAAGTTTTACATATAGGTCAAAATTGCGTATGCAACAAAAATGTGACAAAATCTGATTTATGTGCATAATCTTCATTTCATAAATCAGATGTGTTTCTGTATTCATCTGTTCAATAATCATTTGTTTTTTTAAGACCGTTCCAGCTCTCTTGTTTGGAAGTAGCCTATTATGGCTGAGGTTGAAAAAAAGGGAAAACAGTTTTCACTAAACCAAAAATTGAAATTCTTGAAGTGGAGGTGGAGACCAGTTTCTTGGCCACAGAAGTGGCATAATAAATAAAAAACAAACAGAGACACAACAAACTGTTGCAGATATAATAAAAAGAAACACTATAATGATTACTAAATGAAGGTTTCTTACACCCCTACTGATAGAGATAAGCAAACTTTCATGTCAACTTTTCATGTCACTTTTTGTCCCATTTTTGTACGCAGATAACTTTCATAAATGAGTCCCCAGGACCTTCTGAAGGCTTGCCAGAATGTTTGGAATTTTAACAATAAACAAGAAAATATATACATGAATTAATAAATAAAATAACATTTCCATGAATGCATGATTTAATAAAACAATATTTCTGAGCCATTTGATGTTTTTGTTATCCTGGACACCACTACACTCTATATATGTTGTGCCATTTAGAGAGTGAGAGTGCTGATCATTATTTGAAACCATCATGCTACACAATAAATAAATCAATAGACTCTTAAATAAATTAATAAATGCATGAATTGTAACAATTGTAAAATAATATTTTGAAAATGTATTAATTTTCAATTTTGTCTATTTATTTTTTATTTTCACATTAATTTCCACGCCCCATGTTGACTATGTAATCTAGGCTACCTTACAGTTTTAGTTGATAATAACGATACTCTTACACAGTTTTAATTGATAATAACTACACTAAAATTACTTCGTTTCATTAAAAAATGTTAACAATGTTAACATTTAGTTAAAAAAGACTAACACTTTATCGGATAAAAAATGAACATTGCATGCAACCAAATGGAGGTCTTTGCAATTTCTACAATCACCAAGCAACTAAGAACTACCCAGAGAAATGTTGATTAAGTGTAGAGAAATAATGAGCTTTTGCTGTCCAGCGAATAATCAAGTGTTGATGAGTGTTAAACATGGATTCTAAATATGCACATGCTTAAGCTGTCTAAGATCTGGATTTTACTGGACATGTTAATAACAATTGTGTGGTTTTAGAACATCTAGGGGGTCAGGATCAAGGGTTGGTCAATGAAGCTCAGTTCTTAATTAATTTCTGGACCTATTTCTGGAGTTCAACTATCTCTGAAAATGCAGTACTGTGCAAAAGTTTTAGGCAAGTCTGGATTAAACAAATAATGATTTAATGCAAAGTAAGCAAACAAAAGAACAATATTGCTCAAACATCAATAATGGCAAACACGTGTTGATGATCATGGCACATGTATGTTGAAACCCAGTTATGGTTTCAAACAGCTGAGTGGGAGCTTAAACCTGGGTGAGAAACAGCCAAATTCTGCAACCAGTGTGAGGCTGAAAAAGCACATTTTTCCATAAGAACCTGGAATTACCTTTAGGTCTTGCATCTAGGTACTAACAGGCCTGCTTTTTGTTTTAAACTATTGGCTTTACACATTACAATTTTCAATTTTCACAACGTTAGTGGGATTATTTCTAAAAGTGTCAAGACAATCTATAGAAAATCTTTATAATCTATAGATACTCAAAATAAAGTATGGGTATATATATATATATATATATATATATATATATATATATATATATATATATATATATATATATATATATATATATATATTATGAGTACAATGGCAAACAAGTGCGAGTACCTGCATTTCAGTACTCACCGATACCGATACTTAATAAAAACGTGATTTAATTTTACAGGTAACAGCTTTAGTCACATAATTAAAAAACAAACAAACAAGGGACTAGTTCGAAATTAAGACCATTTATTTACCAAGAAAAGCATGTTGTATGCAACATATTACAGAATAAATCATTATAAAAAATTCTTAAATCATATCTGGGCTCGAGAACATTTTAGGTGCTACCTTTTGAGCCTCCTCTGGAAAATTTGCAGTCCGTCTTTGTTTTGTCGTCTTCATTCAATTTCAAATAGTTTCACATGCTGACATGTCTCCCCTCGTCTTCTCCAAGCTCAGAACTGCAGCCGAAGTGTGGGGGCAGGCCGCTCAAACATAGACATTTCTCAGGCAGTGGTATCGGTCCCCAGTATCGGGGGTCTTTTAACGAGTACAAGTACTTTAGAAAATGTGGTATCGAGGCCAATGTATATATACAATAGTTATATTAAATAATAAAAAGTTACATATAATAGTGGCATTATTCAAATCAAAGTGAAAGCTGAAAATACTCCACTCTATCTGTCATTTATTGAAGCCTCAGAGTAAGTATCTCTGGTCCAGCTGTGTGTTTGTCTGACTCCACCAGTAGAGCTCTGTCCATCAGTAAATAATTAGACATAATCAAACATAATGTGCTCACTCATGCGCTCCCATTTAAAGATGAGAAAATTGATTCTCTTTAAGTAGAGTCTGACTCACTTACTTGAAGTAAACAGAAACACGCCAGTACACCCTCACCAATATCTCTCGCCCTTCCACTCTCTCTTTTCCATTAAGTGCAGATGACAGCTTCTGAATCCAATGTTCAACATCCAAATGTGCAGTAGATTGTTCTTAGTGGGGGGTGAATGATTAAAATAACAAAAACATTCGGGCTACTTCAAACACAATTTTTCATGATTTTTAATATAACGCAGTCCGTCAAACAGTACTATTTCCTTCGTTTAATGAATTATACTGACATAATGAACAGCTACATTGTTAGCTTTGGCAATAAATATTTATTAGCCCTAAAAAACATTTATTGCTGCTTCATAACCTATCATAAACATCTTTTTATTTATGATGCCTGCAGAGGTTCCGCTTCTCTAACACTTTGATAAACAGCTTTTTGGAAAGCTGTATGATATATAAATCTTATGTAGAATATAACTCTCAAGATGACTGCATAAGCATGACAATCAACTTCTAAAAAACTATGCAGACTATTTGGAATTGATTTTACTGTGAATTTACAAAATGCTCTAATGAACTTAATATTGATAGTTGATATTTTCCAGGTCAATGTTACTTGGAACTATTCTCTAATGAAGAGGTTAGAACTAGTACCTTCGAATATCACATATATTAAAAGAAAAAGTGAGTTACTTTATTAAAGCCATGTCATGATAATGTGAATTTTCTGACATACCTGGCATCTTAAAGTATTATTCCCTCATCAAAAGCATGCCTCAAGTAGTATTTAGATTAGTTCATGCATGTTTGACTAATCCTTTATTCTTTTTTTCTGAGTTGATAACGGTTCGTTTTCCTTATCCTCCGCCTTTTTTCCTTATCCCCGCCGAAGCCACACCCACGACAAGCAGGAAATGCAGTTTGACATGGAGTGTGACAGCAGCAGACTGAGAAGTGCAATGCCAGAGAAGTGCATTTTCGAATGTCCAGAGACAAATCTTTGATTACCAAATTAGTTATTCGTCAGGAATGGCTTGTTTTGAGAAAACTTGGAAAGATCACCTTTGCTTGTGAGCAGCACTTCACATGCTTCATCAAAAAAGAACAGTTTGATAAAGGCTTTATGACGAGTCTGGCTCTGTCACCGGGTGCTTTTCCAACTTTCCCGTGTTCATTGGAGGTCTACACAGTAAGGTTTTTTTTTTTTTTACATCTGCTAGGCATAAATACATTAATGAAATACACCATTTTAACTCTTTATACATCAAGCCGAGGGCACACTACATGACTTTTATAACCTCTATAAATCTGGTTTCAGCACAGACAAGAGACTCTGCATTTTATCTTCCCTAAAATCCTAAACATGCACACACTACAACAGTAAAACATGTGGAACACACTATAGAGATGTTACTAACGTTACACGCTATTGTGCAATGCTCACGCATCAAAAAGTAGAGTTCACAACCAGATCTTGTTTTGGCATTTTACACAATACACCTATAACAAAATAAATAATTCATAAAACAGTAGCCTGCATTAGAAATCATACAGTGTGGATTAAACCTGTCTGATTTACCCTGTAAACACACAGCCTTTTTCCTCTGGTTTGTTTCATTCTGTGGACTTAAACTCTGTGTCAGACTTAAGTTCACTCATATAAGGTGCTGTTACATCACACATCACCGTTGCCAGTGGATTATTAAAACAATAATATGTGTTTTAAGCGTCGCTAGTTGAGTCTTGTTTTGCTCAAATCTTGAGCGAGCTGGTCAGTAGGGGCGTGCCAAAAGCTCTTCTGTGAGAGGGACCGGTGTAAACAGCGCGTTTTTGCAAGGCCAAAAATAAGATGTTTTTTACAAAAAATATTGCTTTTTCAATGTTATTAACAGTGCAGAGCTAGTATGGAGGGCTCAAATATTGATTCTAAGTGCTATAGCAAGGGCATAACATGGGACCTTTAAACAAAGCTTTTTGTTAGAAAAAAGTCACCTAAAAATACTACTGTAATAGTCCAATTCAATTATCAATGCTAAGCTAGGCTTAAAGTGCTATAGCTAGGGTTGCCCCCTTTTGGTAAACGGAATAAGGGACACAACTGTGGTTGGTGGGTTATGAATGTCTTATTTTTACATTATAAAATGATTGCCGTTTTTTTGCACCTATAACTATAAAGGCCCTGGTATATTTTCACCAGTAAAAGTATTCAATAACAAATTCTTGTGAATGTTTCAAACTGTAAACTATTGAGAGCTCAGAGATTTTAGGACCTGATACTAGCTTACCGACTAAATTCGGTGACAGTTTATTCAGTTTGTCTTTATTTCATCCTCTTTCACTACATCTATCCAGGAATTAAATACCTCCCACTCTATTTATATCTTTGCATCTGTGTACATTTTGCTCAGAATCCTGAAAAAATTCCTGTTGCTGCATGTGAAGAAGGAATGGAAACCTACATTTTCTGAAAGTGGCTCTCTGGGGCTTAAAACCCTCTCTGTTAATTGATCGCGAGTGTCTTCAAACATCAGTGTGGTACAAAGGACAAGAGTCCTGACTGTTTTAACCTTCAGCCAGATTTCTTCACGATTAAAATAAAACATGTAAATTACATTTATATATTAAACATCATATAGTGTAACACCATGTGCACCACTAATGTGATTAAGATGTATTTTATAACTAATTTCTAAATAAAATTCCTACAGTAAGCTTTCATGACATGGATGGTGAACAATTGCTGTGTTTACAGGAAATTCAAAGTGATGCAAACACGCTTTTATTACAACTCTAACGACCAATTAAATGTCAGCATTTCTTAGTCAGCAATAAAAAATGCATCTATTTGAGATACTGGGAATAAAAATTATGTTGATGCAAAACAAGGCAAAGAAGAAAAATGCTCTACTTGCAGACAGCATGAGAATATTACAGAGTCGAGTGAGATTTAGCAATTGATTGTGAAGAGAAAAAATAATCTTGCATATTGTGCTAGGGTTCAGAAAAGCGTTAAAGAAAATAACTTAATGTAATGACTATGTACAAAAATAAAAAGCAGGTTCTAAGAACGCAATATACTTAATTTAATTGAATTGATTAAAACAGACTGAGTATATCTGAAGATTTGACATTAATAGCAAAGAAACATTTCCTTACTGTAAAAATAAATGTAATATGAACTAACAAATTTAACTCAGTTCACACAATGATCTCTCTATAAATCCCACTGTAACCCTTTAATGTGAAACCAACTAAAATTTCTCACAAAATATCTCAAAGTCTACAATTGTATTTGCTTATAAGTAACTAACAGAAGCTATCCAACATTTGGACCATTTAGAAAATTAAACATTCTCTGAGCAGATGCAACACATTGTAAATGCAAGCATCTTTGAACCAGATACCAGAATGTATATTACGACACCTCTGTTAAGAGATGGTGAAGTGGGAGTAGTCATGATGAATTATTATATTTTTTGTTTTGTTTCCTCCTCAGGCATATTTATTCTTGGATTTATTGGTAGCTGACATCTGTGTTTTTTAGTCACTATGTGAAGGTGTCAATGTTTCTTGCATATGTGTTCTCTACTGCAGAGTCTCATTGCTTGATTGTGAATCCGCTGTCAGCAATCACAGCACGGGTGGAGGAGTATATAGCTGAGAGGACAACTGGTTGTCGAGGAGCTTTTGACTGGCATGCCATTCAGACTTCTGTTGTAGATTGGTGGAATGTGATGGCTGGTCCTCTCTTGCCCCAGCCTTATTAGTAACAACTGTGACTGTTCCCCTAGTGTTTATTTTTGCTGAGATTGAAATCTGTTATCATTGTTTAAAACTTGTTGTGTTTGAACAAAGGTAATCTTTTCTAATGCTATAAGCTTTTATTTTTTGTTTATTTTTCCAAAAACAACTGTTTTTTTATCAGTTGTGAACAGTTGAGTTCTGTTTTTCTATTATTCTATGAATTTTAATGTATCTCTTGCTATTATGTCTGATTTATTTCTGACCTGTTTCTTTCTTCTGTGAAGCACTTTGAATTATGTCTGAAAATATGCGATACAAATAAAATTGCCTTCCCTAGTTAAATGTGATTTAGTAGGAACTTCAGTAGTTTAAAAGCTTCAGCTCATAGTTAAGCTATGAAACTGACTGATAGTATGTTTAAAAAATGGTAAAACACCTGAAATCAAAATAGGCAAGTATTATCATTTTTCATTATCAAATTTTCGGCCGATAAAAGATCGAGCGATAAAAAAAATCTATTCTCAAAGTTGAGTTGAAAGCTGGGTCTATACTACGCAGCTTGATATTTAATGCGGATGCATAGAGTCTCCGTACCAGTGTGTATGTCTACTGTAAAGTCAGTTATGCGCAGGATTTTGATTCATATCAGTGACATCAGTGTCGTGTCTATGGTTCCACGGCAGTGGATCTACAGAGCATGCTTGCTCTTTTGCTTTCACCAAGCCCACATTTTCAGCCATGTGTCAACAATGTGTAAAGTAAAATTCTTAATACATTTCTTGATTAAACAAGTATATGGCTTTGGTTAAAGCTTTAACATGTTTAATAGTTTTTTATGATTAATTTATTTATTTTTCATTCATTACTTGTTATAGCAAATTATGAGCATTGTTGATGTAAAAACCTGATGGGAAACATAAAATAAAATATTTTTGCACTGTATATACAATTGCTAACATTATATTTTAAAAAAAGCAGATAAAACTGTAAAACTGTTTCTTTACATTTGATGTGCAATGTTCCCAATCCCAACAGAGTATGGATATAGTTAATAACACTCAAATGAACAGCAATTATCCCGCATCAATATCCACATATTTAAAAAGCAACAGCTGTTCTAACTTTATGTAAAGTTAACTTGGAGTTTCCTCGAGCTCTCATTAACAGACAAACACGAAAAAAGCTCCCTTCAGCCGTTACAGCCTCAGCACCTCGGTCCAAAACTCTGTCCTCGGGTAACAAGTCTTCATAAAAAGTGTTTTGGGGATCAAAATGATTTTTTTTTGTTTGTTTCTGAATTTTGAGGATGAAGAGAGTCTCGTCCATCGCAGCTGTAACATCTGTTTGGGGTCCTGTGTGTAACGTCACTTCCTGCCCCATCCTAACATATACAACTCACATCTTTGTCTTTCAGGGAACTAAAAGCCCTCTACTTGTTTTCATTGTGAGGATTTTTTAGGTTCAACTAAAACATATCAATGCTTATACAATCTTACTTAAGATTAAGACTTAGATCGTTTAAAATAGCAAGTCGTTATTTGGATACGTATTCTAAATGCTTTTAGCAGAATTCAAATGAGGCATTTTAATCTAGATTATTCATTCATTCTTCTTCATGTCGGCTTTATTCCCTTTCGGGGTCGCCACAGCGGAATGAACCGCCAACTCTCTGGCATATGTTTTACGCGGCGGATGCCCTTCCAGCCGCAACCCATCGCTGGGAAATATTCACACACAATCACACTTTAACACTATGGGCAATCGTTCTTATTCAATTCACTTATTCCGCATGTCTTTGGACTTGTGGGGAAACCGGAGCACCCGGAGAAAACCCACGCGATCACGGGGAGAACATGCAAACTCCACACAAAACTCCCACTCGGCTGGGGCAGGGGCCACCTGCCCCAGCCGAGCCTAGAACCAGCGACCTTCTTGCTGTGAGACGACCGTGCTACCCACTGCGCCACCGTGACGCTAATCTAGATTAATCTCGATCAATTTAGATTCATTTTTGTATTGCAGTGAGATTGTTCTAGATTTATATATGTAAATATATATATATGTCTAAACTATGGTTAAATAAAATGTAAATATTTGAAAAGATTCAGGTCATTTGTAAAAAAATTGTGTTTGTTATCTTGTATATTTAGTTAGAGATTGTGGCACTCACTCGCTTAAATCATGTTGTTTAAGGTATATCTTCCAATAGTAGTTTATTAAAAAAAATAACTTAAAAAATAGTAAAAGGTTAACCATTCACATAGTTTTTTTTCACATGATTGTGACAAAAATCATATGAGTCTTTAGAATACGATACCTCAAATATGATAGTCTTATTGAAGCACTTACCAAAGTCCCTCAATCATACCATACCAAAGTCAACTTCTACTCTAGCTCCTGGTCTAGCTCCTACACGAACAACTTTCTTAACTTTTTTTTTTCAGAAAATTATTTTGTAAGACTGCTAATTATGATTTGCATGGAGATGAAAGGGCAAAATGTACAAAATTGCATTTTGACTTTCTCCCCTCCTCATAGCAAATAACAATACATTATTTATATGAAAAAATTCACTACTGGAGGGCAGGAGCCAAGGTAAAAAAAAGGTTAGCATACAGAGAAGGCGGTAGTTCATTGGGCGTTTAATAAAGCCCGGATTTTAAAGTGTTGGAGACTGGCGTTGATTTGTCATCAATACTCTTCAAACCTGGCATTTATTGGAACGGGCATCAATAAGAGACAGCCACTACTAGAAGATAAATGGTAGTATAGTATAGATAGATAGTTCAAACAATAAACATTTGACGTCTTAATTTTTATTTTTATCAAACAAAACCTTCTTTGAACCACCCATTAATATTTGAATGACAGGAAAGCTTTGTTGACTGAATTAATTAAGATACTGCATAGGCTAACTATATCAGTATGTAAGATCAAAATAAACCAAATGGTTTCCAAGAGACAAGTTTCCAAGGTATGTCTCCCAGTTAAGACATTCATGCTCAACAGCTTATAAAAGAAATGTTAACGCATCATTAATGCCAAGAATGAGCTCATTTGCTACCTTCCAATTTCTTTAACGATCTTTCAAACACGGTTTAATACTGATTTAATTTTAAGCTTTGAATCAATAATTCATGAAGTGGTAATGTTATGCTTGATCAAATGAAAGCACGGGTTTCCTGGTCTTTAGGCTCTTTCAACATGAAAATTATGTTTTATTCATGAACCAGTTTTGCAATGATTAAAGTACTCTAACCACACACATCGTCCACCTCTGACAGATTTACACCAGTTCTAACAGCACTTCCTTTCAGCCATGGCAACGGATTCATCTCAGAATGCTCCCACGAGAAAATCAGCATTTATTCAAACAAAACTCTCTTATAAATGCTTCTTCTAATCTACAATTTCAAGAAAAACAACTTTAACCTCAAACTCATGAATAAAATACAGCTTCTACAAACCGACTGTAAATTCGGAATCTAGCAACGTTTCCTCTGAAGCTCCATGCACATGTAGGGGTTAACAAATTGGCTTGACCTCTTGTCAGGTTTAGTCTCGTATGGTTTCTAAATGTTCTCACCCTCTGTGATTACAGTACATTCAGATGAGCGTGCAGTCATTAAGCTAATGGAGGCGTTTTCTAATTGATGACATCCTCATTTGCATTGTGTGTTAATTACCAAAATCACTTAGGCGCATCTGCAAACTAATTCGTACCAACAGATTTAGAGCTTCTGGATATTTTCACATGAAAATATGTCTTACTATCTATAAAGGTAAACAAATGAAGTTAAATTAAGTACAGCAAGCATGAAGTGAAATTCAAATCAGGAGCACACAGAACAACTCTTTATCTTTAGAAGTGAAATGATTATGTGAGTGAAAATGTGATTCAACTCTGGTGAAGACTGAACAGTGTTAAAAAAAAAAACTATTAGCTTACATTAAAACAGCACCCAAGAACATAACAAAATTCTTACTAAACAGTACAGGTCTTATTGACTTGTGTGCTGACAGAGCAAAGAGCAGTTACATATCTTGCATATACTATAAAGGCTTCTTGCTTCTTACCTGAGCGTGAACATTTCCACAGGTGAGAATGGCAAAGCTGCAACATATGCTGACACAGTATCCCTTAGCCGAACTGGCACAGATGGCACCAACACAGCAAAATTCCCATCCAAACGTCGCTCTGATAATTCCGGAGCAGATGGAGTCTGAAACAAACGTATACTCCCAATGTGCCTCATGGGTGTAGACGTTGGTGTCCCGAACAATCCTTCTTGATCTAATTGAGCAGCATTTCGAACTCTTAAGTCCTCTGAAAGACAGCCTCCAGTTTCTACAGCTCTAAGACTGTAGTACAACTCTACAGGTGTCCCTTCAGACATGTCCGGACTCTTTTGTCGTCCTGGGACAACACTAGGAGGTGAAAACCACCCTGCGAGGGGTTCAAGCTCAGCGACACAGATACCAACATCCCCTTGTAACCTACAGCTCCCATGAACCTCCTGGGTTTCATGGAAAGCAAACATCCGAACACAAGGAAGTTTGCCCACTGCACTATAGTCGTCCCAATCCCTTCCAGCGATGTAGAACAAGACCTGCACTTTGGGTTTGTTCAGGTAAATCCTTTCATTTAGAATAAAAGTCTGTACCTCCCAGTTGAAGGTGAAGAGGTCTAACGAGGATACAAAGGCACCAGGCATTTCAAGGAAGTCCAACAGGACCGGTTCCTCAACTGTCAGGGTTCCATAGGTGGCATTTATAATGGGAGGTTTCCTGGCTTGGTGAATAAAGAACAATTCCGTTCTTGAGAGGAAGCTTGAGTTGCGCATGAAATCCTGGGTGGCCTCTTTGAGGATGAAAGAGGACTCTGTGTTAAGGACTTGGTAGTTGACTGGCAGGTAAGTGGGGAAGGCATATCGCTGAAGATTCTCAGGAATACGGCACTCTGTAACTGATAGAGAAATGAAGAGGGTTAGAACAGTTGAATGTAGGGCTGCAACAGTTAATCAAGTTAATCAACAGTTAATCAGTTTAATCAATTAAAAAAATGATTGATTATTTTTTTGTGTGAATCGAATGTTTCATTAAAAAACTACTTCCTGTTTGCATAATTATCTTCTTGTTCACAGTTCAAGAATTTCAATAAGAAACACAAGTTATTAAGATGCGAGTGAACACTGAGTGAAGATAAAAAGCAAGCCTGTGAAGACCCAGAAAAATTGGTAGAAGTTATCTCAGATGTGGGATCATTTAAAGCTTTAGGATGGTTCAGAGCAGACACTTACGCTTATTCAGTTAAACGATTGATTACAGCGATAGATTAATCGACTATCAAAACAATTGATAGCCCTAGCAGCAGTTTGTATTCATGTTTAAATAGTGCAATCATTTGTTTTACACTTAGCTTTTTGGCATTGTGACATTGCAAAATATAACCAGAAAACTAGTGTGTCTTTTTTTCAGCAAAAACAAAATATTTCTGTTCAAGTTTAGAATTTATTGAATGTCCGGGACACCTTTTGTCTTTGCCAGTGCACTGTATGAAATAGAAAAACAAACAAGGAAATCTTTACAATGAAACTTTTACTACAAACGGATCTGTTTAGTATAATTAAAGCGCATACAAACAGACAACAACTGATGAGATTCTGTATTTAAAAGTGTAATGCTACAGGAAACCTTTTGAATGTATTAAATACATGGAAGGTGCATAGACATTTGGTAAAAATTGAATGCGTCTCTGATTTGGCAAATGCTAAAGGGGGGCAATGGATTTTACATATTATCTTGAAATAAAAATTTGTATTAAAGTCATCATGGCATCAAATGACATTCATTGAGATGTGGAGTAAAAAAAACACTGTTGTGTTTTATTCGTTGTGATCGCTCTGCTATACTCGCGTTGAAAAAAAAATCGCTCACTAACCCACATTTTTTGCATGCAGCTCAAGCTTTGGATACCACCCTGCTATTTCCAGAGCCCAGCGCGCACCGCACCAACACAGACCACGATAGCGATTCATTCATCAACTATCAAAGAAACAGTGTTATCTGTGCTTGTAGAAGCAGCAGTTCCTTGCAAAAAAGGAATTTAAATATTTTTGCTCCATGTTGACTATAAAAAGGTCTCCAGAATGACCTAATGTGTGCAAGTACTTAAAACAACAAAACAAGACTTTTATGCTTTGTCTCTTAGTGACATGGGATTGACCTTTGGTCTGTGTTTTAAAGTGATTATTGTAATTTAATTATTCTATGAATTAAAAAATAATTAATTAACATTTTTCTGCAAGCATTTATATCTTGTGTTGCATACAAATAAAGCTAATGATAACTGCAGATAAAATTACTGCACATGCTGAAGAGTACAATCAAAGTTGGGTTTGTAATTTTACACAATATAATTAAAAAGCAATCTTTTTATTCCATTTGTGTTGGGTCTTTTTATTTCTGGTCAGATAAGAACTACTTGTCTGCATGGATAAAGGTGCCCTTAGGCATTTCCAAGATGGCCGATGTGTGAACTGATTTTAATAAAAGGGCCTTTGATTTCAGCACTCCCAAAGAACAATTGAAAGATAACCATAAAAAATTCAAGATTTTAAAAGAAGCTTGGTGCCATTTTAGATTTTGAGGTTTCTTATCCTTACAAAATATAGCAAGGCACTCATGTCTGAGAGACTAAAGACACTTATGACATTTTTTAGGATTTAAAGAAGCTCCTCAGTATGAGTTCTTTAATGTCAACAGCGCTGCAGCTGGGAAATGTCTTATTACAGCTTCAACTTTTTCTCTCAAACTGATTGCATCATAAAAGAAGAACCCAAGCTATTTCCAGAGCAGGCACTGCATGGTTCAGATGCGATGTTTCTCTCAGTTTCTGGTAGACAGTGCTGGCTGTGACATGCTATCATAACCTCAATAGCAAAGCCTCCAGCAGAAACATCGATTTCAACTCACAGACAGAAGGTAATATGGAGACTGATGAGACACTCCGATATGAAGAAGTGGACATAAACCAAAACAGACACAGATGGCACTCTCAACTTTTAGCTGAGAGGGTGAATGCATGTATGACCTCATTATGAAAAGAGTTATATATTGAGGGGATTGCTTTTAGACAAAGACAACATTTACAATGCACAACTCAGTGGAACACAAATATTTAAAATTCTTAAAAACCATCAAGTTAATGTATAAAATACTACATTTTCTTCCTCTAAATAATGACATTATTTTTTTGTTTATCATTTAAAATACTACATTATTTAAATAAGATAACCAAAAAGAGTAAAGACACTGCAGACAAATACTTTTCTGGTTGTTGTTTTTTTAAAAATTATTATTATTTTATTTGGGGAGAAGAGAACAGTCAACCCTAACTGTAAGAGCCATACCTGTGATTTTATTTTTGGTTATTTAAGTTTGGTATATTTTGGTCTGTTAATTGATGAGTATAAAGGAAGGAACCTTTCCTCACCGAGCGTGAATTTCTGGAGGAAAGGGTGTACAGTTTTGACCGCTATTGTACACTACCACTACCTGGAGTGTTGCCGATGAATAATAAACGGACTAAATTCATACGTCTGAGTGTCTAATGCGTGTCGACTACACCTTCCAGTCTCACCCAGCTGCCAAAAGTTTAGTTTGGTGGCTATACACTAACTAATGTAAAAAGGCTATTGAAGTATTACCTTTGTTAAATACACTGGTTCTCCTCTCCTACCACCTCCTCCAACACTTTGCCTCGCTCAAAAAGTAAGGGTTATTATTTTTCATTTATTTTATTCTGTTTTCATTGTTTTACTATTATTTTTTACATTTATAATGTGCTTTAGGCATCATGGTGGGTCAGTTGGTATTTCTGTGTAGAATTTGCATGTTCTCCCTGTGATTGCAAGGGTTGAGTCAGGGTGCTCCGGTTTCCCCCGCGTGTCCAAAGACAGGCGCTACAAGTGAATTGGGTAAACACAATTGTCCATTGTGTATGAGTGGTAATGTTTCCCAGTGTTAAGTTGTAGCTGGGAGGGCATCCACTGCGTAAAACACATGCAACATGGCGGTTCATTCTACTGTGTTGACCCCTAAAAAATTAAAGGGACAAAGCCCACAAGAAGATGGATAGATAAATGATGTGTACTTTTAGGGATTGAAGAATCCTAGTTTATTCTCTCTGGTTTTCCATGTATTTTCAATGTTTATGGCTTGAAAGTATTAGGCATTTTACATGTAAAACTTGCTTCGAAAATAACAGTAAACATATTAATATTGTATCTCAAAGTTTCACTGTACATACAAATTGTACATACATACAAACTGGTGGAACAAACTCCCTGATCCAGTCAGGAAAGCAGCAACTGAAAACTCCTCTTCAGGGAACAACTACTATAAAAAAATATTTTTTTTCCTCCTCTGTCTTTATTTTCTTCCTGCCATAGTTTTTTGATCAGTTGATAGAACTTCTGTTATGAGCAAGCTGAGATAGACTTTGACTGTGTAACAAATTACAGATTGTCTCTCCCCTTCTGTAAGTCGCTTCAGACAAAAGTGTCTGCCAAATGCATTAATGTACATGTAAACTTCTGAAAAGACAACAATGTGGTAACCTTATGTGGTGACTCGAGGTAATTAGGGGCGGGTCCCTTAATGAGTCTCCACGCCAATATAAAATAAGCAGCGCTTACCGTTCCAATGCATGTCGGGAAAGACATTGCTTCCGGGTAGTCGTGGCTTCCGCTCTCCAGGTAAGCAGTAACCCGGGTTGATCTACTGGCCCGCTATAATCACACGAGATTGACGCGAGCGTTGTTGCTTTCAGTGTGGACCTAGGGAACCATTCCAAATGTGGCTGTTGGTGTGCAGATTGTGACCGATACTACAGGTATATCGTTCGCTTCGAGTGCCATGAGTGCAGTGTTTGGGTCTTCTTGACACCTGCTTTTATCCTACAGTCCACCGCATCTCCCAGCCGTTGCAGCAGGTCGCTGTGTGGGGCCGCTTTCGCGGGTCGGAGCGTTTCCAGGTCGCTGTGTGGGGCCGCTTTCGCGGGTCGGAGCGTTTCCAGGTCGCTGTGTGGGGCCGCTTGGTTCGCGGGTCTGAGCGTTTCCGGGTCGCTTGTTGGGCTGCGGATCTGATCGTCGCTGTCCGGTTCACCTCGCTACATCGCGGCTGATTGTCCCGGCGGGACGAGTGAAGACACAGCGGGACTGTTGGCGTCATTAGCTGGGGACTCGTGGAGTGCACGAAATCACGCGCATCTAAGTTGAGTGCGGCTTTCAGTGGAGTCTCTCTCTCTCGCTTACTGTTGCGATCGGCCGATCGTTCCTTTCCCAGCCACAACTCTCGTCTCGACGTGGTTTCCCTCCTCTGTTTGGACTGTGTACAATAAGGTTGGTGCCCCCCCCCATGCTCGGCTGCTAACCCCTTGAATTACTGAATGTGGGGACGAGGGCAATATAGTGGGTTTCTCTTTCAATGTGGGATAAGTGCAATAGCTTCCTTTTTTATGCTGGTTTTCTGGGTTGTGTGAGTGCGTCTCATCAAAGTTGAAAGGTTTTACATAAAATTGTGATGAGTGTTTCCCTTTCAGAGCTGAGCAACAGGACCATTAAGTTCGATCCAGACTTTGGGGTGCTGTGGTTGTTGCCTGATTCACATTGCTGTGTTGTGGAAAGTGTACATGAGGATATTTAGAATGTTCCAGTAGCCTCAGCTCTGAACAGGGTTTCCCTTTTTTTATTCTAGTGTGTGTCACTATTTATTATTAGTGCCAAACTTGATATTCAATAAAAATGTTGATTGTTCCTCTCTGGTACTGATTATTTGCCTCAGCCACAACGAATCTGTGTGCCGTTTAGGTTTATCTGGGGTAATTCTTGGGCCCCCACCCAAGTGGCGTAGTCGGTTTATTGCAGGTAAATTTAAAATAACTCTTTCCAATTCCACTCGGATGCCACACTTATAACTTATCTCCTGTATTTGTTAATTTTGTGGTAATGATGTAATAACGTGCACTAACTGCTTTCTTGTAGTTGCAGTCTGTTTCCAGGTGCTGTTCAGTGACCTACCCTTCATGTCTGATCGAATCACTTGATAGTGAGGTGGTTAGCTCCAGACCTTTAAACCTGTTTCCCTTTGTTTTGACTGGCCCTGACCAATTTGCTGCCCTAGGGAAGATTTTGAATGACACTCCTCCATCCTCCCCCCAACCCTTATAATTTTACCACTTGTAATTTTATTTGTAACAAAGCTGTTTATTTTAGTATTTTTAATTATAACACAACTATATTTGACAATACAAGTACTCAAAATAAAAAACTCACAAAAAAGCTACATTATTTTTTACAAATTTAGCACAATTTTTAGGCATATACTGTAGTAACTACAGCTTTATACATTTCTAGTTACAAATAAGCACTTGAGGTATTTCACTTTTTGTATAGTGAACTAATAAATTATACAAGTTTTATCTTTTAAATCAGATTATTGGGTAAATGGACATTCACTTGATATTCACAATTTAATAAATACACTCTTTTTGATTGCTTGATTGATTAGTTGATTGATATAAATATGGATGTTTGTTCATTGTAAATAAAGATGGTAATACACATCTCTGAGCTTGTTTATCCCAAGTGTCAGGCTTCTATTTTCCCTCCTGATGTGTAATAGAAAGTGACGGAAATGTAATTTTGGATTTGGCCAGAAAGGAGCAAATTCCTGTTGACACGCATGTTTACCCATAGGCTTAACTTAGTAAACTAAAGAAAAAAATAAAATAAAAGCACACGTTTAAAATCTGATGCTTCATAGTTTTTTAATTCAAAAACTTTAAAGTGGTGCATTATGTAATAAGCATTTGTTTTGGTTATAGTAAGATTTATGTTTTGCATATTTACAGAGTGGCACAACTAAATTGAGAGCTGTTGCTCATCACTGAATTGTTGCCACTTATTTATAATATTATAATTTCACCAAATTTAGCCTTTCTGCCTAATTTTCTCTAGTAGTGACTGACGACACCAGCTAGCAAGTGCAAACACTTTTGCTAAAATCTGTGATTGATGTCCTTCCCACTATATTTATGTTAGTTTAAAGTCAATGACTAGTCCCTACTTCTTTTCTTGTGTTTTATCTTTTTGTTTTCTCTGGTAATGTTTGTTGTATTTATTAAAGTGTTTAAGAAAAATTATCAGAAATTAAACATTGTATGTACCTAATTGTAATAAATTATTCAAGGAAACACTACTCATTTAGTACCATTGCCTATGAATGCACAAACATGTTCCAATGGGGACATCTTGCCCTGGCAAACCAATCAAAGTGACTCACTGAACCATTTGAAGCTAAATTAATACAAAATAAACTGTGCTTTCAGTGCTTCCAATTTTCAGAACTGTATTACCAAAGGAATTGTAATTACCACTTAGCAATTAATGAATGCTTGGTCAGTAACTAAATTTTGAACAGATATTCAGTAAAATCTAGATATAGCTGAGAATTTAGAACTAATATGGGTTAAAAACAGCAACCACCAGCAACTGAAATACATCATGCACTCAACTTTGTTGAAAACCATAAATATGTGTAATAAAAGAGTTATGGTTGACTTAATTTCTAGAGTATACCAATAAAGAGGCAATGACTCTGTGTTGTTAAAAAAAGAGAGAAATAGCAAGGTAATGAATGAGCCCTGGCTTAAGTGAAACTACACACATGACCAGAAACCAGCAAAATAAAAACATTAATCACAACTCTTTAATGTGCTGTATGGTAGTGATTTCACAAAAAGAGCAGCGCATATGAAAATTCCTCCCAGGGTTTTTAATTAAAGTTAATGTAATTTCACACACATCAACAGAAATATACAACATGTGGGTGTACATTATATCCAGCAGCTCTGCTACCATTTAGGCCCCACTGTAAGAAAATGCACTCATATTTCCTATGGAGTTCCTTAAAAAGAATAGTTAAGTAACAATAGCTACACAACATTCTGATGACGAATCACAATGATCTATATTGTATCTGTACTACCAACCTTGTGAGACCTGAAGAAACATTTACAAAGTGTTTTTTTTTTGTCTAAATAACTGTACATTTTCAGCAAATTTGATGATTGAGATTGATTGAAATTCATTCATGTTAAAATGATTAAATACTGCTAATTGATGTTGGAAAGGGAGTATTTTTCTTAATTCAAAACAATTATTTGTTGAATTTAAATGATGATGTCCAAACAAGGTTCAAGAGTAACACGTCATACAATTAATTATTGGATCCTTCCAGCTTATTAATGTAATAGTATTTAAGTGACTCGTATGTTTAGCATCATTGATGACAGCAATCCCTCCTCCTCCCCCTCTCGTCACTTTTAAGTCCAAGGCCTAGGATGCTTTTATGTCCTGGTACTAGTCTCCTCAGATAGTGCTCACTATATTCACCATAGATACTTGTGCACTTGTGAAATAAGCATTTAGCGGGTTCAAACAATTTGGGGACACGATTAATGCCCATCTTGTTCCAAAGGTTGATTTTTCATAAACAATGATAAATTATTGTTCAAATTGGGAGACAGAGTAATTAAAGGCTATAAAGATTACTTTTACCAGATGTAATAATAAATTAAATAATCATGAAATTGAAGGTTATTATGGTGAATAAACAAAAGACAATAAATGTAAAATGAATGTGCTTTTGATTATTTCACTCTATTAATGTGGAGGACCATTATGTATCACTGGTCATCCAGGGCACCCCTGGACTGCTGGGACTCGTCAATCATCCACAATTTCCCCCCTTAATGGTGGCCCTGATTATATGTGATCCCCACATTTCAGCTAGGAACTAAACAGCACATCATTTTTATATCTCTGTTTATTTACCCTAACAATGGAATCCATTACTGTAAATAAATCCCTCTTACTAAACTAAAACTAACCTCAAGTGTGAAAGCACTTCCTTGGTCTCATACTGTTAGTCACTATCACAAACTTTTCTGTTATGTTTCGTAGTTTTTCTTCTTGGAGCAAGCTGCTGTCATGCTGATTGATCAACGTGAACGTTGTTTGCCTCTTGTCAGGAGTTTCCAGACAAGGGGAAGCTGTTCTTCTGACTGACCAAGCAGGACGGAGTGTTTGAGAGACCTGAAAGGAGAGCTACCCTGAAGAATGAAGCCTAGGGTAGGAAAGGCTATCCAGAGTCATAACCCCTTAGCTCCGCAGAGAATAAAAAAAGACTATTATCATATGTAAGACTACAGGAGCCAGTGTCAACCTGTCTATAATGTGTCAAGGAAAGCAAGAACAGAGAGAGAGAGGGAGAGAGAAAGAGAGACTGACTGTGGTTGTCAGGTGTTTATTGAAGGGAAGCAAGCATGTCTTCTCAGTAAAATCTTATTCTTAGTTCTGTAGGACTCTTTAATCCCATGATGCTTTCACTTGTGGCTAGACTCGGGAACTCGAATGAGGGATTTAGTAAACACTTTTTAAAGAATCTGTGGCTCTTTGTGGCGATTAATCTTCAGAACAAGATTTTTAGTTCAACATACATAAACATTTGACGTGGAATATCAATCTTGTATCAGTGTTACATGAATTGTTGTTTTTATTGTTTGAGAAGAGTTTTTCACAACATTGAAAGTTAAGCTAAAGCAGTTCTGGATGTTTCTCATCAGCTGGTTTCTTCCAGTAACTTAAAAACACATGCTATTAAATATATAATGTAAATGAAACATAGTGTTAGTGACTACAGTACTCACCAAATAGACCTGACTACAATACTGCTGCACAGTACAGTACTCCAGTACTTCTCCTAGAACACTGCACGGCACACATTATCTCAAATACATTCAGACACAGTTGTCTTTACTTTTCACCATATCTATAACCAACTCAAACACTTTTTGTCTATTGTTGAATTTGTCGAGTAGCTCTTATTATAACTTGAGTCATTGTTGGCAAAAATGTATAACTATACAGCAGGAGCGTTTCTTGGGACTGAGAACATTGCGTGCTGACCTCGGGCACTTATTGTGGAGTCCATATAATAGTCGTTATAGCAGATACATCCTTTGTTGAGCCTTGTAGCATCTAATAATCATAGCAAAGCTATATATGCTGAGAATCTAAGAACAACAATAGCTAAAAAATGTGTTAGATAAGGTACATCATCATGTACATTAAAATAACATCAATGCTTGAATCTACATTACAATGACCTGCTTCATTTACAAGATACAGCCTACTGTAAAGTAAGAATTCCAGTCTTCAACTAACAGCCAAAATAAGAAAAGCCTACACATAGATGGTTAACTTATTTTTTTAATATTTTTTTATTTTTAATTACTTAGCTAACTAAGTTAATTAAGTGCCACTTACTCATTTATAAATTTCCACAAGATCTCAATTGTTCTTTATTCCAAATGGTTTCTAAGAATGCTTGAGTGTTTGATTGGCCACCAGTGTGTGTCAGATATTTTGCTCCCAATCTTGAAATTTTTTTTGCTTTATTCTCTAGAGAAAAATGTTCACAGGTGCATATTCAAGCATATTGTCACATCCTCACCCGCCTCAACCTCACAGCGCACAGTCACTCGACCACAATCACCAGAATACTGAACACCTGGGTCCTCACCAACAATCTCCAGCAGCACCTCGTCACCACTGCTACAAAGACTCACTCCTCAATCAGTTCACCGATCGGTCCTCAAGGTTACACTCCCGCTGACAACCTCTTCACCGTCCATGAGACTCCTTCCCCCTTTTCCTGCCAGCCTTCTCTTGCCCATCTCCAGCCCCTCAACACACTGCTTGACTATCTCCTCTTCGGACTCTCAAGTTTGCTATGCAAGCCGGTTGTCCTTGTTTGACGCCAGTGGCATTCCTCTGTTCTTCCTACCTGAGTTACTTTGAATAAAGCCAATCCCTTATAATCCTTGTCTTATCTATCTCTCCTACGAAACGTGAGACATGAGTTCAGCAAGTTTTTAGAATTTTTCCCTGTGCGCATGTGCTGTTAAATAAAGTCGTACAAAGCATAAAAGCAATCATATTTGTAGCTCATTGCCTATACTATACAGATTAAAAAGAGCCATCATTCACTTATTGATTAGGTTAAATCTTGAAGTATTGAGCCAGGAACTATTAATCTTTTTTTAGCTGTGCAACTCTAGAGCATTTCTTTTGAAATTATCAGAGGCTACAGAAAAAACAATTCTAAAGCCTCAGATGCCCAGGCCAGGCGACACCACTGCTATACAGATATAACTACTAAACCTATGTAAAGAAGTATCAAACTATTTGTTTAAAGTAGTTAAATGTAGTGCTTACCCTGCTTTTCTGTCATTCTGGTCCATATGGTCCTCTGCTTATTAACACCTCCTAACCTTTAAAGAACTAAACAGATTTTCCCAGGATATCTTTCTAGAATATGTTCTTGACACCACTGGGGACGTTTTTAGCAACTTTTAATTTCTAGCAGTGATGTTAAATTCACACCTGCAGCTTCAATACAGAGCAAACAAATCCCTTTGTAAGAGATGGTAGGTTTCTTTTCATTAAAAGTTAGAAAACAATTTTTGAAAAGAGTATGGTAGTTACTTTTAAGATTCAAATATACATTTTATGATATATATATATATATATATATATATATGAATATACATTTTATATGAAATAGACATTGGAGCAATGCTATAAAGTTCTGTAACACTTTATGAAATTTTGGTAGAAACACAGAACAAATGCTGTATTCATTATGTTTTACATATGTTTTTACAAGTATTTATCCATCTTTTGAAACTCACCTTGCATTCTGGGATAGCCTGCTAAATCTGCTGCTTAAGGAGGTGCAATTATTTTCTAATCACATCTTTATGTTATTTTTATCATTATTTGTGGGGAAGGTAAAGTGTGTATTACTTCACTAAAATGGCTGATTAAACATGTCTAAAACAACATGGCTACAATAGAGTCAAAGAGATGTGGGCAGCAAAAACAGCAGATGAGCTTGCTTTTGATAAGACAAGAAATTGGATGATACAATTGAAACACTCTGGAGCAGACAATGGAGACACTGGAGCAGGCAAATGTGCATGTGCGCTTACCAAAACCATTTGAAAGAAACAGTGACCAGACAAAAAGTTGCACAAGATGCGAGACAGATATAAGCACTCTGCGAAGCAGAGGATATACCTACTGATAGGCTGTGGGGAAATTACTCCAAAAGCCTATGGGGTTTTTTTTTTCAGATGCAGGATCTTCACTGGGACTGTTACCTGTTAAAGGTGTGACTAGTGAGGAAGCCTGGTTGAGCAAATCAAGTGAATCCCTGACACTGTATACTATACAGGACAAATCTCAAATATTTTCAACTCAAAGATATGTGATTCTGAATGTGTTGATAGTCTTAAGATGTAAAAAATGGTTTAGACTAAGTAAGCAATAAGAAATCCACTGTGTAAATAACAGCATTTGAGCGAAAACAGTGACAAGACAAAAAAATGCATGCTAAGCAATACATGTATGAGCATTCTGAGAGCAGGAGAGTATATCTGTGCTACTGTATGTGTTGATAGCCTTAGCGTGTTACAAAAGGGCTATAGTACATATTTCTCCAAAAATTAAATGATGAATATGATCTAAATTATTTAGCAAACAAACTGATTATTCTCCATTAAATAGCCAACATATACCAGGAAGCTGTTAAGACTATGTGACCAATAAGAAATCCACTGTGTAAATAAAAGCATTTGAGGTGCCAGAAACCAGAACCTTTGATTGTCAATACTTCAGCCTATGGTTTATACATTACTTTCAATGGGAAAACCTCCCTAAAATAAGAGCAATGACTTGATGCTATTTTCCTCCAAGTCCCAAAGTATTATTCTTGCCATACATTACATCAATTGTAATTAATAAGCACTATTGACTTTGTGCTGGCCTGTCAAAAATAATTCATTGAGCTTTTGCTTTCACAAGCATCATTTAAGGAATGATATATGTGCGCTCAGCTTAAAACAGCCAGAAAGGCCGTTAAACTTGTGCTAGGAGCTGTGAGGAGAATCAATACATAATACAACATTATGCCTGTTTAGGGTTCCTGAAGAAATGGATGATATTGAATAATGAGCGTGCTCATCAACAATGGCTGTAGGGAGCTAATGAATTAGAAAACCTCTCACTTTTTTAGCTAAATTTAAGAACAAAAACATCAGAAAAACTGGTGAAAAGCTGAGACTTAAATGATCTCAGCAGTTTTAAAGGAAGTTTAAAGCACTGCTAAGCGTATAAGCTGTTCCTGAAGGCACCAAAAGCTAGCCATAATAATGTTGCAATCTTTCACAGAAGGATTTTTACAAGAAAAATGCACTGCACTCCCAAAGGGTCGTGTGTTCAAGTTAGAGCTTGTGTGTGGTTCTCTATCCCTTTCATATAGAATTCACTCTTTTCCTTAGTCTGTAGTGGCCTCTAGTAGAGAGGACACGTCCAAACAATGGCTAGTAATGGTGCAAAGTGGATCTTTTATTGATGTACATCACTGATTACTTAATGATGTGCGTAGCCACCCAGCAACGAGTCCTCATTTGACCCTCCCACTTACAACGACTGGAGACTAAAATGACTGATTGGGTACTTGAGTCCATTTTAGTCATGACCTTTCTTTGTCCTTAAATAAAGTTCAGAGTTTGCTTAGAGTGTATGGCATGCATGCAATGCTTGAAATCATATGGGCAATTAAACAAAGTTTTAAAGCTTAACTAGCAACTTACAGATGCCTGGCTGCACACAGAAGCCACTTAATTACACACTGAATGCTGGAAAAATTATGAAACATGAAAGCACACAAAGGAAAAATAACAGTTTGGTAGAGCTGTAATTAGGACAGTAGAAATGAGTAATGTGTTCATTATTCTACAAAAGACAACCCAATGAATGCTGCAATAGGTTCCTTAGATTAGTTTAAAGATTAGTTCAAAATTTTGGTTTTAAGAAACCAAGAGGATCAGAGTGCAAAAAATACAGATTGCAAATCTCAACAAGCCAGGTTTGCCAACCTGCCATCTAGTCTTCATTACAATATACTTCTGTTTAAAAGTATATATTACATATTTAATTACATAAGACTGAATAAACGTCTGTTAACAAATCATGTTCCTTGTTCCTGAAAGCAGATCTACAATTTTATGATTGCATAAAGAGAATTTTTACTCCTCATTGATGAAATTGGGGAGTATATTCTGAAGTCCAAGTTTCCATACACTTCTCATATTAGGCATCAACTCCATAGCATTGCACTTCCTTCAATGCTGTTAATTTTTAAATCTCCTGGTTATGGCTTTAGCAAATTATTTTGCTTGCCGTAAATACCTCATTAAATTATGGGAATTCTGACAAAGACCACAGATGGGTCACACTTGGCCCATGACTCCCCAAAATTCAAGTCAACATTAAATTTAATGGCTGGCCAATGTGATTTAAGTCACACAATTAAATACACAGTTAAATACAATGCCACCAGTTCCACCATTGGACCAGATTTGACCCACATACTGCATGTTACTGTATATCTCTTTGATGTCTGAACATTTAGCTGACCTGGGCCATTGCTAAACTCTAATGGGACAGCTAGGGCCTCTGAAAAAAATATGAAAGAAATGTTAGAACTCTACATTGAGAAAGGCTGTCATGTAATAAACTATACCAGTATACTACTGTTTAGTCTTCTAAACAGTTCTTGTAAACTTCTGTTTTTGTCACTGCTTCCAGAGCAAGCCACTCCACTCGACTGTTGACATTCGATGTTAGAAGGTGCTGAAACTTTTATCTTTATTACATCAAAAACACTTTAAATCGATTTTAATTCTAGTGGGACATTATGTGTAGATTATCAATGATGTGCCATAAGAAAAGTTAGGTGTCCTAAAAACTAAGTTTATAAAGTGAAATGTTCTGCCCTGTAGTGCAACAACTGTGTCTTGCCTTTGAGTTCCCTTTCAGGAACTCGAGCTGCGTCCAACGCTATGGGGAACGCTTGCTGCGTTTCCGGCTCTGAACTATGTGTCTAATCTCGTCCAATCGACAGGTGTGACGTCATCCGAGCGTGACGTCGCACCCGGAAGGGTGCAGTATAAACGAGGACGCGATGGAGACGACAACCAGCTTTTCTGCTTTCAGTAAGCGCTGTTTATGTGTCTTTCGAATACGGGTGGCTATTTAAAGTGTGTGAATGAGAATGAAGCGCTCCTCAAAAGCGAAACATACGTCCAGGCCGTGTTTTCCTCCCTGCCCGCGGTTTATTTCGGGCGAGGATTCTCACGCGCTATGCTTGTTATGTTTGGGAGTGGATCATGCCCAGTCGGCTCTCGAGGGAGTCGGCTGTGAGCATTGTGAGCGCATGCCGATGCGCACACTCCGCTCGCGGAGAGCATTTTTTGAGGAAAATGCTCTCCCTCGCAGCTCCGGGAGCCGCGCCGCTGCTTTTGCCGAGGCAGAGCAGCCGCTTCGGTCCTGGGGCTCGCTAGTGGAGCTAGCGGAGGGTACGGGGACGGGCCTAGCCTTATCGCCGACCTCACCCGCTAGCTCCGGTCTACTGCCGTCGGGGGAAGCGCGCTTTTCGGCGTCTTCTTCCCCCCACGCAATGGACGAGGGATTACTCCTGTCTTCCTCTGAGGAGGTTGATATCGAGTCAATCCCTCCACTGGTAGCCGCTGTGCTTGATCCGGCACAGCCGCTCCAGTTTGAGGAGCTGCTGGAGGTCGTGACTCGTGCGGTGGAGAGATTGGATATCTCTTGGCCACCAGAAGCACAGGGTCCTCGTCCAGAGAGCAAACTGGACGAACGCTATCTGCGCCCTCGGTCGCAACCTCCACGCCGGGGCCTACCGTTTTTTCCAGACCTGCACACTGAGGTGTCCAGGTCTTGGAATCGCCCCTACTCGACCCGCCTGTTTTCCCCCGATGTGCACTATTACTCTAACATCCAGGGGTTGCAGGAGCGAGGTTACGGAACGATCCCGAAGGTGGAGCAGACGCTTGCGAGCTATCTCTCCCCTGGCACGGCATCGTTCCTGAAGGCCCCGGCGCTCCCCACCAGGTCGCTTAGAGCCACCTCGGCCTTAGTGGGGAAGGCTTATTCTACAGCCGGGCAGGCTGGCGGTTGCCTGCACACCATGGCGGTATTGCAGGCGTACCAGGCCGAGCTCCTGAGGGACCTCGGTCTGAGGGATTCCCCTGTGGTGGCGGAGCTGAGAAAGGCGACAGATCTCGCCCTCCGCGCCACGAAGGAGACTGCTCGCGTGTTGGGGAGGTCAATGGCTGCCATGGTGGTTGTGGATCGCCACCTATGGCTGACGTTGTCCGAACTTAATGAGAAGGACAGGTCATTCCTCCTCGACGCCCCAGTGGTTACCTCGGGCCTGTTTGGCGATGCTGTCTCGGCAGTAGTTGGCAGGTTCCAGGAGGCCCGGACCCAGTCCGCGGCCTTCCAGAGGTTTCTTCCCCGCCGCCGTCGCCCTGGGAGTTCTGCCGGGCGGGAGCAGACCCCTAAGGCTGTGGCTTCTGGGCACAGGGGGGCCCAGAAGCAGAGTGTCGCTGCCCGTGCCCCTCCCGAGAGGCGGCGACACAAGACTCAGCCCAAGGAAGTGGCGGATCTGAGGACCGTCATTTTCCGTAAGAGGGCTGAGGCAAAGCGCTCCTGATGGGCTGGGGGAGTCCCCGGTTTTCTTGGAGCGACGCACGCCAAGATGGTCAGCGATCCTCCGCCGGCGACCCCCCAACTATTATTCCGCTTTCCCTGCCACCCTCGGTGCTTCAGGGAGCGTGTATCTTGCCCCTGCGTCCACCCAGGCTCTCGGTGGCCGGGGCTATAGGGCTTCCATGGAACCCCATGCCCGTCTCAGGAGCCACCACCCGCCAGTTACCAGAGGCCGGCCTCGAGAGGTTGGCTCCCCTGAGCTGCTACGTGGAGCCCTGGTCCAGCCTTCCAGGCATCTCCCAGTGGGTCTTGCGAGTTGTGAAACTGGGTTACAGGATCCAATTTCGATCCAGGGCTCCCCGGTTCGCCGGGATTTTGCCTACTATGGTGGATCCCTCGCAAGCTCTGGTCATGGACCAGGAAGTGGCCACACTGCTCTGCAAAGGGGCCATCGAGATGGTTCCTCTGCACGACCGGAACTCCGGATTTTACAGTCGCTACTTCCTGGTTCCAAAGAAGGACGGGGGCCTGCGCCCCATTCTCGACCTAAGGCTCTTGAACCGTCGCATCATGAGGGTGCCGTTCAAGATGTTTACCTTAAAACAGGTCACGGCGCAGATCAAGTACGGCGATTGGTTCGTCTCCATCGACCTCAAAGATGCCTACTTTCACGTCCCCATTTTTCCTTCTCACAGGAAGTTTCTTCGGTTCGCCGTAGGGGGCACGGCTTATCAGTTCCGAGTACTTCCTTTCGGCCTTTCGCTCTCACCCAGGACCTTCACCAAATGTGTGGACGCGGCCCTGGCCCCATTGAGGCTTCAAGGTATCCGCATCCTCAACTACATCGACGATTGGTTGGTGTTGGCTCGCTCAGAGCCAGAGGCAGTTCGGCATCGAGATGTCGTTCTCGCTCACATGAAGGTGCTGGGTTTTCGGCTGAACCCCCAAAAGAGTGTGCTGGTCCCTACCCAAAGATCCACCTTTTTAGGTGTGGTGTGGGACTCCACCACTATGCGGGCGTGTCTGTCTCAGACCAGGATCTCTGTGATCCTACATGCGGCCAGGAGGGCGAGGCTAGGCCATTCACTGTCGGTACGGCAGTTTCAACGACTGCTTGGCCTCATGGCATCCGCGGCGACGATTCTTCCGCTTGGACTTCTCCATATGAGGCCCCTTCAGTGGTGGCTGAGGAGTGCAGGGTTCTCTCCCCGGGGCAATCCGCTCCGTCGTATCAGGACCACGAGTCAGGCCCTGCGGGCCCTTTCTCGTTGGAGGGACCCTGTGTTCCTGTCCCAGGGACCCGTATTGGGGACGCCTTACCGTCGGATGACTATCACCACGGACGCGTCTCGCACGGGTTGGGGGGCGGTGCTCGGGAACCGCGCCACCCATGGTCGGTGGGATCGGCCCCATCTCTCGTGGCACATCAACTGCCTGGAGTTGCTGGCCGTATTTCGTGCTCTTCTGCACTTCCTGCCAGAGATCAGAGGTCACCACGTGCTGGTACGCTCAGACAATATGTCCGTGGTGGCCTACATCAACCGTCAAGGGGGACTACGATCACAACGGCTGTGCAGATTGGCTGGTCGTGTCCTCCTGTGGGCCCAAGACAAGCTCTGCTCCCTTCGAGCATCTTATATTCCGGGCCGGTTGAACGCGGAGGCAGATGCATTGTCGCGCCTGGGACCGACACCTGGGGAATGGCGTCTCCACCCGGAGACGGTGGAGTTGATCTGGGAGAGGTATTACAGAGCTCAGGTGGACCTTTTTGCGACTCGGGAGACCTCGCACTGTCCCCTCTGGTTCTCTCTCAGTCCTCCCTCGCCTCTGGGGATAGACGCCATGGCACAGGAGTGGCCGAGGCTTCCCCTGTATGCTTTTCCCCCAGTAGCGCTGCTTCCAGGAGTCCTGGAGAGGGTACGTCTAGAGGGCCTATCCCTCCTCCTTGTGGCCCCTCGGTGGCCAGGGAGACCTTGGTTTGCGGACCTGTTGGCCCTCCTGGATGGCGTACCATGGGAGATCCCGATCAGGTGGGATCTTCTCTCTCAATACGGGGGGACAGTGGTCCATCCCCGTCCGGAGTTATGGAGGCTGTGTCTGTGGCCCCTGAGGGGGCACAGCTCCTAGAGTCAGGTCTTTCGGCTGAGGTCGTCGAGACCATTCTCCACTCCAGGGCTCCCTCTACGAGGAGATGTTACGCCGCGAGATGGCGACGGTTTTCGGCCTGGTGTGTTCAACACACCCTGGATCCAGCTCGTTGCCCGGTCGGGTCAGTACTGGACTTCCTGCAGGCTCTGTTCGCCAAGGGGCTTTCGCCGTCTACCATTAAGGTGTATGTATCGGCCATTTCAGCCTACCACGGCCCCATGGATGGGCTTCCCTTGGGCAGGTCCCCCCTTATATCTCGTTTTCTTCTTGCGGTGCCAGGCGGCTGAGGCCCCTGGACCGTCCTAGAGTCCCTGCATGGGACCTGGCTATCGTTTTGGAGGCCCTGAAGAGGCCTCCATTCGAACCTTTGGGTGACGTGTCCTTGCGCCTTCTGTCTATTAAGACAGCATTTTTACTCGCCATCACTTCCCTTAAACGGGCAGGGGACTTGCACGCACTTTCTGTGGCTCCCTCGTGCCTTGAATTTTCCCCTGGGATGGTTGGCGTATTGCTGCACCCTAAACCGGGCTATGTCCCGAAGGTGCCTTCCGTCACCCCGGGCACGGTCAGGTTACGGGCGTTCTTTCCTCCTCCTTTTGAGTCCTCGGTGCAGGAGCTCCTGCATAACATCTGTCCGGTGCGGGCCCTGGACCTGTACGTCCGCCGCACGGCTCAGTTTCGGAGCTCGGATCAGCTCTTTGTGTGCTATGGTCCACACAAGAAGGGCTCTCCTGCTAACACGCAGACGGTGAGCAGATGGATTGTGGACGCTATCGCCTCGGCTTATGCGGCCTCTGGTCTCCCGGCCCCCTTTGGGGTCAGAGCGCATTCCACTAGAGGTATGGCGGCTTCTAAGGCCCTTTCATCCGGCATTTCTATGCTGGAGATATGTAACGCAGCGGGTTGGTCCACGCCTTTGACTTTCGTCCGGTCCTATAGTTTGGACCTTGATGACTCCCCGGCTTCGGCAGTCCTTCATTCGGCTGTCACATAAGATCAGTCCGGGGCTGCATGGCGTGTTTTGACACTCGTTCCCCATAGCGTTGGACGCAGCTCGAGTTCCTGAAAGGGAACGTCTCAGGTTACGTAGGTAACCAAGGTTCCCTGAGGGAACGAGACGCTGCGTCCCCAGGCCACTCCGCCCACGTCCTGACGGCGCTTACTGGCTTCAAAGCTGGTTGTCGTCTCCATCGCGTCCTCGTTTATACTGCACCCTTCCGGGTGCGACGTCACGCTCGGATGACGTCACACCTGTCGATTGGACGAGATTAGACACATAGTTCAGAGCCGGAAACGCAGCAAGCGTTCCCCATAGCGTTGGACGCAGCGTCTCGTTCCCTCAGGGAACCTTGGTTACCTACGTAACCTGAGACGTTTTGTTTCCAAATAGCAGTTTCCACTGTATAAGCCTATTTTTTAGGACACCTTGACTCTTAATGCCCCGCTTGAAATAAATGGATTTAATTTTTGATGTAATAATGATCAAAGTTAGCCCCTTCTGCCATTGTCAGCGGGAGAGTGGAATGGCTGGCCCTGAAAATCCCATGTGATGTTAGACTTAACAAGTAGATTGTACTGAGTAGCTTATGCTGCTTTTTCACTGAGCTAAATTATAACCGCTCGACACTGTGTCCTTCTGGGGTCTTTCTCCTGCACAGGTACAGGTACACAGGTGACAAAATCCTTTTGATCGCTGATTTGGTAAATCACAGAGCTCAAAGACTGGCTCATATTCGAGAGCTCTCCTTGCTCTTTTCAGCGACTCTTTATCTTTCTGCCGCCACACACAAAGCATAAATAACACCAGACTCCTTCCACATTCTAAAATTCTGTGTTGTGTGTGATCAGCTTTTTTCATTTCAATTGCAAAATTGATATTTACCAAGAAAATGGAACTACGCGGATGTTAATCTCGCATCTCATGTCAAAAATAATTGATGGAAGTCAAGTGGCACCATTGGAAAAGAGACTTAGTGAATAAATACATTTTGTATTGCTTTTTTCCTACCCAAATGCGGACGCAGTTGAAATGTTATGTAGACCTATGATGTCTAGTTGTTAAATGAGAGCAAAAATTAAAGAGACTACACAATTATTGTATTTAGAGAGTGTACCAAGTTAAATCTTTGCATCCTCTAAGTATCTTTTTACATATTATTAGCAGCATCAGGTGCGATGAGACTGAAAAGGGGTGTAAATCAGAAGACTATAATATACAAAACACTGAAACCCATAGTTACTCAGTAAACCAAACACTGAAACTAGAACAAAAATAACACTTTACAACCCTAAACCAAGGCAAGAAAAGGTTTTGGCAGAGATTGTTGAGGCTAAGAGGTAATATAGAAATGACAATACATTTTGTTATTTTCTATGTATATGAATTGTCAGCATCATATGGATCTCTCCAGATACGGCCTTTATTACTAGAAGGATTCTTGAGTCTTTGAGAGCTGTCCATGCTTGATTGGTCACCTTGAAGCTAGACTTGTGCTAATCATGTCTTTCACATATTTTGAGTACAATAACGATCGTTTTGGATATTACCGTCCCTTTTCCACCACTCCAAAAGTGCATGTTCTGCTGAAAATCATGTTCCCCTGACACTTAGGCACCCTGTGCATGTTAATTCAATCTTGCCTGTCCTGGGGTCCCTTTACCCTTGGGGTCCTAGGCAGTTGCCTATTTTGCCTACCGTACTGAGACAGCTCTGAACTGACAATAACCACTTTGATAAGTCCCCAATAGTTTTAAAAAGCAAATAAAGATGTGAGTGGCAGGCTTATGCAGTTATTATTAGGCTATATAGTTAATATTAAGCAACATATACATTTTGTGGATGTTTAAGCACATTTACTATTTTATGCAATAGGAAAAAACTATAATCCAAGTGAAAACAAGTATTTAAAAAAAATAAAGAATGATTACATTTAGAAAATTGATCACGGTCCTATAGTTTTTTCGCTAACCTTTACAACTTGTTACCAGTGCATCGTTTAGAAAACCTTCTTGATGTGAGACTTTAAAGACAAGACGGACACAGATCAGAGGGCCAATTAGTATTCCTGGTGTCTCTTTTGGACTTCACTAAAAAGCTGGACTGGCCTTCTAATTAATCTCATCCTGCTTCTGCTGCCCTTTCTGCTGCGATGACATCATAAATCAGCCAACACGCCGAAGCTTCTCATCAGGCCGAGGGAGTTTTTGTGCCAGTCGACCGAATGACTTCCGTTTATCAAGTGCCATCCCTCATGACTACTGATTTCAAATCATCAGGGAGGTGAGAGCTGAATGATTGGGGATTTTCATAAAACCACATCATACTCCCTTCTGTTTATTCCCTGTGATTAAGAAGATGTCCTTGCCGTAGGCCTTCATAAAGCTATGAAAAATAAACAAATCAGAATGAAAAGCTCTGCATGATGCATTATGAGCTCTGGTAATTGAAAGCAAGATTAATGGAAGAGTAATCACAGCTGTCGTGATCATAAAAAACATCACAATAAGGCTTACAAAGTTTAGCGCTAAACTTTTAACCTATTATATTTTCAATCACAGTATCCTAGTGAATCATCACCCAGTGAAGAATCTTAAATAGATGTAGTTCAAAGTTTTTGAAAGAACCGCAACAACGCGTAACTTACCTAAAACATATTGCATTGCTCTTAACTGAACTTTAGTTTAAAACAGATTTAAATAATGCCAGTGTGTTAGCTAGTGAGGTTACGGGTAAACTTTTTCGGTTTTTCATTACACAAAATGTGTAAAAAATTGAAAGTTACTAAAGACTTACTCTGTTTAGATTATGTCAAATTAAGCTAAAATTGTTTTCTCGCTGTTTATTTAAATATTAAAAATATCTGCTGTTTAAAGGTTGCATGTTATGCCTTTTGAAATGATGCAATTTTAGTGGTATGGCAGTCTTTTTATTATTTCTTGTTAAAAACGGTCTTTTTTGCCATATGGAGTGGTTTTAGTTCTAGACAGAGGCTGGAAAATGAGTTTTAAAAAGAAAAGTGTGGCAAGCCATGTTTACATTTAAACTTGGGACCTGTCTAACCTTTTTTAATAGGAACAACTGTATTCTGATGAGTGATATTTTCTAGCTTGTCTTAAAAAAACATTCAGAGACATTTGCAAATACAACTCCACTAGCAAGAAAGTAATTGGAAGATTGAATCTATATATTTACTGAAAGAGTATATCTGGTTCGCCACATTGACAATAACGTTTACAACATGAAGTTCTAAGACTCAAAGCTGAAAAGCTGTTTTGTTTACAGTTAAAGCAAAGCTTAGTGTAGAACAGTACTTCAGTAAATCCATTGCTACTCTTTCAAAAAGATTCAGAATAGAAAGGTAAGCTCAAACAAATACAGTTGTTTTTCAGGAACTTTATAACAGTACTAGCAAAACACAGGCACTTTTCCTCAGTTGCTTTCACTGATACTGACACACTGATAAAAAGTGATGCTTCTTCTGAGAGATTGCTTTAAATCATGATTAAACATTGCTTGACATTACACAAATTGTCAAACAGAATTGGTGGGGAGGGGCACTGATCTTCACGGCTGTCAATCAACACTGCTGGGCAAGGATTTTACATCAAAAAAAGGATCCTGAAAACAACTCAGAATTTTTATGTCATTTACAAAAACTATGTTTAATTGTAGTTAATACTAGTTTGGTTATTAAAAACTGATATGACAACACGAAAATTTCCTTGTGTGGTTTCAAAATGGCTTTTAATATATTGACTAAATGTCAATGTGAATACTATTGTCAGGGTAACATGGTTTCTTTACATTCATCTTAGTTCATATTGTCTGACCACTGGGGAAATACTCTGGGTAAACCACCAGCACATCCCAGGGACCCATGAGATGTGCGGTGTTGGTCAGCTTTTGGTCCCAATCCAGCTGGTATACATTATTTAACAATTGTACAAAGCACACAGAGGAAGCCCACTTAAGCAAAAGAACATCATGCTATGAGAGATGTTGCAGTAAGGAATTGAGTCCTGGATATAGTGTACAAATGCATTCCTTTTTTAACAACAATGCTCTTCCTCTATCTCTCATTTCTTTTCTTCAAACACTTCCATGCCTTAACATCTATTCCCCCCTCCTCTAAACATATGCTAACTAACAGATATATGTGTGTAGACTGAGAAAGGAAATTGTGTGAGTTAGATGGTGGCTCTGGCTGATAGAGAGGCAGAGATTAGTTGTGGCAGAGGTGCTTTACTAAACTAAACTAAACCCTTGGGTCCTTTTTCGCAAATCCCTACAGACCTAAACCACTGCAAACAGCCAACGCATCACTTTCTCTCTATGAAAATAACCAAAAATATACCAAATACAGAACTTGGCTGCTGTGAGGGGAAGAGAGAATGTTACTGCTGTTTATGTTTGTTTTGCAAATCACATGACTACTACTACTACTACAGCATTCCAATAGAAAAATGAACACTGCGTGTTACTACATAGTTACTGAACAGAATTCTAACATATCAGAATGCGGACTTACTTGCAGGCAAAACACATCTATCTCATGTCAGAAACTGATTTTTCAGTTGATAAAATAACCAAAAAAATCAAACAAATAAAAAACAAAAATGCTTTGATGCGACCCTTCTGCTCACACTATAAGTCCAGAACGGTCCAGCTAACGATCTGTGTAACAATCTTGTTTTCGAGAACAAAGAGTGAGGTCTTGTGTTAAATGGGCTCATATTTCTGCTTCAACAGTGCTATATCCTCATGAGGCAGGGTTTCAAACCGTTTTAATTTTCTTACGACCATACAATCGTGGATACCCCATGTACCACACTGCACAAGCCACGACACACCATTCAGCAGAATTCATGTTGCACCCCTGAAAAATTGTGGAAACCTGGGTAAAAATCACAGTCACGGTCTCACAATGAAGACAAAGAAGGATCTAACTTCAAGGGTGTTTACTCAAGCATTGCAACAGTAGCTAGGTGAAGCAGGTGAATGGCATTGTGGAGGATTGAGTCACTCATCAACATAAGATTGTTCTTGGAGCCTAAGAACAGGTGAAATCAAAACGCCAAGAAGCTCTAAAAGAAAAGTGTTCTAACCAATAAATCATGGCTGCAATTTTTTTTATCAATTTCACACATGTTTCAGTTCCAATGATCAGAACATCTATCCATTTATACTCTAAATTCCCTTCCAGAACATAGCTTCACAAACCACTTAAGTGTGCAATTTCTGAGACCAAGTGTGTTTTCTACACTTTTCAGGCTGAACTCCTGGACTTGCATGAGAAGTTTAGGAACAAAGCGTGTGATTAAGCTCATGGCAGAGCTCCAACCCAGCTGGAGATGCATGGCATGATGCCTGCAACAAAAGAAGGAAAACGAGAAAGCAAGAGACAACAGGAGTCGCTATTATTACCTCTGAGAGCAACTGCGAGTGCTGAGGGCAGCATTTTCCCCTTTTCACAGCTAGCGTTTACTGTAATGAGAGATAACGAACTGAAAGGTTTTCTTCTAAGACTTTCTTACCCTGTTGCTTTGAAATATTGGTCAACTTTCCACAAGGTCAATGTTTGGTGGAGTAATAAATTCTACTTTGAGCTTTGCTGACAGTTCTGTTCTCTGCTCTGCTCTTTTAAAGAGCTGGGGCTCCAAGACCCTCCACATGGACAATCTCTGCGCCAGAGATCATCTGTTATCATTACTAGCTCATCCACAACTCTTCCCTTGCCAGTCTGCAGGTTACCATCATCACTACCCTTGACACCATACACTTCCTTCTGAAACACACAAACACACACCTGAATGTAAGCGCTGGCACTGCTGCAGTTTATTGATAAACTCCATGGAGTCATTTATTAAATGTTGCTGACACTTTCCACAGAGCACATAATAGATCTGGTGATTGAGTGCCACCATTACTAGCTAACGCTAACCTGCATGCTAACACACACACACGCACGCACGCACACGCACACTGTTAATAGGGCAAATGTGTCACTTGAAATGCACTAAAAGGACAATCCAGAAAAATTACACAGATACATATATATATATATATAAATCAAGGTCATATATAATGGTTAAATTCAAGCAGAATGGGTATTTCTGATCCTGCGTTCCTCACTAAACATATTGTCACGTTTTCAATTTGGTTGAAAAAAAATACTGGTTAATAACATTATATTGACAGTGGATATCGGCACGCTCACAACAAAAAATAACTCAAAACTTAGGCTTGAACATTTAATGTAAAACATGTTTAAAACTTAAACAAAATATTCTTTATAACAGACATAAGTTTAAGCAAACAGTAACATGCCTATCCGTCTTGCGCTAATGCATTAAAGAAATCCAAATAGCTTATGCACTTGTAATAAATTAACACAATGTAACAATTTCAGTGCAAGGAATTATATTATTTACATTTAATCAGAACTACTGCATCTGTACAACACGGACAACGTTCAGACATTCTAAAAGAATATCATTAAAAATGTGCGATATGTGGCTGAATGTAGGCTACTTTAAAACAATATATTAATGTAAAATAATTTATTTTTTTTTTCAGTTTAATTGTATGTGAAAATTATTTTTGTTTAGTTTTACCTTGTTTTTTGTTGCCACTTTCCTTTTAACTTTCTTTCTTTTTTTAAATTAGAATAAAAGTAATCCTACCAAGGACAAATCAGATTTTTGTTTAAGTAACAGAGAAAGTCCTTATATATTTGTATATATAAAATACAAATAAGTAATAACAGGTGACAATTATAATTAAAAGTTTATTGATGTTTTTTTTATATTATAATTAGACAAATGTAACAAAAAATATGAATAAATTAAATTAAGTATCAAGTGAAACTCAGTACAGGTGACAAACATTACACTTGCAAAGAAGACTAAGAAGAATTAAGGCAGAGGGGAGCATGAAGGCAGGGAAATGAACTACGGCATATTACACAGGGATCCAGACCTTCAAGACCAGATTTGGTCATCCCTGATAAAGGCTATCGCTGAAGCCAACTCCCAGGAAACAGTCTCCGCAAAGAGAGTTCAGAATGTTGCTTCCAATAGTAAAGAGAATGGTAAAATTAAGTTTTACCATTTAACTAGCTAAGTGTCATGACTCCAGTCAGGTAATCTGGTTCAGATCGTTCTTTTCCTTTTATGCATTTATTTTTATTGCTTGTTATATGTTTGTTTCATTTTTTTGTCTTTCTTTTCTTTCTCTCCATCTCCTGTTAGATTACCGATCAGCTCACGATCACCTCCAGGTGATTTGTATTATTCACCACGCCTTTTTTTTCTCCTAATCATTTCTCATCAGGCAATCTCCAGACACCTATTTATACCTCGAGGCCCTTCCTGTTTGTTGTCGGTTCGTTTCTCCATGTCTTGGTCTCTTCCAGTTCCTGGTCAGTACCCTCCAGTTGATGAGAGACTTTTGCTACCCGCTTACCGGTGGATTGTGTGCTTCAAGTTTATGTCAGCGCGCAGGCTGACTCAACTCTACGCTGCTTGTGGAAAAGGACTATTGTTAATTGTGGAGTCATCGCAACTATGACTTCTTGATTTAGGCTTTCGCTCAATAAACTTATGTGAAGAAACAAACCTTCTGCAGTTGAGTCCTACTTCTAGACACACCAGACACTAAGGGTCATTTCAAAATTATGTTTTTGTTTGGAAAGATTTAATATAGTTGCTGAGTAAATTTCTGCCTTTCATTTTTGTTCCCTGAACTGGTTCTGAGTCCTAATTTAAATCCTTATTCAAGTTACTATAATCAATATTAGCCATTTAATATTTAACTAGCAAGTGAATTGTCATATTGGGAAACCTAAAAACGGTTGTGAGCGTTTTAAATAAATAACGCTATATTAAACCACTATTAATAAACTGTTATTCAGGGCTCATGTAATTAACAAAACATTGTTAAATGAAAATCACTTTTTCCACCTTTAGCCATTCAAATCATTTTTACAATTAGCATATTTTCTTTCTTATGTCATCAAGGACAGCTGACTCTTCAGTGAACAATAAAACAGATGAAATCCATCCTATTACACATGAAATGTTGCAAGCTTCTCTTTATTTTTAGCTGCCAACATTGGCTTCTATAACAATAGCAGAAGCAATTTCCCTTCAGTGCAATCAACTTAAAAGCACCTTGTTTTGTTTCAAATCATACCCAGATGTGCATTAAAACTACTGGGCTGAAAAACTGGAAAACAGACGAACTGTACGTAATTCTCATGAGATTAAATAGCACGTGCTCTTCATCTGGCAGTCTGATTAAAAACCACACTGCTGTGAAAACTGCGCAATATGAGCGCAAGGCTAGAACAAAGAAAACCACAAGTTTCAAAACAAGCTCTTGAGTACTGTGGATTTTATCAGCACAGAAGTAAGAGCTGTCCTCTGTGTGGCCTGTGAGCACATGTGTGTCTATGAGCTAAAGGAGCTTTCGTGGTGCTCCAGATGGAGTCTGTAAATCTGTGGTTTAACCTGAAACAGTGTCAGCCTGGGTATTTTTGCCAGAGTAAGACATTAAAGATGCACTGAGGAAGACACAGAAAATGTTGTTTAACACATCTTAGAGTGATAAAAAATAATAACCAATAGGAAAGATTAATTACTTTTATTTGGTTAACAGTCTTATATTAATTCTTGCTTAAATAATTTTTTTCCTATTTAATAACTTGTTTACTAGTATAGTATAGTCCTTCAAAACATCACATTTTGTATTCACTAAATGCAAACGGAATGTAAAGCATGTTTACTTTCGAAAATCAGGTTAGAAAATAAGAATAATAATAAAGTGTTTTTTGCTATTGTTGTCAGCTGCAAGGGGGTGGGGTCAGAGGGGAGCAGGTTGTCATTCACTCCAATGTTAAAACTCTCCAACTTCAGAGTTGAAAAAAAATATTTATTAATATCATTTGTTTTGACCTCATGAACACTGCTACACACACACTACACAACACTAAAACAGAAAGGACTAAGATTTTCTGAATTGAGTCCTAGTTTGTTGTACTGTGGTATTCCAAGCGTTTGATCTGTACGCAGAGAGAGGCCAGTACACAAGGGTTTTTTCCCCAAAACCGTTCTTTTATTGTGCCACCAGTGAACAACCAAACAAACAAACATAAAACATAATAAAAAAACAGAAAGGTCTACAAACAAAACACTTGAGCTCAAAAACCAAAAATAAACAAATACTTAACAGCAAAACCTATACAAAACTAGACAGTGAGGACTCCAGTATAAACTAACTAAATGCAGTCAGTATGGGGTTCTTGCACTCAAAAGTATCTTGCACAGGCCAAAGTCAAAATGCAGGAGTACAGCACCACATCACTCCTCTTCGCTCAGGATCCTCCATGAACACTCAAAACCAGGCCCTTAAATAGGACTGGTTTCCCAGCATGCCAATCAGAGCCAAACCAAACACAGGTAAGTTAACACATTGTATATTCGTAAAAGAACTTGCAATGAGCAGCAAAATACACTTCATAATAATATAACTTGCACAACCAGCATATCTATACAACCAGTAAATGTTTTAAGAATAAAACAATTACAATAGAGTATCGCAAAATGACTATTAAATTACGCTTCCCCCTTCTTATCCAGGTTGGAACCTTCCAGCATCAGCCAATCAGGATGACCCACATCAGTACAACATGGAGCTTCTGTTGCCCCATCCATTAATAAAAATTAATAAAGTTCAGTCATTGGGTTTGTTTTATTGACTGCATTATAAAAACAGGTCTTACAGGACAATGAGCCTGAGAACATTGTCACATAGTGAATCTTTTAATCTCAACGCACATACGTCATGTGGGACAACCGCCCATGTCATTCATTCGTGCACAGAAACTAAACAAAAAAAACTCCATTCCACTCCATTTTGCATGTGTGTTGTGGACCTCTAAAATCAGATAAGGAGTCAAAATCACAACAGGGGCACTTTAAATAAAATGTGCCAGAAGTGAATTGATAGATACATGAGTTTCCACACACTCGTAGCGGTCAATTGAAGAACTCCTGGAAAACAAAAAAAAAAATTCGCTAATTATAAAGATGGCCTGCAGCACAGATGACATTTTTTTTTTCAATTGAGCATTTTATCATAGTGCAAAAAATATGCAGCAAATTATGTTTTTCAAGATTTTCTCAAAATGAGTTTTATATTAGCACCAGCAAAAAAGCAGAGGTGATCTCAATTTGTGGTCAGTGGAGTGCTTCAGAATGAAGCCATAGGCCGTTTCATGCTGTATTGGTTTTTAGGGGTTGACTATTCAGATGGTCCCTCAGCGATTCGGTCACTGCCACTTAAGCATAGAGACCATTGTTTTTCAGTGTTGCCAACTTAGCGACTTTGTTGCTAGATTTAGCAACTTTTCAGGCCGAAAGTTATTTCCTATTGAAATACATAGGATTCAAAATTGTTCTGTTCTGAAAAAAAGTGTAATTTGTGACCCTGAGCAAGTAGTAATAGATTATATTTCATGAATATGCAGTGTGACTGAATTGCATCACAGGTCCTATTAGGTACTCTGAAGAATTGTACTTAAAATACATACATTTTGTGTCTGTCGGTGGAAATGAAGCAGCTACTGTTGAATAATTTACTCAAGAAAATACTTTTAGCCTTATGTGCAACCAGAAACCTATTCAGAGGGCAAATAAATATACAATACAACCATATTTCAAATATTAAAAATAAAATGAAAAACAATATATTTATATTTTTAAATAAAAAATATAAAAACCTTATCTAAATCTATGTATTTTAAAGGTCACAGCAGAATAATATTTGCAGTTATTTAGATTTTTAGGTGCTTGAACATTTTAGAATATGCATGATATTAAATCATTTACATATATTCTAGAAACACACACAGGGAACAGGCACTGCACTGCTAGAGATCTTCAGCTAAATAAATGTTCCAGAATTTCTTTTTTTTTCTCAGCATATTTTTTTTCCTCCCCTTGCTTATGATTTATGTGCATAAGTTCAATGTTCACGATGTGGACCATGCCCTTCGCAATGGATCATTTCATAGCAATCTTTCACAAATGGAGCCATTGCATCAATTTGCTGTGCTGTGGTCCTGTGTAACATAAAAATGCTTTATTATATTAAGTAGAAAGTTGGCTTCAGATCTAGCTGTATTTGTTCACTTACATGATGCAAAGGCATAAGGCTAAAAAGAACTAAAACTTACATATTTGTGTGCTTAGCAAATGACAATTTCCAAAGGAAATGTACTTCCACTATGTTTTTTATTTCAGTCTTATTAAATTATCTTTAATATAAATGAATAACAGTAAAAGTGTGTGATAAACTTGCCATAGTGGCTATTCTTAATTTTTTATACCATTATTACCATCAGGGATGTCAAATTCAAATATCACAGAGGGGCAATAAACATTGAAGGGATTGCACATATTGAACCAAGATCTAGCATAGTGCATATTTTTTAATGATGAAATGAATAACGCAATAATTTCTTATGGCTCTGTCAGTCATTTCGAATAAAAACATTTTTCAACAGCCAGACTGACGAAAAAACTTAATTCATAGAACATGAAATGAATAAAGCAATATTTTATAATTGTATAGTTTTTAATATAATTTCTTCCATTGTTTTAAATCACCCTCATCCATTATTGTAGGATAAAAGGGAGTATTGTGCAATACCGGGAACTTGAATTCTAGCATGGCAGAGATTTACGTCAAGTTCACAATTCTCAAATCACACAAGAAACTCGTCTTACACAACCGTTTTCTACAATCACAGTCATTCACATTCAAACAGTATTAGACTTCTAATACAAGCGATGAGATTGCTCATCTGTCTGTTATGCTTTCTTCTGGCTCACCATCCTCCTCTCTATCTGCTCGTCTCGTCTTTGTCAGTTCTGTCTCCTTCTGGTTCACTGTCATCTCTGTCCATGTTGTCTCCTGCTTCACCATTGTTGTCTTTATCTGTTGTGTCTCCTTCTGATTTATTGTGCACATTTTGTCTGCCTTCACTTCTACACCTTAAAGTAATTTCTTAAAGTAATGATGGCCACTTGTTTTTCTTTACTTAGCTGCAATTTTCTTGCCATAATACAAATTCTAACAATCTATTAAGTGGGATTATCAGCTGTGTATCCACCTGACTTCTGCACAACACAACTGATGGTACCGACTCCATTTATAAGGCAAGAAATCCCACGTATTAAACCTAACAGGGCTCACCTGTGAAGTGAAGTCCATTTCAGAAGACTAACTCTTGAAGATCATCAAGAGAACGCTAAAAGTGTGCAAAGCGTAATCAAAGCAAAAGGTGGCTACTTTGAAGAAGCTAGAATGACATATATTCTACTGTTTCACACTTTTTTTGTTATGTACACAATTCCACACAAGTTAATTCATAGTTTTGATGCCTTCAGTGTGAATGTACCATAGTGTGAAAACATTTTGAATGAGAAAGTGTGCCTACACTTTTGGTATGTACTATATATATATATATATATATATATATATATATAGATGCATGGATAAATATTGCTTTTAAGTTATGTGATTTAATTAGAAATGCTTTGAGTTCTGGAAAGCTTTTGAAATGTATTAAAATACATTTTAATTTGCTTTGAACAAATGTTGCTTTAACATTGAGTTGGTCAAACCCCTTTGGAAATACTTCTTTAAATTCAGAGGTTAAGTAATAGAACTTCAAGATTGGATACCTCACTGTAAAGGACATGCCTTTTGTTCACTGCTCAGATGTCCAGCAGTGCTACATTTCTCTTTTGTACTTCACTGAATAATTCTTCTAATACATATGGAAAGATGAAAATCTAGCACAGCTGATCAAAGGCATCTCTTTCCCGCTGTGTCATGTATTCTGGTCTCCAGCCTGGGAAGATAAAACTGTGGCTCTAAAGCTCTGGCTCTAACCGTATTTGTTTTGAGTGGTTTCAAATGGGATTGTGATGTGATTTCACTCTAATTTTCTGGGTCTGTAATTTTAGTGATGTCTATCACTCTTCTCAGTTTGGTCTAGATTGACATTTAAAGATGCTTTTTAGAAAGTGTGAAAAATGTAGTTCTAAACACTGTTTGGGGTGTTTAATAAACAGGGACGTGTCTGCAATTTAACTCCTTTCTGAAATATAAACGTATGGTTCCATTATATTTCAGGAGCAAAGGACTTGTGAAACTATTTACTGTGTTTTTATTAAACCAACAAGTTTAGAGGCAATTCATTTCTTTTTCAAATAACAATCTCAGTTTATACCATATGAAGATTACCAGAATTAGCTTTGAAAGACTTTGAATATAGACCAGTGTCAAAGACATTTGCAGATAATGATTGTTGGAACATTTGGTTCAACCTGAACAGGCTTCAATGAATTTCCACTTAGGCTGAGAATTGCTGCCAGTTTCATGAATAATATTGTTTCGGATCCACAAGGTTACAATTTCTGACCCCAAAAGACATATCTACATATTTAAAATAAAAGTTTACAAAACATAATATCCATTAAGTAGCTTTGATACTACAACACGAGTATAATAATAATCAGTATAGACAATCCACATCTACTTCTGCAAAAGTGAATATTTCATTCATTCATTCATCTTCATGTCGGCTTTCTTCCCTTTCGGGGTCGCCACAGAGGAATGAACCGCCAACTCTCTGGCATATGTTTTATGCGGTGGATGCCCTTCCAGCCGCAACCCATCGCTGGGAACCGTGAATATTTCAGTGACTGTTTAATTAAAATGTCAAAGCAAATAAGTTAAATTCATACTGACATTAATATTTCAGAATCAGTCATCTTGTCATCATTTTTCTAGTTTTGCTTGAACGATTCATAGTGGTCCTTTTATAGCATATGAGAATGTCTAACTGGGTGTTCATCTATCACTTCTGTTAACTTGTTTCTTGGATGTTTTATTTGATGTAGTTTGATTATGTTCAGAATCATCTTTATTGGTGTGTGTGCGTGTGTGTGTGTGTGGGTGCGCGTGCGTGTGTGCGTGTTTGTTTGCGTGCACCTGCGTGTGTGTGTGTGTGTGTTTCCCATCAGATGATCGCACTTCCTGTTCTTGTGGTCACATCAATTCCACATCACCCTTGCATCAGAAGATTTGTCACTCTCTCATTTGTCCTCATGTTGTCCTGCCTTCAAATCAACCCTCCTGTCTTCATCATAAAATTTCTGTTATTCTGCCAACAGTTTATATATCTGGGGGAATGTAGTTCAGTGGTAGAGCGCATGCTTTGCATGTATGAGGTACTGGGATCAATCCTGAGCTTCTCCACAAATGGCATTGGTGATTTGTCCTTCTGTAAGTCGCCTTGGACAAAAGAGTCACCCAAATTCAAAGGCTGGGATAACCACCAGAGTCTATTGACCTGTTAAGTGACTTGTTTTCATAACATAGAAGGAAACGTCCTAATTTGCAGTTTTGCTGAATTGTTTTTTTTGTGTGTGTGTGTTTGTACAGAGAATCTCAGGTTTTCTCAAGACTGTGAGAGAAGGAATATATATACCTGCATATAGTTCCTATTCTGTCCCATGACACCCTCTGGATGTGTGTTCTTCACCAGACAGAGGTTCAGAAGTGGGTTAATAATTTTCTTAAATGTGAGATTGTCTCCTGTGATATGGTATAGCCCCCTCTGTTCCACTCAAAACAAGACCACGATTGAACAGTGTACAATTAATCAAGTGACAATCAACAAGATTGGCGCTGATTGGATGAGTCTTCTGTCAATCAAACTCCTGTGGAAGTGACAGGAAAGTTTGCAGTACTTAAATACAGCAAAATAAAGTTCTGAAGTTCATGAGAGTACATTTCTATTTCAGTAATTATAACATTATTTGTTAGCGTTCTCAAATTGTACATTCCCTTTCCATTTTGGTCGAAATGTCATTGTGTTTTCTAAAATGTTATTATGTTTTCTGAAATCGTTGTTGTGTTCTGAATTGTTAATGTGTTTTTGAATTTGGTGTTGTGTTAAAATTTCTTTTGAATTGTTATTTTGTCTTTCAATTCATAATTGTGTTTTTATTTTGCTTTCATAATTGTGAATTGTTTTGCACCTATTGGCCACTGTACGAGAAACATAAATAAAAGTAAGGAAAAAGCAATGGTTGCAAATATGACTGGCCTTTAACGGCTTTTCTAAAAAGAGCATATTCAGAAGAAATGTACGTTTTAAATACAGATGTATTAGTTCTTTAATCAAATATCATCAGAAAAAAATTAAATTTAAGTGTTTCCAAACAAATAAATAAATAGAGAGCAAGCAAAATATAGAAATAGTTATATAGCCTAGAGAGTTATGTGTACTCCAAAATCACACTTGAGTTTTTGCTTTAGTTCTAATGCATGGCTTATTAAAACAGCTGAAAACACAAATGCACTCATATCGTAATACACAAGAATCTGCCTTAACATTTGCATTCGGTTTTAATAAATATAATATACATAACCTCCCAAAAATACATTTGTGCAAACACCGAAAAGAACCAATAGAGCCCTTTTTCTGAGAAAATCAAATCAGAAAGAAATGCAAAGCTCTGAGAGTGCATAGACACTGACTCAGTCACACACCCCTCTAATCTTAATAAGCTCTCTGAGCATTTCATCTCAGACACTCACACAAAGCTGTGTGGGAAATGAGCTTCTGTAACTTTCTATTACTCGCAGCTTTGTGCCTATATTGCATTTCTCAGTGGCTTCAACACTGACCTACAATGCTGTCACTGGAATATGAGTCTTGAACACCCCAGAGAAAGAAACAAGAGCTGAGACACAAAGCAAAAAGCCTTTCCTGGTCTTATCTGGGCCTTCCAAAGATATTTCTCTGAGTTGACTGTTTGCTCCTGCTTTGAGGGTTTGTGTGGATCGTTGCGTGTTTACGTATGCATATGTATTTTTCTGCTAGTAGGATTAAAGTGACAGCTCGGTGCTTAGTGTGAATTTATGGATTAAGTGATTTATTCACAATGTTTTATTCATCTGGAGAAACAAACTTACTCAGTTAAAACAACATTCACTACACGTTATTCATATTTTCCATATGCAGTGATTGGTGACTGTCTTTTACAATCAGTGTTTGGCAAATAGATACATAATTGTTTGTTATTCATGGATTTTCTTCTGCTTCTTTTAACTATTGAGGAGAAACTCAAATGTATTATTCTCTTTCATCTTCAGCAGTTCAAAATTCTAATTAGAAAGCAGATATAATCAAGGAAATGTTAACAAGTGACTTGCTCATCAACGTGTATGTTTTTTAAAACTGAATTTTACTCTGAAAGTATTAATATATACCTTTTTTATTTTATTGACGCAAAACTTTAAAGTATAATAATTGCAATTAATTGACAATTTTTTACTTAAGTATCTTAATCTTGAGTATAAAACATTTTAAAAGTTTAAATGGAAATCTTTTATTGACATTTGTATTAATATATGTTGTATATAAATATATGTATAAAATCCATTGATAAGATTTACAACAAGTGTATCTTATCCATAGCTGAACAAATACACATGCATACAATATGTAACTAACACAGTTTTCTTTTCTGAATAAAAAATTAAATGAAGAATTAAATTGAATATTAATTATAATTAAACTAAATTATGCATATCACATGATCCTCGTGTATATATATATATATATATATATAATAATCTTGTCGGCTTTTTACCTTTTGGGGTCACCACAGCCTATTCTAGCAAATATTTTACACGGTGGATGCCCTTCGAGCCGCAACCCACTCATTCACATTCATGACTTGAGCACCCGGGGTAAACCCACGTGATCACAAGGAGAACATACAAACTCCACACAGAAATGCCAACCGACCCAGCCAAGGCTCAAACCAGTGACCTTCTTGCTGTGAGACGAACATGCTACCCACTCTGCCATCGTGACACCAACATTTATATCCTGTTTACCATTTTACTGTAAAATTTTGATAACTGCTTTCAATTACTGTGAAGTATTTTTATGAATGTATTTTTTATGCTTTTGTTTTGTTTTCAATAGCTATTAATTGTCGTACCCTAAACAGGGATGTCAGTGTTTCTGTTCATATATTGCCTTTTGCGATATATGTTATTTTTGACATGTTAACATGGCTGAGAATTGGAACAATTCATGACCAATGGGTGCTGATCTGTGACTGCAGTCAAGACCTGGTCCAGTCATGTGCTGTACATGACCCAAGCAAATCTACTTGATAAATGATTAGTGTAATACAGGTTATGTTGCCAACTCATATAATGTATTATATCAAACCATGTCCATTTTTTGTAGCACAAATGTCTATTCTGCAAAAACAAACTATTTTACTAGTTCTTAAACAAAAGACATCATGTAGACATGATATGAACATCTGTTAAAGGTTACTTGTTTGGTGAGTTAGTTCTGATGAATTATCAGAATACAAAGCAATACATTTATGACACACTCTGAAAAAAACTCAACTCTGCTACATTGCGGCAAATCTGTTTTTGGCTCGTAATAGGAAACTTTTTTGGTCTAAAAAGATGCTTTTAAGAACCGGCCAACAAAACTAGTATAGTATAGTATTGCAAACAATAAGATTTAAAATCTATATGTGGTGGGGTTTGCCTCTCGTCACTTAAAATACGGAAAGAAGCCGTATTAGAGCAAGAAATATAGGCTATTCCATTTTAGATCAATACAGGAAATGTTTTCTTTGTTATTTCGGAGCTGCCCAAATTTTTAATCGGATGAGGAGTAAAATATTTATGCATTCATTTTTTTAGATTTTAACCATATAGCCATGTACTACGAATTATATATATCGGCAGACCCTATGTGTAGTTTATATTTTGCTCATAATGTCCTTGACTCTAAATAGATGAAGGTCAGTTCCGAATAGGACCTTTAGAGACTGGTGCTAAATGCCAACAAAAAAGGTATCCCTTTAATTTCACCCCTAAGAAGTGAATTTCCTTTTGTATATAACATGCATAACTTTCCTGCACATATTGTATTTTTGCAGATGTCTGTGATTTAGAAATTGGGGGAAAATGTGTCCAATTTCAAGGAACAAAATAAACTACTGTTTACTCTGTAAACGAGGTCAAAGATAATAACAAATGGATGCATCATCCAAACAGACCTCTGCCATCATTCACTCGAACCCGTGTTGTTCCAAAGCCAACCTCGGCTCTGTATTAATATCTGCCTATGCACTCGTAACATAAAGGCATTTACAAAATACTTTATTTTTAAGCAAAGCAATGAAGTCTATTTTACTATATATGTGTGAAGCATTCATCACTGTGTGACCCTAGTTGCTCTCTTAATATGCTAGCCCCCCACTGGGGCAGGCATTTGATGATAATAATTGCCAAGGTCATTTCTCACTCTCTTTTAGTTGAGATGATTGCAGTGATGGGATTTGAGCACTTCATCTGAATGCATCAGGTGACATTTTAAATACAGCTATCATTTATTAAATGTTAATGAGCGTTGTGCTTGTTGTTTGGGGATTGCAGATTGAGACGATCAAAAACAAGCACGGCAGACAGATGTTTGTTAATTAGACTCTAAACTGCTAAAGAAAACGGTACAAATTAATGGCAGTAATTGTTACTGTTTAAGTTATAAAATAAATGGCAAGTTGGAGTTGGATTTTATTAAAAAACATAGTTGTCATATGTAATTATTTTAGAAAATAAAATAATCCAATGATGGTCTCATTTTACTGGATTGTACAAAAAGTGGCCATCAACTGAACTTTCTCCCTATTTCAAGGGTTAGCTATACAAAATATTTTTCACATAAAAACGGTCTATTTAAGTAAAATCAAGTTTAACCTTTTTAAATCCAACTATTCATAACATACAAATTAACATATAGGTAAGACAAATGTTTATTGTCCTTTTATTATACCTGAATTATTAATCTCATGCATTGATAACAAAGGGTTACGAAAGCCCCAAAATAAAAATGCTATAGTGGTTAGCCATGTAAATAATAAAATAATACAGTTTTGTCTGTACTTTGTTTTGGTCATAATGAGATATTAAACCTTATTCATTCAAGAGCTAGAATGAGTGAGTCTACATAAGCTAGTATTAGCTTTTAGCCACCCTGGATGTGTCTGTGTTTTCCTCTTTTGTCTTCTATGAGTAAGTAGTCTAATAAAAATATATTATTTTGGGTTAATGTAGGAGTAGTTACTTAATTTCAGCAAATTTTGAACACAAACCATGTAAATTTGAGGAGCTTTTGTTTAGTGATCATTAGATTCGAAAGAAGAGTTTTTATGGCTTACACACAAGTTTGAAGGAGTTTGAAATCTGGGTGTATTCCTTGCTCTCAAACAGTGAGAGAAGTGTGGAAGCAAGTCACCTTTGATTAACCTACTCGATGTGAGAGTGATTCAGAGACACAAATGCTGATTAGGGCTACTGATGAAGTGGTCTCTGATTTTAGACCATGCAGGTACTTCCTACTTTCAGCTCATACACAGTCTTTGGCAAATTTTCATCTCAGATTTAGTTTATGTGGAAACAGACTAGCTGTCTTTCTTCTCTATTAACACAATGGCATCTTCAGTCATATTGAGTTCATATGTCCTCTTGTAAATTGCTTCTGAATTGCATTGCTTACAATTTCAGGTTGCTAAATTGCATCAATAAAGCTGGAAAAGCAAATTTCCTGTTGCTAGCGTATAATGGATTCTCTAAGCTGATAACATCTGGTGTCTACGTTGCAAAGTAAGACCCTGGCAGAGGTTTGCTTATTGTGATGTTGAGAATAAACAATGACAGATGCAGCTCTGGTTTAACAATACGCTCTGGGGTAATGGACTGAACATGAATGAGACCTTAGTTTGTTTGGAAGACTTTTTAGGGATTTTCTTGGTTTTCAAGGCATTTTTAGTTTAAGCATGAAGTTAACTTTGGCTAACAATGATAGCAAGATCCAGGATACAGGAGAAAACTGTAAAAAAAAAAAAAGTTAAAATTGTTCTAAGGAAATTGATGGAGGGATTTCACATATAAAGGGATTGAGGGAGACATCAAAATGGCTGGTTTGATGAGGGAAACAAGAGAGGATGATCAGCAGTTAGGGACATAGAAATCTGTTTGGAAAGATAATGAGTATTCTTACATGGTAACCTTGGCTATACTTAATAGGCTATTTTCTGTTGTCATGTAAACATATAAATTGGGTTACTATTATCAGGTTACAATTTAACTGATAAACTTTTTTGCCTTAATGTCTTGAATTGCATATAAACTACCAGTTCTAGCACCCTTTCATGCATGCGTGACCCTCTCTGGAGACTGTAAAATGGTTTACAATTTCTCCTTGAATTTTGGTTATTTTGAATGCAAAGCATTTTCTGCATATTACTCACTTTCAGGAGCAATCAAAGACGAGGCACTACTAAAAAAGAGACACTGCAATATTCCATCCACCCCATTGCTTTGTGCCTTTAATTAAATTAATGCATAATTAAGAGAAATTAAAGTGCTGCATTGGAGTATAGCAAATCATAAAATTTAAAAATAAAAAAGTATATAGTTATTTACTTAGTGCATATTAACACACTCAATAAGCAAATTGCGACTAAAGCTTAAATGTATTGGGCTGTTAGGTTAATTTAATTAAAACACCGTCATTTTACCTAATTCCATAACACAACACTAACACATTAGGGACCAATCAGGATCAACTCAGGGAAGCATCATGGTATTGGAGTGTATACATGCTACTGTAAAACTTCAGGAAAAACGTCATCTTTAACCATTGTTGCCAGGGAGATGTCTGATGGGGAGGGCGAAAATCCTGAATTATGTATAATGTATTATTCACGAATGTTTAAGTAAAGAATAATTAGATTGGAAGCGCTTGTCTGTTATTTCTGTTTAAACTCTGTAATTCATAGACACTCAATTTATTGAGTAAGCAGGCTAAGCAGATGCTTTGGGTCCTTTGGATACCAAGGGGCCCCAAAGAGCAGATAAACCTGAAAGATGGATATATTGATTGTGACTTACCAAAAAAAACTCATTAAGTTTAATAAAATGTATGCTAATTTAAGACTTTTTTATTTAATTTATAATATTTATTTAAAATTGCTTTCAGTACCATGATGAAGAGCTCATGCTTATGTTAAGTTATGATTATCACAGTAATGGTGGGTGTTACTTGATGGCGACCATTATTAAATCTTTTGAGTCACAACATAGGAACTCATATAAATGAAGTTGCTTATTTATTTATGAAAAATAACTCACAGGTACCAATATCAAGAATATCAATGAGCACTATTTTAGAAGTGGTGACATGATTACAACACATCTCTGCCATAGTGATTCCGAAGTCTGCCAAACTATTCTTATTATTATTGTGTGATATTATGTTAATGAGGTTGGGGATTGCATTCACAGTCGTGAGTGATGATATACCATCAGCACTGGTGATACTTTACAAATAATGCTGTAGAAAAGAACACATTGTTCAGAAACTAAGATTTCAGAGGAGGAAAAAACTGCTCAAATTTAAGTTGTAAAAAAACTATTTATTCTAGGCTACGCACTGTAAGCTAACTTTAGCTGGCATGCTTATAAGTTGATTAATATGTGAAAAGGATGTTAGAATATAAAAATTATTATACATGCATCTGGGGTGTGTTGATATAACGTGACTGTTAACAAAAAAAAGATATCGGAAGTTAAATCTATGTCCAGCAGCACCATATTCATTCATTGTATAACGGACATAGCAGAATATTCAGTCTTGGCCCTCTCCTGATTATTACATTTTTTCTTTAATTCCATGCCATTTCGTCAACGTACCCCCAACCCTATAAAAGTTATTAAGGATGTAATTTGTTGTGCAAAACTTAATTTAGTGTAACACCCCTTTAATCTAGTTACTAGCAATTTAATGTACTTCCAGAATGTCCATGTTTGTGTTCTTTCTGCAATTTTTGGTCCACGTTTGTCATCTGATACAGGAACAGTACTATAATGAGCAGAGAACTTTACAGTGGTACATCTCAACCAAACAAAGAACTATCCTAATCACAAAAATAAAAATAAAATAAAATTGGGAAATCAAGATAAAATATTCTTTCTAAAACATTGTTGATATTACTTTTCAACAAGCATAATCTATTAGATTTTGGTCAGTAAAAGCCCAGTAAACATTATCTGACATCTTAAATGACTTTGAAAGAAGAAAATCAGCCACACATCACTTGGTTTAAGACACTTCTGAGCTCCAATGTGATACCATAGCTTCGAGTTGTTTGCCACTTAAGGCAAAAAGCTGGTTTATTTCCATATATATTGATCTTAAGAAATAGAACACTGAACGAGTGAGAAGAAACTCAAAGGTTTTAGGCACCTATCAGAGCTCTAGGATGCACAGCAGGAATTTCTGCTGCATTGCTACATTTATCAAACCCACTTCTCCAGCCATTTTCTAGTGCAGGAGTAAAAATGCCACAACCCCAGTAACTAATGTCATGGGGAGAAATAGATATTTTAGATTGAACTAATGTCATTGGGAGAAATATAAGTTTTAGATTGAACTAATGTCATTGGGAGAAATAGAAGTTTTAGATTGCAAGGTGTATTTGATAAAGACTGAACTATGTAAGAGTTGTGCTTTTGAGTGTGATTTCATATGTGATCATAAAACATAGAATAAAAATAAAACATAAAAACAAATCCTTTCATGAAATTAAAAAATAGATGAAAATGCAAAAAAGTTACATTTAAAGTTTAGGAAGTAATTTAAAAGTTGAGAAACAGGCTAAACAAATGGTCCCAATTGTACACACAGATGCTCAATTCCTACTTAATTTAATTACAAGCTTTCAACCGCTTGACTGTCGAATTCCATTTCCAATTACCAAGTTCTTTATTAACCAAAAGACTCCAGTTACCAAGCTGTAGAAGAGCCATGATATCAACAGCCTGTGGATAATTTACATTTCCCAAAACTGTGAAGCAATCTAATTCAGATTACGCACATCTCTTTCTTTACTAACACTTTCATACTGAAATTATATTATACTAATGAACAAATTTTAATATAAGTTGTGCGTGTTCCAGGAATAAAGTAACTTGAGCAACCTTTTGCTTTGTCTAAAGTGCATGATGAGAGCCAAAGAAACGATACTCAATCTTGTTCAAAGATGAATATTTGGAAATTAAGTATTCTTAATGGTCACTTCGCTGGATTTACTTTTATTCCAGCTTATAAAATCCCTTTTTGAATGTTTTTTCACAATCTCCATATGCTACTTTTAACACAGTCTCAGTGTTTGCATCTGAATTAGCATATTGCTCGGATTAAAACCATTTCCTTTGAAACTAACTTCACAAGCATGAATAAAATATAACCTCTATAGGAGGAATGTGAGTAGAATACATGATATTAACACATAAAACATTCAGCATGGTGTCACTGTCATTCACAAACACTCTCCCGAGGCATCATGAATGTCTGAGGATGTTTAATCTGGTAACTTCAAAAAACTTTTTTACAAAGCATTTATTCTCGTTATCTAAATGCATTTCTAGACTCATCTTTAAAGAAGAAATAATTAACTGGAATACATTTGAATATACTAGAAATTTTAAATGTATAAAACAATAATAATAATAATAATAATAATACTTAAAATGTTAGTCTATCCATCAAATAAAAACAAAAGCAAAATTTTTAAAAGTTTACAGTAAGACTTGGATCATATAAACAATCTAACAGATGTTTTCAACGTAACTCAGTGATGTTAATCTAAGCAACAGATGTTTTTTATGTGCATTGAGACATATTTTTAAATGAAACCTTACTTAACAACCAACATGTCACGTATATAATCTTTAGTATCTTTCATCTTTTAGATGGAAGTATGCAGCACAGCGACTTTTACTAAACATGACTAAACATAAAAACTGACTGACAAAAGAGAAACTATTTATTCAAAAGAGCACAAATATAAGGCTTTTGTTATGGAATCGGTACTACTGAAAAAAAATTTTCACCCTGTGTTGAGTTTCACTCTGTTTGAACAAAAACAATCAATGGAGAACACAGATATAAGATTTCTTGTACACTGAGGATTAAATGCCCCTATGCAATATGAGAACTTAAGCATTGCAGGAGTGCTGGGAAATAATACCAACATGAATACATCTCCCCTACTACAGCAATTATAAACAAAGAAAGTTCAAAATTGGACAATAAGCATTATGTACTAAAATTCACACATAGCACTGGACAAAAATTAAACATGTGAACAACAATTCCACACCATGCAACACAAAGTAGAAAACAAAGATTGGAAACTTCGGACTGTTAAGTCTACTAAGCGAAATCTGTTCTTATTGTTTGACGCCAGTGGCATTGCTCTGTTATTCCTTATAAAGTCAATCCCTTATAATCCTTGTCTTGTATATCTCTATTACGAAATGTGACACATGCGTGGAACAAGTGTGACTGTGAACAAGTTAGTATGCACAAAATTTTACTTTGGAGATAAATTTACCATTTATACATTTTTATGCTGAGAGAAGTTTTAGTTATTGATTTAAGATTATTTATTTCATACGATATAAAATTAACCTTATTTTAGTCGAATGATGTCTGCTGATGTCTACTCGCACGTTTCATTTCCTCTGTTACAGGTGAAGCCACCATACACAATATCACGGCAATACGTTTTAATGATTTTTTAATAGAATTAAATATGTTCTCTTCCCTTCATAACATTTACATTGAACCCCTGATCGCAGAAAGAATTGCTACAGTTTTTTTTCACGGGACCTATTTTTTTGGCTTGTCCCAGGCAGCCAGCTCTTACCTGTTGGATTTAAAAGGTAAACATAAATCTTCAGCAGACCAACGTGTTTGGAACAACATGAGTGTAAGTGATGAATGACTAATGTTTACACGTTCATAATTGGAGTGGACTATTCTTTTAAGTTTAATGTAAACATTGCCTTTTATGTTAATCCAGAAACTAGAACATTGTTTTAGTTTTGATTATGATGGTGTGATTTCCTTTTCATTTACACTGGGTATAGTTTCTTCACATTACTAATTATGTTTTACCAATAGTTAATAGTAAATGACAGACAATCGCAAGACAATAATTTAAATGATTAATGCTATTGATAAATATCAGATATTTTTGCACTGTGTACTTTATGAACATTAAATATTAATTGTTGTGTCATATATTTGTCCAGGTTTTGAAGATGCACAGTTTGGAAGCAGAATATATTTATTTATTTATATATATAATGATTTATTACTATTTCGCTTTTGGTTGGTTACTTTTTTTCTTTTTCTTTACCCAAAGTAAATATAAACTCTATAATGTAGGTGTGTTTTTTTTCTCTTTTAGTTTACACAGAATCTGGAGACTGACAATGAAGCAGTAGAAGTTCCTCGATCAAGACTGAGTATCAGCACTGCTTCTACCATTCAGAAGAAAAATTAAATGTTATTCAGTGAGCATTATTTAGTTTTCCTCTGACCTCAGCAAACTTCCAGTGGCTAATGAAAAACACTCTTCCGCTTCTGCATCCCAGGGTTCATGATTATCCAAAAGATTTCTGGATCTCTGTAATCTTTGTTCATGACTTATGCTCTCCCTCAGAATGCAAGTAATTATTTTTCCAAAGAAAACAAAGATTTAAAAAATTGTGCAAAGATTTAAATGGTGTTTATTGTGTGTGAAAGAAACTACACCTGGGATGGAGAGGGATTTTAGTTGTACTGTTGTTCCCATTGTTTTGTTGTTTGTTTTTTGCAGGTGTGTTGAAAATCTAATTTGAAGGTGTCTAGGTCTACTGTAAGACACAGCTTGGAGAGACCTGAATACTGGACTTCACAACCACAAAAGTAAGCACAAGTCACAGTTTTAGTTCTTTCACTTAAATGCATGTCTACTCACTGATAACCTATAACTTTTTCAAGCTGCAAAGCTATTGTAGATGCCTTTTGAATTAAAACGAATGTCTTATGTGTTCTGGTAATTTTTCTCATATTCTCCATTATATGGTATTTGACTATGGCAATATTTTATTGGTTTTGTTTTCTAGTTTCAACAAAGGATTAAAAATTGTGAATAATATTTGAAATGTGTTCATTTATGTAGGTAAATAAACTAGATTGAGAATTGTATAAACTGTGATGTTGGTTGGTTGGAATAAATTAAAAAGTATTGTCTTTCTCAAAACTCCCTTGATTGCAGTAAATAATGATTATAATCAACTGAGTGTATTTCTGAGTAGTTAAAATATTTTGTTGCCACGACGACCACAGGAATCACAAATGGACTTTTCTGTTACATTGCAGGACACGTTGCAGCAACAGTCCAGTAACCTCCTCACAATGTGTTGAAATAGTCATGATGAAGTGCTTGGTAGGTCACGGAGACAAGCTCCTCACATACAAGGAACATTATACAAGTAAGTTCTCACCACGACCCCGGGAATCACAAATTTACATCGCAGCCACGTGACATGGTACGTCCTAGCAACGAAAACGGTCTGGTCCAAAAACGTTGCCATAACGCAACTCTGTTAGCTGGTTCTTGTGAGTCTTTATTTGTTATTTAATGTACTTAAAGGCACATTTACATTTCTCTTCTTTTTATGGAAATTGTCATCCATGGAAGACCAAGGACAAATCTGAGCGTATGCAGTACGCAGTTCATCAAGGTCACCCAGGACAAGATTCCATCCCCAACTTTGTGCTCAGTTGTTATAGGTAGATCATCTTAAACTTTACAGCTTGTTGAAAAACTGTAAAATAATCCAAAATTCTCTTCAAAAGTACATTGGTTGGTGTCCATTGATGTGCACCTACAATCTGGCCCCTTAAAACACTCCCTCTTAAGTAAAGTCCCACAGTACAGTCAAGTATTTATTTATTAAGTATTTATCTCTATCCATAAGGCACTCAATCATTTCAGATACAAGATTGGCACTTATGCTGAAAGAGTTTGGAGTCTGGACCTGTGACCTGATTAAATTATCTTCGACCAACCTGACACGCTGAATAATTTAAGTAGCCTTGTGTGGTGCTGTAGCTCTCAACTAAAGTGAGCTTAATGGGCCCCTGGAGATCCATTTACAGCAATGGACTTTAAAAGCGATGGTTTGGGAGAAAATCCTTTGTGGCTGCAGTCTTGATGGAACATTATTTACGGATGTGAACAAACATCTTGATGTGATTCAAGGACGCTGTTGTTAATTACGTTTTAATTGGTGTGCTGTTAAAGAAGTCTCACGGACAGATGAACATCAATTTAAATCAATTACGAAACAAAACTTTCCCTAAACTGTTTTACAAAAGATTCATTTTACATCAGAAACAAGCTGTTTTTCTACTTATTTACTTGGACAGGATAAATGAATAGCTGTATTTGTTATGCTAATTATACTGCTTTATTGTCTTAGTTACAAAGCAATGGCTTGATTTTGAAACTGACTTTTCAGATATGTCCACAATGATTTTCAGTAATTTACTAAAACAAAATTGCTTTTCATTGATCATGGTCTTCTACTCTTTTGTCCTTAAACTCTTCAGAGTCCTTTTTTTTACAGCAAGGCTGAAGGACAGGGTTTTTGACATCGTGATGTTTACATTCTCAAGTGACCTTTTTATCACATGCCCATGGTCAAGAGACCATTATTTAAACCATCTGGCCCTTGAAGGGGTTCTATCTGTTATTGTCCATGCGGATCCACCTGGCTGCTCACAAACTGCAAGTTTCTTTTTCTGCCCTGAGTTGTGCAATCACAGTCGTTGTTCAGTTTATAGTGAGGTCAACAAACATGTAATACAAAACTGGCATCGTAACCACTCTCTGTTTTAGTGTGATCTCTCTCAAATGGCAGATTTTATGAGTGAATAATTACCTAAAGGAGAACATGGTAATATAAAAAAATGACAAGTTATCCTTGAAAATCATCCATTTCAAGAAGATTGGAGAGATAAAGTAATGGTTTGTTTTACCATAGACCCCATGTCCTTAATTTACACACAGATTTGTGCTTTCTGCAAAGTGGACATTATAAAGCACCATGATAATGTATATGCAATTATTTTTATTTCAATTACCCTCTAAACTCTGATATATATGGAGCTAGAGTTTTGACAAAACAATCTAAATTTAAATTGTGTTGATTTGAATTATTGACCATTGTAATTTAATAAACCTTAATATTATATGCCATGGAAAAATATTTTGAATTTGAATTTCAGATTTTTTTTTACAGATATTCAGTTTGTAAAACTACTCTCTCCTGGTGATGACTTCTGACCTACTTTCTGTTAGATCTGAATTTCACAACCTGAATTTTGCATTTTAGGTATGAATTTAACAATATTGAATTTGATGTTTTGAAATTTTTCTTCTTGAAAACTTCAAGCTGTATTTTTACAAACTGAATATCTGTAAAAAATATGAAGTTTGAAAATACATCTATAAATGATTATGCCTTTTAAAAAAATCAGTGGTTTTAAATTTCAGAAGTTCAATATTCAAGTTACGAAATTCAAATTCAAACTAAGACATTCCAATTCGAAGAAAGAAATTCAAACTCAAAAAATGTTTTCATGGCATAGAATATTCAGGTTTATTAAATAACAATGGTCAATAATTCCAGTCATCACAATTCAAATTCAGATTGTTTTGTCAGAACTCTAGCTCCATAGATATCCACAGTTAAAAAATTGAAGAATGCTTCCTCATACATGCATTGGACAATTCTGTGACAGCACAAGAAAGAGCCACAGCTGTCATCCCTCACACTAATTGTTGAGAAAACTATGCAAACAGATTAAAAACTATTCAGTAATTGATGACAATAATTAAGATTTTTATTTAGTGTGTTGAGTGAAAACACTTATACTAAACATTTTATGTTTATAATCCTTCCGTCATTGTCTCCCATAATCTATATCTACTCCTCACTCTCTCTCTTGTCTCCCTCCTATTCCCTCTCTCCCTATCTACACTCTCTCTATCTCTCCTTTCTCTCTCCTCTATAATTTCTTTATAGCTCTGCCTCTCTCTCATATCTCATTTTTCTCTTCTATCTCCACTAAATCTCTCTGTCTCCTCTCGCTCCTATATCTATCTCTTCTCTTTCATTCTTTCTTTCTCTCTCTCTCTCCTATCACCTTTATATTTCTCCTCTCTCTCTCTCGCTCTCTTACTCTATCATTTGAGTAAAAACATAAAACATGTGCATAACAGAAATATGTTCCTTTTCTTTGAATAATTATTAAAAATATTGTAAGAGTTTGCTGTTGTTCAAATGTCTTCATTTGAAATGAGGGGGTTATTTATTTTATTTATTTTATCTGAAGCACATTACGTGTACATAAGGGGTAATGAGATTGATTGGGACTCTCACTCAGTCAGAAAAATGGTGACAAAATGAGTTCTTCGATTAGACAAATGGTTATCAGTTATATTTTAATGCACTATAAAGATATTAAGAAAAAGATTTTTCTGTTACTCATTTCTAGCTCTCTGCTTTTAAAAATGTACAAGATGTAAATGTTTACAGCACTTTAATTTTAGAAGTCAATCACTTCTTCAGCTTTTCTAAATATTCATGATTTTATGTTAGTCTGTCATTACAATTGCACTATTAACCTTGTTCTTTTTCTGTTTTATTTACGGATGGGAACAAATGGGAAAGTGACATTATTGTGACATGCCCATGGTGAAGTTATCGTTGTATAAACCTATATACAGAAAAAAATAAGGCTATTTTATTTACAATCTTGTGCTGGATTTGTAACTAGAACACTGTTATAATACTGGTCAACATGGGTGATTCAAGGATGAAGCACAGCAAGTGTGAATAAGGGATGATTAAGTGATGAGATTGATTGTGACCCTCACTCAGTAATCACACCCAACACAGCACTGGGAGTGGTGACTAAATTTCCCATTTGAATATAAAATGACATTTGAACATTGCATAAATTTACTGGAAGCGGTCCTGATTGTAGATGCCCTTGACATGCAATCCTCAAAGGAAAAAGTAAACAAAGATGACAAAACCAGTTCTTAATTTAAAAATCTGTTTTAATGTACAATAAAAAAAAAAGTTGTTACCATATTAAAATGGTAATTACACCAGAAAGAAGTGTTTTCCAAATAGATTTCACTGTGATTCATGTTGAGCTCTCTGCTTTTAAAATTTTTATTTATGTTCAAAATGTAAATCCATTAAGCACTTAAAGCTTAGAAGTCAATCACTTTTATAATTTGACAAAACATTTATCATTTCATTTTAGTCAGTCTTCACATTTAGACTATTAATGTTGTTCTGGAAGTTCTATTCAACATGTATAAATTATTGATACATATTTAAAGAAGTGCAATGTTTTCTTCATTCAAAGCTATTTGCTCTGTCAAAATGTGATAATTTCATGATCAGGTCACATTCTGGATAAATTGATGTTGCCAGTCAGTAAACTGAATGAACCTTTGAGTACTGAACCTTTCGGCTTATTGTTTTAGCAATATAATTTGCAATTGCATGATGCGATACACATTTGCATATCGAGTCACGATCTGCAATTTTGTACAATATTGCTACTAAAATAACCCCATATAGAACTGACTAATAGGAGACCAGGATGTTAAGCCTCAAAACACAGCGTCAGGGCTGGAACTGACCAATAGGGGAGTAGAACTGTTGGTGATGAGTTGAATGTAGTCACGTGATACCCAGACTCAGATTTTTGAGTCTCGTTCAGCAAAATGAATGAGTCTTTTTTCGAGTCATTTCGTTCTTTTTCGTATTTTAGTAAAACACCAAAAAAATGTTTTGTGTTACTTCCCTAACACATTTACTATATACACAAATGTGAATTACACTACACCTAAAACAAAACTATAATGCTAAATGACAAAAAAGTGCTTAAGCCCACCTGGGTCTTTTAGTCTGGTTCACCTCACCTCTAACTTCTTGATTGGATTTTTTTTCCATTAATATCCTTTTGAGAAGAGATAACTAGATTCTCTTCTAATAGTTTGATGATCCAAGTTTTTGGTTTGTATCGTTCTGATCAGTAGTGACGAATAACTAACTACTTGAGGGTTTTTTTCTTTCAATATTTTTTTAGTCTTACTCATGTACATTTTTTGGTAGTTACTTTTACTTACTCTTACTTACTTAATATCTTCACACATACTTTTCCTTGAGTATAATTTTGGATACTATATCCACCTTATGCTTAGTCCCTGAATGACCTCCGTTTGGCCTGTCCTCAAACCATTAATAAGAAGAAAAATCTGCTTCATTAAATTCTGGCTGCAATTATTATTTCATCAGTGCGGTACTCTTCTACTGTATGATGTAGAAACATTAAACAACATCAGCAGAATAGTTTCCTGCTTCCTTCCTCGACTACTGTTCTTCATTAAAAAGTGCATTAGCTCATGTTTACTGTCATGGACTGTGGCAAAGAGACAGAGCAAATGAGGACAATCAAACAAGCTCCCACGGGGGGAAGTCTGTACCTTCGTCAATTCATTATTTGCATCTAAAAATATCCGAACACAAGGAAATCCAATATGCCCTTGATTAAAATAAGAGGATGTAAGGGATATCTGTTCCTATACTGAAAAAGTTTGTAGAAGTAGATCATTAAGGAGGGTGTACTATTGGTTTGAACACAGGGATCCAGCCAATAGTTATATTCAAACATGATTTTACCTCAGACTGTCTAAAAGGAAGGACAGCACTAATATCAAATGGCTGAAGATCGCTACTGCAATTGTTTTAAGATTTAAAGACATAAAGTTTTTTTCCCGTATAGATGAAAGGAATGAGACTTCACTAAGCAAGCTGTTAATGGCAGAGAGTCCTGGAAAACAAGAGTCTAAAGAAACTACAAACTAACAGCCACCAAAGAAGAAAAGCAAAATGTTAATTTGGATATTGATGATTTATTACAGGTATGTTCTTTACATGACAAAAAGTTTTTTAAAAAATCAATAAACAATCATATTTTCTAAAATAGTTTCTTTGTCTTCAATTTACATTAATTATTTATATTTTACTATTATAGATTTGAAAAAGTTTCATTCTTATAATTGTTGTTAATCTCGATTAACTAAACAAATTGGGCGACTAATTATTGAATTTTTTATTGATCGACAGTACTAATATGTATATATATATATATATATATATATATATTATAACAGTGTTTAGCAGTACACAGAAGAAATGATTGAAGAAATTATTTTCTTTTTAATAGTTGTTTACACAGTCTAAAAATTCTACCTTGAAAAAACCCCAGTGTGATTACTTGAAGGTCCTTAAATTGACCACACTAATTGTCTGTTAATTATCTGGAAATGCTTCTCAGAAGAAGTATTGGAAGAGAGTTGAAAGCACTTGAATCAGTGAACTCTGCAACACAGCTAATTAGCAACTGCTCTTTTGGAATGCTAAAACACATGTGCAGGTGAAATCTGTCCCCCCAACAAATTTCTCTACAAATGACAAACAGCACAACTAAAAAAACAACAAAACTGTCAACAGTCCAACCTTACCCAGAAACATGAATGATTGTACTGTATTGGCCGAGGCTGTTCTACTAGATCTTTAGGCCAAAAGTCACAGAGGGGTCTCAAAAAGCATGCATTTCTCTGATAACAATAAATCATATTGTTTGTTATAAAGCAATAAAGTAAAGTAAAGCAATAGTGTTATTAGCATTGTTGTGACGCAGAAGATTTAACTGTGTTCTCAAACATTAGATTAATGCAATAAAACAAAGATACATTTCACAGAGAACTTCCCGGTGTGAGACTAATAAACTAATGCATTTTCTTATTTATCTCAAATCCAAAAAGACTACATTCACTTCTTGCAGAAAGTATACAATAACTTCCTTTGGTGCACTTTAGCGGAACACATTAGCTGCTGACAAATTCAAGTGAAAGTGAAGTGAAACTGAAGTGAAGTGAAAGTGACCAGTTGGCCAGATATGGAGTTACTCATATCCGGAATTTGTGTTCTGCATGTAACCCAGCCCAGTGTACTCATACAGCAGTGAACAAACACACCGTGAGTAGGCTGCTGCGCCTGGGGAGCAGTCGGGAAAGCTGTGGTTGTTGAAGATGGGAGAGCAAGTGTTTCATCATTCACACCATCTTCAACTTGGTGACTCTGTGGATCGAACCGGCAACCTTCTGATCACGAGTCACCAGACCACAACAAAGCTACTAAGAAAGCCTAGCATACCAGCTAAGCTACAATGTTAAAAAAAAAACGAAAAAGCTGATAACATGAAAGCTGAACACAGCTTATCTTTGCAAACTTAAAAAAAAAGTATTGCCAAAGTTAGTTATTGTTATTTTTATCCTACAGGTTAACCAACAGTAAATGCTTTCCACACAACGTGTCTGACTCTGTTACACAAGAAAGATTAAGCAGGACACACACTACTGTAAACAACAATGACAGCTTTACATACCACTGTCTTTCTTTTTAACTTATTTGTTACTTTTCTACCAGAACGATGTGTTATTGTACCGGTTTCACTCTCACACGTCCAATAATATGAATGAGTATTGGGTAGGTGTGTCACTGCAGAGAGGTGGGCGATTGCCAGTATTGGCAACTATGCAGTAACTCGCTGTTTGTATAAATATTATGTGATGTGAATGATGCCTTTTACTATAACACATTATTAAAATTTTATGTTTTAAGCTATAATTAACACAAAAAGGGTTAAAAATAGAATTATGTTTAGTTAAAAAAAGCCTACTTTTAATAATGAAGCTTGACATTTCTTCAAACTCTTGTGTGTTGAGACTTGTATTTTTCAAATCACAATGTATGAAAAATAAGATTTAATTGAAATAATGAATAAAGAGAAGAATTCTTGATTGTTAGCCAATCATATAAAGCGATATGAATCCCCCTCTCCAACTTCCTTCACTGAAATTACTCAGCATCTTTTACATTGTTTGTATATGACAATGGCATACCCTACATCACGTATTATATGAAAGATAAAGGAGGCTCAGAAGGCCAGCCATTACCATCATGGAACTGCGTCACTTCCCAGAAAACAAAAATGGCTTTACCAAGGTGGGACATGAGCTTAGCACAGACAACTGATTAGCTGAAGGCTAAAATCTTAATCCAAGGTTAAATCTTAATATATCTACACCAACTTAAAAATAATTCATCCCCTCATGAAAGCCAAACCTAGAGACATGAGTCAACAAACATTACAGTAACATTTTTTTTACAGCTCCAAAGTTGGACCTCTTTAATATGGGAGTGAACATGAACCTGCTCCCTTCTGACCCTACCCCTTTTGTGGCTGATCGAGGTACAACAATTTAGTCACTTCCTATTGCACATAGGTAGGGTAAGCAAGAGGTTGCCCCTAGATCTTTCCTACACCTCTCTCTAAATCAGCATCTCACCCTTGGGAAGGAGGTTTGAGCCAGGCAGCAATTCTGTGAACTGATCCCACTGCTCTGTGAAAGAGCCACAATGAAGACAACTAAAGTTGTTTCACAAGTCGCATGATAGGCAACATAAAGAAGTATACTGGGTAAGCTGTCCACAGTAGGGTTACTGGGTCCAGGAAAGCAACCCGGGCCTAAGACATCCCATGAGAAATGAAGAGAGGAAAGTTGTGGATGTTTTTTTTTTATATAAATTCCATTAAAAGGATCCAAAAAAGCAAGGAGAACTCACTAGATCTGTGATTAATCATTACATTTGAACAAAAAAGTTGAAGTTAGTAAGTAGGTAACACTGGAAATTGGGACTACTGCACATCTCCATGTCGGTCTCATTGTTATCAAATTACTGCTGTATTATCAATTAAAAGCTAGTGCTTCCTTTGCTTGGTTTGCCTGTTTACAAGCAACGTCTTTGATAATTGCCCTTAAAATCTGTAGTTAAACAAAACCTCAATCTTGCCAAAAACATATTTTGAGATTGCAGGCAAACATTTTTGTTTTCGAAAAAAAGAGTACAACATTGACCCAGATATCTTTGTTATGCATCAGATATCATTCAGATTGCTCACAATGTTAAGTATTTAGGCATATTAAACAGCAATGAGCATTTATTTTCAATGTCGTAATTTATACATGCAGAAAAAACTGACCTCAGCAGAAGAAGCAACACCAGCATCTAGTGTTGATCCTTGTGGGAAATTCTGTCCAGTATAGTGCAGCTCTTAGAGTGATTACTTCTTTATGTCTCCTCTTGGGTGCTTTTTAAAAAGCTTCATTTGCTACTCTGCCTTATTTAACATTAACATCTCTCTTGGGGACATTTCACAACGAGAACACAGTTTTTTTTTCAAAGATCATAAGAGAACAAGCAAAATAACTCTACTTTAAGGTTGAGGATGATGAAAGTGAGAGAGTGAAATAAATCCCAGGTTCATATTTCTGTTTAATGGTGTTACAAAAACAAAAGATTTAACTAATTGTCTAGACTTACACTTGTAAGAGTTGAGATGTGGTTTGTCCTTGTGAATACATTGTGTATTTTGACTGGCTAACCCATTTAAAAGACCTCCAGTAAAACTTTTTAGATGGTCAAGGCTTAAAAAATGTAAAATAAAATTAGTAATCGTTTTGATTACAAACAAATGAAAGTAATGACTTGTCTTTTACATTTTTCTAGCAATATCACAAACAAATTAAAGAACTGAGTGGTTTTTAGATTAATTTAGGCAGTTAATTCAGAATCGTAAAAGGCAGTTTTACTTTTAACCAATATATAAAAGTCCTTATATAGTGAAGCCTTGGTAAATAAAAGCTAATGAAAAACAAACCCTGATTTGCTAGGTCATCAACACTGAACTGAAAGTCATATTTCATAAAAAAAAACTGCACATTGAAGTGTTGCATTCCTAGTAGAAATGGACTAAAGGCTTGTGCTGAACAAAGGTCAAGCAAGAACAGTTCAAAAACCAAATTAATTTTAATTCAACAGTGTAATATATTGTATTAATGTTCTGTTTGCCAATAAATCAAGCTTCCAGACCAAAAAGACTGACAAGAACGTTTGGAATCAGCAGCTAGAGTTATGTACTCTCAGCAGGCATCTGAGCAGCTCCAGGGTAATGAAGCAGTCGGAGCCGGACGACTGCTTTTAGTCCCAGGTGAGACAAACGCTTAACCAGTGAACATGCCTTCCAGTGTTTGAAACTACAGCTTACATGCTTCAGTGCTCTTCAAGCAATGGAGAAAATCACTTTCAGAAGAGTTAGATCATCATGGGGATATAAAGCTGATGTTTTCTGAGAAAGAGCATTGTGGGTAGAGAAAGTATATTATCTGAGGAGTAGAATAACAGTGTGATGTTATATATATATATATATATATATATATATATATATATATATATATATATATATATATATATATATATAATGGTTCAGTTCAAGCAGAATGGTTATTTAGTGTTTCTGATCTTGCGTTCCTCACTAAACATATTGTCACATTTTCAGTTTGGTTGAAAAAGTTGTGGTTGAAAAAAAATACTGGTTAATAACATTATATTAACAGTGGGTATTGGCATGCACACATAAAAAATAACTCAAAAATTAGGCTTGAACATTTGATGTAAAACATGTTTAAAGCTTAAACAAACATATTCTTTATAACAGACTCAAGTACAAGCAAACAGTAAAATGTCTGTCCATCTTGCACTAATGCATTAAACAAATCTAAAAACTTATAATTAAACAAACTTGCAAACTTAAGCACTTGTAATTAGAAAGGCAATGTAACAATTTCAGTGCAAGAAATCATATTATGTGCTTAAAAAGTATAAAAATATAGCTGGAAAACTCATACAAAAACATTTCAAACATTTAATCAGAACTACTGCATCTGTATAACACTGACATTCTAAAAGACGTTCTGAAATTCTAAAAGAATATAATAAAAAATGTGCGATATGTGGCTGAATGTAGGCTACTTTAAAACAATATATTTAGGTAAAATGATACATGTCTGAGAATGAACAATAATTTATTTATTCTAGAAATGTTTACGACGAAAAAAAAAATTTACGACGGAAACGTTTCCCTGACATCAACATAGAGAAAGTCCATTGTTGGGATGGCTGAGGTCAACCAGTATCTTCCTGGCTTTGGTCCAGCACCGCTTGCCGTAGATAGAGTCCAGGTCAGGGAGGTCGATACGGATTGTCCAATTTCTCATTAAGGCAATTATCTAATCAACCAATCACATGGTAGTTGCTTCAATGCATTTAGGGGTGTGGTCCTGGTCAAGACAATCTCCTGAACTCCAAACTGAATGTCAGAATTAGTAGATATTCATTTAACCTAGTCTGGGGATTAAGTGAAATGGAATAGGTTTGTTTTACTTTTATTGTTACAGTTGGTATCAAAACTATTTGAATGTGTTTTCAACTAATTCAGCAGATTAGGACACCATGTCAAAACACAAACTATAGGCACAAACGTATTTCAATATTTTCAATTTTAAATGCAAATATTTTCTTTAATTTCTGTAACATCAGTACTTTGACTGAACATAATTGCTAAATGTCTATTGACACATCAGGACCAGTTTATGACTCCTTGTGGTTCATTTCTCACATGCTACCTATTTAAAATGTAAAATCACACTTGACGCATGATAAATTGTGAGAAGAAAAAAAATAAAGAAATTAAGTATTTTTAAAAACACTTAAAGCATTACTCAAGTTATACATCTCCGGTGTTCTTGTTTAGTTAAGCACTCTTTAAAATCTCTTTTATCAGTAGCTAAATACTTTTGGAGACTGCTCATACATCCCTCTAGCCCAATAATGACATTATCCACATCTTTTCTGTCACATGTTCTTAGCTTGAAACAGTGTGAGTAATGTGTGGGCCTGCTGAAATTTAAGCTCAAAGACCTGGATAATTCCAAGGTCATTTCAGCACTAAATACTGTATGTCATTGTGCAGAATTGTTCTCCCCATTCTGAGCGGGCAGGGTTCGTTGATGCGCTGTTTGGATAGCTGTACGTTCCGGACGTCTCCTGCTTGTTATGTCTATGTGAACATATGTTGAATGTGCTTGTTGCTATGGCTTTTTTCTCCCCTAATCTCACACTGCTCTGACTGAAGTACAGAGTGAGAAGGGCAACCTTTACTGATGTTTATTTATTATTTCATTTGCTACCTCACTGACTTGTCTTCCCCCCTGTAATGTGTTGTCTACATCAATTCAATTTCGCTGCATGTAACAGTGTAGTGACAAATAAAGGTCAATCAATAAATTAATCATTATGTTCGCCACCAGTCGGTCACTACGACTTATGTCGGTGCCGACTATGGGAACACCTTGCAAAGCACCACAACCTAGGTACTTCCGCATCAACCAATGGCCAGGCAAGCCGGGCACATCAGTAGTCCAGCACGGAGCGTGACCTCCAATGCCCTGGCCTTCAGTATAGACTTAATTTTTAATGGGCAGTCGGGCAATAAAAGTCTCTCATACCGACCTGTACCAGAGTAGGGAGCATCAATCCCATTGTCTTCTCTGGTTTTCCACAGAAGTTTTCACTGGAGGAAAACGCATAAAGGCGTTTCTTCCTGGCCCTATAAGGGGAATTGATCTCTTCGCGCAGGCTCTGTGGGTGAGACAGAGGTCATAAGACCCCATTGAACCTGGACGGTTTGACCAAAACTGCAGTCGATAGCCATACCGGAAAGTGTGTAGGAGCCAATGGACAAAATGGGAATCTCCCATCAAGGTTCCTAAACTTCACTAATGTCCTACTTGGCGAGTCTTACTTGGTTTGATGAAAGGCTGCGAAAGACGAGAATCTGGGACTGTCAGCAACTCTGGCATACTTTGAACAGCCAGAGAATCTTGCTGGTTGCCGTAAACAGCAGATTTCTTGATCCCCAAAACGGGGAAGATAATCCAACACCATTGTGAAATATTTCACCAGTTGCTTGTGTCTGAGGGAATGGCTACAACGAGCAGACAGAAAGAGTGTCACGCTTGCACCCACTTTGTGCTTGGGCCATGGGTGTAGTGATCGACTTATAGTGAACTAAACTAATTTATCTTGTGTAACGAACCAAAACACGTTTGCTTTATTTTTGTGCTTTTTGTGTGTTTTGGTAATGCAGAACAAATGATCAACAACACACTTTGAATGTTGTATGTAGCATAGTTTTTTAAAATATATGATATATAACATTTCTAGGGTTTACAAAGAATGGTGTGAAAAGGTAAAAACATCCAGCATGAGCAGTCCTGTGGGCGAAAATGCCTTGTTGATGCTAGATGTCAGAAAAGAATGGGTCGACTGATTCAAGCTGATAGAAAAACAACTTTGACTGAAATAACCACTCGTTACAATCGAGGTATCCAGCAAAGCATTTGTGAACCCACAACATGCACAACCTTGAGGAATATGGGCTACAACAGCAGAAGACCATTCATCTCCACTACGAATAGGAAAAAGAGTCTACAATTTGCAAGAGCTCAACAAAATTGGACAGTTGAAGACTATAAAAATGTTACCTAGTCTGATGAGTCTCGATATATGTTGAGACATTCAAATGGTAGAGTCAGAATTTGGCAAAAACAGACTGAGAACATGGATCCATCATGCTTTGTTATCACTCTACAGGTTGGTGGTGGTGTAATGGTGTGGGGGATGCTTTCTTGGCACATTTTAGGCCCCTTAGTTTCAATGCCACAGCCTACCTGAGCCTTGTTTCTGACCATGTCCATCCCTATATGACCACCATGTACCCATCCTCTGATGGCTACTTCCGGCAGTATAATGCACCATGTCACAAAGCTCAAATAATACAGTCACCAGATCTCAACCCAATAGAGCATCTTTGGGATGTGGTGGAATGGGAGCTTCGTGCCCTGAATGTGCATCCCACAAATCTCCATCAACTGCAAGATGCTATCCTATCAATATGGACCAACATTTCTAAAGAATTCTTTCAGTGCTTTGTTGAATCAATGCCACGTAGAATTAAGGCAGTTCTGAAGGTGAAAGGGGGTCAAACTCTGTATTTGTATGGTGTTCCTAATAGTCCTTTAGGTGAGTATACTATAGATGTATAAAACATTTTGGTACTGCTGGAGCTGGGGTATATCTGTTCATTTTCGAGTTGAAACTATTATTAAACTAACTATTATTTGACTAACTATTATACAACTATTCGAGTTGAGTAATAAAAACTTCAGTTTTTTTCTGTGCACTTAAAAACTGGTTGTTTATTGTCTAAATACTTTACTGTAAAACATAATGTTTTTAAAACAAGAAAAGAAATGGCAATCAGCTGTTCTGTTAATATTGATGTTAAATGTATAAAACTACATTTGTAACCAAGGTTCATTTACAATATATAAAAAGGTGTATTTTCAGCAATTGCTTCATTTTTAGAATTCAGGTTTTGACATAAGCATGCTCTAAACTTTATTTCAAAGTAACAAAAACAAAACTTTTTTTAAAGTTAAGCAGCTTCCAACCTTTTAACCATGGAGTATGGCCACTTGCCACAGATTTGCTCACTGTATAGCTTGGGATATTTGGCAATTATACGTAGAGTAAACTAGTGAAAAACCAAAAAGGATATTCCTCATACAAATTAAGATGTCATGCAACGTCTATTTTTTCTCTGGACGAGAAAAAATGTACAGCCTGCAGTTATAACTATACAGCCTCATTTTTCATTATTCAGAATCTAAACCGACTTGTTTTATTCTCACTCTTTTGGTGCCACTTCTATTGGGATAATTATAACATTTTATGTTGTGTCATTTTATAACAATGTTGTGTCAATGGTAATAATAATAATAATGCCTTCAATGTATATAGTGATTTTCTAGACACTCAAATATGCTTTACAATTATCAGAGCATTATTCATTCACACCACATTCACATTCTGGTGGTGATAAGCTACCTTGGTAGCCCTCAGCTGGGGCAGTATGGCAGGACGTGGCTAGCATTCTGTGCTTACGGCCTCCTGCCCACCACCAAACACACCCCACCATTCACACACATCCATACAGGGCAATGTGGATGAAGTGGCTTGCCCAGCGCCACAATAGCAGAAAGGACCTAGCGGGATCAAACCACCAACCTTCCAGTTACAGAACGACCAACTCCACCACTGTGCAATCTTTCTGCCGGTGAGCTTACAGAACACAAGACAGAAGTTTACTGAACAGAAAGAATCTGCAATTTAAAACGTTTTCAAAACTAATGATTTTAAAATAGTTTTTAAGGGAGGTACTCAAAGTTATGCAGCTTTTTCATGTCTCCCCTACCGGAAAAAATATTTTAACTAAAACAAAAACAACTACCACAAAAATGTATATTTTTTTCTTTAAACCAATTTGTCAGAATAGCACTGTCTTTAACTAGGGAGAACATTGACATTTTCAAAAATACCTTTTGCTTTTTTTTATGTTTTACAACTGTTATTAATTATAAATGAAAAGATAGTTGTCATTTTTGTGTCGCATGTCCCTTCATTACTCAACTCCAATCACGAATTCCCCACATCCCCAATCACTAGCTAATTGAATCCCAAAACAGCTGTAATCATTCAAAATGGACAGCGTCACTTCTTCACCAAGCACTCCTCATCTGGTCTCATTATAATGATCTCTAGATCATTTACTCAGGTCTAAAAGAAACCTTGGTTTACTTGTTTTTTTAGACCCTTCTTGGTCTTTAAAAAATCAAGGCGTTGTTCCTTTCTTGGTTCAAGCCTTATAGCTTGTCATCGTTTTAGATACATTTTGAGCTAAATGCCACAAAATAAAACAAATATTAAATGAGATTATTTTTTGTAATAACTTAACAGTGAAACAATTATTTAGGGATCCTCTGAAATAGTATTCAATTCATACAAATGATTCCCACAATAAAACAAAACATATAAATATAATAAAATCCTGAGAGCAAAGGGAACTCCTTCCAGAGTAAGAGCAAATACACTCCGAATAGAGTGCAACAAACATTCAAACTAAGTAAAAATAATTATGAGGCTATCTAATCCACAGATTCTTCACCAAAAAAAAGTATGATACATTTTTGTGCTTTACTATAAAAACCTTGTAACTCTATTTCACCCCATCACAATGTAAAAACAACAGTCTAACTTAGCATTTTATGTTTCAAATTGTAGGACTCTGTGGTATTTTAACTCTTTTAGAGTTTTACAGAAGTAAGTCAACTCTGGAATCTAGATTTTACTTTCAGCTTTACAAAATAAATTAGAAAAATGGGATTTGTTTGACAAATCACTATGTATTTTGTCATTTTGTCACTAAAACATTTTGTTATGCAAGTTTTTTTTCTCAATGTAAAAAAAAATACATTTCAATTTAACTTCATATAGAGAAGGACCAACTAGACTCAGAACAAATAAATTCAAGTTCACGTACACTGTAAATAATTTTAAGTGTGTTAAACTAAAAAGATGAGAGGATTTCAAATCCATTTAATGTGCATAGTACGCACTGTTTCATGTACACACTGAGTTCTTGCATTTGTCAAAAATACAACATTTATTAGTAAAAACATGTTAATTCTAGTGGGGCAGATGTGGTATTGTTTTTAATAACCCACTAAAGGCATTGGCCAAGAATTTAAATTATTACAAGATTTGGCCAAGTTACGAGTAAAGTGTGGACATCTGTGACCCTATGAATCAAGACTTTTAGTCATAATTCATATACTTGAACTTTAGTTCAAACTTTAGTAAGCCAGAGCGGGGCCGACTAAACTTCTGCTTTCTTGATTGAATCGTGCACATGTTGAATCCCTCACAGCAAACCCAAAGATGACCTTTATAATTCGCCATCACAAGCCATAAACGCTGGCTCACCATTGAGCGCTCATATTACGCATTTAAATCACTACTCGCGAAATGTTATTAACCACTAATCAAACTCTCCACATTAGATTCAAACATATTTTGATTTAAACAGACAATTCCTTGCGTAAAAGGCTGCAATGAATAAATCTTGCGTATAACTTACCTTTGTGCAGCATCAGCATCAAAAGCAGAGCATGGAGACGCAACATGTTTGTCCTCGTCCTCTGAGAAACTTCCATCATCATGACCAGCACAGAAAAGAGAAATTACCATCAAATCGCAAAATTAAGTTCCGGACAGGCAATCAGACGATTTCCAGATGAATTCACCATCACGATCTTTCATCTCTGGCATCTATTTAAGGTTAAGCGATACTTTAGAGTCAGAGCATCCCGAAAAGCATCACTTGTTCTGGATGAAGGGTTGGATTGCCTCCTCGTCGTGCAGAAGAATCCTCAAGAAGGTTGTGCTTTTCTCACTTACAAAATGCGTCTGGGATTGGTCTCAGGGCAGCAGAGAGTGCGCTGAATATCCCTTCTAGGCTACTTTTGTCTTTTAGAAAAAGTCGGCGCTGATTCTCTCTGATGCGTGGTGGGTAAAGCGGGATCCGCTTTATATCCTCCGCATCCGCTCTAGCATCCGCTAATGCGGAATTATCCAGCGCATCCAAAAAGTTGTTCAAGCGCAAGATTTTACACTTTTTAAATCCTCGCTCTGGAGATAAAGAACATCACACGGCTGTTTTACTTCTTCAAGAGATGGATAAAATGTTGGCCAAGCCGATTCTTCATGAAAGAAAACAGCAAGAGCGCGCTTAAAATAGAAGCGTGTTGGTTTGAGGAGGGTTTTCCGCGCCCTGCACCCCTGTGTTCTCCACTCGAGCGCAGACTCGGAGTCCAAACTGAGGCGAATGCAGTATTAAAGCATCACCTGAGGCGCAGCAGCCACATCAAGAGCTCCCTGTCGACTCGTGAGCAGATAAAGCTTTACCTGAACATCACAGTGCACAGTTCCAGCTCTTTTTTATTATACCCTCCAGATATTACAGAAATCAAAAGTTGGGAACACGCTCATTGAGGTGAATGGAAGGTTACTGTGGTTTTCTGTGTAAACAAGTAAACTTTATTTAGGTAAACCATTGTTTTTTCTTGTTCTGGTAATCATTTGTTTGGTAATAAAGATCGTGAGGCTAACAATCATTGAAAACATTGCAAATCAATAGCGCCTCCCTGCGGATAAAAGAATTTACGAGGATGACCTGCCTGCAGCAGCAGGGAAATTACTTTTGTGTCATACCAACTTTTACATGACAAGGAGAGATTTAACTGATTTATTTTACTGAAACTGAATTCAGAAGAGCCTTGATTTGTAATGTTTAGCATGAAAAACAGTTAGTTAAAACATTAATAATAAAAAAAACAAGTAAGTTTTAAGAATTTTGATTAAACTTCACTTCAGTTTTGCATTACAATTGTTTTCAATAAGCTTCATTAGTATTTATAATTTAGAATGTGCATTTGGAGAGAAAATTTAACGGAATGAGACTATATAATAAGTAATATAATACATTGGAATTAGATACATAGGTTCTTTATTACTAACAACATCTAAACATTAGGCAATTAAAGTAAATTAGGTTAGTACTTTTATAATAATTATTATTCTGTATAACTAATAATTATATATCATTATATCTGTATTACCAATTTATTTATGACTTAAACCATAAATATGATTGACTTAAATTGTAAATACGAGTCACTTAAAGTTTATTAATTTTACCCAGTTAAAAATAGTAATATCATAGTATGGTCAATTATATACAGCTTTTACCATACATATTCTTTTTAAATGTGAAGAAAATGCGGAAAAAAATCACAATTGTAAAAACTTGGCAATTCTGAAAAAAATCATATAAATAATTATGTCTGTAATTAGTTTTGTAATTAGTTGTTGTATTAAATTTTATATTTCTGTTTTGTTAGATGGGGTTTAGTGATATTTTGTTGACTAGTCTCACTTTATGTGTGGTTTTAGATCTAAGATGCGATCTTTTCTTATTGATGTTCCTCAGAGCTCTGCTCTTGGACCTCTGTTTTTTTATCTTCACATGGGCATCTTCTTTATTCTCTCAGTCTTAACCATGATGTTTATGCTAACAACCTATTTACATTAACTCTAAACATAGGAAAGACACCATTTTAACATAATCTCAAAATAGTTTCTCAATACTTCAGGCAGGGATGAATGCACACTTCCTTTGCCTGAAAAGTGACAAAACTGAAGTGATGCTGATTGGTTCCCGACATCAACTAGGGTGTTCCGTCTGGGTTTTTTATTTATGTCACTTCATGACTTGCCATTAGAGACTAAGAGTAAAATGAGGAACCTTATTGTTCCATTAAATCAGTGTCTGAGTTTTGAGCATTTTGTTCAGACCCCGGACAAGTTTTCTTTTCATCACATGAGAAATGTAGCTTGACTGTGTCCTATGCTGCATTTCACTATCACTGAAAAACTGATCAATGTGTTTGTCGAATTCAGCTGCTCATATTTTGACCAGTACCAGAAAACATGAACACATCACACCTGTTCTTAAATCACTCCACTGGCTTCCGGACCATTTCCGTGTTCATTTTATTATTCTAATCCTCACATACAAACTACTCCATCTACTTGCTCCTGCAAACTTGTCGTCACTTTTAACTACATAAAGTATACACCAAACTTTTTCTATGCTTGTTATGGAGCTGGGGGGACATACTGTTGATTTCTCCCTTATGTAACTGTGTTAATAAAATTATTTCGGATGTGTAGTGTGAACTTCACTAAAACTTAATATTTTTATTTGTTTGTTTTGTTTATTTGGAAACTGTGTATCGTAGTTCTTTGCTTGATGAAACCATAATGTAGAGTTGCAACGGGGAGCACATTGTTGCGACACACAGTGCCTCGTGTTGCGCATGGGTGGTGCAATTATAAACTGTTCGAGGCTCGTGAGAAGTTGCGATCTCTCGCTGCAGTTGTGCATTTGAGTGGAGAAAGAGAGAACTTATATCCTTTGAAGAGTTGATTTTGTGCTTTCCTCGTTCTTACAGTTGTCCATTTGTGGATGTCAATTAAATATTGAGACCTCATCACGATTGGCCTTTTTTTCAACACAACGAGAGTCAAAACTGCTACACCTACAGTTAAAAATCTTGGCATTGTTATAGATAGTGAACTGGCGTTTAAGAACTATCTCTCTTATGTTACTAAGCCCGCCTTCTTTCACCTCAGCAACATTGCTGAAGTAGGAAACATGTTTGTATATTCTTTATGCTGGGGAGGTGACTAGCACCTGCCTCAGTCAGCGAGACTCCCGGGAACCTCACAGAGGGAACTCCTATTTACTCTGTTCCACACTAGGACTTTGTGAAGCTGCTTTGAAAGAAACTGCTAAAAAAGCGCTATATAAAAACTTGATTGATTAAATATTGTAACGCGTCAGTCTAGGCGGGACTCGAACCCGGGTCTGTGATATTAAAGCAGAGGAGTGCTACTCAGTGAGCTAGCTCTCCTGCAGTGGAACCCAATGGCAGAAGACGGATGAACCAGGCAACAGGAGTTGTTCCGAAAGCAAAATAATCTTTACTGAAGCAGTATTGTCAAAAATACAAAACAACTGAGAAAGCAGAGCTTCCATAAAACAGAAAAATAAAACAGACACAAGGGTCTAAAACAAAACTTAACCTGAGTACATACTTGACAAAGGAAATAGGCAAGCTGAGCTTCCACAACAACAGAATAACATATAGACTAGAGTCCAACCAGAAAACTAGTCCAACCTAGACTCGGGAACAGATCACTGGAAAATGAAGACTGAACCCAAAACCCTGAGACAGTCACTCTTATATAGGGTAATACACAGGTGAAGGGAATGAGCACTAATTGGGAATGCTACCCAGTCATCTAGGGGACTCAAGCGCCATCCAGTGGCACGGAGAGTACTGGGTCAGCAACCCCATCTGTGACTGCCCCCTGTCTTCCTGGAGAGGAATAGCAGACCCAAGACAGGATCTTTACAAATATGCTCCACTCAAAGTTATAGTCTGTACCATGCACAATCACTAAAACTAAGGGAAACAGAGCTTTTCTGTCTAGGCACCAACACTCTGGAACTCTCTTCTGGGTGAGTATTAAATAAAGTTTTTTCTTATTATTATTAGTAATTTCCTAAAAATGAACTGGTTCCAAAACAACAAGGAAGCGCAAAATATGAAGTATGTTTTGGTCATAATTGATAAGTCCAAAATCAAGTTTACAAAATATCTAGTCTTGGCCCTGTCCCAAGTGGCACAATTGGCTTTGTGGACTTCATTCAAGTTCACACTCCGGTGACATCATGAAGGTCAGATGCTAGGAGCTCTTGATTAAAGTTCTCGAGGGTGCTCGGAGGTCATATTTTGGGACTGACTCATATTCTCGCCGTAAGCAGGAAAAGCTCTGCTGGTGCTTACACTACAGCTGCGAATTCAACATGAATAAAGACATTGCCTACTTTGAATTCACCACTGTTTCTGCAAAAAGGCTGTTAATGCTGCAGAATAGGTTGTTGTTGTTTATTTGTTTTTAATGCACAGATATCTACGACCTATAACTCTTAAATGAACTGGGATAAATGTTGCTGAATGTTTGTGTTTTGGTAAAAAAAAATTCATTTAGGACTGTATAAACACATGTTGTCAACTTGACTGTTAAAATAGTTAAATAAAATGTCAGTAGGTCATTCAATGCTTTCTTCCCATCAAACACTGATTTGAGTGAGCTCCTCCCTACAACGGTCTCATTGTTCATTCGTAAAGAACTCTGGGTTGTAAAAAATGACAAGTGGGACAACCTACGGACTTGTGCACTTTGTGGGCATGAGTAATTCAAGTCTATGAGTTTACAAATGTGCCATTTGGAACAGGGTCTTTGAGTTATGCAGTCATGCTTTTTCCCTTTTTCCCAAGCCACAATAAACTTGTCCATGGTTGCAAAACTGCCCCTTTTTTATTCAAACCAATCATTTGCTGTCATCTCTCTGAGCCAGCATCATAGAACCTTTTTGAGGAGAAGGTTGAGTTCTGCCTGAGGATGGTTTCTGTTGTTGCCAAAAACTGAAAGCCATCAAAAAAAACAATCCTGTTTGTGAGAATATGAAGATGAGGCACTCAGGAGGTGGAAAAGTGCTGGCTGTCACCTGCAGTCATGAAAAAACTCCAGCTGCTGGGATGTGAATATGAAAATTAGAGAGCAGTATCAAGCTATTTTACAGTTTTCACAGTCAAATGTCAAACAAAAAAATCTTAATGTTGTTTTTGACTGGAAAAAGGATATACATATCACAATGGTTGTGGGTGTTTTGGCAATTAGGTGACCTGATTTAACATTTGTTTAATTCGTACATTGGTTTTGATTCCATGAAAAAGACAGTCTGACTTTAAAACGGAGTGAGATTTTTCTGATAAGGAAATGTTAGTAACAGCAGAATAACTGCCACGTGATACTTAGGTAATAACACCTTGAACATTAAAGTCATTAAACTTGCAGCCGGATGAAAACTCCAGTCAGCCAGGTGATTTTTTGCAGAGTACTGGATAAAGTAAATGTTGTTTTCTAGCCTATATTTGTAGTTACCTCCAGTTACCTCCACAACCACCTCCACTGCTCCTCTTCCTGTCTGTATGCAGACACCTCGCCACCCTGACCAATGACAGTGGTGTCGTCAGCAAACCTTAGGAGTTTCACCAAAGAGTTTTGGGGGATACAGTAATTGGTGTAGAGGAAGAAGAGTAGCGGGGAGAGAACACCCCCGTGTCAGGTGTCGGAAGTAAATTTCCCCAAACTCACAGCTATCTGACAGGAAGCTGGTGATCCACTCACAGAAAGAGTCAAGAGGAGTAATGGAATGATGATGGGATTGAACACTGTGCTGAAGTTCACAAACAGAATTCTCAAATAAGTACCGGGTTTGTCCAGATGTTGCAGGATGCAGTGCAGCCCCATGTTGACTGCATCATCCACAAACCGATTAGAACGGTAAGTGAACTGCAGGGATTCCAGTTGGGGACCAGTGATGTTCTCCAGGTATGCCAATGCCAGTTTCTCAAATGACTTCATGACCACAGATGTCAGGGCCACTGCTGATGGTGGAAGGTGTTTGTGTAGATGGGTGCCAGCTGGTCAGCACAGGTTCTGAGGCATGTTGGTGAAAACCCATCAGGCCCTGCTGCTTTCCTCCTCTTCTGCTTTTTGAAGAGTCGACCCACAACACCTCACTGATCTGAAGGGCAGGGGTGGGTGTGAGGGGGGAGTTGTTTACTCTGGTGGAGCAGAGTCATCGGAATGGGTGGGGGATGTCAGACTGTGAGTTTAAAATCTGCTGTAAAAATTGAGCTCATACACCAAACATTGATTGCCCATAAAGGAGGGAGTAGGTGTCTTGAAGTTGGTGATGGTCTTCAGGCTTCTTAACACTTACACAGCTTCCTGGAGAAGCTCATTTTAGCTGCCCTGAACTCCATGTTCAGTGTATTCCTGGCTTTATGGTACAGAACAGTTCAGTGAACTTGTCCAGGTCTGAGGTAGAGGTTTCAAAAACACTCCAATCCGTGCAGTCAAAGCAGGCTTGTAAATCCCTCTCTGATTCAATGGTTCAAATTTTAATAGTTCTCACTACAGGTTTAGCTGCTTTGATCTGTTGCTTATATAACGGATTAAGATGGACCAGGCAGTCAGAGAGTCCTAAAGCTCTGCATGGCATGGCGTAGTAAGCATCCTAGTGTAGCAGTGATCCAGAGTATTCCCCTCTCTGGTGGGGCACTTGACGTGCTGCCTGAATTTAGGCAGTTCATGGTTTAAATGTACTTTATTAAAGTCCCCAAGAATAACAAAAATAGAATCCGTATACTGCTGCTCTGTATTTATAATTACTTCTGCCAGCGGAAGCAGCACATCACAGACGCATGGCCATTTTGTTGGCAAGAGAGCAGAGGTTTGCCAGATGTAAGCTGAGACCACGCTGCCGAACGTCTCCAAAGAAATGTGGTGGGTCCACCGACAAAAACAGTCGACAAAACATTGAAGAATTCCAAAACAAGCGAGAATTTGTTCTGAGAGTGCTATATAATACTTAACAGTTCCTACTGAGAAAAAACTTAAATAAGAAATCTGACTTTAAATATGTTTCTGAGCTTCTTTCTGTAACGCTTTCAGAAAGTAGGGCGCAATGACGCAACCACAGAAACACGCAACATGAGTGTTCAAACTGAGGTTGTGTACCAAACAATACCTATTAGATTCAAGACTAGATGTGGCAGAGACCAGAGTCTAATTTAAAAAAATCACAATTGGGCTGTTCAGACCCCTCCAGATTCTGTCAGCCATCATAGCTTAGGGGTTAGTGTGCATGACAAACAAGCATGTTATTTAAGAGCTAAATTGTTTTTTGGAGCATGTGATCCTACACTTGGATGATGTCTGGGTCACAGGATGGATCCTAAAATTTCTAAGGAAAACATCTTTGTAACTTGTGTTATTGTTCTTGCATCCAGTATTTGTCATGCAACCTTAATTTGATCGGTATTTATATATATATATATGTCTGATGGGTTGGGTATTTTTTTATGGCAACACTTCTGAAGTCCGGAATTCATGATCTGATTGGTTGAATTTTTTCGGATTTCTTGAATAAGCAAGGGTCATTTCTATTTTATTTTCATACGATCAAGAAAAATAGCTATCATGAGCACTGAGAATGAACAATTCTAAAGAACAGGGGAGCATTGGATTGTAATAATGAAGGTTCTTACTCAAAGAAAACTTCCAAACACACAAGACACCTTGTGAAGGTCTGGCTAAACTTGGTTTTGAAAGGCCCTTTTGATATGATCCTGGAACAGAGAAGGGCGGAGCTCTGGAAGTAATGTGCTTGTAATAGTTTTTATGAAAAAAAATTCCCATCTTGCACATGGTCATATTTGATCCAGGGTACGTTTTACTCCTACTCAATGATTTTTTTAACCCGATCCCACCACGGAATTACTGCAAAGCTGCACTTGAATTTTCCAAACCTCACTCTCACTCTCTCCCCTATTCAAGCTGGATAAAAAAAATTCACAAGTTTGCTTACATTAAATAGTCCAGTTGCAAGCCATTTTGGTAAGCAGTAAGAAGCTTACTGGGTGAGCTGTCCAAGGAAAGGCCACAGAACCTGAGAGTGACAGAGCTTCACGGACGGTCAGATTTTGAAAACAGCTTTTGAACAGTGTGACTCGGATTGTCGGAAATATTTTTGGAGTGATATGAAATGAAAAATGTTTTTTTAGTTAAAAACAAATGATTATTTAGAAACAGACAGTGATTATAACATAATTAATTATTTTTTCTTTGAAGGCCCAGTACCAATTGATCCATGGACCGGTAATGGGCCAGGTGGTTAGGGATCAACTACTATGGGTTTCGACTGAGATCTTAGGCAATGTAATATTTACTGTACCATCTGATTCAATGTTAATTAAAAAAAAATACTTCAACAATATATTTGGAGTTGATGAATGATATTCATGAGAGCTAAGTTTATTCTGAAGTAAGTATTCAGAACTTGCTTAAATTTCTTCTGTTATTTTGAAAATAATTGTTAGCAGTCTGAATGTCACAGCAATACGTGCATTGGAAAAGAATTTGCAGAAATTGATTGGTTTCATTTGCAATGCGTATTAGGTTTTGCTTCGCTGGGCCATTGAAAAATGTTGACTTAGTTTTGCATTTCATGACAGCTCTTATCAAATTCATTGGCTTTGTTATAAAAAGCATCAATCAATGCTGTCAGCTAAAACTCCCAAATATTGAGTGGATGTTCGTACATCAATCACCCATCTCCTCTGCAGTACCCCTCCTCACTAGTCGGATTAATATCCCTTCTTCTACATCTTTAACCATTACCATTATGTCATGTAAAAAGATACTTCTAACATACAAAACAAAAAATTGTTTATGTAAAAGACAGCACAAGAAACAAACATAAAATCTGATTTCATCTGAAAGGAATCAAAGGAAAAACTATTTAATTTCAACAAGCTTCTCAACAGATTTCTCAGTTGCCAAAATACCATCTTGAAAAGAAACCTACAGAGAAAAAAGATAGACTTTACACAAAACCTTGCTTTCCTGCCGTCACAGCATCATTCCGTCCTTTGAGGACCCTTGAATGGAGGCTAAACGTGGGCTAACACTTTGAGATCAGATTGCATCTATACTCATGTCTATCTTATGCTTAATTAACTTAGAGAGCATCTAGCTTGAATCCTAATGAGAATGCTCTCCTACATTACCTGATGACTGAAAAGAAGGCTGGCAGACGGCCCGCTTAGAGAAGGGAGAGGAGGATTGAAAAAAGAAAAACGATTGAATACAAAATGCAATTATAATCAGCTGCTTCATCTACAATCAGCCTTTCATGTAAGTCTTTTGCGCCTCCATTTGTTGATGAGGGCTTTGATGTTAGGCGACTGGCACAACAGATGAGAGGCAGGAAGGGGGATTTTGGATCAACAGGTTGAGTTAAATGAACAGCAGTGCTATTTACAAAAACGCTTAACGGAGGATCCCTTGAAGCAGAAATGATTTGTGCCAAAGATGCTTTGACTACATTACAGGAATCTCGAGCATGACAGAACATCTTGACTTGAAAAGAAACGTTTTTAATTCATAAAAGAAAAGCTTTCACAGATTTTTCAAATTCGTCATTGTAAATTTGTGAGGTTAATTCATCCAATAACATACATTTTGGAAGAGCTGTAATATTGGAATATGGCTGTTTTCAATATGGTTGATTAAGAAATGAAAAGCACCAGTTGGAGATAAGTAACAACACTGAAAGTTTTTTTTTGTGGTTAGAAACATAAAAACCCTCCAGTTAGATAGATCACCATTAAAAGGTTATTAACTACTGTTTGCGTGTTAAAACAAGGTGTCATATTATGCCCTTTTAAAGAATTTAGATTAATGCTTGGGGCTATGCATCAGGAATCTGTTTTCAGAGCAAGCCATGTTATAAGTTCTCTATTGAACGCTGATTTGTTTACAAACCAGTCCAAGTTCATCTTTTCAAGTCGTCCCTTGTTGCTACACACAACACCCCACAATTCTGGCGAATAGGTTTCTCCAAAAACACACTTTGAATTTTTGTTGCATGCAGGTCTGCCACACTTTTACACTTCCAAGCCAGACAATTGAGATGGGTTGTTACAGTGTTTTTTCTGATTGGTAAACCTTACTTATCAAGCCATTTTGAGCTCCCAACAAAGGACTGTTCGATTACAGAAACATGCATGAATGATTCTGAATAAAAGGCGTGTTTTTAATGAGGGAACAGCACTAAAACATGCTAGAAAATGTCAGAAAAGTCACATATTCTTACTAGGGCATATTTAAAGGAAATTCTTTCTAATTGTTTATTAGTTATTTCAAAAAATCTGACATTTTAAGATGCACAAACCAATATGGGGTTTAAAGATTCTGATATGGAGTTCGAGCGCTTCAGAGTCCTCGTTGCAGCCTGCAGTTAAATGACAAAATAATTAACATGATGTTTAGAAGCATGGATGAGACGTGATAAAGACCTTGAAAAAGTAAAGCATGCAACTGGGAGAGAAAGAGAACTGGGTTTTTTTAGCAGCTACAGCACTCATCCAATTTAAGATCTTTGAATGTAAACTTAAGATCCTATTTCAGATTATTACTGCTCTACTCATCCGCCATTCTATGATATTGAGCTCAAACCATAATTACTTTTTAAAAGGCTTTCTGATGTTTTTAAAGTAAACATTTTTCTGCTGGTCATCTGACATGTTAATGTCAAATCTCCAAATAATCAAACAATTTTTGCTTACAGACCAGGGTTCACCAGGCTTTTTGAAACTGGAAGCTTTTCTGAGCTCCCAATTAATGTGAAGGGCAAACTATATATTTGCTCCATTTTTTCCTGCCTCTTACCTTCAGACTTTTTCCACAGAAGTGCTAGCTAGTGTGACATATTCTGAAATGTTTCTCAACATTGAACTGTTTTACCATGGTCGATCCATGAATGCCTCCTCTATATTTTTATTGGTTAATGTTCAGATATACAAATTGCTAAAGTGCAGTGGGTAGCACAGTCGTCTCACAGCAGGAGGGTCGCTCGTACGAATTTCGGCTGGGTCAGTTGGCATTTCTGTGTGGACTTTGCATGTTCTCCCCGTGATCGTGTGGGTTTCCCCCACAAAATACAGGTGAATTGGGTAAACACAATTGTCCATAGAGGTTGAATGGGAATGGCATCTGCTGCATAAAACATATGCCAGTGGTTCGTTTCGCTGTGGTGACCCCAAAAGGGACAAAGCTGGAGAAAGAGTGCAAGTATGAATTTAAAAAATTTATTAAAATTAGACTTTTAAAAATAACTCACTAGTAAATGAAACTTTTGTGAGCTGTTTTTAGAACAGGTCCACGATTGACTCATGTGATCCTTACGGGCAACCTGATGCCCACAGACAACATGTTGGTGACTCTTTCACTAACCCGTCATCTGTGGCACACTCCATCTCCATGTGGTCACTGATTGTAGGTGAGAGTGGAGGCAGAGGGTGGACTTGTAGTCGCAAAAAAGGGGAAGCGGAGTGTAAAGTGAGTGTAGGGGCACAGAGAGATGGAGAGGAAAATGACGAGCGGTGCCATCTGTGTATTGTAAACTGAAACAAAGTTAATTATATTGAAATAAGTGATATTGTCCTGTCTTTCATTTTGTTTAGAAATATATCAACATAATAATAATAGGACTGAGCGATAATTCGATATCGGCAATGATTATAAGATCGGTTAAGCGTGCACTATTAAGTTTTAAGCACACGATATGGAGGTGAAGAACCACCAGACATGAAGAGAACTTCATAACAATCTCTTCAATATAAGGTAATAACATTAATGAAAACAGGCGAAGGCCAATTTGAAGCTCCTTGTTTCCTTTTAATGTGGAATTATAAAAGAAAAGTTGACAGTTCAGCAAAATGATGCAGTTGACTGGAAGACCAATCACGAGCATTCTACCAAAAGAAAAGAAAAATTTAATATAGAGTAGTGGCAGCAGCAGAGGGTTTTATTTAAAGTCCAAAACCTTGTAAGTTTACCACAACAAATTTAGCTCAACAGATTACAGTTCTTTCGCATCCTGAAGATGGATTAGGTGAATATTGACAGCTCTTCTTCAAAGAGATTAAAATTGAGCTGGAAGTGGGAAAAAGATGAGTTTAATAAACAAGGGCATAGTTCAATGTATATCAATGTACAAGTTTTATGAATCTTATGAAAAATAATAATTGATAATTACTACATAAAACCTTAATTATTACTCAATGTCTGATATGTGTGCTACTTTATATGTTATACATACCTTTTTATAGCATTTTATCTAAAACTGTCTCCAAAAAAAATAAAAGAGAGGAATTATTAAAAAAAAAGAATTAATACAAAAATATGGCCTACAATACAATAAAAAATCCTGGTAAATAATATTAACTTAAACTACTACAGTAGGTGTCCTGTATGTCTTATTCTCTTTCCATCTCCTATATAGCCCTCCATTGTGATATAATGTTTGCATGATCTAGTTTGTTTTAATTGAATTTTTATTCTCCAGTGTTTGTTGATCTATGTTTGTTTTACTCCATTTTCCGGTGTATGTATCCCTCTAATCAACGTATACTAAAATTAAGTTCTATCCTATAAAATGTAGGTTTAATGCTTCATAGTGAGAGTAGAATTTTGTTGTGAGACAGGTATCTTCTGTATCCAAACATATGGCTTTGCTGAATCCTGATGAAATAGGCTGGAAGACAGAGATTGAGTTCTCTTTAGATGCACGGTCACGCTGTCATTATACAATCAAACTTCATTCACTGACAAGCGCTCAACTTAATGTATTTTCCTTTTGATTAAATGGTCTCACCAGAGCCATCCAAAAGAACGATATTTGGTCAACATGTTGTCATAACATCTAAATCACTTTTCCAGGGCTATTTAAGGCCTCAAGCCTGAATATAATATACTGCTCTATCTTCACACGCAAGCTGTTATGGGAATGAAGTGTGCCGGCCGAAGGGTCTCCTTTCGGGGTTCTCAGATCAGATGGAAAGCTCATCAGAATGTTTGTGCAATGAGAATAAGATTGAGATCGGATGGGTCATTTCCTCATACTCAGAATGTTTTGGCCCAGACTCCAAATACAAGGATAAAACTGTTTCCTCGAATGTCTGTGAAGAGGCTTGAATCAAACAAATTGTACATGTGCTGTACTCTTTTATTAATTAACAATTTCATAATGTGGAAATAAAAATTATATTAGCAAGGGCTCTTAAAACTAGTACAAACAAGAACCTTAACTAAATGTCTTAATCTTTTAAGCAAAGCTCTGCTTCTAGTATTACACGAGGCCCCTTCTCACTTTTTCAACAAGGCCCCTTCAAGACAGCTGCTAAAGATATCAGTACCATTCTGTGAAAACAGAAGCTCTTTTGTTCTGTATGTTAAAAGGTTTGGCAGAAATTATTCTTTGCACTGTATTGAATAAATTAAGAGAAGTGAAGTTTGCTGGAGCTGTTCATACACACTAAAAATGGCTGGGTTAAAATAACCCAAATTGGGTTATTTTGGTAACCCAGCACTCTGTTAAATGTGGGCTAACCTAGCATTGGGTTATTTTAACCCAGCACTGGGTTGAGTAATTTTTTGACCTAGCACTGGGTAAAATAACCCAAAGCTAGGTAGGCTCACATTTGACCCAGCACTGGGTTCATTTAACCAAGCTCGTTGGGTTAAATTTTTTTACATTTCTGATTCAGAACTGTTATATCAGTTAGACAATAGTTTCAATAATAACAATAAGGATCATATTCAAAATGAAGATTTATTATTAACAAAGTAGTATATACACAAATAGACAATTCCATTACAATTTAAACAACAATAAAACAACAATATAACATTTTGACACAATGCAATACAATTTAGTTTTCACAACAATTATTTAAAAAAATGTAATCAAACGAAACTAAATTGCGTACAAGATACAATTTTATGGGTTGCATTTAGCTTGACAATACCCACGCAGTTGGCGGACTGAGGATGATTCCATACCTTCAAGTTCTTACACCACAGTCTACAAAAAATCCCAGGCAGGGACTCTCAGCTTCGGGATAATAAATGTCTAAAACACAAGAAGAAGATGGACAGGTGTCAACATGTGATCTAAACCAAGAGGCAGGAACATTGTTACTGTTGATCAAGATTATTGGTCTTTTAGCAGCAGTAAATGTTAAGAGCTGGTTTACACGAAAAATTCAAGTTCTAAGAGACTCGAGCAACAAGTTGTTTTCAGTCGTGTGATTTACATGGGGCGTGAATTAGTTTGGCCGGGCAAGTAATAGAATGAATTTAAGCTTAACTGCAAAGTCAAAATGGTTATAAACTCACAGACTGTAGTAATTGATGAAAGACAAGTGATTACTGTAACATATCATCACTCGAGTTGGGATCCATGTGCAGGCTTTTATTAAACGTAGTCAAAATAACAGGCGGGTAGTCAGGGCAGGCAGCAAAGATCGTAAACGGTAAACAGGCACGGTCACAACAGGCAGACTTATAGACAGGGTAAATGCTCAGAGTTGCAGCACAGAGACAAACAAGACTTCGCCTCGAGCAAAGGGAATCAGTCTGTTAAATACAGGTGATAATGTTCCTCAGCTGGATGTGTAATCATGGCGGAACTGGGGTGTAATGTTCTTCAGCTGGGTGTGTAATCACGATGCCCCTGGGGTGTCTGGGAAATGTAGTGTGGTGCAGGTGGAGGAGCAGGAGTTAGTGCAACGAGGGGGCCCTCTGCTGGTTAGAGGAGGGAGTGACGAGGTTAGCCTCTGTGACATAGCCCCCCCCCCTATGAGCGACTCCTGGCGCGATGAGGCGGACGGTGACGGGGTCTCCCACGTGGTCGAGGAGCCGGTTTGTTCGGGTGGTTGCGGTGGAAGGTCTCCGTGAGGCCTGGGTCGAGAGTGTCGTCCGCGTTACCCAAGAGTGCTCCTCTGAACCGTACCTCTCCCTGTGCCTAAGAGGCAGTCCAGGGAGGAGCTGGTGGCAGGAGCCATGCCACAAAAAGTGACCTCAGAAACAAGGCCTGTGGCATCGGCAAGAGCAGGCGAAGAGCAGGTGCCGGCGGAGCTGGGCAGCAGCGCTCGGGTGACGCCGGCAGGCGCAGAGTAGGCATCGGCAGAGCTGGGCAACAGCGCTCGGGTGGCGCCGGCAGGTGCAGGGGAAGAGCAGGTGCCGGCGGAGCTGGGCAGCGGCGCTCGGGTGGCGTCGGCAGGCGCAGAGTAGGCATCGGCAGAGCTGGGCAGCGGCGCTCGGGTGGCGTCGGCAGGCGTAGAGTAGGCATCGGCAGAGCTGGGCAACGGCGCTCGGGTGGCGCCGGCAGGCGCAGGCGAAGAGCAGACGTCGGCAGAGCTGGGCGGCGGCGCTCGGGTGGCACCGGCAGGTGCAGGCGTTGAGCAGACGTCGGCAGAGCTGGGCGGCGGCGCTCGGGTGGTGCTGGCAGGCGAAGAGCAGGCATCGTCAGAGCTAGGCGGCAGCGCTCGGCTGCCGCTGGCAGGCGAAGAGCAGGCATCGTCAGAGCTGGGCGGCGGCGCTCGGGTGGCGCCGGCAGGCGAAGAGCAGGCTTCGGCAGAGCTGGGCGGCGCAGGCAGACACGGAACCTGGGGCGGCGCAGGCAGACACGGAACCTGGGGCGGCGCAGGCAGACACGGAACCTGGGGCGGCGCAGGCAGACACGGAACCTGGGGCGGCGCAGGCAGACACGGAACCTGGGGCGGCGCAGGCAGACACGGAACCTGGGGCGGCGCAGGCAGACACGGAACCTGGGGCGGCGCAGGCAGACACGGAACCTGGGGCGGCGCAGGCAGACACGGAACCTGGGGCGGCGCAGGCAGACACGGAACCTGGGGCGGCGCAGGCAGACACGGAACCTGGGGCGGCGCCGCCAGACTCAGGCGCAGGGGCGGCGCCGCCAGACTCAGGCGCAGGGGCGGCGCCGCCAGACTCAGGCGCAGGGGCGGCGCCGCCAGACTCAGGCGCAGGGGCGGCGCCGCCAGACTCAGGCGCAGGGGCGGCGCCGCCAGACTCAGGCGCAGGGGCGGCGCCGCCAGACTCAGGCGCAGGGGCGGCGCCGCCAGACTCAGGCGCAGGGGCGGCGCCGCCAGACTCAGGCGCAGGGGCGGCGCCGCCAGACTCAGGCGCAGGGGCGGCGCCGCCAGACTCAGGCGCAGGGGCGGCGCCGCCAGACTCAGGCGCAGGGGCGGCGCCGCCAGACTCAGGCGCAGGGGCGGCGCCGCCAGACTCAGGCGCAGGGGCGGCGCCGCCAGACTCAGGCGCAGGGGCGGCGCAACAAGCAAGACGGCATAACGAGACCCCCCAATATTAAAGACAGGAGCATGGCACACTTCAGCCAAGACTCTCCCTTCAGCCTCAGGGATCAGCGTTTCCGGGGCAACACTGGCGTGGTCTCCACTTATCCTCGAAGCAGTAGACTCGGTCGTACTGACTGAAGAAGAGAGAGTTGAGGGGTTGGAAACACTCCTTTTCTTCTTCTTCCTCTTTTTCGAAGGAGGTTGTGGTTGTAGCACCGTGGAGGTGTCTAGACAGACCCTCTGAGGGCAGGAGACAGAGGGAGTCTGGACGGGGAGTTTAGCACAGGGTACATGGGGAGGGATCCCCACCTTGGAGGGATCTGAGGCAAGACTGGGCTCAAAGACTAGGGGGTTGAGTATAGGAAGCCCATACCACTCTGGGAGGGCAACCTCTCCTTGTTCTCCTCGCTGGTGGTCGGCTGGGTTCTTGTTTGGTTGCTGCACTCTGTCCTGTGATAACTCTAGCAGTTTATCACCCGCACTTTTGTCCTGATCACATGTCCTACTTAAGCTCTCCGTGAACTCCAGAAACGTGAGAAACACAGTGCCCTCTCCTCTCCATACGGTCGTGGCCCATTCTAGTGCCCTCCCGGTTAGCAGCGAAATGACAAGCGCGATCTTACTGGTGTCCGTGGTGTAGAGCGTGGGTTGTTGGCGAATGAAGAGGGAGCACTGCTGCAAAAATCCCTTGCACTTCATCGGGTCCCCGTCAAACCTCTCAGGAAAGGCGGGGCGAGGACTGATCTGTGGCGCTTCTGCGACAGCGGGAGCCGCGTGAGCGTTCGTAGACGTCATGGCTGCCGGTTGAGAAGGGACATGCAAATTCTGAAGCGCTCTGACTAATTCCTCGGTGAGGGATGTCAGGCGATTCAGCTGATGTTGGTGCGTGGCCAGTTGATTCGCCTGCGTAGACAGCGCTGAAGACAGTTGTGAGAAAGCCGCTGGATCGTTGGGTGGCGAAGTCTTCTGTAACATATCATCACTCGAGTTGGGATCCATGTGCAGGCTTTTATTAAACGTAGTCAAAATAACAGGCGGGTAGTCAGGGCAGGCAGCAAAGATCGTAAACGGTAAACAGGCACGGTCACAACAGGCAGACTTATAGACAGGGTAAATGCTCAGAGTTGCAGCACAGAGACAAACAAGACTTCGCCTCGAGCAAAGGGAATCAGTCTGTTAAATACAGGTGATAATGTTCCTCAGCTGGATGTGTAATCATGGCGGAACTGGGGTGTAATGTTCTTCAGCTGGGTGTGTAATCACGATGCCCCTGGGGTGTCTGGGAAATGTAGTGTGGTGCAGGTGGAGGAGCAGGAGTTAGTGCAACGAGGGGGCCCTCTGCTGGTTAGAGGAGGGAGTGACGAGGTTAGCCTCTGTGACAATTACAGGACCCTTGTTGATGATTAATGAATCCATTTGAACCATGTGGCAAGTTGTCTGTGTGCCTTCTGCGGCGCCTCAGGTCAGCCAGGAACGGCTCGCATATCACTGTTCCCCGGTTGCTACATCTGGGGCTCCGAATAAGTGGATCCCCTCATTTACCGTTTATCTCATCATTGTCCCTATGGACAAGAGAAAGGAGTGCGTTAGTAAAAGTGTGGATGCTTAATGTTAAACTCAAGCTGATAAAAACTTTACGGGCCTCATATTCGCGCCCTCCCAGACCTGGTTAAAAAAACGAACCAAGTGATTGGGTTAAAGATGCCAAAAAACCCAAGAAAATAACCCAAAATGCTCAACCCAGAGGCTGGGTTAAAAAAAAATTGTGTTTTTAAGAGTGTATGTACCTTTATAAAGCAATGTAATACATCACAGATGCCTATTTGTTTGCATATGTTTAGTTTTTGTTAGCATACAGATAGTCTTTTCTCAATGCTCAGATAATAAAGATAAGCAACAGGAAAAATTATCGGATGGCTGCACTTGATCTGCCTACTGTTTACTGTAGCTTGCTTAAGCTATCATTAATTCGATTATTTGACAGCTGATGAGTTGCAATTGGTTGAATTAGTTTACTCAATGTTGATAATATGATATTATTTGAATGATAATATTTGTACTTTTAGTAACATTTCAAGTAGACAAATTTACTATCTAAAATGAGCAGGAGACCAAATGAATAATTGAAATATTTTTAATCAACAGCCCTCTTCCATCTTAATTTGTCACAAATACAATTTATCTAATCCAAAAATCTTACATTCAGATGGCCAAGTTACTTTGGCAGGTGAGCTTATAGTTTTCACTATAAATGTATGAATATATGACGAGAGATTGTTTTCATACACTGAATTTATCATTTGATTTTACTCTTCTGTTGTGTGAGCTTTAACATGTCAGGGTTGTGCTCTTCTCTTTACATTTACACAGTCTCTTTATAGCCATGGCACTGACAGTCTCTATTTAGTCTTCAGTTCTGACCTATTCCAACTCAAATAAAATCTGTATAGACCTGAGTGAAATCAGACCACACACACATCCCCCAGGTAAACACAGAGAGCTGTGGGTGGCCCAATTGGGGTCTCATTTACTCATCATTCCCTGCCAGCAGCGCCCTGTTGTTTGAGCACAGGAGCAAGGAAGGTGACATTCAGAAATATGACACACAATCCTCTTACAAAAGAGTCCTTTGAGACTTTCAGACTATGTTTACAATAACTCAACCAAAAATGCCTTTTCATTGCTGTATAAGAGTATAAATAGTTATGTTCACACAAACAAATGAAGAGTGACAGCATGACAACTATATTCATCATAGTGACAGGAACTATTATTTGGGGCAAACATTTCTCTGTCAGACTACTGACATTGGGAATTTAATTAACAGTATAAACGAGAATCCTTAAATTAATGTCAGTCCTACATTAGTACAGTCTAGATTTCACACCAATAGGAAATTAGGGCCATGAACAATTAAAGAATCTACAGAACTTTTTGTCATTGCAAAAATAGTGGAATTACTTTACGTTGTTACTCAATAAGGGAAATGGTGGGGCAGTGGTGGAGTTATGTTATGTAACTGGAAGGTTGTCGGTTCGATCCCCACCAAGTCCATTTTTCTTTGTGGCCATGGGCAAGCCACTTCATCTGGTGGGGTATGTTTGGTAGGCCAAATAGCAGAATGGTAGCCACGTCCTGTCAGACTGCCCCAGGGCCATGTAGCTTATCACCACCATTGTGTGAATGTCGAGTGAATGAATAATGCTATAATTATAAAGCGTCTTTGAGTGTAAGGAAAAAGAAAAACCACAGAAAAATATCTTCCCGTCCAAATATAATTGAATGCCAAATTATAAACAAAACACCCAGGTGGCACCAAAGCAACAAACTATTTAATCCAAAACCACAACTATAAATACCATATAGCCAGTAAAACTGAGAGCTACAGTGTATGACTGTTTTACCTATGCTGGCTCAAACAAAACAAATGCCCTGACAAAATTTGTCCCTGACACCAACATTAGTGTCACGGGATTCAAGTTTTTCTAAGTGGGTCATGTTAGCTGCATCACATGAATGCTTTGAGAGATTCTGACTGCACCCCTCAATAAAACTCAATTTCAACAGTAATGAGAAATCTCTAGATAAACTCAGTTTACCCTCCACCATTGAAAAAAATTTATCAGAATACTACTTTCCTCTCCAGCTCTCCCTTCTACTCTGTGTTCTCCCTAGTAAAGATTTTCTGAAAGCGTAGTTCAACTTTTGCTGTCCCTAGATGGGAATGAGAATGGTGGATGTTGATGATCAGCAGAGCATCAATAGGATGGCTCAAGAAATTCAAATAGAGAGACAGACAGAACCAAACATGATCAATAATAATTCCAATCTGTGGGGAAAGTAATAAACTGGAAGTTACAACGATCTGGATAGTGTTGTAATAAACATATAAATTAACTTTCAAAAAATTAAAAAAAAGAAACATAAACATCTACTGTTGTTTTTAATAAATGTAACCTAAACATCCAAATTTGATGTCACTGATCGTGTCATTTGGAAATTTGTAAACACCATTTATTGATGTTTTATCTCAAATCCTAGAATTTCTCCTGGTGATGTCATGGAACAGATAACCAGGGAATCAGCAAAAAAACAGGTTTATTAGGACACGGTTAAACAAAAGAGAGAGGACAGGAAGATCAATGCAGCTTCACTTGTGCACATCTCCCCACCGAAGTTACATTCGGCCAGCCTCTATTGAGTCCATAAAGAGCCTGAAACCAGTTGGGTACAGGAAAAGATGTGTCCAACAGAAAAAAACCAGAACACAAGATGGAACCAGCAAAATACAAGAGCAGGTTAGTACCCACCAGGGACGAGCTGGAACTATCAGGGGATGGGTAAAAGCACAAAAGAGAGGAACTGAATCAAAACAGGAAAAGCTTGCTGTATAGTGATCTGTAAATAAAAAAGGGTTCAAAACACTCAAGTTACCACACTTGACAAAGTTCACAGGAGCCCTAAGACTAGGATTCTTTAGGAGAGTGTTTAGAATTGTTAAGGATAGTCCAAAGGAGATTCAGAAATTAATTGAACTGGAACTCTGAACATGAACCGGAAGGTAAAGGGTGACTAGACACATGTAATCCTGCTAAGAATTCAAGTCCTGATTAGCACTCAGATGATTGGTTGTTACGATTTTCTACGGAATTTACCTTGGAAGCCCGTTTCCTAATGACTAGGTTTCATTGAGCACAGTTGAATTTCTTAAAGTTCGTTAAAATCAATACAATTCATAATTTCTTTAGCAATAAATTAGCTGAAGATTTAAAAACATATATATCTGCGTCCAAAGACACCTGTTGCCCACTTTACTCTGCAGCAAATTAAAAATACTCGAGGCATGGTATGGTTCTGAAACTTATCTTTTGGGATATCCACTTTCAATCTCAAGTTCTCAATTGGAAACAGAAGTAAATGCCAGTCTGCAAATGCTTGTGGCTTGCTTCTTTTAAGAAATGGGTCTAGTGATGGCTCGCCCACTCTCCTAGTGTCCTCTGGGGTTCTGCCAACACTTGTTACTCTGTGTGACATTTAAAGTTTAACAGTTCCAAACATAGTGAGAATTTTTTTTTGAGAACATCTTTTCACTATTGCCCTTTTCCTACCTGGCCTGTAGGAATAAAGTTTTTAATGCAGGTTTGGGTCCGGGTTGTGATTTCTTGAACAACCAGAAAAAAATCTAATTGAAACATGATTATCATATTCAGGTTTGAAGAAAAAAATATATATGATGTTGTGTGTTTGGAGAATCTCCACCAGAGGTAGTAGGCCAGCAAACTTTCAGTCAGTGAAATTCACCAATGATTTGTTATTAAAATGATTATTGTTTTCCAAAATCTGTTCTCTCAGTATTTTTTGCTGTACATTATGTCTTTGTTCCACTTTGGTGTTTAAAGAGACATTCCTAAAATAACCCTAGTCTAATCTCTCTGTCACAGTCCATTACTTTGACTGGCAGCTGGGTCATTTTGGCTGGAGATAATGGAACTTGCTGGTTTTCTGTTTCTGTCAGCCTGGATTTTTCTATCATCTTAACTTTGCTGTTGGAATGAAAGAGGTGAGCACCTTTTCATAGAAAATTTCTAGCTCCTAATATGCTGATAAAAACCCTGAACTCACCCATTCAATATCTAAACTTAAGATCTCCCATCTGCCCCTGACAAAACTGATGAATATGGTTCCAAAAGAATCTTTCTGTTTCAACTCTGTATTGCATATAATGCAAAATCAAGAGGCTATATGCTATAAACAAAATACTGTATTAACTATACTAAAAGAACTAATGAGACAAGCAATATAAAAACTCTTTATATAGACCTATATTAATAGGTCCTACATATTACATAATGTAATATATGCTGGTATTATTGGCCAACATGTTGTTTTATGACATCAGGAAAACTATTGATCCAAAACATGTCAATCGAAGCTTGTTTTAATTGAAAAAACCTCTCTGGCAGCAATATATGCAGTCAGGGTTATTTGGCTGGGGACCACCAGTACGTCCTTTCCCAAAAAGTGCACACAACTATTTGATCAAGTGGTGCAGGGGACTATGGTAAAATGAATACAATTTAATAGTGATAACTGAAGTACTTTAGCCGTGGGTCACGTCAGTTATGAAACAGTGCTGTTAGTGTCAGCTAGTAAATTTAGGGTTCCCCAAATCTAACCCTGGAGGGCCGCAGCCCTGCATATTTTAGTTGCAGCCCTAATCTAGTATGCATACTACTCTAGCTTCAGACAATCAGAGAGGACCCTAATTAGTGCAACAGGTGTTTCATGATGGTTAAACCAAATCTAGATCTTTTTCACAAACCAATGAATGTCAACAATTAATGAATTTTAAATTGTATATGTACTGTTTCAAAAGGTCAAATAAAACAAATTTAAGAGCTGTATCATGATATCTAAAAACATACAAAACGTTGTGCAATGGGTAGCATGATCACCTTACAGCAAGGTTACTTGCTCAAGCCTCAGCTGGGTCAGTTACAACTTCTGTGTGGACTTGGCATGTTCTCCCCGTGTTTTTCGTGGGCTCCCCGTGTGCTCCAGTTTCCCCCACAAGTCCAAAGACATGCGGTACAGATGATGAGTGTGTGTGGATGTTTCCCAGAAATGGGTTGCAGCTGGATTGTGCATGTGCATTGTAAGCTGGAGGTCTTTCTGATTAGAATTCATTTATCTTATAATTTATTATATGCAGACTTACTCAAATGATCAATTCATGTAACTGTAAATGGGTGTTTAGATGCAAAATGTAATTGTCAAGAACTTTTGTCAGACCAAAATTATGTTTTAAAGGTATTAGGTACTGACTTTATTTGAATGTTGACTAATACCTTGAGTCCCGGCCCAGGTGGGACGATAGTAATCACATTAATGACGTCATCATGTTGTAGCATAAAAGAACTGGTGATTCGTTTTTTTTTAACCGGTCCTTTGAAACGAACTGTCCAAAAGATCCGGTTTGTGGAAAAGATACAAACTTTACATCACTATTGTGAAAACAAGAAATTCCCGTTTAATTGTGGCAGCATCACAGCATCTGGTCTTGTCTCAGAACCGGTCTCATGTTCTAACAGGCAGATCTGGTGTCAGATTCAAGAGACATCAGAGATGTAATTTATGGTGATTGGCAGAACTCAAACTCTTGACAGCCAGATGTCCAAGAACGTTTTATTTATTGATAAACTCGTAGAAAAAAAAAACACACATTAAAGAAAAGAATCAATAATTCAACAACTTTGACAGAAATACAATACATTTGAAAAGTTCCATTGGGAGGGGGAAAGCAATTCAATACCTTACTTTAACTAGTAAATTTGATATAAAAAGACAAAATCAAAACAATAAGAAAGGCTTTTAAAAAAATTCACATACAACACAGGAGATTCATGAACAACTTTTAGGAGCATTGTGTCAGTACACAGATTAACTTAAAGTGTAATTAATGGAATGACAGGGAATGGAGGAAAACAGGAGAAATATAAAGGGAGCGTGATCAGGAGTTAACAAACTGTGAACTTGTCAGCTGTTATGCATTATGCTATGCTTTGTGAAACCAGACAGCCATGTGCTGTTTCTGTATATGTGTTTCTTTACTCTCTCCTGCGTGCTCTCGCTTTCTCTTTTCTTTCTTTCTCTCAGCTCGATGCGGACTGATCTGTTAACAGACAACTTAAACACCAATCATCATCATAAAACATAGATGAATCATGTTACGCTGCAGCGAATCCGAAGAGGAGGGTGTGATATAAAAGACCCAACTGTCCTATTGTGAAACTTTGTGGAAAGTGTTAGAAGTTTTGGTGCAAGGATTGTCCTTTTTGAGTTTGCTATTCCACTTGTGTTTTGTGTTGATCGTTCATTGAAGTTATATCTGTGTGATTGTTGCTTTTGACTGGTTTTCATTAATTTGGTTGTGTGCGCTGACAGTTCCTCTCGTTACAGAAAGGTGGCAGAGGTCTAAGGAAGCACATTGCGTGACACACTTGGTAGCGTATTTTTTCTTTTAAACACACTAGGTAAGTGAAGTGGGTGTCTCTTAGTTCTCTGCAATTATTTCTCTAGTTAGAGCAGTTATTTATTGTTTCTTTAATTTTTTGTATGTTTTAGTTATATAAGAGTGTTTAACATTTAGTCAGCTTTATTGTTATTTTTGTTTACAGTCACCACTTCAGTTCTCTGTTTATTCCTTCTCACACTGTACAAAGCTCATGTTATTGTTGTGATTTGTGGTTATTGTTCTTGTTGTACATTTTTTGAGAAATTTGCGGTAAATAAATCACCCTCACTTTAGTCAATTTGTTGTTGGTGTTTTCCTTTGTTCCAAATTGCCATTATTTTTATTCACTCGGTTGATTTATTTTAAAACATCCATCTTTTATGTTACTTCCTTATCTCAGACCTTACCACCAGTGGTAGTAACAGAGCAAACAAGCTATCTTAAAATTAATAAACAAGGTTTTTACAAAGATGGAACCCATACTCCAAAGTGGTTTTGTTTAAAAAGTAACAGAAAGCAAGATATTACATGATCTGTGAGCAAACAAAAACAAAAAAATGTTAAGAATGCTTTGAATAATTTGGAGAACCAAACAATGCTGCTATTCAAGGGGACCTTCTCATTTGTGTCCTTTACCTTTTGTGCACCATATGGTCAGATGCTCATCTGCTGCCGAAGTTACAATGCCTGATCACTTTGGAGACTGAGGGATAGAAACGAGAGATTGTGGCTCTAATAATCACCTGATGAAAAATCGTTTTCTGTTTCTCAGAACAAAAGCAATAACAGACCTGTCTCCATGGCTACAACAGCCCTCTTTTAAAAGACGAAACATGAGACCTATGCTTCATAAACACCTCTCCTTCTCTCGGGTCTCCCTCCTTCCTCACCTCTGTCTCTGATAAAGAAGGTAGACCAGAGCAGCCGTTCTACACAATGGTCTAATGGATGTTCCCTTAAAGCCCCCATTACACTGGTAATCACAGCTTTTGTGCGGTCACATCTATCACTGCACCAGCAAATTTAGCTTCTCATTTGTCCTGCTCTCTTTTAGCCCCATATCTCAGTATTGCTGTGTGCATGTGTGCAATGTATAGGAGAGGGAAAAGAAGCTGCCCTCAATCAGAAAGGATGTTTTCATGGGGAATCCAGTTGATAGCTTTTTGACCAAAAGCATACATACATAAAATGGACCACAAACAGATGGCTACCAAGGGTCCTTGGTGTGCTAAAGAGAAGTTTTTTAAAGTTGTAGTTGTTAATCTGGTAATTGTCAAGTACATGATACATTCAGTCAACTTATAGCTTTTTTTGGCATTGTGTGCGTTTAGACATACTGATTTGCAGCAACATGTTTGTTTTTCCGTTACATTTTTAAAGATAGAAAAAATTTTTAAAGTAGCATTTTGGCAAAAAAAAAGGTCATTTTTAATTGTTGCAATAGTCGAGAAACCAAGAGAGAAAACAAGACACAAAAAGTAAATGTAATCAAAGGGATTTATTGACAGTACAATTAAACAATTTAAAAGTAAATCAAGTGACACCACACAAGCAGCAAGTGAAAATAATTTTAGAATGCTTCCTTTTATGGGCCAATTCAGATACGAAAGGATGAAAGACCCTCTGGGCCTTCTGCTTTTGAAAACCTTTTCAGACCAATCTCCTGCCAGAGAGTTGTGACATAATTTGGAATTCGAACCAGAAAGCATCAGAGAAGTTGAAATCACTTTAGCAGTGATCTGTACAATGCTAGAATATTAGTTTTGTGGAATAAGACAAGATCATTGCACTACACACTCCAGAACATTTAAAATGGCACCAGACATGCATCAGTTATATGATTAAACCTTTTTAAATATTTCAGGTGATTGAAATAGTAGTCAGCTCTTCTATATCATTTAGATTTGTCGAACGCTCAGGAAGGTTCTCTGCAGTGATGATACTTAACCTTAGCGCATCTTTAGTGATTTGTCATTCATGAAAAAGAATTCATCTAAATGGATAGTAAGAGTTCTTTTCAGGGTGTGAATAGTTTTTTTAGTGCGTATGGATTACACTGTTGATAATCAGAAGACACAGATGAGCAGGTTTGTTTACACAGATTATTGTATTTTGCTCTGTTTTTGAGTCTTAGTCTTAACAGTTTGCATCGGATTGTCCCCTATATATCAAAGGAACAGCATCTTGTGGTTCCATCCCACAAAGGCAAAAAATCTATTAGCAGAACCTTCTCTCTCAATGTCCCTGGCTGGTGGAACACACTCCCTGATCCAGTCAGTAAAGCAGCCACACCAACAGCTTCAAAAAGCAACTGAAAACTCTTCTCTTCAGGGAACACCTATTATGGGGAAAAAATAATTTTTAATTATTTTCTCTTTATATTCTTCCTGCTATGCATGATTGATCAGTTAATAAAACTTCTACCACGAGCAACCTGAGTTAGACTTTGACTGTGTAACAAATTGCCTATTGCATATTGTTTCTCACCGACTGTAAGTTGCTTTGGACAAAAGTGTCTACTAAATGCATAAATCTAAGTATGAGCATTATAAATGAATCGTGCCCATCACTATTAGAGGGACAACAGCCACACGCTCGGCTGTTTTACAATCTTTGAGGGCTTTGTCGACACCAACAAGACAAGACAAATGGTGATATTCTCATTTTTTTGTGATTTTTGCTGGTTCTGTTCAGAATTCCTTCTAATTCCTTCCAGGCATCCTTCTAGTTCTCCAGGACTCTTGCTCAAAGTGCAAATGAAGGTGTTCAGGAGTGTGTGGGCATGTGTATGTGAACCTTAAGGGTCCTCTCTAAGGAAGGAGAGCACTCATAAGCAGATGCTGGATGCAGGCTTGGAGCTCCTCAGTGAGACGAAAGCAAAACCTTCAAACAGAAATTCTACAGTAACAGAAAACTATACGCTTTTCTCATTATATTACATTAGTTTGCAAGAACAGAGTCCTGGTGTTTAAGTTTGCAAAATAATGTAGGTTTTTGGCCACAATTAACAGTGCAAACTCACTAAGTTCAAGATTAACTCAAAAATCTGTTACAGTTTTTAATGCCTTTTGACATTTTGGAGTTAATTTGCAACCCTTTATTAATGAGCGGTGACAAAAGAGAAGGTACCTAATTTAGACCTTAAAAGCTGGCAGCAGGAAAAATTCAAGCATACAAGTCCCATTGATAGGTAAACTGAAAAAAGTCAGACAAGGGCTTCATCTGCTGGAGAGTAGCAGCAACTGCTGAAAATTATAGCCTTGTCTAAAGAGAGCAATTTTAAATGTATCAATGAAAAAAAGATACACGAGTATTGAAATAAATTTCTTGGATGAAATAAATTTTGTGGTTACAAATAATTAATGGTGGGCCGTTAACGTGCAATTGCGCAATAAAATGATTGGCGTTAATCTATTTTTAAAGTTATGCACTGAGTTTTAGTGAAGTGTCGGTCACGAACGAAATGGTTCCTTTGAGCCGGTTGTTTGTATTGAAACTCTCAATACAATCTCTCTCTCTCTCTTTCTCTCTCTCTCTCTTTCTCTCTAGACTTGTTTGACGGTATAGCTAGGAATGTGAGACTAAAAATAACTTTACGAAGCATCTATCTTCTTTCAACATCAAAACATTCCTGTTCCAGTGTGGTATGGATGTTTAGTTTTCTTTACAACGTCATCATTTTTGTATTTGTTAGACTTATGAAGATTGTTTTTGGTGGTATTTTAGAGCTTAAAAATACACACTTAACATACTTACACACTTTGGGGCTGCTTTGCTTTTGGACGGATATTTGTCTTTTGGAGAAATGAATTCCAATGTTCATCAAGACATTTTGCAGGAAAGACTATCTGTGCGCCAACTGAAGCTTCAAAGAGAATGGGTGATGCAACAGGACAATGACCCAAAGCATACACGTAAATCAACAAAAGAATGGCCTCAACAAAACAAAACTCCTTCCAGAGTTGCCCAATCAGAGTCCTCCCCTCAACTCTATTGAAATGCTGTTACATGGCATAAAGAGAGAAACAATTTTGTGAAGAGGAGTGGCCAAAATTACTTCAGATCAATGTGCAAGTTCTATCTGCCACTACGCACCGTTTGGTTGAGGTTATTGCTGCTAAAGGAGGGTTAACCAGTTATTAAGTGCAAAGGTTCACATATTTTTTCAACCCTGCACTGTGAATGTTTTCATGTTATGTTTATGAAGTTAATTCTTTTCAGTTTCTCTTCATTCACCATAGACTGGTCACAAATCCATTGCAGGGTTAGATTCACTCAGTATTTATGTTTAAGTACCATACCTGATTGTCAAAGAACAGTTTAATTAAATTTAATTAAATTAAGTAATATTATGCTACTTTACACATTTTTGCATGCAGATCCTCGGTAAACAAACAAACATACGTAACTTTATTTATTAACTTTGTGTATTAGTCAAGAACCAGAACAATATTTTTACCCCAGTAACAGGATCATTGTCTGAATTCTTTCTGAGACAGCTGGGGCACTGGGTCCGAGAAAACACCCGTACGTCTGCATAATTTTGACATCATTTAGATGTGCTGTGAAGCTGGTCTATCTGAACAAGTCATTTAAACTGGCTGAAACATTTCTTAAATGATCCTAACTCCTAGCTAGTTTTTTCTCTAATGAGGTTCCTAACAAAAACTAACAAAAAGAAATAAATAGTCTTTAAGCTGCTTTATAATTACTATCTTATCAAATCTTTCATATTTACAAGGCTTAAAAAGGACATCGACACAAACTGTTCTTTCTGTGGTGAAAATTGTGAAGCTGTCTATCATCTCTTCTGGACTTGTAACTACTCTAAACACTTTTGGTGTCACATACTTTTTATTCAAAACATTTCTCAACAGTTTAAAATTTGCATTCAAAGATGTTGTTTTCTGTATTCATGAGAACCATAAAGAATAAAGTGATAAATATTTGTTCATAAATTGTATTTTCATACTGGCAAAATGTAATATTCACAAGTGTACATTCAGTAACTCCAAATCCTGCTTTATTACTTTTAAAAATGTATTTCAAATTGTCATTAGGAAAGTATCGAACACTCCAAGAACAATAGAGAGCTTAAATTTAGACTTTTATATGATTTCTTACTCTGACCTCGTTCCTCTTCTATTTGTATGTCTTTGTTCTGCTACTAATGTATTGTTTTCAATGGTCTGTGATTTAATTAAGTATTATTCTAGCTGTATTCTGTAATGAGCTCAATTGATCAATTAAAAACTCCAGCAGTTTTATGATGTGTAGAAAAGGAAACATTTTCTGAGTCATTACTCATTTATAACATGTTAAAATAAAAGATAAGTATGTAAATTGGTTTAGTATACAGTGTCAGCGGAGATTTTAAGTTTTGCCAAATTAACATGGAAAATGTGTACTGCACAGTTCTCTGCATCCACACAGGAATTCCAGGCTCTTTCAAATAATTTAAACAATCTAAGGAATCTGGCATCACAAAATTCACATGCCACTGAGCACATGTCAATTTGACTACTGCAGAAGTTATAGATATGTAGTTTGAAAATCTTAGTTACGTGTTTTCTGCATTAAAATTTACTTGATATGCTTTATCATAGTAAGAGTTTAGGTACGTGAATGTAAAAAGACACTTGTTAAATGTGAAGTGTCAATTAAACATATAAAAGTGATGGTTTCAAAACTACTTAAATGTTATAAACTAAAATAAAATGTATGAAAAATGGGCAGCACCACAGGGCTATATTATGCACTACCGCCTAATAAAAAACATAATAAAAATTAAGCCTATAATAACTGCTATTATATTAAATAATTTAAATAAATTGACATGCACAGCTAACTCTTTCAGATACATATATACAGTATTCACTGAAAAATAACGCTACTGTTATCAGATTTATTAGAGCAAAATCTCAGATTTCAGAGGCATGTTGTCAATAACCTTCATACCTATATTTATAGTTTCTTTTGTCCATGTCACATCTGGAAAGAATGCGCACAACAACAAAATCCTCACACCATGCAACCTATTTTACACAGAATACTTGTAGGCTGAACATTGCTGCAAAATACTGTAAAAGCTACAGAATTTCAAGTTTGCTGCAAAGTTACAGCAAAAATAAATAAATGGTGTGTTTAATCTGTTGAAAACAAATTTATTCTACGATGTATTAAAACACAAGAAAAAATCTTATTATGTCCATCCATCCATCCATTTTGTTGTCTGCTGTTTTAACTTTTGGGGTCGCCACAGCGGAAAGAACTGCCAACTCTTCTGGCATATGTTTTATGTGGCGGAAACATCCACACACACACTCAATCACACTCACATTCACACTATGAACAATCATTTATACCCAATTGACTTATACCACATGTATTTGGACTTGTGGGGGAAACCGGAGCACCCGGAGAAAACCAGCTGACCTTCTTGCTGTGAGACGACCGTGCTACCCACTGCGCCACTGTGACGCCCCCTTATTATACCCAATATACAATATTTAACTTAAAAACAAAAACATTTTGAATGAATCAAAAACTTTTCCAGCCTATGTTTTACACAGCGGAGGCCTTTGGAAACCTGAGCACCTTGAGGAAATCTCTGCAATCATAGATTTACAAACATCCACACAGACATGCCAACTGACCCAGCCGAGGCTTGAACCAGTGAGGTTCTTGCTGTGAGACGATCGTGCTTCCCACGTACCACCGTGACGCCAACTGTCCATCATTTTTCTTGTAAACACCACAAAGTATGCAGTGTGGGATTTTTTTTAAGCCTGAACTGTTTTGAAACTTTAGTTGGGAAGGTTATGTTGTAAAACCTGTAGACCGTATTTAGCATTATTAATTTCAGAAACAGTTGATACTTTTAAAAATAAATGTATTTATTTTTGTAGTTTTGAATTTCAGAAAATGCTTTATTTTAAACCCAGAATGTTTGGCACTTAAAAGCTGTTAATCAGTCCCAGTCGAGTCCATTGTAATTGTTCACAGCTAATTAACATACAGTAAATAATGGGTAATAACTGAACATTTATTCTTGAAAGACAATATTGTTTGTATCCAATGGATACTATGTTTTGAAAAAAAATCTAGATTTTTTTTGTTCGTACCAATTGGTTAATGATTTTAAGAGACTTGACTTATTTTATTTTGCATATTAATTATTCTCTTTAATTAGTAAAAAAAAAGATCTTTTATCCAAATAATTAATAAAACTTTTAGTAGTACTCAACTACAAAAAAAATCTCCAGTTTTGTTGTCTCAACTCTGATATGTGAAAATTGCAGGCCATCAATATCAATGAACACCATAAACCACAAAACTATTTCATCATTGCTCGCCACAGATTCTACAGAATGTATCCAGGCGTTACCATGTGGGGAATCCCCGCACATGAAACTGACTCCACAAGCTGAACAGAGAGCCATAGAGACCAAGTAATCTCACACAAATAAGGACAACATAAGGACTTGAAGGTTATAGTTTCACTCAAACTGGTTTTTGTACACAGTAAGGGACACCTCCCAGAAAGTGAGTGTTGTTTATTTTTATATTATTTGTTTTGTTCCTTTTTCCAGAATAATAAACAGATGTTGGATAAACAATAAACACACATAATACAACTGTTCAACCCTCTGGTGCATAGTGGTCACTGCAGTGGATGGATTTTTAAACTGCAGTCTTTTTCTTCTAAATGCAAAGGTTTCTATGGTTGATCTTGGATATCAGCCTTTAAAGTACTCTCTGCAACAGTAGTTTTATTCCGTTGCCACTTGCCAGTTGTTGTAACTGAAAGTAAACTTTTTCTTTTTCTTCAAATAGCCACACTTGTTAACCACTTCTGACATATCCACTCAATCCTTCTATTCCATAAGAACTCTAAATGCAAAAATTAAAATATTATCATATACACCATATAAGTAATAGTATTATTCTATTCTTTTTCAAATAAGTAGATTAAAATTAATATTATATTGTATTGTATTGGACATCGTGCATCACCAGGTATATTTCTCACACCTTTTCTTCTAACTTTTTTGGTTGTATGTCAGTGTATATTTGTTATTTATAGGGTATCCATTTTTGAGAAACAATTGTTATTTTGCCATATTTTGTAGGCCGCAAGTGCAGCAAAAAATAGGGAAACTTATAGTACAGTCCCTATAGAATTACCTCTGACTCAATAAGTAAGAGTTGAGTGACAGCTTATACATGATAACCCACTTATTTCCAAGCGAGGTTTTTTTCTTTTTGTTTCTACATGGATAATAAAACAAATCGTTCAGTTCTGGCTGGCCACAAACTGTGATATTTGTCTCCTCCATTGTTGTTGCAAATGTTTCCGCTTGATAAATAAAAAAATCATGTCACTACAAGAGCAAGTCCCTGATATGTTGCTGCACACATGAACTTTTTCTGAGTTTAACATTTCTCTACTCAAAGGATTGGACGCACCTCGTCTCTAGCACTTCATCTATTGCAGTATTCACATCCCCCGCAACTCCGTGGGGTGCCATATCGCGTCTTTACATAGACTTTACATAGAATTAGCTGCCCTTCTTAGATCATTCACAGTTGAGGTTGATTGAGATACAGAAGGTCAAGACGATGAGGTCGAGGATAATGAGGGCAAAGATGCAGAGGGAGGTCAGCATTACAAGGGAACAGTGGAAGATTCCATGATGCTGTCAGCACGAAGAAGACCAAATACATCTGCATGCCACTAGGCTCATACAACCTAGGCTTGATGAACTAATAAAATTACTAAGGGTTTTTTTTTTCAAAAGACACTTTCAAAGATGCAAAGACAGATATGTTTGTTCTTGTTACTAAAAACATATTAATTCTAGTATAACAGCATGATAATACCAGTCCTGCATCCCTAACGACTTACAGTAATGTTCGTCTTGCTGGGGGTGTTTTGAAACAATGAGTTAGCTTAGGCGAAAGCTTCGTGTTCAACTTTCCTTGTAAATTTTATTTGCTTTATCCTTCTGATTCAAACAATATGTCTATACATGTAAAAATGTGTGAAAATACGTCAAATAAAATTCCAAGAATAAAATAAATTTTTATTCGTGAATTTACCATAAAACACAATTTCATTTATATTTTAATTTCATAAGTTCAAACTGTTTTATGTTGAGTGCTCAGGTGCATGTAGTCCACTAGAGCGGACATATCTACAACTTCCTGACATTTTTAAAAATAGCTTTTTGACGTTTTGTTTTATGCAGCAAGAATAATAAAACACTTCATAATTAAATCACTTAATTAAGTTAAATGGAATTCTGAAATGCTACTACACATTTTAACAAACAACTAAAATTGCATAACATTGCTAAGTACATCTTAATTCAGATTATGTCCAGATTCCAATGTGCCCATGGTAGCACAAACATTGTGAGAACTTCTGATTGGTCCTCTATCACTCTTTCTATCCATTTTTAAGACATTTCCTACAACGTTTTCACTTACATTTTTATCCTGATGACCTCCAGCTTCTATGACCGGATGAAGGAGGGGTAGCCATTGTTTCCTTGCATGTAGCTCCCTGGTGTTAAGTCCTGCCCTCCTCAACTTCTGATATGTTAGACCACAAGTGTCTATCAGCATCATACATAAGCGCAGGTTATTTTTCAATCTGGAATTAATTCAATCAGTTCATGTTAATCAAGTCAGGGAAGCTCTGGAGTATGGGAAAAAAACTTGTTTCTTATTGGTTCAAAACAGTACGGCTCATTTCTTGTTCAAATATGGGATGATTCCATTTGTTATGGGATGGGGGAAAACCCCGCGGGTCTGACTGAGTTCTCTTGGGGTCAAAAAATTTTGCACAGACCCTTTGCTGAACACTAGATAGTGTTTCTCCGAATTGCAAGTCATTCCAGGTCACAAGGTGGCGCAGCAGCACTTGATTTTGCATGTGAGTGCTATTTAACTAGAAGAAGAACAGGATGAGTGATGAGTAAGTTGAAAGAATAAACCCAAACTATTCCGTTTCTGGCAAACAAACCATGTTTATTTGATGTGGGGGGTTTTTCTGAGAGTTCTCTCCTCACGCTGTAAAACAGAGTGCTCTTCTGATATAGAGCTAGCCACTGCACAAGACACTATTTCCTCTAAGAGATCAGAAGACAGCACTTCTGCTTTGCACTCAAAACACTCCTTCACTCTAAAATATGTTTCTTTATCATTTAATGGAACAAAAAAATACAAGAAGAGCTTTGTGTTACTGACGTTATGCTGTCAGTGAGTGGATCAGTTGCTTCACTCATAAACATGGACATGGATACACTTATTCTTATCTTTATTTTCTCTCTGTTTTCATCTCAAGAAAGGATTGTTTGACATTAAAGTCAAGTGGCAAGTCAGCCAACTTCAGCCATGTGAACAAAGGGGAAATAATAATAAAATAACAACTTGCTGGAAACCATTATAGAAGATCTCTCTTGAGACTCGGTTCACTTCTCTGTTTAAGAAGGCAAACGCTTTATTCATATACTTCTGGACCAAAATTTGTCATGAGAGAATGTTTTAAGAACATACAGTGATGCAAAATTTCGGTTAGCTAGTCTGGGTTGGTTATTTCCAGAGATTGTTTCGCAGAGCATAATTCTTTAAAATTGCAAAATATCTTGAGAAAAGACAAAAGACTCCTGTTTCAATCCAGCTCTGCATCAAAGTTCTGGTATGGATTTTGACCAATTTGACTGGCTTTTTTCATTGTTAAATGAAACCCACAGAAAATAGTAAATTCAAATTCTCCAAAAAGGATAAATACTTAAACATTTTCTGAACATCTATTTTACAGATAATAGATCTTGTCTCATCGTCCCTTCGTATAAAAACTACAAATAAGGCTCTTGGGTCAGGAGGGAAAAAAATATTTATTCAATTAAAAATAAAACAAGACATACTGTATATAGTCAGAGGTCTAGATCTTATATTCCAACTTCATTCAAAATAAAAATTAACTATGTGTGGAGAAAAGACATTTGAATATATTGTCTTAAGAATGTATTTTAAATGTAATTTAGAGGAACACAAATTTGTGTTATATAATTGGCAGTTGGTCCAAACTGTCTTCGGTTAAAGGCCACTTTACTAAAATATGAAAAACCAAACCGGTTTCATTTCTTGAGGGGGGTGTTCTCGGGCCGGATCGTTCCGGGCCCTTCCTTGGACAGTTCACCCAGAACACGACTGAGCAATTTAACTCAAACTAATCAAATAAGAAGAAATGTACATTAATTACTACATGACACAAACTGGGTAAAATAAAGATGTCCCCCAAAAACGTATATATTGTAAATGAACTCAAGTAATAAAAAAACTGTCAATGCTAGTACATAAATAGACAAACATTAATTATGTAAATATCATTTGAAACAAGACTAAAATCCTCTTCTACATCAATACGCAAAGTGCTTATACCCAATATAAGATCATTTTGATCAAAATGTTTGCACGTCCACCATGTTTAGTGCCGGTAAATTGCTCGATAGCTGGTTTTCCGTTGGAGCACAGATCATGTGGGAAGCTGAGAATGGAGTAATTCAACTTGAGTGTGCATCAAAAGTGGACCAAAGAAGCATAAAGTTCTGATTACAATATGCTTCCAAACTAACCTAAAGCATTGCTAGAGGAGAAATTACTATAAAAACATAGTCTCAGATGTAAAAAGCTGGATAAGCCACAAATAAATTTTTCTGTTGGTAGTCTGTGTAGGCATCAATAAAAGACAGATTGGCATTTATCATGAGTTTATCCCCAGCTTCCAGATAAAAAATTCCTTCAGTGAACAAACTCTTCCTCCAGTAGTTGAAGTTCACTGTTTCCATGCTGGTGAGCAGAAGCATCCTTTTAGATGGGTATCTGTCAGCTCTCACAAAGATGTCCTGCCGCAGATTGATAATTTCTGTGGGCCCATCTCCGTGCCTGTATGTGATTTGCAGAAATAATCTGTATGTTCCGTTATGGCAGACTTCAAGAGACTTCCCATCTGCACTCAGGGTTAGGTATTCTGTATTGCTCGGTGCCAAGTTCTCTGATGTGGACACCCATTGCACACATCCATATTTATCACGAGAGGTTTCTTTAACTAGAGAGACAACAAAAACATTAATTTAATTATACTAACAATTAATACGACAGTCAATAGCTGTAAGATGAGGATTCCCATTTAAACCGCTATTAGCTCAAATTAAATTCTATTTTCTAGCGATTACATACTGGCATTGTAAAGGTTCTAAAAAGACCCCATTACACTTTGTAATTTTACATTCACACAAAACCAAATCTGTAGGAACGGTAAATTGTGGTTGGAGATTGCGAACTTCATTCCGCAAGCCCCACCCACCAATGTTGATGCCTGATGTTGTGCCCAGCATAACTTGTTTATGTTTGAATCAACAAAATCTGACCAAGCAGCAACCCCCACTTTTCCTGCAGATGCATAATAGAATATGATTGAAGTTCCCAGAAGTGAGCAGTTTCTCATTAACACCCATATTAAAAATCATATTTTATTTTTACATGAAATACAAAATACTGAAATACAAACATCTTATGCCTGGTTATTACCTCATTAATTTGGACCATGAAAAGGGAGAAAGTTCAATGTTTTGCTTAATTTGCATAGTTTAAGGGCAGGGCTACTGAAGTGAGAGTCACTCATCAAGCAATGAGTTTTCATTCTCGTGAATTCTGATCCACTAAATTGCATCTTTTTGCCCATTTTTGACTTTCTGTTACTGATGCTTTGCTAAGGAGAAGATGTTTGATTTAATCAAATCAGTGAATTTATGAGCAGTAAGTCCATGTTATATTCAGTCAACCCATCTAACACATGCAAAAACAGGTTGAGCACACCAGAATAGAAAACTTGACATGTCTTGCGAAGGTAACAGGTAGAAAAGTGGGAGTGTCTTTTTGAATGCTAAGGTTTTTTCTTTGGAAATTGTCCTGTGTTAATTGTGTTAGTATAATTTAATTAATACACCATGAGGAGTTGCATAGAGTTATTACAATAGGCTGTCTAAGTGTGTGTGTGTGTGTTACATTCTGTAAAATGTATTAATCACGAGTGTTAAAGCAAAGAATAATTGCAATGGAAGCCTCCGTCTGTCATTTCTGTTCAAAACCGGTAATCATAGACCTTAAATTGTTAAAAGAAAACACTAAGGAGCAAATGGGCATTAACATCTAAGTATTAATTCATACATTAGACATTTATTGTGATGTATACTTAAGGAAACACATTTGAGATGGCAGGGTCTTTATCATATCTCTTTATTGCATATTGAAGTTTACAGTACAATACATAAGGAACTAATGGCAAATTTCGGCAGCTATGGCGCTTACTAGAATAAAAATTGTTCCTTATTGGGAGATGTACTAAGCTAAGAACCCCAATTCTCAGTCTTGAGTCTTAAATATCTTAGCAAGTTCTTACTCGTCAGACGGGTGAAGGAGGATGTTCTGGGATTAGGGACCTGATGCTGCATCTCTGCATTAATGGAAAAAAAAAAGAAAATATTGTTTTAGAACAATCCAATAACTGTGATCAGGTTTTAGAGCTGAGATATAATGCTACAACTGCTACCCCTGACACATTACACATTAACATACCGAAAACATTTAGAACTTTGAAATAGGCCTGCTGGTACAGAACACACATTTCTTCTTCCTTCACCTGTGTTTTTTTATTATTTCCTGTATTTTGTCTAGCACCAAAAAATGTATAATAGTAGTAGTTTTCTGTGAGAAAATTAGTTCTCTCATTAGTTATGCAAAACATCTCAAAAAGTAAATTCCTGATTTTTGTGATGCTTTTAAGATTGTTTTTTTTGTGCAAAAAAACTGTGAAAGAACAACAAAGCACTCATGCTTTTTTGCAACCCTCTTCCCGTTAACTAGTGTATTACCACATAAACATGAGTTCTATGTTGTAGTTAAATGTCTCTACAACTGTGAACTTTGTAAACTAAGTTTTTACTGTTTTTACCTATATGATTTATATTGCCAGGGTTTGTCATCACAACTTTCTGTCAATTATTTTTAAGAGTATGTACTTAAATTACTCATTACTCCTCTTCCAAGCAGATTTGAATTAACTGACCTCATATTCACAACTTTAGAAAACTATTTTCACAACTTTATAAAATTCCTTCAAACTATTTTAATTATTGATTTACCTGCTCTGGAATTTTGCTCTGTTTCATATTTCTGGAAAAAAGAAGAAGAAAAAACACATGTTGAGTCCATTAATTTAAAATGTTAAATACATTTTAATTATTTTTAAAAATTTATATTTTTAAATATTAACAGGTTCAGAAGCAAGGATTTTATTTAATTTCCATTTCTACTGATGGTAGATGGTATTACTTATGGTTTATTGAAGTTATGATGATTATTTCCAAACATTTGTAGTTGCAAAATGTATAAGTATTTTACTTTTATAGAATCTTCATTTTGAAAACATCATTTAAAGGTTTATTATGGATATCCATGCAACCAATAAATAAAATAACAATAAACGTATACTTTATAAACCCATAATTTAATTATTAATACATTTAATACATTTAGAAACAGCTCTAGGCATATGCTGCGACTGAGCATTTAACAAGTTTGGACAGCTTTAAAGTTGGAACAAGAATATAAATGAAAACGCTTACCTTGCACGTTTCGGAAATGGCCGCATGAGTCACGAGCGTGAAAACGCCGCAAGTGATGCAGAAAAGTGCGCTCACGGCTTGGAGGAACAGCGACTGTCTGCGTTTCGCTGGATTGGGATCCAGCAAAACGTCCGATTTGTTGTCAGAGTCTAGCATCATTTTAACTATTCTTCAATAAGAGACGGTTCATGTCTGCTCCCTATTTATATCCACTCTCAAACTGCTCCCACGTTCGTTTGCAGTTTCGCCGGCTCGAGGAAAAAGTTGCTTCCTGTAAAATACAACACGAATAGGCTCTCTGCCAAACATTCCTAACGCTTATGCAAGGTCTTGCGTTCCACCGCGAGCTGGGCGTCACTGATGGAATGATGCAACCACTAAAACAACATTTCCCATCTGATCTTCTAATCTTCTACCTACTTCGAATGTCTCGCGCTCGCTCGCGCGCGCGCGCTCGTCCTCGCTCGCTCTCGCGCTCGCTCGCTCTCTCTCTCGATCTATATAGATATAGATATATAGATATAGAGATATATATATATATATATATAATATATATATATATATATATATATATATATCAAATGTACTTAGCAGGCGTCACGGTGGCGCAGTGGGTAGCACGGTCGTCTCACAGCAAGAAGGTCGCTGGTTCTAGGCTCGGCTGGGGCAGGTGGCATTTCTGTGTGGAGTTTGCATGTTCTCCCCGTGATCGCGTGAGTTTTCTCCGGGTGCTCCGGTTTCCCCACAAGTCCAAAGACATGCGGAATAAGTGAATTGAATAAGAACGATTGCTCATAGTGTTAAAGTGTGAATGTGTGTGTGAATGTTTCCCAGCGATGCGTTGCGGCAGGGAAGGGCATCCGCTGCGTAAAACAATTGCCAGAGAGTTGGCTGTTCATTCCGCTGTGGCGACCCCGAAAGGGAATAAAGCCGACATGAAAATGAATGAAATGTACTTAGCATTTCCAATCCAAACAGAAACTAGTTGGCCCCCACAACTCCTTGATACTATATATATTGATAGATATATGATTATCAGATCATTTTGTTGACTTTAAACTTCAAATTCTCATTTTAACTCAATTTTTTTTCTAAAGGGGTAATTCTGAATTTTTTTGGTTTCTTTGCTCAATATGTTCAAAGTGTTGTTGTCTGTGACTTAGCTGACTGTATAGGAAATGTTCAGTCAATGCTGGTTGTTGAGTAAATTTTGGGGAAGATTAACTAAATGTAAAAAAAAATTAAATTTCTAACTTTTCACCTAAAGATTTGACATTGATTCAAGTAAAAGTGTATAAATGTAGATTTTATATAGTAAATGTTAAGTGGTCATTTTGGAGCCCAAGGCAAATTTTCTAACTGTTTTCAAACTAACTTTTTTTAATGAAATTATGTTATAAAAGACTTTGTCACAATTTTCATTTCTGCTGCATACAGAGAACATATAATGGGTTATAAATATTCCAGGTTTTGCATAGTTTAAGTGAAACGTTGTGGGTCATTGTGGGAATTTTACTGACTTTGAGTTTTAAATTTCATTGGAGTTTCAGGGTAAAAGGTCAAATTTATAATATGTTACGAGTAGAAATTGTGTTCCAGCAGCGTGGTCACCTAATATATTTGAAACGTCAGAATACAAGTTCACATTTGGCTCTTTTAAAGAGTAACAAAAAGAGGTCTTTGTGAATTTTCAGGTTAAATACTAACAATTTTGGGTTTAAACTTAAAGTAAAGTTTTGCATAATAAGCATTGCATAATCATTTTTAAACGCATGACATGGAGGCAAAAAATCATATGACACAAAGCACAAAAAAATACTTCAATACTTTTTTAATATCAAGTGGTACTGACAAGGCATGCATTAGGTTATTAGATGTTTAAACTAAGCTTGCAGCAATTCTGTTGAAAAAACAATTATAGTTACAAATCGGAACATAAAATGCATTCCATTTCTTACTTGTAAAACCTGTTTGATGTGTGAGCTCAAAATATTTGAATTTACTGTGAGAGTTCAGAAAGCAGGTAGTGAACACAACAGAAAGATGAAACACATGAAAGAAAATGAAATGAGAAACAAAAAAAGATGTGTTAGGAAAGCAGGTGTCAAACACAGGTGAACATAAAATCAGGTTTCCCTCTAGAGCGGGTTTTGAAATGAAGGGCTCTGTCGAAGGAATATAAACTTAAAGCACACTTGAAAGATGTATAGCAACTAAAATGCATATGAGAGACTTAAGGAGGAATGACCTCCTTTACCCTGGGTAGAGGAATTCCAGTGGCAGACATCTGCAAGGTTGCAGGTTGGTGCACATCTGAAACCCTTACCGGTATTGTAATCTGCACATCAAATCCTTCATATTTATTTAGTGGTGGCAGTATAGTAGTACGAAGAGGTATCCATCTAGGCTTTGTCATTCCATGAGGAATCCGTGTGCTTTTATGTCACTGCATTTGGACACTTAGGTCTCTTCCAGGTTCTGGCTCCTCCCCACTCCTACCTGTATTTCATTGAGTATAGCAGTTGTGCACTTGGTACACTTCATTCGGTCTAACTTTGAGTAAAACTAAGGAACTGTTGTCTGGTTTGTGTGAGCGAGCACGTGTGCGTACATGTGTATGTGTGTGTGCGTGCGTGCGTGTGTGCGTGTGTGTGTGTGTCCGCGTGTGTGCGTGCGTGCGTGTGCGTGTGTGCGTGTGCGCGCGTGTGTGTGTCCACTGTCAATGTATGCTGCATAAGATAAAAATAAGTTCAGAGTAGTGTATTATCATTATTAGTGTACATTTTTTTTAATTTGAAGAAGTAATAAATATGATGTTGAATAATGTAATGTAATTAAAAAAAAAATTCTCCTGCTCAGCGGTAATGCCACAAATTATGGAGTCAGAGGATGATCACCCTATAGTTAAATTCAAACATGATTTTACCTCAGACTATCTAAAAGGAAGGATAGCACTAATCTGACACAGATAAAGATCGCTACTGCAATTGTTCCAAGGTTTAAAAACCTAAAGTTTCTTCCCAAGGATGAAAGGAACGATGCTGTTAATGGCAGAGTGTCCTGGAAAAAAAAAAGTCTAAAGAGACCACAAAATGACAGCCACCAAAGAAGAGAAGGAAAAAGTTCATTTGGAGGATATTGATGATTTATTGCAGCTATGTTGTTTACAAGACAAAACCTGTGTTACAATTTAAACAAAAAATCCAATAAACAATCATATTTTTTATTAAAATTGTTTCTTTGTATTCAATTTACATTAATTATTTACTTTTTACAATTATAGATTTTAAAAAGTTTCAGTCTCATCATTGCAATTAATTGTTATTAATTTAGATTTTTTTTTGTATTGTTTTTTTTTATTATTTAGCCGTAACCATGAGAATCAATTCCTAACCAGCAAATTCTGGTCTCCAAATAGCATAGGTCATATTAACTATTGTCTTTTCAGTATCTGTGATATAACAATACAGAAACTAAGCTTCGCATAAAATAATGGAATGACTGACAAGCAGTGTTGGGCAATAACGCATTGCCAAAAACGCATTACTGCAATTGCATCACTATTGGCAGTAACTAATACTGTGACACAGTACTTTTTAAATACACTAACTCAGTTACTATATGCTGCATTAGTGCGTTAATTTGTGTTTTTATTCTTACTTCCTATTTCTTCACATTGCATCTTGTTGAATACAAAACAATGTGAGAACACGTTTTGGGATTGGTGGATCCCTCACCCAAAAATAAACAAGAAGAAAGTGCGTTCAGTGATTGATGTACATCATCCAGGCAGTGACGAAAAAGAAGGCGTGTATGAATGGTGGTTGTCATTTGTCTGAACACTCATTGAGGCAGCTTTAAATGAGTATGATCAGGGAGAGTCAAGGTGAGAGAAAAAGAGTTTTTCAAAGTGGAAATATGCACATTATTCTTTATAGTGGAGATTAAGAGAAAAAAACATCTTAGTAAAAGGCCATCTAACTCAATTTGTTTTAACAATGTACTAGAGTTATAATAATAATGTAGTAATAGTTAAAAAACAAATTATAATATTTAATTTAATCGTCGTTTTTGTCCACATTTAGTGCGAATAATTTTAGTTTATAATCATTTATTCTTTTTTTGTTAGTGGTATATATTTTGTGTATTATATTTGTGGGTTCAACACATGAATAAGATGTTTGGTTTGTTTTGTGTTATTTTTTTAGACATGCATTATCATTTAAAGTTTGCTATGTTTTAAGTCAGATTTAGTTTTTGTAGATAGCTTTGAGTTAGAATGCAAATACATAAACATTGTTAAACTAATCAACAGAGTATTATTTTCCATGCATCTGAAATTAAAATTAAAGGGCATTAACGGTAGAATTATTTTTTTTAAGTAACTAATGAGTTACTTCTAACAGTAACTCATAACTTTTTAACATAAGTAACTAACAAAGAAACTCTGGTACTTTCTGAGCCAAGAAGCTAGTAACTAGTTACACAAGAATGACACAACTGCGAAATTATTTATTTAATTTAGATGAAGCTCAATCACTTTGAATAAATAAACCAGCCTAAAAACAGAAGACTGATGTTTATCTCTCATTGTACAAAACACCCACGTCCTCCATGATTGGAATGCTTGAGCTCAATCTATTCAACCATACATATAAGTTTATGCTAAACATAAAAAGGATCAGGAAGATGATCTTGACCTTCTCCGCCAAACAGAGGCAGTTGGCATAGTAAGACTCTTTCCAGAGCCAGTGAAGATCAAAGTATAATTACCTAGGAACAATTTGTGATGGCCAGCTGAAGTTCTACTCAAAAACTGAGGTAATTTTAAAAAAAAGTGCTCTCAGAGACAATATTTCGAGGAATATAAAGTTACTTGGGACTATCGATGAAATTCTAAACAGAATCTATTTAGATTTTACTAAAACATGATAACCTCATTTGTTGGGTTCAATGGTTAACCTTGCAGAACAGGAATCAACTTATAAGCGTGTGAAAGCGAGTGAAAGTATGTTCATAAACTCATTGAACAGCAAGTATGATCACTTGTCACTTGTTTGTCATGTGTTTATGAAATCCTCAAACGAGAACGTTCATCGTTTATGGCGTCATCGTGGTGCATTGCTTAGCATGATTGCCTCACAGCAAGAAGGTTGCTGGTTCAATCCTCAGTTGTCAGTTGCCATTTCGGTGTGGAGTTTGTTCTCCCCGTGTTCATGTCGGTTCCCCCACAAGTCCAAAGACATGTGAATGCAGGTGAATTGAGTAAGCTAAATTGCCCGTAGTCTACGATTGTGAATGCACGTATGGATGTTTCTAAGTGATGGGGTGCAGGTGAATGGGCATCTGCTGTGTAAAACACATGCTGGAAAAGTTGGCAGTTCTTTCCTCTGTTGTGACCCCAGATAAAGGGACTAAGCCGAAAAGAAATTGGATGGATAGCTTCCGTGCTAACCTTGTTAGATACATAACCTTCAACTATCTGTCTCCATGTATCATAATAACATTAAAACAAGTTGATACAATAAAGACAAATTGTAATGCACACCACCTCCTCCAACAATCCTTTAATTTAAATCATTGGACCACTCAGGAATCAGAAAATACAGGATTTTTCACTGTCATCCCACGTCGTGTACCATGTAACATTACTAAATAAATATAGACAGAAAATAAATCATCTTTGAAGTTATGCTCAAAAGACACATTCCATATGGTACACTGTACAATTCATCACAGAGAGTTAAAGAAAAACATTGATTAAATAAGACAACAAAGACAAACAAAAATGATAATAAATAGGAACAAAACAAATAATATAAAAAAAAACTAAATCGAACACTGCTCCTGTATACAAACCATCAAGATGGTCTTGGTTCACATTTCAGAGGATCCTTGCCAAGGAAAAGTTGAGGAAAAAATCCAACATGATGTCCAACGTGGATCTTCAAACTCCCACATACCTGGGTTATTTTGTACTCACATGGCTTGTATGTCTACAGTGTCTTCAATCCATATCGGGAAACTATGCAGCAGTATCAGTCCAATCGTTTTTTACATTCCTGCGTAGAATCCAGCTCTACACAGTGAAGTTTTGAAATCCTCCACACGCTCAACAGACTCTCAATGTCCATGCACTCATACATAAACACAATAAGGCTGAAAACAGGTGCTAGGTATGACGGTTATGTAGTGTGTTCGGTTTGACACCAATCCCTTATTAAAATCAAGATGAAACCAAAGCAAGACTGACTTCCTTAGAAATGTCATCATCACTGAAACATATCAGTTTCTGTCAAACACATTGTTTTGGGTGTCTATGTGCATCATATACAAAAGCTTTACTGTCAACAGTATCTATCTGTGTTTACCTGCAGTTAAAATGAGTTTCAACTGCCTAAAAAGTGAAGCTTTGTCGTATTTTGGGTACTGAATACAGAGTTAATTGTTAAGCCCCTCCCCCTTTCCAACATTTGCCACCAACCATTGAGAACAACTTAGTATTTCTTAATGTGATGTCTACTATTACACTTCGGATTTTTACAAATGTAGTCTGTACAATAACAGTAATATAGACTTAAAGGGGCAGTATTTAGGAATTGAATCAAAGGAAATCAGAAAGTGTTCATTATGTGTCACGTTCATATAATGTTCACATTCTTTGTGTTTGTGTTTAGAGTTTGTGTGTTGACATCTTTCCTCACGCGGGTTCTCCAATCTCTAGAGACATAAATCTGGTTGCCAGATTGTGCTGAACCATGCATTCCATCAACAGTTTACAGTTATGTCTGAGAGCCACTAAACAAACGCTCTGTCCTTTTAATATTTTGGTGGCTGTCCCACGTTTGGCCAAAAATCTACAGGCTTTGGGATGGTTTCAAAAAAGGGACAGAACATCCAAGATAAACAGTTGATCTGGTTTGCCTAATAGGTAGTAGATTGTTCTACCTTATTGTAGTTGTTTTAGTTAGATTGTTTTATCTAAAACCACAATGTTAATATATTAAGTAACTTAAAACAAATATAGACATGTTTGTCTTGGATAAAATATTCTCTGTGTGGGAAATCACAAAACTTCCATAACAGACATTTTAGTCTCTTTTTCAGATATCCTTTAGTTTTAAAATTAGTGACATCATTTTGCTGTTTTTGATGCCAACATAACTAAAATTTAGAAAGTGTATATTGAGTGTGTTTCTATAAAGCAGTGACCTGACAATGTCACTATGACTCTCCTATTGATCACTAAACATTAACACTATTCGATGCTTCTGTTGCTTATTACACTTCCCACTCAAAATATTGACATTAGCATGGTGAACATAATAAGTGTATTATCAATCAGGAAGCAATGGAGCACTAAGTGTGTTGAATTAACTCTGTAAGTTAACTTTGGTTCCAAGTTGGTAGATTAGTCAAAAATTAGCATTTTGCCCTGACAGAAACACCACGTGGGCTGTTGTATGTCATGGAACATCCACATGAAAATATCCAAAAACTGACAATTTCATTAATGGTTTTTTTTTTGCACTAATGAGGACTTTTGTTGGACTTTACAATCCCTGAAGTAAAGACACAACATAACTAGTTTTTTGAACCAATATAGTGTTTTCTAATTGCATATAATGCCGGCTGGTGGATACTGGAATGGACCATCATATCTTTAACCATTACCTAGAGCATGTCCCGAAAGGTTTTCTCTAAAAACGTTATTCAGCAATATTCCTAAAGTCGGTGCTATGTTGGGTGTTAATCTTTTTTGTGTGACATTTATTTAAAACAGTGTAACTGCAGCAACTTCACGCTTTGTACATACTGGCAGCAGTAGCCAGCGCTAGCTGCCCATTGGCTGCAACCACACACGGCTCCTCCTCCAATAGTCCATTTGGGTCTGCATGTGGGATGCTGTCATGGTAGCTACTGAAGCTGATGTTGTCCTCTTTCAGCTCAATGGTCCAAAATGGTGCATTTAGTTTCCGATTGCGATATTCCCGATAGGTGTACACTCCTCCAACGAAGCCCATGAGTAGAACGACAACTACAATGATGACGGCAAGAATGATGATGTTGAACTGTGTCCAGGACACAACCGTGAGGGCCGAGGCAGTGCTGTTATGTCCTGCAGAGTCTCCTGTCCCAGACTGTAGAGTTGGGGCGCTTGAAATGGTGTTGTGAGTGGAGGGAGGGGTTGTAGAAGAAACAGAAGTTGTTGGTAGGAGTCGCACAGCTGAAAGAGATAGATGAAGTCAGTCATCAAAGAAGTTAAAATGGAGGGAGAGACTGATATGTTATAGATAAGCTTTCACAATAATAAATGGAATAAACAATGCATGTCTTGTTGCTTATTAAACAGCCTTACTGAAAAAGCAATTTTTTTTGTGCCCATTAGGGACCCACATCTGAAATTTTTAGGACAGTCTGAACAGTTCAGACTTGTACGTCATTGCTTGAGAATAGATGTTGCTTTTCTAGCTGTGCTTTTCACATCTATCATGGCTGAGCATGGAGCTGAAAGCAGTCGGTGGAAGAAAAGTGAAGTAATAGAACTAATCAATATTTATTTTTCATTTTTTTGATAAAATATTGGAGATGGTGCCATTCATTGTTCTCTAGTCTGATTTTTTAGAGAACTGATTCATGCTTTTATCTCCAGCAGGCTGGACTACTGTAGTGCTCTTCTCACCGTTCTTCCCAAAAAGACTTCTAATTCTAAGACGAAATCTAATCAAAACTAGAAATTCAGAATACATTTGTCCAGTTCTTAAGTCTCTTCACTGGCTGCAGGTATCCATCAGAATTGATTTTAAAGTTCTGCTGCTCGTATATAAGTCCAAACATAACTTAGCACCTAAATACCTAACAGACATGACTAGACACCAAACAGGGAACTGAGATCCATCCACCAATCCATTATCTTGTCGGCTCTTTCCCTTTCGGGGTCACCACAATGGAATGAACCGCCAACTATTGCCCTTCCAGCTGCAACCCATTGCTGGGAAACATCCACACACACAAACTCATTCTATGAACAATTGTTGTTTTCAATTCAATTATATCTATAAGATACGCATGTCTTTGAACTTGTGGGGTAAACCCGGGGTAAACCCACGCGGTCACAAGAAGAACATGCAAACTCCACACAGAATTGCCAACTAACCCAGCTGAGGCTCGAGGCAGCCACCTTCTTGCTGTGAGACAACCGTGCTACCCACTGCACCACCGTGACGCCCAGAACTGAAATCCCTCAGATCAAATAAGTTAGATATACCCCGGATTAATTCCAAACAGGGTATATACTACTTTAATTGCCATGCGGCCCACAGATGGAACCAGCTTCAAAGGAGATCAAGGGTGCTAACACTTTAGTCACATTTAAAACCAGGCTGAATTGTGCTTTTGTCCGAACAACTACTTTATCTCTGCACTTCACTATCTTAATCTATGTCTTATTTTTGAGTTTCAATATGCTTTTATTTGGCTTGTATAATGCTTGATTTTAATAAATGTTCTTTGAATTACCCTGTGTACGAAATGTGCTATACAATAAACTTGCCTTGCCTTGCCTAGTCAGAGTAGATAGTTTAGAAGAACATCTTCTGTTGATAGTTTAGAGGGCTATATCTTAATATTTAGTCACATATTGTTTATTGCACATACATACAACATAGCTGTTTATTGAAAAGCTTAGCGGCTCGGAGAATTGGGCAACATGGAATATTTGATGAAAGCGAAAGGGCTTTGGGGTCTAGTTATGGAGACTGAGAGTTTGCCGGATGGTGAAAGTGCACAAAGATGAGCAGAATTTGAAAAACGAAGAGAGAATGCTTTTTCTATGGTGCTAAATGTGAGTACAACTCAGTTATATTTGATAACAAGTTCCAAGCACCAAAAGAATTGTTACCAATTGGTAACCAAAATGGAGAGTTTGACACTACAGTTTGTTCAACAGGCATTGATAAACGAAGATCAAAAACGACTCTCTGCTGATAATTCGTATAGTGGTGCAAAGGGCAGTAATGCAACAACCGGTTGTGTATCATCAATGTCAACAAAATTTCATGGTGAGATGCAATCAAGTAAAACAAGAGAAGACAAATCTTGTTCATGGAGGTGCTGTAAGTGTGGACAGGAAGGTCACTTAGAGCGTATTTGCCCTGTTAACAAGAAAAAAATCTAAATTCACAAAGCAAAGAAAGTAACATGTGATGCTGAGGAAGATTCATCTGAAAGCGCTTTCATTGTAAAAAAAGAAAATCAAGGAAAAGCGATGCAACAATACGAGTGGTTAATTGACTCTGGAGCTTCAAAGCACATGACATGTCAGGAGGAAATACTTGTGGATTATCAACAATTTTCAAGACCACAGACAGTGAAACTTGGTGATGGAAGACTGTTGATGCTCTAGGTCAGGGGTGTCCAACGTCTTGACAGCCACTGTCCTGCACATTTTAGTTGCAACCCTGCTGTAGTATACTGTTTGAAAAGGAAACAGTGTTCAGTTTAAGAAATCTCGCACTTAAAGGAATGGGAACCAGGAGGACTGATAGACTTTATCAGTTGAATGTGCAAGGATGTTCACCTAACAATCATCTAGCATCAAGTGCTTTGATAACTACCAGCATATGGCATCAGAGACTGGGTCATACAACAAAAACGAAGGAACTAGAAAGTCTAGTAGCAGGATTTAATTGTCCTAAAGAGAATGAGTCTTTTTTCTTTGAAGCCTGCGTGGAGGGGAAGATGTTAAGGAAACCTCACCAACCAGTGGGAGAGACCCGTTGAAAACGCAGACTGCAGTTGGTGCATAGTGATGTCTGTGGTCCCACGCAGACTGAATCGATTGGAGGCTCAAAGTATTTTGATACCTTTATTGATGATTATTCCAGATGCTGCAACGTCTACTTCATGAAGAAGAAAAATGAAGATCTTGACAAATTTAAGGCGTTTCAGAAAACATTCTCAAATGAATGTGGGGAAAAAATACCAAGATTAAGATCAGACAACTGTGGAGAATACACATAAAAAGAATTTCAAGAGTACTTGTTAGCTGAAGGTATTCAACATGAAACAACAGTACCTCACACACCACAGCAAAATGGTGTTGCAGAAAGAAAGAACAGAACCCTGATTGAGACATAGTCAATAACTATTATGTCCCATGCTACATTGTCAACCAAGTTCTGGGCTGAAGCAGTGGATCTGCGGCATATGTACAGAACAGGCTATCCATGTCTCTTCTGGAGGACGAGACACCATATCAGAGATGGTACAACAAGCAGCCAGCTGAGTCACTTGAGAGTATTTGGTTGTGTTGCTTATGCGCATGTTGCAGAAGCAGAAAGGAGGAAACTTGACAAGAAGGCAGTAAAACTTAGGTTTGTGGGATATACAAATTAATCAAAAGGCTATCGCTTGTTTTTTAACTAAAACAGGAAATTAATACTTCTAACTCAGAAAATGAAGTAGTGATTGAAACAAATGTGCAAACGTCAATTGATGTCAGTGCACCTGTGAGAGAAGGTGGAAGAATCATAAAACCTCCCAGAAGGTATGGATATGATGAGTTTGCTGACTTAGTGACTGTTGATCATTATGCCAGTGTTTGTAGAGTTATAGAGCAAGAAACACTGAAGGAAGTAATGATGAGTTATAATGCAAAAGAATGGAAAGATGCTGTTAAATTGGAATATGAATCACTCCTAGAAAATGAAACTTGGGATTTGGTTGAACTATCAAAGGAAACATCGGAATGATGGACAAGTGGAAAGATACAAGTGTAGACTCGTAGCTAAAGGATACTCACAGAAGAATGGGGCAGATTACAATAAAACCTTCTCCCCTGTGGGAAGATTTAGTTCAATACATGTGTTGCTATCCTTTGCAGTTAAAAAAAATCTACTTGTTTATCAAATGGATGTAGTAACAGCATTTCTAAATGGACATTTAGAAGAGTAAAATTTCATGGAGCATCCAGAGGGTTTTGTTAGACCACGAGAGGAACATTTGGTGTGCAAACTGAAGAGATCAATCTATGGATTGAAGCAGTCACCTCGCTGCTGGAGCAGGACCTTCACTGAATTCATGAATAACATTGGTTTTAACCAGAACCAGTCAGATCCATGTGTCTTCAACAAGAAATCAACAAGGGCTGGAAATCTTAGCAGTTTACGCTGATGATCTTATTCTAATCACAGAGTCAATGGAGAGGATGGAAGAACTCAAACTGCAGCTAAAGGAACGCTTTAAGATGAAGGACATGGGAGAACTGTCTTACATCTTGGGTATATCTGTCATTCAATACAAGGAGAAGAGCTGTATGTTTCTAAGTCAAAAACAGTACATTGAAACTATTCTTCAAAAGTATGGTATGCAAAATGCTAAGTTAGTGACAACCCCATCAGACATCAAGGTGAAATTGAGAAAAATTGATGATGTGAGCAATTCAGTTGACTCAAGTTCTTATCAGTCAATGGTAGGTAGCTTACTGTATGCTGCTATGGCCACACGACCTAATATAGCTCAAGCAGTGAGTGTTGTGTCAAAATTCATTGCAAATTCTAATAAACACATCTCACAGCAGTGAAGAGAATTCTGAGATATTTGAAGGGTACTTTTAATCTTGTTCTGAAGAATGAGAGAACAGAATTTGAAGTTCTGGCAGGATATTCAGATGCGGACAGGGCTGGAGACCAAGATGATCGTCGTTCAACTACAGACAATGTGTTGTAAAGAGTGGAGGAGCAGCTAGCTGGCTCAGCAAGAAACAATCAATTGTCGCTCTTTCAACAGCAGAGGCTGAATATGTGGCACTTAGTCAAGCTGCTCAAGAGAGTATTTGGCTAAGAAGACTGCTGAGTGATCTTGAGACAAATGACAAACCTGTCATAATTCTGCAGGACAGTCAGGGGGCAATTGCAATAGCAAAGAACCCTGTCAATCACTCAAGAACCAAACACATTGACATACGACACCATTACATTCGAGAGTGTGTACAGAGTGAACAAGCTCAGTTGAGATACTGTCCAACTGAGGACATGCTGGCAGATATCCTGACTAAATCTTTGATGAGACAGAAGTTTGAGATGTTCCGTGGAAGGATTGGACTTTGTGTTATGTAATTCTGTCGAGTAAAACCAGTAGGGTTTTTTTTTTGTCAGTTAAAGTTTATTTAGTAATCAAAGAAGTCTAGTTTATTCTTTGAGATATATTATATTGGAAATTTAAGTGGGAGTGTTGTAGTATAGTAACTTTCCAATAGAGGTCGCTGTTAGCTTAACTGTGCTGTATATGATTTGTACTTCCTTTTCTACACAGACGGTGTTTAATAAACAAGAGAGTTCGCTAAAAATCTTTCAACAAAACATGGCCTTAAGTTAATGCACTCAAGGCTAAGATGTAACACAAAATGCTCTGAACCCAAATACAATGTCATGTCTTGCCTACTGGGAAATTACTGAGGATATTATTGAGGGCACAAAAGATGTTTGTCTTGTTGCCCATTAGATTTTGTCAAATGTATGACAGAAAAATTGACCAATAAAGATGGCACTGATTAATGAGATTGCTTGTCTTTCAGAAAGTACATCATTGAAACCAAGCTTTTTAAGAAAATAATAATAATACACTTTAGATTTTTATTTAAAAATAAAAGAGTACCTCTCATTGTGCAGTTGTGTTCGCGGGCATCGCCTGAATAACCTCGCATGCACATCTCACAGTGGGTTCCAGCAGTGTGATTAATACACCTATGACAGTGCCCAGTTTCAGGGTGGCAGATCTGTGGCATGGAGCGAGGGTCGGCGTTACCATTACAGTCACAGGGGACACAGGAGCCCGATGATTTAAACAAACCATCGCTACACACGTCACATGTTGCACCAGAGAATCCAGATTTACATTCATCACATATAGGGAGGCCAATGGAATCTGTGAATGAGATCAAAGAGATCTGATTACTAAAAATCAAAACAGTAACGGAATCTCGAATAGACTAACGATATATAAATATACATATACACTACACTAATTAGGTACACCTGTTTAACTGTTCATTAACGCACATTTCTTCTCATCAGCCAATCACATGGCATGCATTTCAGCATGTAGTCATGGTCAAGGCGATTTGCTGCAGTCCAAATCGAGCATCAGAATGGGGAAGAAAGGTGTTTTAAGAGACTTTTGACGTTATATGGTTGTTGATGGCAGACGGTCTGTTCTGAGTATTTCAGAAACTGCTGATCTATTGAGACTTTTTCTCACAACCATCTCTAGTGTTTACAGAGAATTATCCATATCTATCCAACAGGAGTTCTGTAGAAGCAAATGCCTTGTTTATGATAAAACCCTTTTGTATTGCAACTATAATAATAAATGTATTAGCAGCTTCCTCATAATATTGCGAAAACCTCAACATATTATTTGTTCAAGCTGTAACTGAAAGAGTCTGACAGGTTTTGTAAATACTTTAGAAATACTTTAACTCAGATAATAAATACAATGGGGAAAAAATATTTCTTGGGCAATCCAGTACCAACGGATCCACAAACCAGTCTCGGTCCATAACCCAGGGGAATGGATGTGCATCAGAAATATCTGTAGCAACTTAGAGATGCTATCATGTTTATATGGACCTCACTCTGTAGAATGTTTTCAATACCTTGTTGAATTCATGGCATGACGGATTAAACCATTCTAAAGGAAAAAGGGGGTCCTAGCAAGGTGTAACTGATAAAGTGGCTGGTGAGTGAATATGCAAACCAGGTAGAATATATATATATGGGAAATACAATGTAAATGGGTTTAAGTAGCTTCTTGGTAAAGGACCTTAAATTATTATTGTGTAAGAAATATAGCTAGTCTAGTTAAGGTAAGATGACACCGGGGTGGTTTCAGTACATTGTGTGGTATTGGAATTCATAGAGCAGAGACACATTTAACCACTAGATGGTGACACATCCCTACATTTATTATATAACACATAGAAAAACAGATTTGTGATTCGATGTTGCTAAAGCCGGCACACTTCTGTTTTAGATGTATTGATGTATTCGCCTTATAAATTGAAAAAGTGCTGATTTAACTGATTTCTATTTCCTAAAGTGCAAATGGGTGAGTGTATCCTGTCTAACATCCTGATTAAAAATTAAATGAAAAACAACAGAATCATATTTATTTGTTTCATGGTAAAATAAACAAATATTCATCCTACTAGCAAACCATCCTTTTTTAATTTTATGCAAATTTCCTTTACTTAATGTCTATTCCATTTACAGCATTATCACAGCATTGTCAATTACAGTACACAACAAAACTTTTACTAATTGAGAATTCTAATCTGCAAAACTATTAAAATATGTAGCACCATCAACAGTAAAAAAAAAATAATGGGAGAGACACACAAGCAAGATGTGTGAATGAGTAGCCAGGATTAACATTTTGACCTGACAGACTAATGCAACACTCATCTCCTGACCCTCAACCTCCTGCTTCATCATTCATCATCTCTAAAATCAATACTGCTCCTCGATCACACACAAACACACACATTCCAGGTCAGTAGCTCATGGGCTGCAGATGCCAAGGCTTCACTTCACAGGGAGTCAGAGAGATGGCTACTAACAGACGGAGGTGTCCAGAAGGTGGAGGAATTCGGGATGCTCTCCCATCCTGTGATCTCACCAGCTCCTGACAGACGAGTGTGACCCACGCAGAGTGGTTGAAATAATTTTGTACATACAGCTTTGAACAACACCTTAAACAGTTAACCTATAAATGTAAAAAAATACTGGAACACTTATATAAGTGTTTTGAACTTTCAGTGCCCTCTCTTTCTCTCTCACTGACCTCCCTTATCAGGCTCCACTGACCGCAAATGCAAAGTGACAACTGAAGCCGCATTTCCATTGCTGTTGCTGTGCAATTCTGTCCAATGAAAAGGAACCTCTGATGAAAACAAGATATTTGATTGGCTATTTAGATCATTATATTTGTAATTTTGTTCAACGTTTAAACTAATCCAGGTTATAAAAATGCAAACATACATCACATTTCAAAGCAGAACTGTTTAGTTCTAATGTGTTTATTAACGGTAACTACTGCTCACTGTTTGTTTTATTGTTGTAACTGGTGTTTTTTATGTTCACTGAGACACTCCTAATCTCATTGTTCATCATCATATATGTGCACAGTGATAATAAAGATATTCTATTCTATTGGCATTCTATTATATCCTAGTTGATTATATTCTAATTCTCTTCTTTTATATTCTATTAGATTCTATACTATTAGGTTTTTATTAGATTCTATTATAATTCTATTCTGTTTTTCCTATTCTATTCTATTTCTTTTCTATTCTATCCTTTTAGATTCTATTCGATTCTATTCAATTTCACTTCTATTCTGATTCAATCTGATGCTATTCTAATTCTTTTTGATTCTAGTCTAATTCTATTCCAGTTTATCCTATCCTGTTCTAATTCTATTCTATCCTATTTGATTCTTTTCTCATCCTATCCTATTCAAAATAAATTCTGGTTCGGTTTGATTCTAATTATATCCTGATTCAATCTGTTGCTATTCTAAGTCTATTCTTTTTTATTCTAATTCTAGTCTGCTTCGATGCTAGACTAAATACAGTATGATTCAATTGTAATTCTAACCTGTAATAATCACATTTTATTGTTTCATATTTGATTATATTCTCATTCTATTCTACTCTGATTCAATTTATTATAATTCTATTCTGATTCGATTCATATATTTGATACAGTGATGCACTCAGTCATTCTTGAATTATGACAAAACCTTTACTCGTACAAGCTAAAGGTACCTTAACACAAGCTGACTCCACGAAAGGTGCTCTGGCTGATTTTTCTTTAAATGTTTATAGAGTACAGTCTGTTCGTAATATTGTTAAATATGTGTTCTACCTTTAGTCACTTCTAACTATAGGAGTGGTATCTTTGTATATTACAGCTGCATGTAATCTAATAAATCATGACACTTTTATAGTAAAAAGTTAATTTTTTTCTTTGAAATTAGTTGAACAGGAAGGAATACAGGGTCTATTACAAAAGCCATTTTTCAGAAAGCTGCTCAGTACATTTTAAAGTGTCTCTGTCTTGGTCTTTTGTTTTTACAAATATTTTGCTAAATATTTTAAATATGATTGCATAGGGTGGAACATTTCCATGGGAAATATTCCAAGTTGGAAACATTCAGCAAAAAAGTTTGTGTCTTTTTCTGACATATCCAGCATTCATCTGGCACTACGTTGGCCAAACATGGCCCAAGTCTGGAAGTGGTGGTATTGGATTTAGTGTGGCAAAAAAGACATGGGCCACCCATTAGTTTATGACTAACTTGGCTGATGCTTGGGTTTCAAAACAATTCCATCTTAAAATATCTTTAGAAAACTCTGGGAGTAGCAAATAAAATTTGATTGATTTATGTATATTTTATTACATGACAGTATATATTTGTTTACTTGCTTACTATGAAAAGATTATTCTACTTGTGACTACTATGGAACCTTGCAAGCAGTCATTTTACCCAGTAGTCCCTGGCAAAAGAGATATCTGTTAAAATGTGATTATTCAGGGTCGCATAAAGGAAATAATGATACTCACCGAGATGGCAGCTGCCACTGGAGGTCTCAGAAAAGCAAGGACACGGCAAACAGGCTTTTCGGGAACTTTCTCCATCCTGCCGATAAAAGCCTGGCAGACAGTCCTCACAGTTGTGGCCTTGTGTATTATCCTGACAGTCCAAGCACACACCTGACAGGCAAGACAAGAACTATATTTAAAAATTAGACATTCTTTGGAATTCCACTGGATTGTAGTACAGCTTGGCTTGGAAAGTCTTTCACTGTCTTACCACAGGTTGCCTTGGTTTCTCCACCAATTTTCAGTATCATTTCTGATTGAGATTATTTTTAAACACATTATTTTAAAACAAATTATTTTAAAACTCAACATGTCTCTTCAATTTGTCAGTCTGGTAGTCATTTTAGATTTAGATCTTAAGTGTTTTTAACCAATGAGATGAATTTCAGCATGAACTGCAAGCTATCTGAGAAATATGATTAAAACCACAGAACACCACATCTGAAACTACTTGCATCTGGAAAGCCTTTTAGAAACTCATCCAAATGGTTACCAAAAAAGTATGGGTGTCAGCCAGGAACAGACTATAGTCTTACAATTACAAAACAAGTCAGAGGAAAAGCTGGATAAGAGAAGGAGGGGTCTGACGTCTTTCGAACTATAGTCTCACAAAGCCAGTCTTTTAGGGAAAGTTTCTTTGGCTAAGACCAACCTAAGACAAACATAAATGTCCAGTTCTTGTGGCGTAAAATTTGGACATGCAGTAAGTCACTCATTATAAGCCAATGTTTAGCTGTTCTTCATAAGTACTCATTCTCAGTACACAGGATAGAACTTTGTATCGATCGTATGGTTGTACTCTGTCATAAATGTGACGCTCACTTCTCCTGGAAATCCAGATGAATTCAAACAATCAGATCACAACTTCAGGATTCATGAAGCACTGCCATAAAATTGCATCAAACTCATAAGAAATAAAGCCAACATTTTATAGGCGTGACTTCAGAGGCTGACACTATAACATTCAGGTAACCTACAAGTCACTTGTTTACAAATGTGACAAATCACTGTGTATGTACTTTAATAACAAAACAAAACAAAAAATATATATATATCATATAATACAAATATGATATGACATCCAGAAGTTCGTCTTTTTGGTGATTGCACATCAAAAGTTGTCTGACAGTGATCAAAAAGATTATAAATTTGCTAGATATGTCACTGTCGTTGAGACAGATGAAATTTTGCAATTAAAAGTATTGCTTTTACTGGTTGAGCATAAGAGTTGTAACAGTATTTGATTACAAACTGCACACCTTAGTAATAAAAAGATTGGGTGCATATATATATTTACAATATTTGATGGGCTTAAATTCAACATGTGAATCCCATCCTGCATATGTGATGGCAATGTGTACAGATTTCAATAACACTTGAGATAGTAATGTTTTTAATACAGTAATCTTCATCATCATGGCATAATTAAAGTAAACATAATTTTAAGTCATCTAATTGCCCAGATACCCCTCATTCCCTCCTCAGGGGTTTTCCAAGTCCTTCACATATTGAGGCAATTACATGAGTCAACAAAAATATGCAATGTTCTATTTTTTGAATAGACCAAGGTTAAGAACTTGATTATCACCTAAGGGCAAGGAGTGTGACTGCATCAGCATTACACAGCAGAGTTGTGAAGTTAGGGAAAAGGCCCCCTGCAGAGAAGCGAACAAGTGAAATCAAATTTGGTGGCCTTAACAACAGATGCAACTATAGCATTAAGACAAAGCTCATAATGTCTTTGTTTCCTAAAATACTTGCACCACATTTATTATTATGCAGTACATTTATTATGTTTGACAGTTTTTATATATATATATTAACACAATATATAAAATTGTTTTATAGTAAATGGTTTTTGGACAGAGATAAATTGCACTCTGCCTGGCAAACAGCCAAACTCCTTTATTCTGTTGTAGTATTCCTCTGGCTACTGTGGTATAGTGCTGCAGGGCTGGCATGAGTCTATGAACTGTAAGCAGTCTCTTGAGATGCTGATTTGTTTTTATGACTGAGAAGGGTTGTAAATCTGACCGAGGCTACCAACTACCATCTGCACACACAACACACTGCAGAGAGAGACAGAGGCAGATGGATTATAGCCACACACACAAGCACTTCAACAAGCAGCTGACAAACACTGCAGTGATATAAGACAAACACGCCTTCACTTTGCAGATGTCAGCAGGTTTGCTTAACAAATTAAACACGGCAGAAACGGTGGTAGCATGATCTTTATGTTGAGCTTGGTTTTTGGTCTGGATTCAAACTGAGGTTAATTAAACTGAGGTTCCCTAGGATACGAAAGAAACAAAGAAGAGAGACAAAGAGATAGAGAGAGAGAGAATGAAAGTATTTTTAAAATTGATTTCAAATGATTACAAGAGTTAAGCAGTAAAACACTTAAAAGAAAAACTTGGGGGTTGTCGGGTCGCTTTACACATAAAAATTAATTTTTCAAAGTGTCCAAGTATAATCAAATTGAGGTGTAAAACTGAACCAGGAGAAGCTTTTTGCTCATTCTTTCCACGATATGAAAAAAATATTTCTTGATTTATTAAAAGGCGTCACGGTGGCGCAGTGGGTAGCACAATAGTCTCACACCAAGAAGGTTGGGTCAGTTGGCATTTCTGTGTGGAGTTTGCATGTTCTCCGGTTTCCCCCACAAGTCCAAAGACATGTGGTGCAGGTGAATTGGGTAAACTAAATTGTCTGTAGAGTAAGGGTTTGAATGAGTCTGAGTGTGGATGTTTCCAGGTGATGGGTTGCAGGTGGAAGGGCATCCATACTGTGTAAAACACATGTTAGAAAAGTTGGCGGTTCATTCTGATGATGCGATAAAGCAGGGGTATCCAACGTCAGCCCTGGAGAGCCGAAGCCCTGCACATTTTAGTTGCAACCCTGCTGTAGTATGCATACTACTCTACTTCAGCCAATCAGAGGACCATAATTAGTGCCACAGGTGTGTTTCATGATGGTTGAACCAAAAATGTGCAGGGCTCTGGCTCTCCAGGACCGACATTGGACACCCCTGCGATAAAGGAAGTAAGCCAAAAAAAAATGGATGGATAAAAAAAAACAAGTTGTGGACCCACCTGATTGCGGATGGCAGTAGGTAGAGTGGTTGTTGCATTGGCATGGTTGGCATCCTGTGCTGCTGAAGTGGAAGAATCCAGGGTGGCAGTCATCACACTTTGGCCCATATACACCCATCTTACACGTACACATACCTGAACTGCAAAAGAAAATATTATACAAGTTTAAAGAAGACTGTTGGCTTTGCAACACTTCTGACACTTTCAATCAGTTAATGTTATCTTCTATACTCAAAAAGAGTGCACAGGTTTTTGATCAGAATTAAGTATTGCTTTGAAAACATTGCTGATTTTATTTGAATGTTTTATCTTGTATTATATAAAAAAACATTGACTGTATATAACATGGAAGGAGTGTCCATGCTGTCACCCATAGATTCTGGCAGTGTCAGGAACTGCCAAGTACCTGGTTTGTAGATCTTTGTCGCCAGGGGTCAGATCACTGACAGTTGTTCCCTCAGTTTTGGTTTTACCTTGTTTTCAGTTATCACTATTTTATTTTGTTTTCCTTTGCCACCTCTAGCCGCATGGCTCAGGTCATGTGACTGACGGTGGCCATTTTGATATTTTTTGTTTGTTCAGCACATGGTCTTGTTACTTTTCTTACCTTTCCCTGCACTTCTCGTTTTTGAGCTTCCAGTTAATACACCTGTAGTTTCCCTCGTTATGCTTGATTGGTTTCCCTGTATAAGCTTCCATTTGTTTTCTTTTCTTTGTGGTTCATTACACCTTATAGGTGCGTTGATCCTGGTGTGTTGCTTCTGTTTGTTTTTGTTCTTGTGCTGTAATTTTGTCTTCCTGTTTAAACCAGTTTTTAGTTTGGGGTTTTCCCCCTCGTGGGTTCCTACCTTCCCTGGCCTTGTTATTTGTTTCTTAAACAAATCATTTTTTAAAGACGCATTTGGGGTCCGCATTCCTCTTTTGGCCTCCGCATCCTGACACAAAGTTAAAAGAGGGTCAAAGTGGGCATAGCCAATAATCAACAACGCATCCACAGAGCTGTAGTAAAGACGTCTGATTGGCTGAAGGTTTACATTTTTAAAAAATCTTTTAAATCTAAAAAATCTAAAAATAATTCACCCCCTCAGAGTGTTATTGAAGGTCAGAACTAGTGATTTGATTCAACAAACCTAAAGAAGCCAGGGGTGGAAACATGTTCTAAATTTGTTCCTCCTTTCCCTCTTGATGTGTGATAGGAAGTGTAATTGTAGTTCCACGAGCAGCCGCTTGATGTTGACTTCAAAACAGAGTAAGTTCTAATTCACGCCAAAGTAAAAACTGACCAACTGTGCAGCTGATTCCCTGACTACATTACGTTCGTTGATTCAGATAACTAACTTGATCTTCATGAACACTCTGAGGGTGAAATATTTTTTAAATGGTTTGTTTTAAATATTTAAAAATTAAATTTTCGGCCAATCAGGCGCCTTCACTACGGCCATGTCTAGCCTCTGAGGACGCATTTCGTGCACTGGCTACACCCAATTTTAGCTTCATTGACTTTGGCTTCATCAACCTATGGCTGACGTCATGAACACTCTGTTCTTGCTATATACAGTCAATGGTTGCTCTTTGTAGATAACCTGCTAAAGTGACAAACAGGGATGTTACTAATAGAGACACTGTTTTGAATCTCTAATCACCTTATTCAAGTAAAAATAAAAGAAGAGCTCTTCTTATCAAGCACATTTTGAATGACTCCTTCAGTCATTTAGCTATTTTACTAATTATGCAACAGAGACACAAAAACAAGACGAACACACACAGACCCCAGTGATATTGATTCAGGTCTGTGGTGAAGGATGAAGCTAGGTGGGGCTTTCAGGCGCTCTGTGATTGGTTCACATGTGCATGGAACCAGTGATGGATGAGAGAAGAGAGCACAACGACACCCGTGGGACAGGTTTAAAGTGCTGTCACATGTGCACCTCAGCACTGGGGACCCCAGAATAAAAACAAGACCATCAGCGATAAAAAGAGGCAATCGTACAGTGTCAGAGCAAAAGAGAAAGAGAGGAGCTGAGAGGGGTAAAACAAAGAAGAGTACCTCATTTTGAATTTCTTTTAAAATACACTTAAATGTGAAAAAATAGCCTAAAATATAATATATTTCTGTTAAATGTATATTTATAGTAGTAAAGCTTTTGCATACTACAGTTAATGATCATTATAGGTAAAATAATCATCTTAAACTAGAAAATGTATTGCCACCTAGCCGATTTCCAGGCCATCCGAAAATGAAAAACCTAACATTTGAGTTCATCACAGATACCGGAGCGTCAAAGAATCTCCCCTGCTTTTCACATCTACCCTCTCAGTCTCAGATAAAACCACCAACACTGGCCTTAAATTATACATTACTGGTCGGAGAGAAGCAGGGCAGTGAACAAAGAATGAGAACAAAGAATAATACAATTGACTAGATCTTTTTTTAAATCTAGAATAGACAGTTTTATACCTTTCATTTGACAATAAATATTCAAAAGATACTCATTATGCTATTCTCCCATCTCTACACAATCATTAATCACCTAATCCTTATCACCTTTTCACCTCACCTCCAGGGCAATAAATATTCATCAATGCAGTCTTTCCTTGTCAAGTTGCAGATAGAAAAAGGAAACCCCCATTCACGACAAACTTTCCTGCGGTTACCTGTTACAACTACTTATCGCATTTAAGACACAACTCAAAGCTATAACGTGCATTTGCTACACCTTTTCGTTATATTTCTGTATAGTAAAACTGAACTGGTAACCCTATCCATTATGTTTACGTCACTTTTATGCTTTTGAGAATTTATCCACATTTTCTGACAACCATTACATTCATAATCACATTTAACATTTATGAGTCTTGTGTAAATAAACCCTAAAACTAACTATTTCGATTTTGAGCATTTATGAGTGTTCACGAGTGTTTTCTTAATAATAATGATAATAATACTTTCAATTTATATATATTCAATTTATATGTTTTACAATGTTCAGAGCATTATTCATTCACTCCACATTAACACCCTGGTGGTGATAAGCTACCTTGGTAGCCCTCAGCTGCCCTGGGTCAATCAAACACAAGTAGCTTTCCCAGGGCACCAATGAGTGATATGAAAAAAGTACTGTGATATATTTTTTGCCCATATTGCCCAGCCCTATTTTTGAAACAAGTGAACCTTGACCATTTTCTTTTTCCTGTTGTTGTTTGAGCAGCACATAAAAAAACACTCTTGTAAAAACTCCCATCTACCCATTCACTAAAAAGGTATAACAATGGTAAAACAATTTATTGCACATTGAGTGAGGTGTTACTTCGCTTAAACAGATATATGTAAAAAAACACATCAAGGCTGCTACTCACATCCTTTTAGCAATGGCAGCATGTTAGCGTTCTCATTTGCACTTGCTGTGGAAGACTGAGTATGCATGTGTGTGTGTGGGTGGGTGGGTACAATGGGGTATATATGCATGTACACACGGGCGAATAGGCAGGTTGCCATGGTGATGGCTCAGCACCCAGTGCATTCTGGGGAATGAGAGAGAGGTGTGACATATATGACCTATCAATCATGATCTCCAGAGAAAGAGCAAGGGAGATCAAGCCAGAGAAAGATACCCATTGAATTCTTAATATAAGCGGAATTGAAAAGGGAAGCAAGGAAAAAAAAAACACCAGCATCTGGCCCTTTTTTAAAGAGCACTATAGATTCAAAAGCTGTGTCAGTGAACAAAACCACACTTTCACACAAACCAAGAGATTATCAAGGTCAGATAATGATCAGTCGCAGCCGTCTCGAGCTCATTCACATTCATTAGCACAGAGCGATAGACTGTATGTTTAGAGCCAGCTGTTGAACACAAGCATTCATTCCAGCAGGACATTTTAGTGTCTGTGTAAACATAAAACAGGGCGATGTTTGTAGCTATGTGAATAATGCTGATTATCTAAAAGCATTCATCCCCATTAGATTTCAACATTTAGTATGTTAGCAGAAAAACACACTAACAGGGACATTTTTGGAGAAAGTAAATTACACTAAAATACAAGTTGAAATAGTTGTCAATAAAAAAACATAAAAAATGATCTTCATATTTTGCTTGAGGGTGTCACGGTGGCGTTGTGGTATCAAGACTGCCTCACAGCAATGTCGCTGGTTCGAGCCTCAGCTTGTTCAGTTGCCATTTCTGTGTGGAGGTTGCATGCTCCCTGTGTTCTCGTGGGTTTCCTCTATGCTCTCTGGTTTACCCCACAAGTCCATCCAAAGACATGCAGTACAGGTAAATTGAGTAAGCTAAAGTGTTCGTAGTGTATGAATGTGTATATGGATGGTTCCCAGTGATGGGATGCAGGTGAAAGGGCACCGCTTAAAACATATGCTGTATAAGTTGGTGGTTCATTCCGCTGTGGTGACCGCAGAAAAAAGGGACTAAGTCAAAAACAAAAGGGTTGCACGGATGGATTTTTTAAGTTGAACTATTTTAAAATATGAGGTTATTAATTTAGTTATATTACTTGTGTCCTTGTTGAAAGCTTAACTCAGTTTCACTAGTTGTCTATTTTTTTAAACTTCTTCTTAACTGCCATTCTACTGCCACACCCCCTGTGCTTTTTGGCACACAGAAAATCCACCCATTTCCGATGAATACATTCATCTTTTGGTAATGCAAAACACATTTTAGACCCAGGACACCTAAACAACACACTTTTCTTTGTTTATTTCACAGAGATTACATTTTCAGGTCAGGTGAGTCTTTCCACTGAGATGAGCTGAATTAGCACTTTATCTGATTTGCTATATAAATGGTCATCTAGCCATTTTGAGCTCCCAGGAAAAAAATAGGATTACACAACATGCATGAACCAATCTCAAAATGATTAGGCACGTTTTTGGAGCAATACAAAAACATGCAAGCAACATCTGAAAAGTAGATTTAGAGAACACAACAGCTTTATCCATGGCTCACATGAACAATAAACAATATCTTATATTTCTTCAATATCGCTTAAACCATCAAAAAGCAAATTTAAAAAGCAAACACACTTGTTTGCTGTTTATTTACATAGTGGCTAGTGTTTATTTTAACAACATAAAACCCTCTAAATGGCTCCAAAATTACGACTCATATGCACTAGGCCCCACCCACCAACACTGTTGTGCTCACACCTACATCCCAAAATAGCAGTCTTTTCCATAATAGGTAGAGAAGATGAAAAATACATCAAAGCTGCATAGAAAAACCAGCACCCTACCTCAGTTATCGCGGTTAATAATATTAAAGAAGCATATATGGCATTAGATTGTAATGAATTCTACCAATATTGGGCACTCTATAAAGAAACTGACAGAAGTTTTTTCATCATATCCTTTTAGTTTTTGCCCATTAACTTTTATAACCATTTTATAATGGGAATTTCCCAAAGATCCACCAAAGCCGACTTCTTTAGTACAATTTACTAATGAACATTTAGCATGAATATTTATTATATTATTGCATATATTAGCATATAGAAGTTATGTAATAGTTATTGGAGGTGACACTTCAATGTGCTGGAGGGAGACTATACAGGTCCTTCTCAAAAAATTTGCATATTGTGATAACGTTCATTATTTTTTTAATGTACTGATAAACATTAGACTTTCATATATTTCAGATTCATTACACACAACTAAAGTAGTTCAAGCCTTTTAATGTTTTAATATTGATGATTTTGACATACAGCTCATGAAAACTCAAATTTCCTATCTAAAAAAATGTGCATATTTCATCCGACCAATAAAAGAAAAGTGTTTTTAATACCAATAAGTCAAACTTGTAAATAATTGACCTGTATATGGGCAAGGTGAAAAAAAATTTTTTTTAGCTAAACATGTCTACTGTTTTCTCCTTACCTATGTCAAAACAATCAAATTAAATCGAATAAAATGATTGAAAACAGCAAAATAAAATATGTTAGTGTCAATTATGATTGTGTGCATAAAAATAAGAGAATGGCTACCTGTCAAAGGATGGACAGGCACCAGCAGGCCCCCACATGTTACTGTATTGCTGTTTCAGTACGGATATAAGTTACATTTATTAATTTATTATCATTATCATCAGCTTTAAGTGATATTTACAAATAAAGTTTTGGTAGTAGCAGTCAATTAGTACAGGAAGGTCTCCCTATCATGTCTGAGGTCCACCCTTTATAAGGCATCAGTTCATCCAGTCTCATTGAGAGAGCAACAGCAAAAAACCCTCCACCATCCCTTTGCATCACATTGTAGGAGGGTCTTTGGGTTTCAATCATTTCCCGAATGTGAAACCCTCCTACAGATAGCTCGCCCTGTATGCGTTGATTTTCTGCGCCAATTTCTGCAAGTGTAGCCTCATGAAATGATCATTAAAAGATGTGGTGATGTGCTCTGTAGGTAATTCTTCAAATCAACAACACAAGCGCTAAATAGATCACTTGAAATAGCAAGGATTCAAGGAAATGTGTAGGTAATTTAAACAAAACTAAAATAACTAAGCAGCATGTGTTTCTGTTCTAAATTGATTTCTACAAAACACATCAATACAGCACATGATCTAAAAAACAACCCAGATAACAACCAAAGCTACAACCAGTGCACCCCATTGCTGTGAGCTTGACACTTCATTGCTTGTTTAGCTTATTCGTGTGTGCACGCGTGCGTGTGTGTGCGTGTGTGTGCCTGTGTGTCTTGAGCAAGAGCAGCCAGCAGTAGCAGAGTCTTCATTAATGTTTCACAGACCCTGGGGCAAATCAGCTGCATATTAACTAGGTCAGTGTTACACAACGAGCCCAACACTCCCACCACCCTCCACTCTCTCTGTTACCATGGAGATGCCAGCATCTTTTCCTGCCTGCATCTTTAACAGGCACCACAAGTAGGCTGCTTTAACCTTGTGATCTGAAACAGTCGAAGTCAGAAAGTCCTAATACAGAGTAATGAGTATTTAAAAACGGTTTATGAACTAAACACATTTCTTTTTTATTATATTTTGGCCAAGTTGAAAGAGTCACTGAACTGAGAAACCAGAAATGTTGTATCAAAGATGTTGAAATTAACAACAATAAAAAAAAACTAAAAGATTCAAAACTCAAACTTTTTTTTTGGGTGGGAGTTATAAATTGATAAACCTAAAAGTTGAACACATGTATCAATAAAGCAACCATAAATTATCTAAATGCTTTGAAAATGCTTTTGTGTGGAGACCAGTGTCAAAAAAATCAAGCGCAAGTGTACCCAATCAAGCACAATTTCATGATGGATTTTGTCAGAGGTATCTGTAAGTAATTTTCCCAATTCTGTCTGTTTACAGTCAAAACCTAATCAATAAAAATATTAAGCAGAAGTAAATTCAATGTTACATTTTTGATTGTTACTATAACGACTTTTACTCTAACAACAAGCTTCATTTTTGTGAAAGGAAGAGTGTTTTTACAGTTTGCACTTGTATTTTAAACCTGTATTACATGAAGGCAATATCTGAGATCTTTTGTTTCCAGATGTCACAAGGAGCCAATCGGAGAGACTTGAGTTTTCAACTCAAATTGTTTCCTGCTGTATGATTTAAAATGACGGCTGAATACATATCCAAAAAAAAGAGTCAAAGCATGAAAGTTTTGATTAAAAAGAAGAAAAAAAATATGTATATAGTTTTAAATTGTTAAGTTTAGATTAACATAGTTTTTAATATTTTCAAACTTTTTTATTTAAGAAAAACTTTTTTCATCATAATACTTAATATAAATGGTACTATACTATAATCCATTGGTTTTTGCTTGATTTAATGAAGCTTAAAATTTGTTATTAGAAAGAAAAATACAATGTACCCATAAATTCAGGAGTATAAATGAATTGTATAAGCTAATTTTTTCTCATAATTTGCTACAGTTGGGGATGGCGAGTGGTGAAGTTGAAGGTCCTGTTGGAGTTTCGATCTCAACTAAGTTAATTCTGCTGTTGTGGCTCTGCGCAAGCTGGGTGTGTTTGGTGGTGGGCAGGAGGCTGTAGATTCCGAATGGCAGCCACGTCCTGTCAGACTGCAGTAACTTATCACCACCAGAGTGTGAATGTGGAGTAAATAAATAATATCATTATAGGATCAAATAGGATCATTTATTACTATGAAGTGGTGAAATAAATATATATATAATTTTCAGTTACAGGCTTTTAATCAAGCTGATCAAATGAAGAAAATCAAGCAAAAAAAGAAGAGGCACCAAGAGAGCTAATGTTAGCTGTTAGCTTGGATAACGTCCGCTCACTAGCTATAAATAATCTGGGTTCTTTTGAATTCTCCTCAGTCTGTGTAGAAGTTCTATGAATTTCCAAAGCGTATTGCAGTGGTAGAGACTTAAAATGTATGTGCTATTCCTCTTCAAACTCAGTCACTAAAGTTCATCAGGCATCACAATCACTTCCCTGCTTACTTCTCATTTGCAGCGATGCATTCTCGCCAGCCAATCAGGAGCCTGTTCTGACACAACAAGCATGTGATGAAATCACTCAAAATAAAATCCTTAATTATATACATTATATTGGTTCGTTTAAGTGTTGAAATGCACATTATTACTGACCGAGATAATTCTGTGTGAATACTGTATTTGTGTAATAGTGGATAAATGGCTTTGCGGAATGTTTTTTTTTACCTTATTGTTCTACAAGAATCCCCCTTTGTTACTCTGTGTCTTGTGTTTTGTGCTGTGAAGGAATGACATTATATTATTATGTAACATTGTTTACTGTAAATCGTAACCATAGCAACAGCCTCATCACCCATGGCTATGTATAGAAACCAAACCCTTTTTACAGTTAAGTGAGGATGGCAGTTAAAGAGATTGTTGTAATGCTCTGATGAAAATAATTTGTCTCAGTAATGTTTCCATTCTTCCAAGTAAAGTCATGGTTGAATGAAAGCAGTGAGAACAAATTAGATGTATTCTTTGTTTAATATTCAAGCTTACACAACATCCTCAGCATCATTAAAATATAGGTTACTTACAATTTACAAAAACGATACTTAAAATTTCATTGCATGAATACAGCTTTAAAAACAGGGCATGATTTAATTTTTCATAAACAATTGGAATCACTATTGAGGCAAAGAAAGAGAAGTTCCTCTTGTGAGGAGCTTGAAAAAACATAAAATAATCAAACAGATAATAAAAAAACTAAACTATCTTCTGCATAATTCCCATAGAAGGAAAGCTCAAACGGGAAAAACTAATCTCAGGAGCACTGCTACAATAGGTGATAGCAGTTGAAGAAGAACAAGTTGACATATATGCAAGTGAGACTAGACACAAAGTAGAAAGTAATGGCTTAAAAAGTCTAAAAAGCACATGTAAGGAAGATGAATAAAAAGCAGAGGGGAGGTAGGAGCACAAATAAGATGAAAACCAGGATTATTAAATAAACACATTGTTCACTTGGACTAAGCTAATACGAAATGCACCAACAACAAAAAAATCCCAGCTTTCTGTTTTATCTTCTAAAAGTCAATTACTTAGTAGCCTCACCCCAAATGATCACACCAATCTGCATGCTGCAGGGACTCTCGGTTAATTAGCTCAAACTCAGCATGCCTCACTGTAGAGCTTGACACAATTAAAGCACAGGATGAGTGCTCCAACAGGCAGTGATGCGCCCTCCAGCTATTCCGAAACAGGATTGAGCTAATCTGTCCCATCATCTGTTTACTCAGATAATACTTTTGGGAGCAAACAAGATTAATCTGACACAAATCTTACTCTAGGGACATCTTGGATTGTATAAAAAAAATCTCTAAAAAGGAGATTAATTTGTTGTAAAAATCTGCCTGTCTCTTTACTGGTGACTACACTGCAGGGTAAACCGATTCATAATTGAAAGCTCCAGGATGAATAAATAATGAGCTGCTAGGGGACATTAGAGTATTAAAATAAATGCAATGCAGGATAAAATCACAGATATGTATTTGTAATGAATCCATAAATCCAATCTAAAATCATAAAAAGAAGGAATAGGTGAAATTAGAATCTACGTTACATAGTCAATATATAGTAAAGACATAATTTATAAAGTATTAAGATTGTAAAACTACTACTTATGATCTGTTTGTGAAACTTACAATCTAAAACACTCGCAGTAAATAAAAATATTATTACGCTTGAAAATGTAATGTGTTATATGTTTAAAACTTAAAACAAAAGTATCTGTTTTACATTAAGTTCAAGCAAGCTGCATGCATTAAACAAATTTAAATATTATATGTTCATAACAATGTTAATTACAACAGCATAACAATGATGATTACATTTCTAATACTATCGAGAACAAAAAAATTTACATTTGAGGAGGATGCATGCCATCTCAGAATATTTAGTGCAGAACATACTGTACACAGACATGTCTATAATCTAACGAATTAAACGTAAAAATTTATTGGTTTGGGTGAAGTTAATATTCACATTTTCAACATGTTTATTACATATATCTCTGGAGACCACACAAAAGACTAGAGACTAGACAAAATGTCAAGTTAGTTGTTGTTTGTTATGACCAAGTTTATCAGGTCGCATGCTGAGGCCAGGCTTTTGCTCAAGCAACCAGCTGTTAGGGAGAGATGCAGCATGCGGGCAATTCAGTCTGCTTGACGCATTAACATTTGAATTTCAGTTTAATATCGGCTGCTTCCAATATTACAGAGAATGATAAAATATTGTTTATTGGACATTTTAAAAAACTAATTTAGGTTCAGAATGATTCAAACTGATTTCAGTTTTGTTTCTGTTCCCAATGAAAACATTCATTTTGCTCCCTGAACTGGTTCAGAGCCCTAATCGCATCACAGTATGAAACATTACATTGCTATTCATGTCACGGACTAGTCTGGTTAAAACCAGTCCCTCCCACTACATTTCATTTTCTAAACAGGGTCTGAAACTGCTCCACTGACTTTCATTTTCTCCAGCATAAGTCACAAACAGATGTTAGATATTGGGTAAGACAGATCCGATCATTACCCAATCACGTGGCAGTATCCCAATCTCTAAGAAGTTAATGATTGCCAAAGGAGCAGTTCCAGACCTTCTATACAAAACAAAAGTTTGTATTAACCAGGCTAGCCAACAACCAATAAAACAGGACCAACACTAAACAGGAAGCAACAATTCACTCTTCTTTGCTTTTCAAACAAATATTCAGTAGCATTTCACACAGCAACAAGGCCTTTCTTCAGGATCACTCATGTCCTGAAACTTTCACGTTTATTTCAAAATCTTCGATTTGTCTAGAGGGCACTCCTTTTTTCTGTACAAATCTAACTGAGAGCAATTCACGTTTTCTCACCTTCCCTCAAGTTACTTTAAATCAACTTGTTCTAATGTAATGAACATCCACAGTAATCAAAACACAACTTGGATATATCAAGAAAAGACAAACAAACATTTAACATTTTAGCATTACAATTTAGCAGAAGTCAGGTGCAGGTAACAGTCAACAACTCCAGGTGTCAATAAACACCAACAATTAAGGTTTGAGCTAAAAATTTAAGAAGGTAAGAGTGAAATTAGAATTTTAAGCAGCAACAGCTAATGAGATAATGCCTTAATTAGAGACACCTGTGAGTTAACCAGTAGCAGCTGTGGCTTATCGGATTGATTAGTGTGATTCTAAGAGGTTGGGAATTGGATTGTGGAAGATTGAATCTGGGAGTGATTGTCTGAAAAATGTATACTTTTAATTTTAAACCTTTGTTCATGCCACCTCCCAAAACATTAGACATTTTTGATGGAGACGTTTTTGTCTATCGTATGGGGGTCATCCTGTAATGAACTGACCTGCTTAACCCAAGGACGGCCAACAACAAATGGCCCATAGCCATAATTAAAAGCCATAATTTACAAAACAAGCCAAAAAATCTTTATGAATGCCTCTCACCTGTCACAGCCTGTTCCATGGGCACCAAATGAATCACAAGTGCAAGGCAGGCAGCCGATGGTGCCGTTGGTGAAGTGGTCTTCCTCACACTCCTCACACTGCTGTCCGGTGTAACCCGGCATACAGTCACACTGACCAGTCTGTCGGTCACATTCATCAGGGTCCGACACTCCTTCACCACTGCAGTTACACACCAGCTCTGCATAAGATACAAACATTGTGTGACCAACTCATTTTTAAGAGGGAAATGCTTCAATATTAATGTTAGACTTAATAACTCATGATGCTTTTCTTTTGTAAACCCACAAAAGCTCAACTTTTTAACATCACCTAACTCACATCAACCCAGGCTTCAGTTTTAGGAAGATGTTTAGATTTGATTATGGATTTAAGATTTGACATGAATAAGCCATGCACCTAATGTTTTTATCTACACCATGGCCTGTCTGAATACTAAATTCTGATTGGGGGGTGTTGATTAATCAGAATAACCGCACAGGTAGCCCAGGTCGATTTGTTCACTCTTTATATCCTTGTGTAATATTAGTAGTCATAGAAGCAAACATTAGCTGATCACTCAACATTTGTGCTAGTTCACAGATTTCCTCAAATTGGATTATTTTAGCGTCCATAATATTTAGGTTATACAGCAATTGTTTACATCAACCGTCGCTTGTGGATCCGCTGCACGTCGGGTGGTTGTTTGCCTCCGATAAATTGATCATCTTTAATCATAGATAATCCCTTACATGACAAATTATGTTGGAAATCCTCTTCTTCGCTTGTTTTCTCGTTGTGTGGCAACTAACATGATGGTGCATAACCGCCTTGTTGGAAATCTTCTTTTTCTTCATGTTTGTGTTGTTATGTTTGGGTTCCCCCCAAAAGTCCAAAAACACTTGGTACAAGTGAACTGGGTAAATAATGGTCCATAGTTTATGTGTGTGTGTCGGTGGAAAGGCATCTGCAGCATAAAACATATGCTAGATGAGTTAGCAGTTCATTCTGCTGTGGTGACCCCTGAAAATTAAAGGGACTACGCCGACAAGAAGATGGATGGATTTACTATCATTATAATTGGTATGTAGTTGGTAAACCTTTTGTTTGTTTGACAAACGAACAATACAATTGATTGAATAGATAAGCAATCTGGATTTTTTTGAATGTTCTGATTTGACATGTAACATTTTGATGAAGTGTATTGAAATGTATAGCACTAATAACAAAGTTCATGTAAGCAGAAACAGGGAAGATCATGTTTCAATAGCATTAGACATGAAAAAAGCTAACCAAGAATACCAGCAACATGCAAGACTCACTGGTAAACACTGATTTCACACAGGTACAACTGTAATGCTGTATGTATACTTTAATCTTCCAAGACACTGCCACTGAACTCAGAAATTAAATGGAAAGGCCTAAAATTGTCTAATAAAGACAATATGATAAAAAAATCTAGGTTTTATTAACATGTTCTTGCACTCTTACTTCCATAAATGTAATACATATCTTCAATCAAAATACTATGTTACAACATTTACGGTAATTCAAAACCTTATGTAATTACAATATATAGACAATACAAAGTTTTTTGTAAGGATAACAAATACAGACAAATTGTTTAGAAAATTATGAACAGTAAACGGTTTGATATAAATGAACAGTGTGTGGGTTGATATAAATCCATGAACATGAACTTGTGATAAAAAAGCTTGCAAGAATGTAATCTTGTTAAATAAGGAATATGTAGGGTTGTTTTATGTGCCAACTTAAGTCTCTCCTATAAAAAAACTGCTCACTTTTTTATATATTTAAATTAAAATATAACACAATTTTCTCATAACTTAAATGAACAAAGAAAAATCTATTCAAATAAAAAACAGCATCAACTAGTTCAATAACCAAAATACTAAATAACAAACTCTTACCTTTATATTGTAGTAACTGCATGGTTACATTTTACGCTAATGGTTTAAAAACAGCTCTAACGAAACCTATACATCATTTAAATATATTTAAACAACTCCATCTTGTTAATATCCACCATTCATAAATGACCCCTTCCAGCCTGATTCTCAGAGCGCTCATTAAGCTGAGATTAAAGTGAGAGTCTGCAGATATTACTATAGAAAGAGGGTGAAGCAAAACAAGAATAGTATACTGTAAACCCATTCATGTTGAATTTTAACATGATAACAAATTACACATGCTGGGAAAAACTGATGCTTCAGTGTCAAATCTATACAATTACGATTCAGCCTGTAATTAGCCAACTACAATTTGATCGATAACATGAGTGTGCTTTTTGTTAGCTAACCTAGCTGCTTTGTTCTAAAATGCTTTTTTCACTGGTGTTCTCTGTAATTCTTTGAACTTTCATTAATTGAAATTAATGAAAGAGCTTCCTTCCCAATAAACAAGGGAAGCTAACTGCTAGGCTAACCACTAAAGGAGAAAGTGACACCTTGACCACCTTATTTAATTGCTAATAATAATGTTTTTGATCTGAAGATCTTTGTGAGCCTTTTTTTTTGTAGAAATGTAAATTGAAAGGAGCACATCTGAAGCCTCTTTTATGTAGAACATGTTTTTATTCATCAGCCTTTGTTCATCCACAGAAGCAACCTCTTATCCGACAGAGGAGAGGGCTTATTCCCTTTGGTGGGTCATTTAGCTCAGAGGACACAAATCAATGCCAGATTCGGGTTAAGGAAGAGCTAATCCAAACATTAGATGCTTGATTTCATTTTCATCATACCTCGCATGCTGTTCATATACAACAAAAAAAGGAATCTCTTGAAAAGGTACAAAGGGAAACAAATGTATATATAATTAATCTGAGTCAATACTGTGTAGAATAGTTATTTTGTTATGATAATCATGTGAGTGTAACCAAATCACTGAGTAAACTTGTGAATTAACCTCAACAATAAAGGGGGAAATCAATTTTACAAATCAATAAACATGAACTGAAATGATGTTCAAAAAGAAGGGAATACATTGTTTAGATGTTTTATTGACATTGTACTTTATGACAAAAACTTTCTTTTAAAGATAATGCATGTCCCAATTTAGTAGGAAACTATGAAGAATTAATATTTTATTTAATAAAGTTACTAAAAGGGAAATAAAAGAATGTTTTATTTGACTTGAAGAAAAAGGGACTTCCAAGAAGACACAAAGACTCCAACAAAACCACACTATAAAACGCAGTCCTCAATAAGGGATCGAAGAGAGAATCTAGCAAGGAGGATATGTCAAGTGATGTTTTTACAGGGCTGGAGGTGATTTTGTGCACAGGTGATCAGAATGATAGTTATTACAGATAACAGATAAATTGTGCTTCGTGTTGAGGAGTGAGCATGTCCTGAAGACCAGACTTTTCCTTTCAGAGGCCGAAGATTCAAGTCCTTGAGGGTGCTCTGAGGTCGTATTTCGGGACAGACTTGCATCTTGCCGGAAGTAGGATAAGCTTCTCAAGTCTTTACTCTACAACTGCGATTCAACTTGAATAAAGATTGAATAATTTTAATAAAACACCTGCTTTAAATTCCCAATGTTTTTTTTAATGCTGTAGAAGATAATTTAGCTACACAGAGAATTAAGACCTGTAACTCTTAAAGTCATTGAGATAAATGCTCCTCAACATTTGTGTTTTAGTAAATAATTTTTTTTGGAATGTATAGTCACATATCACCAACGTTAATCTATAATTAGTAAAATAATATAATGCTAGGTAATTTCTCTGATAAATGTTTTATCATCATATCTCCCCTCTGCATGACCTCCGTGTAAGCAATCACGTGCTTGGCCATTCGCAAAGAGTTCTGGGTTGTAGATGGCATGAAGCCCACACCAATGCATAGGGGCCACTGATGAGGACATTTCAGAACAAATATGTGACAGTTGGGACACGCTACATACTTGAGAGCACGTGCAAATCAAGTCCACAAGTCCGCAAATTGGGACAGGGCCAATGTCAATGTTGTCAATTGAAATCCCCAAAACAAACACATCTCTATGACCAATGACACTTTGTGTTGTTACACTTGATTTTTTCAGGGTCTGTTGATTGGCTATAAGGTTGTTAAGTCTCAAGGTCTCTACACACCTATCCAAACTGAGATTTGTACAAACATTCAGATGCCTTATTTGCTGGGAGCTTTTCTCAAGCTTCAAACCTCTTCTGTTTAATCTTGATGTAGTGACGCTCCTTGCCCTTGGGTGGCACTCAGGGGTATTAATGCGTCTTTTGTCAAAAGAACGAATCACTCATGAGAACTACTTTTGAAGAGTGAATAGTTTTCTTTAGTGCAATCAGATTCCACTGGTAATAATCAGAAGACACAGGTGAGCGAGTTAATTTACCCAAATTCTTTCATTTTTCTCTATTTTTGGGTCTGTAGAATACAGTGTGAATAAAAGGTAATCGATACAAATTTCTTCATGACTGCTTTTTTTTGTAAAATTACATATTTGAGTACCGCTTAGAAACTAGTATCATTTTGAAAGTATCAAATTGGTACCAGTATCGAGGGAAACCCATTCAATATCCAACCTTAGTAACAAGAAATCTGCCTCAGAACCTAGACAAAGGAGCATGTGGTAAAATCAGGCTAATTTAACAATCATACCTTATATAAAACATGACAGTGAGCATAGGTGCAAGCAGCATTTAAGTTCACAACTTGAAATAAAGTGGCTTTAAAATGTGTGAGTGAATACTAAAATCATGTCTCACCATATGTATTACAGCACATAAGCATTTCTATTAAAGACCACAATCAATACAATTTGACCAAGAAGATTAATAATCACATGTTCCAAGTCCAGTTCAATGCCCCAAACTGCAGACTCAAATCAATGAACTCCATTAAGGGCCAGACATCTCTCTCTGAATCCCTCATGTCTTCCTCTCCGAGAATCCATTTCTCCAGATTTACTGCAGCAGGTCATGCAAGGAGCACGTGCCGAAAGGGAAAACCCTCATCAATATGCATAGACAGAGACGTCTTCAGAAGCATACTCGTATGAGCGCGTATACGAGCCATGGAGTACATAAACACCTTCTGCTCCTGAGGGGGCCGTGGCGGCTGCGGATAAGAAGCTTACACTCGTCCCTGTCTGACAGATTATATTTACATTCACGTACATCAGCCACAGACAACTCACAGCAATTTTATGACAGTACTAAAAATTACAATGATCTTAAACCGAAAAATCTGAGAGGATAAGTCTTTTAGATTAAAAACATTTAAAACATTTTCAAAACATAAAACATATACTTAGTTTAAAAAAGAGCATTTGAGAGCATGCTTGTAAAAGGTAGTGAATCTGTAATTGTTTAAAAAAATAAATGCACAAGTAGTCAAGTTGCATAATGGAAATGTAAAGACCTTTTTTCATTACTGTTAAACTATTATACATCCAGGATAAAAAAGGGTGGAAAAAACACTGTTTGTGGTTTGTTTGTTGTTGTTGTTTTTATTGTCATGGAATCCGTTAATATGAACAAGTATTTAAAAAAAGAGAGATTTTTTATGGAATTGTATTAAACATATTACATAACACATAACACGATAAGTGTTAATTTCTCATGCAGAGTTATATATGCAATAAACATGTAATTGAATATATCTGTGAAAATATAGTGGTTTATAAATAACCATTTATAAATAACAATGACCTTTGAAGCAAGACATTTTTCTACTCATATTTCAACTAAATTCAGTGATTGCAATATATTTCAACTTAATTGCAATTAATACTGTAAAAATAACATCTACATTTTAATATATTATGGTTTTGTGAGTTATATTTGTATGTATATAATTTTAAACTACACTTTTTATAACTGAAGTGTTTTCTCCATTTTTTTTGCAAAAAAGAATATTATCTGAAAAAAATAAACTACACTTTTTATAACTGAAGTGTTTTCTCCACTTTTTTGCAAAAAACAATATTATCTGAAAAAAATTCAGACATATTTATGTAGCTTATGCAGCTATGTTAGGGATAAAAAGGTGAAAAGCTACACGGATAATAGCTGTTCCACAACAAAAGGAAGAACAAAGGTCTCTTCTAGTGAAAGTGTGAGTGGGCGTGTATGTGTGTGTGTTTATAGTACGCAGGTTCCTTCTTCTGTCCATTACCTCTAATGGAAAGAAGACTCTTCATCATCATAACATTCTGCCACTCAGTCTGCTACAGGGCTTTGAGAGTTCACTAGGCCAAACAACTCAAAGCTGCTGGGATATAGGTCAAATTCTCAAACCTCAAAAATCAGCCTTCTCATAAATGTTTTATCATTGAAATATCTGCAGTTGATTCTCTTTTTACAGTTTAGGTAGGAAGAAAACATATATCTGAATATCTTGCTTTAAAAATAGTGTATAGTTTGTACTTTTATCTGATAAATGCTCAGATATCCTGGGTTTACCCCTGGCTTTTTCCAAGTGCGCGTGGGATTAGGATTAGGGTTACACTAGCAGACCCCCGTGACCCCAACTCGGAATTATAAGAGGTACACAGCAAAATCTAGAGAGTTGTTCTGAGTCAATTTAACACTTTTTTTTTTGTCAGTAAGAAAAGAAAAAAATCAGTTTTATATAGCAGACACAAATATGTCTTACAAAGTAGCATGTTTCGAAGGACTTCGGATATTTTAACTCTGTTTTTGGACTACATTCTGACTGAATCTTGTTCTGATAGTGCTTGTTTTATCCTCAAGAATCTACTGTGAAGTGATGTAACAATTATTAATATCAGAATTATATCAGATTATATTTTATATCACCCCATTGCCCTGTATTTATGTGTGTTTGGGGGTGGGCAGGAGGCCGTAGGCGCAAAATGGCAGCCACGACCTGTCAGACAGTCCCCTGGGCTACAACAGTGGCGTATCACGACTAGTTTATGCATGTGGAGTGAATAATAATGAAAATTGTACAGCATCTGGAAAAGTGCTATTTAAATTGAAGTCATTATTATTATTAACAAAACTTAATAATGTTTTGTTAGTATTGTGAAGTACAGATCTATACATTATGGATTTTTTCTTCCCTATCCCACCTGCACCCTCTAGAATCTGTCCCACTAATACCATCCATCTTCTTCTCAGCTTTGTCCCTTTCAGGGTCGCCACAGCAGAATGAACCACCAACTCTTCTGGCATATGTTTTATGCAGCGGATGCCCTTTTAGCCGCAACCCACTGGGAAACATCCACACACACTCATTCACCTTCATACACTATGGACAATTGTGTTTACCCAATTCACTTGTACAGCATGCCTTTGGACTTGTGGGGCAAACGTTCATGGGGAGAACATGGAAACTCCATAAAGAAATGCCATCTGACCCAGGCGAGGCTCGAACCGATGACTTTCTTGGTGTGAGACTACTGTGCTACCCACTGTGCCACCGTGACACCCCTCCCACCAATGCCAAAATATGTATTCTTTTCTCACCATAGTTTAGTCTCACTCAAAAAAGGGTAGTAGGTGCATTTTCACCGCTTCTTCCAGATACACTGTTATAAGTTTTACTTGCCTACCATAATAATATGAATGGCTTATCAATGAAGATTGAGTTTAAATAACTGTTAACATAGACACCAAAGAGGAGATTTTCAGAAAACAGATTCAAGACACAATTCTACAATGTGATAACATAGTCATAAATATTCTCAATAATGCACAAATATAAGTTTAAACATAAGGCTGCTTCAGGTGTGTTCGTTTTTTTTGGAATTGGAAAAAAGTTATCCTTATTTAGATGAGCATTAATATTTATTATGTATTAACTGAGCTTTTGTTTTAGGGGAACTATTTTTTAAATTAAGATTAGCATTTGCAATTAATCACAACATAAATAAACACATATTTCAAATTGCAGAAACTGCAATTACATGGCCACGTGATTAAACACAGTCAGGTCAGAGTTTCTCCGTATTGAGTCAGTTCTTTAACTGTGCAATTCATAGGTTTACATGTTTATGACAGCAACATTTTTGTATTTCTTCACTTTTACTTGGTAATATTTCCCTGTGTTTCTCAATTACTTATACCAGGGAACTCAATAAGGATTCATATTTTTAACAGAAGCTAATGAAATGATTGCTACTCATTAAAATAATGTCATGATTTCTTACTTGCTACTGTTAGAAAAATATAAAACAGAAAAGCGTTGCAAAAAAATTATGGCATTGTAAACCATTATTGCAATATTAGTTAAAAATAATTGCAATTATTTTTTTTAAATGTTCAGCTCTATTAAAGATAACTCAATGTGCAGGTCCCACCAAATGATGTGAACAATAAAAAATTCCTGCGAGCCCTCACATACACGAGGGCCTTACCAACTGCAAAGACATTAGCCCATGAATGGTAAGCCCAGGAAAGTAACTGGAGAAAGTAACTAAAACTGACTTAATTCGATCACTATTGTTATTATGCTGCAAGTCCAGGGGTCTCATTTTAAATTGAGAACTTAGAATGCTGACAAAACTACAAAACTGTATATATCCGAATGACCAAATTTGCATATGTATAACAAATCTGGTTCATAATGCTGTTTTTAGGCGCATACCAATAAACTTAGCTTTAAAATGCATGGATATCTGGGAGGTGTACATAAGTAAACCTTCCTTTTTAAAGGAGCTGTACTTAAATCAAACATATTTTAGGAAAGCTTTAAGGAACCAAAGGGGTTGGTAACAAAACAAGCTTGCAACAAACATTAGCTTCTCTAATACCTATATTATCCAAAAACATCTAATAGTCACAATAGATGCTTGTTTATTCAGTCACCTCATACTGAGGAGCTGCTTTTCTTTTGTGAGGAATTCCCATCTTTATATTCTCTGCTAAGAGAAGAGGCTTTAAGGGAGCAATGGTGACACTTCATCTTTTCACCGGTACCTCAGGAGTACCATGTTAACTTTTTGCTGTGTTCCCACGATTTGCTAATCGAATCGACATGCATTCAACTCAAGTTTTATCAAGACTATGAAAAGGAATGCGTCAGCTCTGAACTTTTAAGCTAAGATGCTCTACTGATGATGGTTCAAATCTCAATTACCAATTAGTGATTTTTATTCTTGATGTTACCATTATAAAACACAAAAATATCCCTGCTTTTCGATCCCAGTACTTTAAACAGCATGCCAGCAGGAATGCAGGTGAAAACTTTTTACAGATTTTTACAGTGTAGATATCAACAAATAATTTCAAAATGTGAACAATGTATAAAATATCCATTTTTAAATTATGAGGCACTTTCTTCCACTGATTGCCAAAAGCGGCCGCTTTCCCTTTCTAGTCCGCTCTCTGTAACCCTGAATGGTTTGCTTATCTTATATGGTCTGGCTCCCCTGAATAAAGGCTGGCTCAGACACAGGCCGTGCTTTCATGGACATTGTCTACTTATCATCAGCAACACTAGCTATGGAATCCATGGTCATGGTGGACGGTCACTAAAGTTGCTTGTTTGGCTGAGTTTCAACAAATCTACTCTTTAGCATAAACTTGCCTTTGAGGCAGATTTGTATGTCTTCCTGCTGTTCTTTTAATGTGTTTATCATGTTAAAAATGTACACAAACGTTTAAGCCTAAGCAGAGTAAATCACAGGGGTCAGCGCATCTTTTGTAAGCATAACTGCCTGTTTCCTTGTCTTTTGGTGTTGGTATTATTATAAAAATAGGCCAAGTCTATTGATATTTCTATACAATTGGTGCACTCAAACGATCATGTAAATGTAAGATTGATGCAGACCACTCTCATTAGCAGAGTGACCTGGTTCTTTTAAGCACACAACGGATAATCACCCTAAAGCAGCTAGTGCTAGCAATATCACCAATGACACCATTCAAAACAAATGTTAGTTTCATGGTTCATGAGGTCCTGTTCCTGCTGTAATTCTCAGATCCTAAACCACTCATTGCTGAAACCTAAAGTCAGGGCAGGCAGATAAATCAAAGGTCAGGTCAAACAACCACCATCTCAATCAATGAAGAGTGTCTTTTGGCATATAACAATCCAATTTGATATTTATATTAAAAGTGTGGGAAGGTGGAATAGATCAAGAACACCCATGAAATGTAAGTACTAATCCTTCCAAAATCAGTCTTGATTGAAGGTGTGCTACGGGATTTTTGGGGACAAGTGTTGACATTTTAAAATGACCAAAATATAGAGACACCCACCCCCGAGTATAAAAAGTCATGTAGGACATGTAAATGTTTTTTTATTCCACAGAATTGCTGAGTTTATTTACTATAATACAGAAGACTATTTATAGCGCTGAACTGTATCTAGTCAACTACAATTATTTATTTCATTTCTGCAATTTTTACAATTATCTTTACAACTAAAATGAAAGGTGCCGTATCATGTAAACTTTCATTTTTTAGGCCTTTTTTTTTGCATGTTTTAGTATCAAAAACATGTCTCAAGCCATATCAATGTTCGTGTCTGTTTATGTGTGTAATACTATTTTCTTTTTCAGGGAGCTATGGCCATAGTACCACCCACTAACCAATTAGATGAAACAATAATGCAGCTCATCTGAATGAAGAACCTATGCACTGAATGACCCAGAAGGGAATTGTTGCAGAACCGCGTTGATAAATAGTAAAAAGAAAGTGTATTTTGGGATGTCGCAGGCAAAACTCGTTTTTTTTTTTTTTTTTGTTTAGAAAAAGATAATTGTATTCATTTGAAATGGTTGGACTTTCTATGTACCAACAAGCCAAACCCAGCAGGGGCCATGGCAGAAGCGGAAACAGGGTGTATACAATTCATTTGGTGGAACACAACCATTTGAGGTGATTCAAAGACATTGTTTAGAACAAATACTTCCTTTGAAGGTTATTAAGGGTATTTAAAAGTTATTATTTAAAAGGGACACCTTTAAGGAAGCACCCTGAGTAAATACAATATAGGGCGTAAGAAATGAAGGGTGCTTGAATGAGACCATTTCAACAAAAACCTACCTTTAAGTCAGTTAAGGATGATTTACGCCAGAAATCCTGACAATGTTTTTACTGAAAACATGTCAAAGCATTTCACCCACTTGTTTGTTTGTTACACAAGAACTTGTCATTCTGGTGGAACTGAGATGTTTACAGACACAAACACTTCTGAGAGAGGAACTTGGAATTCCAACCAATTGTCAGATGAAGAAAATGCCAGAATGTGCTGATAATTCTTAAAGTTGTATTTTCCAAATCAAATGTTCAGGCAAATATTTTACTGTATTGGACATCTCTTTCAGGATGGATGGATGGATAGATGGAAAATATCTTTTGGATAGATGGATGGATCAATCCATACAGAAAAAGATGAATGGATGGATGGATACAGAGGAAGAAGATGGATGGAGGGATGGATGGATGGATTGGTGGATGGATATGTCTGGGCAGACTAATGCAAATCAGGACAGTCCAACAGACAGACAAATCGTCGAAGCTTCTTTATATATAAATATGTATGTTATGGCATGACTGCACGAATGTTTAACGGATATGAGACTCATGGGCTGGTGATTGCATGTATCCTAACACAGATCAGGTTTAGAGAACACATTCACACACCAATTCCTCCCATTTAGTTTCCTTTTGGCTCTGATCTCATACATCTCTGAATTCAGACGCTGTATTAACTCACCTTGAGAATTATCAGAGGTTGTGCTAAAATCGTGGATCCCATCGAGGATGTCGGCGTTGTTATCAGAGATCTGTGATCCTCTCATCCCGGATTGAAACGAGCTGAGCCTCCTGCGGTCGAACGCCGCCATGTAGCCGGGGATTGACTGAGGTGGGCTGGTGGCCTCCGCTGTGGCTGCTGCTGGTGCGGCCGCATTTATCGGCTTTCTGGCGGACGTGATCGTAGGCGCGGGTGTCAATGCGACAATAGCGAGCCAGTTCCCTGGAAACTCTCCGGCAATTTCACGCGATTTTCTTAACGCTAACGGAAGCGCATCGTAGGGATGGACCACCTCGGATAAGCCTAAGCACACGAACACGATGAATGGGAACGCCGGAGATGTAAACATCATTAAGGCAAGCCACCACAAAGTAATAAGCTCAACGCTCCATCAAAACCTCTTCAAGACGGACTTCGCAAGGGACCCGTCCTACAATTTCCATCGGGTTATCTTAAACCGGGCTGGTTTGCGATCGCCTACTCCACCATGTCCAAGAAAGACCCCTTTTTCTCAATGGCTCTGAACCGACTGCAAGGTGTTTGATCCGTAATGACTTGTAGTAGTGGCTAAGCGGAATGAGGATGACTCTCAAGAACCAATCAGCACGCAGTACGGGATCACCGCTGAAGTGAGACTTGTGTTTTTCCACACCGGTTTATAGGCGCTGAGACCTCTGATTGGTTCAAGTTAGACGCAATGAAACCTATCTGGCTGGTCAATGCAGTCAGGAGATCATTATGCGTTCATTTTATACGCCATTGTTTAATCGGGCACGATTAAAAATAGTTTTAAAATATTTGTGTACTCTCAAAAAAACAATAGTGTATAATTCTGCTTTATATTTTTGCAATATAATTTTGCTTACGTTGTCAAGCAAATGTCCATAAACTACAACTGACCATTGGCAAGAACTATACATAACATTTTACATGGTAACAACAACAAAAAAATAACTATTTGTACTATGTGGTAGTTGTTATTTTCACACCAATTGATTGTTAAAAAGTTTACATTATTTTGTAATAATAATAATAATAATAACACATTTTCTAAATGAAAAATTTAACACTCCAGAGTCTAAGGCAATTGTCTTTTATATGTGTTTTTAAAACATATTTATTTATTTGTATTCATTGCTGTTTATTAATTAAAAAAAAGTGACATGCAAAAGGGGAGAGACAATATGCAATTTGTTACACAGTCAAAGTTCAACTCAGGTGCCTCATAGTAGAAATTGCATGAACTGATGAATACCCCATAGCACGAAGAAATTAGAGACAGAGGTGGAAAAAAGTTTAGTGTTATTTTTTTTTTTATGGTAGATGTTCCCTGAAGAGAACACCTTGCTGTTCTTGCTGTTTTTTAATAACAATTCTTAATTTTCTTCAACAGTTAAGGTAAAGGTAACCAGAGATGCTGTTAGAAATGTTTTGGCCCGCTGAAAGAAAGGAAAATTGATTCCCATGCTCCCTCAAACACATACACATTGACCAATGAGTTTCTTAAAAATAGGGAATAAAAATTTGTCAGGGTTTTATCTGTACTAGCACCTTATCGCACATAAAACATGCCTGATTATTGAATATTGCCTATTTATATCAGCCAGTGATTACAAGTGTTTTAAAAGTTACCCGTTAATTAACATTTTTTTAAGAAATGTAAAGGTGGTTCTGGAAAATTCAGGTTAAATGCTTAAATGTGATTCAATGAAATAAAATGTGTTTTGACTTGAAATTTTCAGTTGCACACCAAACTATTCAATCATTTATTTTTTAAGTGCTCGTTTATTTAATTGCAAAATAATCATTCATTGTTTAAGTGACAAAAGTATAAATAAATGAGTTAAACATTGTATGAAAATTTTTGTTTTGCAAATCAAGCCATTGTAATCATAAAAGGCATAAATCATGTATATGTAATATGTAATCATAAATCCATAAGTAACTGATCATTTAGATTGAATAATCCTTTATCTAAGATAAGATGAATGATCTTGTGAATTTTGATTCAACTTCATTTGCAACATACTATAAAATTAGCCTAAATATGGTTTACATGATTAAGTAAACTTTAAACATTCTGTTTACAAAATCTTATCCTCCTAAACCATAGTGTAAACTTTTTTAAACCTACATTTTATCTATGTTAAACATAAAAAAACTAAGACATTTATAAAATAAATCACTTTCACAAAATTAATCTTAATCTCTTTAAATATTAAAACATGCAAGCTAAAGACCATGTTTATTGTGAAAACTGTCAGTGTGATCTATAAAATAGCAGATATTGAGAAGAGAACTGTTTTTGAAACAGGGATTTACTCACTTCACGAGTCTCACAATTGTTCTTCAGAAAGAGTGCAGGAGCATCGGTTCATCTTTAAGCTGTGACAGGTCAGCTTATCTTGATTAATATATATTAGGAGGTATTGTTTTAGGATGAGAATAAAATAGTAGTAGTCTATAGAAAAATAAAATACTTTAAATTTTTTATCTAAAAATAAATCAAATGTTTATTTAATTTGGTATTATGGTGAATAACTGAAAGGGTGTAAATATACAATTGGTGTGAATTTTATTATTTCACTTAACATTTTTTTATATTTCACTCCACCACTGATACATAGTTACATATAGTCATATGTTGGTAGCGGGGTTAGTAGTAGTGGTGATATAGCAGCATTTACAGTAGTAGTTTTTTAGTACATAGTACAGGTATTGTTTTAGCAAATTAGTGCTAGTAGCAGTAGTCAAAATAGAGAACACATCTATGTGGGGTTGAGGTTAGTACTAGTGATATTATAAGTAGTAGAAAATAGGTATAGCTCTTCTAGTTTTTGTATAGCTTGAAATGTCTATGTCTTGTTCTATAAGAATCGATCAATAAACTTTTTATATGCCGCTTTTTAGCAGTTGCTTTCAAAGCAGCTTCATAAAGTCCTAGTGTGTGTCAGGAAGGGTAAATAGGAGTTCCCTCTGTGAGGTCCCTGGGAGCCTCACTGACCGAGGCAGGTGCTAGTCACCTCCCCAGCATAAAGAATATACAAACTTAAGATCCAGTGACGAACAGTTCACCAAACATCACCTGCAAACAAACAAACAAACAGAAAAACAAAACAAAGAAAGACAAAACAGAAACTAACAAATGAAAATCAATGGTTAGAGAAATGTAACATGTAACAGACAACAAACAGGTGATCAGCATCAGCTGCAGGATGAGAGATAAATGAAGGGGATAGGTTAGATAGGCACATTGCTGTGACACGTGGTGGTGGTGGTGGTGGTAAAGAATAAGTCTATGAATAAGAATGAAAACTCATCTGTAGTCCCTGGCTTATAACTTGTCTGTCATTGATTTAAATTGGATTAATTTCAATGGTTTTATCATTTTTGCTATTCATTCATGTTTTATTGTTCTACTCATTTGTTACTCTTGATGCTGTTTCACTGTTTTCTGTTGGTGTTTATATTCTATTAAGTGAAGCACATCTGTCTGTCCCTGTGCATTTTATGTGCTGTATAAATAAAGTTGGCTTGGCTGTGTTTACTCGCAAGAAGTAGTAGTTGCGGTTTACAGCGCTATTATTTATGTGCTGAGATCTTGGTTGCTTTTGCTATTTATGCATCAGTGGCTGAGTATTATCAAGTTATTATCACCAGCACCATCTTCTGGTGAGACTAAAGCCCCAATAGAAAAAGAGGACTGTAGCGCTTCCCATGGCATCAAGATAAATGGTGTTTTTCAGCACTGGTTCAAATAATAGTGAAAGGTTGTATAATGCTTTGTAAAATAAAAAAATTGAAATTGATCAGATGTTTGCTGATGTACACAAAGAGAGTCTGTCTAAACAGGGTTTGATACAGTCAAACATCTTTCATTTTTGACGCATCTTTCATTAGCAAAATGCTAAATGGGTTGTAATATTTGTGTTTAATTGAATATGTGATGTACAGTATTGCATACATTGTAAATACTTTTTGTATAGTTTTAACAGTATTTCGTTATTTTTCTTTTCAGTAACTTGCTGCTAATCTTTCATACAGTGTGTTTCTGTCGATGTTTACATTTTCCTAGTAATAATGTTGTTTTCTCAACTGCTCTTTACTGTGTGCGAGTTTATAATGTGTTATTATAAATTCGGTTGGTTATCATTATAACTAACATAATCATACTGTTAAATTTAATACAGCATTTTAATACTACCGTTAACTCCAACTACAATTTTCATTATACTGTAAACACAATATTGTATTACGGTATTTACTGTAACATTATGGCTATCACTACTGTAGTTATGAATACAGCAATGCTACTGTGATTTCAAATACAGAAGCCAATGGATAATTGTCACCATTAAGTTACTGTTAATTCAGCAATATTTTTTCGAGTGTATTTTTAATATAAAGTGTTTCATTTTCTTATTATGACTTAGATTGGACTTAAAGCAAATCAGTGCATGTATGCAATTTTGGGTACTTCCTCATGGAACAAAAGGTATTATAACATCAAATTCTTAATCATCACAACATTGCAAATAATGCAGGGAGCAAATGAGAATTCCTAAAAGAGCTGCACTTATCTCCTCTGCAAACAATCCGTTTAGGGATTGTTTCTACCTTAAATTTAACCATACATTTTCAGGTTTACAGCATGTATTCTGGATTCTTGTGTATGCATTTTACAGCTCACAGCAGTCGGAATGTAAGGTCACCAGTTCTGACAGGGCATACTCACTCAACAACTTGACCTCTTTAGTTAGAGCCATGTTCGGTCATCTATTCACCTAACCTGAATTATTTGTTTGGGCTGAGGAAGTTAACTTGATGGCATGGTGGAAAACTTATTCAGAGATCATGTAAACCCATAAGGGCCCCTGATTGACTTGAACTGATGACCTTGTGATGGGTAACAGGACTTATTACACAGCCGGTGTGATCCTTTCAGTTTCCCTACATAGTTTAATGGTCTCATCAAAGCTGCCATTTAATTGAAAAAGTAATAATAATAACAACAATAACAAATTAGTCTTGACTTTAAAAAAATAAAATCTGTTAATTTTTGTAGGCTTCCACAGTATTTGATATCAAAACATCTAAATCCAAAGATGTGATTTTTATAAAAAGTTTGTTGTAAAATTGCTCACTATTTGACCACTTTCCATTATATATAGTATAATAATGGTATGCATAGTATTGAGATCGTATTTTTTAATAACATGTTTATTTAAGACGAATTGAGTTTGTGACATCTTGAAACCCCGCCTCCTAACCGTGCATCACCAATCAGCACAGAGCTCCACGTCCAAGTTGTTCCTGGAACGTCATCAGGTATCTGGTGACTGAAGATTACGTGGTGAAGTTAGCAGTTTCTACACTACCGCCGTCTGGAACACTGCTTGCAAATGTAACACCTGGATAAATGCCTTCTCGGTGAACGGTAGTTTCCCTATGAGCCTCGCTTTCATCCCCGTTTATGGATATTTTACAGTACGTTCACGCATGCCTGGTTTCTGTTTACTAGCGGTTCACGAGAGCTAACATTAGCTAGCTACTGTATGTTTACTCCTCTCCAGCTAGCTCATCAAATATGTTATATTCTCTTTTTAGGTCGCATGCTTTCATTGTCATTGCTTGTTCGATTTCCACTGTTGTGTTTTGATTAACGTTGCGTCTAATAAGTGAACCTGTCACTGAATCGCTTACTACAGTAGCAGGCTAGGAGTAATTCATTTTTTGGTTAAATATTGTATTGTAAATCACTGGCATTTATTGTTGTTTTTTTTCTTTGGTTGATTAGTTTAGCTATCTTTACTGTCGGCGCTTCCCTGAAAAAGACGATGTCTGCTTTTGATTTCATATTAACTGTGTTATATTATCACTATCTTTAACGGTTAAAAAATTTGCTGAAGTTGGAAATATCTATTGGGTCCAAACCTTTAGTGAATACCTTGCTGTTCAGTTTCATTAAGTAAAAACGTATTCCACTGCAATGTTTATATGTATGTGTATAAGATTTGTTTGATTTTGATTGCTTTAATGTTAGCTATTTTATATTATTTGTACATTTGTGTTCTCATGCCATTACATTTTCTACTTAAATTTCTATTAAAGTTTCTACTGTAGCCACCTATTAGAACTATGCAACAGAACACTGAAAACAAAATATTCTTATAGCTTTATTTATTACAAACTTACCCACGTCTATTTTATGTTCTGTCATTAAAAACATATGTTATGATTTAACATTTTATTAAAACAAATAAGTTCAAATTTAGATTAATCAACAGAATGAACAAAACTAAAAGAACTGTAAAATGCAATACACATAGGTTATATCTCAGCCCCTAATTATTGACCTTTGCCCTCTTATGGCATAGCCAACCAATTAAATAAAATAAGTCAGCTATGAACAAAATGTTCATATTTTGATCACACTTCATGTAATAATTCTCATGTTGTAATTTGTATTTTATTTTATCATGTATTTTTGTTTTTCCCTTGAGAGAAATTTAAAGATACTGATAATTGAGGCTATGTTCAGACTGCAAGTCTTAATGCTGAATTCAGGTTTTTTTTTTTAATGAAATCTGATTTTTTTGTGTGCTAATTAAAATTACTCACAACTTACAACTTGTATCTGTCCTGTGCATGAACGCAGTCTATGCACAGTCCAGTGAGTCACGCATATGCAGAACAAGGTTTTATTTAAAATGAAAGTAAATATAATCAAGAATGTGTTCCCAGATGATTATGTTGCTTTATTTCAGTTAACTTCTGATTGGAGCCTTTCAACGAAATCATATCAAGAACAAGACAAAGAAGAAATATATTAGTTTTATTACTTCAGTTTCTTTCCACTGTCTGCTTTCATCTTTGTTCTCATGCTAAGAAATGTGACATCTCGACCCATACAATGACATAAAACTTTGATAAATGTGACCTAGCTGTTCATTGCAAAAATCTCTAATATGTATCAGATTCAGGAGATCATATGAAAGCGAACTGGGTCAGATTTAAAAAAATTGTAGTTGAGCTATTCAGACTTTCCTGAAAATGTCAAATACAGGTTACATATGGGGGAAAAATCTGATTTGGATCACTTTGGGCTGCAGTCTGAAAGTAGTTTTGATTCATCTAACTGCTAAGACTCTTAGTAAACTAGAGGTTCTGCTAGTAGCTAACCAGATTTTTTTAGGGAAACTATGTAAGGCATAGTTTTTCAGTCTGCATAGTTAAAACTTTTAAGGATCTCATGGCTTGCCCCCGAATCTGTCTATTGTGTTATTTTGATGCTGTTGGATCAAAAATCTGTGTTTCACTGTAAATCAGTTCTCCTATTACATCCCAAGAAATTGGTGGAAATACAAGGCTGTGCCCTAGTTTAGGTTTGAGTTGTCTATGGGAATCTGCTGCCACCTGAGAGATATGTACATGCCGAGTGCCTCAAGGTTCTCTTTTTGGGCCTCTTTTCTTTTGTCTGCTTTAAGACGGAAGTGTCAATCTCAAATCCTGGAGGGCTGGTTTTTGTTCCAAGAGACACATGAGTAGCTTTAATCATGCCAAAATGAACTTAATTGGAGGCTTCAGATGTGTTCAGTTAAGGTTGGCCCAAACTATGCAGGGCTGCAGCCCTATAGGAGTTGAGTTTGACACATGTGCTATAAGGTATATTTTAGAGAATCTTTAATGTTGATCACCTTCATATTCATCTGATTATATTCAATTGGCTCCTAGACAGTGTTTTTTATTTAAATTATTAAATATCATTTGGCTAAAGTGCTCCTCAAAGATAATGTCAACAATGAATATTGAAAACCAATGTTTAACTATTACAAACCAGTGTTTTCAAATAGACTGTGAATGTAATCTTGAATTCACTATCAGCTCAGTTCTAAAATCTGAAGTTTTTTCCACCTGCGACAACAATTAGAAGCTAAAAGTTTAGCCTTTCACTGCATTTTAATCCCTGCTTTTATAATTTATATCGGATACTCTAAAGCAGGGGATAGCTCCTAGCTTGAGTGTAGCTGGTCCAAAGTATGTCAGCTCTTATTTTAGCATGAAAACAACAAAAAGAGAACACATCATCAGTGGTGTAATTCTCCGTCTCCTCATGCTTTTTGGAACCTTCTGAAAATCATCCTAATTTAAAAAGATTATGTTTTTTTTCAGTTGTAGTTCCCAAACACTTCTTTTATTTTGAGTTGGCAGAGCCAATTTTTAATCAAGTCTATGGTTGTTATTTCCATTTACATTTGTTGAATGTTTACTTGCTATTTAAATATACCTGTTTGATTGATTTATAGTGAGAATGAATGAGATGTATGAACCCCTTTACTAACATAATCCAAATTTTGTGGTTGTGTTCACAGAGCAGCTGGGAGTGACACCAGAATGAGAGCTGCTTGTGCTGCGGAGAGACTCTATTTTGCTATAAGAGGATCTTAAGAGGTGTGTTATTGGCCATTGAAGAGGTATTTCAGGCATTACATAGACTCAGATAACCTAGCGACTGAGATGTTTGCAAAGCTGAAAAAGAAGTTGGCTGAGGAGGGGGCCACACCACGGTCTGGGCGCATCCCTCGCTCCATGAGCAAGGAGTCCATCACGTCGGTGGGCGCAGATTCTGGAGATGATTTTGTGAGTTGATTCTTGTCTTATAATTTCATATCCTTTGAAAACATGAAAAATCTTTCAAGTTTGCAATCAGAGATGCATAATTCTGTGTTCATATGTTTGTAACTTTTCCTATCTTAAGATTTTTGTGTTAATAAATTTTTTACCAAAAATAGTGTATTTTATTTGATTAATTAGTAGTATTTAGTTTTATGCAGGTTTTAATTGATTTAAATAAGGTTATTTTAGTTTTTTTGTATTTACATTTATATATATTTTTTTTATTAATGCTTTTTCTAACATTGCAACTTACAACCGAAAATAGGTTAATCATTACATGTTTGCACAATCTAAACAAACTTTTCATAAACTTATGATGACTTTTTACTGCTTCTTAAGTGGCTTTCTTATCGCATGGATCCCATTCATTATGGTGAAAGTTGTGTGAAGCTGTTGCTGTGTGTGTTTGCACAGTGCTGCACCCATAGACATATTTTAGGACCAAGGTTATTCTTATTAAACACATCTGTGTTGGGCAAATAATATCACATGCTTGAGTCTTTGATAATCCGGTGAGACTTGATCATCTTGTCCTTTAACAATTATTAAAGCACACTTCGGGTTTGGTTCCTTCTGCTTGTCCTTCGCACTAAATAATTAAACCTAAAGGCTTGATGTAGATGGAGAGGATCAGTAACAGGTCTAAATCAAAACCAGGCCAATGATGTTTTATTCAATGAAGCTGGTGGGCTCTTGTAGAAGTGCACGAGTCGGCACATTTTTAATATTGCAAATATTAAGGTCAAATTGTGTTTTTGATTGCCATTATCATAAAAGTATCTTGAGTAAACTCTGTTTTCTGAAAAATAAAATACACACTGTTGAATTTGCTTGATTGTGGCTTAATAGAGTTTGTGATGTTTTATATATATATATATGTGTATATATATATATATATATATATATATATATATATATATATATATATATATATATATATATATATATAGTTGATTTTGAATATTGGTTATAGAGCTATTTAATGGCAATTCATATATTTGCATTTATTTATGTATGTATGTATGTATGTACGTACAATAATATATACAATATTTGTTTATATTGTTTTTTTTTTTTAGCACTGCTAACTATTTCACCTCAAACTTAACTCTGTGTACTCACACTTGCTTTATAGACTGCACGTCTTAATTTTATACATTTTTACCGATAACCCAAGTTTTGATTCATCAGAGAGAGAAAGAAATAGCTGTGCATGCATGCATGCGGGAGGGAGAGAGTCATTAGACTTTCTCCATGTCCTTGAAATTGGACTGACAAATTGAATAAAGATGATCAGCACGGCCTGACCGTTCAGGTATTTAGGTTGCAGCGGAATGAGGTGTCAATTCAAGTTCTGTTTCTGTCCGTTCCAGACCAGTTCTAGAGGTACTGGTTCTGTATTGTCACCAAGTTTCAGTACCCAACCCTAATACTCAATATAGTTTTTTCTCAATTATATAATTTTATGATGATGAATTGATATCATTATCAACATTCATTAATTACACAACCCTAAAATAAACGCCCTGGTCACAAGTGCACAACAATTTTGTAATTGCACTTTTTTAATTCAGATACGGAGCAACATTTTCAATGTAACTGAGTTCATTTGAAAACCGACCAAAGTAATTTTTTTTAAACGCTACTTATTATATTCCGTGTGGACTCGATTTCTGTGCAAATTCTGGTTCAGGCGAAGTTTGGTATGAGCTTTTTTACTTATGCAGCAGCATTTGCTCAGACCTGCATATGGTTAATGGAGACAGAGTGAGGACTTGCTCTCTCTGCTAAAGCAGATATTCTGAGAGGTACAGGACTACACAAGCACACAACAGATTTAATAACGTGTTTAATCACAGAGCAGACGCATCAAACCACAACAATGTGTGTGTTATTGCTGTAGACGCCCTGACCTCCGACAAACATAAAAAAAGCACCAGTTTTGAAAAAGAACCGTTTGAGCCTCAGATAAATGAGGAACTTTTCAGAGTGAAAAGACTGGCGAGAGAATTTTTGTTTATAAAGAATGTTATTTTTTTTCTTTGTGTGAGCTGTATTTCCCAGCCATTAAAAGGAAGTGCTGAAGTCTGATGAAAAGCCAATGGGTGAAGATTCTGCTGCCCTCTTCTGTTTAGACACACTCTCTGCAATGTTTCAGATAATTTTACCCAGTTTCATGTGGACGCAGTTTTTTTTCTCCCCATAATCGCGGGGGCGAGATTTTCTTTTGTAAACAGGGTAAGAATTTTTTTTTTTTACTTAAAAAAAAGAATAAGTATGCATAAACGGAGCCAAAGTTTCTGCAGTTTGAATATTGTTATTAATTGTTAATTCCTAGTGTCAACCAATCAGGAGGTTTTTAGAGTAGTCACTTGAGGGGAAACTCAGAAGCAAGCATCTGTCGAGTTTACCTAAAGTAAAAGCAATTGAGTAGACAAATTGATACTTTCACGGTCCAAAGATGATTTTAGGGTTAAGCACCACTCAGTTAGTGAGTGGTACTGAAAACACCCTTAGAAATATGATGCATTTTTTGTTTCATTGAAAGTTTCATAGTTTTTTGCACTTCTGTCATTGACTTACAGGCATCAGATGGCAGCAGCTCCAGAGAAGATTTCTCTTCTCAGATTCAGCGCAGAAATGACCAGATACGAAAGCTGGAGGTCAAACTCTCAGGTACCACCTGGATAAGCAAGAGAGAAAGGGAGATGGAAAACAACATAATAAGACCATAATTAAGACCAACTTAAAGAAAAATGTTCTATTCTTGCTCAGTAATTCAGTTAAAGTTTTCAGAACATTTTACCTAATAATAACAGATCAAGCCAAGAGACTGCAGAGTTATAGCCTAGAAAACTCTGCATAAATAATAAATAATGGTCTCTCGCTATCAGCCTGGCTTGGTTTACAGTTACAGAGAATGCTCTGTCCCTGAATGATAAAGATAGGACCATGCATAATTGAGTCAACCAGGGATGAAGTATTAAAGGTTAAAGGTCATGTTTAAGCGTAATCAGGCTGGTTTTCTCATTTGAGAAAATCATTCTGTTTTTCCCTTCATTTGTTTATCTTCTCAATCATGTTTATCCCTTTGTTTTCTCCCCCCTGTTTTGTCCCTCCTCTCCTCCCCCCAACCCTGTGTTCCTCCCCTCATCCTCCTCGGCCTGCCTCCGCCGTGTGTTTTTGTGTGTGTTGTTTTTCCCATTCCCCGCCCCTAGACTACGCTGAGCAGCTTCGGTTAATGCAGAAGACCAAGGAGAAGCTTGAGATTGCATTAGAGAAGTATCAGGATTGTACGTACCCTTCTTTTCCTCCCATTTTCACCTTCTTCCTTTTGGCCTTCTCTCCTCTTCCTTGGTTTTCATTCATTTGATGTTTTAGACAAACGCAAACCAAGCTTATTGCGGGGAAATTGTTTGTTTTTTCTGATATCAATTATGGAATGTAATCAAATAATCTGCATTTAGGGTCAATTCAGTCAATGTTCATCAACAGCCCTTTTATCACAAAAAATAAATTAACTTTAAAACAAACACTTCTTTTGATGTACATCATTGATGCTGTGATGTGAAAAGTCTGTAAAACACAGATATACACAAATACTATTTATTTTAAAGAACAACATGTACAGGGGTTGGGAACCTTTATTTCTGAGAGAGCCATGAACTTGAGAGCCATACAAAATGTTTAAAACAAAATATAAGTAAATGTGTGCACTTAATGGAAGACCATTACACTGTTGCTAACCAATGATAAATAATGTAATTCTTACCATTAGTGTGGCTTATGGTTGTACCTGGTTACCACCGAGACTTTAATATGTAACATATGCAACAACCTTCACTTTACTGATGCTGTACGAGAGCGATTTCTCTGCTACAGAAAATATAATTTGTTACTGATTTATTTTAACAGTACATTAGTTGAAAGCATAGTGAACTCACATGCGTGTGACTTCTGTGCACCTATACCTTTTTGTATAAATAGAGCAGAAATAGTAAATATGCTCAATGTGCTCAATGTTCTCAGTCGCAAAAAATGCTCCTAGTGGTAAGCTTAAGGCATTGAGAGTGCCATCCGTTAAGCACGATCGTAGTTTGGTCTTGATGCTCTTTAGATTTAAACAAGACTAAGCAAGTAAAGCCAAACATTGAAGTGTGTTCCAAATTTGGTTAAAATCAGCTGCTTTCATTTACCCCCCATCTATGTTTGTTGTTTATTCAAATCTTCATTCAGTGACTTGCATATATAGAATGGGTATGGTGGGTGTTGAAGTGCCACTTTATGTTTGACAGTTTTAATGATTCAATTTTAACATTGCGTATTAGACACACTATAGAACCTACTCTCTCCACAAAATAGGATTCCTATGTCCATTCCTGCTGAAAAGTACCATTCTCCTCTTTCTCTTTTTGCCATCGTCTTCAGTTAGTGTTTCAGTAATTAAGTAACTGACTAAATGATTTTACTTCCTGATCGCACAATGACTCATGTATTTAATGCGTTATAAAATAAGAATCTGGTGTTGTGAAGGATTGGTACCAGTCACTCACAACCATGTAAGTGAATGGTAGGAAATGGATTGATTGTAATAAATGAGAATGGTTTATATTTGTAACCTTATTATTATTATGTTGATTTAAAGATTACTCTGTGAGCCAGATGCAGCAATTAAAAAGCCACATATGGCTTGCGAACTGCAGGTTCCCGAACCCTGAATATGTATTTTGACTTCAAAGATAACATTTTTAGAGTTGTTGTCTTTCATTAGTCTTTAGTAAAGTTGAACAAAAAAAACTTTATTTCAATTATTGCTGAAATGATTGACCTTTTCTATTAAACCCCTAATTTTTTTGTATATTTTGAAAAATGTATTAAAATGGCAAAAAAAGATGCATATACTATACTGAGAATGGATGCATAAACTTTTTCCAAATAATAACCATTACGAGGCAAACATTTATTTTTTAGAAATGGTATAAATTCATACAAACATATTAATATACTTATTATATTTATTGATTTGATACACTGTTAATATTTGTGTTTCAGTTAATATTGATAAATGTATAAAGAATTTGCAAAAATTTTAAAAGGCTGTTGATAAATTTAGAATTTTTTTGAATGAGGTGTTTTTGTTCTGAATTAACTGTATGTTCTAACATTTTTAAACATGCACTATTTTCCTTTGGGGGATTGGACTTTCTGTGTTGAAAGTGAACTTGCCAGCTTATTCATCTTTTCATGGACCTAAAAAGTTTTAAAGTGTATGTTTTAGATTATATTTTAGAGTTGTGTTTATCAGGTGTTCTTTTGAACTACTTTGTTTACTCATTAGTCAAATTTTCTATTAAAGGTGCAGTATGCAAGTTTGTGGCTAAAGCGGGTACTGCAATCAAATTGAAACTATATAATCTAATTGAGTATGGTAGTGTTGTAACGGATCACAAAATACGGGTTGAATTAGATTTTGTGTTTTTTTTTTATCACACATCAATTTTGTTTTTGTAAGAAAAATGTGTATTTTTTTAATCATTAGGTTGTATTTTATTTAAAAATATATGATATTTAAAAAGTTTAACAAAATAAAGTTTTATTAAGTAATTTTTAGCTCAATATATTAAAAAGATCAGTATGTTTTAATATTGTATTTAGATAAAATACTTTATAATATAAGCATCTTAATAATGTAGTTAAAGGTAAACTTATCAGATAGCATTGTGTTTTTAATAATTCAGGGGGTATAAAATAAAAAAACTTTGCAATTAAATAAATTATGCTCAATAGACAAAGTTTAAAAGTATCAGAATTACACCAGCCGATAGATGACAACTAAGGGTGTGTTCATGTTTATAGCTCAGTTAGTTTGGCAAATAAAGCCTGGAACAAAATAGAAAATTAATGCATTTAGTCTTACTAAATTACACAATTAGTCATGTTTCTGTGTGCTTTTAAGGCTGAGACTTCTAAGTGGGATGGAGCTTAAAATTCTGCGTCTGTCGAGAAAGAGAAGAGAAGAGATGCATAGGCTGAGCTTTGTTTAAATCTTTTTGCTCAGAGCATCATGTCTCCCACAAAAACACCCCAAAGTGTGGCCAAGAATAACTACACAGTAATTATGTTTTTTCTTAAATGTGCAAATCAATGTGGGAAACACACAGCTTTAAAAGTTACTTTTAACCACTATAGCTTCGATTTATAATAACAAATAATTAGGCATTTGTCAAATCTAAAAACGACATGTTGCCATAATGAGAACATTTTGCATTTTATTTTGCTATGATGCACTAGAATTAGAACTACATTATCAGCTCTTAAGCATGATAACATGCTGTGAATGAACGTGCACAATGTAAACATTATTTGCATGCTGGCAGTGTGCTTTTTAAATCTGAATATTCTTTTTTGACTGCTACTGTCCGCAATCAGTGCCTGAAAGTGAAGGATTCTTTAAACATGTCAGAGCAATTTTATCTTTACATGTGCCAGTTTTTCATACTGCACCTTTAATCTGTATTCCAACACTAACAAATATGAAACTAACTTTATCTTGCATGTGTGGACAGTTTAACTGTGTCTAAATGTTTACCAGTCAATAAAGCTAACAGCTGAATGTAAAGTGTTTTGTTTTCCAGGATTTCAACAGTATTTTGGTCTCTCAAACATGTCGCTATGATGATTATTTTTAAAAATCTATTTAAAATTTGGTGTTGGATATGATCCAGATATCTGTCCTGCTAAGCTAATGCTAATTCACCTGCCTCTCATTTACACATTTTGAGGGATTGACTGATTTGGTGATTTTTCCACTGGGACCATGCACAAGGATTGAAATTCTACAGGAAGTGTCAGAGAGGTACTCATTTATCTGAATTTTGTTTTATATCAGCATCTATGCGCAAACTTCAGGACCAGAATGAATCTTTCCAGTCAAACAAAGCCAAGATGGCCGAGGCTATGGCTTTAGCATTAGAAAAGAAAGACCAGGAGTGGATTGAAAAACTGGCTGCATTGGAGCAGGTAAAGAAAGTCACTGTGGGTTGTTGATTTATCATAACTCCTATTTTATGAACCAAGTGTGTTATTCAATTTTCTCTTTTTCTCTCTCTCTCTCTCGCACTCTCTCCCCCTTTTGCTCTATTGCACTCTTTTTTTTCTCTCTTGCGCGCACTCTCTCGCATTCTCTCAAACAGGAAAAGTTGTCCCTGAGCACTCGTCTAGATGAAATGACTGAGCAGAGTTTGAGTTTGTTCCAGAAGAGGGATGAACTGGATGAGCTGGAGGGTTTTCAGCAGCAGGAGTTGGCTAAGGTCAAACACATGGTCAGTGTGATCAGCTGTTCCACTTTCATTTCTTTTTGTTATTATTTGACTTATTAAGATAATTTATTGTAATGTATTCTTTAGACAACAACACCAGATTGCCTCATAACATTTAAAATCCTGTTTATCCTTCAGTGAATTGATTTGTGGCATTGTAGATTCTGAGCAAAATTAAGTTAATGCATATTAAGCAGACATTTCAATCAGAAAATCAGATTTATTAACCACTTTATCATCAAAATTAAGCTTAAGTAAATCATGCAGGGCATCATTTTATCTCTATTTTTTTCATGGGTGTAAAGCCAATATCTGCCCAAACATGGACAACATGATGCTTAAATCAACTTAAAGTTTGGAATACAACCCAAGCACAACAACAATGTTTTTATTGTAAATTAGTTTTTGTAAACAACTGAGCTTCTTTCAAAAGAGCCCAAAAATGAAAGTCTTCTCCAAGGTTATAACATCACAATATTATTTAACCAATCACAATCACATAGCGCTTTTTCAGTTGCTTCAAAGCAGCTTCTACAAAACTTCCTGTTTTGCAAAGTGACATATTTGAACTAATGTTGTTTGGGCTCAACAATACCTTTGGAAAATTCTTTGGAAGTTTGTGAGGGTGTTCAGATTTTTATAAAATTTTATTAAAATACAAAATAAAAAATGTGATACTTATTAATTGAAAATAAATTACTGAGTCACTGAAAATATAGTCATATGCAATCAGGTTACATATTTGAATGCCTACATTTTGAGCTGGACTGAATTTGTTCCACATCACATGACTTTACCCTAGCAGAAGGATTGGAGCAAACAAACAAACAAACCACGAACTTGCTTTTAGCTGAAAACAAGGTAAACTTGTGCTTTAAAGACTTTAGAATGGCTATAGAGTAGATTAAATACAACTACTATTTAGTTTGATATCCCTCCAATACAGTCTAAACTTGGCAAAAAGAAAAAAAAAACAGATTCAGATTGTGTGTCCTTCAGCTGCTGAGGCGAGAGGAACAGCTGAGTCAGCGGGAGAAGGAACTCAAACTGAGAGGAGAGGAGCTGAACAATGCCAGACTGACTCTGAGCCAGACCCAGGACAAGCTCTATGAACTGGGAGAGGAGCTTGAGGACATCTGCAGGACCAACTCACTGTTACAGGCACAAAGGTGGATTAAGGACATACTGGTTTGAATAACTTATTTAAAAAAAGAGAGAATTTGATAAATAGGTCTGTGTTCTTCTAGATGGATTATAATTTACTTATTATTTTGTATAAGTTTACAAATAAAAAGTTGCTGTCATTTTAATTTTTTGTCTATTTCTAAAAAAAAATTCATTTTGTTTTCTTATACAATGTAATACATCATAAAAATGTTTTTAATGTATTTTTAAAAGTAAATTAAATTAATGAATGATCCACTACATTAGAGGAAAATTGTTCAATGTAAATCAGTTGTGCAAATATTCTGAGAATTATTGAAACAAATAGAAGCCATTCTTTGTCTGACTTTATCAGTTTTTTTATCACTTTAGACAAATTTGTGAAAACTTAGTTATTTTATCAAATGTTTTTTTGTTGAAATTAAATCTCACACTGCATGGGAGTTTCCCAGTTTTAACACTTTCATCTCTCATATCTTTCAGAGATGAGTTGTTGTGTGAGCGAGCTCTGGCTGAGAGGAGGCTTGTGGAACTGGAGAAGAGAGAGCAGGAGCTAGAGCAGGTTGGGGTTGCAACATCCACAGTAGTCCATAAGAAGGAACGAACATTATTATATATAACTTTATCTCCTTTGTGTTTTCCAGGAACAAAGCAACGTGAAAGCTCTAGAGAAATCACTAAAGCGACTCCAGTCTGAACACTGTCACCTGAAATTACAGCACGAACAGCACAAGAATCAGGTCTAATTGACTCAAATTACTAAATTTGACTGAACTGTAAGGCAAATTAGCTTGACTGGTCAGTTTTTGTGGCACTTCAGAAGCAAGACATCGCAAATCAAGTTTTATTGTTTTATTTAAGCTTGTTGCTTATTTTTCTACCATATCCAGTATGAAATTGCATACCCTCTTTCGGATACGGGTGCCCTACACCCTGTGTGATCTGTCACATGCATGCACTCTATGTAAGGGAAAACCAATTTTTACTCAAGCAGATTGATGTAGATACAATCAAGTTAATCTAAAAAATTGGTTTATTGCCTAGCCCTATTTTGATTGACCGGAAAGTACTGTTTCCAATTAAATAGTTGACGATCCCAACCTACGAGGTACCACAAATTAAGTTCTATTTTTTGATTAAGGATGACCTAACCATTTATTAGATGCTGGTGCCGAAGCTTTTCACAGAGGCTTATATTTTTATATTATGAGTTCCCTTTATAATGAAAAAAACCTGTTTTGCCAGATGCATCCGCGTGTGTTCTCGTTGGCTTATTATTATTGTTCTAATAATAAAACTTTACTGTATGAAAGTCCTTCCTGAATGCTTAAATTTACGTTTTTCACACCACTGTGGATACATATCAAATCATATCAGGTCTTTTGGTTAAAAAAAGCACTTTTCTTAATTATGCTATCATAAGCTTATATAGTCCCCTCTGTGGTCGGTCAGGTTGCGGTAACTGAAGAGGAGCGAGAGCGCTTACTGGCGGATCTCCAGGAGAAGGCTCGCTCTTTAGAGACAAGGCTCGAAACCAATTTTTCTCAGGATGATCACCTGAAGGAGATGCTCAAAGAGGTTGACCCACATCTGTCCACAACACTCTTCTTTATACCATTTCCATCAGCTTATATCTGCATGCTGTGTTCTGTTTGTGTGTAGAAGTCTTCTTTAGAAAAACGATTAGAGGATGCCAGGGGAGAGTTATTGCATGAGAGAACCAATCACACCAATGCAGTCAGTTCTCTTGAGACACAGGTAAAATCTAATAATAAGCAAGTGTATTTGCTTTAATGAGCCTTTTTGGATCTTCAATGAAAATGTTTTTACTGTTTTGTTTTTGCTTGCAGATATGTAGGCAGAATGCCACCATCACAGATCTGCAGACACTGATCAAGCACAAAGATGAGTCTTCTAAAGCCTATAGAGAAAGAACTGATGCTCAGGTCAGAGCACTGACATTATATAGCAAATTAATTGCACACAATTAAGATTTTAAGGTTAATAATTCCAACAAAAGTAGAAAAGTGTCTCTGTACCTATTCCACTGTTCTCCACTTCAGCATACTTCTCTTAATCTATTCCACTGTTCTCCACTTAGCTAGCATAGAATTATGTTCATGAATTAGACCATTGAGGACTGTTGATTACTAGCTAGTAATAGCAGCAGAAAAATGTATAAGCGGTAATAATTTTTAACAAGAACTTGACTCCTATATAGTTATTGGAAGGTATGGAATCCTTTCACCCATCCCAATCGGATCTGAAACTGGAAATAAAGTGGCAGTAGCAGCTTCCACAACAAAACATCAACATAAAATATGAATCCCGGACCACCGCTCAATTTTTACAACAGAGGCAAATGCAATATTCATGGCATTAAAATGTATCCAAACCAGACAGCCCACAAGGAAAAACATCTGAATGTCCCTCATGCAGAATGCGACTGTCTTTTGAGCATATTTTAGCTTACTGTGATTGTTTTATTCCTATTTGAAAAAAAAGTTGCATTCTGTTTTCAACTCGATCAATCAAAATGTTTTTTATGGTAGTTTTCTGCAGCTGCTTCAAACCAGCTTTACAAAGACCAAATGTGAATTCAAGAATAGTTTTAAAGTTTTTAGAGGAAATTGGTTTGACAACTTACAATCTAAAGATTAATAATTAATATCTTAAAGTATCTTTGCTGAGAGAGAAAGAAAAAAGATAGTGAGAGAGAGCGCAAACGAGAGAGAAACAGTGAGAACTAGAGAAAGAAAGAGGAATAGAGAGGGAGTGACAGTGTGAGAGAAAAAAAGAGAGACAGTAAGAGAGAAAAGAAAAAAGAGAGAAACAGTGAGAGAGAGAAAAGAAGGCGAGCGAGAAAGAAATTAAAGTAAAGATGGAGGGAGAGAAAGAAAGACAGGCAAATAGAAAGAGAGAAAGAGAAAGAATGATTACATTTTTTTTTCAACAACAGGGATTTTAAAAAGCAATTCTCTTCAATAAAACAAGTTCATAGCCACAAAAGCAGGTATCAGAGTTTAACAAGAGGTCTTGTGGTGATGATCCCATCAAAACTGAAGAAAATTCTTGTGCACAAAATGAATATGCTTTTGTACTAGTGCTGTGGCAGTTCATAAAAACTATGGTTTAATTGGATTTCATTTAGTTTGTAAATTAACCATATTAATTGAAATCTAAATGCTCATTGTTCCTAATGTTGTGTGTGTTCTGTCAGATAACAGACTTGGAGACAACGCTGGCAGACCAAACTGAGAAGAGGAAGAGTCTAGAAGAGGAACTTAAAGATAATAAATCGCACACTGAAAAACTGGTATGTGATGGCCAAACTTCTGTTATAGCTTTTCTGGAAATGTTGCCCTCTTCTAGAATAACAAAGAGGTTCCTGGTTTTTAAAATTGTTATGGCATGCAGGGGAGAGCAGCTTTAACTTGTGAACTCTAATTCGCAGCAGAAAGACTGGTCAGAGGAGAGAGAGCGGCTTCAACAGCAGGTCTCCACACAGAGACAGAGAGGTTTGGAGAAAACCGCCCGACTGGAGGAGGAACTTCTTGCACTACAGGGGGAGAGAGAAGCTGAGGCTAGGAAGCATCAGGACAACATGGTGTGTCCCCATGATTTTCTTTGAGACTAATATCTTTGATATTGAAATCTTGCTTAAAGTTTGTTTGTTGTTTCTCTCTTCTTGTAGAGGTTACTGGAGGAGGAAAAGAGCCTTCTGTTAGAGAGTAAAGCTGAGATTGAGTTTACTGCTGAAAGACTGAAGGCAGAGCTGGAGCAATCTAAAGTGAGAGCCTGCTATAATGGATTTAGCTCACACACAAATTATAATACAATGGAACATATTAAAGTAGATGTAATTCATTTTATGAGACCATTTGCAAAATGGGTGCTGGTCATATAATTAGAATATCATGAAAACAATCTTGCTATTATGATGGGTTTAACTGAAGAAAATTCAAAAATCAGTATTTCAGAAAATTTGATTATTATTCAAGTACATATAATCAAGTACCAATACATGATGGACAACGAAAAAGTATGAACATGAAAAGTATGACAACCTTTGCCTGAATTACTGCTGTAAGCTATCAGTCTGTGGCACTGCTCTGGTGTTCTAAGAGTTCAGGTTGCTCTGAAAGTGACCTTGAGCTCTTCAGGATTGTATCAAGTTTTTCCTATTCATAACGCCCAATAGTTTTTTTTGCTTTAAAACTTCCAGGTATATAGCTACATTGACCTTGGACTTAGAGTCCCTATTTTGGATTTTAAAAATGACATGTAGTGTGAAACATAGCTTTAGGTTTGATGAACACCCTGCTGGAGTTTTACATTTTAAAGCGCTTTGCATTTAATAAAAAAAAAAGTTGCTGATCATATGTTTTGAAGACATTAAAGCCTTTGAGTAAAAACATTAAAATGATAACTGTCTTTTTGTAATGTTACATTTAAAAAAGCCATGAAGGATGTTTTTTTCACTAATTTTATATAATCAAGTTAATATTTTGCTTTAATCACCTAAAATAGCGTATTTGCATTTGTTGGTAAATAAATTGTCTTTTGTAATTATGCTAAACATGTTGATTTATATATTAATTCTCTTCGATTATTTATTACAGACCGCAAACTTAAAAAGAATGATCAATTTTGTTACACTTTATTGTTGTTGGGTTACCATCTGAATCAGAAATCAGAATGAAGTATTTACACACACACACACACACAGAATTTGCTGTGGTACAGGGGTACTCTTCAGTGTTAGTACATTAAATGACACAAGTGGACTTTGAATAGTAGACACAGGTTGTATAAGTAAATATAAGTATAAAGTATAAGTAAATTGCTAGCATTAAAATGCATAAAGATAGGTGTATGGAGAATGGAGGTAGTAAAAAAAAATAAAGTAGAAACTATAACTCTATTAGATGTCCAAGGCTTTTCAGAAATGTGCTTTGGAGGTTATGTGCAGACCCAAGCATAAAGTAAAAGTAAAGTTCAGCAACAGAACAACAGAATGTTGAGCGACTGAAAATGTGCAAAAAGTCCACATTAGAGACCTGTTGCTTAGTACAATATTTAGTGGAAAAAAGCTGTGTTTGTGCTGGGTGGTCTTGCCGTTTGGGGCTCTGCAGCACCGGTCGGAGAATAAGAGCTGGAAGAAGTGGTTTCCAGAATGGTTTTGAGAGCCCTCTTTCACATTTTGGAGGTGTACAGTTTTGAAGAGAGGATAGGGTAACTCCAATGATCTTTTCAGCAGTTTGAACAGTCTTCCTAAGTCTCCGGATGTCTGCTTTAGATGCTGAGATAAACCTAACAGTGATTGAGGTGCACAGAACAGACTCAATGACTGCAGAGTAGAACTGGGTCAGCAGCATCTGTGGGAGGTTGAACCGTCATCAATGAATAATTTCATTGAATAACATCAATAATGTCAAATGAATAATATCAACGCTATGTTCTACATTGTGAGCTTGTAAGATTATTGAGTCTCTTTATTCTGAATGTTTCAGGCTGAAATGAACAGCAGACAGACTGTCAGTGTTGAAATCGCCAAAGCTTTGGAGGAAACGCGAAAGCAGAGGGAAGAGCTTCAACAACAGGTTCATTCACTAACACAATCATTCTTAAACCCTCACTTTCATTTGTATTAATGTATCACTTGTTCTTCTAGATCTCCAAAATGACTGAGTCTCTTGAAAAGGCAGAGCATGAAGTCAAATGTCTTTCTCGGGATTTAGGAGCAAAGGAAGAGGAAATAAATGGCTTGAAAATGGGTAAACATTATTTTCAGGCTACAAAAAGTATAGCAGACATCATTCCTCAAAGGTGCATAATGGTAAATTAATTAAACAATGGTTTAAATATGTGACAAAATGCATTGGTGGTTTATTTAGTGCTTGTGGTATATTTAAAAGTTACTCAAACACCACCTAATTGTGGCATTTAGCCACAATTAGACATTTTTGCCTGCTTTTGTTTTTAATTTATAACTTGCCTAAAACATATCTTGTTTAGATTTTCTTCTTTTCCGCACATATCAGAAGAGTACCTCTATTCTTATTGTTTAATATCATTATAACATACAACAATTATAGTCTGACCCCAAAAAAAAACATCAAGTAAAATTTAAAAAGGCTTCCACTTTGCTACATAAGCCAGTGTTTCTCAATTATTTTCTCAATTATGTTCAGTCAGTCTCCTGCTCTTGCAATAGTAAAATAATGTAGCTTATCATTGAATAGGATAAAACGAGTAGCATTTTGTTAGCAATATCAAAATGATCAGAGTTCTGATAAATGTTATTTTTAAAATTTATCTCTTGAAGTAGTAAGCCAAACGTCTGGTGCAGTGTGATATATTAGGCCTATTACTATGGCACAAAAAGCAAACCTACTAGATAATTACACCAGAACAAGAGCAGAGTCTAGCAATATTAGCCTGAACAATATTAATGGTTAATTAAAATAATTTGTCATTTTTAATGTCTCTTGGTACACAGGAACAGTTGTGCAGGTATCACATTTTAAATAGTGATTATGTGATAATACCGGTACAATAATTAATTTGGTTTGTAAATTTTCCTATTGTGGCACTCTGACTTGTTGACGTAATGATGTAATGCGTTTCACGCTGTACTATGCAGGTTGCCTCTGCATCACCCTCACAGGAAAATAATTCAACTGTAACAAAAAGAAACTAGCGTTACATGACTACAGATAGCGAGGTGAACGGTATCAGAGCTGTTCGACTGATTGAGTAGACATGACCATTATGACCACTGCCATTTGGACATTTCTATTCATTACATTTAATAGCTCGTGATCACATTGGTATATTTGTGCTTTGCTAAATATAAGACTGGAACCAAACAATATGACCTGCATGTGCACTATTCCAAAGCATATAAGTACTGTAGAACTTATTCTGCGATGTTATTAGACTAATATAAAACTGTCAAACATTGTCACTTATTATCACTATAGCAATATTGTTAGTTATTTATGCAAAAATTCAAATCACACATGGAAAAATGCCTCTTTTTGTGAGGAAAATAATTTGATCTTTAACTGAGTATTTGAAGAGACACTTTTTTTACTTAATTCTCTTATGTATCTTATTTCGTCATCATAAATATAGTTTTAAATCATTATCACCATATTTCCATAAAATGTCATGATATTAATCAAGGGCCATATCACCCAATCCTACCATGGTATGAATGCTAACGTTCTAACCTGTTTCTAATGTCTATGCTAAAAGTGCCATCACAGGAACTAGAGAACGGCTGTAGAGATTCCAAAATGGTGAAACACTGCTAACTATCTCAGGGGAGCTGAAGGATAACCTAGCTCAAACATATCATGATTTATCCTGATTTCAGAGCTCCGTGCAGCACACAGCAGTCTGTCATCTCTGCAGTCAGAGAGTGAATCTCGAGGTTTGGAAACTGAAGAGAAAGATCGTCAACACGTCTTACTTCAGCAGGAAGTCCTCAGACAAACACAACTGCTCGCCTCATACCAGTCAAGGGTCAGTTTGAACTTGAATCCAGAAAAGATATCCGCTGAAGCCGAATGCTAAATCAATGTGAGCTGTTGTTTGTCAAAGGTGTCTGATCTGGAAGGTGAGGTGGTAAGAATAACTGCACACTCACAGGGAGATGTGTGTGACGGTGAGCAGAACGGGACAATCACGGTCAGTGATCTCGATCAGCTGCAGATGCTCAATAAAGACCTGGAACAACAGCTGGCTGAAAAGAACAAGGTGAGGGTAAAGACTAGCATTGATGTGAAATCTGGGCCACCTTTAATTTTCTGCGTCCTTAGCATTTGTGCATGAAAGCTGTGTTCATTTATAAGCGGAAGTTTCAGCTGCGCGATTCCACTTTATTTATTGATTAGATTTTTTTGGCCTCAAGTGATGTTGAATCCTTTCATTTTGGTTAGTTTGGTGGAACTTATATTAACATGTTTAATTTATATAGTGGGTTCCTTATGGCTCAATGTCGCTTTACAAGATACAACAGCAGAACACAACAAACAAAACCATATTAAAAGTAAATAAATAATATTATCGGTGGTGAAAGGAATCAGACACAGGGAGAAAAAGAAACTTGTATATTGAAAAAGCAAGAGAAAGATTTTAACTTGGATTTGAAGAGCTGAATGAGTTCATTGAGTTGAAGTTGGAAAAAGTACAAAGAGTACAGGGGCTGAGACGCTGAAAATTCTGCCACAGAACAGTCGATGAAGCTAAAGGAACATTGTAGTGATTTGCTGATCATGCTATGAAAATGCTACTAGCTTGCTAATCATGCTATTAATATGGCCAATTCATGGTTACATGGCTGAACCTCACAGTTTTCTAGAAAAATCAGAGATTAGCCTAAATGCTTCATTGACTGTTCTGTGATCATCTACTCTGCCCTAGTGATGACCCCTGACCTACTTTCTGTTAGATCTGTTAGATCATTCACAACCTGAATATTGAATTGGATGTTTTTAAGTTTTTCTTCTTGAAAACTTCAGATTATTTGCAGATATTCAGTTTGTAAAAAAAAGCTTAAAGTTTGAAAGTACATCTATAAATAAACAAAGTTACAAAATTCAAATTAAGAAATTACAATTCAAAATATTTGTAATGACATACAAACTGCGGGTTTATTACATTACGATTGTCAATAATTAAAATCAACACAATTCAAATTCAGTTTTGGCAGATCTCTAGCTCCATACAAAACAGCATCAACTCAATGTCACACACTGCTACATCAAGTGTTTTGTCACAAGAGGTTTCTTCTTCTTTTATGTGATTCTAGTGACATGTACATAAAAGTTTCTGAAACGGATCAGAACCCTGCTGGTGACAAAACAGTAGTACCTTGACCAGCCAGGGTATGGTCAGAAGTGAACAGGTTTTCATTCACTCCAATATTAAAACTGACCAACTTTGAAGCTGGAAAAAACATATTTACACCCCTGGTGCTGCAATGTAATTATACAGCTCATTTTATTTCCCAAAACATACTTTCAATTTAATTTAATTACTTTCAAATAGCATTTGAAAACAAACAATAATAAGAAGGTCAGGGATTACATTTTTTCTCTGTCACTAACTAAAAAAAAGCAATAAACTGCCAAACCAAGCCAAATTAAAAAAATAATGTGATTTTGTAGTTGTATTAAAGAAAAAAAAATTTTATTTTTACTCAAGGTAATGTGTCAAAATGCACTGGTGTATCGAATGCTTAAGCAAGATTTACAATGCCTGAAACAGGAACAGCAAATGCATCACATGTCTTTGTTTGTTTATCAATCATTTTGAGGACAGAAGAATTTAAAGTATGTTTTGCAAGGGTTTCAGACTCTTACACTTCAGATAAAATGTTTTATAATTAAATCTCATGTCCCCAACTTTTATTATAGACAATAAAGCAACTGCAGCAGAGGCTTGGAGAACTAAAGAGGACGCTACAAAAAGAACTGGTGCGTTTTCTTATTGAGCAACCCATTCGAAGAGATCTCAACTGATTTTAAATATTTCATCACATCTTCAGAAACTTAAACCTGATCCTGACTCTGAGATGAAGGAAAGAGTTCAGGATGGGAAACTTGAGAGACCTGGTGAAAAGAGCATCTCGGAGGTCCCCCAGCTAATCCCTGCTCCAACCCCGGACCCAGGCCTCGGTCAGAGCCCAGGCCTCCATCCTATCACCTGTAACACTACAGTCACCAACAGCTCCGACCTCAGCGACACCAGAGAGATCAACTTTGAGTACCTCAAACACGTGGTGTTGAAGTTCATGTCATCCAGAGAGGCAGAGGTGAGGATCTTGATACTTGTGTCATCATCATCATTTCGTGGTTTATTTTTGTGTTATTTTTCACAGCATTTTTCACTTATTTCGGCACCATGTAAACAAAATTTACATTTTCACTACTGTACAGTATTTGGTGGTGATGATGTATTAATTTTTACTTAATAATAATAAAAATGCAAGTTGTATGGGGTCATAGAAGAACGCTAGGTAGTTTTTAGTCTTTTTGTATTAAGTTTGCAAAATCTTTGTTGTCTGTTTTGATCCGAGAGAGTGCTTGAGGTTCGTTAGGGTTGCCAGATATTCATACAGAAGACACATGCAGAATTTGACTTGTGCAAGTACAAAAAAGACAAATAAACAACAACACAGATCTCATAGTGTTAAACTGCCTGTTATGTTCACACGCTATATATCTCTTAATAACTACACTCTCATTCACCATATTACACTTAAATTAAGGAATCTATGCAAGTCATGTTTCTGAATGGAAAAACAATCACTGTAATTACAGAGCAATTATTTTTTTAGTTTTATTCACACACCCATTTATCTAAATCCGAGGCATGATTGATGCACCTATTTATGCAATGCATCACATATTTTGTATAAGAATTGAACACATGATTATAAAATATTTTTCTTAATAACATGAAAGAGAGGTTGATAGAGAATGTCATAACTGTCTGAACAGTGAGGAGAGCTGTGTGGGATAAAATAACTGCACTTTCCCTGCTCTGAGACTAAAACTGTCACACTTTTGTCAGAGTTTTTTCAAATAAAAGCCGTAGCCCTGCACATTGCAGTTTCTAACCTGCTGTAGTATGCATACTACTCTAGCTTCAGACAATCAGAGGACCCTAATTAGTGCCAAAGGTGTGTTTCATGATGGTTGAACCAAAAATGTGCAGGGCTCCGGCCCTCCAGGACCAGGTTTGGAGGCCCCTGGTCTAATCTGAGGAGGCTTCCTGTTGATATATTAAGAAGACATCATCTGCTGGTAAATCATTCAGAATCCAGATTTGTTGGAACTCTTCCTTCTGATTGGGTTAGCTCTTTGACTCATGTCTTTATTAGCCCGTGGCTTAGGTGTTGGTCTTTCACATCATGGGGATGCAGAAAAGGAATCAGCTACTGCCGAGAGAGTAAAATTGTGCTTGAGGTAGAAAATACTGACTTTAATAAACAAAAACCTATATAATTATATTTAACTGTTTAGTGTTAATTTCCCTCATGAACTCCTTTAATAAGTACCATCCTAAAAGTTAAACTTAAAGCAGTAGTTGGTACATTTCACAAGGATCTATCTTAGCTCTTAAGAGTGATCTTTAAGTGCAATGTTACAAATGTTACCCGCAATTCCACTTGCATTACCCAAACACAAGAACTTAACACCGTTCATAGCCGATGTTCTGAAATCCCACCATTTATTTAAATATAACCTGAATGTTTAACCTACTAATCATCATATTTTGTAATTTAGCAGTCACTGCAATATTATATAAATCATCTGCTTATAATAATATTCACTGACAAAACTAAATAAGCAAATAAAGCCAGAAAGCATCACTTTCACAAATTAATTCATTGTCACTATGCATCCATTAAAACGGACATCACATTCAATCAATCAATCAAAAAAGTATTTTTGTGATGTTGCTTTAAAGCAACTTTACAAAGACAAATAGTGTATTAACATAGATTAAAACAAATCCAGCTCTTTTAAATCCTGGACACTTTCTCAAAAATCACTTAGTCACTCATTTTTCCTGTCATAGAATGTGTAGTATTTAAAAGAAAAATGGCTGAATATCAAAACGTGAAAAAGAGAGGGCAAAATTATCTAAAGTATAAAAAACACACTGAAATTTCTTTTGTGTTGTCATTTAACAAAAAAAACTTTTTATGCCTGCAATCTTGTTTAAATGACTCATTGTCCACAGAACAAAAAGCTATTTTTCTTTAGTTGTTTTTACTATTACATTCTGCACATCTTTAGAAGTAGAAATAAGGCAGATTTTAATAATGCCAACAAAATAAAGGTCTGTAAGTGTTAATGTTCTAGAGGAGGTGCAGCAGAACAATACAAGACAATATTTTTAACACGTTTAAAGCTCGTAAGCCAAATGTCTAAGAAGATATTACAAATGAATGAACAGCAATGGGTAGAACCAAGAAATGCATAATTCATGGCTGGATTTCAAGCACGTCAGCAAGTTATTGAGATTAAATTTTTTATTTATTTTTTTTTCCAAGTTTTTTTTCTTGCCTCCCCCAATATTTTTTAAAGGTCATTTTATGTTTATGAACATTTTAATAAATATGTTCTCACACACATTCATGATTCATATTTTTAAATAGATTTTCTTTATGATAATGTACAAAAAGCTCTCGTTTTATTATCTCTATAAATAGTAAATAGGTAATCTGAAGATTGTTTTGTAGGTATCCCAGTTTATTTTCTTTTCGAGTTGGAATTTGCTCATTTACGATCACTATGAACCACTGTTAAGTGTATGTTTTTTTACATGCTATTTAAGTTATGATGCTTTTGGGAAACAGACCGGATTATTAAGATCAGCCTAGTCATTCAATGCAGTTATTTTAACATGAAAGCTTGCTTTACTTCTCGCTCTCTCCTCATTCTCAGGCATTCCAGCTTATCAGAGCCGTTTCTGTTCTTCTAAACTTCACTAAAGAGGAGGAGGACATGCTTAAGCAGACTTTAGAATACAAGGTGAGATTGTATGTAGCATTAAACAGGTCTCCTTCTCTACTGTGGAGACAAAGAACAATGACTCACTAAGGAAATAGGGCTCTGTGCTATGAATCTAACATTAGTGCTCAGGGACGGGAGTCAGCACCCGGTGGGTATTTATAGATCAACCCAGAAGCAGTGATAGAAAGATGCTGAGGAAAGCTCTTATGCACACTCTGGTTTCAATCAATCAATCAATTTTAGCTGTTGCTTTTAAAGCAGCTTCATAAGGTCCTAGTGTGGGTTAGGAAGGGTAAATAGGAATTCCCCTATGTGAGGTCCCTTGGAGCCACACTGACTGAGGCAGGAGCTAGTCACCTCCCCAGCATAAAGATACAAACTTAAGATCCATCGATGAACAGTTCGCCTGATAGCACCTGAAAAAAAAACAAGCAAACAAAGACAAACAGATGATCAGCATCAGCTGCAGGATGAGTGATAAAGGCTAATGAGCTAACTACAAATCATCTGTCCTCATCCTACTAGAACTCTCTGCTGTGTTTGATACAGTCGACCATCAGAACTTTCTCTCCACTCTCTCTGCGATGGGTATCACTGGCATTGTACTCGATTGGCTTGAGTCCTATCACACTGGTAGATCTTTCAGTGTCGGGTGGAAGGGTGAGGTCTCAAACACTCAGACAATTCACCGGGGCTCCCCAGGGTTCAGTCCTTGGTCCCCTTCTCTTCTCCATCTACATTACCTCCCTGGGCCCTATCATCCTCAGACATGGATTTTTTTTACCACTGCAATGCTGATGTCACTCAACTCTATCTGTAATTCCGCCAGATGACCAATCAGTAACTACCCGCATAACTGACTGCGTGTAGGTTTGCACTGCACAACATTCAAAAGATCAGGCCCTTCTTAATTGAGCATGCTACTCAACTCGTGGTTCAGTCTCTGGTTCTCTCACGTCTGGACTACTGCGATGCTTTCCTAGCAGGACTTCCAGCAAATGCTCTCAAACCTCTGCACTCTTCACTAGCTACCCATTGCAGCTCGTGTTAAATTTAAATCACTGATGCTGGCGTACAAAACTCTCCAAATCAGAAAATCTCTTAGCAGAACTTTCTCTCTCACTGTCCTTGGCTGGTATAACAAAGTCGCTGATCCAGTCAGGAGAGCAGCAACACTAACAGCTTTCAAAAAGCAACTGAAAACTCTTCTCTTCAAGGAACACTTAATGTGAAAGAATATTACCCTTTCTTTTTTCTTTTCTCTCTTTCCTCCCTGCTATGGTTGATTGATCAGCTGATACAACTTCTACTACGAGTGAACTGAGTTAGACTTTGACAGTGTAACAAATAGCATGTTGTCTCTCCACTATTATAAGTTACTTTGGACAAAAGTGTCTGCTAAATGCATAAATGTAAATGTAAGGAGATTGACTTGTGATTGGAAGGTCACTTGTTCAATCCCCAGATCCACCAAGTTGAAAGTGGTGTGAGACCTCTACCGTCTTCAACAACCACAGGTGTGGTGCCCTCGAGCAAGGCAGAAGTTTGCCAACTGCTCCCTGGGCACCGCAGCCATGGCTGCCCACTGCACCAGGTGTGTGTTCACGAGTCACTCCATATCTGGCCAACTGCCTGCTTCCCCTTCACAGACTAGAAGGAATAAGTGGTGACAATGTGGCCTATCTGTTTACCTCACAAATTTTGTTAAAAATTTTTTTTTTAGATTTTGTAAATTCAGTCCAGCACAATCACTAATTTTCTACGTCCAATAATTTGTCCACTCCTCACCTTTTCTCCTTGGGTGGCTCACTTCCAAACTTAAGTGTCACAAAATATATTCTATTGAGATACATGGTACTAACTACATAAGTCAAAGTTCAAACAACCTTTAAACAACTGTAATAACAATGTAAACTTAACAAAGCTTTACTATTAATATATTGATAATTTCAAACCTTCCTTGTAGCTGGACTAGTATGCTAGTAAGAAGCCTTTCCCATTTGTGTTGAGGGAGATTAGGAGGTTTGTGATTGGTTTACATGCTTGGAGCACTAACTTGGTAACAGCTGTGGTTTTTTTTTTTATACAGATGTCGTGGTTTGGTTCCAAACCCTCACCGAAAGGCATTATACGACCTTCTATCTCAGGAACCTTCAGCTGGAGCTGAGAAACTCAAACTGAAGAACAGTGAATGTCTCGTTAAATACTACCAACACTCGATGATGCAACACTTCCTATGTAGCTCATGCCTTTCAAAGAATGGGAACAACAAACACATCTGGAAATATCATAGGGACCGAAATCCAATCAAAATGAATATTTTTGGGACACAGTTTAATCACTTTTAAGACATGATCATGTCATTGACAAAAAAACTGTTTCAGTAGATTTTCCACAGTTAACTGCATGGAATGGAACTGGAGTAAATCCATATTTGATATTGGTAAACATGAAGAAATAGAAAAAGACTGAAAAATCTGAGTTAACAGAAAATCCTTCAAGTCTATATGTAAATCAGAAAGACATTCCATACATATATTTATATCAGAGTGTGTGTAAATAAGTGCGAATACAGTTTCTTAACAAGTGGAAGTTATGTTTCTGTCTTCATCCAAATTTATGAATCTAATTCGCTGTACAAATCTCTAGGTACACACTGTTTAGCACGACGAAGGGAACAAGCGTGCATGCCTACCCAAATGCTTCGACTGGATAATGCAGAATTACGTGTATGTTCAAATACACTGGACACTTTCAAAGCTTACGTTATGACCAAGAGTAATCATAGTATGCCTCATGTTTGACTGAACATGTGTGTCCTTTTGTGTGTTTTAACACTTGAGGTCACTTTGGGAGCATTAAACTTAGTGAAAAACTGCTGAAAATACATGGTTTAAGATAAAGTAACCCAAAGATTCCTGTTATATGTGAACTTAAGTGTTCTGTAAACAAAGGTGGCTTGATTCCAATATTGTGTATGGAACAATATTTCTATCGAGAAATTTCGTATGCAATTTTCATGTTTTGTTCTGATCTTGTAGCTAATATCAATTTTTCCCATGGCATCCACTGTTTGGTTTTACTTGAGAAGGAGTAAATCAGGCCTTGATTAAAAATATGTCTGTCGTCTTTTCGAAAGATTTTGCATGTTTGCTTTGACTGGATGCTTAAATGCTGCATTAAACGTTAGCTACAGGGGAACATGAGTAGGGGGAAACAATAATGATTGGTTGATAATTAGCGGGCCGATATATGGAAATTATGTCGTCAATACAAGTCAGTTTTGAGCAGATGCAAAACGCACGGGTCTAAAAATGTGAAACCAGGACTCTTTTTTTTTTTTTTTTTTTTTTTTGTTTTTGGTAAAAGGTTTTTCAGCCATTCAAACCAAGTCAAGTCAGTTTCTAGCCAGAGAAAACACATGGAGAATATTGTAATACTGATTTAAGATGCTGTAATCAAAAACGCTAACAAGCTCGCTTCAAAGAAGCCAACAGGACTCAAAAAATAACCCTGAGGCTCTTGACGAAACTTAAGACATGACTACGAGTGAAGGTTACTCTGTTAACTCACGTTGAGACCTTTTCTCAACTGATTAAACACTTTGAGCCATGGTTTGAAATGCTTTTTGGTGTGTCTTCTATCCAACTAGGACATGATCGCCAAATGCATTAAAACTGTTGACTGTATAGCCCATGGACATAGCATGCGCCACCTTTTGTATGGAAAGTATAGGAGGCTCAGAATGGTTATAGCAAATCATGGCAGTGCGTCACTTTCCGGTTACCAAAAATGGGCCAGAGAGGTGGAACAAAGCCATAGCAGAGTTCCGATTGGCTGAAGAATTAAATCAAATGAGCGCACCTTGGAAGATAAGGATATGTATTAACAAACGGCAGTCACTAACTCGAATAATTGCTTTAACCAATGACTAACCAGGCATGTCTTACACGACCTGCTGCTTGATCCACACCCCCCAATACTGTACTATCTGCTGTCATCACATTGTGAGATTTAATGCAGTCAACAATCAAACTGAATTTAATTTAACTTAATTAAACTTTATCATACTTTGCTCATACAATAACCTCAGGGATCTGAAAGAGGACCAGAAACACAGACTTCAGACCTATCCATACTATGAAAATACTGTTGACTTAGCTGACAGTTATTTCTTTTGATTTGTGTGTTCATCAAGTTACTTGTTATAAAAAAAGAATAATAAGCAAGACTCTATGGGTAGCTGGGAAAAATATGTCATTGTCGTTTTCTCCTGTAAATCATTTCTGTCTCTTTCATGTTGACCAGATCACACTTGCCGAGGGTTCAAATGGGGCCAATTGCAGGAGGTGCTGTTGCATGGTCCAAAAAGTTTCAGTCATTGTATTTAACCCAAATAAATGCATGCCAAATAGTCAAACACCATAATTCGTTATCAAAAAAGCTCAATAACTGTTCCAGCATTAATAAACTTCATAAAATGTACTGGTGTAAGAAGAGTGTTGACGACGGATTAATTAATTAATTTATGGAGTAGTTATCGCAATTTCCCTAATGTGTCATACTTTGCCTATGAGTCACAAAGGATTTGCCGTTTTCAGCAATACAAAACAGAAAAGTTGTTCCCTTAATAACTGAAGGGCCTCCATTACTTGAACAAGATTGGGGAAGGTTCTTGAGTCCTGGGTTTCTGCATGTTTCATAAGGTAAAATTCAATACTTTTTAAGGCCGATAAGGATCAGATTTAACATCATAACACATACAAAACTTTTTTGCATAATAAACAGTATGCTTCAAATATATTGTTTGACATTCTAATAATCACTTTAACTTTTTTGAGCATTTACAAAGGTTCTGAAAATCAGGCAACCCTAATTGTCTTTTACAATGTTGTGCGTTTATAAGCATTTTCTCAATCTCTGGCAACCCTTACAGTCACATTTTTGTCTAGCGTTTGAGTTTCTCTGCCAACCCCAAGCAATACATATCAAACGAACTTCACATGAACATCAGAAAATAAAACCAGTAATAATTATTTAAGACAGTGACCAGTCACAGAGCAGAGAATTTATGACTTTTAAGGCCTAAAATTTTGCATTTTCATTTTTATACTTAGACCCAGCGGAAACTCTGTCAGTCAGATTAAAACACTGTTCTAAATGAAGTTTATTGCACTAGGCACTTCACAATAATTCTCCCCAACCCAACTTTACAGCATGAGTTTTACCATACATCCAACAACACAATTGTATGTAATGAACATCATATTAGAGAGAAGAGAAACTAAAAAAATAATCACCATTGAATAAATAAGAGTACTGCACATCCAAGCGAATTTTGAGTGTGGTCACAGTATTTAATATCCTGAAAAAGCTGGCCAGTGCAGCTACAGGAAAGTCTCTTCACTGACTGTGAGGCTCAGCTCACACAAATGAACAAAAATTGATAATAGCATATTGAACAATCAATAACTTACATTAAATATCATACAATATCTCTGTCCGAGGTGAAATTCTACTTTGACCCCAAGTGGATAACCCCAGATAAGGTTGTGTTGTGAAAGAGGAAGCTGTCCATGTTTAACAGATCTGGCTGGTCAAACGGATTTTCTTGCCGTCATTACCCTTACGATGCAGCCCAAGCCTCCAACTGCAAAAGCCTGAACATGAGGGTGAAAACATAAGTGTGTGAGAAAGTAATGAATGTTTAACTTACTCCAAACCAACCTTTTCATGCCACTGGAGCAGGATGGCACTGCTGTTGTCTGAAGGTTTCTCGAAGCCTCTGTAGATATATTTCATCAGCAGATCCACTTCGTTCTGGTCCAGAGACTTCACCGCCGGCTCGATGTCACTGCTCTTGAATGCAGTCAGTACTCGTAGCACCACAGCCTGTGCCCACTCCTAAAAATGTCATATATATATATATCTATATATGTGTGTGTGTGTGTGTGTGCGTGTAAAAATACAGACACCAGTCTAAAAGGGTCTTAAGCTAGAATTTTGATTATCAAAATGTATGATTATTATGTTGGTTGTAACATACCATCATGAATTATTCATTGTTAAAGGTGTTGGTGAGAATCAAACATCACAATCTGTCTTAAAGTAATACAACTAGTTTATGTCTTGCATTTATAAATTACTTTGTTTCATATTCAATTGAATGTCTAAATTGAACTATATACTTTTACTAACAATTTTATTTATTTATGTTATTTATATACATTATATATATATATATATATATATACACATATGATTATTATGTCGTACATCAGTGATACAATAATTATCTCTGTGTTTTCAAGCTAGAAACTGACTTGACTAAATTTTTATTTCAAAACTGGAAAAGGATCCTTTCTAGACTCATGCATTTCGCATCTGCTCAAAACAAACAGCAGCCTTCGACAGAAGCACACAGTCATCTTTATCTATCAGTAACCAACCAATAAAACTGTCTGAGAAACAAGAGCATATTCTTACCTTTACTGCCGGATTCTTTGAGTTGATTGGTGGATTCCTCAAAGCCATGTGAAACGCGGTCATCATGTCTCCTGTACACTGCAGTCAGTTAAGAAAAGCTTCCCAACCACTCATGCACAATCTATCTCTTTCAAAATGAAATAAAGCAAAGGAGTAACAATGAGTCTCTACTGTATCACTTGTAAAGATTGATTGCTTATATTATTTTGCTTATACAATGCATCATGTGTGACTGCAGATAACTGTAGCCTTTCAGTGCTTCTTGTAGCCTGCACAGCTTAGGGGTCCTTATTATTGGACCATATATAGAACCAGTTAAAATGTAAACGTTAAGAATAACTCACTAAATCAAATTATATATACATAACTAAAACATTAAAAGCACTCCCTATTACATTTACATCAGCATTTCTTTATAACTCAATGGCTGTAAAAGAACATATCTTTACAAAAACAAAAATCACACGTTTAGGTATGCTAATAGTCTTAGCATAAGTCTATGGGATTTTATATTCAAATTGTGAGCTTCTCTGTTGGTGATTCTTCTCAAAATCCCAATATATGATAAAAAAATCCTTTTACTTACAGCTGAAGCAAAATACCGTTAATTTTTCAGGGAAAACAGTTTAGACTAAAACAATATTAGTTGTATTTATCTATCACGCCATTGCATTTTCATTCTGGTGCGCTTACTTCCAAGGGGCTTGTTCCTCCCAACATAGGAAAACACTGCCTTACATCAAAATAAATTTTGATTAATCAAAAACACATTTTCTCTTCAAGAAAAATGTAAAAACAAAAAGTAAACAATGGGCTACTTGCAGTGTGTCTTGTGTGGCACTTCCTTTCTGAAATAGTACAGCACACTTCTTTCCAGTTTGGGCGCATCATTGGTTGCAATACATTTCTAAAAACTATTCCAAAAAAAATTCAAAGACTGAAACCTTCTGTGTTCTGCTGTGTACGGTCTGCTCCAAATGTTACGTTTTCATATAAAAATTGACAACTTTAGTAAAGATAGCAGTAAAAATTCACTTATCCAAGCTCAAAAACTCTGGGCAAAACTCACGCTAATAACAAAAATGTGAGAGCTCTTTGTTATCAGTGTAACATAGGCACCATTGCATTGCTGCTCGGCAATACATTTCTGCGATCACCGAAGAAGGATTATTTCTGCTCAAACAGCTTTATAAGTCGTTACATACATTACACCGATTATAAAGGGCTCACATATGTTTATTATTAGCGCTTATTCCCAGTTATTGGTTCAGGAAAAGCTAATTGTTAAAACCTTTTTCTAGTTTGCTGCTGTTCTGTGTTTTTTTTTTTTTTACGACATACATCATTCAGAATAATTTTTGGGAATTCCCGCAGAGAGCGAGGGTAAAATAAATTGCTATAACAGGAGGGAACTAAACGTATTGAACAAAACAGGAAAGTAGTTGTTCAAGTATCTCATTACAGTGTGTGACTGGGTTGTGTGCGGGGAAGAATTTGATGCGGCCAAATGCACCACTACGAAACAACTTAAAACATACTGTGATACGTAAATATATTATAAGCAAGTGACTTTATTGTATGTTTGTTTTGCATTAATTTATTGCATTGCTCATCCCAATCATTACCACAGTGTGTTGTTTGTTTTAGTTTTCTAACATTGTGAAAGTCCAAATCTTTATTTGTGGGAAGGGGTTAAGTTGCTAGTAGTCTAGCATACCCAAATCTTCAGGCCACAATATTCGCTACTACTGACACTTTAACCAATCAAACCATTGGGTTAACCAATCAAACTATGACTTCAGGATTATTGAAGTGTTTCCAACTTTCCTTTTAAAAATCAGACATTTAGCTAGTATTCAGCTGGCATGATGGTTGAGACTAAGGTCCTAGTGACTGTAGGACTTATGACACTTAAAACACAACATAGAACAAATGTTGTTTGAACTGTGGCAAAATCACTGAGCACATAATGGAAAAGAAAATTGTGTATTTGTTTCCCACCACTTTTAAAGAAAATAGTGTAGGTAGCTCATCAGCTAATGAAATGAACACACAATTTACACCTTTGTCTTCTCTGTATGGTAAGCCTGCTCCGACCTCTTTAAAGCTCATAACTAGGCCTCAGAGATGCTAAAAATGGATGGGTGGTGTCACTCCCACATACAACCTAATTCATAAAAAAATGACACATAGAGTTTCTAGAAGGTGGATTTCTTCCTAGAAACAACATCGTTTTCGTTTTGGAAACGAATGTGTGCCATACAAAAACATGACCTTAATATTATTGGAACAACTTTTGGGATGTGTTAATACATAAATGTATGGTTTCATTTCACAGCATGGCTTCATTTCATCAAGTCTTTTCTGCAACACTTGTAAACAGCTACATGGGTGCAAATCACCCCTGAATGTTGCTTGACAGTTACACATTAGCTTACCATTTATCAGTTTCAGTTTACACGGATTTGAACATCTGATTTTATCTGCCTGCGCGAGTTGAGCAAGGAGTTAAATGATGAGCACCAAAGTCTTCATCATTTACCCACAGATGAGCAGCAGAAGTTCTACATGTATGGTTGAGTAACGTTATGGCTCCTCTTGCTCAAGTTTCAACTCCTCGTCAGTGTGTAGCTAGCAGCAGGAGCTGTGACATCGCAGGATATCTTCAACAGCATGCCCCTAAAACAGCCTGAATTGTTGATGCCCAGAAATTGGGAGTTTTAAACTCATAAATATAACAAATCTGTATTGTTTTTAAACTATATTGGAATAATTTTGGCTCTTTAAACTCTTCTCTTTTGTATGCTCATAACCCTGCCAAATTCAATAGCATAGACCCTCTGGTTTAGGTGTAAAAACGTAATAAACTACAATAAGACATACAAAAGCTACACATGTAACATCTAAAGATACATAGACATAAAAACATATACCCACAACAAATAAGAATTGATGGCTTTAAGGACTATGCAATGTGCTGAAAAAGTTAAAATATTGTAGTCGTTGATTTTAATTGTTTGTGATGGGAGTGCTATTTACGAAGCATGTAAAGTATGCCGAATTCAATTATACAATTATGTTTAACATTTTATTTTTTCTTCAACCAAAAATAAGATAAACATACACAATTGTTAACTCCATTAAAATATAATAACCTGTTCAATATAGTTCACAACACAATACAAGAACACAAAAAGGTCTAAGGGTTAACGTAATAGACATGTGAAAGCATTTTATGAGCAAACCGTGAGAAGCTAGAAGGATATTGCCTGAGGAGCTCGTCCACTTCACCAGCGTCTGGACCCTGCTGCTCGGCCGCCTCGTCCTGCTCGTCTACGAATTTGTTCTCGTCGTATTCGTCGATGTCGACTCCACGGAACCGTGAGGACAGAGTGTTTTTCGCCATGAGAATCTGTCGTCCGAGTCAGGGTAAGCGTGTTAACGGAGCAGGAGCAAACGTCTCCCGCTTCGGTCAGCGCCGACCAGGAGCACCGTTTACCGCTGAATAGCGACTCATCTGTCGGCGGAAAGATGCGGTGGTTGCTGTTCCCGCTCCCCTAGAACGAGGCATCTTCATACATTCCTGTACAGCGGAGAAAAATCCGGACCGCACCGGAAATGAAATGAGACGCCGTTATGGCGCTTCCGTTTGCTGTGACGTAACCGTAACGCTAACTTGACTTAAATACGATTATTGTGTTTAATAATAAATATTATTATCTTCTGTTTAATAGAATGCATGGGTAGATAGTAATAACATTATGTCGGCTTATGTTTTCTTTTTTTTAATATAACGCCTATTTCACCAGTGACAGTAGTGAAATTAGTTTGTAATGTTTTTAGTTTATCGGGGATTGTCAATAGAGATTGTTACATAAACAATACATTTATACGCATTTATGTAATATGGAATTTCTTTTTTTTTATATATCTTCCAATAACACTAAAGTTTAACGTTACCGTGCTTGTGCGATTTAAAAAATAAATTTTACCACAAGAGTTCAATAGAGCTATTCAAATCTATCCGCGTTCACGAAAGGCTCAGCATTTCCAAGCATTTATTGTCTGACATTGTTAAGCATGTGATAGGAAAAGGAGACAAAATAAACATGGTTTTAAATATACAAATACCATTTTAAGCAAAGCTTAAATATCTAATTGGTAATTGGACCGCGAATGAAGTGAACCACTTCATTGAAAAGTCATTCATTTCTGTAATCAGGTAAAAATAACTTTGCAAATGATCACATCAATGAATGTAGTCATTGCTTTATGAGTAGTAGCTTACTAGAAATTTACTTTTTAAGAGGTACTGTTTCTACCTGGCAGGCAATTGGGTGTCCTAACAGCCTAAATTGGACCCAATCCACGTCCTAAATGGAACTTTATTTGAGCTTTAGTATAATAATCGATTGGGAGATTGTGTATGAGATTGTGTATGTTCTTGTTCCTCAGAGGATGCAGTAGAGACATTACTTGTGTGTTCGTGGGTGTGTCTGATTCCATGCAGGGTGCATAGCTTGATTCCTTCTTCATCTTCACAAACTTACTTATTGTACATAATGTCATCTCAGCCGGTCTGAATGATTTGGGATTCTTATTAAACATAACAAATATTAAAATGGTTAGCATTCCTCATAAAATTAATTATCCCCATCTCACTGTGTGAAAACTTGCTAAATATCTTTTTAACATTTAAGATCAGAACTGGTGTGGTTGAACAGGGTGTTTGAATAAGGAAGGTTAAAGCTTTCCACAATCAGCTGTGTCTTAATCACTAGGTCATATAACCAGACACGTTCTTAAAACGTATGCAATTTAAATGTGCCATGTCATAATAAAGTGACTTTTCTTACAACCTTTTTTGTTTGTGAGCAGCACTTCCCATTCAACTCAGTCATCAACAAAGAACAGTTTGATAAAGGATTTGTGATGAGGTTGGCTCTGTCACCGGCTGCTTTTCTAACTGTCCCGTCTTAATTGAATTGAAGATCCACAAAGTTTTTCTTCTTGTTCTAGCCTTAAATACATTAATGAAATAAGCAATCTTAACTCTTCATACATCAAGTTGAGCGCACACCACATGGCCCTAAAACAAAATCTGTTTTTGGCACACACAGAGACTCTGCATTTTATCTTCTCTAAAATCCTAAACATGCACACAATACAATAGTCAATCGTGTGAAACGTACACTTCAGGGATGTTACTAACATCACACACATTTGTGCACACGCATCAAAAAGTAAAAAGATTACGTAATCAACAGTGCCGCGCTAGTATAGAGGGCTGAAATATTGATTCTAGGTCCTATAACATGGGACCTTAAGGAATTTGCGTTTTTATGACTTATAAACAAATACAAAACTTTTGTTAAGGAATGACCCCAACACAAGTCTAAATATACTTCACTACCATTAGAAAAAATAGCTAGTAAAAATATAAATGAACTGACTTCATCTGCAATTTTGTCAATGTCATGTTTGCTCCTAAATACTCTACCTGATCCTCATTAGGACTTTGTGAAGCTGCTTTGAAAGCAACTGCTAAAGAAGCGCTTTATAAAAACTTGATTGATTGATTGATTGATTGATGTGACCAATCCCTCTGATTCAGAAATTCGCCAGCTCAGGAAAGTGTGGAGCTGAATACTCAGATTCATTGTTTGCCAGGTAAAGCTACACCTGTCACTTTCAGGGCCGGTTTTATCATTAGGCAAAGATAGGAAACAAAATCTAATTTGCCTGTTTTACATGACAGTGGGGTATATGAGTTATTTCCACATATGTATGAGGCCTGAATCTGATCTTAAATTACTCAAAGGCGTGTGTGTTTTTTCTGTTCACACTGTTATAAATCAGATTCAATCTGAGTCGCATACAGTACATGCAAAAAAATGAAATTGGCTCATGTGTGACTGGCGGTGTAAAGGGGGTTCTTGTTCAGATAGAAGACAAATATCAGGTGCATATTTTTGTGGGGTAAATAAGCACACAAAAAATATCTGATTTCATCAAACAAATCTGAATTAATCAGCAAGCCCAGAATCTGAATGTCGCGTTAGCAGTGTTACTGAGTGCTGATTAGTACTTAGTCACTCCTGCTGTCACTGTTAAACTAACGGCAGCTGTGAGAGATTGGGTTGATTAACTTTGATTAGATTTCTGAGAATGACAAGTTTTAAACATGTCAACAGCTCATTATTTAAATTTAACTGAAAATTAGGGATGCATGGGTATCGGCCTTGATACCAAATTTTCTAAAGTACTCGTATTAAAAGACCCCTGACACCGGGGGAACGATACCACGGTCTAAGAAATGTCTATGTTTGAGGGTCGTGTAAGGGGTTTTGCCGAGTGCCCACCCCCACACTCCGGCTGCAGTTTTGAGCGGGGAGAAGACGAGGTGAGACATGTCAGCCATGTGGAACTATTGAATGAAGACGACAAAACAAAGGTGGACTGCATGTTGTGCTCAGTGAATTTGTCCAGAGGAGGCTCAAAAGCACATTTCATAAAAGTATTTTAATCAAGCACCTAAAATCCCAACTCGACAATAAGTACAAAGAGTTTACCCATGCTTGTAAACCAACACAACCCACGCTTTAGTAAACTCTTGTAAGACAAGAGAAAATGTCCAGAGACAGTCCACGTGCTGACAATAACACAGGCAATTATCAAGTACATTGCATGGAGTGACCAGCCACTCTCGGAGGTAGAAAATGTGGGGTTCCTACCTCTATTCGATGTTCTGGAGCCCAGATATGATGTCCCAAGCCGCCGCTACATTACTGACATGGAGCTGCCTAAACTACACGACTCTGTGCAAAAACAAAATTATCCACAGCCTGCTGCAAACCTCTTCTGCTTTTAGTTTCACCATGGATATTTGTTCAAGCAGTGTTCAAGCCCCGTGCCGCTATTTAGCCTAACCTCAGTTTCACACCTCAACGAACAATAATACATGCGAAACAATTATGCGGCTTGAACACCAGTGATGTAACATAATTAATTACACATAATTAATTAGATGACTAAAACTGTCACCTGTAAATTTAAATTATGTTTTGATTAAGTATCGGTATCAGCGAGTACTGAAATGCAAGTACTAGCACTCATTTTCCAAAAAAAGTGGTATCAGTGCATCCCTAGTGAACATAATCGTATTTTAATTCTAATCATATAACCATACAGAGATGTACAACAAGATTAGACAGTCAGTTCATCTTAATATACGTCACTACATCCAGGGTGCAGGGATTAGAACACCAGATGGGTTCCAAAAGCATAAAACACCTTTTATTACTTGACTAAATCAGACAAGAAAACCTTCAAGTTGGTGACAAATCATAACATATCTGAGTAGTCTTCCACAGCAGTGTGAAGTGCTGTGTAATTAAAAGCCATGAAAGGCCACAGTCAACTGCTCTCAGCCTTAATCCAGGTTTTTCCACCTGTTCACATGACTCTGCAGCTCACACACTGTCTTCATCTCATGGGGCCCCTCTGGTCCCCACAAAAAGGTTTTGGTGGTTTTTGTTTTACAAGGGAGGGACCCCCTCTTGGTGCTCATTATTTTGGGGTGGGGGTTGAATGGCAGACCCGTCCTGGGATTTGACTTTATTCCAGTGGTATGTAGCGTGTCAGTTGCTGGCTGTGTAATTCCGTTATCATCGCTGGCTTTTCTGGTCCTTGCTTTGGGCCAGCAGGCCTCTGTCATGGTTCTGATGCGATAGCCAAATGAAGTGCCATAAAACGAGGGTAGAATGCTAACAGCTGGAGTGGGATTTTGCTCACTCGCAGGGGATGGGAATGTTAGCGCCGTAGGAAAACGTGACTTGCTTGAGAGTTTGGAATAAGTACTTACAGTCGATTTGGTTCTCTTATATGACTCTTCAGTTTCTGTGGTATCATTCTCTTGGTTGTTCTGCATGGCAATAAAGGATCTGTAAATCTCACGCTGACTTTTCAGAACGTCTGGGTTGTTATCGTGTTGTGTAGGTCTTTCCTCCAGCGTGAAGGTCTCAGGGCTTACTCGTGCCGCATCGTCACTCTGCCAGGCATTTTTCAAATCCTCTGTTAAAACAGTTGGTCCTCGTTTGTCTGATTTGTTGATGATTTCATCTTGTTTTTGGTTCTCTAAGAAGATGGCATCATCTTGCATCTGCTGCACCTGTGAGATACTGTATGGAAGTATGTTGTCAGCATTCTATTGCACAATTAGAAACAAAACCGTACTAAAAAAGAGAGGTTTTGGCAACAAAGTCAGATTCAATAGCATTCAATCCTGGCTTTTATAACCTCTAAACGGTTAGGAGCAGTTTGGCTGGTTCAGTTACTTGTTAGAAAGCATAAAAAAGAGTTTTTTTTCCTCCTTCGACAAACTTTGTTGATGTAAATATTTTGGAAATAACATTTAAAATAATATAATCTCATAGTAGCTAGAAACTAGTGAACAAATTCTGCATTTCTTAATAACTTTTTATGTTTAATGCTTAAAATAACATAACAGGTCAGATAATGTTGCATACCCTAAAACCAAAGTGCATTATGGGTACTGCAGCAATCAAAAACATGCTTTCAAATTTTGCTAACAAAATATTGCATTAGCAAGTTACATTAGTAAAAATAGAGAAGAAAATGAGAGATAACACAATATTTTTTTTATTTACCTAATATATATATATATATATATATATATATATATATATATATATATTTTAGAGGTGTGCGTGTATCCAAAATAACAATTTGCTATTTTAAACGGTTAAGCAAGAAGAGAACTATTTTTATGTGTTAATGAGAGCTTGAGGAAACCCAAAGTTAACTTCACATAAAGCTAGAACAGCTGTTGCTTTTTAATTTGTGGATATTGATGAAAATACTGTTCATTTAAGTGTTTAAAAAAAAATTATAGTCAAAAATATTCCTTGGCTAAAAGAGAGAGAAGGTTCTTCCAGTCGGCGTCTCTCCCAATGAGGATCCCAAAAAGGATGCCTGGAACACTTTACCAGACCTGGACCAAGTAAACTTTGCTGTGTGGTGTTCTCAAGCAGATTTGCTTTTCCAGGACCAACTCTTGTTTCCAGAGACACATATGGGCACATATGGGCCATTACTGTCCCACGCCTTAGTCATGTTAAAAAAAAACAAGTTGGCCCATGTTTTCAGTGCAACATTAAAAACAATATAGCTTCTACCATACTTTGACCATGTTTGGACCACACACTTTATTCAAGTTCCGAATGAATGTCAAATAAATCACACAAATAGCAAGTTTGACAGATTTTTGTGGTCTGGGTCTCTTGGAAATTCTTCAAGAGGTATGCTTAAGCTGTGTTCACATGGGTTTATGCCCAATTTTTTCTGAATAGATGCCAAAAAGTCTAAATTCACTTTTTCAGTGCTGAAGGTGAAATCCATAATGACCAGCTTGTTATTATTGTGCTTTTTTATCTTCTGGACATTACATGTAACCATTCTCTGGTCAGTGTGGCTGCAAATATCCACCAAAGTTTAAAAATTGTCCCTTAAAGGGCATCAATATTGATCTAATTTGCATCACAGGCTCCACAATACTCACATTGCATTCTCCACATGCCTTCAAGATTGTGTCTACCAATTTACACAACGTGTACATTTTAAAGAGAGCACTTATCTTAGATGAATTGTCAATCAATCTAAATGATCAATGACAAATAGATTTATCAAACTATTCTCTCTTAAATCTTGATTTGTCAAAAAAAAACTATAATATATATATATTTATATATATATATTATATTTATATATATTTCATTTCAAGTTTACATTTGTCACTTACACGGTAAATGATTATTTGGCATTTGAATAACTTGCAATTAATAAAACAAAGAATTTAATTGTTTGGTGTGCAGCTGAATATTTCTCACAGGTCAAAACTCATTTTATTTATCCCTTACAATTAATCATATTTTAGAATATAACCTGAATTTTCCTGGACCAACATAAAAACTCTATACCTTGTAAAATTGTGTAACACTCGTGTAGTTTAAATTCATGATCTTGGCTTCCCTTGATCTTCCCTGGCTGACATCAATTTGCAATATTCAATCATTTTTACATGAATGGAAAGACTGAACTTATATAATCTAGGCTTTAGGTATGACAGTTCCATTATAATGTGCGATAATGTAATAATATAAATGTGATGAACCGTTCACTATTATTTCTAAGAAACTCCCTGGTCAAAGTGTGACCCCATTTTAAATTATTTTAATTCCAAGTGCTTCCAGTCTGTACATGTCTTTTTGGTGTCTCAGCCTATTTCCACACTTGAAACGCTTGTCTAATTAGTGTCTGTCTTAACTAGTGCAATGGGTGTGTTTCATGACGGTTGAACCAAAAATGTGTCAGCCTCTGGCCCTTCAGGACCGGATTTGGAGACCCTTTTGAAGAGGAATCCAAATATTCCCCTTTGTGTGATAAATTCTATATTTAAAATTTTATATACAATTACTTTTACATTATTTTACAATGATTTAAATAAAAATATAATAACTGTGGAATCTTAAAAACAATTATATCTTAAAAGAAATTTACAGAAAAAAGCGTAGTAACATGGCATCAGCTGTTAATTATGATATATTTTAACATGATGCAAAGCTAATAGCCATAAATGGGTGGAAGATTGTGGATTACCTAGTAATTTAAGAGTTTTGGTTTATTAGCTGCACAATTCACCGTCTGTCATCCTCAACTTCAATTCTTCCCTCACTCATGAAAAAGACTCATTCTCAATAAAGGTCCACATCAGGCCTAAAATTATTTGAGCACTTTCAAAACCACTTCATAGTCGGCTGAACATCATCTCAGCTAACCGAACCCACTGTGGTTGCTGGCTTTGCCATGAAATTACATCCATATAAAGCAATGAAAAATGGGGCCCATGACCTGCTCATGTGTCAGTGTCTATCCAGTGCACTACTTCTCCCTAAAACTATAGATAATTTGCTTGGGCAGCCTCTTTGTGTTCTGCTATGGGTTCCTCATGATGCTTGTTTTTACTGTTTGTATCTTTGTCGTACCTTTCTTCCTGTACTGTATCTTCTCCATGCTGTTGTTGCTGGTATAGGGGAGGCAAGTATAGGTGTAGAGATGGGGTTAGAATGATCTTGTCTTCAGTTAAATGTGGAGATGTATCTTGAAAGACAGTTGGGTCGTCTTTTCTTCTCCATATGATTTTATACATGGGCGTTTCTACACAAGAATGAAGTCATTAAAACTAAAAATATCAAACTTGTAAGCAATATGTTAAACGTTGACCTTTCACCCTAAATCCTTAATCCTAAAAAAAATGTTACCCACAGGGTCCAAAACATTTTGTGACAGACGTGGAAATTTCATCAAAGTTCAAAAAACACATATAGAATGGATACCGTCTGTTAATGCATTGGCCATCATGTTTTAGGATTAAATTAACTCTTCATATTTTGACAGGGATTTGCACAACCTTTAGGGGGTGTTTGTAAGTGTGCAATATATTTTTGATCATCTGCACTCTTACTGATTTAAATAGCCATTTGCTCTAACCTCTCTTAGATGGGTCTTTAGGTCTGATGGGACAGAAGATGGCAAGGTGATTACCCCCAGATCAACTCTAGACACCTTTTGTAAGGCTTTCACTCTGGGACTTCTCTCGGGGTGAAGTTCATGTTTGTTTATGTGTAAGTGTGTTTTTTTACTCTATGTGCTCTGTTTTTTTTTTTTCATCGTATGACATAAAACATGAGTTTAAAACTCTACGTTGCTCACAAAATTATTCTAAACTAGGCTTATACAACATCTTAAAACATACAAATTTGTGACTTACATTAACCTGTCCCCATAGATTGAGTTATTAAAGAAGTACCGGGTTTTTCTACCCCTCCTTTTGCCAAGGTGAAGCTAACTGGCTACTCTTTGGCTATCAGTAGCATATGAATGGTCATTACCTGAGGAATCAGCAGGGGAGTGGGGAGGTGTGAAAGGTTTGCTGGTGGTTTGTTTGTTTCTGTGGGGGAAGGAGGGCTGCTAAAGGAGACTGTAAGGAGAATTGTTGGGAGAGGATCACTCATTCTGACATACACAGTAGACATTCTTCAGCCAGATTCACACTCTGAGCTGTCTGAGCTGTATTCAGGTTAAATTTAAGTAAAGTAAAATTAAAATCTGTTAATATATATATATACGGACAGATAGTTCTAAAGAGTCTTTACTTTTGTTTATATTTATTTTAAAAGTTTTGCCATGTATAGAGTCTGCTTTTGTTTATATTCATTATTAATTATTTATGCTAGTAAAAAAGTAATATAATATAAATATATTTGTTATTCTAAGTAAAATTAAAATCTGTTATTATATATACTGACAGATAGTTCTAAAGAGTTTTTGCTTTTGTTTATATTTATTTTTCAAGTTTTGCTATGTATAGAGTCTGGTTTTGTTTATATTCATTATTAATTATTTATGCTAGTAAAAAAGTAATATAATTCAAATATATTTGTTATTCTAAGTAAAATTTAAATCTGTTATTATATATACTGACAGATAGTTCTATAGAGTCTTTGCCTTTGTTCATATTTATTTTTAAAGTTTTGCTATGTATAGAGTCTGCTTTTGTTTATATTCAAATTTGCACATATCCAAAGAAATGTCCTCGCCCAGGTGTAAACAGGTGTAAATTGAGAAATATCCTGAGAAATGTCCTATTATGCAGATTGCTCTGAAATGAGAGGTAATTCCTTTTGTGCTGAGGTGAATAAAACCTCACTGTACATGGCCTACTACTTCAGTGCCCTCAAGAAATCTGTGGTGTACAAACCTCCTCTCCAAGGAAAGAAAATGCAGAGAAGACTCACCACGCAGCAGGACTTGGAAATGATCCTGAGTGAAGTAAACCCTTGTGACTCGGATGGAGAAGAGTTAGAACTTCAGCTGGATTCGGACTCTGAGCTGTCTTCAGGTAAAATTTTATTTCATATTATTTCATACTTCATATTTCATTTTAAACAATACAGTGGAAATTTTTTCACTAAACAAGAAAAAATATAATTTTTTGAAGTGTCTGCTAAGGTGCATTTTTGATGTTATTTGACTTTCCCATTGCTCACAATTTGAATTTGTTTACACTACAGATGAGGAGACTGCTCAACCAAAAAAGAAAGCTCGTTTGGGGACTGACCTGACAGAGACTGCGAAAGATGGCACAGTGTGGCGTAAAGAACAGGTGGGGACGCGTCTCCCTTTCACCCCAATAGAAGCATACGCCGCAGATGGACAGCCAACAGCTAAGGCCAGGAGAAGTATCTTGAGTCGCCTTCAGAGCTTTCTGTGTTTCATCACTCTTGACATGCTTCGTAGCATTCAAGAATGTACTATTCAACATGCACATCAAACAGAGCATGATTCATGGTTTATGGCCCTCCCTGAACTAATGGCATTTATTGCAATTGTCATCTTGCGGGGACTTACCAAGGTTCCATCACTATGTGACTGCTGGTCAGCAAACCTGGGAAACCCACAGATCATTGGAACTATGTCACGAAACCGTTTCCAAGACATCATGCAACATCTACGCTTTGATGACAAGTCCACCCGCAGTGAGCGAGCAAAGACTGATAAGTTTGCTGCAATTTCCAGTGTGTGGGGATCATTTGTCATCAACTGCATCACGTCCTACAACCCTGGTCTACATATCACCGTTGATGAACAGCTTTTCCCATCAAAAACTCGTTGCTGTTTCCTGCAGTATATTGCAACTAAACCTGACAAGTTTGGGATCAAGTTTTGGGTGGCTTGTGACCTAAAATCCAAGTACATTTGCAATGTTATACCATATCTTGGAAAGGACCCCAGTCGTCCCAGTGGGGAGAGGCTGTCCGAAAATGTAGTGATGAGGCTGATGGAACCATTCCTAGACAAGGGCAGAAATGTTACCACGGACAATTTCTTCACATCACTGTCACTTGCACAACAACTGCTTAGCCGGAAAACTACCATCCTCGGCACAGTCAACAAAATTCGCCGGGAAATTCCTCAATCCACTAGACAAAAAGGTTGCAATGAATTCACAACTCAGGTGTTCTCAACCACTGTTGCTACGCTGACGGCATATGTGCCCAAACGAAACAAGACAGTCTACATTCTCAGCAGCATGCACAGCGTGGTTCAGACAGATAATACCACCAAAAGGAAGCCAAACACTGTAACCCTTTACAACACCACAAAGTGCGGCGTGAATGTGATGGACCAGATGGTGCGGGAGTACACTGTCCGCAAAGGAACACGGCGCTGGCCAGTTGCTGTGTTCTATAACATGATTGACATGGCGGCACTGAATGCACAAGTGCTGTATCAAGCATGCACCGGGAGGCAGGAAAGACGGGTGGACTTCCTGGTGGAGCTTGCGATAGAGTTGGCTCACTCTCACGTGGATGCCAAGAAGGCACGAAAGGAACAATTGCTTCATAAACAACCTTCCACACCTAGCCCTGGAAAAAGAGCCATGTGTCAGGTCAAACATCAGTGCAAGAACAATCATGCCACTGTGCGATGTGCCCACTGCTTTAGATACACATGTGGTAAATGCAGACGAGAGATACCATGGCAGTGCCAGGATTGTGAGTGATTGCTGAAATGTACTCACTCATTTTTTATTATTATTTGTAAATATGTGCAGAAATTGTTGGTTTGTTTTTTATTTTATTTTGTACTGTTTTTATCAATAAATCTCAGCAACAAAGAAAAAAACATGTGTGTTGATCTATTCAATATTGGATATAATATATATAGCAAAACTTTAAGGTCTCTGTCAGTAAATGTTAATAGATTTTAATTATACTTGGTTTTAAATAAATATATTTGAAATATATACATTTTTACTAGTGTAAATAATCTATATTGAATATAAACAGAAACTTGTGTGTTGATCTCTCCCTATGGCTGAAGTGAAGCTTTCTTGAAGTAGTTTAGCCCCCACCACCTGTGGTGCACCAGTAATGGCTTCATTTATATAACAAAAGGATCTGTTCACACCTTTCCTCCAGCCATTTGGCTGCCCGGTGGGTTTTATAGGTAGAAAAGCCAATAGGCTGCTCTGTGGTACTTCTAGTGTTAAAATCATATGTCCTGATTTCAAAAGAAACTCTATATTTTCTAAATTAACAGTATAATGTAGTTCTATTTTAACGCCATCTAATTAGCCATTACAAATGTTAATTTCAATTATGTAAAACCACATTAGACCTCATGTTTGTGAAGCTGCTTTGAAAAAATTGCAGAAAAAAAAACACACAATAGAAATGCTCTTTGATTGATTTATAAGTTATAACCATTTTTAGGTCCTCTCCACTCAAAAAAGTACAATCTGATATGATCTGTGAGATGCAAATGTCCCATGACCTCCCTAACTTGATTAGCCTTTAGTTCAATTTATGACGTTATATTGCCTACTTATGTCTTGCTGTGCATTAGTTCATTTACTAGATTATATTGGTTACGTTTCTTTAGGATTATCTAGTCCCTCATCTCAATCTGAATACTTACACTGCACCATAAAGTAGTATTTTTTTAGTATGTGACAGTGAGTGTGCATGGTCTGGGACACACTAATAGGGTTGTTATGTGTTATTATTATTTTGACTTCATAATAACACGTCACTTGAGTGACCTTAATTCCAAAAGGTCACTAGATATACCAATACGTTGGGATACCTCACTAATCAAATTCATGTCATACTAGTTTAAACCATAAATTTAATCCTTCACTCAAGATAGAAAAACAAAGATAAAGGCTAGTTTGATCTCTTTTCACATTCCTTCAGGGGTAAACAGTCGTAAAAGACACATTCCTCACCTTTAACATAGGGCTAAACCCACATTTAATAAACCCTCTTTATAACAACAAAACCAATTATATTGTAATAATTATTTTCAACTACAATCATTTCTGTTATGAAAAGAGTTTACGAGTACACTGTCGTGGTACTATTGAAGATCTCCTTATTTATGCTCCAGTATTATCGTTGACCTACCAATCCTAGATTGTTTGTTGGGTAGATTCCAGCATTAATAAACCATTTACTTTGGATTTCTGCCATCTATGGTTATGCTATGACAGTGAGTGCACTCAAGAACAATTTTTGCAAAACCTACTTCTACATCAGATGTCTTCCAAACCTGTTTCAAAATTAAGTTTGTCACACCAAAAAGCTTAAGTATTCGTTTATACATCATCTCCCACAGCCTTGCCAGTTACAGTAGGGACTGACCTGCACACCAGGGAATTTTGAAGGATTATTTGAAAAGCGCTATATGCCTCAGCCCACTCTATATATCTGACCTTAATCAAACCACAGGTTACCAGTTTAACAATGGATCTTTTCAACTTTTTTCAACTTGGCAAATGTTAGCTTAACTAATAATTAGCTTTGTCTTTGCTGAAAACTCCTTTCTTTGATAAAAACAGATATGTTTGAGAATACATTTTAATATACCTTTCCACCTTATTCGTTTACCAAACTCTCTACTTTTTGCTTTAATCTTTTTCAGGTGTATTACATATTTTTGTTGTTTTAAAATATTTATAATAATTATTTTATTGTTTTTATGCAACACATTGTTTGACATGGGTTGGTTTTTAATTGTGCTATGTAAATAAAAAAAGAGACAGAAGCTATTTAAAATCATTACCTGTTGTGCTCAGTCTTCCTCGTCTTGTCTCTAGTGGGACAGTAGATGGTCGCGGGGTCGAGTCTAGCTTGAGTTTTTGTCTGTATACACTACTCCATGCTCGTTCTCTCTTGTCTGGTCTTTTAATGTTGGTGTGTTTGTTCCATAACTTCATCTCGACTCTTGAATCAAAACTGTCACTGCAGCATTTCTCTGCTCTCACAGGAGAGGAGTGAGGCTCTTTATGAGGTGATGATGGTGAGCAGTTGGAAGGTCGTGGTGACAGGACACATTGCACCCCACAGGCTGTAAGAATGCAAACATACTTTTTTATTAATAAGGATAAATCACCAAAGAGCAGCTGCATCCAGCAAAAATGGAACTGGTAAGAATACTGCTGAACCAGAAATCGTGTTGAAGAAAGGGCTGGTCAGAAAAGGGAGTCTCCAGATTTACTAAGCACATAACTTTGGTTTTATATAAGTCTGCCTCGTTTAATTTGAAATGCTAAACTCTATTGTTGTTTTAACTTCATATAAGAAAGACATGAAGAGTGCTTTAAACCATTGTAATGCACAGACTGGAGGCAAAGAAGCTTCAGCAAAGTGCACACACCTATCCATTGATTATCCTTATTTTCATCAGTTTCATCAGTGAAATTGTTATGGAAATTAATACTCAAGAGACATGTTTTATGAACACAGCCACAAACAGCAATTTTTACTCATTCCAAACATGATAAAGATCATACCTTATGTGTCAATGAAGCCTTAAGCAACTGTACAGTATATTTGTGCCAATGAGAGAGCGAGAGAGAAAGAAAGTGAAGAGGAGAGAGAGAGAGAGAGAGAGAGAGAAGGCAGCAACGGAAGCCCGAGGTCCGAGAGAGGAAGAAGCCAGAATGGAAGAGGCACATTTTGGGGCTTCCCAAGATTTTCACCCTAGCACAAGTCCCCCCCTCTACATCACTCCCATTTCTCCTACACTGTACCATCCCAAGAAAACATAGGCTCCATACAAACTCAATCTTATTGGATAATTAATTACAATGATTAAATATTGTATTACATTTGGTCACAAAAAAGGCTCTGATCTTCACTGTAGTTCTATAGACTAGAATAACAAAATCTACTAAAAATAATAAATCACAAAAAGTATATGTTTTCATGTTTTAATAATAACCTCAATCAAACATTTACTGTAGTTGCCGATCAAACCTGCACATCAATCTGAAGTAATTTTGCACCACTCCTTCACAAAACTGTTTCAGTGTAGCAATATTGTAATGATGTCTGTTGTGAATTACTCTCATGTCACAGCATTTCAATTGGGTTGAGGGGAGGACTCTGACTGTTCCACTCTAGAAGACATATATATATTTTTTTTGTTGGATGTATTCTTTTGTGGATTACTTGTACACTTTGGGTCATTGTCCTGTTGCGTTACCCATCCTCTTGAAAAATGTCTTGATAAAGTCTGGAATTCATTTCAGAGTTTGCTCTGAATGATACTCCCTCCGCCATGTGTTACAGTGGGGATGAGGTTTTGATCTTGGTGTGCTGTGCCTTTTTTTCTTCACACATAGTGTTGTGTGCTTCCTACAAATACATTTTTTTCTATTTTGGTTTCATCTGTCCACAGAATATTTTGACAGTAAAGCAGTGGAACATCCAGGTACTCTTCATCAAACTTCAAACATGCTGCGATATTCTTATTGGACATCAATGGCTTCCTCTGTGGTGTCCTCACATATACTCCATTCTTGTTTAATGTTTTCCTTATTGTAGATTTGTGAACAAAATCATTAGCTAGGATTCTTCTTAACCTCGTAAAGCATTCTACGCTGTGCTCTTGCAGTCATCTTCACAGAACGACCACACCTAGGAAAAGTAAAAACAGTGCAGAACTTTCTCTATTCGTTGACAGTCTGTCTTACTGTGGACACATAAACATCCATAGTTTTAGAGATATTTTTGTAACCCTTCCAGCTTAATGCAAGTCAACAATTCTCGTTAGTCTTCTGAGAGTTCTTTTCTGGGAGGCATGGTTCACTTCAGGCAGTGATTCTTGAAACTAGTGCAAAAGTGCATTTTCAGTTTTCAGCCGAGAGAGTTTTCCACCGAAACAGTGATGACGCAATCACAGCTACCATGTGCTTGTCGGAAGCAACAGTTCCAGCAAGACATGTGGACGCGGTGGAACAGCCCTTACTAGATGTTGCAAAGCCTCTTTGACCAAAAGCGAGTCTTGGCTGAATATAGCGCAGATCACGAGCTCCCCGCTACATTCACTGCACACCAGTGGGTCTTAATAAAGAACATTCTCTCTCTTACTGCCCCTTTTGAGCAGCTAACTAAAGAAATCAGCTCTGCAGCAATGAAAAGCTCTGTAGCAATGAAAAGTACACTCTTAGAGTCTGTCAGGACACGTTTCACTGAGATCTATTCAGATTCTCTGTGCTTCATTGCAACTGTACTTGATCAAGATCATTATTTGTTTCCGGAAATAAAGCAGAGCGCATGAAAAATGATCCAGAAGGCGGTGAATGCGAGAACCTGGAGAGAGACGGAGAGGGAGAAGGCCTGCACTTTATTATTGAACGTAAGCATTAGTGCGCTAAAGTTAAACATTTAAGTTTGAATTGTATTTTATTTTTACACATTTATAAATATTTTTTATCATTTGTAATTGATTTATTCTTTTAAACTTTATTATGAATTTATGCAATTGCAATGCCTTTATTTTAGCAAGGTTAATACACAGTCATAGCCATAAATGCAACGGTACCAATAATTGGCAAAATTTCTTTCGGTGTTTCAGTTTTCAGCTTCGGCCAAGAGTTTTCATTCGGTTTCATTTTTATTTATTATTCTTAGGTTAGGTTAAGTAAGTTGAATCTGACTTTTGTGGTCAGTTCTTTCTTGTTAGCTTTAACATTTAAAACTATTTTATTCTAAAAAAAAAAAACATTTTTTAATCAAAACCTCAAAGTCTTTTAAGTATTCTCGTTGTGCTCGCTTGTCCGTCATCAGCTGCTTCTCTCTGACTCCATAGATGGCCGCTGCCTTCTGTCCCGTCTGTCTGCTCAGTGCATGTCTTTATCTTTTATACCCCTTATGACTCATTCCAAACTCAACAGCTCATTGGTTCCTCGTCCACATTCTCTCTTCAGGCCACTGCATGTCCTGCTCGTTTACCTGTACATGATAATATGCAATACCTCTTTTGTCCACCAGTCAGGCACACAGATGTCCAGAGCTAACATTTGCCCTACTTATTTCACCTTTCCCCTAGATCTCCTCTTTGAATGCAGAATGCAGCTTAAGAATAACTCCCTTGCAAGACAACTCCAGCACATCCTCATTTAGTACCATAATTAATGTAATGTCTTTACATTAGGCATGAGAATGAAGTTATAAAAGCAAGGAGAATTGCAAGTTCTTGAAGTTATACAACAGTCCTTAAACAAAAATGAACAATCCTTTAACAAAAAAATTGGTTGTGGATCGGTGACATTTATTATGGCCCATTGGTTGATTTTTATAAACACACACGCACACACAGTAATGAAAGCTTGCGGCTCGCATACCACCAAGAGGTTTTCAAGCATTGACTTCAACAATGAAAGGCTGTGCGGGATCTGGATGTCTGAGAATGGGTGCTGTGATAAACTTTTGCTTGAGTAGATCAAAGGCTTAATGGGTATCGCATAAACATCACCTGCTTTTAAGAAGGGAAGTTAAAAGGGGCAGAGAGCAGAATGTAGTTTTTAATGAAGCGCCGGTGAAAGTTTGCAAATCCAAGAAATCTTTGCAATTGGTGAGGTGGAAGGTCTGATGAACCCCTGATGAAGATCTTCTTTGATGTAGTTTTCCATAGCTTCATGTTCAGAATGGGAAAGATTTTAAAAACTTCCATGTGTTAATTCAGCATCTGGCAGCAGGTCGATACTACAATCCCAGGACCGATTTGGTGGTATTTGGGTGGCTCGTTTTTTGTTGAAGACATCTAGGCACACAGAATTCTCAATTTGATTTTTCTGATACATTGCTGGTTAACGACGTATCAACAGTCTGAATTATCTGGTACATTGTCCAGAACTGTTGCATTAGTCCAGTAAAGCCCTTACAGGATGTTAATAAAGTTATGATGAAGTGCTATAGGTGGCTTGCGTAGACGTGCTCTTTACCACGACCATGGGAATCACAATTGTGCATCCTAGCAACAAAAATGGTCTGGACCAGAAAACGTTGAAATAACATTACTCTGTTAGCTGAGCAGACAGTGGCATAACCATACAGTGCTTTTTAATTTTGTTCTGCCTAACAAACCATCTAATCAAATTTTTTTTGGTGTTCTTATTGTTCTTTAAATCTAATATTAGCCCCCCCTGTTAATGTGACAAAACAATTTATGCCTTTTATTGGATTTATATTATGCATGCATTTTACTTGGATTTTATTCAATTTATTTTTGTTCCTACCCTTCTCCAATGATTTAGCATTAAGTCACCGAAGAACTCAATAGAATAAGACTTTTCAACCCTTGAGGTCATTGATTGCTGTGTGTTTCCAAACTTGACCAATGACTCTAAATTTCCTAAATGAATGACAGAGTGCATCTGTGAATGTTACCTTATTACACCTTTTGGCCAGTGTGCTCTGATATAGTGATCAGCTGACCTCAATGACTCTGTTTTGTGATTCAAGTTGTTATAATGTAGAATAATAATAATTTAAATAACTTCAATATTTACTTGGTTCATTTGCTTTTGATTTATTAATATTTATCCTCTATGCTCCCATTTCTGCCTCGTTTAGCGATTATTACCACCAGTGAATATATCAGCCAGGCTGATTGCATGGTTAAAAATACATCAGAAAGCATTGTGGTGCATTGTGATGGAGGACCCAGTCAGAGGAACCAACTTTTAAACTATGTCTTCGAGGCAATTGTGTAGCCTGACAATTTCAAGATGGTGTCTGGAAAATTTTGGGAGAACATTTTGTGTATCCTAATTTTTCCAACTCTTCAATACACTTCTAGCAAAAGGCTTACATTTCAATAATTCATTATGTACTTTGTAAACGTTCATCCTCAAATTTAACCATTGAACCCATTTAGGTTGTGAGGCTTAAAAGCAGCCAACTGTGCTTCCTGTCCCTTGCTTTGTCAATTATTGTTAGATTTATATCAATGTGCTCTAGTTTCTCCTTTTATGACAACTGTAGAGCACTCTGTTTGTTTTAAATGAGTTGTAAAGATGTGTTTCTCTGTTCAATGTTTAGATGTACATTTTTATAGTTACCCATTAGCAGAGCTTTTGTGGCCCTGAAGGAGTTTTTGTAGGGTTTCTCAGAGGTTTTTCTTGTGTCTTTCAGTAGCCGACCCTTAAGCATGGTGTAGCTGTCTGTTTTTGGAGAAGGTGATCCATGACGTTGTACTGGAAAGGATATTATTGTCATATCTTTCTTGTTTGGGACCTGGAGTGGCAGTTTGTGTTTCCGAATTGAGTTCCATGACATTGAGCCAGTTGGTCCCATGTGGTCTCCAAAGCCTATCACTGAACAGAAATGCATTGTATGGCTGTTCCCGTTTATATACATGAGGCACCTCAATAAGATGTGACGGCTTGTCAGCTTCACCTGGAGAGTGTTAGAGGAAACAAGCTGTTAGTTACATTAATTTCACAGTGTTGGCCAGGGTCACTTTTGTTAGCCATTACCTTTTGACTTATTGTATTTTCCTGACTATAAACCACTGTTATATTTCTAATTAGTTGAACCCAGCAGCTTACTGTATGAGATTTTGATGTTTATTTAAACATTTAACAGTCTCCTGCTAGTGCTCTCTCTCAAAAAGAGCATGAGTGATAGGTCAATAGATAATGGTTTAAGGAAGACACTAGATATGAGTCATTGAGCACATATGCACACACTTGCATAATGAAAAACGCATAAAAGTTCACAAAAATTCAAATGATGCAGCTTTGTATGATGGATCTTGCTGTCAATAAAGTAAATCGAGCTGTTAAACATAAGCTATCAGTTAAAAGTTAAGAAATATTTAATCCTTTTGGGGATTCTGATCCAACACATCTTCTTGAAATACTACAATAGCAAAGCAAGTCTCTGGAGTTGAGGACTTTAGGAAATAAATGAAGGTTAAAAAGTTTCTTAACAAACTTGTTAACAATTAAACGTCAGCCATTTTCGATAACATCATTAGAAATAATTTGCACATGAGAGAAGGGGGTTAAATGAATAGAACTGTTTTGTTACATACTATGTTTCAAGTTTATATTATTCTTTCTTTTAAGCTATTTCTGTTTCTTTAATTTGGTTGTGGCTTCTTTAAGAGTCCGCCCATGTGACTTCGAACCAGGAAGTAAGCCGGCATGACAAAGAGAGCAACGTCTTTTATTGTCGTGGAAGCCTTTTTTCTGTTATATTTGCAAACATAGCCTGCCTGTTGTAGTATCGTGGGTATGTATTGAATGTTATACAATTGCAGATCACTATTTTTGAGACTATGTCATATTTTTATAAGCTGGTTGTTGAATTATAAAAATAGCGGATTTAGTTCATTTTTGTTTGTGTGTTATTTTAAAGGCACGCTTATTGTTGATTACGCCCTTAGTTCATTTCAGTTACACCTTTCTTTGCAAATGTCAATAAACCTGTGGACGAGGAGTTATGTCTTCAGAGTTTTGATGTTGAGAAAGAGTTTGCCTGGCTGTCAAGTTATATATCGCACATATACCGAGGGCAGCACATGAACTAAACATTAGTATTTAGGGGAAAAATATAATTGTTATATTTAAGTAATGTTTTCTTTAAATATATATTGTTTTAATGTCCTATTTGGGCAATGGGCCAATATTCAACTCAAGTTGTGCAAAGCTACATATCATGCTCACTACCCATTAGGCCACCCTGATCATTAAAAACAATTTTTAGAGGTAACAATGCTGGACGGAACCAAGTTTTTTAATTTATGATCCATAAAAACATCTACTGACTTTTCTCTGGAGCACCAACCTTTATGAGGCTGAGGGCTACTTCATGGGCGCCGAGTAGTATGAAGGGCTACACAGGACCTGTTTGTTACAAACGTCCTAAATAACAAAACTGCATGGGAAACTAACGTTATAATCGTTATATTAATATAGCAGTAGTTATTACAACACTATGTGAAGTGACTACTCATATATCAATAATAATAATAACTTTCCTTAATTATCAGTAATTTTCTCAGCAATAATAATCAGAAAAACTTGTTTAAACATGAAACACTTATTTATGTTTATTTTGCTCAAACGTTTGAAAGCTAAAGTTAATAAATGATTTCTGAACATTTAACTTTTTTTTGCAATATTTTGTCTCAATTGTCTCAAAGCAAAATATTATGACTGGAGTAACAAGAACCAAGTTACATGATGATTCAAATGATAGATATGTTAAATAAACCTGTATGAGTTTGATCACAACTGTTGTGTAAAGTACTGATAAGATACTATTTTTATTACCAACTTGTCACACCAGGCATAGGTCGACCCATATCTGCACATTTTTTTGCTTTCTGAAATTGGTTCAATGTAAAAAAATATTTTGAATAAATAGCAGCAATAACTTAAATTCAGTAATAATTCAAAGGCAGTTTGCATTTATATCATTATAACCAATTAATAGGATAGTGATTTCTTGACCAATCCCATTCTGGTTGAAAGTGAAGTGAAGTGAAGTGAAGTGAAAGTGCAGGGAAATCCAGCTTAAGCGTTCCCAAACCCAAAAAATACTTTAAACACAATACACAAAGCAGCGACAAATTACAAATCACATGAACCACCTGTTCATGAATATTTACTTAATTTGTCAAACTAATTTTAAAAAATCAAGTTTATTATCTTTTCGGGTTTTTTTCATATGTTTTCAGACTGCCTGATCAATGCCACATCTACCATTTTAGACAAAAGATTTTCCCAAAACAATATATATATTTTTTACTTCTCAATATAAGGTTTCTTTACCTTTCGCTTTTAAAACATGCCTCAGTTTGACAGAAAACTACTTTGAGATTATAACAATATCTGGCAATATATCAAAGTGGTCTTGAGAGTTCTTGAGAAACACAAGGAGAAAGAATCTCAATAAACCAATCCTGTCCTCCTACAAAATACACACCTTCTGCAAACCTAAAAAAAGGCATCAATAAATCAATTTGTATGGAATATGCTTCATTTGGCCCTACTCAACAAAGGGACATCCTGTTCATGAAAACCCCTTCAAGAAACCACAGGAAAAATTTGGTTTACAAATGTGTCCCTTACCTGTTGTAAATTTAGGTTAGCCTTAGCTCCTCTGCATTCTCACTTTTAATCTCCATATCAAAACGTTTCATGAATGTGTAGATGTTGTTGACGTTTCCTAGGGAATGAGTTCAGGGATTTGTTTGGTGTTAACTCTAAAGCCAAAGGTGAATGTGACCAACCCATTAAGTAACCAGTGGATACAATAACAAAACCTAACACTGGTTGTTTGTAATGATTAGTTTCTGTGGTAAATCTAAAGGTGAAGACTTTCCAAGTGTTTGTAAGGGAAGCTACTCTAGACAAATCTCTTCTGTTGATTTTTCATCCGATATCCATATTCCATGAGTACTATCATTCAAAAGCTTAACAAACAAAAACATCCTTTTAAATCATGAGAAAAACACAGCTTATGGGTTGACAATGTCCATGTCCACACATTGTTAAACTGTCATATATAATTTTAATGGCTGTTAGCGAAGTAAAAAAATATGTTTTAGATTTACAGTATTATTAGTTCCTTGTCAGTCGGTCACTCCGACTTATGTCGGTGCTTCCCACTATGTCTGCAGTTGCAGTTCAATGGGGTCTTATACCTCTGTCTCACCAACAAAGACCCGGGCCTGCTTGAGGAGATTGATTCCCCGTACGCAGGTTGCAATCGAGCCAACATGGAAAGAGGGTTACAGCCCATACTTTCAAGTTTCTTAAAGCACAGGCGGGTTGCGTCCAATCCTCAGCCTGCGTCTTCAGAAGGCTTGTCTCCAGAAGGCTTGTCTCCTGAGACTTCTTCAGGATGATGTCTCCAGACGCATAGTCCATTTAGTTTGTCCAGAGGATTGGTTCACCACAAGAGATCTGAAGGATCCGTACTTCACGTGAATATTCTCCCTCGGCACATACCCCAGGTTCTGAGTTCCGTCTCGAGCAGGGCTTTAGGGCAAATGAAGGTCAATGTAGCGACTCGTTGCCGTCTTCATCTCTGTCTTTGGAAGGACATTCGGTTCCTCCATGCTGGTGTCCCCCTGGAGGACCTGCTAGGCATGTAGTAGTGACCATCGATGCTTCAAAGACCAGGGTAGAGTGCTGTATGCCAGAAACACAACACCAGGGTTTGACCTACAAGTACGCTTCCTGGAGGATAAATCACCTAGTGCTTGGCAGTGTCCCTAACAGTAACGCACTTCATGAGAATGCTGCAGGGATATCCCGTGTTGGTCAGGACAGACAGCATACGCTCACCGCTCCTCTGGAGTCAGCACTGGGGGCTGTCCTTATTCGCAGTCCAAACCCCCAGCAGGTTGAACCATTCAGCAGATACACCGTGTCGGTGAATACCCCGGTCAGAAGGATGGTTACTCCACCCCTTGGCAGTCCAGCTATGTATAGCAGAGGTAGACCTGTTTCCCACACCAGAGAATGCTCAGTGCCAGCTGTCCCATGCTTCTCTCGGGATAGATGCGCTGGCGCATTGCTGGTCCAGGAAGAAATGCTTATATGCGTTTGAGCCTCCTTGCACCCCTCCTGTGCAAGACCAGGGAGGATGAGGCAAAGGTCCCAACAGTGGCACCTTATTGGCCTAATTGATGTTGGTTCATAGAACTCTGCTCCGTCACCGTCCCTCCCTGGCCAGTTCCCCTACGGTCAGTCCTTCTGTCCGGGGGTTGTGGGCACAAGCAACTACGCCCCAATCTCTGGAACTCCATGTCTGGTACCTTAGGTGTGAGGAACCCCCGGTTATGCGATGTCTGTGGTCCCAAAACTGTGTCTTGTCAGAGCTTGTTATGCCGGCAAGTAGAGTTGCTTATCAAATAGCTCTGACTATCTGATTGACTATCTAAATGTGGTTGTATAGGGGGTGAGTACATGCTTCACATGATGTTTAAAAGCTTAATTTGCTTATGGAAATGATAATGAGTTTTACATTGTTTTGGACTATGAGCTGTAATCTCATTTGAGACATTTATGACAAATTAAGGGTAAATCTTAAAAAAAAAAATTGAGATCTGGAAAAAAAAAACCAAGTCCATCCATGAATTTCAAATCAATTTAAATTACTTTGATCTTCACTTTTAAGGTGTCTATCTTGCTCAATTACATTTTAGTTTCATTCCTTTTTAAGTGTTAAGATAACACAAAGTGTTATTACTCACAAGGAGTTCCTACTAATTTGTTTTTAACTCTGCATCAGTGTTCGTGTAATTTGAGTGAGTGTTAAAATTAGACTCTTGGAGTTCATGTTGTAACTCCAGATTAGTGTTATATAAAGAACATTATTGAACCATATTTGGCTATTGATGATTATGTTAGGTTATGTTGTTTTGAAAAAAAAGCAATAATTTATAAGTATTTTAATATAAATATAAATAGAACCAGTACACATTTGAAATATGCTTTAATTTTACAAAAAAATTCCTTATACATGTTTGGAAGTGTGTGTAGTAGTACTGGGAATTTACTGTAAATTTATAGAATTTTCCTTTTTTTTTATAAATAGAATGCCGGTGAAAAAAACTAACAGCGTATTGGTAATTTTCTTACAGTTCCTTCATTTTAAACTCAGATAAGCATTTTAAAGCACTTTCTTATTATACAGATGAGAGAAGATCAACTAAACCATGTCTTCATTTGGACACAGCCACATTCAACCGAGGTTCAGAGCGAAGCTTGATTTACACATCCTTATTATCAGGTTGTATTACTTACACCAGAAAAACCATTCGCTCGAGCAGAACAGATTCTAGAATAGCAATCTACAGAGACGGTCAGCTCAAAAAAACAAACAAACAAAAAAATCAGCTAACAGCACGAGAGCACAGTCCTGCTCTAGATAGAGGTCAGAGCGCAATTAAACACATCAATTCATCACAATCCACAGGGAGAGTCCAAAGGGTTAATGTTCCCGAAAAAAATAATGACAAGTTTCTACACAAAAGCTCGTTTTTAAATCAGTTGAAAAACTTAAATGGTGTGAACTAAAAAAAGGTACACAAGTTGAGGAATATTGAGAGGCTGCAGGAGACACGCAGGGTAACAGCCCCAAGCCAATTGAAACCAGAAAAAACTCAAACAGACCTTTACTGAACAAACTCCTTTAGGAAACATGGATCAGATGTAAACATCCACTTCAGGGCTTCCTGGGGTTTAGAACAATGGCTGCACACATAGACACATGTGAAAGAGGTAGTTTGAGTTATCCCCAATCACTGTCACTTAAAAAAAGCTACACAGACGGCGAAAAGACTAGCTTGAACATGAGCTCGTTCATGGTTTCCCTCAGCACCTGCTGACACCCGCAGGAGCACTGAAGCTCTCAAACACATCTGAAGCACCAGAAACGCAGTTTACATTCACAGTTTACATTCACAGCTTAGGTCTAGAAGACAAAAACATGGTAAAAGTAAAAAAGCGAGTGCTGTTGAGCAGCCTCGTACACAGAGACACCTCTCAGGAACCCTTGATCTCCCAGAGGAGCAGGAGCTCATGAGGAAGAGACAGACCAGCAGAGAGCACTCAGCTCTGAGGAGCACAGCAGACACAGAGAACTTGCTCTCATGCGGTAGAACGAGCGCTCTGCTCAGAACCAGAGTGAAAGAGAGTTGCGACCAGAAAACAATCCCTGACCACTTCAGCAGCAGAAGCTTTAAAAGAGAACTAGCAAAGCTCTCATACCATCACAGAAGATCTCAGTTCTCCACTCACCTAAGGTCAGGAACACTCTTCCTCAGAGCTCTACTCTTTTAACCCCTGATGTGAACCAAACCACAGCAGCTCCAGAGGTAGCTTTCTCTCTTTTTTTTATTGCATCCATCAGATCGTTGCCTCTTCTTCAGAAGTGATTTTAATCAATCTCACAATCAGGTCTCTGAACAGTGCTCTCCGCTAGAGGAAGGTTGATTGTGCAGCTGGTGTCTGAGGTCTATTTCTATCCTGAAACATTCCTTCAGTTTTACTCAATCAATCAGTGTGTCTGATGTTTTCATTTCAATAGGTAAATACACTTCAGAGATAAACACAATAAAATCCCTGTTTGATGTTTACGTGAACATAATCCATTCTTCAGTGATCTTATTTATTTTAAAGCAGTTTATTTTATTTAAATTTTCACCAAGTACTAAAAGCCCTACTCATATTCCTTCACTTCCAAAACATTCTCAAACACTCTTAAACTCTACAAGAGACTGGAATAATCTCACACTCATGAACAGAGCCCCACCATCTCTCACTGCTTTAATATCAAATAAAAAGAATAACTCATAAGGTCTTATGTCTGTTCTGGAGCAGCTGGAGGACTCAGCTGAAGGTCTGTGAGGAACCGTGTGTGTTTTGGAGCTCTTGGAGGACTCAGCTGAGGGTCTGTGAGGAACCGTGTGTGTGTTCTGGAGCTGCTGGAGGACTCAGCTGAAGGTCTGTGAGGAACCGTGTGTGTTCTGGAGCTGCTGGAGGACTTAGCTGAAGGTCTGTGAGGAACCGTGTGTGTTCTGGAGCTGCTGGAGGACTCAGCTGAAGGTCTGTGAGGAACCGTGTGTGTTCTGGAGCTGCTGGAGGACTTAGCTGAAGGTCTGTGAGGAACCGTGTGTGTTTTGGAGCTCTTGGAGGACTCAGCTGAGGGTCTGTGAGGAACCGTGTGTGTTCTGGAGCTGCTGGAGGACTCAGCTGAAGGTCTGTGAGGAACCGTGTGTGTTCTGGAGCTCCTGGATGACTCAGCAAAGAGTCTGTGAGGAATTGTGTGTGTTCTGGAGCTGGAAGACTTTAGCGGTCTGATCTCCACTTGCCGTCACTACCACTGAGGCTTCTCTGAAGAAAGAAAGAAAACATTGATTGAAAACACAAAGCTTCTTCTGAGAGATCACTCACAACTCGTAAGGCTTTAGAGCTGTTAGTGACCCTGAAATAAAGGCGGGGAGAAAGAGAGAGAGAAAGAAAGAAAAACAGAGAGAAGGGGGAGGAGCTACCTATTAATCTGGAAGTCGAGGATCTCTGCACGGTGACCCTGACACTGTCTCACTACGAGTCCTGTTCGGGCGTCTAAGATAGCAAACACACCGGCCAGGTCACAGACACACAGCAGCGACGCCCCCTGGATCCAGCGCAGACACACCAGCCCTGCCTGTCTCATACACACACACACACAGTGAGAAACAGAGAGAGATAGAGAGGGAAAGAGAGAAGAGAGATAGACCTGGTTCTTCCAGCGGTGTCGAAGCATCTGAGAGTTCAGCTCATAGATGTCCAGTGTCCCATCCAGATAGGCTACCGCGAGCAGAGGGAGCCTGCACACAGACACATCATCTCAAATCAGCTTCCAACTGAAAAACTCATGCCCTGAAATAAAAAAAAGTCTCCCAGGATACAATCATGTTCGTCTCTTCAGGATTAAACTGTCTCTGTTTGAGGAACATAATGTGGAAGCACAAAGTGAGGCAACATGCAGCAGGTCTTCTACACCAGAGTGGAGGCGTGCTGACCAGAAGCAGAAGTAGCCACCTCCAGCCCAGAGAAACCTCACCAGTGTCACAGAGACCCTCTGCAGATCCAGAGTTTAGGAGATGGACTGAAGAATGAATTCTGGGATGATTGTATTGGTTCAGCAACCCCATTGGTTAGCGCCAGAGATAACACAAGACTGAGTCACTGATCTGAGTGTGGGTCCATGTGTTAAGCATGTTTGTGTGATGCTACTAGCACTTCCTGTGATGCAACAAGCACTTCCCATGATGCTGGTTCACTCACACGTCACAGAAGCCCACAGACTCCACAGAGTTTGGCTCGTCCTCCATCGCTGAGGGCTTGGCTTCTCCTTTATCACTGGAGAACCAGCAGAGAACCTGAGCAGGACAGAACCAGACATCAGATCCTCTCTTCCCCCCCCCCCCCCCTCCCCCCTGAAACCATCAATGCTGTAGTCTGTGGCCAACATAAGCATGTTAAATGTGTAAACGTTTATTTATGTAAAAGTGCTATCCACAATGTCCCCTAGTTAAACAACTGTTCTGCAAAGACACAGCTTCCTTCAAGCGTGTTTTTAATCAAATAAGGACTGACAATTACTCCATGGACTGCTGACATGTTTACAATCATGTTCAACCTCATATTAGTATTTACGTAATCCCATTAAAGTCATTATAACACTTATTTTTTGAAAAAAACTTCAGAAATAGTTTGCTTGTACAAGCGCTTGTAATGACCGACAGAAGTCTCGTCCAATCAGAGCCAAGTTGTTGGTTTTCGACGGTATCCTCCCTTTCTGGGAATCTGAAATGTAAATGTGTTTTCTGAACTAGTAAAAGTGTTATGAAAATTGTAATTGTGTTTTCAAAAATGTAAATTTGTTTTATAAAATGTACATTTGTTTACTGAAATGTAAAAGTGTGCTGTAACTTGTAAATGTGTTTTCTAAATAGTTAATTTGTTTTGTAATTTGTAAAAGTGTCTCACATTATGCAAATGTGTTTTGCACCTTTTGGCCACCGTGCTGTTGAGGTTAATCAAGGGTTTTGCAGTGTTACAGGTGATTGAGTCGAGATATAGCACAACTTTATTCCAGTGACACAACGATACTCGCACTCTATAGGGAGACGAATTCTCAAACATTAACTTCCAGACTTGTGTGTCTACATTACGGCTCCCTGCATCAACGATGAGGTAGGGGACGAGCCTTCAGTTCACTTCATCGCTATTAAGATTTAAATACTGTCAAACAGAAATTATAACAACAAAAAATGTTAATTATTTGTCTGTAATGTAAATTAAGCACATTTAAAAAGATGTGTATGAAGCATCGTTTTAGATTCTTCTACATCTCTAAATCCTCCCCCTCTCTCTCTCCTCTCACCCTCACCGGGGGGAGGGGACCCTTTCTTCTCTCTCTCCTCGTGCAGGCGTACCTTCCCACTAGCAGTGCTGATGAGCTTGGCTCGGCCGTCCTCTGACCCGCTCAGAACCAGAGATCCGTCGCTGCTGCAGGAGAGAGCGGTCAGAGCTCCAGAATGCCCATCCAACCCTTCACACACACACAAAATCAGATAGCAAGCTCAGTCAGTGTAACTGAGGGGGAGGGTGGGGGGGCACTCACCTTTGATGACATGTATGGTGCTGCTCTGCTTCAGGTCCCACAGTCGCAAGCTTCCGTCCTCGTAGCCCACCATCAAATGCTTCCCTAAATGTGCACACATACATACACATCAAAGTAATCCACTCAGAAATCTTGCAGTGCTGAGAGCATTTAGAGGAGACTTCAGGTCAGATCGAACAAAAGTGAATCTGTTTCTTTAGAGTGTATCTGTAGGGTTAAGGAAAGCACTCGCCCTGCCAAAACGTTACTGTTGTGAGATGGTTTCATTACATTTCTATTTATTTGCATATTATAAATCTCTGTCGCTATTGCCCGCTCTCACCTTGGGGCAGGAGGACTCCGCTGGTGCTGCGGCTCCCAGGACTCTGAAGGGCTCGACAGGCTCCGCTCGGCAGCTTCCAGATCCAGACCAGACCAGACCCAGATCCAGCCATCAGAACCGGTCCTGAGGGGTGCCACAGCAGCCACTGCACAAAGAGAGAGAGAACGAGAGCGATGGCAAGTGAGAAGCGTTGTTGATGCTTAACCCTCCTTTATTCTCTCTCTCTCTCTTTCGCTCACCTCCAGCTCTCCACTCTCGCCGCTCCAGACCTGCTGATGGCTTTTCAGGCTCCAGACCTGGACCAGGCCACTCATGTCTCCAGTGGCCAGCAGCTCCCCATCACAGCTGAAGCACACGCACGTCACCGAGTCCCTGTGTCCTGCAGCGAGAGAGAGTGAGATCATGGATCTCACATATGATGCAACACAGAATAAGAAATTCAGAGGGTAGAACATTAACTTCAATTGAGTTATTTGTGGCAGTGGCATCTGCTCTATGTATCTCTCTCTCTCTCTCTCTCTCTCTCGAGAACTGCTAGCATTAGAGCACTCACCGCTGCACTGCAGGAGCTGCTCCCCGTCACTGACTCTCCAGAGAAAAGCTCGATCGTCCTCTCCACCCGTTGCACACAGCGCTCCGCTGACCGGCTCCAGCGCGGCACAGAACACCGAACCTGAGCGAGAGAAAGAACAGACCCTCAGAAGTGCTCTCCAAGCTAAACTTGCGCTTCTCTTTTAAGAACACAGATTTTACAGCAAACACAGCAGAGAAAAGCATCTAACCAGTGTGTTTGCTGAAGGTCAGCGTGCTGTCGTCCTGCTCTGGCTCCGAGTTGCACTGCTCCATCCCACGTTCCTCTTCCTCCTCTTCATCATCTTCATCACTTGCCTCTGTGAAGCCCACCTCCTGCAGCTCCTGCGCCAGCTCCTCTGAACACACGCACGCACACACAGCTCTTTTAGCTTTTCGGCACTGTGTTGCTCTTCTGTCAGGATACAAAACACACACCCATCCTTCAATCCCTCATTCACTCACCGGGACTCTTTTCGGTGTCGCAGAGCTCGATGGTCTCGACCAGTTCTTCGCCATCCTCAAGCAGCTGCACTGGGTCCTCGTCATCGCCTTCCATCGCTCAATCCTCTCTCTTTCTCGGTCCAGATGTCTGGTCCAGGACCGGTTTCTGACAGAAGGTAAACACTGGAGCTGCCTCTGTCCCCAGCTGATTGGTGTTTCACGTGTTCGCTCGCATCGGCGCACGTTGATGACGTAAGCGACAGTGACGTGGACCGATGGCTGAATAAAATGAAAATATTTGCGAGTCTGTCAAATACTGGAGCGTAGAACAAGAATAAGACTTAATTCCTCAGAACTGTCTCTCTGCGTTTCAAAACGTTAAAAAGTAAAGTATTGTATGTCTATCGACAGATTTATCTCTTAGATGACAGTTCTGATCTGAAGCTGAAGGAAAAACTTAACTTTTATATAATACATCTAAGTCATCAATTTTGTAGTTCTAAACTCTCTTGGATGCGGTGGCTTTGAATTCTACTTTAAACTATAAATTAAAATTAATTAGCTAAAATACGGTCTGTTGAAGACTTCATACCAAGGGCATCGATAGACCCTGTTTACTGGAGCACCGCCCCAGTAAACCTCATCAGCGTCCCAGGAACATTTCAGGGTGTGTTTTCACATTTATCCCAGTTCAACATAATGAAGTAATTCATGCTGTTAACAATAATCGACTAAACAAAATATTAACAGATGAAAACATAATCCTAATAAGTGTGACCAGGTCATAATAAAGAACAATAGTAGTTTCCCTTTGAGGCAAGCGAGCTCGAAAACATTTGCAGCCCATTTTAAGAGAACGCACGCGCACACGCACACACACACACACAGATTTTTGTTAAATATGCGTCTAACTGTCTTTAGAACTCACTTCTAGAGCAATCAAGATACGTTTGTAAAGGATAGGATTGCACGTGTAGGCGCGACAGGTTGTGTTAAGTAACATTTAAATTCGGATTCAAATGTCATAATCAATGCCGCGATCTGTTATGAAGAACTTGTGTCAGATCAAACTGGTTGAGTTTCCATTCCTTGAGTGAATTTAAGTGTGATTGCGGATTGATCAGCTGTTCTATAATGGTATATAATGAGTGATTTGTGAACCATTTGAAGAGGCAGTACTAATTTGCTATGTTATTCTTTTGCTTGAGTTTAGCTACTGCTGTTTCTTATGTTTAGACTTTAGATTTTATTTCTTTTTGAAAGTTTTCAGAGAGTTCACTCGCAATTAAAGATTTGGAGCAATTATTTGAGGAGATAATTTTCCTTTGGAGTACTTAAGGAATAATTGTTTTGAGTTAATTTTTAATTATTATAAAGTATTAGTATATTGCTGCATTGTGAACATCAAAAAGCGAGTGTAACAACTAAAGTGTAACTGATTAGACCTTCAATTTATGAACATTTTCTAAAGACCTGTTGTTCCTTTCGACCGCTGCCACTTTTCAGTACAGAAATCAGAATAAAACCCCAAAAATATATTTAGTTGTCGGTGCTTTTCTTTATTTGCCATCCAGTGCACCAGGCTACATAAGAAATGTCTGTTGAAAACAGTCAAAGTGAAATGTTACCGCCTGTTATACGCACCCAGCGACAGTCGAGCAGGTTCACGTGAGAGGAGACAGCAGTGCAGGTGTATTGAGTCGAGATCGCCGGTGCCTGGGTCTGACTGCTTTGAGGTGAGATATGAAAATGACAAAAGGAAACCAGAGCTTGAAGGGGACAGGTGTGCACAATGCATTTCCCCTTGACACAAACCTCGAACCCTGGCAAACTCACCCCTAACCTAATCCTAACCCTCACCCTCACCCCAGGCTCGTCAAGAGGGAACACTACCTTTTCACCATTTTGAATGGGCTCCACTTCAAATACTGAAAAAATAAAACTTCTAAAAATGTTCTTATATGATGATCAATGTCGGCTAACTATTGCGGCCTCTTGCTCTGGCCTGTAGATGTACATCAGAATGTTTTTGTGAGATGCAGAGGTGGAGACAATGACAGAGAAGAGTCAGAACAGAAAGGAGGTAAGGCTTGCACAAATGCTATTTCTTAGTAAACTTTTCATAAGGCACATCAGATGTGGAGACACGCAATGCAATATCATCACGAGAACAAAGATATAGTTTAATTTGTAGATTCTCTAATCTGGATTTATTCGTGTTTGTGTAATTATCTTTGCCACAATAACTTTCCAGCAAAAATGCAGAACTCAAAGGCTCAAATTTATTCATGTAATTTTTGATTAGTTTTTCCCTGAATTTAAATGTAATAAGAATTTATATTTTAATGGATTATTTTAGACTGATGAGTCTTATAATTCACAATGCCTTTCTTTCCTCCCTATAAGTTGCTTTAGAGAAGAGCGTTTGGCACAAACACATGGTGAAAGTAATTGTAAATTGATTGTTTGGAAGAAATTGATTGCTTACAAATATATTTAGAAATATTAATTCTACAATTGGGGATTGCTGAACAAAGTTATTTAGTTTCCATGCTATTATTGTGTTATTTCATGACACCTATTTTGAAAGCAATGTAGATTCTAAAAGGTAAAACTAGTTAAATTAGAAGCAGATATTTAAACAAATAAAAATGTAGATAGCATTTAAGATTGTAACCAGGGTGGTTATTGATGTTGAACGAGAAGATATTATTCCTTTATTCTTATTTAAATTCTATAGATTTTTATTATGTACATTATGTATTCATTTTATATCTGCTGTCATAAATGATGTTCTTGAAGTTGTTAAATATATTTTTAGTTACGTTTTTCAACCCTTTTGTCGTACTCTCTTTATTTCCATTGAGATAAAAATATACATAACAATAAAAACTAAAAACAAACAGAACATTTTATATTATACTCCCAATTGTATACACTACAAAAACGCATGCACACATACATGCATACGTGTGCGTGTGTGCTAGTGCATGCAATTGGGTTTTAAGGAGTGGGAGGGCATGTGCCCCAGTAGAGCTTTAAGTAAGCCCCTGCTTCATGCAGCTTTATTTTTTAACACTTTCCTCCTTTTACTGAGTGAAAGATGGAGAGAATGCAGTGAGATCCCTCGAGCTCAGGCTCTGCTGGGAAGATGATTTCCAGCTCTCCTCTCCTCATCACTGTTCTTCTGGAGCTCAGAGATCTCTCGTCATAAACTCCTTACAGACATTCTCTGCGCTGTGAGTCCTACGCTGCATAATTATGTTAAACACTTTATGTGGGACTCTAGGCCCACGAAGATTAGCCACAACTTGACCCAGAAGTACAAAAATAGTTACTTTTTTGTACAAATTATTGCACTAGCCCAATGCAGATTGAGGGACACAGAAATACACTTTGACATTAACTAACAGATATATCCTCGTAAGGATTAGTTGAGATCAGAATGGAACGCTGTAAGGATAGCTGGAGCTTCTATTCCTCAGAGATCGAGAACTTCTTCTCTCGTAGAACCTTGTCTCGTCTGGATCAGTTATCGGTCGACAGTTGACAAACTCCAAACTAGCTTTGTTGTTGTATACCATTTAATGTTCAGAATAAAAGATTTTGATATTATTTGGTAAACTATTTATAGATAAATGCAAATGGTTAAAGTGTCCTTGTTCCTAACTGCTTCTTGAGAAAAATCTAAGTTCTATGACTCAAGGAAAGCTTTACGTCCTCAGAAAGTTTCAAGCTCAATGGATCCGCCTCTTTGAATCACGGTCACAGAACTGATCTTTCTTTGTATTTAACTTGTTTCTTACTTTTATTGATTTATTTCATTGGCTTTCGCTGGTTTTCCTGTATTGTTGGTTCACTTTTGGTACTTTTTTGTCTAAGATGTTTCCTTACTTGTAAGGATTTGTTTGATCCATAACAAAATGTGTGTGAGCATGAATCTCTCTCAGTTCTAACAACAGGAGGAGGAAACCTGCCTCTCTTTAAGATCTTCGGAGTCTGAGCAACTCAAAGCATTTGTTTGCTCAGTTTTAAGTGAAGCTCAAACACAGTCTCTTCAGGATATTCCTGTAATATCTTCATCTTTACCAAATCTGATGTTATTTTATTATTAACAGTTATTTAAGAACAAGCCCTTCTCTGCTGATCACTCTCTATGACGTAGGATCATCTCTCTCCCTGATGCTCTCGTCTGTAACTCTCTCTCTCTCTCTGATGCTTTCTTGTCTGTAACTGTTTCCTCCCCTCTCTCTAGTTCTCTCTTCATCCTCTCTGTCTATCTCGTCTCTCTCGACCAGCCGCAGACACACTCTCACCCACTGTTGTCCTGACCTCTGCACACACTCCTGGCAGTGAAGGCTCTCTTCAGTTTCCTTCCCTGTCTGACTCAGAGTCTGCAGAAAGAGAGAGAGAGAGAAAGATGCTTTTATGTGGCTTCTCTCTCTATATCCTCTTTCTATCTCTCTTCTCTCTCACTCACTCTACACAGAGTTCACTCGAGCACGCTTTCCGTCATATCTGATCTGCTGAGTCTGTCCTCTTCTCTCTCATGCAGCTCTTCTTCCTTCTTACAAAAAACATTTACTCAACATCTTCAAATACATTACTTTAACCAAAAGACCAAGCTTCAATAACACCATAAAAATATAAAATCTTTATTTAATCTTCCATCGACTCACACTGAAGAAACTCAATCTGTGTTTCTCCAGAGCAGAGCACAACCGCAGCGGCTGGGGGAGCTCAAGAGGCGTCCAGACAGACAGAGCGGGACACCCCCCTCTCTCTCTCTCTCTCCCTCCCTCTCTCACATCATCTTACTCACACACTCTTCTTCTCCAGAGGAACCTGAGCATCGTGCTGCACCTGAGCGAGAGAAGAAGCTGCCTGGTGTGAGTACAGTTTAGTTCTATTTTTAAGCTTTGTGCTAGTATGCACGGAGCAGCACAGCATGGTAGTGGAGAGTCAGGATAGGTCATCTACTGTCTGCAGACCTCCTCTCAGAGCTCTGAACCGTGACAGGCAAGACGACTGCAAGCTGATCTCAGGAGGGAGAGAGTGAATGCTGAGGTTCGAGCTAAGCCTTGATCAGGACTCGTAGGATCTTCATTTCAGGAGAGAAGAGAGAAGAAGAAGCTTTCCTCAAGAATGTTATCTCTCATGTGTAGTTTCTCAGAGAACTTTTATCCAGAGTTAGCGCTTTACAGAGCCTTATTGATAAGTCATCACAGTTTCATTGCATTAGTTTCTATCTCTCTCACCTCCCCCCCTCTTTTCTCTCTACTCTTTCCCACCTCTTTTTCTCTTCTCACTATCTCCCCCATATTTTTCTCTCTTTCTTTCTGCAGATTCACGGTTCGCCACAGTATTCTCTACTCTGATGATGATCATGATCTCCAGCGTGCCCTACTCAAACAGCACTCCCCATGTGGTCGCTAGCTGCCTGCTGGAAGACGACGCTCTGCGCCTGCTGCTAGCCGTACTCTACTTGCTAATATTCCTGTTGGGGTTAGTAGGAAATGTGCTAGCCCTCTGGGTCTTCCTCTTCCTGCAGTCGGGAGCGAAATCCATACGCATCTTCCTCATAAACGTGGCGCTAGCTGACCTGGTGCTAGTGGCGTGTCTGCCGTTCCGCGTGCTCTACCATTTCCAGGGGAACGTGTGGAGGCTGGGAGAGCTGGCATGCAGAGCAGTGGGAAACCTCTTCTACATGAACATGTACGTTAGCATCACACTGCTGGGACTGATTAGCCTGGAGCGTTATCTGAAGGTCGGCCGGGGCTGGAGGCGTGTGGCTGGGCACTGGACCCGGGGGAACCGCTGGAGCTACGTGAGCTGCTCAGCTGTTTGGGTGGGCTCGCTAGCGATGGTGGTGCCGATGATCGTGCTGGCCGAGGGGAACGAAGCGCCCGGGAGGTGCTTCCAGTACAAGCAGAGGCAAAGCGCCCGGGGTAGGGCCTACTTCAACCTTGTGATGGTGGTGGTGTTCTGGACAGTGTTCGCCGGAGTGATTGCATCATACATTCAGATCACTCGTCGCCTGCTGCAGGCCTCACGGAGCCGTCCTGACTTCCCCAGAGTGAGCCGATACACTGGCAGCGCACGGCGAGCATTTGTGGTGCCGGTCCTGTTCGCTCTCTGCTTTGGCCCATACCACACCTTCAGAGGAATCTACATTCGCTCTCAGCTCCACGACACAGACTGTGAGACCCAGCGACTCATGGACCGCACCAACGAAGCCATGTTGGTGCTTGCGGCTCTAAATAGCGTGTTCGATCCGCTCATGTACTTCCTGCTGTCCGGGTCTGTGCGCAGGGCTATGAGGCATGCCTTGTCATGGCTCAGGGTAGAACCCCAACCCTTTGAGAGTTCTACCACAGAGCAGCGCAGGACCTCGCTGTCACTAGTCCCCACTGTGATAGTGCTCACCAGCTGCAGAGTGAGTCTGGGGAACAGCACTAGCATCAGCGCTAATGAAGCTCAGCTGTGCGTACACTAACCTGCCCAACAATACTCTGAGCTGAGATAAACTTTCAGACAATAAATCAAACACAACAGAAACAATAAAAAAAAAATAAATAACAAGTATGACCCAAATCATTTTAAACAAAATCGAGTCGATCTGAGCTTAATCACAATAAACTTCTGAACGGAAGTTCATTCTGAGCTGATTCATTCTCTGAGTATAATAATTTTGAGCTGCATCATTCCCCATGGTTTTTACACACAGGGTTTGAATTCTGCAGAAGAGGTTTTGTTCTTTTGTATTCATTGTTAATGCACAGAAAATAAAGACTTGTAACTCTTAAAAGAACTGGGATAAATGTTGCTCAATAATTATGTTTTGCCCATTGACTGTGTATAACAGACATAAGAATGGGCTACATTTTGTTCCATTTGTGCAGTAGGCTAAAAATGGGTGGAGCCAGCTATTGCCTTCTGAGAAGGGGGGGGGGGCATTCTCTGAGCTGAATCAAAAGCTGAACTGAATCATTCTTTGAGCTGAGTCTGCTTCATCTCATAGCTGTTGCAATACGATAGATCACAGGATTCCCCTTGAGAGACGAAAGAAGGACACCGGTTCCAGACCTCTGAGATGGTTTAACTCTAGCAGCATCATGCAGAGGGCAGCAGCATGCAACCAGCTAGTCCTGCCTAACTTCCATCACTAGACTACAACAGCACCCCCGGTTTCTAACACAGAGTAAACCTCAACGCTAAGGGTGATAAATTTGTCAGTCATTAATCTCAGAATCTATTGTTGACCCTTCTACGGTCGTCAGCACTCCAGTCCTTGAAGAGACTCCTGAAGAGGTGTGATGCTGGAGGGCTCGTGGTGTGCTGATTCCTCAGCTCATAGACACACGAGCAGTCAGAGCTGCGCAGAGAGCACTAAACCCTCAAAATACAGAGCAGGAGCTTTTAGATAAAATGCTTTTAATGCAAGAAAAAACAAGATCACCTTGCTTAAAGATCACTCTTAAGCAACGAAAGATTTACATTCACATGAAAAAAACACCGTAACCAACTTCAATCCCAGCACAGAAAACACTCAAAAATCTGCTGCAGCCCTCTCTCTCGCACTCTCTCTGTCTCTCTCACTCTCTGTCTGTCTGTCTGCCTGCCTGTCTGTCACGCTCACTCTCTCAGAATCAGTCCTCGGTGTCTCTTGCCCTTAGGTTCCTGGATCTGGCGGTGGTCGGTTTCCTCCTCCTGAACTCCACCTCAGAGCCAAACTCATCTCCCAGAGTCACACTGCGCTCAGAGAACTTGATCTTAACCTTGGGCTCCTGAGGAACCTGCAGCGGCTGCTCCTGAGGAGCTCCGGGGTCCACCTGAGGCAGCTGCAGGTCCACCTGCTTACTGCAGGGGGGAGAAGAAGCATGTTTAGAGCATGAGTATCTGATTTGGGCACAGGTTTTCTCGGCTCATCAGGGCTGAACGCTACTCACCGGGGCTCCGGCCAGCTACGGACCCGCTCCCAGGCTCCGTAAGGGTTTCTTCGGACTCGTTTTACCGGTACAGGGTCTTCCTCAGGGTCTGCAGCTTCCTTCTCTCCTCCATCAGTAGTGGCTGCTCCCTCTCCCTCAGAACTCTTATCTTCTACAGCGAGGAGCGACCCCTGAAGCTGCTCTAGCCCTCTCTGCTGTCAGGAGCAGAAACAGCAGCTGTTTCAGACTCTTATTCGGCTTGGAGCTCTCCAGCGCTCTCACCCTGAGGCTGACCTTTGAGCTGGCTCCACTCTCCTCAGGCTCCAGAGCTGGATCAGGATCTGGATGTTCTTCGGGCTGAGGAGGATCAGCGGAGGCTTTAGGAGTGCTCGTCGCCACCTCAGCCGCAGAGTCGACTCCAGGAGGAGAGACCTCCAACCCTGGCTTCTCCCAGGAGGACTCTGCAGAGAGAGAGAGAGAGAGAGAGAGAGAGTAAGAGTGAGAGTGAGAGAGGAGAGAGGGAGAGAACGAGAATCAGAGGACGAGAATCAGAGGATAGATAGGGGAATAGAGAGGGAAGGAGACAGAAGAGAAAGGGAGAGGGAGAGAACGAGCATCAGAGGAGAGAGAGAGAGAGAGAGAGAGAGAGAGAGAAAGATACGGGAGAGAGAGAGAGGGAGGGAGTTAGAAGAGAGAGGGAGACGGAGAGAGAGAGAGAGGAGTCGCTCACGGCCGGTCTGGGAATTGTAGTAGTACGTGTATCCATCAGGAGTTTGCGCCTCCACCCAGAAGCTTCCTGAGGAGTTCTGCAGACGAAGAGAACAACAGCGTGAGGCGCATCACTCCATCTCTGGAAAACCTCTACTCAAGAAAGCTCAAGAAAACTTAGTTTCAAACACAGCCGGCCCGGATTAATTAAGCGTCCTGGAATCATTAAACAAGCAACGATTATAAGGAGCTGTGTAGGCTTTAAATCAAACTTCACTTATCAATACATACATAAAACTCATGCATATAAACTTACAAATTACGCACATATACATGTATACTGTTGTGTTCAAAAGCACATGCATGAAATACACATCAATACATGTTATTTTAGTATATGAATGCATACACACGTGTGGGATGCATGCATATACCTATAAACATTCGCTGATACGTGTACACTCGAACCATGTGTAAACTACGCGTACATGCAAACTTACTCCATGCAGACACACCTACACATACATATAACCTTTATGAATGCATATACACCTATAATTACTCGTGCATACATATAAACTCGCCGCATGCATATACGTCTAGAAAAGTTTGATTTAAATCCTACATGGCGGCTCATAAACGATCGATCAAAAGGAATAAAATAACAATTGATCGCATCAGGAACAGATTCAGGATAGGATAGAACACAGAGGGACACGTGACCCGAGTCAGTGATGCACCTGCACCTGTCCAGTGCTTGACAAGGAGCTCCCTCCCCCGAACCAGAGCGGCTTCTCCCACTGAGACTCTGAGAAAACAGAGCAGCGACACTGAGCAGAGTCAAATTCACTGTCAAGTTTTCTCTCACCTCTCTCTTTTTCTCCCCCCCCCTTCCCCCTCACCTCCAGTGACCGTGTTGTAGTAGTACAGCGTCCCATCCTCAGCAGCTCCTCCGATCCAGGCATCTGCTCCTCGGCTCCCGTCGGAGGAGGCGTGCGATGTGTGGAAGCTCGCTGACGGAGGGGCGATCAATGAGTGGATCTTGGGTTTCTTCTCTTTTTTGGTCAGCCGTTGAGGCGGGGCTTCTCCTGTAGGGCAGGGCACAGCTTCAGCAGGGGGCGACTCTGAGCGCTTCTCTGGACCGGCAGCGAGTCTCTTCAGGTCCTCCTCGTACGCTTTCATGGCGGCCTCCTCCATGGCTGAGAAGGCTTTGCTCCTCTTCTTCTCCTGCTTCGCCATCGCCACGCTTTTCTTTCGAATCTGAGGAGCACAAGGAGTCAAGTGGGACACAGACCCAAACTTTAAGATAAGCACACGTATTGATCTGATGATTGATTGGAACAAAGAGGGAGAGTGAAGCATGCAGCTGTTGACAGTGTGGCTCTCTCTCTCCCGCTCTCTCAGCTGCTCTTTTCTTTCATTCTTTTTCTCTCTCACCTCTTGGATCTTGGCGGCCACATTCTCCTGATGGTTCTTCCCTCTCTCGTGGAACTCCACACTCTGCAGAGAAACACAGGATCAGAACAGAGCACAGACTGGAGCTTCATGTTCATTTGAAGAGCACATCCCATAATAAACAAAGCTTCAGAGAAAGAAAGAGCCGGTTCTGCTACGAGTCTCAGAGAAACAGTTCCCGCGCTTCATTACAGAGAAAAGCATGAAGCCTCACAAAGCTCTAAGTTAATGCAGCTCCAGGAGAGGGTTCTCCAGCCAGCGACCCTCTGGTCCGGACCCTCAATCATGTTTTTAATAGTCCCACAGAGGGTTAGTGTCAGATGAGGGACAATCTACTCTGGGCTCCTCTCAGAGAAACGAGATGATGAAGAGAACATCTGAGATCCACAAATAACTTTCACCAAAGGTAGAAACAAATGTCGATAGCAAACTGTTGAAAACTCAACTTATGTTTTAAAGTGATAATCCATAAACGGTAAGTGTTTTCACTTATTCAGATGAAGAGACAGAGTGGCTGACAGAGCTACACACGCACATAAATATGCACGTTACTCACGGGTTTGTTGTCAGTGAGCCAGCACTTGCAGTACTGACAGAATTTTCGCGGCTGAGACTTCCAGAAATCCGCCCTGCACACACACACAGACAGCCACACGGGATGAAACACTAAGAACACAACCCTGTTAAGGTTAAGAGTTGCGTTACTCACATTTTCGAGTTGCTGTAATCCGCAGAATACTCCGCAGAGCTCCAGAGTCAGATCTTCATCCTCACCGCTGGCACCTACTGATGACGTCACATTACGCGCGACAAAGAAGAGCGTTAAAATCCAGAGACATCTACATGGAGATGTCAGATTATACCAAAGCGTTTTAATTTGGCTGTAAAATATTTACCATTATCAATCATAGCCTAACTGAAACGTTATTTTTTTTCAGAAGTATTATTTAATTTTCGGGTCACTACATCTATCATCTCTCCCATATGGTCTAGCGGTTAGGATTCCTGGTTTTCACCCAGGCGGCCCGGGTTCGACTCCCGGTATGGGAACTGCGCTTTTTCTCGTTACAAACAGGAAATTGTTTCAGAAATCCACTCTCACTCTCATAGGTCTTTAGGTTTTGTTTATCAGAACTTGTCAATATTAAACTCTCTTCTGCAAAAGAGTACCTAAATTACAGCTCCCCAGAAGCTGCTCTAAGGATATCACGCAGAGGATATCACATACTGAACACCTCAAACAGCTCCATCTCAAAGTAACTTTTCAGCTCCATTACATGAAAGTAACATCCATTTATTACATATAAAAAACAAAGACTAAGGTCACATCAGATGCTCTCTTTCTCTCTGCATCAGTCTATCTCTCTGCCTCAGCTGTTTTTCTTCAAAAGCTCCATCAGTCTCTCTCGCTGGTGCTTCTCCCGCAGGAGCTGTAGAACATTCTCCAAAGCCTCCCCTCCTTTCATGAACTCCTGCAGAAACAGAAGCCACAGTTAGCAGATCAAGCTCTTTAACTGAAGCTCTGAGATGTTTCATCAGATGTATAAGATCAGAGCGGAGCAGAGGAAACATTGCTTCAGGAGATTCACCCTGTGAAATCTCCTCCTCCTTCAGGAGTCAGGGAAGCCTGCGCCTGTGAGAGGTCCTGCTCAGCTCACCTTGATGTCTCTGGTTTCAAATCCAATCCGGTGGTCTGTGACGCGATCCTGAGTGAAGTTATAGGTGCGGATCCGCTCTGCCTGAGCTCGGCTGCCCACCTGCCACCAAACAAGAGCCAGAACATTCACCGCAGTGCTCCACTCAGTGCCAGGTCATCTATGCTGTCTACACACCAAGCGCGAGTGATGCGGAAAGAGCGGTTGATTTCAATGTAAAGTCTATGTAAAGATGTGATAAGGCACCCCGCGGCACGGGGGATGCGAATGCCGCGAGAGATGAGGTGCAGCAAACCAGACTGATCGCGGGAGTAGGAATCATTCCTACTCAGGCGAAGTTCGTTTGCGCGGCAACCAATCAAGGGCTTGCTCTTGTAGTCACATGGTTGTTCTGTGAAGTGGGAACATGAGCAACAACAAAAAGAGTAGACAAATATCACAGTTTGTGGCCAGCCAGAATTAATAACTTTTTTTATTATCCATGTGGAAGCAAAAACGACCTTGCTTAAAATTAAGTGGGTGCTGAGCTGGCTGAATATTTTAATTAATCAATCTGATATAAATCGATATTGTGCTGATGTTAGCTAAAGCTAAGCATGATAATTTATCAGAGGTAGTGTGCAGGAAAAAGTTGAGAGGGTTGAGGGACACTTGGTCTGAGCTTGGTCTGAACGCCCTTAAGGGTTCTCACCTGGGTTCTGCGTGTCAGCAGTGAGTTTTCTCTGTGCTTTCCAATCATGCTTTGCTCCAGTCGGGCTTTCAGCTCTCTAAGTGCCGTCTCCCGGTTCTTCAGCTGAGAGCGGAACTGCTGACACTCGCACACTGTCCCTGAGAAAGAGAGAGAGAGAGAGAAAGAGCGTCACTGATCTAAAAAAGAGAGAGAACATCAAGGATCTGAGAGAAGAGGGAGAGAGAGAGCATCACAGGTCTGAGAAAGGAGAGAGAAAGAGAAAAAAGAGACAGAGAGGGGGCCAGTGAGATAGAGAGGAGCGGGGCTGCACCTGTGGGAAGGTGTGTGACTCTGACAGCGCTGTCGGTGGTGTTGACGTGTTGCCCCCCAGCACCACTCGCCCTGAACGTGTCGATCCGCAGGTCTTTAGCCGAAATATCAACCGTAACCTGACAAGCAGAGATTGTTAGTGAGTGAGAGACACGAGTTGAGGGGGAGGGGGGGCTTACAGTGGGCGTCTCCAGAAGCACTATGACGCTGGCGGTGCCGGTGTGAACCCGCTGCATCCGTGAAGAGAGGCCAGTCTCAGGGATGCACTGGATCCGGTGTGTTCCCGCCTCAAACTGCAGGCTACTGAATGCCGTCTCCCCGGAGATACGAACCGTAGCATGGTGCAGCCCCCCTGAACACACACACACACATGTTCTCCACTGAGAGTTCTCTCTTTTGAGAACTCCGCTCTTTCTCTTACCGTACTCTGCAGGGCTATAGTTCAGCTGCTCCCAGCGCCAGTGCTTGTAGGTGGAAAACCGGTGGTACATCTCCAGGAGTTCCTGGCTAAACTGCTGACAGATGTCCCCTTATTATAAAATAAAGTTTATTATTATTATTATTATTATTATATTATTGAACACACAGACATGGGTGAGAGCAAAGCTAGCACTAACCACACCTCCTGTGGTGCGACCAGACACCACCTCCAGAACTACGTTCCTCTCGTCTTCATCCTCCTGAGGAACCAGAGACTCGATCAGCTGAACACACCAGAGAAACCCACCAGCGGATCAATCAAGCAATCAATCAAGCAATTAATCAAGCAATCAACCAATCACCCTCCAGCGGATCTCTTCCAGTCTACATCTGTGCTGCTCCTGCTCCTCCTGCAGAAGAGAAAACATCTGATGATCCTCCTCAGTGCTGCAGCCTAGAGAGAGAGAGAGAGAGAGAGAGAGAGAGAGAGAGAGGGGAGAGAGAGAGAGAGAGGGGAGAGAGAGAGAGAGAGAGAGAGAGAGAGAGAGAGAGAGGAGAGGTGGAGAGAGAGAGAGAGAGAAGGACATAAAAACTGTTTGAGAGAGAAGGACATAAAAACAGTTTGAGTGGTCTTTAAATCATTTTAAACAAGTTATAATTCTCCAATGACTCTTTTGGTAAATGATTGAAAATTTCAAAATTTCTGAAAATAACTCAATTTTAAATAAGTTACTTTCATTTAATGAGATCTTATATATATGCAAACTTCACACAGAAATGCCAAACGACCCAGCCGAGGCTCGAACCAGCGACCTTCTTGCTGTGAGACGACCGTGCTACCCACTGACGCCCCTCTCCTTAGAATAAACGATCTTATAAACTCTTAAAGGGACAGCGCCTATTGGAATTGGAAACACATGTCTTCGTTTAAAACAACACTGTGTTTTATAACGAATATTAAATACAATTGAACAACAATAGCTAATTAAAATGTGTTTAAACGAATACAAATATGTACAAAATATGTAATTAAATCCCACATGAGGAGATTTCATCTGCACCAGGGCCTGTAGAGGACTCATCGTCTCGCCTCTGGGGATAGTGGGTGGGTTGGTAAGTTAGTTATAGTTAGTTATCTCCGAGTCAATACAGCTGCAGATATCGACCAGATGAGAAGCTCTTACTGCGCATGTGCGTCCCGATCTCGCGCATATCCTGCAGCAACTTCTCGCTCCGCTCACACAGCTCCCTCGTTCTCTTCGAAGGGAACACCGAAGAACTAGTTAAACCCTTTCCCGAATTAACCAACCGCTTCACCAGCAGCTGCAGGTCCTGGACGGACGGGAAACCATCACTTCCGGCGCTCCTGCAGAGTCTCCTGAGGAGCAGCTGAGGGGAGGCGCGGGGCAGCAGCATCGATCCTGATCAGATGAATCACTCAGTCCTGTCCTCGAGCTCTTAACTAGTCCCGCCCGAGCACGCAGAGGTCAGTCGTAAGAACAGGAAGTGTTCGAACAGGACACACTGGGCTCTTGCTTCGAACAGAGTGACGTCCTTCTTCGATCCCCCCCGCAGGACGTCACGTGACTCACAAAGAGCCTGATCAGTTTTCTCCAGAGGGTTTGTCTGAGAATAATAACGTAATTTTATGAACAATCTGAGCGTTTTGGTCTTTAACTAAATTCTTCTTTCGTAGTTTACATTTAGAGAGACGAGTAAATGAAACACTGTTTTATCTTTAGATTCTGGAGGGAAATAAATAGAAGGCGATTAAACGTGGAAAAATTCTCGTCCTCGTCATCCTCCATGTTCATCTCTCTCTAGAAATCTTTCGAAATCAACTTTTATGTTTTTATTGGTCATGTTGTGTGTTTTATGTATTTAATCACTTAACAATGTACTTGCATCTCCAGATGTATTGTGCTAAGAGGTGAAAATACATTTGTATTATTTTATTTATAAAATTCCAATTTCAATTCAGTCAATTTCCAAAAGTATTCCACTCATCAAACTTACTTTAAAAAACTTTTAAAAACTAACTAAAAAAATTTGAAAACTAACTTTATTAAATATATTTCACGTTATACATTCACATACATTCTTATTCATTTTAAAAAACTGCAGATTGACGGCAATCATAGGGTTCTGGCAAATTAAAAAGTAAAATTAAGCCTAAAATGGGCGGAGCAAGTGCTTGAAAATGCATCCGAGGCGAGACATGGCCGTAATGAAGGCGTCTGATTGGCTTAATCTTAAAATTGTATATATCTTAAACGAACAAAAAAAAATATTTCAGCAACGAGCGTGTTCGTGGAGATCAGAACTAGTGGTCTAATAAACAAACCTAATGGAAACAGGGGTGGGGACATGTTTTTTAGCTCCAAAGTTGGTCAGTTTTAATATTGGAGCGAATAAGAACTTGCCCCCTTTTGGAGTCAGCCTCAAGCGGCCGCTCGAGAAACTACAGTTCAGTCACTTCCTATCGAGCTTCAAGAGGTAAAGGAGGTGGAGCCACTTGAGCTAATCGCCTCCATAACCCAGAAATAGGGGAGAAAAAAAAATCCCCCGCCATTTTGTTCCTTTGCACCGTACGCAGCTGACCTCACTCCTGTAAAACTACCGCGCTGGCTCCCAAAAAAGGGTGAAGAGTTTCAAACATCAACAAACCCAAAAGCCATGAAAACTTGGAGAAGATTCTCTTCACTTGTGACCTCTTGAACTGTGCTCTTAAATGGAAAGCAGTGTGTCTCTCCATCTATCTTTCACTCTGCGTGAAGCTTATTGTTGTACTCTCTGGCAGTCTTTGTACTTTTGAGTTTTGTTACGTTCTTGTTATTTGTCAATAAAAAAAAACTGAAAAAAAAAAAAAAAAAGGTGAAGAGTCAAATTATTTGAATCAACTGAACCGATTCTTTCCAATCGATCGACTGTGTTGGAGTCTGCTGACCCCTGCTGGTAACAGCGCGTACCAGCAACTCCGCTCTAAAGTATCAACTTCAAAAAATAGCAAATCCTCAGCTTTCGGTCATAAGACATGCTTCCAGACCCTGCTTGTTTTAAATATGAGCAACAGATTAAGAAGGCTTCAAAAATGATACACTAATTATAATGTTAATGATAAAGCAGCATTTTAATTCCCATATCAAATACATTAAACAGGTTATTTTTAACCTGTCCTTTTTTGACAGAATCAGAAACACAACAAATATTTAAATAGTATCTTAACTATTTACCTATTCATATTAAGCTTAAGTTGTGTAGTAATTTGTTTATGTGAGAGGCAGTTTTAGCTTGATGTGGCCTGACATCTGCCGCTCTCTCAATTCCAGCACAGCATCCGTCCACACCCTAACCAGTCACACTCATCTCATCCACCAAACACACCCCACCACTCACACGCATCCACCAAACACACCCCACCACTCACAAGCATCCACCAAACACTCCCCACCACTCACAAGCATCCACCAAACACCCCCCACCAATCACACACATCCACCAAACACACTCTACCAGTCACACAAATCAACCAAACACACTCCACCGGTCACACACATCCACCAAACACACTCCACCTGTCACGCAAACTCCACCGGTCACACACATCCACCAAACACACTCCACCAATCACACCCATCCACTAAACACACTCCACCGGTCAAACTAATCCACCCAACACAATCCACCTCACACACATCCACCAAACACACTCCACCTGTCACACACACTCCACCGGTCACACACATCCACCAAACACACTCCACCTGTCACATCACTCCCCATCCAACACTCCACCTGTCACATTCACTCCACCGGTCACACACATCCACCAAACACACTCCAACGGTTACACACATCCACCAAACACACTCCACCTGTCACACTCACTCCACCGGTCACACACATCCACCAAACACACTCCAACGGTTACACACATCCACCAAACACCCTCCACCTGTCACACTCACTCCACCGGTCACACACATCCACCAAACACACTCCAACGGTTACACACATCCACCAAACACACTCCACCTGTCACACTCACTCCACCGGTCACACACATCCACCAAACACACTCCAACGGTTACACACATCCACCAAACACACTCCACCGGTCACACACATCCACCAATCACACCCATTCACCAAACACACTCCACCGGTCACACACATCCACCAAACACACTCCACCGGTTACACACATCCACCAAACACACTCCACCGGTCACGCACATCCACCAAACACAGCCCACCAATCACACCCATTCACCAAACACACTCCACCGGTCACACACATCCACCAAACACATCCCACCAATCACACACATCCACGAACACACTCCACTGGCCACAAACATCCACCAAACACACTCGACCTGTCACACACATCCACCAAACACACTTGACCTGTCACACACAGTACAGTTTTCTAAGATTATCTCTGGAGGAGAAATCTGATATATTAACACGTTTATGTGTTTACCATAAAATAATAATCGAGACATCAATAAAAACTATAACAAAGGCTTGTTTCTTTCACCACATGCTCTGTTTATTCACAAAATGTGTTAATAAAGTACTTTTGTACAAAAACATAGAAAATATGTAATAGTAGCCCTTTATTTCTGTGCCAGTTCCATTAAATGAAAAATTAGCTTCTGAACTGAAACACCTTCAGGTTCACTGCTCGCCTGCTGGACCTGATGAAGCTTCGAAGCAGACAGAAATCAGAAAAAACAGAAAATTATGAAACGATGAGAGGACATTCTTTCTCACAGCAGTGTGGAAGAAAACATGGGTTCGACTCAGTGCTGCTCGTCTTTGGTAGAGAAATTAATGCGCGTGCAGCTGAAATACAACCCTTAATGCTCCCTAAAATCTTTCACCTCCTCCTCACACTGGAGTCTGAGTTTATCCTATGAACACAGCTCTGAATAATGCTGCTGCTCTGCAGTCATTCCTGGACCGCTAGCTTCACATGCTGAGCTCTGCTTCTGTTAATTTCTCAAGTTTGCTTTGCTCATAGTTGCCTAGTATCGCAAGCATGGTTGGTGAAAAATGGAGAAGCGTACTAGCTGGATTGCTCAGTGGTACTATTGAAAAGAAAGGAATCAGGGAATCAAGGAATCAAACACACAACATTAATATAATCTTTGGGCTTCATTTCCTACACAAGCTAAATCTTTTTTTATACATGATAAGTAACAAAGATAGTAGGCAACAGTGGTCAAAGGCACTTGTCTTGTTTTTATGCATACTTTATAAAATGTGGCCTCCTTCACCTTCCTTTTCTTTTTTTTATCTTTTCAGCAGTTTAGCTATACATCAAAGTGAGATTCTAGCTAACTTTATCTAGCTTCCACTATATACAGCCCAATTCTACAAAACTATGTACTTTTTAACACTGATTTCTATCCTTTTAAGCAGTCTGCAGTCGTGATTGGAATGCGCCTTCACTTGGAGCTAATGCGTTAAAGTTCAGGAACATGTTTTACACAGCTACAAAATCAAAAGGCATGTTCTGAAATTCTTTATAAATTCCTTAATATAGAGAAGCTCACATCGAGTCAGAATCTCTCCAAACCTCATCGTGCAGTCTATATCGGGACTTTACAATAACTCCTCCAGAGGGTACGAAAACCAAGAGGGCAAAAGAACCTGAAGGCACCCTTTAGTTTTTCTACAATCTCACTTTGGCTCTTCCTGTTCAGAAAAAGGCTAGGATAACGTGTTGAGATACTTGTTCTCTCCAGCAAGGGATGTCAGCATCGAGCTCATATCCCCAACGGCCATGTTCGAGAGTCCACTGGGCAGAGCGACAGAGTTCTGTGGAGTCGTGAGGCGAGAGGAGGCTTGAGAGGGGCACTGGGGGTGTCCTAAAGGTGCATTGATTGGACTGTATGAAGATGGCTCTTGGTCATCTATGATTGAAGCAAAGTCAATCTGAGCATTCTCCAGGTCGAGATGCTCCAAGGCATTGGACATAGGAGCAGGGTCCGAGTAGGACATTGTTGTTGTCCTTGCATTGAGGTCCGCCCCTCCAATCCCCTGGCACAGAGGATCAGAAGGCTTTTCTAAGTCCTGATGCATGTGAATCTGGCCGCTATAGTACACGGGGCTACGGTTGTTGTTAAAGTTTTCTGCTAAAGGCTGGACTGGAGGCAGGCGGACGCCTCTTCTGGGACTTGCGTTGGAGTGAATTGGGCTAAGGTGAGGTGGGCTGGCCAGGAAAGCTTGCTGGGAAAAGCTATTCTGGCGACTCACAGGCTTTCGGGACTGAGGAGGCCTTGGAATCATCTCTGGACCGTAGCATGAAGGATCTTGATGCTCTTTCGCTGAGCCAAGAACTCTGTTTTGATGGGGACTCAAGTTCTGATTCAGATACCCTTGGTATGTGTTCCCAGAGTAAAGATTTTGGTTCTGTTGGTGCTGTGGGCTGTGATGCATTATCTGGGTTGTTTGGACCATTTCTAAATCCTCTGGTTTTCCAGAGAGACTCTGTTCCTGCTGCTGCTGCTCCCACAGCAGTGCTTGCTGTGATTGGACGTAATTCCTCACCATCATCTCCTTCATCTGATGCATAGGTGTCTGGGTTCTACGGCTCTCTGATATTGCCTGATTTATAATGACACCACTCTGAAAGGAGCTAGAGTTACCCATTTGAGTGTGGTTGAAGTCACAGCCTGTGTCAGAGGTTCTACCCATTGCTCCTTGACTCGGAGACAGATAAGACTGCATATTCGCACTAATCCGACTTAGAGTCTTGGTGTTCTGGCAGGAACTGGACTCTCCCATGGATGAATGGAACTGCTCTGGCTTCACTGTGACTCTTTGAAAGCTTGGGTCAGCTGCTGGGTCATATCCACCTTGTAGAGGGTAGTTTTGCCTTTGGAGTCCCACACTTTGCTGTTGCATGCCAGTCTGAGGACTATGATGCTGATTAATTGGTCCCCAAGGTCCTGATCCATCATTTTGGCTTGAGAAATGAGGACCAGAAGGACTCAGCTGACATGTGCTCATCCCATATTCAGCCTGCTGTAGAAGATCACCTTGAGCCATCACTCCCGTGCCACAGCCATGGTGAGCAGGGTACGTGCCCTGCATTTGAGAATGATAGACCTGATTCATGCCCATCCCTATTCCTTCCTGCCCCGGAGACATTTGATGGGGATTATTTGGGTGGGGCTGGTATCCCATACAGCTTCGGTCTCTATTCATGTTGCCTTGGTCTCGGGTATCGGTGTCCCCTTGTGCCTCAATCTCCTCCATCATGACGTTCTCAGTGATGCTCGGAGGCCGAGGCGAATACATGTGTCTGCTAAGATTGGCGTCCGAGCCACACTGCTGCAGTGCGTTTCTCCGACTCATCAGTGCAACATTGCTCAAACTATTGAAGCGTTGCACTCTGGGTAAACTTTGCGTGTCGCTCCCAGAGCGCACTGGATCGCTTGCACGCCTAACGTTGTTTCCTGGCGCTTGATGAGGATAAATCACACCTGTACCATACTCAGAATTGGTGCTGTGCCTTCTGGTGCCACCCTGCTGCATGAACGGAGGTAACGGCTGGCCTTGGCATTCTCTTACATATCCAATATTCCTTCTAGAGTTGCCAGATTGGTCCATATTAGGCAAAGGAGTCGGTGGTGGCCCACCAGTTGCTGCTGCATATTTAGCCTTAAGGTTATACTGTTGTGCAGGCGTTAGATTGGGCAATCCTGGCAAACCCCCCGATGTTTGGCATGATCCTGGTCTTTGGGTGCTTTGAGTGGATATTGTGTCACATGACGCCTCGTTACCCAGTACAGACTGGCAGTGGGAGACCTCACTCGAGCGCCTGCTTGATAAAAAGGGTGATGCCATGGATGAGCGGCGGCTAACGGTGTATGCAGAGCTCAGGCTGCTAGTTCCACTACCACGGCGCTCGTTTGGAGGACAAGACAGCGGCATTACCCCGGTGCCCAGTTCATGGTTTGAAAGCTCCATAACACGTCTGTTGGAGAGGAGCGGCGAGGGGGCACACATCACCATCATCTCTCCTGGAGCTGGAGGAGATGAGAAGGAAAGACACTATCAAGAACCTGCTCTCTGCGGTGGGAACTAACTATTATTGGGATTTTATCCAGAGACCTTGCACACTGCAGTCAGAGGTATGTCAGCAGTTACTGAAACATGAATGAGTTTAGCACCCACCTATTTCATCACTAATAGCAATCAGAACACAATCTTTTTATCTCTTCAAACCCTCAATTTCGTCTCTCTCACCTGACAGTGCTGGAAGTTTGTTCCCTTGACCTCTGTGCGCCAGTGTTGGTCGTCGAATCTGCTTGAGCTTGTCGATCTTTAGGTTCTCTAGCCTCTTCAGAGCCTGCACAGACACACTTGGCCCTGCCGTGTCACTGGCTGCAGCTGTGGCACTTTCACTGAGGTCTTCCAGGCTCCCTGCGGCATTCAGATTCATCTCCACTCCACTGTCGTTGTTGTTAGCACTTCCCAGAGGAGAACGTTCGCTACTGCAGGATGACTGGCCTCCAGGGCTCGGCTGGGACTTCTGAAAATAATAACAAGATAAAATATATTTTATTGGATGCTCTTCTAATTCGACTAATTTCTCATGAGCACCGCAGGGCCTTGCTGACACTTGTCCCAGCTTGGACAAAGGCTGGGGTACACACACCCTAGACAAGAGGTGGTCGAACATATGGCCTCTCACACAGACTATTGTGGGCATTTTAGGGCCCCTGACCTTCATGGATGATGGCAGGAAACCAGAATCATTGGGAGCCCATACATGCTCTAGAGGACCAAGAAGCTCCACAGGAAGTGTGGATTCTGGAACGTGCTAATTTTTCCTTAAAACTAGGGTAAATTACAGCCAGGGGTTAACTGTCAGAGTTGTTCAGCTACAATACAAGCATTTACTTGGGTTCTTTTCTGCAGCAGGTTAATCCTGACTCGTGCTTGGATCCTAACCATAAGGACAAAGAGTAAAGTCATGACTTCTAAAGTCATGAGTGTTCATTACAGTGTCTGTTTTCCTCACCAGAGTGTTCTCAGGAGGGATCAGCCTCCCATCCTCTCTCTCCCCGATGCTGTCTGAGTGCAAACGAGCACTGGTATCGCCCCGGTGTTTTTTGGTGATGTGTGCTTCAGGTCCATGAACCGTCTTCACATGCTTTCTCAGAGAGCTCGGGTCGGTGTACCGCTTCACACAGCCAGGGATTTTACACACATATGGTTTCTGGATACACAAACACCGGAGAAAGATAAGACATCAAAATTGTCTCTCTCACTCCCTCTCTCTCTTCTACTGCCTCTCTCAATCGCTTTCTGTCTCTTTCTTTTTCTCTCCAACTCTCTCCCTTTCAATCTCTCTCTCTCTCTTTCCCTCTCTCGCTCTCTTCTCTTTCTCTCTCTCTCTCACTCTCTCTGTCTGTCTCTCTCTCTGTGACCCCCCCCCCCCCTCCTCACCTCGTTAGAGTGTGTTCTGTTCTGGTGCTTGGCCCGGTCTGAGGCGTTGGAGAAAGCTTTGTTGCATCCCTCGTGTTCGCAGACGTATGGTTTCTCTCCAGTATGAGAGCGTAGATGCGTCTTCAGGTTCTCTAGACGCGAATACGCTTTATTACAGCCTTCGAACTGCCACACAAACATGCAGAGCGTCTATCAGAGATTTGGCCACAGACACACGTCAGAGATCAGCATGGTGGGCTTACGGTGCATTTGTGCGGCTTCTCCCCAGTGTGTCTGCGCATGTGCACCACCAGCATGTACTGTGCTTTGAACGGCCGCTGCTCGCGGGAGCACTCCTTCCAGTGGCACACAAACTCCTTCTTCTCGCCATGGATATGCTCATTATTAATGTGCTGGAAGAAAACAAGGGCTTAGAACTCTGAAAAGAAGATGTTCTGCTCAAGCAGAAGAGGGAACTATGTTGAGAAGGAGAAAATCTCTCATTCTGGACTCTCACATGCACCAGCTGTTCCTGTGTGTCGAACTCTTTGCTGCAGCTCTCCCAGTGACAGTTGGTTTCATACACGGCCTCGGGTTCAGGCTTCTCCTCTTTATCCAGGTCCTCTCTACCATCCAACAAACCTAAGAGAGGATCCTAGAAGACCAGAAAGCAGATGTTAGTAATCATTTAAGAGTGAAACATGCAGGTAAAATCTGTGTCAGGTGAGCGAGGGATTCTTTAGCTTGGCCCTGAAAATGGAGCACAAGCACTCAGCATGGTGGGAGGGCACAACTGCAGCCCATCATGGACATCCTCATACTGGCCCTTGCGGGCTGCAGTGGAAGCAGATCCATTGCTCTCCTAACCTGGATGGAACAGAGTGCTGGACTCCACTCATGCTCATCTCTCAATCTGGGATCTCTTTGTGTGAATAAACTAGGGATGTCCTGATCCGATCACGTGATTTCAGACTTGATCAGAATCAGAAATTTCCTTCCGATCAGTACTCAATTTTATTTTTATAATCTTGTATATAAATATGTATTTGTATATTGTCTTCATTTTAAATCATCTATACAAAAACAGACACAGGTGCGGCACATCGTCACTGTTGCAGTGCCACTAATGTTTTAAAAGCTCATGCTGTAGGAGATATTGAAGAGGAAAGAAGAAATGCTCAGCAACAGCCTCTATTACCACACAATGGATCAACTTGAGTTTTGTTCTGCGCCGTGCAGTTCTAACATCACATGATGAAAGAGTCCCAAAAGTTTGATATTTTGCCGCCCCAACCCCTGTATCATTTTTATTATTCTTTTTTATATTATTATTATTATATGAAATATTTACACTAAAACACCGGGAGAATTCTGTGCACACCAATTCTGCAGTGTAACAACGGCGATTGGCAGAAAAATGTGCGTTTGACATCACGGCAGCCAATCAAACGACAGTCTCATGCTCAAACATCTACAGACGTCTGCAGAGAGATCTGCTGCAATAGTCCAGATCCAAAAAAACATATTGATTGTTTATCTATGTTATTACCGTTCATATATTTTCTTTGTTGTTCTATAAGTGCATTTGCTTCTCTCTGAACCTTCTCCACAAGAAGAATAAATGGAGTAAAATTTGAGCTAAATATAACCATAAATTCTGTTCTTTAATGGTTGAATAACCCCAACCCTAACCCTAACCCTAAAGTTGTTGAATATAAAAAAAAGATTATTTAAATACATCACATAAATCTCTTCAGTGTTTTTTATTCTTTCTTTATGTATTAGAATAGTATTGGATCAGGATTTGGTATCGGCAGATCCTCAAAATCTAATCACTCGAGGGGGGAAAACCTGATCAGGATGTCCCTAAAATAAACCCCCTCTACAGGGACTTTGTAGTTAACCGGGGCCCTTGTCTTGTTTGCATGTGCTTGAGCTCCATGTTTCTGAGGAGAAACTTTCAGTGAGAATTGGATGCTTGTGGAGGCGTGAAGCGAATGATCTCAACTTTATTTCCTCAGTGCGTTCTGTTACTCGTATTCAGCTGTGAGGGATAGTGGGTGTGGAAAGAGCTGGAGATGGAAGCAAACATGTTTTTCCTCACCTGTGTGCCAGTGGAGGAGGGGCTCGCGAGGTCTCCTTCTGACTGCTCCTCCAGGGCTTTGATCCCTTCCATCACGCTGCTCATGCCTGGCTCTGACTTCAGCTGAACAGAGCGCACCATGTCACTAGATGTCACTAGAGCGCATGGTTTTGATTTGTGTGTGTGTTTCTCACATGTGTGCTGGGAGCATGCATCCGGGAGGGCTGTGGAGGGCCGAAAATGTTCCCCTGAGCTCTGGAGTAACTGACAGAGCTGGAGAACCCCAGAGATGGACTGAAACATAGAGAACAATTCTAGGTACTTTTCTGAGATTCAAGGATGGATCGCTGCTTCAACTGTGAATCTCTACGTTCTGTTTCTTTCACTGTTTCACCTCACTCCATTCCATCTGCAGGTGTGATAAAGGACCCAGTACATTTATTTTTGGACCAGCTGAAATAACTTTAAAGCCCTATGATGAAAGTAAAATCATGATTGTGTGTTAATTAATTGTGTTTATTTTGTCATGTTTATATTTATGAATTTGCTTTGTGTTTTTAGTTTAAACCAAAATGTTTGTATAAATATTTTGAGCATTTATTAAAATACTTTTTGGGAGAATGACGTGGGAGGTCAAAGGGATGAAGGGAGGAGATAAAAGAGGACATGGGATGAGAGTTGGTTGGATGAGGAACAGAGCGAGGTTGGTTCCCAGACCGAGAACCATAAAGTTCACCTCTGGCAGGGAGTGCAACAGCAGCTACTGCTTATAAGCTGGCGTGTACAGCGCCGTTTAAGGGAGCACAGTACTAGACCCTTTAACGGTCCTTCACCAAGGAGGCACGCCTGTCTGTTGTGTCGCAAAAGGATACCCTGTGTCAATCAAACAGTTTTTATATAGCACTTCTTTAGCTATTGCTTTCAAAGCAGCTTCACAAAGTCCTCGTGAGGATCAGGTAGAGTAAACAGGAGTTCCCTCTGTGAGGGGACTCTCGCTGACTGAGGCAGGTGCTAATCACCTCCCCAGCATAAAGAATGTACAAACTTAATATCCATCGACGAATGGTTCGCCGGACAGGACCTGAAAAAAAACTAAACAAACAAAGACAAAACAGGAACTAACAAATGGAGAAACAACGGTTAGAAAACTAGCATCAGCATCAGCTGCAGGATGAGTGATAAATGATGAGGATAGGTAAGAAAGGAACATTGAACCACATTGTTTTTTCAAACTGTTTGTATATATATATAGTGCTCAGACACCAGATCTGTTTAGACAAATACCAAGAGATAATTATTCGAATACCAGATTAAACAGATTAAAAATTTTTTATTTAGTTTTGAAATCTCTGAGCGTAGCTGAGCTGCGGACAACATCCGGGAGTTTATTCCAGAGCTTCGGGGCTCTATATGAGAACGCTCTTCCACCTCTTGTGGATTTACTAACCTTCGGTATAATCAATAGTCCTGCTTCTTGTGATCGGAGAGAGCGAGCTGGAATATATCGTGATAGGAGACAGCTCAGGTAGGCCGGAGCCAAGCCATTCAGCGCCTTAAAGGCAAGGAGCAGTATCTTGTAGTCAATGCGATAATGTACAGGAAGCCAATGAAGAGAGCACACAACCGATGTAATGTAGTCATATTTCTTTGTTCTTGTGAGAACTCTAGCTGCTGCATTCTGGACTAACTGTAATTTACTAACTGTAACAGCCGGCTAACAGAGCATTACAATAATCTATTCTGGAGGTTTAATTACCGTCTGCTCGTCTGCAAACTGAGATGGCTGTGATTTGAGGTACTGTTTAAATTCTGTTGTTTTCACACTAGATTTATCAACTGTTTTGGGCCCCAAACAAGGTATATTTAATTTTTGGGGGATTTTAACACTGTAAAATACAAATGGACTTCCTTGAATTGGTTCATAATTTAGTTTTAATTTAGTTACAATACATTTTTATTAAGTTGAATTGTCGCTTTATATGTGAGCAGGTTGTACATCATTTAATTATTTATTTTATGGTCCTATCCAAAAGCCTAGATTATAAAATAATTGTTTGAACCCAACACCCTCTCTCTTTGAGTAGTATAGAAAGGTGAGAGAACTTCATGTTTAATGTACGATGAGATTTTAATATCGCTGTTTTTTTATCCCGTCACTCCCAGGACGGGGGAAACATGGAAGAACAGCTTCACCAGTTCAATGCACGATGTTGCTGGTTTCCTATTGCTGCTTGCAGCTGCATCGATTGTGTACATGTCTAAGTTTGATCTGACTCCCCACATTGATATCAGAGGTGCTCTCCAGACCTGATGGTGGCGACAGAGAGGTGCCCGTAGGAGCCTGCTCCAGCGGGGCTGCAGCGGGCATTCATGAAGGCCATTAGAGAGTTGGGCGAGGTGCGGATCACCGTTTGAAGATCCAGACTGGCATCAGAGAGAGGAGAGATGGAGAGAGCACGCTTCTTACTCAGCTTCAGCATGGATGAGCGAGGGGTTGAGAAGCAGGTGCCTGAGAAAGAGAGAGCGAGAGACAGAGAGGGGCAGGAGGTAAAGAAGAAGAGAGAGAGAGGATAAATCTGCTGTTTTCTGGAACAGTTTAATGAATAGAAAATGCTCTCACCTTCTGGAGTCATGTGATCAGGCAGATTGTGATGCGGATGATGATGTAGCGATGACATCATGTTCTGGTTACAGTAGGGGGCGCCACCCACACCTAAAAGGAGGCCCGGTTAATGGAACAGTTCTCTTTTAATTAATCAGAGCAGAGCGAGTCTGTTACCCTGCGGGGGTGAGGGGTGCGCCCCACGATATCCCATCATGCCTTGTGGAGGTGCAGGGGGTGGAGGGGGGCGCATGTAGGGCTCCAAACAGGACGGGTTGAACATATCAGTCCTGGAACACATGGTGCAGCGGATAAATAGGGTTCCAATCCTCCGCTCCTGGATTAAAGCATGTTTTCCTCAATGAAATACAACCCTGAAGTTTTCTGTGTTTCCACAGCTTTCACCACTAGGAGGAGCCATCTCCTCTCTTTCTACCACATTCCCAACAAACTTAGACACATGTTACAAAACATTGTCTGGACATGTGCTTGGATAGCGAAACTGAGACCATTGGCTGAGCAGGGACAGAGCTGAAAGAGCTTTCTGTAGTAAGAGCACCGCGACTCTCTCACACAGAGATCAGAATGCTGAGAAAGTGAAGCAGACCATCATTACAGTCCTCCAGCACAGCACTCTACTCCACCAGTGTTTTAGTTTTATTTTATCTACAGAACATGTACGACTCCTCTAACGATCTTCTGTCTCGTAAATGTTTAGTCCAGCCAAGTGGCTTGTAGTTTTGTTTAGATCGGCAGGATTTCTATTCTTTAGTTGAGGTGAAAGTAGAGCCTTGGTTTGTTCAGTCATGCGGAGACTGCTCTCTGACCAGAAAGAGAGGGAGGAGGAGGAGGAGGAGGAAAGGGGCTCAACATGGGTGGCCCTTAGAGCAGAATCGTGAGACAAAAGCCCTCGTGCTCATGATGACATCGTGTTAATAATAATACTAATCAAACGAAATCAAAACAACTCTGTCCGCTCACTCCAGAACCAGAGTACAGAGCTGCCCTCACTCCTCCACCCTGAGGTCCCATCCTCCGCTAAGCGTGACTCTTTCAGAACATGTGTTTGAGGTGTCTATCTGACGAAAATGCTGTGCTATATCAATTAAACAGTTTCTAACTTCCAAAGCACAAAAACACAGAATAGAGTCAGGAAGATATTTTGATGTTTGGAGTCAGTTACCCCCTGCTGCTCTGATAAAGACTCGGCTGTGGCTGCATCTCCACCGGCATCGAGAGAGCACACCCCTGCAAAAACACACAGTAGAGCTCAGAATGAGACCTTCATGGCTAACCATGCACAAACTAATCCTGTTTTCTACTTAAACCCATTTCTTGTTCTAGCGACCTTTTGGACAAGATCACTTCCCATGACAACAACAAACAACACTGTAAAGACTGTAATAATATGATCTGATCAACTGATACCATCACATTCACTGTAATAACATAATATGATCACCTGATACCATCAAATCATCTTTAAAAACATGATCCGATCATCTGATACATCACATTCTCTGTACTAACATGATCTGATCACCTGACACCATCACATTCACTGTGATAACATAAGACGATCACCTGATAACATCAAATTCACTGTAATAACACGATCTGATCGCCTGATACCATCACTTTCACTGTATTAACATGATCCAGCCACCTGATATCATGACATTCACTGTAATAACATGATCTGATCACCTAATACCATCACATTCACTGTCATACCATAATATGATCACCTGATACCATGGCATTCACTGTAATAACAATATCTGTTCACCTGATACCATCACAATCACTTTAATAACATGATCTGATTGCCAGACACCAGCACATTCACTGTATTAACATGATCCGATCACCTGATAGCAACACATTCACTGTATTAATATGAGATGATCACCTGATACCTTCACTGTAATAACATGATCCGATCACTTGATATTGTCACATTCACTTTAATAACCTGATCTGATCACCTGATAACATCACATTCACTGTATTAACATGAGTCGATCACCTAATACTATCACATTCACTGTATTAACATGAGACGATCACCTGATACCATCACTTTAATAACCTGATCTGATCACCTGATAACATCACATTCACTGTTTTAACATGATTTGATCACCTGATATCATCGCATTCACTATAATAACATGATCTCATCACCTGATAACATCACATTTACTGTATTAACATGATTCGATCACCTGATATCATCACATTCACTGTTATAACATGATTCGATCACCTGATGGCAACACATACACTGTATTAACACGAGACAATGAACTGATAACATCACTGTAATAACATGATCTGATCACCTGATATTGTCACATTCACTTTAATAACCTGATCTGATCACCTGATAACATCACATTTACTGTATTAATATGAGCCGATCACCTAATGCGTCACATTAACTGTATTAACATGAGCCGATCACCTAATGCATCACATTCACTGTATTAACATGAGCCGATCACCTGATACCATCACTGTAATAACCTGATCTGATCACCAGATAACATCACATTTACTGTATTAACAAGAGCCGATCACCTAATGCATCACATTCACTGTATTAACATGAGCCGATCACCTGATAGCAACACATTCACTGTATTAACATGAGATGATCACCTGATACCTTCACTGTAATAACATGATCCGATCACTTGATATTGTCACGTTCACTGTAATAACATGATCTGATCACCTGATATTGTCACATTCATTTTAATAACCTGATCTGATCACCTGATAACATCACATTTACTGTATTAATATGAGCCGATCACCTAATGCGTCACATTAACTGTATTACCATGAGCCGATCACCTGATACCATCACTGTAATAACCTGATCTGATCACCTGATAACATCACATTTACTGTATTAACATGATCCGATCACCTAATGCATCACATTCACTGTATTAACATGAGCCGATCACCTGAGACCATCACTGTAATAACCTGATCTGATCACCTGATAACAATACATTTACTGTATTAACATGAGCCGATCACCTAATGCATCACATTCACTGTATTAACATGAGCCGATCACCTGATACCATCACTGTAATAACCTGATCTGATCACCAGATAACATCACATTTACTGTATTAACATGATCCGATCACCTAATGCATCACATTCACTGTATTAACATGAGCCGATCACCTGAGACCATCACTGTAATAACATGATCTGATCACCTGATATTGTCACATTCACTGTTTTAACATGATCTGATCACCTGATACATTACATTCTGTTTAACCACAAAGCTTGACATGACACCAGCATCCAACACTATGACAACTCAACTTCCTATTACGCGCCATCCCTTCTTTGAGTAGCGATGGAGCTAACTAAAGTAATTTTGAAGGGAGCATCACATTCCAAGCTTTTCCTCATCCCTAGAGCTGAACTTTGAATCTCCTCTCATGTCCTGAGTATGTGCTGGGTAGGTGTGTATCTGGTAACATGTGCTAATGAGTTTTAGGTGCTAAATAGAGATCTAGCATGACGCTGCAGCTGCCAGCTCCAATAAATACCACCAGGGAGGTCTGACACACACATGCACACAGCCTGCTACACATATGGACACACACCTGTCAGGAATCACAGCGTGGTGTGTGTGTGCGTGTGTGTGTGTGTGTGTGTGTGTGTGTGTGTGTGTGTGTGCATGCGTGCGTGTGTGTGTGTGGGCGCGTGTGTGTGCGCGTGTGCTTATGTGTGTGTATGTGTGAGAGAGAGAATGAGAGAGAGCTTTAATGCGTTCAGACGAGTGCATTCTAAAATAGATTTTTGTCTCTTAATTATAATACTGACATTTTCCTATTGTAATATTATTTTTTTTAAATACAATCTGTGTTTTTATTGAGATATTATTGTCATCCTCACATTTAATATGAATTACTTTAAATATATGTCTTAATAATTAACAATAATATGTCTTAATTTAAAAATTATTGGAATAAAATTAATACGACAACCATCATCCGTTTATTAAATTATTTCCATTTAAGAAATTTTTTATTAAATTATGAAGATACTCTTTTTTTTCACTTTCATTTCACTTTCAGCAGTTTTTGCTGGTTCAAAAAAAATGTTTTGAGCGTTTGAGTGACTCTCCTCTCTCCCTCGCTCTGTGGGTGTTCTAGCTGTTTTGACTGCAAACTGTATTGGCAGCTCTCATTCGTGAGCCTAAAGCAGAAACGGGCCGAGTTCAAGACCAAACACAAACAGACTCTCCCTCATTCCCCCTTCTCTCTCTCTCTCTCTCTCTCTCTCTCTCTCTCTCTCTCTCTCTTCAAAGATTATCACCAAATCACCAAAAAAATTTTAAACAATCTCATTAATTTAATTGGTTTGTTACATATATCTCTTGGGTTAAACTTTATTCCGAAAGATTTTTTTTAACATAAATGTTTGAGTACTTCTGATTATTAATTACTATTGTACTTTAATTAAGCTTATGCTGGTTTGCCAGATTGGTGAAGCTATTAGCTATGTTTATTGGTAATAAACATTCCTTTGTGATGTAACTGCTTAGTGATGTCAGCTGCTGCCATAGCAACCAAAAACTGTTTCAAGAAAACTACAAAAAAGGGAGGCACCTTTGTTTTTACAGCTTCTGCAAACCCCCCCATCCCCCCCTCACTCTCTCTCTGGTTCTCTCTCTCGTCCTCTCACTTGCTCTCAGTTGTGGTCTGAGGAACACTCATACCTCCATCTCTTTCCAGTTCTTTCAAAAACTCATTTTCTGCCTCAATGACAGTGCTCACAGCTGTAATCCAGCTGTAGAACAATCTCTCCCTATATCTATATCCAGGTACCCAGGTACCTACCTACCTACCTATCTATCTGTCTGTCTGTCTGTCGGTCTGTCTGTCTGTCTGTCTGTCTGTCTGTCTATCTATCTATCTATCTCTTTTTTTTCTCTGCCAATGTTACTGAGCAGTGTTTCAGTTTCATCGTCAACCCATTATGTTCACTTGGTTTCTGATGTAATAGAGAGAGAGAGAGAGAGAGAGAGAGAGAGGGGAGGTACAGAAGGCTCTGTGGTCTCCTCAGCTGTGTGTGGCCCACTCCTCTTGGCTGAATCTCTGATCATGTTACACATAGTCACAGGCTGCCAAACAGCTCTCAACACTTTGCAGCAGATAACAGCTTCTTCTCCTTGACAGAGACTCAGAGAACAATAACAAACGGCAAACAACTCCACAACAAACACTCAAAGTCTCCGACTGGAGTTAGGTCTGGTTGCAGTAAGCCACCGGGTGATTGAGAGGCGCATCCCCGGAGTCTGATCGCTGTGTGTTCAAACTTCAGGGATCCTGGCGGTTACTGAGAGAATCCTGATGGTTTTTATTTTATAACTCGCTGCGCTACTAAACGCTGCTACTGGTCTCACAGCATTCTCAGATGGAGAGAACGACTCTCTGAGTTCAGAGAAATTCCAGAGAAGGAAAAACCGCAGGCTCAGGAAATGAGAGAGAGGGGGAGAGAGAGAGAAAGAGAGAGAGAGTGTGTGTGAGTCTGTCTGTGTGTGGCAAGGCAAGGCAAGTTTATTTGTATAGCACATTTCGTACACATTTTGTTAAAAAGGCAAAGCAACGTCTGCATTTTTATGCAGACTAAAAAGAGCTTGTATGCCCCACCCATACTTACAACATTCTACAGAAGTACCATAGAGAGCATCCTTATAAGAAGGATATCTGTATGGTGCGGGGGCTGCAGCGCATCGGACTGGAAGTGCATGAGAAGAGTGGTAAGGACGGCAGAGAAAATCATAGGGACTGCTCTGCCCCCCATTCAGGACCTTAAACATTGCCTGTCCAGAGCTAGGAACATTATAAAAGATCCCTCCTACCCCTACCATGGACTCTTTCCCGGCTGGCCTCAGGGAAGACGTATTGCAGCCTCAGGTGCAGGACCACAAGGTTCTGGAAAAGCTACTCTAAACTCTAAATAATTGTGCTGCCTTAAATCATGCTGCTCTACAAATGTTAAATAATCCCCGAATATTTATCTTTCTTTAAAAGTGATTTTTATATTTTGAATGTAATAATTTTGTATTTTTTTGTTTGTATTTATTATTGTCTTGCCGAGCCCTGCAACGAAATTTCGTTCCTTATACGTTGCTGTACTGGCATGACAATAAAGTCTGTTTAAGTCTAAGTCAAAATGCTTTCCATTGGAAACAAAGAAGAAAAAAAAGAAATTTTATTTCATTAAATCAAGCATTAAACAAAATAAAATAAATAAAAGCATATTGATTAATAATTGATTAAGATTAATATGTTCATATTGATCATATGATCATAAGATTAAGATGAACATAGATTAAGAGTGAAGTGCAGAGATAAAATAGTTGTTCGCACGTTGGTGCTCAGTTGACAAAAGCGCAATTAAACAGGTGAGTCTTTAGCCTGGTTTTAAACGTGACACTTGATTTCCTTTGAAGGTGGTTCCGTCTGTGGGCTGCATGGTAACTAACAAAGTATTTACCCTCTTTGGAATTAATCCGGGGTAGATCTAATTTATTTGATCCTAAGGGATCTCAGGTCTCTGTTTGGTGTGTATTTACTGATCATGTCTGTTCGGTATTTAGGTGCTAAGTTATGTTTGGACTTATATACGAGCAGCAGAACTTTAAAATCGATTCTGAAGGAGACTGGCAGTCAGTGCAGAGACTTAAGAAACTGGAGAAATTCTGACTTTCTAGTTTTTGTTAGAATTCCAGTCACTGCATTCTGAACGAGCTGTAGCTGTTTAATGGTCTTTTGGGAAGACTGTAGAGAAGACGTTACAGTAGTCCAGCCTGCTGGAGATGAAAGCATGAATCAGTTTCTCTAAATCTTCTCTGGAAACAAATATCTAATTCTTGCAATGTTTCTAAGATGGTAAAAAGCTGATTTGGTCATTGCTTTGACGTAGGTATTGAAACGTAAGATTAGATTCCAGAATCACCCCATGATTCCTGACTTGATATGTAGTTATTAGGCCCTTAGCATTGACATACGTGTTAACCTTAACAACCTCGTTTTTGTTTCCAAAAGCAATGACTTAAGTTTTGGCCTTGTTTAATTTAAGAAAGTTGTTTTAAATCCAGTTTTTTATCTCATAGGTATTGGCAGAGAGAGTTTATGAGTTTGTAGTCATTAGGAGAGATAGCTAGATAAATTTGTGTATCATCAGTATGACTATGCTATGATATTTGGTTCCTTCTCATAATTTGACCCAGTGGAAGCTTGACCCGGGGGTATTCTCTGAGAGTGATGTTGAGCCTATGTGCTGTTCCTGTCCTCAGGCTTCATTCTGATTTTAATGCTTTCAATAATCACAAACAGGAGACTGACTATCTCCCGTGCCTCCCTCTCTCCTCTTTCTCTCTCTCCCCCTCTCTATCCTCTGTATCTCTCTTCCTATCTCCCCTGCCTCTCTTTTGTGCCCTCTTGTTTTCATTCTCTCTCTATCTCTCGCTCTCTCTTTCTCTCTCTCATACATTTTTAAAGGGAGTAAGTAAAAAAAAGATTTGTCTTCCTTAATCCTTAGACCATCAGAAGAATAAGGGAATGGGGGATGAACAGGAAGTGAAGGGAGCACCTTCTCAGAGCAGAAGCAAATAGCCGATGGACGAGCAAGGGTAATGGAGAGCTCTCAGCGAGGGCGATCGAGTGCACTAAAAGAGCCTCTCTGCTAATTCAACGATTGTTGACCTGCTGTTCAAACTGCCCCAGACTCTTCCAGAGAGAGAGAGAGAGAGAGAGAGAGAGAGAGAGAGAGAGAGAGAGAGTAAAAGAGAGAGAGGTGGGAGAGAGAGAATTCTTTTAAAGAGTGTTCAAGCCGTTATTGATGCTTAAAGGGATGCTTAGATCAGAGGCTTGCAGAAGTGTTTGCTTTCTAACAGACATTGAATGACTATGGACTGGTTTCCTCGCTCACTCTCTCTCTCTCTGTTTGCCAACATTTGTACACACTCGAGTGTGCGCGCATGTGAGAGTTTGCTCAGTGTTATCTTGTGTGAGAGGAGGACTGAAGTGAGGTGATCGTCAACAGAGCAGTTCATAAAGCCTTCTGTCAACAAAGCTCCGGCAAACACACTGACTACCCATCAGCCTCCCTGATCTCAGACCAGCCAGAGCATCTTAAACACATTGATTACCCATCAACCTCCATGATCCCAGACCAGCCCGAGCGTCTCAATCACACCTATTGCCCATCAGCCTCCATGATCCTAGACCAGCCCGAGCGTCTCAAACACAGCGATTACCCATCAGCCTCCCTGATCCCAGACCAGATCGAGCGTCTCTAACACACTCATTACCCATCAGCATCCATGATCCAAGACCAGCCCGAGGATCTCAAACACACCAATTACCCATCAGCCTCCATGATCCTAGACCAGCCCAAGTGTCTCAAACACAGCGATTACCCATCAGACTCTCTGATCCCAGACCAGATTGAGCGTCTCTAACACACTCATTACCCATCAGTCTCCTTGATCCCAGACCAGCCCGAGCATCTCAAACACACAGATTACCCATCAACCTCCATGATCCCAGACCAGCCCGAGCGTCTCAAACACACCTATTGCCCATCAGCCTACCTGATCCCAGACCAGCCCGAGCGTCTCAAACACACCAATTACCCACCCGCCTTCCTGATCCCAGCCTGAGCGTCTTAAACACAACAATTACCCATCAGCCTCTCTGATCCCAGACCAGCCTAAGCGCCTCTAACACGCTGATTACCCATTAGCTTCCTTGATCCCAGACCAACCCGAGCATCTCAAACACACCAATTACCCATCAGATTCCTTATCCCATCAGCCCCCTAATCCCAGACCAGCCTGAGCATCTCAAACACACCAATTACCCATCAGCATCCATGATCCTAGACCAGCCCGAGCATCTCAAACACACCAATTACCCGTCAGCCTCCATGATCCTAGACCAGCCCGAGTGTCTCAAACACAGCGATTACCTATCAGCCTCCCTGATCCCAGACCAGATCGAGCGTCTCTATCACACTCATTACCCATCAGTCTCCTTGATCCCAGACCAGTCCGAGCATCTCAAACACACTGATTACCCATCAGCTTCGCTGATCCTAGACCAGCCCAAGCATATCAAACACATCGATTACCCATCAGAGCTCCTAATCCTAGACCAGAGGAGCGTCTCTAACACAACGATAATCCATCAGCCTCCCTGATCCCAGACCAACCCGAGCGTCTCTAACACGCTCATTACCCATCAGTCTCCTTGATCCCAGACCAGCCCTTAGCATCTCAAACACACTGATTACCTATCACCTACCCTGATCCTAGACCAGCCTGTGCGTCTCAAACACACCAATTCCCCATCAGCCTCCCTGATCCTAGACCAACCCGAGTGTCTCAAAAACACCGATTACCCATCAGCCTCCCTGATCCCATCAGCCCCCCTAATCCCAGACCAGCCTGTGTGTCTCAATCACAGAGAACTTTTTAACTAATAAAAAAACAAACCACAACACAGTTTTGCAGTCCAAACAAAACCTTCTGAACATATTTCACTCACGTTAACGTCTGAACTTTTAGTTTAAAACAGCGATAAACCACTGAGACACCGTCAGGATGTGAGCACTGTAAGATCACAGCTCTCCAGAGTCTCTGTGTGGTACTCTAGAGGGGGTGAACTTTCTCTCATTCACATTCACGCAGCAGATCACCAGGCTCAGCAGGAGCTCATACAACACAAGACGAACAGCAGAGATCCCCTGAGGAGTTCGCTGAAGTCCTGGGGTTCAGAATGAGGTCACTGTGCAGGCTGAGAGGAGCAGTGAGAGGGTCACTGAGAAGAGTACTGAGATGAACAGTGAGAGGAGTAGTGAGAGGAGCACTGAAAAGAGCAATGAGAGGAGCAGTGAGAGGGTCACTGAGAGAATCACTAAGATGAGTAGTGAGTGGAGCACTGAGAGAATCACTGAGAGTAGCATTAAGAGGGGCAGTGAGAGGAGCAATGAGAGGAGCAGTGAGTGGGTCACTGAGAGGAGCAGCGAGAGCAGCAGTGAGAGAGTCACTGAGAGGAGAAGTGAGAGGAACAACAAGAGGATCAGTGAGAGGAGCAACGAGAGAAGCAATGAGAGGAGCACTGAGAGGATTAGTGAGAGGAGCCATGAGAGGAGCAGTGAGAGGAGCCATGAGAGGAGCAACAAGAGGATCAGTGATCAGAGCAGTGAGATGATCAGTGAGAGGAGCAATGAGAAGAGCAGTAAGAAGAGCCGTGAGAGGAGCAATGAGAGGAGCAGTGAGAGGAGCAATGAGTGGAGCAGTGAGAGGAGCAATAAGAGCAGCAGTGAGAGGAGCAATTAGAGGAGCAGTGAGAGGAGTAGTGAGAGGAGCAATGAGAAGAGCAGTGCGAGAAGCAATGAGTGGAGCAGTGAGAGGAGCAACGAGAGGAGCAGTGAGAGGAGCAGTGAGAGGAGCAGTGAGAGGAGCAGTGAGAGGAGCAGTGAGAGGAGCAATGAGAGGAGCAGTGAGAGAAGCAGTGTGAGAAGTAGTGAGAGGAGCAGTGAGAGAAGTAGTGAGATGATCAGTGAGAGGAGCAATGAGAAGAGCAGTAAGAGGAGCTGTGAGAGGAGCGATGAGAGGAGCAGTGAGAGGAGCAATGAGAGGAGCAGTGAGAGGAGCAGTGAGAGGAGCAATAAGAGCAGCAGTGAGAGGAGCAGTGAGAGGAGCAATGAGAGGAGCAGTGAGAGGAGCAGTGAGAGGAGCAGTGAGAGGAGCAGTGAGAGGAGCAGTGAGAGGAGAAATGAGAAGAGCAGTGAGAGGAGCAATGAGAGGAAAGTAGAGGAGCAATGAGAGGAGCAGTGAGAGAAGCAGTGTGAGAAGTAGTGTGAGGAGCAGTGAGAGAAGTAGTGAGAGGAGCAGTGAGAGGAGCAATAAGAGGAGCAGAGAGATCAGTAATAAACGATGCAGAGATGATTGCCAGATCCCAGATTCCTGTGAGCATAAGACGGGTCGAGACAAGCCCTTGCCTCCTGTTTAAAAGCTGATGTCCTGTTTGGCTTCAGCCTCAGAGAGCATTTTAAGTGATAACATCAGACTCAGAGACGAGGAGAGAGTTATCCGTCTCTAGCTCTGGAGGGAGATGCAGCACTGATGCTCCTCACACGCTCACTCTAAAACTACAGCTAGCACGTTCACCTAAACCCATTCTCGTTCCTTTACAGTCTAGGAAAAGCACCTCTCTCTCTCTCTCTCTCTCTCTCTCTCTCACTTGCTCGCTCGCTCTCTCTCTCTCTCTCTTGCTCTCTCTTTGGTGAGAACTGGTGTTTAGAGAGAGAGAGAGAAAGAAAGGGAGAGAGAGAAAAGGAGAAAGAAAGTCAGAGAAAGAGCAGGAAACAAAAAGAAAGAGAGAAATGGAAAGAGTGAAAGGGAGAGAGAGAAAAGGGAGAGAAAGAAAGAGAGTGAGAGAAATAGAGTGAAATAAAAGAGAGATAGAGAGAGAGATAAAGATAGAGAAATAGAGAGAAAGAAAGAAAAAAAGAGACCGAGAAGGGAAGAGAGAAATAAAGAGAGAAGAGAGAGAGAGAGAAATAAAGAGAGTGAGCAAGAGAGAACAATGTGGAAAAGCACCCACAAAAAAATAATTTGAGAAAAATAAACACAAATTAAGAGAGAAAAGCAATAGGAAAGAATGAGCAAAGGAGAACAAACAGTAAGAATGTAAGAAAAATCTGACTTTGGCTGAAATTAAAACATAAATAAATAAGAAAGAATCTTTTTTGGCAGGATCTTAAGCTAAAACGCCCACTGCTCTCTCTCTCTCTCCAGACAACAAAGAATGTAAAAGAAATAAAAATAGAACCAGAAGTGAAGAAATGCTGCAGGTATAAACGTTTCCTTTATGTTCACTTTCAGAAAAAAAAGAAAAACAGCTTAAAGGTAGAATTATCGAGACATAAAACATGAAACTCTGAAAAAGTTTGAGAGAGAGAGAGAGAGAGAGAGAGAGAGCCAGCTTTGAGATTCCTAAGCTGTGATTGGTACAGTTTCCTAGTCCCTGATTGGTGGATGAGTCATGGCAGGCCACACAAGAAGAAACAGAGCGAGAGAGCAGTAAGTTGTGATTTATTTCGGTGAGCTGCTCTCGCAGTGGTCCTATCTGTTAATGAGAACTCGAGGAAACTCCAAGTTAACTTGACTTAAAGTTAGAACAGATGTTGCTTTTTTTATTATATTGATGAATATACTGTTTATTTAATTTTTAGTTTTTAATTATATTCATACTCTGTTGGGAACATTGCATATCGGATGTAAAGGGATCCAGATTTTTATATGCTGTTTTGTTTTAATAATGCAACGTTAGAAATTGTTTTTTCAACAATGGCAGAGTCCTGGAAAACAAGAGTCTAAAGAGACCACAAACTAACAGCCACCAAAGTAGAGAAGTAAAAAGTTCATTTGGAGGATATTGATGATTTATTGTAGGTATGTTGTTTATATGACAAAAAAATCATTAAACAGTCATATTTTAAATCTTCACTTTACATACATTTTTTTACATTTATAGATTTTTTTTAAATCAGTCTTGTCATTGTGATTAATCGCGATTCATTTCTAAAAATTGTGCAATTAATTAATTATTTTTTTAATCGATCGACAGCACTAATATTTATTTATATACAACCCATAATTGAGAGGGTTTTGTTTGATTCATTTGTTTACCATTGTTTTCAAAATCATCTTAAACCTCATCACAAAGAGCATACAAATGTAACTTTCTCTTCCTGTAAACACACCTGTACCTCACACACACACACACACACACACACACACACGCACACACACAATATCAGCTTTACTCATAACACTTCACCAACACATGAGTATAAATCTTCTGATTAAAGAAGTTCAAGAGGAGCTTGGTGAATAATTGATCATCCAATCTTGTGGTCCCATCTACCCATATCATCTCCAGGATGACCACAACCTCTTCCCTTCTCACAATGCATGTTTCACCTTGTCTCACTTTGCGTAAGATGGTCTTCACCTCATTAAACTACAGACACGCTACCACACAGAGCTCGCCCACTACTCTTCTTTATCATTTGCCAACCACACTTGCGATACTAGGCAAATATAAGCAAGAGCATATTCGTGAAAACACCAAACGAGTTTGTGATGGAGATGTAACCAGGGGAACCCAGAGATCTGGAAAAGAGTCGAGGGGTCAACCCGGTACCCAAACTCTCCTGATAGCTAGAGTTCTGATTATTATTATTATTATATTCATTATTATCATTAATAAAATAATTATTTTTATAGTTATTATTATTAGAATTATTATGATTAATATTAGTATCATTACTATGATTACTAATATTATTATTATATTAATAATAATTTTAAAAACAATATAAACACTAATAATAATAGTTTCTTCTGTGTGAGAGAGAAAGCCTCGGCCCAAGTAAGCGAGAGAACTCAACCCTAACCTTCAAACATCACAACCTGCACCTGCCAGAAGAAAGAGAGACCAGTCCTGAGCTTTATTCGCCCCATCTTTCACTCCTCAATAAGCGAGAGTCGAAATTAGAAGAGAGAGAGAAGAGATGAGAGAGAGAGGGGGGAGGGATGAGACGAGGGAGAGAGGAGAGAGAGGCAAAGGGAGAGAGGAGAGAGGGAGAGAGAGCGAGAGGGAGGAGGGAAGAGGGGAGGAAGGAGGAGAAGAGAGATTGAGAGAGAGGAAGAGGGAAGGAGAGAGAGCAAGCACTGGGGGCTGTTTAACAAGCCTTTCGTCTGACTCCTCTCTGAGCACTGAGGGACACACAGACGCTATTGGAAGAGGATTGTTTCAGGTTCAGAGAGTGTGAAAGAAGGTTAGTGGGGTCTGAGGGTGGTCCCAGAGAGAGGGGGGGGCATAGAGAGAGAGAGGTGGAGAGAGACATACAGAGAGGAGAGAGAGAGAGAGAGAGGGGGGACGAGAGACATAGAGAGAGAAAAACGATGATGAATGTGAAACCGAAACACTGATCAGCAACGCCGGAGGTTCTGACAGTGAAACTGAAAAACCGTTAAGCAGCACTGGAGGTTCTGGCGGTGAAACCGAAACACTGTTCAGCAGCACTGGAAGTTCTGATGCTGAAACCGAAACTCTGATCAGCAGAACCAGAGGTTCTGAGAGTGAAATCCAAACACCTTTCAACAGCATTGGAGGTTCTGATGGTGAAACCGAAACACTGTTCAGCAGCGCTGGAGGTTCTGATGGTGAAACCGAAACACTGTTCAGCAGCACTGGAGGTTCTGATGGTGAAACCGAAACACTGTTCAGCAGCACTGGAGGTTATATCGGTGAAACCGAAATACTATTCAACAGCATTGGAGGTTCTGACAGTGAAACCGAAAAACCATTAAGCAGCATTGGAGGTTCTGACGGTGAAACCGAAAAACCGTTAAGCAGCACTGGAGATTCTGATGTTGAAATTGAAACACTGTTCAGCAGTGGTTAATGCTAACACATGAGTTTTTAACACCTGAGTGACAGGGATCTGGAGGTGAATGAAAGGCGGCTCAGAGGAAGGTCATAATCATGATCTGTGAGGGGAGTTTAGCATGCAAAATACATTAGCCTTTTGGTACTAATGCAGCTCCATCAAACACTAATGAGCTCAGGGGAGAGAGGAAGATTCCCCACTGAGACTTTCACACCTCCACAACAGACTCAATCACACAGGAGGAGAGGGAGTGTCCTAGAAACAACCAAACATTTCAGCTTCACCAGATCGAACCAGGTGTCTCTTAAGTAGAGGTCAGAAGGACTGTCATTCAATGGTGGAGAAGGAAAAGAAGACTTCACTGTATCTCTTATGGCGACACCGTTGCAGATCTACAGGAGTTCTCAGCTCTTTAACAGAGAGCATATAATAATGCTCAATGGTTCGATTTGTTATTCGCAGAGATGAAAGTGACTGTACTGAACTCTAGTATCTCCTACAAAACAATAACTGGGGGGGGGGGGGGGGGGGGGAGAGAAAGGAGAGGGTGAGAGAGAGAGAGAAATGAGTTTATGGCTTTATTACGCCCGCCCCTCATTACACTCCCCTCATCAGTGATATTCACACGATCCTTACACAGACTTGTTCAGATTTCAGTCTCTTGGTCCGATTTAAAGTGAGTTTGAGCTCTAGAACCTGAGGCTTCAGACCCAGCAGAACCCCCGAAAGCAGCATCAGCAAGTTTGAGAGTCAAAAGCTCATCAGAAGGTTTTCAGAATCATAAGTTTGGATCCGGCTCCACAAGCAGGAGAAATGAAAGAAACATACACTGGTTAATCCATCCAGTGAGAGGCGATAGAGTGGAGCCTATAGCAGCTGCCATGAGAACACAACTGTTGTGGCCAATAAAACTGAAACACTGTCAGAAGGAGACTAATTCAATGTAGAACAATAAAAAACTAAAAACGAGGCAGGCTGTTACCATCTAAACTACCCTGTTTTAAAAAAACAAGAACACACTCGCACAAAGAAACTGAAATAGTTCTGAAATCAAGAGCAGTTTTAGGGAAGCTGACATAATCACTGAATGTTTAAAATCTCTAATAATTGGGATCATATTGCAATTAAAACAGTTACCAGAATAAGAATAACTGCAGAAGAAACTGAACTGAGCAGAACCCATCTGAACACAACTCTCCTGGAGAAGCGACTCCGGTTTAGTTCCTTAAAACAATGGCCTAGATTTGGACAATGAAACTGAAACACTGCTCAGAGGAGAAGCAGATTAGTATTACAATCCTGTAATAATCACAGCTCAACTGGGACCCTGCTCCTCCACCAGAGGAGAACACCTCTGAAGATCTACAGAGGACCCCTAACTAACCAAACAGGACCCAGAGTGGAGCCGGAAGAAGAGGCGGATTAGAGCCAGGTAACGTGCAGGAGAACCACCTCATTACAAGCTCAGGCACTCAGGAGACACATGAAACAGATGGAGCAGTGGTGGAGCGGTAATGGAGCAGCGTGTGTGGCTTCAGAGACACGTTTGGAAAAGAAATCGAGCTCTGGAAGAATTTTTCGTTCTCAGAAACAGCTGCAGAGCTCCTCTCAGACCTTCCACCCACTAACACACACCTCCAGCAGACTCTCTAGCACAGCCTAGGGTATATGGAGGAGGAGAAGGAGGAGAGAGAGAGAGAGAGAGAGAGAGAGAAGAGAGAGGGGAGAAGAAAGAGAGGAGACAGATATATATATATATATATATATATATATATATATATATATATATAGAGAGAGAGAGAGAGAGAGAGAGAGAGAGAGAGAGAGAGGATAGATGAGAGGAGAGAGAGAGGAGATAGAGAAGAGAAGAGGAGAGTAGGAGAGTAGGAAGAGGAGAGAGAGTGAGAGAGAGAGACCACCGGCATCGCGAGTGAACCCCGAGAGACCACCGTCATGCGTAGCTCCGGCTGCTCTACCGTAAACACGGGCTGAAACACCGGGCCCCGGGCCCTTCCACCGGTGAGTGCCCTCTCCGAACCAGTCCTGAACGGCTCCGGAGTCACGAGAGCCCTCAGTGCTAATCACACACTCATGTTTGGATTGCTAATCAATGAGCAAACACTCAATCAATGCCCCCCCCCCCCCCTCTCTCTACCCTCTCTCTCTCTCTCTCTCTCTCTCTCTCTCTCTCTCACGCGATACAAAGTAACCCCCGCGCCGCGCGGAGACTCGCTCACCGGCGCAGCGCCGCTCCGCTCCGCATCCGCCACTCTCCGTGTGTGTTCCGAGCGGCTCCAGCCTCACCGAGGACCCCGGGTCCCGCCGAGCTTCGAGATGGTCCAATAGTTCCTCGGGCACGCGCACGCTCACAGAGCCAGATGCGCTTCTTCCTCAGCGGCGCATTTTAAACTCTAGAAAGTTCGCTGGAAACTCTCAGAAAGTGTTCCGAGAGCGTCTCAAATCTGCTGCGCGAGAATGCGAGAGCTTCCACTCCTCTCCTCATCACCCCCTCCTCCCTCTCCCTCTCCTCTCTCTCTCTCTCTCTTTCTCTCTCTCTCTCGAGGACCACCCCGAAACAGGAAGAGCAGCTCCCAAGAAAAAACATCGAGTGAGAGATCCGCGTACATCCAAAATATGTACTAAATCAGCGACAACGCTCCTGTTCATTCAGGTTTTACAAAGCTCGAGCTGTTTGTGATGTTTGTTTGCTCCGAAATTCTGAGCTTTATTTTCTCTTTGAAATGAAGACAAACAAAGGTTTTTTCCTTTATTTATTTTTAGTTAATTTTCTCTCTGTTTTTGATTCTGTTCCTCTGCCCCGAGCATCTGATCCAGTCAGGAGAGCAACAACAACTTTCTAAAAGCAACTAAAAACTCGTCTTTTTCTCGTCTGAAGATACATATTTTCTTTCTTCTGCTTTATTTTCATCCGTCTGAGATCTGCTGTGAGCTACTCCAGTTAGACTTGGGCTTTGTAAGAAATCCAGAGTATGTACAAGAGCATTTGTTGAATGTGTAAATGTAATTGTTCTCACTTTAGCTACATGCCCTGGGCTCACCTGAGTGGTGGTGGAATATGCTTTTACCCCAGAATTGATCATGAAAACCTTGGCTGGTAGCACCTCTTGCTTAAACATCACTGATAAACATGTCATCTTTCATTTTTTGCTGAACATATGATTTTAATGTAAATGGACAACTCCTGCTGATTGGTGAAGTTTGTTATGGTCTACAAATAATTTGTGCATGTCAGTATACCCGAACTCTCCCAAACCCTCTCAAATCCTCCTAACCCTTGGAAAGCATGAGATGGAAAAGTGAGAGAGAAGCGATCATATAAATGATTAACAATCTACAGGTGATTTAAAAAAATTCAACTCCCAAAAACACAAAACCCCCTCACTTCCAATTTGACGATTAAATGCGAAACACTTCTAGGTGCTGTTCTTGACCCCGGGGCACTTTCATGGACTGCTTACCTACTACGGTTACCCCAATCTTGTAACATGGGGTTGTGTTTTCTGGGCTAATTCTGTATAAGACAACTCATTAATTGTGATAAGGTGAGGATTATTCTTTGCTGTTTGTTCCTACTGCAAACTCACAAATTATAAGTACATAAAAAAAAGTCATCACTCTTCTCTGGACTCTGGGGGAAGTTCTGCTGACCTGCTTCCAAATTATTATCCAACACTTTAAAAACCGTGACTTGGCCTGAGCATGCTGGAACTGAAGTGTTGAGAAGAAATCGTTGTGTTCCTGAGCATTTGCTCAATACATCCAACTCTACGAGAGGCAGGAGAGGCTCAAGCTCTGAACTTCTGCTCTAAACTCCTCTGCTGGAGAACTGGAGAGCTTGATCAGGGATGTTCGGCGGAGGAGAAATGATCCCATCTGAGCAGAACAACCTAACCCACTTTCTGCTGTCGTGAAAACAGAGAGAAGAGCCTCGTTGACCTTTTGCGATGAAAGATTTCAGAAAGAAACGAACCTCTCTCTAAAGAGTGAACTTTCTATTTAGCTACAGAGAGAAACTGCTTGCCAGTTGATGACAAGAGTGGAGCATGTTCTACTGCACTCCTCTGCTTCAGGGGAATAGAAGATTCTGAAGCTCTGAGAGTGGTTAAAGAGTGAAATCACCTTTGTTCATATCATGAGTTCAGAAAAATTAACACAAACTTACAAAAAAGAAAAGCCGTGAAGTCTCTTAAACATCTGTATTAAAAAGAATGAATCTTTCAAAAAGCCTCCTCAGCAGTAGCTCAGCTCTGAGAGCACTCAGGAACAAGCAGGCACGGCCGTGGGCAGCCGGACCCCAGCCGGAGCGCTGCTATCGTGTTTAAGCCACTCCAGAAGTGAATAGTCTCTGTGCTGTCCTGTTCTCTCCAGCAGAGGCCAGCGCTGCTCAGGCTCTCTCTCCATCTCTCCAAACGATCTTTTCATCTACGAGAAAGCGCTCATCCTGATCTCTTCCTTAGCTCAAAAGAAACCCGGCTCTCTCCAGGTGGATTGTTTGTGAAGAGATTCCTCTGACGTCTTTTTGGTGGATCTGATGTTTAACCTTGTAGTTCTTCTAAAGAAACCCTCTCATGTTCTTCAGCATACAATACCTTTAAGTTCATAACAATAAGTACCTAACAGTAGATCCATGTGGGGGAAAAAACTAATATCTGCTTTAATATCTAATATCTGCTCTAATATCTCATATATGCTCTAATATACATGATCTAATATCTGCTCTAATATCTCATATATTCTCTAATATATCTGCTCTAACACCCCATATCTGCTCTAATATGTACTCTAACATCTCATATATTCTCTAATATATTTGCTCTAACACCTCATATCTGGTCTAATATCTTATATTTGCTCTAATATATATATGCTCTAATATCTCCTGTAATATCTCATAAATTCTCTAATATCTGCTCTAACACCTCATATCTGCATTACTATCTGCTCTAATACCTCATATCTAATCAAATATCTACTCTAATATCTAATATCTGCTCTAATATATTCTCTAATATCTGCTTCAATGTCTGCTCTAATATCTAATATTTTCTTCTAATTTCTATTCTATTATCTGCTCTAATATATTCTCTAATATCTGCTTCAATGTCTGCTCTGATATCTAATATCTTTTTTTTAATTTCTGCGCTAATATCTGCTCTAATATCTGCTCTAACTTCTACTCTAATATCTGCTCTACTATCTGTTCTAACATCTTCTCTAATATCTGTTCTAACATCTTCACTAATACCTGCTCTAATATCTAATATCTGTTCTAACATCTTCTCTAATAACTGCTCTACTATCTGTTCTAACATCTTCTCTAATATCTGTTCTAACATCTTCACTAATACCTGCTCTAATATCTAATATCTGTTCTAACATCTTCTCTAATAACTGCTCTACTATCTGTTCTAACATCTTCTCTAATATCTGTTCTAACATCTTCACTAATACCTGCTCTAATATCTAATATCTGTTATAACATCTTCTATAATATCTGCTCTAATATCTGTTCTAACATCTTCTCTAATAACTGCTCTACTATCTGTTCTAACATCTTCTCTAATATCTGTTCTAACATCTTCACTAATACCTGCTCTAATATCTAATATCTGTTATAACATCTTCTATAATATCTGCTCTAATATCTGTTCTAACATCTTCTCTAATATCTGCTCTACTATCTGTTCTAACATCTTCTCTAATATCTGTTCTAACATCTTCACTAATACCTGCTCTAATATCTAATATCTGTTCTAACATCTTCTCTAATAACTGCTCTACTATCTGTTCTAACGTCTACTCTAATATCTGCTGTAATATATAATATATGTTCTAACATCTTCACTAATATCTGTTCTAACATCTTCTCTAATATCTTCTCTGACATCTTCTCTAATATCTATTATCTGTTCTAACATCTTCTCTAATATCTGCTCTAATATCTAATATCTGTTCTAACATCTTCTCTAATATATGCTCTAATATCTTATATCTGCTCTAATATCTACTGGAATATTTCTCTCTGAAACACTGAGTACGAGGAAAGCTGGGACTGGCAGGGAATCGAATCGCCTTTAGGGTGGCCGCATCTCTTTAAAACTCATCTCTTTTGCCTGGCATTCACCTTGTTTAGTGTTTTAATTTAAAGTTGTTTTATGCTTGATGTTTCATCTTTGATTTCCTGTTTGAATGTATTTCTGAGCTGAGATGTGAAGCACTGTGCTCTGTGAATGAGCAGTGTTTGTGCTATACAAGTAACAATGGCAACAAGAAAAAAACTCTTTTTAGGTCGAATTTCAGGGAAAACCAGCAAAATGCTAAATGTGTCTGGCGTAGCCTCGGAGAGTTTCAGCTCAAGTTAGATGAAGTTTTCAGAGCTCAGTTTGGAATGCTGCACATGTTCATCTTAAAGTCTTTGAGGGTTTTGAAGGAACTCTGGAGAGTTTTGCAGCTTGAACTGAGTTCAGTTGATGTTCTGTAATTTTCCCAATAGAACCCTTGCTAGAGTCGTGTTCTCAGAGTTATTCACTGTGAACGAGGACCTGATGTAAGGTCTGGACCTTGACCCACTGACCCATACTCCTCTCAGGACAAGACTGAGAGTGTTCCTGAGCACTGGATTAAGAGTACTGTGTTTTCCTCGCAGAAGAGAATTAGGTCTCAGGAAATGATCCTCAAGTGAGAGAGTGAATGCAGAAGGCTTTAGAGAGAAAGAAAAGACACCGGTGACATTAATTCCCTGACCTGTACTGATTCCAGATTACTCCAGATAGACCTGAACTGAGCCTGTCCTCGCTCAAAACACCCGCCGCTCTCTCTATCACAATCTAGCCTGAGATTACTGTATGGCTGCATGTTTCCTTCCGAGAGTTAATATTAACCTCTGAACAGTGATTTTACAGTGCTCGAGCTGCGTCTGGCAGAGCGATGGCCATTTGGACAGACTTCGCTCCTCTCTGCACAGAAACACACAAACATCAAACTTCCGAGAGAACCTAGAAAGCTGTCGATTCCTTTGAGTCCGGTGTGTGTGAGGTGAGTTGAGGACGGACAGTAGTCAAAGTCCTCCGACTCTTTTCACCAAGAGTTTTGGCAAATGTTGTTGAGGGAGTTTCATCGACAGCCTATCATTCCATAGATCCTGAAGTCATGGAAGATTCCAGCCCTAGCTAAACACACCTGATTAAACCTTATTAGAAGCTACCGATGTGTCTCTTGAACCAGAGTCAGAACAAAAACCGATTTAAAAAGCTGTGGCTAAGAGATGAATGATGGCAGCAAGATGAAGAGTTTCTGAAAAGCTGCAGTTTGTTTCAAATCTTTCTGGCCAATCAGTGTGCCCAGGATGTCACTTCACTCTTGTCTTTGAAATCAGAGAAAAGCATCACTTCTGCTTGCTTTTAGACTCTCAGATCAAGCGCACAAGTACCAGAAAGAGTTGAGCTGACCCAATATAAAGTCGGTCAGTGGCAAAGGTTTGATGAGGACTCGAGATTCTTCACTCTGGAACAGACTTTGAACTGACTCATCGAGCATCAAAGATCTTTCAGAGTAAAGCAGCAGACCATATCCCCAGCTGGTACCAGGATGAGAGACCTCAAGGGAAAAGTAGGCTCCTGTGGGAGGAGATGCTCGTGAAGCCAGCCGGAGTCAGGGACAGGGATGCTGTACTGTACACAACGAGACGTTCAAATGTTCTCCTAACTCTCTAAGGTCATAAACAAGCGAGAAAAGTGCAAAGGTGATATAGCCCTGGGATCCTTGATTGTTTGAGTTCAGCCTTGTTTGAGCATCCCTGTATGGCTATGCCTCTCCAACACTCTGTCCTCCAGTAGGTGGCTGAGTGTCCTGGAGCAGAATGGGGGGGTCATCCTGTAACCGGAAGGATGGCAGTTTGAGTCCCGCTAGGTCCATTCCGCTGTTGTGGCCCTGGGCAAGCCACTTCACCTACATTGCCCTGTATGAATGTGTAAGACTGGTGGGGTGTAGGCTCGGATTGGCAGCCACATCCTGTCAGACTGCCTCAGGGCAGGTGAGTGCTTCCAAGAGTCACCAGAGTAAGAATGTGGAGCGAATGAATCATGCACTAAACATTGTAAAGCATCTTTGAGCTCTGGAAAAGCGCTATTTAAATCGAAAGCATTATCATTATTATTAATGCCCTCTTTCAGATCTCAGGGGATGCCCTTTATCAGTAGATCAAGATCAAGATTACATTCTTAGTCCTGTTTAGGGTCCAGGGCAATGTTGACGTCTTTGTCCTGCTCACACTGGGTGAAGATCTAACAGCTCCAGCCGCTCTTGTGGTCCTCTAGGAAGGGCTTTACCCACCCCTGCCTTTCAGTCTAGATGTCACAAAGTGTCACAGGAAAGATGGAACTTGAGTCAATATCTATGTTCTAGTCCCGTGTCAGACTGATTCCTGGATGAGCTTGAATCTGGAAGGTCTGGGGCTGATGTTCTCGCCTGACAGCAACTTGAAACAGACTAGAACAGTGAGAGAGCAGGTTGTGCAATAGGTATATGTTTCAGAATAAGGAGGATTTCATTAATGTTTTTTTATGTTTGATTTCAGTTTTTGGGAACTATGAGAGTACATTGCTAAGATCCTCACATCTCCCTGGTATTTACGACCCACATTATGACTCCTCTTGGAGAGAACTGTAGATAAGGATCTTCCACCAGGAAAGTTTCAAACTGACCTAAGCACACTTGAATCTGTGTATGTAAAAAGGGACCAGAGGCAGAAGAACAGAAGGAGAGAGAGAGACTCAACCATGGCTGGCTCTGAAGGCTTTTTTTTTTTGACTGACTTGATTTGACTTCTAAAAGCTTTGCAGATTTTTTTGTTAGAAACTTAATAACTTCCTTTTAAGAATTCATCTCCAGGGCCAGGTCACATAGCAACTCAATATCCTCGTTATTTTACTTTTGAAACACAAGGCTAGTGAGAGTAAGAATGTAGTAGTGAACAGCTCAATGTGAAGCAGTTTAAAAAGGCGAGCTGCTAGGTCTGGCTGCTGATGGGTGAACTGTGCTGGGTGAGTCTCAGGTATAAACGAAAGTGGAGGATATTTCCTCATGTACACCTGCTCTTACCAGCAAGGGTAGATCATAACTCAGAGAGTAAAGTTCATATTTGAAGCTGATTGTGGGCGCTGATGAGAAGGGTAAAGTTTACTGACTCGTAGAGGAAGTGTGAGGGGCCGGCGGTCAGAAACCGTTCATTTCTAATCGCAGCTCCAGCTTCAGCACTCGAGCTGTGGGTGATGTAACCGTGAGCAGTATTTGGGGCTCTGCTCTATGCTCTAACAAGATCATCTCTGCTTTAGGTTATTCCTGAACCCTCTGATGCTGAAGTGCATTGAGGGCCACACACAAATACTCCTCGAGTGTTTTCTCCTTCGTCCGAATCGCTCCTGACATTGAGCGCTGAGTTTAGCATTCTTCAGAGTTCCTCCTCGTCTGCGACCACAGACATGAACAGAGTGAAATGATAAAGCTCAAGCTCCAGTGGAGACCACGCTAATACTCAGGACAGTCTGAGAGATGGAACGAGGTGTCACATGACCCGAATCAGAGTTTCTCATAAGAGAAGCGCTCCACGAGAACACGTCTCCAGAGCTCACAAGAGAGGATTAGTGGCGTGTGAGTGAGTGTTTGTGCTGGCGGGATTAGCTTAATTCAGTGGGTCTGTGGGTCAGTGTGTCAGTGTATCAGTGAGTCAGTAGGTTTCATCGCTTCATTAACGCTTTCCATTTACTCCTGCGTTTCAGTTTCACCGTCCAAACCCACCAATAGCAATGTTCTGACCCTCTGAACCTCTGGAAGATTTTCTCCTGAGTGCTCTGATTCTGTTAAACACAAACTGAGATGTGATTTGAACATGTTTTAATGAATCCTGATGTCTACACAAGAGCACACCTTCTTTTCCCACCTGTACATCTATAGAGTGAGAGTTCTGATCAGAGGACGATACCTCCCAGAATTCTAAAAGCTTCGCCTCCTCTGTACCATCAGCAGAAGAGAAATTATTTTAGTACGGATTTAGTTAATGCACGTCCATCTCAGGAATTAATTGATTTAATACACATATAATACACATTTTTCATCCAAGCCCTCGCCACGCAAAGGATTTCTGCTCTTCTAGAGAAAATAAACTTTGCTTCGTACTTTGATCTTGGTTTGAAGGAAAGAAAGATTTTTTTAGAAAAGGTTTAAAGTATCTTTTAACGTTGTGGCTCTTGAATAACGAAGCGCTGTACTTATCAGTGTTTCAGTTTTACAGTCGGATCAGGATGCTGCTCCAAAACCTCTGATCACGCAGCTCAGGAGGCATGGACCAGATCCCTGGAAAAGAGCAGCTTTTCTCTGAAGCCAGTCGATTATGTCTATAAGGCAAAGAGCGTGTTTGCCCGAGCAAACAAATGAAGTGGTTTTTATAGACTTGTGTATTTGCTGAGCACACAGCGGTGCAGTGCTCCTGGCTCCGCTTCAGCATATTACAGCATGAAACAATATCATGGGTTAATATGCTAGGTTCAGGAGGAGCGCGGGAGAGAGCCTTAGCTCTCGTCTGGAGCTCTCGCATAGCATCGCTTCCGTTTATCGTCAGTCTCAAGGGCTCCTGCATCCATCAGCGTCTCATTCACTCCTCTGCGCCTTGTAATGGAAAAATGTAATCATTAAGATTAGTTACTATAATAGAGATACAAACATCTATCGTTAGGTTAAATGTGTATGGAAGATTATATATGATGAGCGAGTGGTAAAGCAAGGAGAGAGAGAGAGATGGGAGGGGGCTGTGTACCCTTATCATGGGGGGAAAAATGTAAGGCATCCTCTTTTCCTTCTTCCGGCTCTCTCTTGAACAAGCGCAGATGAGATGCTCTAATGTATGTATCACTTATAATTGGGGTTCTTTGATAAAGGCTGCAGCTCTGTTCTGTATCCACGACTCCGGAGTCATAACTTCCATAACACTCAGACAGCAGAGGACCCTCCTCCAGACGCTGTACCCCTGGACACATTGGCAATCTGCCTCATAGATGAACCTCCTTTGAGAGGCCAAGGAGGAGAGCTGACCAATCAGCAGAATACGCGTTACTGAGAGCGCCTTCTCTCTCTTCAGAAGTACGGTCATCACTTGTTTGTTGTCTTTGTTACAGTTTTCTAACCGTTGTTTCTCCATTTGTTAGTTCCTGTTTTGTCTTTGCTTGTTTTGTTTTTTTGGGGTTTTTTTTGTGTTTGTTTGTTTTTTTTCAGGTCCTGTCCGGCAAACCGTTCATCGATGGATTTTAAGTTTGTATATTCTTTATGCTGGGGAGGTGATTAGCACCTGCCTCAGTCAGCAAGAGTCCCCTCACAGAGGGAACTCCTATCTACTCTACCTGATCCCCACGAGGACTTTGTGAAGCTGCTTTGAAAGCAATTGCTAAAGAAGCGCTATATAAAAACTGATTGATTGATTGATTGATTGATACGGAACATGCTGTCTATTGTAGATGCAGAGATGAGTTCCTGCTCTCAGGAGCTCCCAAATGGATTATTCTAACACTCTGTTAGCTGCTGCTCAGCCACCACGCTACATAAATTAGAGTTAGTCCAGAACTCAGAAGTCCAGAAGTTCAAAAACACAGAAATTTGATTTCTGGTTTTGTGCTCTCTCATCGATATCTCATCGACTCTAAGATACTGCTTCCTGCCTTTAAGGCTCTGAATGCCTCACCTCCGCTTTACCTGAGCAGTCTCTAATCCCGATATATTCCGCTTGCTCTCTTCAATCACTTGAAGCAGCTCTACAGATCTTTCTGAAGATTAGTAAATCCAACACACTGAAAAAACACCCTCTTGGAACAAGAAAAAGAAACTCAAATGTTGCTAAGCTCTTCTTAGATTGAGCAAAACAAATCTGTCAATGTTGTGAGCGAATTTGACTTGGCGAGAGTAGCAAAAATGTCTCGCTGTTAACAAACGCTGCTGGATCTTAAAATAGCCAAAAACTCTCAAGAAGTCTATTTAGAAAGTAAAGCTGCAATGAAAGTAGAATAACTCAACTCGTAACTAGTCTCCAGTGGTAATAAAATAGGATGATTTCCCTTTTAATCGAGAGTAAATACTGAGATTAACAGGAAATTTCTGCATTAAAATAAGTGTATCCTTAAATCAAGAAAGTAATAATATGATAAAATTTGAAATATTTTTAGTATTTGAGGGAAAACAGCTTTCATTCAAGACTGTTTAATTTTATTTCCCAAGTCAGAGTTTAAGGTCAAATTCTGGCTTAAAATAAAAGTGTATTTCTTCTAATAAGCAATGTAAAAACAATTTAAGAAAAGCAGCACTGAATATAGAATATTTGTGATAAATTCTATTGCAAAAAAAAAACGGTATATTTTTTTAACTAGACATTATTTCAGGGATTAAAACTTTCTTTCCCCATTGTCAGAAATTTTACTTTATCAAAGGATACTTGAACTAGATTTAAGATTTTTTTTCTTGTTCCAAGATGAGTATTTTTTTATCAGTATTTAACATTGATTTCTCAAAATAAGATCACCTTAACATTTTTTTAAATAAGAACACGTTCAACCAAAATTTCTTCTTTTAAGATTCTAGTTTTAAGATAAAAAAATGAAAAATAAACAGCCTGCTTTACAAATTTTCTTAAAACAAGATACATGATCATAATAAGTATAATAGTAATACATTTTTTCATAATAATAATATTTTCTCCAAATAAGTTTAGACTAGAACATACTTCGTTCAGTTTTTTTTTTTTTTTGGTATTGTGGAGGAGGAAGAGTGTTCTCATATAGAGCCCCGAAGCTCTGGAACAAACTCCTGATAGAGTCTGGAGCCCATGCTACACTCACAGAGTTCAGAACGAGGTAAAAAACGGTTTGTATCTACATAGGGTTCAAATTTGTTCCAACAAACACAAAAAACAGTGTAGTAGACCCCTTGGAAGGAATTAAAAGATAACATTTTGTGACTATATCACGAACTGCTATGGGACTGGCATGTGCCTTGGTCAGGTTTTAAACAAGTGAACCCTTATGGTAATTTGCAAATAGTTACCTTCCAAAAATCATACAGTGTTTTGTAATGTTTTATTCAATTTATAAAGTTTAGGACGGATGTATATAAAGTTCTAAGGTGTGCTGTACAGTTAAAGATAAACACATGTACATTACACATTATATATTATGTATTATATATATTATTTATTATATATAATATATATATATTTGAAAGTAGTCATGTCAGGAGTTGTGTTGTGATAAAGGGATCCTCTCACCTCTGAAGGACAAAGTACCAAACTTTAACAGTAAAAGTAACTTTGTTCACTTATCTGTTCAGCAGGACAATTGAGAGTTTTCAAAATGTGGAATAGAGAAATAAACACTGGTTAGGACCTCCAATAACACTGTAAAGTTGTTATTTTTGTTTATAGCATTTCAATGTGCTTCCTACAAAGGGATAAACACACAATGATCTCCTTAAACAACTTAATGCTGCTGTGAATAGGAAGACTGAGAACCAATGTTCAATCTAAAACAGTTGAAGCTGTCCTCATATGACTCAATAGAAGCTGTGGTCTTGTGGTAAGGAGATGGATTTGTGATCAGAAGGTTGCCGGTTGCCGGTTCGATCGCCCCACAGGAGCCCTCAGCTCCCTGGGCGTTGCAGCCATGGCTGCCCACTGCTCCAGGTGTGTTCATGATGTGTTTGTTCACTGCTAAGCCTGTGCACTGGGATGTAGAGCACACATTCCGGGTATGGATCACGGCCGATCTGGCCTACTGCTCCCTTTCACTAAAATTCTTCTCTTCTGTGATCGCTTCTCTGTTCTTTGATCAGCTCTTCAGGGAGAGGCCCGAATCAGGGGTGGCGTCTCCTGCTGACAGTCAATGAACGACTGCAGGAATATTAACGCATAATCAGAGTAAAATTGTGTAACCGCTTTCACCTGTTCACTCTCACATAGAATTAAACCCAGAGCCATTAGCATCAGTGGCGAGTTCAGTGAGCAGGTGAGCTGCCTGAGGAGCTGGAGTTGGAAGGGCAGGAGGAGGAAGAGAAGGAGGAGGAGGAGGAGGAGGAGGAGGAGGGACTGAGTGTTATTTACTTGTATAACAAATTATTCCCTAAACGTCAACCATCATTTATTGTGCTTTAAAGGAATCAGTAAATTTTTATACTATTTGAGAGAGAAAACAAACAACAAGTGGAAATTCAGACCCCAACCCGGAGCGTGGAAAGATGGAGCTGTGGTGGAGTTGGTTGTTCTGTAACCTGAAGGTTGGCAGTTCGATCCCTGCAAGGGATAATCTGCCATTGTGGCCCTGCGTTGCCCTGTATGGATGTGTGTGACTGGTGGAGCGTGTTTGGCGGTGGTCAGGAGGCCGTAGGCGAAGAATGGCAGCCATGTCCTGTCAGACTGCCCCAGGGCAAATGAGGGCTACCAAGGTAGCTTATCACCCCCAGTGAAAGAGTGAATGTGGGGTGAATGAATAATGCTCTGATAATTGTAAAGCATCTTTGAGTGTCTGGAAAAGATTCTTCCTCTCAGCTAAAGAACTCTGGCCACATTCAGAATGAGAGCAAGGTTTTGGAGGCAGAGGAGAACCATGGTGTGCGTGTGTGTGTGTGTGCGTGTGTGTGTGCGTGCGTGCGTGCGTGCGTGTGTGTGTGCATGCATGTGTGAAGAACTTCTGTGAGTGAAGAACCATCAACGAGTGAACAGAAGGAAAACAGGAGGAACGCAGGAGGAACCTGAAACCAGAATTGGAGATGAAAACTGATGAAACTGGAGCAGCAGCATCACACGGTGGTAATGTGAGCTCAGGCCACTGCTCTCTCTCTCTCTCCTGACGTTGATCAGGGCTCTCTTCTACCTGCTGAGATCTGCTGATGCTGATCTGCTGAACCCAGAGCTACAGAGGCAGAGCTCCAGTTTCAAAGCCAGTCCAGCGTTTTAATCTGCTTCACGTTGCAGGTGACCTTTGTTCTTGATTCAGAAATGACAGACATGAAGTAATAGTTCAAATATTTATTTAAAAAAATACACGTATTCAGCAAAATGACAAAGTACAGCACATGCTCTCCCAGCCGTAGCTGGCATAAGAAAATAAAGCTTCTGTCTGAGCGAGCGGAGAGGAGCCAAGTGAAACCGAGAGGAGCCTCAGGCCTCCGCAGATAGCTGAGTTACAGTGTCACACAGGAAACGAAGCAGATAAAGTGCTTGTCAATTGTTCTACACACTCTATAGAGCTCCCTCAGAAAAAACATCTCAAGAGAACAGCACACACATGCATGATTCAGAGACTCAGAGACAGAGAAGCTGAGCACGGTTGCAGGAGAGGCGACGCTTCCCTGAAGCGATGAACACTTAAATGCTGGAGGAACGATCAGAGACCCTCTCCGACTGCTCGACTGAGACTCTGTGTATAATCGACTATTAAACTAACAGAAGCAGACTTCATACAGTGAGCAGTATTTTCTGACTCCCGTCTCTTTAGTATCTGTTTTTTGTTATTACTAACAGTAATGCTATCTACCTGGGATAAAACATAAGATACTTTATCGCTTACAGTTAGTCCAGAACGCTGCAGCTTGTCTTTTAACAGGAACCAAAATGAGAGATCACATCACACCAGTTCTAGAATCTTTGCACTGGCTGCCGATACATTTTAGGATTCATTTTAAGATTTTACTGTTTGTTTTAAGGTTTTAAAGGGACTGACCCCTGAATATCTCACTGAACTCATACTCACTATATATAGTCCTGCGTATTCTCTGAGGTCAGAGTGTCAGCTCCAGCTGGTGGTTCCAAAGACCAGACTTAAAACTAGAGGGGTCAGATCTTTTTCTGTGGTGGAACCCAGATTGTGGAATGCACTGAGCACTGTTTCTTTTGAACACTGTTTTGTGCAGCCCTTTGGAAACTTTCCTGTTTATAAAATGTGCAATATAAATAAAGGTGATTGGATTGGATTAGTATTTTTAGCCTTAAGTAATGATTTCTGTGTGCAGCACTTGGATTTGTAACTGTAAAATAGCTGATAATGGGCTTAAAATAATCAGTGACATACTGCTCTTTAAAGTGTATAAAAATATGATATAAATATATATATTAGGTGTAGCCCTTGTCACATCTGAAAAGAGCGAATAAAAACCATCTCTATTTTGGCTGGTTAAATGGGGAAAGGCATGTTCATCCCTCGTTATATAAAGATAACGATCCCAGAGTGGAGATAAGGCAGCATTCACCTGAAGAGAGTCCTGACTATAACCTGATAAATCAATAATAACTGATCAATAACAGAGAATAAAATCGAAGAGATCCAGCAGTCTCTCAGAGCTTCTTCTGCACAACAGCTTCAAATTCAGCATCGATTTAACAGCATATAAGCATTCAATCAATCAATCAATCAATCAATCGATCTAAATGTTTTTAAACAGCACTTCTTCAGTAGTTGCTGTGAATCAGCTCGAAAGAGGACTGGTAGGCCCGGGAGCTCCAGAAGAGATGATGCTCAGAGACTGCAAGGCTCCGGTGGAAACAAACAGGAAGAAGTGAAGAAAAGGAAAAAGAAGAAGAGTGAAGGGTGGAACATTTGGCTTGCTGTAGGTACAGCCTGAGAAGTAAAGTAATATATTCAGCAGCTCCTTCACTGTTGCTGATTTCAGTGACAGTGTGTTTTTATTAAAGCAGCGCTCAGGACTCGATGTGAGCACCAGTGATATCTTTTCTGCAGATCCAGGTTGGTTCTCCACACCAAGATTGTTGGTTGCTACTTCCTTTTTGTTCCCACCAAAGACTCATTTCCCAAAATGGCCGCTGTATGAAATTAGCACATTGAATAATTTTAGAATTTTGTCTTTTTAAAACAGAATCTTATGTGAAGTATTGCTGATTCACTGTTTCAGATGTTTCTGCTGAGATTTAACAGAATAAATGGCCTTTACTTTGATTGAACTCCTGATAAAATCTTTTGCTGAGGAAAAATATCAGCTCCACCTCCGCTCATGAGATATCAGTCTGCTGATGACTGACCGGAACTGTTCTGAGATGCTAAACGCCAGCTTTTCTTTGATCTGAGCGGCGAATGCAGCAGAAAAGGCTCTCGAGGAGGGCTGGAATCTCTTTAGCAGCTGTGCTTCTGAACCAGAATGGCTGCTTCACACCAGATTAAAATGTTGTAAAATGTTCTTTCAGAGTTCAGTTTGGTTAGAAAAAGCTCTTGAAATATTATTTAAAATGTTATGAAAACAATCGAGGAGAGAACCTTATCTATTCTATCAGAACTTCAACGCTTTTACACAGAGTCAAACGTTTACAGAACCTTGTAAGAGCGTGAATGTTTCGAGAACGTTCAGTGTTCGCTGCTATCTGCTGGTGCCTCGTAAACAACTGAAGTAGCCTCTCCATGGAACTGAACACTCTCCTATTGCAGTCTTAGCCCTAACTCTTGAGTTCTGAGAGGAGTCCGACCCTTATATCGACTGTTATGATGTGACGTGTGCCGATAATTGTCAGTACCTTTTCATTCAATTAAAAAACTGTTTAAAACTCCGGAGGATCTCAATAAAGTATCTCTTCTCCTTGAGACCGAAGCATGGTTTATAAAAACATCTGGTGCACTCGTTCGGTAATCGCTCTGTGTTACAGAAGCAGATAAATCAACGGAGCAGTCCTTAGAGCACTCCTCAAGTACAACCGCAGGACTCTACGATCATGTCTGGGACGTCGGTCTTGACAATGGTGTGCTGAGAGTTGAAGTACACCATGGAGAGTGGGCGCCGCTGCACTGGGACACAGCAGGACGAGACGGCGGTGTGGATGCCGTTGGCTTTCAGCTGGCTAAAGACGGTGGCGTGGAACGAGGACGCGATGCCCGGAGAGCCGGCCAGGTGGTGCGGGCACTGGCCCATGCAGTAGTTCATGTGGTAGCCCTCTGGAGCGATGATCCAGTCCTCCCACTGGATGTCCCGGAACCTGATGTAGAAGTCTTTCTTGCAGCAGACGCTGACATCGTCCCCGCAGCGCAGCGATCGCTTGTGCAGAGCGTGCTTGTTAGCGTCCTCGCGCAGACGCACCTGCGCCACCAGGAACGGCTGGTGGGCGGAGTCCCTGATGCAAACGTTCCTCTCCTTGTGTCTGCAGCTCACCTCGAAGCTTAGCTGGCTCCGCTCGCCGTCCAGAAAAGTCTGCAGAGTGCTCGACACGGGGAACGTGTGCCAGCCCCCGCGAGCCACATCCACAGTCCTTTGAAGCAGCAGAGTCTGGTTAGCAGGGCCCGACAGGAAAATCTGGGCGCTCGCTCGCTCGCTGGGGTGTGCGGCATCGCTGGGCTGAACGTAGAGCCAGAGAGACGATTGAAGGACCTGGATGCTCTGGCCTTTCTCCTGCAGGAACTGGAAGGACAAGCGGGCGTCCATGCCATCGGAGGAGTTCGTGTCTGAGGAGAAAAGAAAGGAGTTCACTGTGGGGCCTTTCAGACTGGCATTCCATTTCAAAAACACTTGGCTCTGATAAAGGTTCATTGTAGCATGTGTGTAAGCAATTCTTTTGTTTCCATGATCCCTTTCCGAAACTGTTTCCAAAAAGTGTAACTTCACCCTGATTTATAGTTCTGCGTCAGCCCGACGCATTGCTCCCTGTGGATGTTCTGCACGCATCAATATCTAAACAAAGGACTTATAGTTGTGCGCGTTGTCTGTGCTGCTTGTGCTCGGATCAATACTGGTTTGATGATAATGGCAACTGCTAGCAAACCAAAACACATCACAGATGCGAACAAAAGACTTTTTGCTTTATTTACCTTACCATAAATCGTTTCAATACAAGTTCTTACAAACATCCGCTGCTACAGCAGAAGCTCTGTCTCTAAAATGATCAATATCACAGTGTGGCGTGATGACCCTGCTAGCTTCTAGCTAGCTAAAACTCAGCTCAGATAACAAAGGAAGATGATTTACTTCATCAACAAAGTTTTATTTCATACACAGCGTTTAACACGGATCGCAAGCCCAGAAAGTGAGAGGACTGCTACAGTAGAACCCACAACGATGCGTCATTGAGCTGAAACTAATCCTGTCAGAGACTGTAAGAGACAAGCTCTTGCTACGAGAGGCACCTTCACTGTACTACAGTTCTCTATTGAGGATGCTAGGGAGTAAACGGTGAATGAATGATGCTTGCAAGAGCCTGGGGACCTGGGAGCTGAACACACCTTTAACTGAGCTGGTACCTAAACTGATTGGAACTCGCATAGAGAGAAACGGATCAAAGGAAGTCATTCTCTCTCTCTCTCTCTCTCGCTCTCTCTCTCAGCCTTTCTATCTCTCTTCCACACACTCTCCCTCTCTCACCCTTTCTATCTCTCTCCTTTATCCTCTCTCTCACTTTATATCTTTCCCACTCACTCTCTCTCTCACACACTCTCTTTTCTCTCTCACCCTCTCTCTTTAACTCACTTTCTCTCTCTCTTCACCTCTCTCTCACTTTCTCTCACCTCTCTCTTCACCTCTCTCTCACTTTCTATCTTTTTCACTCACACTCTCTCTCTCTCTCTCAGACTCTCACACCCTTTCTCTCTCTTCACCTCTTTCTCTCCTCTCACTCTCCTTCTCTCACTTTTTATCTTTCTCACACTCTCACACCCTTTTCTCTATTACCTTTGGCCATCTCCTTCTCTCTCTCTCTCTCTTTCTCTCTCTCTCTCTCTCTCTCACACACACACACACACACGCACACACACACGCACGCACGCACGCACGCACGCACACACACACACACACACACACACACACACACACACACACACACACACACACTTTCTATCTCTCTCACCTCTCTCTCTCTCACCTGAGTCCGCAAAGCTCACGATCTCGTAGGCCTGGTTGCTCGAGTGCGCGCCCCCGGCGTCCATCTCCAGGGTCCCGTCGGGCCTGAGGCGTCCCGCATGTAGCTTGCGGAGTGCGGTGAGCAGTGCGGCGCGGGGCAGCGCGTGCGTGATGTTCGGCCTCTCCTTCAGGTGCAGTTTGCTCAGGATCTGCTGCTTTGCGAGCTCCGTCAGGTAGCGTTCCTCCGCGCCTTTCTCCAGCTCAGGGAGCGCGCAGCCGGGGCAGCCCGTGGTGGCCGCGCGCGTGCCCACCACCGCGAGCGCGCCCAGTACAAGGAGTGAGGACGCGAGCATGATCGATCAGAGTTCTGGAGAGAGAAAGAGAGAGAGAAGCACACTAGAGGGAGGACGCGCTGGAGTGAGGAGCTCGAGGGTAATCCATCAAAACTTCAGAGCAAGATCACGTGCACGCGCCGGAGCCTCTCTCGCTTTCTCGCTCACTCACTCACTCTGGTTCATTTATAGCCCCAAGGAGAGGATGATTCGGGGTAAACAAACACTGCTCACCTCCGGTGCCACGTCGAGTAGCGTGCGTCCCCGTGCCCTCACCTCTGTCCCAGTAACCCTCTCTCTCTCTCCTTTCTTCCATTTTCTCTCTCCCTCTCTATTTCTCTCATTCATTCTCTCTCCTTTCTCCCACTCTCTCCTTTCTTCCACCCCACCCCCTCCTTCCTTTCTTTCATTCTCTCTCTCCCTCTCTATTTCTCTCATTCATTCTGTCTCCTTTCTCCCACTCTCTCCTTTCTCCCACTCTCTCCTCCCCCCTACCCCCCACCCCCCCGCTATATGCTTCGTATTGGAAAGCTTGACAACAAATCAAAACTTCTCTAAATCAATCTGTTCAATGATTTTTTTTATTGTAGATATAATAAAAAGATTAAATAAACACAATCGATCAGCAGGGATTTCCTCTGATCAGGAAATTATTTTTTCGATGATTTTCAGTACATCGATCGGGAGCTCAATCTAGTGGCGCGCATGCGCCGTCTAGCGGCTACTGGAAGATCACCCTCTGAGGATCAGATTAGAGGTTTTAAATGATGTAATAAATCTCTCTGAAGTGATTGCGTGAGTGATCCTCCACAGTCACGTGATCGGGTAACGACAGCTCTGCTTATCAGCCATAAAAGCTGCTCCGATAGCGTTTGTGTGACCTGTGAGGCAGTTAAATGAGGATGTAGGCAGACACCTTTGGCTCCTCTGCTGATGCTGGCGCAGGAGCGGTGACGGAGCTCCTGTGTTTGCTGTCCTCAATCTTCCTGATAACCTTTATCTCAATTTCTTTCCTCACGATCCTTTCATCAGCGCTTCAGCATCTCTGTACAGCCTTAAACATACCTCACATTCTTCTTTTTGTTCACCCTGAAACATTTTCTGTTCAACGTTTTTGTCTTAAAATAAACATTAAATGCTGAAAAAATCGTAGATTTTTACCTGCATGAGCTCATGTAACAAACCAACCCGTGTCAGGGCACTGAGAGTGTGTTTCTTAAAAGCTTTTAAAATCAAACGCTTAAATCAAGGCTTTGCCTAAACTATATGGTCCTCACGAATCAGTGAAAGGAAAAGAGAGAGAGGAGAAGATTAACTGCTAGGAGAGAACGAGAAGGGTCCTAGCAGTCACCGTGATTTAGCAGACTTCTCTTCCTCTCTCTGGTGGAGGTATTGGTTTATCCACAGAGACCAGCATTGCAACAGAACGAAAAGTTATGCTCAAATCTTCTCCTAACCAGGAATTGTGGACAAAGCTGTAGGACCAGCACTACACAGCCCCGCAAAAAAAAACGCACTCTTGGAACAAGAATGAAACCTCAAAGTTAATTAAACAAAGAAATTAAATGACCAGAATAAGCATTTTTTTTATCCTCAAGAAAATGTAAGTGATATTTTTTCAAAATAAGCTAAATAATCTCTTCCCAAAAGGTTTAAATTAGAAAATCTAAATTTTATATTTAATTTTAAGCATTTCCAGCTTTGCTTAGATTCCGTTTATTGCGTCTAGCCCTGCACACGATTTCGCTTCACGCTCACCCAGAGCTGGCACACTCCACCATCTCACAAATCTCCCTGAGATTCTCTATCCTGCCCTCAAGATGAGAAGAAACGCAAGCCGAGAGGAAAAATCCTTGCAACCAAGGGGAATGGAACTCGGCCACACAAAGACGCAAAATAAGGCCAAAGCGATGACAACAATAAAATCTAAGGATGAAGAAGGCAAGATCATATAGGACACAAGAATAGTTTTACTCAGGCACTCTTGTTTCCTTTTTATTTACAAACACCTAAGCCGTTGTGCACGAGCAGCCCTCTGCTGAATCAAGGATCAGAGGTGAACCCATCATTCGAGCAAGGATACTGTACCCTTGAACACAAAACTAACTACATTTAATAGCTACACTGTCCCACCAACCAACACCTTCAGTAGAAGTGGAGATTCACTGACTGGATGCTGCTCTGGGTGGCCAGAGCTCGCTTGAATTGAGTTATAAAGGTTATATCTTTACCAATTATTCTCAGTCACAGCCAAATCAATTAGAATGTTAATTATTAATGATAATATTAAGTTTTAACCCACTCAATGACCATTAATTTTACCCACACTCAATGTTAATATTCTTGCTAACCCTTAAAAGTGTTCCGGTAAAAGAAGAATGACTGAAGAGGTTCAAACATTAATTATCATTGATGTCTAGGTATGCAAAAACATTACATTCAACTAGCATACAATTTATGAAATATGAACCCAGAGTAAAGAGTTATTGTCTATACTTAATTTGGAATTGATCATTCTAAAAGAAAGGCATTAAAGTTTCCTCCAAGATTACTTCATGATAGGAGAGAGCTCTAGAGGATTTCAAAGGCAAAAGGCCAGGATTTGAAATCTGAATCTGCCTTTGAAAGCTTCTTCAGCTCAGTCTCCTCCCATAGAGGAGTGATCTAACCAGGAATATGAATCAGAGAGCATCAGTCAAAGCTGTTGGGAGATTTAGAGATTTAAGGCATACATGATTGGCTCTCTCAGAGAAAAGGTGTGGCTCATCGAGAGACAAAGCTGGTGAGATTTAGGTGTAAATTTAGGGCTAGTGCCATGGGCTTTTGATACTCAAATACACTCATATGCAGATTCAATAAACACATGGGGCGCATATTACTCTGACACCCAGAAACTGTTTTTGGCTCTATCCTTTCCTGATCCTGTGCTTAGTTTGGTCTTTTCAAGCAGTTTCTTACAAGAGGAAGCAGCTCGATGAGGACACATGGAGTTGATGAGAACACATGGACGCGATGAGAACACATGGACGCGATGAGGACACATGGGCTCGATGAAGACACATGGACTCAATGAGGAAACATAAACTCGATGAAGACACATGAACTCGATGAAGACACATGGACTCGATGAGGACAAATGGACTTCATGAGGAACCATGGACTCTATGAAGACACATGGACTCGATGAGGACCCATGGACTCGATGAAGACACATGGACTCAATGAGGACCCATGGACTCAACAAGGAGTCATGAACTCCATGACAAAACATGGACTCGATGACGAAACATAGACTCGATGAGGAAGCATGGATTTGATGAGGAAACTTGGACTCAACAAGGAAGCATGGATTCGATGAGAAAACATGGACTCAAGGAATTTCGATTAAAAATACGTAATACTTTTATTCATATTACAGCTTTATAGCACTTCCTGCTTGTTGCATCATAATTCTGTCCCAGATTATCAGCTCTGAGCACCCTCGAGGACTGGAGTCGAGAGCCCCTAAGCTCTGGCCTTCAGGACCTCATCAAAGTGTGGACTTGAGTGCCTGAGCCATTCATACATGCACACAAACACAAACACAACCACATCCAGGCTGGCAAACACTCACTCGTTCCTGTTGGAAATAAAGTGTTTCTGTCACAATAATGAGTATACCTTTGTCTGGAGTAATACTTCCCTCTCGAGGGTCACAGATCAGGAATGTTGCTGACGCACGGGACCTGTGCTGCTCCTGCTCCTCTCCACACCATTGATTCCAGCTTCTAGTGCTCTTTATTTTGTGTGTAAAGACTGTTGTCGATGCTGATAGACTCTCAGGTCGCTGTCAGGGACCTCACAGTTTGGAGCACAGAAGGATTAATGGCTATATTTTCTCACTGGGAGGAGTTCACCCATCAGCAGAAACTCCTGAAAGAACACGCTGATGTAAGACTGGCTTTGAGTTGCTCTATTTTTGTCGAATAAATGGCTGCAGGTTATTTTTTGTTAACAGCAAACACTAACTCTGAGAATGCACTTTGATTAGCTCTATGTTGATCACAGGCGTTGATCAGACCCATCCTTGGCCCCTGACTCACACATAATTACAGATCCAGCCAAGTCTGACCCATGTTGTCTACGGTAAACAGATTTAACCCTTTAACGGCTCCAGTCTGAGCAGGTCAGCGCTGCTTTCAGAGGGTTTGTAGCTGGCTCCTGCACACTTTGACCGTACCGGGAACGATCTGATCTGGAAACTCTGCCAAAGGTGAAAGTAAGCTCCGAGTTCATTTCCAGCGTTATGTTTGGGATGCTTCCTCCACAGCAGCGAAACCAGTCATGACACACTAACTGCGGAACGTGCTGGAACCAGATGCCTGCAGAGCATCAAGAACGCTGAGAGACCAACTGCTGGATTTCCTGGCAAAGTAAATCTTATAATTGAGTTATTTAATTTGTTTGTTACCTATTATGATATTGTTACACATAAACAACCATTTATCAAAGTCAAACCATCGTTATGTATAATTATTACAACATAATTATTAGTTTCATGAACTAATAAACATATTTTTTTGTCTTTCTTTCTTTTACCAAACATTGAACATATATATTGTATATACTGAACACCTAACAGTCTGTGGAAAGAGGTTGCTAGCCGAATTTAGAGAGGGTTTTATTTTTCATTTGGTGTCATAATTACGTTAACACAAATATTACTTTAAAAATATTATTTTAAATTGGCACTCCTGAACTACCTAAAGGAAGAGCCGGGCCTGCAAGAGAGGCCGGGAAAGAACCGTCCCAGAGCTCAACAAAGCTCAACAAAAAAATACAAATGTTTATAAAAGAATGAATTAACAAGGAATGTTGCTGTTTTCTCTCCTTTTTGTCTAGTAACCCCTTTTATTTTTTATATTTAACTTTTCTATAAATCCATTTATCATTTATTTACTTTATTGCTCTAACATTTTATTATTTCATTATTGTTTCAATTATTTTGTTTGCAGAGAATGGTTTTGCCAACAGCGTTTGCAACGTGCTTGCTCTAATATAATGAATGAACATACACAGGCGGATAATTTGTTTGCAAAACTCAGAGAGATTTATTTCTCACGTGCATCAATTTCTACTGTCACCAAAGAGCACTAAATTCTCACATTATTATTCGGAAAACATATAAACAAAAACAATATGAGTGAATGAAACACACAAGTTAACAGATTTATATTCTGTTAATTTGCACATTTACTTATTTGATCATTTAACAATTTGGGTCTAATTTTTGCATTTATTGTATCTAAATAATTACAGTAATATGCTCTTTATGTGTTCCTCCTCGAGCTGTCGGGTAGAAACAGCGCTCTCTAGTGATCACTTTTAACTATGACGTGTGCGCAGAAGTCCCGAAAGCTATATCGACCCTGTCTTCTTTTTCTTTAATTCTGATCATGTAATAAAAACAATAAAAATAGACAAAATTTTAGTCGGTGGAAGTATATATTAAGTGTAAAAAACAATAAGAAGAAAAACCAAAAGCTTTATTTGGTTGGCGCGTGACGTCACGGCCCCGCCCCCGCAGCTCGGCTCTGTCGCTGCGCGCTGTTGACAGTCGCGGGAAGCCTCGGAAGATCGAGCTTTTCTCAAGGTTCCACGGCGTCAGGCGGCAGCGGGCTGTCGTTACTCGGTCACCGTGGATGTGCCTCGTGGGTTTACCGTGTAAAGATGTTCATTCAGCCACGGAGGAGCTCCTGAAGCGGAGTTTAGCCTGTGCGCCTAGCCTCACGAGCTAATTAATTAACCTGCTGAAATCTACCCTCAGAACCCGAACCGACTCGAACCCTCCTCCTCCAGCGGCAGCGGCGGGACTGAGGCGCGGGAGTCCGGGTGAGTGCGGCTGCTGCTTTAAAGGAACAGGTAGCGAGACCTGTGTGTGCGCGCGCGAGCGTGTGCGTGTGTGCGCGCGAGCGAGCGCTTTGATTGGAATCATTGGTTTGGCTCAGATCTGATCAGCGCTGCTCTCGGATGTTGCTTTGGTCGGAGACGTTCTGGTTGAGTAAAGGCATTGATCCTCTGATGGTGGGCTCCTCTGGCTGCACTCAGTCAGCGTTCACTCGAGGCTCTGAATTACCAGCAGGGTTTGGACTGGTCCTTCAGCAGCAGGGTTTGAGCTGGTCCTTCAGCAGCGGAGGCAGAAGTTCATGGTTTGTGTTGGTTTCTAAGAGGAAAGCCTTGCTGACGCATGCATGATGGGATCTGGTCGATGCTGCTTTAACAGCGAGTAAAATACTCCTCACACACCTTCTGAGCACAGGGCTTGTGTTCTGAGAAGCTTCTCTCATCCAGAGCAAGGTCTGGAGCTCAGGAGAGACACTACTCCTCAGAGCTCCTCACTCAGGAGGAGAAACGCTGCTCCTCCTCACTGCGCCTCAGAGCTCAGGAGGAGAGACGCTGCTCCTCAGAGCTCAGGAGGAGAGACACTACTCTTCAGATCTCCTCACTGCTCAGAGCTCAGGAGGAGAGATGCAAATCCTTACAGCTCTTCACTCCTCAGAGCTCCTCCTCACTACTCCTCAGAGCTCAGGAGGAGAGACTCTGCTCCTCAGATCTCCTCACTGCTCTTTTTCACTGAAATCTATCTGAACCGGCATCTCCTTTAGAAGCGGAAATAAACCGTAAGAGTAGGAGAAGATGCAGATATTTCACAAGCATGGACTCATGAAGCATTTGTGATGCTGGCACGGGGGGTTTTACTTTTAACTATAATAAACCTTAATTATTTTTGTGTATAAGTAAACTTTCAAAAAACAACAAATAGTGTTGAATAATATGTAACTCTGAAACGAAACCTTGAATGAAAAACAAAGTTTGTTCTACAATTGTAAAACTTCTCAGAACATAAATAAATAATAAATAAAGGTTGAAACACTGTAATTGCCGCGGCTTTGTTTTACACTTGCTCTCTGCAGGAATTTCCAAAAATTGGTTTAACAGCTCTTTGTTATCTGTGTAACAGTCAACAAACTACAGATCGGTTGGAGTAGAAATACTCTGGATTGCAGAAATGTATTGCTGTCAATGCATGAGCAGCTGAAAGGAGACGGGCGAAAGAGCACCTGCAAAGAGCCAACCCCAAAAACACATTTCTGCGATCTCTGAAGAAGGATTATTTCTGCTGAAACTGCTTTGTAGCTCGTTGGCTTTGTTACACAGATTCCAAAGAGTACTCATATGTTAATCAGCGCTTGTACCTCGAGAAATTGAGCCGAGAAAAGCGAATCTGTGAATCATTGTGCAACTTTACTGAGGTAAAAAAAGTAACCCATGTGCAAGTAACCCATAGATCTAGAGTGACTGTCCCAAAGTTAGCAAAACGTTTAAACAAACATACTTAAACAATTCAATTATTGCTTGATAAAGTGATAGTTTTTACTTATGTTTCGCCTTCTGAAATACCAACGTGCTTTCGTTTAAGGTGCTCGTGCATCACCGTTGTGCTTCCATGCCATGAAAGCTTGGCTGGCATAGCATGCAGCTCATCGTCTTCTAAGAAGCGTTTAATAATAAATGATTCCACACTTTGGAAGATTTTGGATGCATGCTTTTTCTGGAAGACTACACTTCCTCCATTGCTCTGCCGGCTGTGTATCTATGTTTGATCTGTACATCTTGGTGTCACGCACCTCCGTGACGTCACATGATCAGGCCACCTAATCGATAACTAATTATTGATTATTATCGTTTTGATCAATTAGATGTTGCAGCCCTAAACCAGGATATTCTTCACGATGAAGGTCTCAGCAGGACTTGGCATTCATTAACGGAGTTGAAAGAGAATGGAGGATTCACTACGGTTCTGCTGACAGGAAATAAGATCAGTTCCTCTTGAGTTCCTCAATAAAGAATTACTCGAATGTAATAGTAGTATGTAATAAACACAGTTATTTGTGCTATTTTTACAGCTTATGAAGACCTTTTATAACAGTGAATCTGAAATATTGTTTTTAATCATAATGAAGTTGAATATAGAAAAAACTTTTTTTAAGAATTTTTTTTAAGAATAAAACACAGTTGAGACACAGGAACAGAGCAACATCGATCTACTTGAAGAAATAAAAATATCTCCCAGCACTGCTGTCTGATGTTCCATCTCTGAGCTGCTTCCAGTGAGGGGGATTGTGATTCCTGAAGTCTCCTCTCAGTTGGTATCTTGAAAGGTCTCCTGGTGATCTTATGGAGGAAACAGAGCTTCGGAGAGTGTACCGTCACTCGCCACAGAGCCTCTCTGAGAGCACAGTGTTGATTCCGTTTCACTCAGAGAACAGAGCGGATGCTCTTGAGTTATTAACCCTGCAACGGTTTCTCCTGGTCTCCTTCTGAAACTTCTGCTCCTCACGCGGTGAGTTCTTAGAAAAGATGCTTAGATGTTTTTAAACGGAGTAGAAAGCTAAGTTTGTTTAGAAGAATATTTTGTTGAGTATAATTAAATTATACTCAGCGAATTCAGTTCTTTAATCAAACCGATCTCTCTGACTAAAGATCTCTGTGAAGACTGCACACTCATCATTTACATTTACATTTACGCATTTGGCAGACTCTTTTGTCCAAAGCGACTTACATTAGGGGAGAGACAATATGCAATTTGTTACACTGTCAAACTCTATCTCAGCTTCTCATAATAGAAATTGTATCAACTGATCAATAAACCAAAGCAGTGAGGAAGTAGAGGAAGAAGATAAAGACAGAGGAGGGAAAAAAGAAGGTAGTAGTGTTTTTTTTATAGTAGGTGTTCTCTGAAGAGAAGAGTTTTCAGTTGCTTTTTGAAAGCTGTTAGTGTTGCTCCTTTCCTGACAGGATCAGGGAGTTTATTCCACCATCCAGGGACAGTGAGAGAGAAAGTTCTGCTGAGCGATCTTCTGCCCTTGTGGGATGGAACCACAAGTCGCTGTTCCTTCTCTGAGCGCAGGCATCTGGAGGGCATGTAGGAGCGTATGAGCTCATGGAGGAAGACAGGGGCTGATCTGGAGATAGTTTTTTATGCCAGCGTTAGCGATTTGAATTTAACCCAAGCTGCAATGGGGAGCCAATGAAGAGTTTCGGTTCCTTGAAGATAAGACGAGTTGCAGAGTTCTGGATCATTTGCAGAGGTTTGAGCGTAGTTAATGGAAGTCCTGCTAGGAGAGCATTGCAGTAGTCCAGACGTGAGAGGAGCAGAGCCTGAACCAGGAGTTGAGTTGCATGCTCAGTTAAGAAGGGCCTGGTGTTTCGAATGTTGTGCAGTGCAAATCTACATGCTCGAGTTGTCTTTGTGATGTGGTCTTTGAAGGACAGCTGTTCATCCAAAATCACTCCAAGATTTCTGACTGTAGGAGAAGGGGTGACTGTAGAGGATTGCAGCTGGATGGTGAGGTCGTGATGCACAGAGGGATGAGCTGGGATTACCAAAAGTTCTGTCTTGGCCATGTTGAGCTGTAGGTGATTGTTCTTCATCCAAGTAGAGATGTCGCTCAGGCAGTCAGTTATGCGGGTAGTTACTGATTGGTCATCAGGGGGGAACGACAGATAGAGTTGAGTGTCGTCAGCGTAGCAGTGGTAGGAGAATCCGTGTCTGAAGATGATAGGGCCCAGGGAGGTGGTGTAAATGGAGAAGAGAAGGGGGCCAAGGACTGAACCATGGGGAACCCCGGTGAGTAGGTTATGAGTGTTTGAGACCTCAACCCTCCACCCGACACTGAAAGATCTACCAGTGAGATAGGATCATCAAGAGTCTCTGTAGTTCTGCTCTCTGCTGCTTGCTGCCTCTGCTCTGATCAACACGAGTGTGATTAGAACGCTAGCCGCTATCAAATAAAAACACAATGCAGATGCTAAAAGAGGCAGGTTTTATTCTCCTCGACACAGATCGTATTCATACAGCTCCATACGTCCATCTGCTGCTGCTGCAGAAGGTCCACTGCTACTCCGTTCCACATTCACCTTTCAACTCTCAAAGGGGATGTGGAGGGAGAAAGGAGGGAGAGAGAAGGGAGGGTGATAAAAATATATGCAATATATGCCAAATGTAACATCATGTAGTATTACATATAATATAAACAATAAATGTTCATTCCCATCAGAATTCGCCTCAGAATTATCATGAGGAGAATGTCTACATATCTTCTGGTGCCTGAACTCTGACGTAATGCTAGCAGGAAGCAGGGCTGCGAGCACGTAGCATAATTATCCTGATGCTAATATAAGCTTGATATGAGAGGAGCATAGCATTAGCACAAAGCTAGCATGAATACGCTTCTCCTCTAGCACTGATTGAACGAGTGAAAATTATTAATTATTGATCGGCTCTTTCATCTATGCTACAGGTGAGAGCACCCCCCTTCTCTGAGAGGTAGTCCCTATTTTCGGCAGTATATGAGTGATTTTGGTGTTGTTTGCTCTTGTGGCTGTGTTTGCCATGTTGGCTCTGCTGCAGCGCAGTGTTTCTTTCTCTTCAGATTTGAGGAGCTATTTATAGACGCTACTCTCTCACTCCTTTCTCTCCCCTCTTTTTCTCTCAGATGTGTGATGCTCTCTTGATCCTCACACCTTTCCTCCTCTAATTCTCTCTTCCTCCTCTTGTCTGCTCCTCTGCTGTCCTCATTTCGTGTTTCCTCACTCTCTCCCTCAGTGTTTTCAGCTCTCCCCACCCCTCGCTCATCCCCTGTGGGTTTCTGCTGCTGAATTATTAACATTCACTGGAAGAGGCAGCGTTTTAGGGTTTCAGATGGGACGCAGACTGAGAAAGGAGTTGGCCTGTGCTTAGCTGTGTGCATATGATCACATGTGATGCTTTCACAGAGAGGGGCCTCTGTCTGCAGGACCTTCTGATAGCTCCTGTGAGGAGGTTCAGGGCTGCTGGGCACCTGTAGCTGCTGATCAGCATCTTAACGTCTCTCTCTCTAGGGTTTATCTGACTGCTCAGCCTACAGGTTCATAGAGTAGTTGTGTAGCAGCTGTTTTGGGGCTATTTTGTGAGGTTTATCCCAGAGAACAAGGTTCTGAGTAGGTTTCTGAAAACTTGAGAGCTCTTGTTCCTCTCTCGCTCCTCTCTCACTCCCCTCTTTAAGCATAAGAGGAAGTGACTGAGCTGAAATTCCTCGAGCGGCCTCTAAAGTCTGACTCCAGAAGAGAGCAGATTTTCATTCACTCCAATGTTAAAACTGAACAACTTTGAGGCTGAAAACAAATCCCTCCATCAGGTTTGTTGATTCAGATAGTTCTGATCTTCATGAACACTCTGAGGGGTGAATTCTTTTTACATTTGTCAAGATATATTAACCTATATTAAACCTTCAGCCAATCAGACGCCTTCATTACAGCCATGTCCCACATCTAAGGACAAGTTTTCTAGTAGTTGACTTTGCCAGAAACCTCTGGGTGACGTCACGAACACTCTGTGGTTGATACAGTCAATGAAAAGAATGAGATTGAGCAGGGGATAAAGAACTAGAGAAGAAAAGAGAATAAAGTCTAAGCGGATGCCTGAAGACGTTTCAGACGAGGAGCGCAGAAGGGATGAGACCAGCTCTGAATGCCGGAGACAAAATTACATGCGTGAGACTGGTTTATTTTATATCAGAGTGGAAGAAAATCCATTTTTTTCTGGTACATAACTTGACACTTTGTATTAATTAATGATAATATTTACCTTTCCCTTTGGTTTGATCTTCAAGGGCCAGGTTAATATCAGGAGACCTGATTTAAACCTAGTTTAGCTCAACCTTAAGAACCTGAACAGCCTGCTTCCTTCCTTCTCGAGAGGGGAAGTGGTAAAGGCTAGGGCCAAGAGGAAAATATGAAACTCTGGTCTTAAAGAGCAAAGAAAGAAAACAGGATAAACTATTAGAAAAGCACTAGTGCATAAGATTTACACTACAATGAAAAAAAAACTGTGATAAAAGAGTGAAAGACACAGAGAGGAAGAACGAAAGAATGAATGAGACAGATTGACAGAGAGACAGAGAAAGAAAGAGACGGGCAAACAGAGAGAGAAACAGGCAGAGTGAGAGGGACAAACAGAGAGAGAGAGGGGGGGGCTGCACTCCATTCAGAAAAGCAGGGGGCGTCAGAAACCAGACGAGGGAGGGAAGAGGAGGTCGGTTGTTCTCTGGTGGTGTGGATGAGATGATCAGGAGCTGATGGTTGGAAAGCAGTGCGCACCGTGACACCTGTGAGTTAGAACGCAAGCAGAGAGAGCTGCATGCATGTTAACTCTTAGCAAAGTGCTATCTAATAATAATAATCACCATCTGACATGCTGATGTTATGACTAACCAGGCAGGTGCATTGTGGGTTTTGTAGTTCAGAGAGCAGCAGAAAATATGTGTGAGTGTTAGAGATGCATGAGGCGATGCTGAGCTGCATGTTTCCTGAGTCAGAGGGACAAAGAGTGGCTTCGATGCAGCGCAGGCAACCGTAGATGTGTTTGAGTCAGCGCTTGTGTGTCATCCCTGAGCCTTCAGGTCGATGGAGTGTTTGCTGAGGTAATGAGGAATTCCTTTCCTTTATTACCTCATCACACACTCCAAAGACTGAACAGTGTTTCGGTTTTACTGTCAGAACCTCCGGCACTGTTGATCAGTGGAGCTGCTGAACAGTGTTTCAGTTTCACCGTCAGAACCTCTAACGCTGCTGAACAGTGTTTCAGTTTCACAGTCAGAACCTCCAGCACTGCTGAACGGTGTTTCAGTTTCACTGTCCAAACCTCTGGGTGCTGCTGAACAGTGTTTCAGTTTCACTGTCCGAACCTCTTGGCGCTGCTGAACATTGTTTCAGTTTCACTGTCATAACCTCCGGTGCTGCTGAACGGTGTTTCAGTTTCACTGTCAGAACCTTCGGCGTTGCTGAACAGTGTTTCAGTTTCACTGTCAGAACCTCTGGGTGCTGCTGAACGGTGTTTCAGTTTTACTGTCAGAATCTCCGGGCACTGCTGAACGGTGTTTCAGTTTCACTGTCATAACCTCCAGCGCTGCTGAACAGTGTTTCAGTTTCACTGTCAGAACCTCCAGAGCTGCTGAACAGTGTTTCAGTTTCACTGTCAGAACCTCTGGGTGCTGCTGAACGGTGTTTCAGTTTTACTGTCAGAACCTCCGGGCACTGCCGAACGGTGTTTCAGTTTCACTGTCATAACCTCCAGCGCTGCTGAACAGTATTTCAGTTTCACTGTCGGAACCTCCAGTGGTGCTGAACAGTGTTTCAGCTTCACTGTCATAACCTCCGGTGCTGCTGAACAGGGTTTGAGTTTCACCGTTAGAACCTCTTAGGTTATTTCTGGGTCCGAGCAGGAGAGAAGTGAATAAAGCAGAGATGCGGCGCTGCAGATTGGCTCTCTGTTGAATAAACCATCTGTAGCTATAAATAACTCTCGCTCGCTCTCACGCTGTTATAACAGATTTTCCCTGCACACATTAGATCTCTTGATCTCTCTCTTTTTCATGTACAGTTTCTTCATAAATCAGATTTTTTAAGGACCTCTTGTGCTGAAGAACAATCTACAATATATCAATAAACCAAACCGAGATTAGAAAAGCATCTAGTTACAAACATGGGATTAAAATCTGTGTTTTAATAGTTTATTTAAAAGCAAATTTCTGGTTGATTGAGGATTTTTCTACCAAACCCTCAAGTGTTCCCAGGATCTCAGAGTTGATGGATTCTCAACGAAGCATCAGGCTCTGCTCAGTGCAGGGTTTTCTAAATGTGCAACCTTCACAGACGGCGGTTCAAAGGGTTGAAGAACAATAATAGATTGGAATTGAGAGCTCTTACCTGGAGAGGAGGTGTTGAGTCCGGAGCAGACTATGTATGTGTGCTCCAGCTGAACACTACAGTGCTGAGAAACATCTAACTCTGCTTCACTGATGAGGTGCTAACTGCAGCAGGCTTGCTGGACTTCCAAACCATCATACATTCGTGGCTAGGCACTGTTATTCTCTATCAGCCAGCTACAACGTAACGCTAAAGTAATTCATCAGCTGCAGGATGCCTTGAGCTCGTGTGACTCTTTGGAGCATGTCGCCTCTTCCTCATGCGCTTCTACTGTAACCTAAACCTCCTGCGGGACAACATCTAATGTTCGAGTCACGACAAATTTTACGTCAGCTTTTCTAAATAAAGATTTAGTCCCTGAGGAGTGTCTCTGAGGAACGTCCCTGAGATACAGCAGCTCCACGATGCTTGGTTTGCTGTTGCGCTGCAGGTTTTGGAACACAAACACAAACACATCCAGGCAGTCAAACACCTGGAGGAAAGCGTTCCAGGGTATTTGGGTGGAGGTATATAAAATGTTCTGGCTGCTTTCAAGGTGAATAGAGAAGAAGGATAACTTTGATGTTTCTCACATTGAAATTGTCTTTATGTAACTGGACGACTTGGCAAATTCTAGACTTTGAGGTGAGTTTCCAGAGTTTATGAGGCCTTCAAACAGAAGGTTTCTTCATCAGAGTGTGATCATCTGGAGTTAAAGACGTGCATTGCTCAGGCCCTCAGATCTCAGGAGACAGCTCCGATCAGAGACGAGTGGAGGTGTTCAGGCCCAGAGCCGCTGGGTTTATCCTGCTGTCTCCTCTCCATGCTGATGAGGGAGCGTGGGAAAGCCCTGCGATCCGCTGATGTTGTTTCAGAGGATGGATGGATGGAGGCGGAGGAGTGAGGGATCAATAACAGCCAGTGGAGTGCTTCAGAGTCGACGGGTTTATCAGCAGAGCGTCTGGAGCGAGGCGCTGTCAGAAGAAGCGGTTTTCTAAAGATCTGTGGAGTAAAAAGCAAAGGAAAGCAGAGCAGAAAGAAGGGTGCTTGTGTGTTCGATGATTTTTTGTGGTCTGCTGATGCTCATGTTAGATATAGTTGTTAGTAAAGATAGACAAGCTTCAGTGGAGCTCAGCAATGTGATCTCTTCACCGTGGCGCTCATAAGTTCCTCAGCTGCTCTTGGAGAATGGGCCTCTGCGAGCCAGAGGTGTTGAGCTGTAGTGCTTCACTGGAGCTTCATGTTGGGTGAATTGTGTTTCTCTCTCTCTCTCTCGATGTGATGGAAACAAATGAGGCTCTGCTTCTGGATATCAGTGGAGCTGGGCTTCCTGTGAGAAGTTCCGGTCAGCCGTTGAGGTCTCAGGACCAGCAGCAGCTGCACCAGCTTGCATGCTTTTTAAGAACAAAGTAAAGAGAATAGTGATGTTTGCAGAATGAATTTCTCAGCAGATCTATGGATTGTTGATTCGCTTTCATTCTTTTCTTTCTGTGATTGAAGACAAAAGTATTTGTGAAATAAGATATTATTTGAGTTAAACTTGTTTTGGATGTAATGATCTTCCCTTAAGACTTCACTTCTAATAACAGTCTCAAACTGCCCCGAAAACTCTCTTCACCTGCAATGCTCCTGCTTTCTCTCTGTCTATCCCTTTCTTTCTCTCTCTCTGTTTGTACCAATTCCTTCTCTCTGTCTGTCCCTCTTTATCTGTCTCTGTGTCCCTCGCTCAGTCTGTTCATCTGTTTCTTTCCATCTGTCCCTCTGTCTCTTTCTTTCTCTGTCCCTCTCTCTCTCCATCTGTCCTCTCTCTGTCTGTTTCTCTTCTTCTGTCCCTCTCTCTCTCGGTCTCTCTCCTCATCTATTTCTCCCTGTCTGCCCCTCTCTCTCTTTGTCCCTCTCTCCATCTGTTTCTCTCTCTCTCTCTCTCTCTCTCTCTCTGTTTGTTCGTCTCTCTCTATCTGTCTCTGTCTTTCTCTGTATGTCCCTCTGTCTTTCTGTCAATCTGTCTCATTCATTCTTTCGTTCTTCCTCTCTGTGTCTCTCTCTCTCTCTCTCTCTCTAAGGGTGGTGTAGAGAAAGAGAGGTGGAAGGATATCTATTCTTTTCTCTTGGTGACAGAGCCTGTTGCCATGGAAATCCTTCTCCTATTGGCTCAGCCCAATATACCCAGAGTCCAATGATGCGTCTGTGTCTCCATTGACAAGTTTTCCTCAGTGAGGATTCCAGAAGAACCAATCTAGATTCGAACCCTAGACCCTTATATTATTGCAGCCTCTCTCCCTACCACCCCTTTCTCTCTCTCGCTTTTCTGTTTCTCTCTCTTCCTTCCACCCCTCTTTCTCTCTCTCTCTCTCTCTCTCTCTCTTTCTCTCTCTCTCTCATTACTTAGGAGTTCTTGTGCTCGCTCACCCAGTGTCATCAGCATGTGTATCATCATCCTCCTCCTCTTTCCTCCCACTCAGTCCTGTGGGACCCGTCAGTGACTCATCCCATCCCTCCCTCACCTCTCATTCATCTCCTTGCTCTCTCTCCTTGTTACTGGCTGCCTAGCTCATCCTTCGGTCTGCAGTACTTGAGCGGGGATTCCTTCGGTGACGCAGTTTCCCTGCAGTTCAGCTCTTGGCATTGATTTGACCATCAAGGAGGCTCTCTCTCCTTATCTCTCTCTCTTTCCTGTATCTCTCTCCCTTCCTCTGTGTCTCTCCACTCTCTTCTCTCTCTCTCTCTCCCTTGCTCTGTCTCTCTTTCCTCTGTGTCTCTCTCTCCCTTCTCTCTTTTTCTATCTGTTCTATCTCTCTTTCCATCTCCTCCATGGGGTGCTCTAGAATCTTTTAGAATGTAATGCATCGGATGCTGCTGACAGGTGATGCTGCTGTTTCCATGGCAACAGAAGCAGATTTGAGGCCTGTTCCATCTGCTTCGTTCTCTCTCTCTCTCTCTCTCTCTCTCTCTCTCTCTCTCTCTCTCTCTCTCTCTCTCTCTCTCTCTCTCTCTTTCTCTTGGGGATCCCTCCCTCACTCTTGCTGCTGCAGTATGACGTCACTGCTGGGTTTCCTTCGGCATTTCCTCTCTGACCTTAAAAGTACTTACTGTCCGAGTGTGGTACACTTCTGCACACTTGGTGCACTTGGCTGCTGGTGGACACTGGTTCACCCCTGTGCTCAGACACCCCAGTGCTTGGTATCGCCCTCTGGAGCTACTCTCGGAGTGTGCTCTGTGAGGAGGAATCTGCCTGTGCGACACGCTCGAGTTCCTGACGACCCTCAGTGAAGTGCCACAGGGAACTTTCAATTTGGAACGTGTGAGGATGAAGGCCAGGGTTTGAAAATAAATAATGAGACGAAACTGAATCAGGACTGAATGCTCATTTGTCAACTGACCACTAGAGGCACATGTTTAACACACCTGAAGCCGCTCCTCGAGGGTTTTCATGCGTAATTTTAGTTTTTATGTCAGGACTTCAGGGGTGATCGAGTACCGGCGGGGCTGTGTGATGTTCGCTGGTGGTCTGAGCCTGTCTCTTCTGCTTCGTCCGGTCATGTGAGGGTAGCACTAACAGCTCCGTGCTTCCCCTGCAGATGGTGCTGTGAGGTGTGAGAGAGCAAGGGATGCTGGGTAACTGAGCACACACTCTTCCATCATGATGCCGCCTCGGCTCCCAGACCGGCCGTAAAAACTGAAACCCTCCATCGCTCGCCCCCTCAGGTAAAAAGAGAGATGAGCTCTATGAGGTCCGGCCCATCACCGGCTGCTGTGTGCTTGTGGCACCAGCGGATGCGGCCTTCTTCTGGAGCTCTACATCTGAAATAAATTTTTTTCAGATTCTTTGGTTTTGTGTCATTTTCCTTTGATTGTTTATGTTATTGTTTTGTTATTTTATGTGTATTTACATTTGTATTTTATTGAAAGTTTGTTTTCAGTTTGTTTTGTTTATCACCTTACTGTAATTTATTAAATTGGAATTATTTGATTTATTATTAATTATTTTGTTTAGTTGCTACACTTTATACTTAAAAAAAATCGCTTTATTTTTATGTATAAATATATTTAGCATGTCTATAAAAGATTTTTAAATTATGAGAGTTAAATTTTTATACAAATTAGTTTAATTGTATTATTGTAGTTAAATCAGGTTTTATTTCGTTTAAGTTCTTTATTTTGAGTTATCTCTGGATTAACGTTATGTGACGCAATGTGATTAGTTTCAGCAGAGCTGAAGATCAGTCGCTTGTAGTCTGCTGCAGCGCTGGCGCCGGGCGCCTCCGAGAGTTCATGTCTCTGCCGGCCCCTCCGGAGGGCGAGGATCTGGCGCCCGCTGACGCTCCTGCTGACCTCAGAGCGAGGGCCCACGCTGAGAGCAGCACAGAGCTTGAGGAGAATCCGGCGCAGGTGAGCTCACTGCAGCTGGTCAGGGTGGGAGCGGAGCATGGCTAAATGCTCTGATGAACTCTGTTTGCTCTGCAGCGCCGCGTACAGAACCACGGACACCCCCGGAAACGAGCCAAGGTACCCCAGCACCTCCTCTCCTCTCTGTGATGCTCTGAGGCTGATTCAGGGCTTTGGGGGAGGGCTCTCTGGGGTTTGTAGTTCTGAGCGCACTGTGTGTACTGTGGTTCCAGTCGAATGCTAAGCTGAAGCTGGTGAGGAGCCTGGCGGTGTGTGAGGAGTCCTCTGGGCCCTTCTGCAGCGACGCACCTCCAGAGCAGGTGAGTGCTCGCGCCGGTGAAGCCCTCAGGTTCGAGTTAGGCTCGGATGATGCTCTACTTCCACTGAAGGACATCATCCAGCTCCACATCAGCTGTCCATCTGATAAAGAGGAAGAGAAGTGCTCCAGAGACGAGTCTGAGAATGAGGAGAAAAGAGACAGAGCTCAGCGCAAGATGCTCTCTCGAGGTCAGATGCTCTCGCTGACGCGATCCTTTTAAACCCAGTAGAAATAACAGACAGAAGTCCTCTTCAGGTCAGGTGTGAAACATCTTCACCCCCACTTCTCTCTCTTTCTCTTCCTCTCTCTCCCTCTCTAGACTCGAGTCAGGAGTACACGGACTCTACAGGGATTGACGTTCACGAGTTCCTGGTGAACACTCTAAAGAATAACCCCAGGTAGAGCTTCTCAGTCTCTCGCTCGCCCACTCTGGCTGTGTTTCTCTCTCCGAGCTGCTCCTCCAGCAACGCTCGAGTTTATCTTTCACATGCTATCGATCTTGAGATGAAATCTTTATCTCTCTTTCTTCTATCTTGCTCTTTTTTCTCTCTCTCTCTCTTCTGTCTTTTCTCTCTATTCTCCCTCGCTCACTCTCTCTGTCTTTATCTTTTCTCTTTCTCTCTTTTCCCTCTCTCTTTTTCTTTTCTCTCTCTCTCTCTCTTTCTCTCTCTTTCTCTCTTTCGCTCTCTTCTCCCTCTCTCTCTATCTCTCTGTCTCTCTCTCCTCCTCGCTCTTATTTCTCTCACTCTTTTCTCTGTCTCTCTCTCTCTCTCAGAGACCGGATGATGCTGCTGAAGCTGGAGCAGGACATCTTGGACTTCATCAGCGATGATGGGTGCGGTGCTATGAGCTTTTAAATCAAGTTGATGTCAGATTTACGTTTATTTCCATGTATAGTATTGTTTTTCAATTCTTTAAAGACTATAATACTGTACTAATTATAAACAACTTATAACACTGTAGAGATTCATAGGTTACTGAAGGCTGTTGATCTGAAGCTTCAGCACAATCAGGTCTCCCTTCTGAAAAGCATGAAGTTCTTCTTCTCGCTCACACAGGAACCAGTACAAGAAGTTTCCTCAAATGACATCGTACCATCGCATGCTGCTGCATCGAGTCGCGGCATACTTTGGCATGGACCACAATGTGGATCAGACGGGCAAAGCGGTCATCATCAACAAAACCAGCAGCAGCCGCATGTGAGCCTCAGCCACCTGCTTTCTGATCTGTAGAGAAGATCCAGAGCGTTGATAAGAGCCTCCAGAATCAGAGAGCTTCCTCTCAGATCTCTCTCTGAGCTTTTTGGGGATGATGTCCTGTTGGCTCCCTTAGACCAGGACCTACAGCAAGTAACGGGGAGGTTTGCAGCTAAGTGTGAAGCAGCAGGGATGAGTGATGGATGAGTGAGGGATGGATGGAGCTGCTGGGGGGAGGCCTCTAGGAAAACCCAGGACTTCTTTTAGAGGTGATGTCTCCAGACTGGCCTGGGAATGCCTCAGTATCCTCTATGAGACCTGGAGAAGGTGTTCACACTGAGGGAGGTCTGGGCTTCCTTGCTCTGTTGCCCCTGTGGTCATGCCACAGATAAGTGGATGTTGGATGTTTTATTTTCATTTATTGTATCTTCAACTCTTTCTCTCTCGCTCTCTCTCTCTCTCTCTCTCTCTCATGGTCTCTATCTCTTTCATGCTCTCTCTCTCGCTCTCTCTTTCCTTCTCCTCTCTCTCTCTCATGCTCTCTCCCTGCAGCCCTGAGCAGCGCTTCTCTGAGCACATTAAGGACGAGCGAAACATGGATTTCCAGAAGAAGTTCATCCTGAAGAGAGACGACGCCAGCATGGACAAAGATGATAATCAGGTCTGGACCCTCGTGTCTCGCTCCCAGGAGGATTTACTGAATGTAATTCTGCTGCTGTTTGTGTTTGTGTTTAAGATGCGGGTGCCGCTGCAGGACGGGCGTCGCAGTAAGTCCATCGAGGAGCGTGAGGAGGAGTACCAGCGCGTCAGAGACCGCATCTTTGCTCGAGAGGTAACCGACCCCTGCTGTGGATCACCCACGGTCAGCTGCAGACTTATAGGGGTTATATTGAGGGGTTATTTTTCCTTCAAATACACTCTGACTGACCCTGGCTGGTTACGGTTGGGCTCCAACTGGACTCTGACTGACTCCGGCTTGGCTCTGGCTGATCCTGGCTGGTCTCGGCTGAGATCTGACTGGGTTTGGCTGGGCTCTAGCTGACTCCAGCTGGGCTCTGGCTGATCCTGGTTGGTCTTGATTGGACCCTGGCTCGCCTCAGCTTTTCTCTGGCTCGCCTCAGCTGTTCTCCGGCTTGTCTCGGCTGGGCTCTGGCTTGTCTCGGCTGGGCTCTGGCTTGTCTCGGCTGAGCTCTGGCTTGTCTCGGCTGAGCTCTGGCTTGTCTCGACTGAGCTCTGACTTGACTCTGGCTGGGTTCCGGCTTGGCTCCGGCTGACTCTGGCTGGTCTCGTCTGAGATCTGATTCAGCTTGACTGGGCTCTAGCTGTATCCAGCTGAGCTCTGGCTTACCCAGTTGGTCTCAGCTAGTCTCGGGCTGGTCTCGGCTAGACTCTGACTTGTCTCGGCTGAGCTCTGGCTTACTCCTGCTCAGCTCTGGCCTACCCTGGTTGGTCTCGGCTGGGCTCTGGCTTGTCTCGGCTGATCTTTGACTGGCATCTTGCTGTGTTTGCAGTAGTTCTTTAGAGTTTACTGCTAATGTTGTGTGTGTTTCTGTTTGCAGTCTTCGCAGAACGGATTCGTCAGTGAGAACAGGTGAGAATAAAGCATCATTTCTGCTCAATTACAGGCCCCTTCGGGGGCGCTCCAGTTCCTCCTGCTGCAGGTCGCTGGGAGCAGTCTGACTCTGCTAACCCTTAGTTTCCTCCCCTCACACTCTGTGCTTCTCACTGACAGACTGTCGGTGGACGGCTTCACCTCGTCGTCTCAGAAGCGCAGGCAGATCTTTAGGTAGGGCGCACGGCGCATGTGTGTGGCGTGGAGAGACCCGTGCATGGCACTGAGCGCTGCCGGCAGTGTGGGGTTAACACGCGAGCTCTCCAGCACGAGCGAGGCCTCAGGGCGGTTCATCCAGCAGGGATGAGACGATGGGTCCTGTTGAACTCAGCGCTAGCCTTAGAACATTTTCTTGTTCAAAAGAGTTTTCTGAGTTGTTTTCTCTCGGTGTGTGAAATGACTGAGTAAGAGGTGGTGGTTTTCAGTTTCTTGTCTGGGAAGGTTTGCTGACTGATGCGTGTCTCAGAACATCTTCCTGATGTTTTCACAGGAAACTTTTTTCTTTTTTTTTCATCATCTGAGAATATTAATACATTTTCTTTCAGTTTTCGCTCACAGTATTTATTTCTCAGTTATTAGTTTTGAGTTATTTTTAAAAATATTTTTGGAAAAACACTTTATTCCTTTTTATTCAGGAGCCTTTTCTGAGATATTTTATATATTTTTTGTTAGTAATGAAGCCTTTTCTTCAGTGCATTCTATTTTTTTTATTCTTTGAGTCTTTTTTTTAGATATCATAAGAAAAGCTGAGGCTTAAAAGTGTAAAACGATGAAAATATGGGGTAATCTGTTCTGATCGTTTGCTCCTTGAGCCGAACCCGCTCCGGTCTACAGTTTCTATAAATACCCCCCCACCACCCATCTTTGCCGTTGCCATGGTTATAGCGAGGTATTCTGGGCTGGATGTTGCTTGCAGTGACTGGGATGCATTCATGCTCATGATCGTGAGGATGAAGGGATCATGCTCCCAAAACGCTCTTTCTCTCTCTCTCTCTTTCCTCCTCGCGCTCTGTCTCCATCTCTCTACTCTGTCTTTCTATCTTTCTCTCTCTCACCCCTCTCTCTCTTCTCTACCTTTCTTTTCTATTCTCCCTCTCTTCTCTCTCTCATTTCTTTCTCCTCTCTCCCTCTTTTCTCTCTCCTCTCTCTTCTCTCCCTTCTCTCTCTCCCTCTCTTCTCTCACTTTTCGCCTTCTCTCTCTTCTCTCCCTCTCTTCTATCTCTCTCTCCTCTCTTCTCTCTTTCTTCTCCTTCTCTCTCTCTCTCCTCTCTCCCTCTCTTCTCTCCCTCTTTCTCTCTTATCCCTCTCTCTCTTCTCTGATCGCTCCTTCTATCTCTTCTCTCTCTCTTCTCTGCTTTCTCTTCTCTCTCTGCTCTCTTCTCTTTCTCCTTCCTCCCTCTCTCCCTCTCTTTCTCACTCTCTTCTCTGATATTTTCTTGTTTACTCAGAAGCACGGTCGCTCTGTGGATGATGACATCACTGCATGTCGTGTGCTCAGCCTCTCGTTGGGGGGCACTGTGTTTGGTGATGTGCTGGGGACTGCATGTGTGTGTTTGTGTGTGTGTGTGTGTGTGTGTGTGTGTGTGTGAGTCTCTTATGAGCGCCTGTAGTGGCTGGAAGCTGCATCTCGAGAGCCCCCCGGCAGTGCAGCTGGAACAGAGTGGTGTCCTGGAGAAGGGCTGCTGTGGGGGGATGCTCGCTGCTCTAACGCACCTCACTCTTTGCTCTTAGGGCGAGCGGGGACAGCTGCAGTCGGCAGAGCAGCGCCGACAGCGATCCGATGAGAAGTCTGGATCCTCGTCCCTGGAGCAGCACGGACTCGGACAGCTCCAACCGGACACTGCGGCCCCCTGTCACCAAAGCCAGCAGTTTCAGCGGCATCTCCATCTTGAGCCGCGGAGATAGTCTTGGTGGCAAGAGCGCGCAGGGCAGCGCCAGGGGCTCACGCACAGGTGAGGGGGCGAACCTTCGGTCCAGGGTGTATCTGCCTTCATACATTGAGGATAGAATCTCTCTCTCACTCTCCTTTCTTTCCCCTTTCTCTCTTTCATCTCTCTTATCTTTCTCTCTCTCTTCTCCCCATCTCTCCTTTCTCTTCCTTACCCCAATCCAGGTCTTCCTTCGATTGCAGCAGATCTTTGTACTCCCTTGCAGCCTCCTCAACAAGGCCGTGGCCTCCTCCCCTGCCCCGCCGGTGTGGCTCCACCTCCAGCGCCACTGTTGCCCACCCCGGTTCACACGCACACGCATGCCATCAGCACTCACAATCACATCCTGCCTCAGGTGATTGTTTGGGAGAAGCTCAGCTCTCTCTCTCTCTCTCTCCTTCTTCTAACTCTGTTCTTCCTCTTGTTCGTCTGTGGGGGTGTTTCTGCAGCCGGTGGCATCTGCGCAGGCTGTGTCCTATTCCAACCCTTCCTGCCCTCAAGTGCTGCTCCCCATCTCTCCATCTCAAAGCTTCAACATGGTACTAAGCTCTCTCTTGGGACTTTTCTGTTACACAGCACGGCGCAGTTCTGTACGATATTTTGCACTTTTCCATTGTGCCCTGGGCATGGAACCGACGCCATTTTTAGTATCTACTTTGAGCTGGTTCCAAAACTGACTCTTAAACTGTAACCTACCCAATTCTCGCTGATTGGCCAGAACAAGCATGACGTGCGAAGCCCTCCGAGATCACTGATTGGGCATAGAAAATCTGTGCTCTTGTGTCATGAAACGTGCGCTGGCAGATCCGTCCACCTAGCTTGAGGGGTTAGTTTTTCTGTGACAAGTGACCTGTGAACACATGGAGCCCTCTGAAGGGAAGGAGACATTTAATAAATGTCTCGTGTTATTCGAAACTGAAAGCGGGAGTATGTGATGTTCTATGAACCACAAAAGTTAGTTTTATTTTCTGGAGTCGTTGCTGCAGTTATTTGTTTGTTCTAAAGTCATGGTTAAAACATTTACTCACAGACTCACGCTACATGATTGCTGGAAAACCACCACAAACCTCCATCTGAACGAAAACTGAGCTCACAGGTAACTTCATGAACCATCACTAAAGCGTGAATGTATTAATGTACCTTCATAATATAATTTATAATCAATTAGACAACTAAATATTACCAGTAAATCTGTCGTTAATGACGCTCAAATTAAACACTGGCAAATACAACCAAACAATAAATTATTTATTCAAATGCTTCATAAAAGGATTTGTAGCTTGATTTATCCTGTGATGTTTACACACCTGTGACTCTTCTGTATGTTCTTTATTTTCCAGGAAAGAAAAATTTAGCAAGATAAGCATTTCATCTACTGGAATCGAAACCAGCTGAAGACATGCATTAAAACAAATATTTGGTGTATTCTCTCAATTTATTTGTTAATAAAACAATCTTGAATCACGTGTTTTTGTTGTTGACATCTGAACATGTCTTATTAATCATTAAATTATAACCCTAATGAAATGTAACCACTCGTTTACATAAAAAAAAGACAGTGGCATGATCCCAGCCAAATGACTTCTTTAAATGAGCGATTTAATGTTTGACGGCTGTTTAAAGCCTGTTATTCACTGACAGTGCAAATAGGGTTTGTGGAGTTTTTCATATAATGCGTTAATCACAATTTTGGCATTTAGAAAACTTTATGCATTATCTAACATCCAGATTATCATAGTTTCCGTATTTAAGTGTGAAAAGTGAATAAATAAATAAGCAGAGACAAAAATTAACAAAAAAGCACAGTTGACACAAATGCATTCATGATTTATTTGAGCTGCAAGTGACGTTACACATGTTTGTTCTCCATCATGAACGATGATTTCATCTTCAGAATGTAACACAAATATCAATGCTTTTACTGTGTAATAAGAACAGGTGAGTTTTATAGCAAAAGAGATATTGTGTTTGAAAGAGTTAAAGATGCTGACTGTCGCCTGTTGCAAAGTGAGAGCGGCTGATAGCTTCATCGGTCCAACTCCAAACCTGTCGGTAAAAACTCCAAACTTTATTTTACCGTGGTCTACATTTTTTACAATAAAATCAGATATTAAACTCTTAAAATGATTTACAATCTCATGACAGTCTTTTTAGCGCCCTTTTTTGTGTCGCGTTAGTAATTAGATCACAGAGCAGGACGTGCGTCTTCAGCTCGCGTCTGTGAACACATCCACACACAGACAGGTGCCGCTAGCATGGAAAACCAACAGTAGCCTGTGGGGTGGCGTTAACATGGAGTGACGTTGCCTATTTAACATACCGTCAAACAACAGTGGGAAAGCAAAACTGGCTGTACTGCACCGAACTGAACTGTGTCATACTGTGCAGTGCTCTCTCTCTCTCTCACCTTTTCACACAGTGTTGTACTCATTTCCTCTCCAGATTTTTTGTGTAAGCAGCCTCTAGTGGCCTTTCAAGGAATTACAGCCTCAGATCAATAAACTAACCCCTCTCTCTATCTCCCCCCCCCCCCCTCTCTCTCTCTCTCTCTCTCTCTCTCTCTCTCTCTCTCTCTCTTTCTCTGTGTGTAGGGGGACGAGTTAGCCGCTGGGCTGGTTCAGATATCTCTGAGTCGTCAGGGCTCCAGTGAAGCTCCAGAGCCGCCCTCTCTCTACCCTCCCCAACCCGTTGTTCTAGCGCAGCACGGCCCACCGGCGCCACAGCCGGGGTACATCCTGCCTCCACCGGCCTCGGGGTACTCTGCTGCTTCACAGACACACGCTCCGCCTCCTCAGAGCCTTAGCATGAACAGCACGCAAGGATACATGCAGCCGCCACAGCAAGCCCTGCCCCCAGCGCAGCAGCAGGTACAACCAGCTCATCCTCTGTAGGTTCAGAAAAATATGCTTATTGCCTTCTCCCCTTATCGCTTTCTCTTGCTCCCCCTTCTCTCCCTTCTCTCTCTCTCTCTCTCTCTCTCTCTCCCCCTCTGTCTCCTCTCTCTCCTCACCTCTCGCTCTCTCTGTCATCTCTCTATCACTCCCGCTCACTCACTCTCTCTCTCATAGCTGCAGGTCCAGTATTTCTCCTCCAGTCAGTACGCCGGTTCCTCGCAGCAGTTTCGCTCTCTCTCACACTCCGTATCGTTTCCTGCTCAGCGCTCCCAGCCTCTGGCCCCACCAGTACCGCCCTCCGGTGAGTATGATGTCACTTCCTGTCCTCCCAGATAGGACGGCACTTTGGTTTTCATTTTCTTTACTATTGTTCTCTTCATCACAGCTTCGCTCCAGCCCATCCTGACCAATCAGCAGCCAGTGTTCCAGAGCATGATGGGAGTTCAGCAGCCACAGAGTGCCAGCATTATCAACACACAGCGGACACCAAGCATCAGCCAGCTGCCAGCCTTGATGGTCCAGTACCCCCCCCATACCCTCCTATCAGGTGAAGTGGAAGGCTGCGAGAGCTCATGGGAGCTCCTGCCACTGACAGCTTTCTCTCTCTCTTTCTCCCTCCCTCTATCGTTCTGTTTTTCTCCTCAGGTCAGTGATGGAGGGCAGCAGTACCAGCAGTCAGTGATGGTTCCTGTTAGCCAGTCTCTGCCCTCTGCTGCTCCGATGCCGGTTTATTACGGGGTGCTGGCCCCTGCTCAGCAGAACAGTACAAGGTACACACAGCCTTGCTCTTGTCGACTGTGGGGTGAACAGGGGATGAACAGAGGGAGGATTTCCTCCCTTTTGTGGGCTTCTTCATTGTTGGAACACCAGCTGCTCAGTTTCACATCCTGCTCATGAAAGTGATTGCTTTGTACATGTGTTCCAGTGGCTCAGTTGCGTATCTGCAGCCATCCAGTACAGACCAGTACCTGAGCCAGTCTCCAGCACCCTGCAGCACACAGACCATGCAGCAGCAGTATTCAGGTACATTCACCCCTCGACCTCATTCACCCACCCCTCAACCCTATTCACTCACCCCTCGAATCTAGTGTTTGAGAGGATATTTCTGAGGCTCCGTAATGGGGTCACATAAAACTCTCATCCTCACTACTTTATTTTAATTTCATTAAGGAGCTGAAAACCTGGTTAGCAAATGCTAAATTATGTAGCTCCAACTGAATGCCCTGCTGGTATTTATTTGCCCTGCTCTCCTCTTGAGCTTCTTGTTGTGTTATATGTCATATGTTGGGATTTTGTTGTGTTCTCAGGTGTTCCTCCTCCTGCACCTGGAGTGATGGTAATGCAGCTCAGCGTCCCAAACGGCCCTCAGCCGTCTCACTCTCAGAACCCTGCGCTGGTGCAGTGGACCCCCTGCAAGTACTACAGTAAACCCGAGCCCCAGGTACTCCCTCGGATGTCTCAGACCCGGCTCCGTCAGGCTTGAGGTTCACTTAGTGATTGGCGTGACTATGGGTGTGTTTGTGTGCAGGTCAGCAGTCCCCTCGTGTCACCCACACAGTCCCCGGCTCCCTCGCCGTCAGGCAGCATGAGCAGCATGTGTTCTGCTCTGGGCCCACTACCACTTCTCTCACAGTTCCCTCGGCCCCCGGCAGCACCTGCACAAGGTACAGACACACACCTATATTCTCCGAGAGAGAGAGCGCTCGCTGGGCTGACCCGGGGTGTGTTTCAGGGGATGGACGCTACTCTCTCCTGGGCCAGCCACTGCAGTACAGTATGTGCCCTCCTCCTGTCATCCACCACAGCCAGTCCTCCTATAGCTCTCACCAGGTGTGTGCTCTGAGTTACCCTCAGAAGCTTCGAGTGCTCACTTGGATACCGAAACCAGTCTCTGTATGTTCAGAATCAGGGCGTGATGAAGCATGGGCTGCGAGGGAGAAGACCCACGCTCAAATCTGCCTCCACGGACCTCGGCACTACCGACGTGGGTAAGAAACTCAGCGCACCACTCACACCCACACACAAACACTTGCACCGTGCTTAAGTTTCTGAACCAGAACCTGGCGTTTCTAGATTTCTCAGGAAGTACATGAGTCAGAGCTGAGGAGAGAAAGTATTCATCATGCTTTTTAAATATGTATAATGGCAGACACTATTATGGATATTCTGGATACACATCGTGTATGGATCGTGGTCCAGGAATTCTAGATTAGTTCTTCCAGTGGGTTTTCTTTTCTGGTCACACCACTGCAACAAAACCACCCATCCTGGGCTTTTCCAGCATATGGTCCTTCGAGCCAGAGAGGCTACTGGGATGGATTCTGAAGATAGCTGCACCCAACAGAAACACTCTGAGACACTGACAGCCTCCCAAACCTGATGGAGTAGACTACGCTTCCTCCGCCAGAGTGCACGTCTGAGAACAGACTTCTTAGAGATTACTCCAGTAGAGTGATTTTCCAGTTAATGTTCTCCGAGTCTTTTTCATCTAATCAATCCATTAAGAAGACACAATCATCTGCTGAACAATTTTCGGGATTTGACTCCAGATCAGGGTTAGATCTCTAATAAAACAAGGCTGTGTGCTAACGAATGCAGAAATTAACAAGTTTAGAATTGATAAGTACAAATGCAAATTAACCCTACCCCTGTTTCCCTCCTCAGTGGTAAGTCGAATCCTGGAGGTAACAGATCTCCCTGAAGGAATCTCTCGTCTTGACGCTGAGAAGCTCTTTAGTCAGCTATCTCTCTGCGGAGCCAGGATCCAGTGGCTGAAAGAACCACAGGGTCCCCGGGGCCTTCCAGGGAACGGACGAGGGTTGGACCCTGGAGGTGGTGGGGATCCCGCACACCTTTATACTGTGGTGGCAGTGTTTCCTAGTACTATGGCGGCCCAGAATGCCACCTTCAAACTCAACAGCAACAGCGCGAGCATGTTCAAGCTGCGGCAGGCACGGAGAAACTACGACCTGAGGGTGCTGGAGAGGGCAAGCTCGCAGTGACAGAGAAAGAGTGTGCAGTGAGGGTGCCGGAGAGGGCGAGCTCGCAGTGAGAGAGAGAAAGAGTCTGCACTGAGGGTGATGGAGAGGGCAAGATCGCAGTCAGTGAGTCAGTCAGTCAGTCAGTGAGTCAGTCAGTGAGTCAGTCAGTCAGTCAGTCAGTCAGTCAGTCAGTCTGCAGTGGAACATTGGAGAGGGTGAGCTCGCAGTGAGAGAGAGACAGAGAGTTTCCAGTGAGGGTGTTGGAGAGGGTGAACTTGCAGCGGGAGAGAGAGTCTGCAGTGAGGGTGTGCTCACAGTAAAAATTTGGATCCGAGAATGCTTGTGAGAGGGAGAAAATAGCTTGGAGTAACAAAGACAAGCTTGCAGTGATGAGAAGAGGGGGTGAGAGAGAGCTGCCAGAGAGGGCGAGAGACACTGGCACAGGAAGAACTGTTTTTCCTAAGGTTGCTTCCTGATGGGTGTTTTGTGTTATTAAAGGGAATATAAACCACAACAAGTTCTCTTCCTCTTGTTCCAGATCAGTTTCCCTTAATTGAACATCAAAAACGAAGGACCAGCCAGGGTTCCTCCTAAGGCTCAGAAGATGATTTTACTTTAGTCTTTGAATTGATAATGATATTAAAACATTAATTGGAATTTCAGAATTCTGACTTTAATTTAGAAAATACTTCTGAGCTCAACGTCAGACCATTTACTTTCAATGTATTTTTTTTGCCAGCGTTTAAAATAAAACTCAAACACAGAAATTCAAAATTTTATTTGGAAAATAACCGTATTATTCAGAAAATTTCAAACAAATGATACATTTAATTGAAAAATTAAAGTTTTAAACAGTCAGAACCTTGAGGAATTTTTATGTAGATTTAGGTTAGATTTTAAATATGAAAACCGCTACTCTGAAATTAAAGTCTAAACAGACAATGATATTTTCATAATTCGTAATCCAAGTGTTTAAGAATCAATCTAAAGATATATAAAGACATTAAGATATTTGGGATCATAACAGTGATGGTTTTCCTGTGCTGGAGCTCAAGATCTTCTGAGGCTGTTTCTGGTTTATTTTTCCTTTAAGAAGAGGCTTCAACAATCATCGAAATGTCTTCTCAAAGAAAATAAATGGTACACTAAACATGGAGCTTTAAATAAAGAAGACAATGCTGAGCTGTTCTTCCAAACAAATGAAGGATGAAACAATGCAGGGTTTCTCTTCTCTCTGCAGGCTGTTTCAGCATTTACTTCTGATCTCCTGAAACTAAACTCAATAAGATTCTGATAGAAAACTCCATTATTCAAACATGCCCGGTGATCACTTTAGTCACAGAGACCCCTGTCCCAATCCAGCTACCCCATACTCCCACTCATAACCTCATCTTCCTGGTTCCTAACCTCATTCTCCCAACCCCTATCTTCATTCTCCCACTGCTAGCGTCATTCTCCAGACCACCCTAACCTCATTCTCCCTGGCCTAACCTCATTCTCCAATCCCTAACCTCATTTTCCCACCCCAAACCTCATTCTTCCACCATTAACCTCATTCTCCTAACCCCTAAACTCCTTCTCCCACCCCAGCATCATTCTTCAGACCCCTAACCTCATTCTCCAACCCCAACCTCATTCTCCCACCCCTAACCTCATTTTCCCACCCTTAATCTCATTCTCCCACTCCTAACCTCAGTTTCCCACCTCTCAACCTCATTCTCCCACCCTTAACCTCATTCTGTCACCCCTAACCTCATTCTTCATATATTTCCCATAACCTCATTCTCCATCCCTTCAAGCTTCATACCTTGCCCCCTTATCTCATGAACCATATCGTAACCCTGACCCTGCAACCCCGATAGCTACATTTAGATGTGTTTATATTTAAGTGTTTGCACAGTAACAACGGTTTTAATATATCTGTGATTGAATTTCCTGCTAGTTAAAATCTCTTAGTCCCATTCTAGGTGTCCAGTTCTAATGTTATAACTGGTTAAGGGAGCCTGGTAAATCTCTGTGGCTGGAATCATGATGGGGCAGTAGTGGATCCACACGGGAGAGCAGTAAATGCTAAAGCGGCTTGCTCTTTCTCTCTTCTGTCCTTTTTTCACTTTCTATCGTTTATTACATTCTGTTTGCCTTACTGCTCTTGTGCTCTGTGTTGCACTGCTCTCTCTCTCAGTTCTTGATATATTTATATAAGTGATGTAAGGATTATCAGAGTTTTTCATGTATATAGATAATTTATATATATATATATATATATATATATATATATATATATATATATATATATATATATATATATATATATATATATATATTCAATGTTTTTTCCAGCTTTTCTCCTCGTTGTGTTGTTTCCTGCCATGCTGAAGGTATCCGAGGTATTTAACAGTGCACAACGGTTGCGAATGTCTGCTGTAAATTCTATTTATCTGTTATTTTTGTTTGTTTTTAAAAATATAAAAGAGAATTTAACCTCTGAGTTTGTGTCACTGAGTTTGCACCAGAGGGGGACAGCTCCTTCTTTCTGTTCAGATTTGTTAAATTTGCTATATGATAGTTTTCATCTCGTCTCGTCTTCTCCCGCTTATCCGGGGCCGGGTCGCGGGGGCAGCAGTCTAAGCAGGGATGCCCAGACTTCCCTCTCCATGGACACTTCTTCCAACTCCCCGGGAGGGATCCCGAGGCGTTCCCAGGCCAGCTGGGAGACATAGTCCCTCCAGTGTGTCCTGGGTGTTCCCCAGGGCCTCCTCCCAGTGGGACGTGCCCGGAACACCTCCCCTGGGAGGCGTCCAGGAGGCATCCGAAATAGATTCCCAAGCCACCTCAGCTGACTCCTTTCGATGTGGAAGAGCAGAGGGTCTAGTCCGAGCTCCCCCCGGGTGACGGAGCTTCGCATCCTATCTCTAAGGGAGCGCCCAGCCACCCGGCGGAGGAAGCTCATTTCGGCCGCTTGTTTCCGGGATCTTGTCCTTTCGGTCATGACCCAGAGCTCATGACCATAGGTGAGAGTAGGGACGTAGATCGACCGGTAAATCAAGAGCTTCGCCTTTCGGCTCAGCTCCCTTTTCACCACAACAGACCGATACAGCGACCGCATCACTGCAGATGCTGCACTGATCCGCCTGTCGATCTCGCACTCCATCCTCCCCTCACTCGTGAACAGGACCCCGAGATACTTAAACTCCTCCACCTGAGGCAGGAGCACTCCACTGACCTGGAGAGGGCAGGCCACCTTTTTCCGGTCGAGAACCATGGCCTCAGACTTGGAGGTGCTGATCTTTATCACAGACGCTTCACACTCGGCTGCAAACCGCCCCAACGCACGCTGCAGGTCCAGGCCCGAAGAAGCCAACAGGACAACATCATCCGCAAACAGCAGCGATGAAATCCTGAGGTCCCCGAACCGGACCCCCTCCGGCCCCCGGCTGCACCTAGAGATTCTGTCCATAAAAACTATGAACAGAACCGGTGATAAAGGGCAGCCCTGCCGGAGGCCAACGGGCACTGGGAACAGGTCTGACTTTGTGCCGGCAATGCGGACCAAGCTCCTGCTCTGGTTTTACAGGGACCGGACAGCCCTTAGCAGAGGGCCCCGGACCCCATACTCCCAGAGCACCTCCCACAGAACACCACGAGGGACATGGTCGAATGCCTTCTCCAAATCCACAAAGCACATGTGGACCGGTTTGGCGAACTCCCATGATCCCTCGAGGACCCTGCAGAGGGTATAGAGCTGGTCCAGTGTTCCACGACCAGGTCGAAACCCGCATTGTTCCTCCTGCATCCGAGGTTCGACTATCGGCCGAACTCTCCTCTCCAGTACCCTGGCATAGACTTTCCTGGGGAGGCTGAGGAGTGTGATCCCCCGGTAGTTGGAACCCATCCTCCAGTCCCCCTTCTTGAAAAGAGGGACCACCACCCCGGTCTGCCAATCCAGAGGTACCATCCCTGACCGCCACACGATGCTGTAGAGACGAGTCCACCTCAAGTACCCCAGCCTCTGCCTCCTCAACAGAGGACGTGACAGTGGGATTGAGGAGACCCTCAAAGTATTCCTTCCAACGCCTGACCACATCCCTGGTCGAGGTCAACAGCTCTCCACCTCCACTGTAAACAGTGTTGGTGGGGCACTGCTTCCCCCTCCTGAGGCGCCGGACAGTTTGCCTGAATTTCTTTGAGGACGACCTATAGTCTTCCTCCATGGCCTCCCCGAACTCCTCCCAGGTCCGAGTTTTTGCCTCTAACACAGCATTGGTTGCTGCACGCTTGGCCTGCCGGTACCGGTCAGCTGTGTCCGAAGTCCCACAAGCCAACCAGGCCTGATAGGACACCTTTTTCAGCTTGACGGCATCCCTTACTTCCGGTGTCCACCACCGGGTTCTGGGATTGCCGCCACGACAGGCACCAGAGACCTTACGGCCACAGCTTCGCACTGCGGCAGTGACAATAGATGTGGAAAACATGGTCTACTCGGACTCCATGTCTCCAGCCTCCCCCGGTATCTGATTGAAGCTCTCCCAGAGGTGGAAGTTAAAGCTCACTCTGACAGGGGGTTCGGCCAGACGTTCCCAACAGACCCTCAACGTACGTTTGGGTCTGCCAGGTCTTTCCGGCCTCCTCCCCCGCCAGCGGATCCAACTCACCACCATGTAGTGATCGGTTGATAGCTCAGCCCCTCTCTTCACCCGAGTGTCCAAAACACATGGTCGAAGGTCAGATGACACGACAACGAAGTCGATCATTGACCTTCGGCCTAAGGTGTCCTGATGCCACGTGCACCGGTGGACACCCTTGTGCTTGAACATGGTGTTAGTTATGGACAAACCGTGATGGGCACAGAAGTCCAATAACAGAACACCACTCGGGTTCAGGTCGGAGAGGCCATTCCTCCCAATCACGCCCCTCCAGGTGACGCTGTCATCCCCCACGTGCGCATTGAAGTCCCCCAGCAGAACGATGGGGTCCCCGCTTGGAGCACTTTCCAGCACCCCTCCCAAAGACTCCAAGAAGGCCGGGTACTCTGCACTGATGTTCGGCCCATAGACCGTAACAACAGTTAGAGACCTGCCCCCAACCCGAAGGCGGAGGGAAGCGACCCTCTCGCTCACTGGGGAGAACTCCAACACATGGCGGCTTAGCTGGGGGGCTATGAGGAACCCCAGGCCTAGCTCCAGGGGTGACACCAATCCGGGCGACGTCGCGGAATTTGTTTTTGTCATCATAAGGAGTCTTCTGAGCCGCTCTTAGTCTGACCCGTCACCCAGGACCTGTTTGCCTTGGGAGACCCTACCAGGGGCAGCAAGCCCCCGACAACATAGCTTCTAGGATCCTTCGAGCACGCTAACCCTTCCACCACGTTAAGGTGGCGGTAAAAAAATAATGATAGTTTTATTTTAAATAATTTTATTTTACTCTTTATTTTATTTAAAATATTTTAGTAAAACTTTTTTTATTTTTATAAAATGTTTAGTTAATTAAATATTTCCTGTTTAGTTGTTTATGTATTGTGTTTAATGAATTTATTTAATCAATATGTAAATACAAATGGTAAAAATCCACAATTTTAGAAGATAATTTTACATTTTGCAAAACTCATGTTTTGCTCTGGCTATGGTTCAGTGTGTATCTGATTCGCTGGGACTGTTTCCTCACCAAAGTTATGGTTTTCTGGCTGTCTCCTCGCTCTGAGCTGAACACACTGCTGGACATTAAGTTCAGATGCTAATGTATCTGTGACCCTTCCTCCTCGTAGATGGAGTATTTGTTATGTTGCCAAGATTAACAGCGTCAACTTTAAAATCACAGATCATCATAAAACAAGATAACTTCGTTTAACTCCAATTTTTACCTCCCTTCTCATGGGGCTGCTTTGAAGTAGAACAGGACAGGTTAAAAAAAAAACTCCAATTTGTACCAGTTGCTGCTTCTCTCTGAAGCACACAGTTGTTGGGGGTTTGCACCCCACATGACCTTAGAATTCCTACACACTGAGAGAACACACAGAGACCCTGAATACAGTGAGTTTTTCTCACAGGGAACAACAGGTCTGAGTTGTACTTACTTTATTAAATTGATTAAAGCATAAAAATAAAATGATTACTTGAAATATAATCATAAATCGAATTTAACTTTAATTTGTAAAGTTATTACATGATTCTCAACGCTAATTATAAAATAAACACATTTCCAGAGCATGTGACTTCAATCACACAAAGTTATTGGATACAATGATTAACAAAAAGATTATTGTCCCTCAATTCCCTCTCTTGATTTCCTTCAAGAAATCACACTATTACTCAACACTCATTATTCATAAGAAAAATCTAGATTCTGCTGAAAATAAAAATCAATACCCCTCTTGGTTTCTTTTAAAGAAACGAAACAATCAACCATCTGAATCACTTTCTCTTTCCCTCATCTTCATGTTATTTTACGACTTATTGGGCTGTAAAATGTACCATTTACCATCTAACATTGCTGCCGTATCAGAGTTATATGACAGGCGGCTTAGTATCTCTTAACCACCTCTTGCCTCTTCCCAGCCTCAGAGGTCCTCTGGTCCCAGAGACCATTTCTTTCACAATAGTGAAATATTCTTTTACAAGAGTGTCAGTTATGTCTATCTTGTGCTGTCTCATGATCATTGGGTTCTTACCCATTATTGGCTACCTAACCTCAACTGCCCAGCGTGCATATGTTCTCAGTGATCTTTGGTTCTGGTTCGAGGGGAGGACAGGGTACAGCTGAGCACAACAGATTGGCCATACATTCTAGTGTTCTCTTTCTCACTACACAGCATGATGGCAGCGAAAGAGTGGTCCTACCCCAAGACCCAAATTGCTCCTGGAAACAGAGAATCAAATTGACAAGTAGGAAGATTAATTATTTAATAATACAACACTATGTACGGGTAAAAAGGTAATAATTTTAACTAAAATGCTTTGTTTATTTTTTTCACTTGGTGCATGCGTTCAATAATGTCCCAGAATTTGAGACCTCTGTCCCTCTTCTATGTCAAGTAAAACTGTAATATCTAAATAGTTTTTCTTTTATTTTTCTACACTTTAATTTCATACTCTTCCTCCTCCAGCTATAAATGCTCATACACACTGCCCACCATTATTTTGTCATTTTCTTCAGGCTGCTGAATTATCCATGCAGACAAATTATGCAAGAGTGGTTTGGTGTATGGAGAAGGTGCTCCATCTTTGTTCTATACGGGTTTCCCTCTCTTGGGATAAACAGGCCTACTCTAGTTTGATTGCTCATGATGCCGGATTCTCTTTTGGTAATTTTTAACATTTTATTTCACTCCCAGTCATCCTCTGGATACAGTGGCTCCAGGGTAGAGTGTTGGTCAGGCTCTAACACACAAATGTAACATCTCTCAATTTACAGATGTCAATGTACAGATAAAGTTGGATACTAATCCTAGACTTATTTTTGTTTCAATTTGAAGTCAAACTTACATTTTCCTTTTTTATATTGTGTTTTAAACAAACATGCCCATAGAAACTGTTCATTGAATAAAAGAGTGAAATAACATCAGCAGTTCTTCATTGCAGTGCATTTACAGAGAGAAAATGCAAGCAGGTCTTAATTGCAGAGCATTAAAAGAGGAAAATTTGTAAGCAGGTCTTCATTGCAGGGCATAGAGTAAAAAAAATAATTTATTCAACAAACAATTCAAATACGTCTGTGGCCTTCGCTGCATCTTTGGTCATCACGACATCTGTGGCCCTCATAGCATCTGTGACTCTCTCAGCATCTGTGGTCCTCACTGAAAAATCTGTATGTGGTTTTTGATGAGAAGTTGAATCTAGGCATAGAAATGTTAAAATATTGACATGAAACAGTTTCTTCCATCTCAGAAATCTAGTTCAGCTCAGGTCTGTTGGGTCTTAATCCATCCATCCATCAATTTTCATGTCGGCTTTCTTCCCTTTTGGGGTCGCCACAGCGGAAGGAACCACCAACTCCTCTGGCACATGTTTTATGCGGCGGATGCCCTTCCAGCCACAACCCATCGCTGGGAAACATTCACACACACATTCAAACTTTAACACTATGGCCAATCGTTCTTACTCAATTCACTTATACCACATGTCTTTGGACTTGCGGGGAAACCCACGCGATCATGGGGAGAACATGTAAACTCCACACAGCAATACCAACCGACCCAGCCGAGGCTCGACCCAGGGACCTTCTTGCTATGAGACGACTGTGCTACCCACTGCGCCACCGTGACGCCTCTGAGTCTTAATCTGAGGTGGAAATGATAACTTCTGCTTCTATCTCTTCACGTCTGGATTATTGAATCTCTCTCTTCACATGCCTCAACAAAACCTTCTACAAAGTCTACTACTACTTTTACTTCTACTAATAATACTACAATAACTACCAGATACTATTACTATTTTTACTACTATTACTGCTGCTACTACTACTACTGATTCTACTACTAATAGTACTACTGCTACTATTACTACTGCTATTACTACTGCTTTTACTATTACTGCTACTACAATTACTACTACTACTGCACTGCTACTACTATTACTACTACTGCTGATGCTACAACTATAACTGATACTACTACAAACAGTACTACTACTATTACTACTACTGCTGCTGCTACACTATTACTACTAATACTATTGCTATTACTACTACCGGTGCTGCTGCTGCTACAACTACTTTTACTACTACTGCTACTATTACTTTTACTACTACTACTACTTTTACTACTACTACTGATGGTACTTCTACTAATACTACTGCTACTACTACTACTACTACTTTTACTACTATTATAATTATCACTACTACTTTTACTACTACCACTGCTGCTACAACTACTTTTACTACTACTGCTACTATTACTTTTACTACTACTACTACTTTTACTACTACTGATAGTACTTCTACTGCTACTACTATTACTACTACTATTACTACTACTACTGCTATCACTACTACCACTGCTGCTACTACTACTACTTTTACTACTACTACTGATGGTACTTCTACTATTACTACTATTATTCAGACTGCTCTCAGAATTCTGAGAAAAAAAAGTCAGAAATATGAGATTAAAGTCAGTACTACGGTTTTATTTTGAATGTGGCCTTAACCACTGTGGAAAAACCACAACTCTCCAGCAGAGAGCAGTACATGCCTTCTCTCACCTTCATTACTCTTTCTCTCCCTTCCTCACTGCCTCTCCCCTCTCTCTTTCTACCCTCTTTTTTCCACTCTCTGAAGAGCATGCCCAATTTGAGAGCCTCTCTCTCCTATCTCTTTCTCCCTATCCTCTCTGTCTCCTCTCTCTTTTATCCTCTCTCACCTTTCTCCATATCCTCTCTCTCTTCTCTCTCTACCTATCCTCTTTATCCTTTCTCTCCCTCTCCCCTCTCTCTTTCTGACTATACTCTCTCCCTTCCCTTCATTTCTCCCTATCCCCCCCCCCTCTCTCTCTCCAACAGAGGTCAGTGCAGGCTTTATTTTCTGTTGATACTGATTTACTAAGCTATAAATGTGGAGAGGAATGTTCCTCCTCTTCATAGTTGATCTTCTTGTTAGATGTTAGATGCTAGATGCTGTGTTAAGTTGTTTCACATCTTCTGTGCTGTTAGCTTTGATAAGCCAAGAAATCATTGTGTTTATGCACAAAACAGGAAGCCAGCGTTCCCTAAAACCCTGATTTACATGAGACTGCGGTTGCCAGATTTCTTTTGGGCTCAGAGGTCCACGTAAGGGGAGTCTATCAGAAGTGCAAATAACTTGTTTGTTTTTATTCTTCTTCTTTAGCTTTTGAATCTATCACAAGATAACGTGATCATTCTGAAAAATATCCAAAAACACACTGCTGCAGATCATTTAGATGTAAGTATTACTCAACCTCTTCTCCGAGATCTGTGGAGTGCTGAGGATCTGAGATGAGTTCTGAGTATCTGAAGACTGTTGAGGAGAGTTCTGAGGATCTGGGCTGAGTTCTGAGGTGAGTTCTGTGGACAGTTCTTAGGAGCTGAATAGAGTTGAGGAGAGTTCTGAGGATCTGGGGTGAGTTATGAGTATCTGGGGTGGTTTCTGTAGTGAGTTGTGACGAGAGTTGTGAAGATCTAAGATGCGTTCTGAGGAAAGTTCTGAGGAAAGTTCTAATAATCTGAGGAGAGTTAGGATCCGGGGTTGGTTCTGAGAAACTGAGGTGAGTTCTGTGTTTTTGTGAGTTTTTTGAGTAGAATTCTATTGAGAGTTTAGATGATCTGAGGAGAGTTCTGAGGGTCTGAAAAGGGACCTGAGAATATGAGGAGAGTTCTGAGGTTCATCAGTTCTGTTCGTCTCCTGGAGCCAGTTGAACCCTGAGTGGAGGGCACTGCTAAGGAGCTCGTGTATTGACTACTTGTGTTCAGATGTATTAGCGTTAAACAGGTGGAGCGGGGTGCATGATGGGAAGCTTTCCTCTGAGCTCTAATCACTTTACTCTCTTCAGGGCGGAGGAAATAATGGAGGAAGGGAATAAAAGTGTGTTTGTGGAGAGTATTGATCCAGTCTCTTGTCTGCTCCATTATCAGCCTTATTTGCCTGTGTTCAGAGCTTTGAGGTTCTCCTGAGATGCCTGCGGTGGGGCTCAGATCAGTGAGTATAGTCTCAGCAGCTCCTCAAGATCCCTCTAGCGCCCCTGCTCCTCCAGGAGCTTCAGCTGATCATCAAACAGAGCAGAGCATTAACACCTCTTGGAGGAGGAGACCTCTGGGTCAAAACGTTTATTATAAAAGATTTGAATGAAATAATGAACTTTAACAAAAGACAACTTTTAACAAAAAAGGTTTATGATTTGAGTTACATTTATGAAAATTACAGAACAAAATCATTAATTCAAAAAATATTGATTAATAATGAAATAATTTGAAAAAAACTTAATAAGATACTATCTTGTAATTAAAAAAAAACAAAGCAACAAATATTTTATATTAAAATTACAAAAATTATGAAAATTAAAATAGAACTGAAAGTTTAAGACAGTTTAATGGAATCAACAAAATGAAACATTTTTTAAGTAAAAGTAAACTAAAGCAGAGGCAGATTCATTTAAATATAAGTTCAAAATAAATGACATGAAGAGAAAAATACAGCAGAATAACAATAAAATAAAGTAAAAATGAATGAATGTTGAGTTAATATTCAGGAGGAGAGTGTAATAGATTTCAGCTGTTTATCACTCTTCTGTTAGGACCTCTTCCTCCTCCTCTCCACTCCTCCTCCTCTCTTCAGGCTCAGGTCGATTCTTCTGTTATCTCCATTCCACTTCTCTCTCTCTCTCTCTCTCTCTCTCCTCTCTATACCCCTCCCCCTCTCTCTCCTCTCTCTATCTATCCCTCTCCCCTCTCTCTACTCTCTACCCCCCTCCCTCTCTGGGCATAGTTTAATATCAACGAAGTGATATTAATATTAATAATGATAGCTTGCACATGTGAAGCAGCATTTCTGTTCATCTCTTGTTTCGCCCGCTCTGAATCGTTCAACTGCTCTGGCGTCCGTGTTTATTAATTTTCATTATTCATCGAGCGGCTGATTTAAAAAGACACTTCTTTGGAAATTAAACTTGACTCATGATTTTCTCTGTGTCTCATGTGTTCGCAGGCTCTCTCCTGCGACACAGGACGAGTTCTGTCATTTTCATCCATTCCTGTTCCAGATGTTCTCCAGAACTCCTCAGAACATGATCTGTTCACCTTCTCCATGGAGCGATATCGGAAGGGCCTTGCTGAGGCTGTTCTGTTTTTTTTAAAGCTCCAAAAGGACCTCAAGAGAGTGTAGGGATGGTTCCCTGTCGATATGTGACACCAGCTTAGATGAAGAGTTTCTTGATTCATACGATCACCTGAAAACAGACTCATGAGTCCCAGCATCAGCTCACAGATGAACGAGAGACCTCGAATGAGACTGAGAGACAGCAGAGAGGTGTGGAGTGAAAGAGAGAATAGGGGTGAGGGCGAGAGAGTGTGAGAGAGAGAGAGAGAGCTGTAGCGCTCAGGATTATTTATGAGCAAGCGTTATAATTAAACAGTGTAATCGAGTGTAGAGCAGACAGAGAGGAGGACGAGCGCTGGAAGAGCGATGAAGGGTCCTGCAGGGAAGCAGAGCTTGAGCGCGAGCTTGAGGTGTCGGAGCTGTCACACTCACAGAGATGGGGGGGTATTTGAAATCCGAGTTCAGCTGCAGGTCCAGAATCAGTCTGGAGATGAGCTCCCGGAGCTCTCAATGAGTTCCTTTTGAGCTGTTTCTGGTTTAATGAAGTTCCAGATGTTCTCCTGCTGTGGTTAGCTCTCATTTCTGGAGCTCCAAGATCTTCCCAAAACAGGACAAAATTACTTTTCTCCTTCAGTTTTTAACTTCTTTCCTTCACTCTCTCCCTCTCTCTTACCCCCCTCACCACTCCCTCCCCCTCTCTGTCTCTCTCTCCCCTTTTTCTCTCCCCCCCTCTCTCTCTTCCCCCCTACCCTCTCTCTCTTTCCATCTCTTTTTGCCCCCTCTCTGCTCTCATATATCTCTCTCTCTCTCTCTCTCTCTGTCTGTGTGTGTGCTGGCTGGAGTTGGAGCTGGCAGCTCAGGGTCTCTGAGCTTACCTTGAGCATCTCTGCGTGCGGTTTAACTCGACCACTCATCAGTATAAGAGCAGGATGAAAAATATCTGCTCATAAATCCAGACGGTAAGCGCTTTTACAGAGACCTTCCTCCTGATGAAGTTGTCTCCAGCCCTGAGCGAGCAAGCGAGAGAGAGAAAGAGATGAATTTCATCTTTGCTCTGAGACAACCAGCTCGACTGAACAACAAAAGAACTGCTGATCTGCTCACAAGGGAGCGCATCAGCTGTCAGAGTTTGACGATGAAACTGAAACCCCCTCCTCAACTATCCCAAGCTATCTCGGCTCTGGCTAATACTTTCAGTGTTTACTCCTATACTACTAATTACAGTTCCTGTATGGACGAAGTATTGATACCAGACCAATACTCTGTCAAGCTAATCACCCAGATTTGGGATAAATAAGATCATTTCATTTGCAGTCCTTAACCAGGACGTTCCTACCGAAGCCTACTGGAGCAAGCGAGCCAAAATAAGAGCTGTGTTGTGAACTATAATGATCAAGTTAAAAAAGGTTAAACTGAAATCTATCAATGTGATCATTTATTTATATATATATATATATATTAACTATAGTAATGCACTTTAAATAGTCATTTAATATAAATCAAACTATATGTGGCTCCTATTTAATATTATTAGCGTGGTCCACGTATCATTATATACCTTTGGGCCATGTCCTCTGTGCCTCTAACAAGGCCACAGCAGCTCAAGACCTGAACCGAGCTTTTCAGAGGACGAGTAAAAGCAACTGGCTGCAAAAAGTAAACGCTTCTCCCAAAACTTCAGCTTTAATAATGTAAATATTCTTTTACACATCTTGCACTTCTCAACAGCACCCACTGCAGAGAGGGAGAGGGGAGAGAGGTAGAGGAGAGAGGGCAGAGATAGAGGAGAGAGGGAAGAGAGAGAAAAAGGATAGGTGAAAGATAGAGAGAAGGGATAGGTGGGAGAGAGCTTTAAGTAAACTCCAGCCCCGGAGCCGAGGGGATACGCTCCGCTAGAGAGAGTCATGACTCTCTGCTCTGGAGACCCTGAGAAGCCGACCGCCGACCCTCAGATTCAATCTCCTTTACTTGTAATCGATATTCCAGTGCAGCAGGAGCCAAACCGAGCGATCACAGGTTGAGCGATGACCTGAAGCGCCTGTTTAACATGGGAGTGAGAGAGAGAGAGAGAGAGAGAGAGAGAGAGTGAGTGCTATGGTGGATGAGAGAGAGAGAAGAAGAGAACTTTGGAGGAGACAGAGAGAACTCCGGAAGAGACAGAGAGAAAGAAAGCTCCAGAGAAGACAGGGAGAGAGCTACTGGTGTCTCTTGAAGCAGGGTTGGAACAAACACCTGCAGGGGCCTCTAGGAGCATCTGAGAGCCCTTTGCTAGAGCTTCATCTGAGTTAGTTAGAGCTAGTGACTGGGATTAAGAGGAAGGTTGCGGAGCACTATAGCGATTAAGGTCGGGTGTTCGTCTGTGAGCAGTTTATAAGAGATGCATCTCAGAGAGTTGTGCAACGAGTTAACATCACGGGAAGTCTGTCCAGAAAGCTCTACAGAGATTGTTCAACGCGAACTTCAGCCAGCAGAGACGTCTAGAAGATAAAGTTTAAAGCTTACAGCCGAGCCGCGTCGTCGAGCGATTATCTCCGGGCCGTTAGCGAGAGTGATTTAGACAGGTTTCGGTTTCGGGTGTGCTGAGACGAGCCGATAACGATCGCTCAGCTGCTGCGGATAGTGTATGACCTATAAAGTAGTGCAGGGCTGCTGTCGCGGAAGCGGCAGCGGAAGCGTTCAGCCTCCTCGCGTGAAGACCAATCGCGTAAAGACGTTCAACTCTACCTGCGCGACTCCACCGAGCAACGCCTCAGAGACGACGCCCAGTAAGCTATATTCTTGTATCTGTTTCTGTTTTATTCTTATACTTTTTTTCCCTTGCTACTTTCCTCATACGTCTGCTACCATGTGCTTCCAGTACATTCCAGTCATTCTCTCAGCTGCACATCGCTCCGCCCGTCCTCGCGGAACACACTCCAACGCTTCAAACCTTCGCTCACTTCATCTTGCCTCACCAGAACCGTGCTCTCTCTCTGTGGGACTTTGGAACTGTCAGTCTGCTGTCAACAAAGCTGACTTCATCCCTGCTTTTGCTCTTCAGTCTTCACTGGACATTGTCGGCCTGACTGAGACATGGATCCGCCCAGAGGACACCGCAACACCTGCAGCCCTCTCCAACAACTTTCTCCTCTCCCACACTTCTTGCAAGGCAGGACGGGTTGGGGGTGTTGGACTTCTCATCTCTCAGATCTTCAGATTCTCTACCTTCACATCTTTTGGTAAGACATGCTCATTTGAATAACATGCTCTAACTATCACTTCCCCTCTTGTAATGCACATCCTCACCATATACCGCCCACCTGGAGAACAGCTCTCCACTTTCCTGGAGGAGCTTGATGGTCTACTATCCTCTTTTCCAGAAGATGATAGCAGCCCACTCATTGTATTTGGGGACTTTAATATACATCTTTCACAAACCAAACGCTACCGACTTCCACTCACTCATGTCCTCCTTTCACATGTCTCTTGTCCCTACCACAGCCACACACAAATCAGGAAATCAGCTAGATCTCATTTACACACGCAGCTGCTCTCCTGATCATCTCACAGTTACTCCTCTGCACACATCTGATCACTTCTTCATCACCTTCAAACTCACACTGCCTACAAGCTCACACTCAACACCACCCCCTGTCACCTTCCGACGTAACCTTAAATCCCTTGATTCCTCTCTCTTCTCTTCCGCTGTGTCCTCTTCTCTTTTAACACCTGCAAACTTTTCCTCTTTAAACACTCAGGATGCAATTAACCGTTTCTGCTTCACACTTGCTACATGCCTCGATCAACTATGCCCTCTCTCTTCCAGGCCAGCCAGAATAACACCATCAAACCCTTGGCTATCGCACGCTCTCCGGGAACAGAGGTCCACCCTCAGATCGGCAGAGCGCAAATGGAAGAAATCAAAGAGCATGGCAGATCTCAAAGCGTACCAAACTGCACTCTCAACCTTCTCAAGCAAGGTACATGACGCAAAGACTACATACTACCACGACAAGATTGAACATGCCAAGGACAGCCGAAAGCTCTTCAGGACTTTCAACTCACTCCTCTGTCCACCCCAACCTCCCCCAGCGACCTCTCTCACTGCAGATGACTTCGCTGATCACTTCATAGACAAAACCCTCACCATCAGCCGGCAGTTTGCACCACCTTGCACCCAATCTCAGCCACAATCTCCGACACCTTTCATGTCCGCATTCACTCCAGTCACAGAAGATCAGGTGTCCAAACTCCTTCTCTCAGCGCATCCGACCACCTGCCCACTCGATCCCATCCCCTCTCACCTTCTACAAACCATCTCACCTACCATCACGGCTGCCCTCACTCACATCATCAACTCCTCCATCACTACCGGCATTTTCCCCGACACCTTCAAGGTGGCCAGAGTCACCCCGCTTCTCAAGAAACCCACACTCGACACATCACTGGTGGAAAATTACAGACCTGTCTCTTGCTGCCCTTCACTGCAAAACTCATCGAGCGAGTCGTCTTCAATCAACTCTCTACCTTCCTGACTCAGAACAACAAACTTGATGACAATCAATCAGGCTTCAAGAACGGACACTCAACTGAAACAGCTTTGTTGTCTGTAACGGAAGCGCTACGAGGGGCCAGGGCTAACCACAGATCATCTGCCCTCATCCTACTAGACCTCTCTGCAGCGTTTGACACAGTCAACCATCAGATCCTTCTCTCCACTCTTTCTGCGATGGGCATCACTGGAACTGTACTCGATTGGCTTGAGTCCTATCTCACTGGCAGATCTTTCAGTGTCGGGTGGAGGGGTGAGGTCTCAAACACTCATAACCTACTCACCGGGGTTCCCCAGGGTTCAGTCCTTGGCCCACTTCTCTTCTCCGTCTACACCACCTCCCTGGGCCCTATCATCCTCAGACACGGATTCTCCTACCACTGCTACGCTGACGACACTCAACTCTATCTGTTGTTCCCCCCTGATGACCTGTCAGTAACTACCCGCATAACTGATTGCCTGAACGACATCTCTACTTGGATGAAGAACCATCACCTACAGCTCAACATGGCCAAGACAGAACTTTTGGTAATCCCAGCTCAACCCTCTGTGCATCACGACCTCACCATCCAGCTGCAATCCTCTACAGTCACCCCTTCTCCTACAGTCAGGAATCTTGGAGTGCTTTTGGATGAACAGCTGTCCTCAAACCACATCACAAAGACAACTCGAGCGTGTAGATTTGCACTGCACAACATTCGAAAGATCAGGCCCTTCTTAACTGAGCATGCAACTCAACTCCTGGTTCAGGCTCTGGTCCTCTCACGTCTGGACTACTGCAACGCTCTCCTAGCAGGACTTCCATTAACTACGCTCAAACCTCTGCAGATGATCCAGAATTCTGCAGCTCGTCTTATCTTCAAGGAACCGAAACGAGCTCATGTTACTCCCCTCTTCATCACTCTTCATTGGCTCCCCATTGCAGCTTGGGTTAAATTCAAATCGCTAATGCTGGCATAAAAAATCTCCAGATCAGCCCCTGTCTACCTCCATGAGCTCATACGCTCCTACATGCCCTCCAGAAGCCTGCGCTCAGAGAAGGAACAGCGACTTGTGGTTCCATCCCACAAGGGCAGAAGATCTCTCAGCAGAACCTTCTCTTTCACTGTCCCTGTTTGGTGGAACAAACTCCCTGATCCAGTCAGGAAAGCAGCAACACTAACAGCAACTGAAAACTCTTCTCTTCAGAGAACACCTACTATAAAAAAAAAAAAAAACTACCACCTTCTTTTTCCCTCCTCTGTCTTTACCTTCTTCCCCTACCGCTTTGGTTTTTTGATCAGTTGATACAATTTCTATTGTGAGAAGTTGAGATAGACTTTGACGGTGTAACAAATTGCATATTGTCTCTCCCTAATGTAAGTCGCTTTGGACAAAAGCGTCTGCCAAATGCATAAATGTAAATGTAAATGTAAATGTTTCTAATTTCTAACCTATAAATTTATTACAGCATCAGTTACATCCTTTAAAAGTAGAGAAAGGCCAGAATAAAATAAAAACTAAATAAATAAAGTAAACTGATAAAACAGAGTGCCTCATAATAGAAGTGGTGGCGTTTTGATCTGTGAAAATACTACAAAAGAGTGATATACACTCACCTAAAGGATTATTAGGAACACCATACTAATATGGTGTTTGACCCCCTTTCACCTTCAGAACTGCCTTAATTCTACGTGGCATTGATTCAACAAGGTACTGAAAGCATGCTTTAGAAATGTTAGCCCATATTGATAGGATAGCATCTTGCAGTTGAAGATGATTTGTGGGATGCACATCCAGGGCACAAAGTTCCCATTCCACCACATCCCAAAGATGCTCTATTGGGTTGAGATCTGGTGACTCTTGGGCTATTTTAGTACAATGAACTCATTGTCATGTTCAAGAAACCAATTTGAAATTATTTGAGCTTTGTAACATGGTGCATTTGTAACATCAGAGGATTGGTACATGGTGGTCATAAAGAGATGGACATGGTCAGAAACAATGCTCAGGTAGGCTGTGGCATTGAAAGATGCCCAATTGGCACTAAGGGGCCTAAAGTTTGCCAAGAAAACATCTCTGACACCATTACACCACCACCAGCCTGCACAGTGGTAACAAGGCATGATGGATCCATGTTCTCATTCTGTTTATCCCAAATTCTAATGCAAATTGTAGCCTCTTTTTCCTATTTGTTGTGGAGATGAGTGGTACCCGGTGGAATCTTCTGCTGTTGTAGCCCATCTGCCTCAAGGTGCGTGTGTGTTGTGACTTCACAAATGCTTTGCTGCCTACCTCGTTTTAACGAGTGGTTATTTCAGTCAAAGTTGTTCTTCTATAAGCTTGAATCAGTCGGCCCATTCTCCTCTGACCTCTAGCATCAACAAAGCATTTTCGCCCACAGGACTGCCGCATACTGTTTTTCCCCGATTATGAAATACTCAGACCGGCCATGTGGCACCAACAACCATGCCACGCTCAAAATTACTTAAATCACCTTTCTTTCCCATTCTGACATTCAGTTTGGAGTTCAGGGGATTTCTTGACCAGGACCACAACCCTAAATAAATTGAAGCAACTGCCATGTGATTGGTTGATTAGATAATTGCATTAATGAGAAATTGCACAGGTGTTCCTAATAATCCTTTAAGTGAGTGTATTTAAGGGGTTAGTTTGACGGTTCTCAGCTGCTGTGGTCGGGTTGCTAGGGTGTTTGTAGACCTCAGTTTAATGGTATTCATTGATCATTCCAGAGGTACTAGTGAGTATTATGGGATATATGAGGGCTCTCGCTGTTTCTCGTGCAGTTGCTAGGGGACAGTAAGTGTTTCATAGAGGCTGTGTGGGCCTTTTAAGTGTTTTGTGTTGTGTTTAAGCATTTTGAGAGACAAATTATAAGTTTTCAACTCTGCTCATGTTATGTTGCTAAGTTGTTTGGGGGAACTCAGTTGAGGCTAAGGGTCTTGTTTCTGTTTGTTTTGTGTGTTATTATTAGAATGTTGGGGGGAGGGGGTTCTTGGGGTTAATTTAATTACTTTCAGCGTTGATGGAACGTTTTGAGCATTGGTGCCGGTTGCTATGTAGCTGCAAGGGAGAATTTAGGTATTCGTTTCGGATTGTAGGGTTGTTTTGTGTTTTGGTTAGGTGTTCTGAGCAGTTTGAATAGGTGATGAGAGTTTATGTTTGTAAAAAAAATTGTGTGTATCTTTTACTGTCTTTGATTAAAATATAGTGTAAAAGAAGGATATCTGCTGGTGTGTTAAACCTGGGTAGAACTCAAGCCTGCATGACTGGCGATCCCTGAGTAGTGCTGCCCACCGCTGGTGCGGATGGCGTTCAGGTGGGGGGTGTGGGTGTTGTTAGAAAAGACAAACAGCGTGTTGGTGTGTCGTTCTCAGGCGCGGGATGAGTGATGGAGCAGCTCCTGATGGAGTGAGTGAGCGAGCGAGCACTGACAGATGAGTGTGACAGGCAGATGGTTTTTCTTGTCATCTCTTTAATCACAAACAGACTCAGTTGGGCGTGAAAGGAGAGCTTTGTCTCGTCATGGCAACAAACAGCAGACAAATTTACCCACAATCCTCTGCCATCATGCCTGCTGCTCCTGGACGAGTCCAAAAGAAATAGAGGCTGAGTGAGACAAAGAGAATTGGAAATGCTTTCATCACCTCCAGGAGTGACGGTTGCTGCTTTCTTTGTCTGGAAAGTTGTCTTCTGCTGGGTTCAGACTGCGATTGACCAGAAAACAGGAGTTTAACTCTTGGCTTATTCTCATTGCCTCAGCTCTGGTGTTGCCGTGTTAGAAGGCCAAAGAGACTACAGTTCTCTTCTACACTACCTTCTTGTGAGTTCAATCTGGATCTGTGGGAGTCTGGAGGTGTGAACAGGTGCCAGGGGGATGTGAGGATGAATGTTCACCTCTCTCTTTCCGAGAGGGTTTCACAGAACAGTTCCTTCTGCGACCAGCAATTGGGAGAGAAGACAGTCAGGGGATAATTATCAGAATCATCAACTCAGCAAAACAGCCGAACACCAGAGAAACAACTAGAATATATATTTACCCCTGTCTCTCTTTCTCTCTCCCTCCTTCTCTCTCTCTTTCTCTCTCTGCACATGCGTGCAAGTGAGCGAGAGAAGCACGAGTGACAGAACTCTTGAGTGATAGTAAGTTACTAACGTTTCTCTCTTTATTTATTTCTAACAGTGGATATATCAGTATTTTAGTTGTTTATGGTGTAGAGTAGGTAGTTTCACTGATGTGGGGGGAGTATTGGGGTCGCAGGCATTTGTTTGTTAACAGCTGGCATCCGCTCTCCGCTCCAGCTAAGAAAGTAACCCTAGCCAATGTTCTACCGTTCATTAGTGATGAGTACCTGAGGCGAGAGCTGTCCTGTTACGGGAAGCTTGTGTTCCCTATCAGGAAGGTCCTCTCTGGGTGTTAGTCCACTCTGTTAAAGCACGTTATTTCTCATAGACGCCAGCTGCATATGATCCCCAACAACCAACAGGAGAGCAGCTTCACGTTCCACGTCAAAGTCGATGACTTTGATTACATTCTGTATGCTTCATCAGACAGAATGAGGTGCTTTGGGTGGTTACCAAAGCTGGTCCTGAGAAGGTTGTTCAGAGCGAGCCTGACCCAGATGAGGGCACGAGTAAACAGAGTGAAGTTAACACCGAGAAGGAGTTAAACACTGAGTGAGAGAGATCAGGAGGAGCAGGGTGCAGCTGGCCCGGAGATGGAGGGTAACACCGTCAGCAAGATGCAGGAGGAGCAGATTGCAAAGACAGAAGCTGAGGAGAATCAGGTCCCCATGAATCCTCCCAGCACTTAGAGCTCAGGAGACGCTGCTGCTGGGAGCAGTGAGGACACAGCTAGTGTCAGAGAGGTGGATATCACCAGCTGGATGAATGATCAGATAAAGTAGATGGAGAACAGTGTAGCAGTGAAAGAAGCACAATGTCAGAACATACAGGAGTTACATCTGAGCATTCTGAAGAGAAAACCAGGAGAACCTGATGAAGAAGAACTACGGTGAAGACAGTTAGGAGTTATTGGAGATAGCAATAGAACAGACGGAAGGTGAAGGCGAGGATCTAGAACTAAGCCTTCCAGCAGATGAAAGCTCTTCTCAGAAGGAGACGGTTTACACAGTAGAACAGATTCGACAGTTCCTCACAAAGAACTACAATGAGAAAAACAGGTGGAGAAAGCGATGGTTGTTTTTCCTGATTTAAATGGTTTTATCGAGTCTAGCAAGTTCTTCTTGAGGAAGAATGAAAGGAGAAAAGTATTGTGTAATGTGAAAATGCCAATCCAGCCTTTTCTCATTTGTTCTTAGGAGACACAGTGACCCTGAGAACACGCTCGACTGGAGTAGGTAATGATCAGGACAGGTGTTTTAGAGCCTTCGTCCGAACCATGGTGCTGGAGCAGGCTTTCTGTTCTCCCCTCGGTACAAGCTTTCCACTCTCTCTGTGGAAGAGCTCGTCAAAGGAAGGCTGCTTTTAGTCAAGGCTCAGGTGAAGAAGCTGATTTTTTATTTTCATTAATGTGTATGCTCCGACCAGCGATCCTGAAAGGGTAGCCATGTTTAACACGCTGAATGATGTACTCAGGAGGAGCTGTTATTTCTAGGGGGTGATTTAAACTTTACTCTTGATAACAGTGCAGGCAGGAACCACAGAGAACCTCACCCTTCCTCATAGCGTGCTCTCAGTCAGGTGGTCTCTAGCCACAGTCTGGTTGATGTCTGGAGGAGGTTCAACGGAGGAGAGAGACGATACACCTGGTCTCACATAAAAGACAGAGCCATTTCTCTTGCAAGACTTGATAGATTTTATGGTTTTAAACATTGTTTTAACATTTTTAAGAGCTGTGATTTAGTGAGAATGAGTTTACTAACCATTCAATGGTGCTATGTATGGTTTCCATTCAAAACACTTTTGTAAAGAGCGCTTACTGGTATTTTAACAATTCTCTCATCTTTGATCAGAGTTTCAGAGAGGCTTTGAGTTTTATGTGGATTGTTTATCGAAGAAGAAAGTAAGATCTATGGGAATCTATGGGCTCAGAGTCAAATTTTTTAAAGCATACTGGCACATTTTTGTAAATTATTTTATCAGAGTTTTAAATGAAAGTTCTATCAAGCAGTACTTAGCTCTGTCCAGTCGGAGAGCTGTCTTCACCTTGCGGCCAAAGAAAGGAAATCTCCAGGACATAAAGAACTGGCGCCCTGTTTCAATGCTCTGCACGGACTACAAGATCCTTTCAAAAGCTTTATCAAACCGGCTGAGAGGTGATGGAGCAAGTAATCCACCAAGAGCAGACATCCTGGAGTTCTCCAATACCTCGGGTCTCAGCACTGGATTCATCTCTCTGGATCAGGAGAATGCATTCGACAGAGTAGAGCCTCAGTACCTATGGAGGGTCACAGAGAGGATCGGATTCAGTGCTGGGTGAATCTCCAAAAGTGTCTGCTCACCGTTCAAAGTTGAAAGAGGAATACGGTGAGGCTGCACCCTCTCTGGTATGTTGTGTGCCATCTTTGGGCTCAAAGATCAAAGAGGGTCACACGGCAGATCCTGGACCTTTGAACTTGACAGCTGGAAGAAGGAGAATCTCAGATGCTGAGCAGCTACAGCTCCGGGACTGTATTTCCAGACCCAGAAGATTAATTTCCCAAACTAGCTCTTAAGCCTGACTTCGGAGACCTCTCTGGCCCCCTGCTGAAAGCCAGTAACAGTCAGACCCCAAGGGATGCTAACAGGAAGACTCTCTACATCAACTGTATAAAAGTCCTGAACAAGAGCATGCTGAACCAACGAGCGGGCACTGTCTGGAGGAGCAGGCTGCACCTGACAGAGAAAAGCACCCCAGTGTGGAGAGTTCTCTATAAGCCTCCACCGAGGAAGAGAAGGGCAGATCTGCAGTGGAGGATTCTGCACGGAGCCGTCGCCATTAATTCGTTTATCAACACATACCCTTTCCTTTTTAATTCGGGCCCCAACACATGGCCTTTCTGCCCCCTCACAGAGAGGGTTTCCCACTGCTTCCCGGAGTGCAGAAGACTCACTGTTTTTTTTTTTCTTCTGATGAGTATTTTCAATCGTTTTAGTGAGAAGTTCTCAGGGAACATTTTTATCATGGATGCAGGGTACCAGAAGGCTGATCTTCCACCTAGTTGAAACTAAGCTCACCATCTACCTGAGCAGGAGGAACAGGATGGAGGGAAGGAGTGGCTTATGAACGTCAGGTTCAGACTGTGGCTGGAGTTTAGATTCTATAAGATGATGGGGAAACTGGAGGGTTTTGAGGCGCAGTGGTGTTATCAGAACATCATTTGTTTAGTAAACGAAGAAGAGCTGTTTTTCTGAGGCGTTTGTTAAATGTTTTCACTTTATATTTTGTTTTTGATTGTTTAAGTATTAAAAATATGTTGTTATTATTCTTTGTGATCTACTTAGTTCATATATGTAAATGAGTAAATGACAAACTGTCCAATCAAGTTCTTTGTAAAAAAAATCTCTTTCTCTCTATCTCTCTCCCACTCTCTATCTCTCTTTCTGAATCTCAAGGTCATGTTTTCAAGGTCAAATTGACTTTAAATTAATTAGGTGTCAATTAAGTCTGTAATAGTGTGGTAATGTTGCCACCCTGAGGGTCGAGTTGAGAGTGAGGGGGGGCACGCCCCTGTCAGAGGCGCTTCAGAGTGAGTGGGTGTGCGAGAGAGAAGAGAGATAAACGATCGGAGCATCATGTGTCTCTTCACATTCACTGATGACAGCGAGGGAGCACTCACTGTCTCCAAGCTTCATACAACATTTGTTGCAATTAACATTTAGCAATCACACCCACACAAACAGATCAGATCACTGGGGGGACAGATCAATCAGAATCAAACACTCAACAGCTCTTCAGTGGAACATTAATGCACTTAATGAAATCTTATCAGATATAATTGTAATAATCATAACATAAACACAGTGCTGTTTGAGATGATTGAGCATCAAACAGGGGCCTGCAGACGATTCCTAAGTGAGCTCCGAGAGAAGACTCTTATATGAGAATAGCTTCATACCAGAGAGAGAGCGAGAGAGAAGAACAAGAGGAAGAGTTCAGAGAGAGAGAAGAGCGAGAGGAAGTGTTCAGAGAGATATATAAGAGAATGAAGAGTTCAGAGAGAGAGAGAGAAGAGCGTGAGGAAGAGAGAAAGATAAAGAGGGAAGAATTCAGAGAGAGAGAAGAACAGAAAGAAGAGTTCAGAGAAAGAAAAGAGCAGAGGGAAGAGTTCAGGGAGAGATAAGAGCAGGAGAAGGAGTTAGAGTTCAGGGAGAGAGAAGAGCAAGATGAAGAGTTTAGAGAGAGAGAGAGAGAGAGAAGAGCGGGAGGAAGAGTGAGGGAAGAGTTCAGGAAGAGAGAGAGAGCTGGAGGAAGAGTTCAGGGAGAGAGAAGAGCAAGAGAAAGAGTTTAGAGAGAGAGAGAGAAGAGCGGGAGGAAGAGTGAGGGAAGAGTTCAGGAAGAGAGAGAGGAGAAGAGCTTGGAGGGAAAGAGGTTCAGGTGAGAGGAGAAGAGCAAGAGAAAGAGTTTAGAGAGAGAGAGAGAAGAGCGGGAGGAAGAGTGAGGGAAGAGTTCAGGAAGAGAGAAGAGCTGGAGGAAGAGTTCAGGGAGAGAGAAGAGCAAGAGAAAGAGTTTAGAGAGAGAGAGAGAGAAGTGCGAGGAGGAAGAGTTCAGAGAGTGAGGGAAGAGTTAAGGAAGAGAGAAGACTAGGAGGAAGAGTTCAGGGAGAAAGAAGAGTTCAAGGGGAGAAAAGAGTAGGAGGAAGATTTCAAAGACAGAGAAAAATAATAGCAGGAGGAAGAGTTTAGAGATAGAGAGAAGAGCGGGAGGAAGAGTTCAGAGAAAGAAGAGGAAGAGTGAGAAAGAAAAGTAAAAGGAAGAGTTCAGAGAGAGAGAGAGAGAGGGAGGAAAAGTTGTTTTAATTAATTATATGAGGTTTTGATGAGTTTTATTTGATCCATGTAAAACTTTATGTTTCCTTACACACTCAAAGAAATAAATCAGGATGTAAAGGTCAAAGTGTTCTCCTTCATTGTCTCTTATAGACAGAGGAAGCAGTGAGAGAGGGCGAGTCAGTGAAGGGAGGACAGAGGGGAGAGAGAGGGATGATGATGGAGAGATAAAGAGATGAAGCTCTGATTGCCTCTTGTCTTTAATGGCTGGCCTGAAGGAAAATCCCCTTTCTTCTTCTCTCTTCAGGACAGCATGAGTGATGTTCAGTGGTTGCTAGCAGAAATGTGGGGTTGCTAGCGGGTTGCCAGGCTGAGAGAAATAGCTGTAGTGAGTGAACAGTTTAGTTTTATCCAAATAATAAAATAAAGATACGAAAAGATAAAAGTTCTTTTCCCTACAGCCATGTCGTAGAAGCAGTGGTGTTTCTGCTGAGTTCATGAATCTGATGAGAGGGCTCGAGACCTCACCAGTGGGTTCCTGGATGAAGTTAAGGGTTCATAGTGTGCCTACCACACAACAATTATATGAGCTGGGTGGAACAAATAAAGTAAGGGCTGCAGTGAGGCTATAGTTTTTGGACAATCTCTAGCGAGATCAGGATTGATCAGTTATGGATCTGTTAATAGCTATACAGTAGGTTTAAGATGTTCTCTGAGTTGAATAAGCAAGCTAGTAAGTTTTGACTAGTTCCTATGGTGGTGTTAAAGATTTCTGAGTGGTTTTAGGGTGTCACTACTGGTTGTTATACGAGTTACTGAATTGATATTCATATACTGAATACAAAGCAAAAAAGTACTTTAAACTTCTCTGGCCTGATTGAGGTAGCTCCAGGGGTTCTCTGTGGTTGCTATGGTGTCGACTACGCCACTCCAGTGGGGAACCCGGGGAAATACACCCCCCAAAGATTAAAGGTAAGACAGGTTCCTTCCACCCGTTGAAAGCAAGGACAGAGGAGACGTGATACGGCATACAAAGAATAAATATTTTATTTAAATTATGAGAATATAAAATGTAAACATGGAAGACCCAGCATCACTGCACATACCACACACGCACTGCATGCACAGCAAGGCTCACTCCACCTGTGTTCACCACACTTCACCCCAACATTGCACACTGCACTCTCCCTGCCCCACACTACTCCTGCACCAGAGTCCTGGGGAAACAGCAACACCACAAATACGAACAACAAAACTCTGCATTCCCCCTTCCCCTGCACGAATTTGTGCTGGTGATCTTTAAAGTCCGTTCACCCAACCACCGTATCAGCCCAGGCACATCCCCTGCTGAATAATTGTACAGGTAGCGAACTTAGGTCACGGGGCTCAGCGTTAGCTCAACAAGTTTTCTAGGTGCCGGATAAGCCCCCAGCAGAACAACAGAGTGAGGATCCTACAATTTTAATAATAAAACAAACACTAATTCTTTCTTACAAAAAGTAAACAGCTAAAAGGTGCGCAGATGAGAACAGACAAACATTACTCACGTCATTCAAAAAGATCAACGACATGCTCCTCCCGCCGACACCATTCCAGCCACCTTAGATGTTTCTCTGCACCCAAAAAACAATCCTGCTTAGTACCGCGAAATGGAGCTCCAGACATACAGTCTGTCCACAGGCTAACCACATGCCTTGTTACCAAGGGAGCCGGGAGCGAAAAAGCCCAATGGGAAGCACCAGCTGAGAAAGCGAGTGCATAGCGGTATTCAAAATAAGGGCGCTTATATCTCTCGCTGCCTTCTGATTGGTTAAAAAGGCAAATAGAGAGCGCGTCCGAAGCCGTAGTAGTTGGAGTCTTACTGATTGTATGGGGTGAACAGGTGTTTTTATGCAGCTAAAAATCTCAAACAGGTGCATCTAATTTAGGATAATAAATGGAGTGGAGGTGGATTTTTTAATGGTGGACTAACAGGTCTTTGATGGTCAGAAATCTAGCTGTTATACAGGTGTTCAAATACTTATTTGTAGCTGTATCATACAAATAAATAGTTTAAAAAAAACATTGTGATTTCTGGGCTTTTCTTTTTAGATCATGTCTCTCACAGTGGACATGCACCTACGCTTAAAATTTCAGACCCGTCCTAGATTTCTAAGTGGGATAACTTGCAAAACAGCAGGGTGTTCGAATACTTATTTTCCTCACTGTGTGTGATGTACCCTTGTTTTAAATGCACTCTTGGAACAAGGAAAAAAAATAAAATAAAGATAAACTCTTCCTATATCGAGCAAAAAAAAATCTGCCATTGGGGTAAGCAAATTTGACTTGGCAAGAATTCCTAAAATTAGAAAACAATTCTAGCTGATAAATAGACAAAACCTCTCAAAACAAGTCTTTAAAAGTTGTAAACTGCACTGAAACTAGAATATTTTAATTTGTATCTAGTCTCTAGTGGTCTTAAAACTAGACAATCTGTCTTAAAACTAGTATGTTTTCTCTTTTATTTGAGACTTTCTTAGAAAATTTTGTATTAAAATAAGTATATATGACCTTAAATTAAGAAAGTTCGTGCTTAATTTTAGTTCTTAAAGTAGAATATGGGTTTGTAAAACTAGAAATTCTAGCTTAAAAAGTAAATTATAAAAAATTATATTATATATTATTTAGGCCTATTGATGCAATTTTAGATAGGACAGTTCTGATAGGAGAGAGGCAGAACACTTAGTAGAGCTCAGGGGAGAAGATCAGCGAAGGACCAAGGCTGGATTTGAACCACCGTCACCAGAGCCTTTAACTCCACATGACAGCACTCTGACCGCTACACTATCAGTGCTGACAAATTAATTGGTTTCTGATGAGCTATTTAAAACTAAAAGAGAAAACATTCTAGTTTAAAGACAGATTGTCTAGTTTTAAGACCACTAGTGACTAGATACAAGTTGGAATATTCTAGTTTCAATGCGTTTTTACAGCTTGGAAAGACTTGTTTTTGTGTTTTTTTTTTAAGATCCTTCAGCACATGTTACCAGCTAGAAGTTTTTGCTAATTTTAAGAATTCTTGCCAACTCAAATTCCCTTACACCATTAGCTGAATCTTTTGCTTGATCTAGGAAGAGTTTATCTATATTTGAAGTTTTTTTTTCTTGTTTCAAAAGTGCTTTTTGGAAGTACAGATCTCTTCCATCAAAGTTAGTTCACAACTGGACGGGGTTTTAAGGTTTGGGGTATTGATGATTTATTTACGGTGTAGATCCTTTTTCTTCTTTTCTTTTCACAAACATTTGAGTCTTATTTCAAGAAATCAAATGTTCTTACCCCATTGTCAGATATTTTACTTGATCTAGACTAAAACTAGATTTAAAAAATGGTTTTTGTTCCAAGATGCATGTTTTTACCAGTATTTAATATTGATTTCTTAAAATAAAATATCAATAACATTCTTGATATAAGAATATATTGAGTCAAAATTTCTTGTTTTAAGATTCTTGTTTTAAAATCAGTGGCAAAATCGGCAACTTGTTTCACATAGTTTCTTAATTCAAGAAAATAAATGACCAGAATAAGAATTTCTTTCTCCTCAAGAAAATATATTTCAAGTATATCAAGTTATTTTCTCAAAATAAGTAATCTATACCCAAAAGGTTAAAATGAGAAAAATCTTCCTAAAATAAGAAAATCAAGATTTTCAATCTACTTTTAAGTATTTTCAGCTTTGCTTAGAATTCATTTTTTTGCAGTGTATCCCTCTCTCTTTTCTCTTCTCTCCTCTCCCCCTCTTATCTCTCTCTGTCTCTCTTTCTCAGTGAGTAAGGCTCATGTAGCACATAATGTTTTAAACGTGAATCTATTTTAATTACAGTTGCTTTAATGAGTTTACCGCTGAAACATCGGTTCTTATTGATCTCAGGGATGTTTCGGGTTCTTCTATTAATTAATGCTCCAAATTCTGCTCAATCACTTTAACATGTTACCTTCTGGAGCACGGTGAAGCATTGAAGTTGTGGATTTTGTACTGTGAAGCAATTCCTGTGTTTCACTGGAACAGATCACAAGATGAAGAGTGGCTCTCATATCCTCATCATGGTCTGGATCAGGTTTTCACAAAGAGGGTTTCAAGAGCATTGATTTCAAAGCAAAAACAATATAAATGTAGAGTTCTGAAACGTACATGTGATTGGTTAATGTTCGTAATGATTACTGAAACAGTACCCCCCCCCTCTCTCTATTTCTCCTCTCTTCCTCCTTCTACCTCTCTTTGTCCTCTTCCTTTTTCTTTCTCTATCCCGTTCTCTCTCAGAGTCCCTCTCCTCTCATTTAGCTGAAGTTGTTTAGGTGCATCCTGCAGCAGATGGTCTGGACACACACTGCTGCTTTAGATTGAGGCTGATGGGATAAAGTTTCTCTCTCTCTCTCTCTCTCTCTCTCTCTCTCTCTCTCTCTCGCTCGCTCTCTCTCACTCTCAGTTTCTGTCTCTGTCTGTGTTAAGTGTCTCTGTCATCTCCTGTGCTGATCTCTGACCTCCGGCTCACTCTTCTTCTCTTCACTCACCCTCTCTTAATCGATTCTCTCTCTCCTCTCATCTGATAATAGAGGAGGGTGCGTTCAGCTCCTGTGAATGGTGTCAGGAGCTGGAGATCTAAAGGAGAGAATCGTCTTAATTCTTCACATGGATAGGAAAGATTGAAGTAGTTTTTCCTGGTTTTTGAGATTATATTTTTGAGGATTGCACCAGAAACGAATAGAGGATTAACAACCACAGAACAGGTACAGTAGATCGCGGCCTAAAAGAGTGCGGGTATGCCTTGAGTTGTATTTGAGCTGCCAACCATGTGAAAACTACTCTAAAGAGCAATGTAGACACAACCCAAAACTATTCCAGGCCCTCGTCTCTGCAGAGCTTCCACAGCTTCTGTGTTTGCTTCAACTCAGAGAACTGAGTCAGTGTGAAACGGAGAGTGTGTGATTCTCTGAAGAACCCAGAGGCCTGAAATCAGCTGAAGCTGCTGCTGACACACCAAACTTTCTCTCTCTCTCTCTCTCTCTCTCTCTCTCACTCTCTCACTCACACTCTCCATCCACGGGGACTCAAGCCTGAGGTGCAGTCATGTGCTCTCTGAGCTCTATAATTGCATGATTAATGAGTTACACGTTACAGAACTGCCTCTCTCTCTCTCTCTCTCTCTCTCTCTCTCTTTCTTGCTGCTGAACAGTGTTTCAGTTTCACTGTCAGAACCTCCGGCGCTGTTGAACAATGGTGCTGCTGAACAGTGTTTCAGTTTCACTGTCAGAACCTCTGGGTGCTGCTGAACAGTATTTCAGTTTCTCCGTTAGAACCTCCGTTGCTGCTGAGTAGTGTTTCAGTTTCACAGTCAGAACCTCTGGCGCTGCTGAGCAGTCTTTCAGTTTCACCGTCAGAACCTCCGGCGCTGCTGAACAGTGTTTCAGTTTCAATGTCATAACTTCCGGCGCTGTTGAACAATGGTGCTGCTGAACGATGTTTCAGTTTCACCGTCAGAACCTCCGACGCTGTTGAACAGTGTTTCAGTTTCACCATCAGAACCTCTGGCGCTGCTGAGCAGTCTTTCAGTTTCACCGTCAGAACCTCCGGCGCTGCTGAACAGTGTTTCAGTTTCACCGTCAGAACCTCCAGCGCTGCTGAGTAGTGTTTCAGTTTCACCGTCAGAACCTCTGGCGCTGCTGAACAGTGTTTCAGTTTCACCGTCAGAACCTCCAGCACTGCTGAACATTGTTTCAGTTTCACCATCAGAAACTCCGGCGCTGCTGAACAGTGTTTCAGTTTCACCGTCAGAACCTCCAGCGCTGCTGAGTAGTGTTTCAGTTTCACCGTCAGAACCTCCGGCGCTGCTGAGCAGTCTTTCAGTTTCACCGTCAGAACCTCCGGCGCTGCTGAACAGTGTTTCAGTTTCAATGTCATAACTTCCGGCGCTGTTGAACAATGGTGCTGCTGAACGATGTTTCAGTTTCACCGTCAGAACCTCTGGCGCTGCTGAACAGTGTTTCAGTTTCACCGTCAGAACCTCCAGCACTGCTGAACATTGTTTTCAGTTTCACCATCAGAAACTCCGGCGCTGCTGAACAGTGTTTCAGTTTCACCGTCCAAACCTCCAGCACTGCTGAACATTGTTTCAGTTTCACCATCAGAAACTCCGGCGCTGCTGAACAGTGTTTCAGATTCATCGTCAGAGCTGCATTAATAGAGCTGTGTAGGAGCAGACTCTCCTGACATGAGCGATGCGGCCCTCCGGTGGAGTGTTAGTTGGAGAGGGAGGTTTATCTCTGCGGCCCGTCCTGTAGGATGGTAGATTGTGGTTGAAAGGGCAAGAGTAAAAGGAAGAGGCTGTGTGGGTTATGTTGTCTGGAGGCCACTAAGCACAGAAAGGCAATTCCAATCTGTCGCTATTCCTGCGTGCAAGAGAGTTAATGAGGCGAGTGTGTGAGCTCTCACTCATGCTGCCAGCGCGGGCCGATCGCTCTCTGATTACTATAATGAAATGGTCAGGCCATTATTAACCAGGCGCCACACAAGCACACGAGAAAGAGAGAGAGTGTGGAGACGGCGTGAGAGAAGAAGGAGAGAGAGAGGGGATGAGGGAGACATTAAGAGAGAAAGAAAGGAGAGGGAGATAGAGGAGAGAGAGGAAGAGGGAAGAGAGGGAGAGATTCAGAGCCTACAGTGGCACCCTATGGTTTCGACCTCTCCTTTCTTTGCTCTTCAATTCCAGAGTGTGTTCATCTGATGAAGACGAGCAGACGTTCGTGTGTTCTGTTTCATGTGTAAAAGATCATCAATATTTCTTTCAGGTAATACTGAAGAGCGCAGATCACACTAAGTTTGCCATTGTTGTTGTTGTTTAGGGACTTGATGAACTAAGCTCTACTGATTGATTGATTCATATTGAAAATCCTCGTTTCCAGCAGGATTCTGATGATTGAAACTCGACCAAAACTAACTGAACTTGCTTGAATGTGTTCCCCCTTACCTCTGCAACATTTGACACAGTCAACCATCAGATCCATCTCTCCACTCTCTCTGCGATGGGCATCACTGGCACTGTACTCGATTGGCTTGAGTCTTATCTCACAGGAAGATCTTTCAGTGTCGGGTGGAGGGGTGAGGTCTTAAACTCTCAGGTTCAGTCCTTGGCCTCCTTCTCTTCTCCATCTAAACCACCTCCCTGGGCCCTATCATCCTCAGACACGTATTCTCCTACCACTGCTACGCTGATGACACTCAACTCTATCTGTCGTTCCCCCCAGATGACCAATCAGTAACTACCCGCATAACTGACTGCCTGAAAGACATCTCTACTTGGATTAAGAACCATCACCTACAGCTCAACATGGCCAAGACAGAACTTCTGGTAATCCCAGCTCATCCCTCTGTGCATCACGACCTCACCATCCAGCTGCAATCCTCTACAGTCACCCCTTCTCCTTCAGTCAGGAATCTTGGAGTGATTTTGGATGAGCAACTGTCCTTCAAAGACCACATCACAAAGACAACTCGAGCGTGTAGATTTGCACTGCACAACATTCGAAAGATCAGGCCCTTCTTAACTGAGCATGCAACTCAACTCCTGGTTCAGGCTCTGGTCCTCTCGCATCTGGACTACTGCAACGCTCTCCTAGCAGGACTTCCAGCAAATGCGCTCAAACCTCTGCAGATGATTAGGCACTCTGCAGCTCGTCTTATCTTCAAGGAACCGAAACAAGGTCATGTTATTCCCCTTTTCATCACTCTTCATTGGCTCCCCTTTGCAGCTCGGGTTAAATTCAAATCGCAAATCTCTCAACAGAACCTTCTCTTTCACTGTCCGTGGCTGCTGGAACAAACTCCCTGATCCAGTCAGGAAAGCAGCAACACTATTAGCTTTCAAAAAGCAACTGAAAACACTTCTCTTCAGGGAACACCTACTATTAAAAAAAAATTAATAAAAACTTTCTTTTCTCCTCCTCCGTCTTTATCTTCTTCCTATACTCCCTCACTGCTTTGGTTTATTGATCAGTTGATACAATTTCTATTATGAGAAGCTGAGATAGACTTTGACGTTGTAACAGATTGCATATTGTCTCTCCCCTAGTGTAAGTCGCTTTGGACAAAAGCGTCTGCCAAATGCATAAATGTAAATGTAATGTAAATGTAAATGATATCTTGAAGGCACTTCTCAGGGACTGCTCTTTTAAACATTCCTTTTCAGAAACTTGTAAAGATGGTTCCTTCTGCTGGACTGGTTCTCTTGACAACTCGACGGATGTGATGGCTCACTCATGAAGCCTATGTGTGAAGAATCAATCGTTTGAAAGCATGTTTAACACTTTAGGAGAAGAAAACCTCAGTCGCCTGATAGCAAAAGAGAAGCCCAGCAGAGAAGAGCGAGAGAAGTGCAGGCATTAGCAAGAACGAGCATCGGATACAGAGATATCTCCAGCTCTGAAACCTCAGTCAGCATTGATCGCCTTATCTCAGAGCTGCGCAGAGGGGTCCCTTATCAATTTAATTACACATGCCTGTTCATTAGAGAGATAGTCTCCAAAAAATGAGGTTGAGGTGTGGAGAAGCTTTCCTTTGAAGCACTTTTCCTGTGTCGAGTCCTGATGGTATCTCAGTGCGAGGATCTTGAGCTGAGCTGGAGCAGCGCTCGTGTTTGTTTAATTCATGCGTTCCTTGACCCCGCGACCCCAAGGATATGATCTTGTGTTTGAGGATCTGAGAGCTGTATTAGAATCAGAATTTATTATATTCAGAGGTGCATTTGCATATACATGTGCACCGCTGAATTATTCATGAGGTCATCCACCTTTAGAGAAAACAGCAGGATTTCATCAAAACAACCCACAGCAGCTTTATTAGAAATAACTTCTCCTTTCAGAGATCCACAAACCCATCCAACTCTGAACTCTTCCTCTCACTTATTTCTCTCTCTATCTCTCTCTCTCTCTCTCTGAACTCTTCCTCTCACTTATTTCTCTCTCTATCTCTCTCTCTCTCTCTCTGAACTCTTCCTCTCCCTCTTCTATCTCTCTCAGATCTCTTCTTCTCTCTCTTTGAACTCTTCCTCTCGCTCTTCTCTCTCTCTCTGAACTCTTTGTCCCTCTCTTCTCTATCTCTCTGAAGTTTTTGTCCATCTCTTCTTCCTCTGAACTCTTTGTACCTCTCTTCTCTCTCTGAACTCTTCCTTCGTCTCTTCTTTCTCTCTGAACTTTTCGTTTCTCTCATCTCTCTCGCTCTGAACTCTTTGTCCCTCTTTTTCTCTCTCTCCCTCTCTCTCTCTCTGAACTCTTTGTCCATCTCTTCTTCCTCTGAACTCTTTGTCCTTCTCTTCTCCCTCTCTTTCTCCTGAGAGAGACAGATTTTAGAGCAGTTAGATAAACAGGAAGCAGTGTTTGAGGTATAAGGTGCTGCAGCAGGTCACTGTGGATCAGACAGCTTCTATAAAAGCTTATGTAGGAATTACTCTCTAAATAGGACAATATCTGTCCTAATCTCTCGCTGCTCTAGGCTTGGTACACAAAGGAAAGATTGAGAGAAGAAAACACTCTCCTAGAACACAAACTGAGGTCAAACTGCACCTAAACATTTTTGTCAGCCAATCTCTCTCTTGTTTAAATGGCTTGTCCTCAAATGATTCTCTGGTGTGGAAAATCTTTTTAAAGTGTGTTGTCTATGTTTCTTGTACATTTCAATTCAAATACTGGAACCACTTTATCAATGTTTTTACATGAACACAAGGTCATTATGCTAAAGAAGATACTCTGGAAGTAATTCTCACGTATTTCCAACCTTGAGTCTCCTGATTACACTTCTGGAGTGCTCCATGAGAGGCCCTGTGTGCTTTGGGGACTGGAGCCTCCACCTTCTCAGCTCATGTGTGTCCTCTCAGCTGTGCTCGGCGTTAGATCAAGTCAGATTAACAAGAACCGAGGAAGTGAGCACAGTACTCTCAAAGATGAAACTTCCACACCACGCCCAAGATTGATTCGACTCTAAACTAATCCAAAAACAGTTCAATTCATTTATTTATGTATTTATTTGAGTTTCTTCCCTCTCTCTGCCTCGGAGTGACAAACTCCATGCGCCGCTCATCCATCATCGCAGCCTCGCGCTCTCATTCATCAAACCGTTTGCAGATTTTGCTGTTCTCAATCCACTTTTCTCTTAATCTCTATGCCGAGCCGTTTTGCAAAGATGCTGAACAGCAGTAAAACAGCAGTACATTAATTAAAGGCGGTTAAATCTGTTTGGTGGCCCAGGAAAGATTGATGATTCGCTACACACTCCGATCCGGGAGTAATTGAGATGAAGCGGGCCGGAGGAGACGTTCATGCATTAGAAGCATCAAAACTCCACATTCTGCTCATGCACGCTGCTTTTCTGCTGCTTCTGGAGAACGAGCATGTTTGTGTGGTTTATATGCACCGGGGAGGAGCTCAGGGGTCACGCTCACACACAAAGCTCTCCAGAGACCCACTCAAGGGCTTTGTCTTTGGGAAGGTTGAGTTCCAGCTTTAATTCTCCAGTGGCTCTCTCTCTTTCTCACTCACAGACGGAAGCTCTAACTCTCTGAACCACTGATATTTGCTCTGGAGGACCTACAGGAATAAATAATGTTTTTTATAAATGAATTAATTAATGAACAATGAGACTGTTTGCTGTACTTAATGAGTTTGTAAATGTACATGAAAAAATAAAACTGAAGTATTCTGGGAGTGCTCTGTGTTATAGCTACTCTGAGACCTCTTCATGTCGAGATGATTCATGTATATTTGGTAACTTAAGACTAAAAAAAGGACATCTTGTTAATGTGGAAAATTAAAATGTGTTACTATAAAATTCTTTAGGTCTGGCACACACATGAAAAAAAGTCAGTTCCAGCCCTAATGCTGTGTGTTCGTGTGTAGTATCCTGCTCTACTATTAGTCAGATCCAGCTCTGATGCTGTGTGTTAGAACGTAGTATCCTGCTCTCCTATTGGTCGCCTGATTCCCCACGATATCTTCCCAGACGAGTTTTCCCTCTATTCACTCACACTTTTGGTTTCGTGTTGGTGTCTTAAATTCTTGAATATTTTCTTGTTTTTTTTTGGCAAAGTGTAATTTTCTGGCCATGGTTTTCCCCCGCTATAATCTTTTTTTACATTTTATGCCACCCCGGATTGGATCAATTTTGTATCTTGAGGTATCACTGTACAAACTTTATCTAAAATAATAAAATAAATGTTGCATAAAAGTCTAAGAACTAAAAGCAATTTTAAATAAAAATTATTTTAGGCAAGGCAGAGGTGGAGCGAAGGTGGACAAGAAGGGAGCTCCAGAGCTTTGATCTCGACAAACGAGCAATCACGCAATTTCTCATCCCAGGACCACCGCTGCAGCATCGTAAAGTCCCGCTGGTTTGGTGACGGGTTAAAATCACACACAAATAAGAGGGCAATACCATTCACTGCACTAAAAACTAATAAAATAATTCGATATTGATTTCTAAAATGAACCGGGAGCCAGTGCAGGACAGGTGTGATGTGTTCAGTTTTCTGGTAGCAGTCAGGAAGACGCTGCAGCTCTCTGTACTAGTTGCAGACTGTGCAGACTGTTTTGATGGTCTCCCGTATACACTGTGTGCAGAATTAGGCAAATGAGTATTTTGATCACATCATCCTCATTATGCATGTTGTCTTACTCCAAGCTGTATAGGCTCGAAAGCCTACTACCAATTAAGCATATTAGGTGATGTGAATCTCTGTAATGAGAAGGGGTGTGGTCTAATGACAATAAACACCCTATATCAGGTGTGCATAATTATTAGGCAACTTCCTTTCCTTTGGCAAAATGGGGTCAAAAAAAGGACTTGACAGGTTCTGAAAAGTAAAAAATAGTGAGATATCTTGCAGAGGGATGCAGCACTCTAAAATTGCCAAGCTTCTGAAGCGTGATCATCGAACAATCAAAGCGTTTCATTCAAAATAGTCAACAGGGTCGCAAGAAGCGGTGGAAAAACCAAGGCGCAAATCACTGCCCCATGAACTGAGAAAAGTCAAGCGTGCAGCTGCCAAGATGCCACTTGTCACCAGTTTTGCCATATTTCAGAGCTGCAACATCACTGGAGTGCCCAAAAGCACAAGGTGTGTAATACTCAGAGACATGGCCAAGGTAAGAAAGGCTGAAAAACGACCACCACTGAACAAGACACACAAGCTGAAACGTCAAGACTGGGCCAAGTAATATCTGAAGGCAGATTTATCTAAGGTTTTATGGACTGATGAAATGAGAGTGAGTCTTGATGGGCCAGATAGATAGGGTCGTGGCTGGATTGGTAAAGGGCAGAGAGCTCCAGTCCGATTCAGACGCCAGCAAGGTGGAGGTGGAGTACTGATTTGGGCTGGTATCATTAAAGATGAGCTCGTGGGGCCTTTTCAGGTTGAGGATGGAGTCAAGCTCAACTCCCAGTCCTACTAGCAGTTTCTGGAAGACACCACCTTCAAGCAGTGGTACAGGAAGAAGTCTGCATCCTTCAAGAAAAACATGATTTTCATGCAGGACAATGCTCCATCACACGCGTCCAAGTACTCCACAGCGTGGCTGGCAAGAAAGTGTCTAAAAGAAGAAAATGATTCCTACAACTTCATGGGTTGATCTTATTTCTACTGGGGCACTTAAAACTATTTTTGAACATTTTGAATAAGCCCAAAACACTGAGAAATGTGTTAATTATTTTACAGTCCACATTTATTTTATCTATAATTAATCTCGTTATTTTTAACAGTTCTGATCATTTTTACTTTATGTTTATCATCTGCTGATTTAACACATTTAATGAATTCTATCAATTTAACAAAACTCATTCTAGAGTTTCCAGAACCACACACTACAATTGTTTATTCAGCTACAATTTGGATTGTAATTTCAGGTTTAAATTTTAAGTAATTGAACTTTAATTTTCATCATTAAAATTTATTTTTCAGATTCAACATTTTGAAAAAGTATCTCAATAATCTATTTTCACTTTGCAGTGCTTCATTTCTCATCCAAGTTCTATTATCTATCTGTGCTTTACTTTATGTGTTTGAGTTTCTCTTCTAAGAGAGCACGTAAAGGCGGGGTGAAACTTATCAGTCTCTGCGTTATTTGTCTAGGCTTTCTCACACATTCAAACATTCTAGTTACTCATCTCACATCACAAGTTCCTTGCTTACACACATACAATTTGCCATCTTCAATCATTTTTTCTCAAACATTCTAGTTGCTTTCCTCATTCTATCAAATTCAGCCTTTGTTTCTTCTATCTGCACAAACACAGCACACATGTCCATCAACATTGTACATCTCCATCCATTATCCAACACAACAACTTTCTCTTGCTTTCTTTTGAGATTTGCTCTATCAATTTATGTCTTGTCTCAATTCTTTTCAGAGTTTTGCCTGCATTTTTCCTAATTATTAGCCATTTTTTCAAATTTTTTGATTTTCTCTGTGTCCCAACTACCTTCTTTTGGCCACGAAAGAATCTACAGATTTGTCTTTTTTCAATTTGTTTTGGATTTTTTCAGACCAGCGTCTAAGTTTTTACTCCTGCAGTTTGAGTCTTCATTTTAAATCCACTGTATTGGGGGTTAGTGAAACATTAACCTCAAACCTGTTACAGCCGCAGTTGCCATTGTTGATAAGAGCCTGCTCTGAGACTAAGTCTTCACTCTCGTTAATGGGAATATTTAATTCAAGGTTTGTTCGTTTTCTTCAAAGCTAGTTACTTTTAAATGGTCTTTATCACTTTTCCCGCTATTAACATTACCGTTTAGCCACCATTTTAATTTTTCCCTTGTAAGAAAGCTTTCAAATAAACACTATCACCTCCGTCATTCAAGGACCTCCATGAGTATATCACTTCACGCTACCCTAAGCGTGCTTCAGATCAAAATATCTGGCAACCTTACGCTACCCTGAGCGTACTTCAGATCAAAATATCTGGCATCAAAAACAAGCGCAAGTTTTCCGGAATAACTTCGCCTCCTCTGTAAGTTAACTATCCCGAAGGTATACTAAACAAATGCTAGTTTATTATATTATCACCCGATTCAGCAGCGCTGCGCAGTCACCGTGATCTGAGTCTCTCTAATCTTATCTATTAACACACTCCATTATTATAAGTTTCAATTTGTTTAGTAGCTAATCGACACCCCCGACGACTAGACTTTCTCAAGTTCAATACTCATCCACTCTCAACATTTGTGTTAGCAGGTTATAAGTTCAATTTGGTTAAATGGTTAAGTGCTCACTTTTTCATCAGTACCATCCTCTCAGCCTTTCCTCCTTCTGAATCAGACTTATTCTACTCAGATAATAAACAATACTAACCGAATTGTATTTTTAGTTTTAACTTATTTTTAATTCTTTTAAGGGGTTTAAAAACAACCTGTTCTTTTTAATTCAGAGTCTTATTTTTACACACTTCTTTCAGAGTTAAGAGCTTTTTCCCAGAGCCAAAAAAACCTCATTTAATTCTAATCAAAAACTGGAGAGACACATCACTTTTCTTAACATTAACTAACACAGTAAGCATAAAGAACAAAAAGTTATGCTTACCAATCCAAATGATGTGCGTTAGCTCTCAGTTACAGGGTGAGGTTGCTCTTTTGCTCTCTCGCTCTCGAAGTGTTGTTGCTAGCTTCAGTGAAGCTCTGACAGCGGCTCCTGGCACCTCTTCAGGGTCAACGACTGTGATCTCAGACTCTTGTATCCTGCCGACTACGCCATTTAATGTGGTTGTTTTCCCGCAATATAAAATACACTTTTGAAAATAAATTCAATAAAGACAGACTACGACTTTCAGTCCGATTTCTCTTTACTTTTCAGCACAAGATCTTTCAGGAAACAGCAATGTGATGGGTTACAGAACCTGGCTCGAAAACTGCACCTCCTTTGGTGTGTCATATGCGCGATATATATGCAGAAAGTTATCTATAAATCAAGCTAATTCAGCCCACATTACTTCCAATGTTCAAGGTGTTCTTAACAATAAGTTCCACATGTCAAGATATAAGTATCACGTGCAGTTATTCTGCTGTTACTAACATTTCCTTATCAGAAAAAATGTCACTCCGTTTTAAGGTCAGACTGTCTTTTTCATGGAATCAAAACCAATGTATGAATTAAACAAATGTTAAATCAGGTCACCTAATTGCCAAAACACCCAGACTCTTTATTTGTACTCTAACTTTATTAAGTTAATCAATAAGATTTATTGATGACAAACAAAGGCAAAAATCATCGACCACTTGAAAGTTAAATAAAATATTAATTCTCATCTCAGTTCAAAATAAGACAAAGTAACGTAGGTGGCAACTCACACGCAGTCAACAAGGACTTAAAATAATAAAAGTGTAACAAAATTTAGATTAAAAGTAAAGTGAGTATTTGACAATAACAAAATTAACATAAAAATCTAAATTAAAAGATTCCACATCAAACCTCAATTAATGAAACAAGTAATTAAATTGAATATTTCATATTAAGGATGAATTGACATGAAACAATTAGGATGAAAATGTTAGTATTTGGCTATAATGAAATTAAAATAAATAAAAGACTTAAATTAAAAAGGAATTTGGTTTACTGCTGCACCATGTCATATCTGGCTCCAGTCTCTTAATGGCGCTCCTCAGACTTTGCTCCAGTCAACGGCAAACCAAAAGATCTCCAGCTTTCCCTGCATGTGTGTGTTTACTCCCGGTTCTCTGGGTTTTTTTTCACATCAACAAAAAAATTACTCTTGCGTCACAATCCTCTGACTATCCACACTTTTAAGGGTGAAAAACGAGAATTAGTTCCGGTTCCAATTGTATTCATAAAAAGTGCCCGAGCAGGTCCAGATGGGAACTTTTTTCGGTTACCTTCTGAAGAGCAGATCCATGAACGCTCAACCGGATGATATTACACATAATCCCCTGCGCTCGAGCGGAAAGAAGTTTTCTCTGGGACCCAAACAAGCAAGCTCTCTCTGTAATATGACTAATCTTTAAAGAAGAACATCAGAAATAAATAATATAAAAATATTATTAGAATAAAAAAATTATAAAAATATAATATTAGAATATTTATAATGAAGGAATTAGAGAAAAGGAGTTCAGTTCTTGCACACGTCAAGCGTAATCACGTGAACTACTTCAGTCACATGACGTTTTAGAGCATCTCTTTCATCTCACACAACTATCTACATCTTAGTTTCTACTCTTAGCTCCAGTGCAGATCTGACTCTACCTCTCTCACTCCTCTACCTCTCTATTTCTCTCCCCTCTCCCTTTGTTCTCTCTTTGTCTCTTATTTCTCTCGCTCTCTCTTCCTCTCTCTCTACTTTTCTCAAATTCTCTCTCTCCTTCACTTCTTCTCTTTTCTTTTTTGAACACAAACAAAGAGGGTGTAAAGAATGCTGGAAAATCATTGGGAAGGAAAGAGGTCGCTAGTGAAAGATGGAGAGATCAAAAACAGAGAAGACAAAAAAGGAAAGAAAAAGCAGGTCATTGAACGAGAGGAGGAGGAGAGAGGAGTGATAGAAGGAGGAGAGGTGTGTTTGTGTTAACCTTGAGAGAACTCATCCATTACAGCACGGGTGCAGGTCCCTCCGTCACGCTGACAGAGACGGCAGGCAGAGGTCAGATAGAGAGAGAAGAGAGAGGACAGTAAACAGAGCACACACCGGGCGCTGCTGTTGGCTGTAACGCTGTCAGCTGTTGGTCTCAAAAGCTCGCTTTGAATCCTGATTGCAATTGAAAAAAGTCTTCACGAGACATTGAGATCCTTTAGCGTCGATTGGGATTCTGAATGTTTTTGTGTTTCTGTTTTAAGCCCTTGCCCCCTATCCCTCTTTCTCTCTTATTACCAGTCACTCCTTTCTCAATAAGGGAGCTATCTCAGCTGATGAAAAATCGGCTTCTAAATCAGTTCCAATGGTTCTCAGGAGACTCTACAATGGCTGAACTCTGCTGAAGAGATGTTCTGAGCTGGTGTTCAAAACAGAAGTTGGAATTGTCTCAGAGAGGAGTTATTTTTAGTTGTTCGCCCCCTCGACACCCAGCAGATCAATGAGCAGAAGGAATCTGAGCTGTTTCTGAAGACTTGTGATGGTTTGAGGGAATCTAGGGATGGCACTCCTCAGAGTGGTCTGCTGGGGATCTCAGGGACAGGGTGGAATAGTTTGGATTATTGTGTTTTTAAGTTTATATACATATATATATATATATATATATATATATATATATATATATATATATATATATATATATATATATATATACATACATACACAGAGGTACCTCCAAATACGAATGCTTCACATTAAACTACATTCACGTGACTACATTCATTTCCTCCTCTGACACTTCCCCACACCGCCTCACTAGAAAGGTAAGAGTTATTCTTTTTCTTTTTCTTTTTATTCTTTCTTCATTGTTTTATTATTATTTGTTACATTTATAATGTGAACTTTTAAAGATTTAAGAACCCTGCTGTATTTTCTCTAGTTTTTCATGTTATTTTAAATGTTTAGTGTTGTTTCTGTGTGGCTTGGAACGGATTATGCATTTGACATGTAAAACTTGCTTCTACACCTTCAAATTCATCATACACGAAGGCCACCGGGAAGGAATTCATTTCCTGTTGTGTGTGTGTGTGCGCGTGTGCATGTGTGTGTGTGCGTGTCTATATATATATATATATATATATATATATATATATATATATATATATATATATATATATATTTTGGCAGAGATTTAACTGAAAAAAACTTTCTGAGAGGAGAGGAGCTTTGGAATCACTCTGATCACCTGGAATAACCTGCTAGCAGAGAATTGAGATGATTAAACATGAAAGCAGTTTGTAAATGATCCTGAAAGAGTTGTTTCTGAGAAGAGCTGCTGGAACAAGGCAGGCCTGAGTGAGTGGTGATGGATCGTTTTCATTCGTCTAAAGGCACAAATAAACACTCAACTCAGCGCCGCTGCTTCCAGAGCTTTGCTTGCAGGAATATTAACAGTGTACTGGTGTGTTTAAATGAAAATATTATCACTGTAGCTGAGGATAAATGAATCAGCGAGGGAACAAATCATTTGCATTTCACATTCTGTTCATTTAGCCGACAGAGAGAGCTTTGTGATCCATCTTCAGAGAGGAAACAGAGTTAAACCTTCTACAGCAGAGCTTTCAGAGGCTCAGATGAGGGTTAAATCTTCCTTTAGAATGAGCAAAAGCTCTAACTGTTCCAGTGCTGAACGGTGTTTCAGTTTCATTGTCAATCTCAGCAGATTATAATCAAACATAACAAGCCTTGATTTTCCTATTCTCTGCTTTAACAAATCTCATCTCACTGCTGCCTTTTAAATCACAGTTACACTGCGCTGAGGACGGCCGGTGAGTGGGAGGGTGTGAAAACCAGATGTGCTTCATTAGAGAGAGAGAGAGAGAGAGGAGAGAGAGAGAGAGAGAGAGAGAGAGAGAGAGAGAGAGAGAGAGAGAGAGAGAGAGAGAGAGAGAGAGAGAGGAGAGAGAGAGAGAGAGAGAGATAGATAGATAGATAGATAGATAGATAGATAGATAGATAGATAGATAGATAGATAGATAGATAGATAGATAGATAGATAGATAGATAGATAGATAGATAGAGAAGGGAAAGAAAGTGGGGAGAGAGAGGGGGGAGAAGAGAGAGATAAAAAGACAGAGAGAGAAGAGAGAGGAAGGAAGGGAAAGAGAGAGACCTCTTGTTAAAGCTGTGACTCTGGATTGTTATCGATTTAAACACTTGCTCTCACATGTTTCAAACAGAAGCCTTTATAGATGGTTAAACCTGCTGCCTGCTCTGAAACCTGCTCTATCATCACAGTCCTAAATTAAATGACCCGGGAACAGCTGCTTAGAATACCCGAGCATAGACACAGCCGGTGTTTTCATGGGAGAACTTTGATGGGGTGGTTTTTCTCAGTAATTATGACGGTTTGGCTCTGGTCCTCAGGCCCTGGCCGTACCAGGAGCATTCAGAGCCAATGATCAGTGACTGATGGATCTCCTTATTCTCCACCGGAGGCCCTCGCTCACCGGCCCCGGAGCACATGCCGAGTGAGGAGCAGGTGGCAGGGTGGGCGAGAGATGGTCCCATCGAGAGTCTGAGCCGGGGATGGTGGCCAGGCCTTACTCGACCCGCCCCATTCCGCTCGCAGCTAAACCTGCTTCATTCACGCGTGATCAAGAAACTCTTGAACGTCTTTTAGAGAGATGATTATCCTTCAGCCTGAAATAACTCCAGACGTTCAGCAAACATTAGAAAGAAGCTGATGGTTAGATTTGTTGTGTCAGTGAAGAGTCTCTGAGCGGGTATTCACAGGAGATATTTGTCTGGCAGAGCGATGGCTGGCCGTGCTGTTTGGGCTCCCCTTCACTTGTGAGCTTTTCCCTCCACAGAAAAATGAATCCGGTTCCATGCCTCTGTTAGCTCTACCTTTCCTGCGCAAGTCTAGCTATTCAAATCTGCCTCCAAAGCATTGATAGAAGTATTAAGAGAAACAGCTTCACAGCAGTGACTCCTCCGGGTCTGTGAGAGACCAGGTTCTGAAAATATCTCTGGTGGTTCTCTCATGTCTGCTCAGTGAAGAACTCCAGTGCTCTCAGCTTCTCAGAACCATCTGAAGGACATCACACATCCCAAGTTTCTGCACCAAGGTAATTACAATTATTAGGTTGATAAAAGTAAGTAAAGCTAAGAAGTCAAATAAATCAGTTTTTTTTAAAGCCTTCAGAGCCAGCCATGGCTGAGCTTTGTCTCTCTCTGTCTCTCTCTCCTTCTGTTCTTCTGCCTCTGGTCCCTTTTTACAAAGAACAGATGAGCAAACACACTCATCCAATCTGATCCGTTCAAGTGTACTTATGTCAGTTTGAAACTTTCCTGGTGGAATATCCTTATCTACAATTCTCTCCTAGAAGGGTTGTAAAATTGGTCATGAATACCAGGGGAATATAAGGATCATGAGCTCTTAGTAAAACACACTTAAATTTTCCAAAAGCTGAAGCAAAGCAATCTTTAAAACATTCACGTAATTTCATTAATGAAAATTATTTTCAACCACAACGTGAGCTGGGAGCTCTCATATCAACTTCACAACAGGAAACAGAGAAGAACAAGAAGAAGAGTCAAAGAAGAAATCATGTTAGGAGAAAATATGTATGTTCAGAAGCTTGTGTTGCTTGGTGTTTGATCATCAAGAGCTGTTCCTCAAAGATCAGACACCAGCTTGCATGTCTCAGCTCTCCTCGGAGCAGTAATGGGAAGATTTGTTCATTTTGGTGAGTCGTTCTTTAGACTCTCGTTCACTAAAGAGAGCAAAAAGTTTAAACGATTCATTTGTTCAAATCTGATCTACTGATAAGAGCTTAAGAGCAGAACTGAAAAATCTGAGTAAATTAATGCGCACCTGTGTCTCCTCAGACCCAGAGAAAACTCCCCTAAACGAGTCACTCACGAATCATTCTGAAGACTCGTTCGAGGGCAAGGAGTGTGAAAAAGCAAAGGAGTGAAGAGAGTCTGCAGAGAGCCATTTGAACTCCTCTGTGAAACCATGTTATGAGTTTTAGGTCAAAGATGAGAAGAGCTTGTCTCCTCCTCAGGAGATATTCACATATTTATTTATTCCTGAATATAAAACAGAGATGATCAGCAGTCCTCTTTCTGTGGCTAAAGCGTGTTTTAGAAACTAAACTCTGCTAAATGTTATCATTCGTGGAAACACCTTTCGCTGTTCTTCAGGCTCGGTGTGTTCCGCTCTGCCAGGCAGAGGCTCCTGAGGAGAACATGCAGAGCTTTAGGAGGAGTTTGGGCAGAAGAGGACGGACTGTTTCTTGCTGGGATGGGATCATTTTTCAGCTTTATTGTTTTTTCAGTCTTTGTAGAATGTGCAGTGTGACAGTGCATTGTTTTGTTGTTTGTCAGTGAACAGGCCGATGAGAAGAGTCCTGCGCGGGTACCCAGAGATACACTCTCTCCCGTTCGGCTTTGACTCTGCTCTGCACACCAGCGCTCTGATAATGGCTTTGTTTCTGCCTCGTCTACATGGTGCTGGAGATAATTGTGCAGCTAAGAATACTCGGACTGTTTGCACGAGGATGAGGATGCCAAGCACTTCCCTCTTATTAGCTTCTCCGTCACCTTCACAGGGTTAGTGACACCAAGAGAAGATGCTGCTATTTAAAAAACATTTGAACTGAGAATGGACTCTTGTTCTCAGAGTTCTCGTCTGCAGAGCAAAAAGAGCTTGAGCTGCTGAAGAGAAAACTACAATGTTAATTTCACTCTTCTGAGTGTTCTGGGGAGGACGCTAACTATTCAAGCCTTACTTTAGGAACCTCCATAGATATCTAACGTAACTCAAAAACATAGCTTATGTTCTCCAGCAAAGAAAAGACTTTCTCTCTCTCTCTGCCTCCCTCCTCTCTCTCTCTCTCTCCCTTATCCCCCCTCCTCTCTCTCTCCCTTTTGCCCTCTCTCTCTCCCTTACCCCCCTTGCTCTCTCTCTCTCTCTCTTTCTCCCTTACCCCCTATCTCTAATCAGTGACAGCGATGCGCCACTGAGAAAGATGCCCTTGTGTCTCAGTTTTAATTGCCTCCTGATGCTTTGAACTTTTATTTTTCTTCTTTTTTTAATTGTCCGTTTCTCTTCAACCAGTTCAGCCTCGTCTGTAAAGGGAAAACATAATAAAGAGAGAAGGAGAGGAGAGAGGGGGAAAGGGAGAGGGGGGGTGAGAGAAAAGAGGGGGATCTCTTTATCAGTGCATTGCTGACATCAGCATCAGTGCCCTCTGTCACCGCAGGAGCTTCTTCTGACAATGAAAAATATCCTTTTCGAAATGAGAGAGAGAATTGTGGACTCCTCTATTTCTTGTCTCTCCTTCTCCTCTCCATCTACCTCTCTGTCTTTCTTTCTCTCTTTACTCTCTCTCTCCTCTCTTTCTCCCTCTCTCTCTTTCTTTCTCTCCTTCCATTCTCTCTTTATCTCTGTCTCTCCCTCTTTTCTACTTCCCCTTCCGCTCCTTTTCTCGTCTCGTCTCTCTCTTTCTTTTTTCACCCTGCTCTCTCTCCTCCTCTCTCTCCCATTCTCATTCTTACTTTCTCCTCTCTCTCTCTCTCTTTTCAGTATTGGTTGTCATGCAAGGTGAACAGGAAACAGAAGCGAGGGATCGTCATGACAACAGGAAAGTTTCTCAGAGGCTGAGAAGAGGCATATTTTAATGTTAATAAGCAGCTCTGCGAGTGTGAAGGGTGTTTCTGAAAATAAAACTTCTCACGCTGCTGTTTTTCTCCTGGAGAGAGAGTTCTGGAAGGAAGGGTGTGCTGGCTCATCGTTACCTCATTGTTAATCGATCGTTAATCGATGGTTCTGTCGGGTGTTCACTGATCGATGCTCCGCTGGAGAACTCGAACATTGTTCCTCTCTCCTGATATCTCCTGTGTGTGAGTTGGGAGTTTGACGCTGATCTTTGGATCCCTCAGTTAACTGTCATTTCATCAGGTTAGCGCAGGCCCTGTGGTGGCACCCGGGCCCTCAGCAGCTGCTTGGCTCGCTCATGCCCTGGGCCGGCTCCGGGTAGTTTCAGCTGAGTCATTAGCGTGAGGCTAGCCCTGTGGAACGAGGAGAGAATGTTTCTGTTGTTCCTCTTCATCCTGCTCTCATCCATCCATCAACCTATCTATCTATCTGGCTGTCTGGCTGTCTATCCATCCATCCATTCATTCATTCCTCTATCTATCTATCTATCTATCTATCTATCTATCTAACTATCTATCTATCTATCTATCTATCTATCTAACTATCTATCTATCTATCTATCTATCTATCTATCTATCTATCTATCCTGAGAGAGGAGGTTTATGCAACTATTCCTCTATCTTCCACTCATTTTTCCATCCATCCATCCTGCAAGAGAGAGGAAGATCTGTTGCGGTCTCGTCTGAGCGCTCCGCCTAAGAGAAACAGAGCGAGAGCCTCCATCCGTCCATCTCTGCAGACGGAGGAATAATGTTTGTCCCTCCGGAGATTGATGAAGGTCTGGTTGCACAGCACAGCATTGGTGTGCTATCGATCTGATCGGAGCTGATGGATGTGACGAGCGTCAGAAATCATCTTTTACTTTCCTGCAGTGATGGAGCTCTCAGATAACCCTCACAGTCCCCCGCAGCGCTCAGCGGAGGAGAGGAAACGTTTACCAAACCCCATCAACACACTCCTAAATATTTCCTTTCTTTGAATTTAAGATTATATTCAGCTATTTTACACAATCTGAACCAGAGCACACCAAACCTGCTTAAATTATTATTTGTTTAATGTTAAGCTCTTTTTATTTTTTCATTATACTGATTATTTTTCATTGTTATTTTTTAAATTATTATTATTTCTTTTTAAATATGTTTTTATTATTTACATTATATATTATATATTACTTATATTATATATTACTCATTTAATTTTTTTATCTAAACTAAAAAACTAGTTATTCCAATCTAATGTAATAATTTAAAACAATAAATATCAACACATTTACAGTTTTTCTCAATTGCTTTGGCTCAGTTCTCAAATGATTTTATTATTTCCCAAAACATAATGGTTACTTTCATAACCCCTGTTCCCCCGAATAGGGAATGGAGACTTATGTCGGTGATGACTATGAGAAGCCTCCACCCTGGCCTTAAGTATAGACTTAATTTTTAATGGGCAATCGGCAATTCTTTCTCATACCGACTCATACCAGAGGAAGGAGCATCGATCCCAGAGCTGCAGGGAGACGAGCGGAGGCCGTACTCGCCACCTCAAAGCCTGGACTTAGAACTTCAGAAATACGCCTTGAACCACTGGGGAAAGGTCTTTCAGAGGGAAGATAGCATAGACAGAGCTAGCAAGAGCAATAGTTTTCAAAAGTTAGCCTTTCGGGGAACTGCTCGGCCCTCCTGTGCCTGGGGTCATAAAAGATTCAGCCGGTAGCAAAAATAGCGCACATATCACTAAGAATGGTGCAACCCAAGCTGGACACCCCTTCGTACATCTCAGACAATGCTACCACCACTTAGCACGGCTGAAGAGACGGATTCAACGCTCAGGTTATAGTACCTGGTGAATATGTTGGGTGTCAACCAACCCGCAGCCTTGCAGATATCTACCAGCAGAGTCCCCCTTGCCAACGCCCAGGAGGCCGCAACACCTCTGATAGAGTGGGGTCTCAACTGCAGGGGGCAAGGAACCTCGGACGCTGTGTATGCGGTAGAGATGGCCTTCGCTAGCCAGTGGGCCATTGGAAGACAGCCTTCCCTATCGTCTGCAGTCTTCCAAAGCTTACAAAGAGCTGATCAGAACTTCTAAGGTCCTTTCTACACAGATCCTCAGTGCTCAAACTGGGCAATTGGGACCAGGGGCTGATGCTGCCTCCTCTCTGGGCAAAGCTTGGAGGTTCACTACCTTTAAAAGGGGTTTAAAAGGGGATGGTAGGAACCTTGGGCACATATCCAGGTCTGGGCTTCAGAATAACATGAGTTTCACCAGGTCCGAACTTTAAGAGGGTCTCATCGAGGCTAACGTGACCAGGAGCGCTGTCTTAATTAACAGAAATTTAAGCTCTGCTGATTAAAGCGGCTCGAATGGAGGACCTTGAAGTCCTCTAAGGACAATGGAAAAGTCCCAGGAGGGAACTTATACGAACCAAGGTCGGTTGGGCCAATAAGGTGCCACCACTAGGACCTCTGCCTCGTCCTCCCTGATCTTGCACAGGAGGGTTGCAAGGAGGCTCACTGGGGAAAACGTATATAGGGGTTTCTTCCTGGGCCAGAAATGCGCCAGCGCATCTATCCCAGGGGACCCTGGGACAGAGCGTAGGACAGCCGGCACTGAGCATTCTCTGGGGCGACGAACAGGTCTACCTCCGCTATACTAAAGCGTTCCCAGATCTGCTGGACTGCCAGGGGATTGAGTCGCCATTCTCTTGACCAAGGTTTCCACCAAAACAGTGCATCCGGTGTCTGATTCAACCTGCCGGGGATATGGACTGCAACTAGGGACAGACCCCAATGCTGACTCCAGAGGAGCAGTCTGCGGGCGAGAGCCAACAAACAGGGGGAGCGTATCCCTCCTTGTCAGTTGATATACACCACCACCGGCGTGTTGTCCGTCCTGACCAACACATGATGTCCCTGCAGCATTCTCCTGAAGTGCCCACTGGTAGGAACACTGCACATAGTTCTAGGTGATTTATGCTCCAGGAAGCATGTTTCTCGGTCCAAAACCTTGAAACTTTGTGCTTCCGGCATACAGCACCCCACCCAGTCCTTGAAGCGTCGGTAGCTACTACTACACGCCTGGCAGTTCCTCCCAGGGGGACACCGGCACGGAGAAACCGAATATCTTTCCAAAGACGCAGGTGGAGGCGGCAACGAGGTGTCACGTTCACCTTCAGTCGCCCTGGACGCCATGCTTGCAATGGAACTCGGAACTTGAGCCAAAGCTCAAGGTCCAATGACAGGCTTAACTGGCGGGATGGAGGCCTCGGCTGTTCACGCCAGGCGGCAGGGTTACCCGGGCATAAGTGCACCGCCAGCACCTGCTCTACCTAGGGAATCCCTTCGTACCCCCTAGCTACCGTGCCGTCAAGGGGCGGGCGGAGCGGAGCCACCTGCAACCCAATTTCTCTGGCAGCCCGGGTAAGCAACTCGGCCATCTCCTCCGCAGCACAATCTGCCATCACCCTAGAGGAGGATAGCGATGTACCGTCTCCTTTCGAGAGATGCACCGTCTCTGTCCGATGCAGCAGCATAGATTGCATCATCAGGCACACAGGAGTCCTCAGAAGATGCAAGCAGCGCATCATTCGATAACTCGGACAAACCGGGGGAGCTCCGGAGACATGCACTCGTTGACCCTTATGGGCACGAGCTACAAAGCCTCCGGTGATGGACTTGTGACCGGGTGCGTCACGGATTGTGCGGCCTATCTGAGCAGTCTCCTCTCACGATATATTCCAGCTCACTCTCTCCGATCACAAGAAGCAGGACTATTAATTGTACCGAAGGTTAGTAAATCCACAAGAGGTGGAAGAGCGTTGTCATATAGAGCCCCAAAGCTCTGGAATAAACTCCCGGATGTTGTCCGCAGCTCAGCTACGCTCACAGATTTCAAAACTAAATTAAAAACATATCTGTTTAAACTGGCATTCCAATAATTATCTCTTGGTATTTGTCTAAACAGATCTGGTGTCTGAGCACCATATACATACAAACTGTTTGAAAAAACAATGTGGTTGAATGTTCCTCTCTAACCTATCCTCATCATTTATCTCTCCTCCTGCAGCTGATGCTGATCACTTGTTTGTTGTCTGTGTTACAGTTTACTAACCGTTTTCTCCATTTGTTAGTTCCTGTTTTGTCTTTGTTTGTTTTGTTTAGTTTTTTAGTTTTTTTTTTCAGGTCCTGTCCGGCGAACCGTTCATCGATGGATTTTAAGTTTGTATATTCTTTATGCTGGGGAGGTGATTAGCGCCTGCCTCAGTCAGTGAGAGTCCCCTCACAGAGGGAACTCCTATCTACTCTACCTGATCCCCACAAGGACTTTGTGAAGCTGCTTTGAAAGCAATTGCTAAAGAAGCGCTATATAAAAACTGATTGATTGATTGATTGATTGATTGATTGATTGACGATTGTACCAGCCAACCCGTGTTCATGGTTTCCGGGGTCATCATTATTGGGGGTGTGGGCGGCAGCATAGACACGGCTGAGCGAGCTGCATGAGTGGCTGGGTTAAGGGAGTGACAAACATGATGGCCAATCAGCTTCGGGTGTTCCGTATTTTAACCGTGATTGGTCTATCAGAACGTCGTCATAGACTGCCATCCTCCTCCATCTGGGTTGTGCGTGTTGTTTACTTCCTGTTCGGCGTGTACGGCGTATAGTGCAAGGGTGATCCTTGCTGTATTTGTCATTGCTCTGTGAGAGCCATTCGGCCTGTGGTGCAGGTAGCAGTGGTGGGACCGGGTTAGCTGGAGAGTTGTGTGCATTTTTGGAGTCGGCTGCCTTCTCCCATTCAGATCTCGTGGCTGGGGAGCTAATTATATGTAGCGGGGCTCTGTTGGCCATTTCGTAGCTTCCAGTTCATTTGGGTCTTCTTTTCTCTTCTTCTCTTCTTCGTCCCTCTTTCTCTTGATGCCTCTGTATTGGTAACCCTCCTGCATTGCCTTGTAGCTGCCCTTATTTCACCCTTGGGCACAGTGACCAGGAGGGGTACTTGCTTGTTGGGCTACTTCCGCAGAGGACTAACCAGGACGTATAAGGGGCCTTGGAAGGCTTACTGTTGGGTCCTGGCCAGAGTGGTAGGAACGCCAGCTGTGTCTGTGTACTGTTCCATGAACTCCTTGTGCAAAATTCAGTTTTTAAATATTTAATCATTATTGCGTTCAATGTTATTTTAGCTGAGTGCGACTTTAACCGAGTATATAAAAAAAAGGGAGGAGCTTGTGTGACTTGCCCTATTCCCTATTTTTCTGTGTTCCTCTAGGAGCTGGGGACCCACGGGTGGAGGATCTTTTGTGGTGGTGGTGCTCTCATGGATTGCTGTGACACACGGGTGGAGGTTTGGTGTGTGTGTGTGTGCGTGTGCTTGCGTGGGTGGGTGGGTGTGCGTGTGTGTGTGTGAACTGAGATTGCTGTGTATGTGTGAATAAATTCTCCTTGATCACCCCCGCGGGCATCCCCAGCTTCCTATGATAGTTTCTAGTGATGGGTCGTTCTTGAACGATTCGTTCTTTTTGAACGAATCTTTATTGTGACTCGGAAAAACGAATCGTCTCGGGGAGCGATTCGTTCAGTTGCGCATGCGCAGAAGCAACGCAGTCTGAGCCGGAAATTCACAAGATTCGTTCTTTTCTCGAGTCCTCTGGGTCCTTTCGTTCTTCTGTCACGTGACGCTCCCTATTATTAACCTATGCAGTTTGAGCCGGAAATACCACAAGATTCGTTCTTTTCTCGAGTCCTTCTGGGTCCTTTCGTTCTTTTGTTAAATTGTTCATAAAATCACTTTCAGAGATAGGGTATTTGTGTTTGTTGTAGTTTGGTGTGTTTTAAAGTGTATTCAAATATTAGTTATACAACACCTTGATGTATAGTATGTATATAATACAATATTTTGAAATGTAAAATAATAGTATAATCTTAAGGGTCAACACAACAGACCTATATCATGGACTTTAGAACTGCAGTGTTACATAGCCTAAGATTCATGAAGCATTTTGAGTCACTTATTTTTAGTGCATAATAAATTACCTATAGTATTTACAAGTTGTCATTTAATTGTAAAGTCACTTACTAATAGTATGTAATAATTTTTAACTAAATAATTTTTATACTTCATAATTTAATTATGCAGTTATTTTATAAATCAGATTGTCAGTGTATTGTTTGTGATACAAGCAATTTGAAAATTAGAATAAAAACAAACAAACAAGTTATAAGTAGCTACTTTGTATTTGTAGGCTTGGATTATTTTATTATACAGTTCATTGTTCTGAAGACAGTAAAGGACAAATAAAAAATAGAAGGTATTTGTTAATTTATGAACTACATCACAGATCCTCAAAAACCAGAAACAATCACAGTTACAGAAATGGGCACACATTTTTTTTCTTTATGTATTAGGCCTATTTATCTTTACATTAGTATTACTAAGATACTGAACGGGATAAGGTCACGTGATAAAAGAACGAAAGGAGCCAGAGGACTCGAGAAAAGAACGAATCTTGTGGATTTCCGGCTCAAACTGCATTAGGTTAATATTAGGGAGCGTCACGTGACAAAAGAACGAAAGGACCCAGAGGACTCGAGAAAAGAACGAATCTTGTGGATTTCCGGCTCAAACTGCATTAGGTTAATATTAGGGAGCGTCACGTGACAGAAGAACGAAAGGACCCAGAGGACTCGAGAAAAGAACGAATCTTGTGGATTTCCGGCTCAAACTGCATTAGGTTAATATTAGAGAGCGTCACGTGACAGAAGAACGAAAGGACCCGGAGGACTCGAGATAAGAACGAATCTTGTGGATTTCCGGCTCAAACTGCATTAGGTTAATATTAGAGAGCGTCACGTGACAGAAGAACTAAAGGACCCAGAGGACTCGAGAAAAGAACGAATCTTGTGGATTTCCGGCTCAAACTGCATTAGGTTAATATTAGGGAGCGTCACGTGACAGAAGAACGAAAGGACCCGGAGGACTCGAGAAAAGAACGAATCTTGTGGATTTCCGGCTCAAACTGCATTAGGTTAATATTAGGGAGCGTCACGTGACAGAAGAACGAAAGGACCCAGAGGACTCGAGAAAAGAACGAATCTTGTGGATTTCCGGCTCAAACTGCATTAGGTTAATATTAGAGAGCGTCACGTGACAGAAGAACGAAAGGACCCGGAGGACTCGAGATAAGAACGAATCTTGTGGATTTCCGGCTCAAACTGCATTAGGTTAATATTAGGGAGCGTCACGTGACAGAAGAACTAAAGGACCCAGAGGACTCGAGAAAAGAACGAATCTTGTGGATTTCCGGCTCAAACTGCATTAGGTTAATATTAGGGAGCGTCACGTGACAGAAGAACGAAAGGACCCGGAGGACTCGAGAAAAGAACGAATCTTGTGGATTTCCGGCTCAAACTGCATTAGGTTAATATTAGAGAGCGTCACGTGACAGAAGAACGAAAGGACCCAGAGGACTCGAGAAAAGAACGAATCTTGTGGATTTCCGGCTCAAACTGCATTAGGTTAATATTAGGGAGCGTCACGTGACAGAAGAACGAAAGGACCCAGAGGACTCGAGAAAAGAACGAATCTTGTGGATTTCCGGCTCAAACTGCATTAGGTTAATAATAGGGAGCGTCACGTGACAGAAGAACGAAAGGACCCAGAGGACTCGAGAAAAGAACGAATCTTGTGGATTTCCGGCTCAAACTGCATTAGGTTAATATTAGGGAGCGTCACGTGACAGAAGAACGAAAGGACCCGGAGGACTCGAGATAAGAACGAATCTTGTGGATTTCCGGCTCAAACTGCATTAGGTTAATATTAGGGATCGTCACGTGACAGAAGGCCCCGGGGCCGGACTGAACTCGTTACCATCAGAGAGAAGAAATGTGAAGAACGATGAGACTTTAACCTAAAGACAGATCAGAGCTGAGCTGAATCAGACTAAAAGACCCAGGTAGGCTTAATTAAAATGTTTTTTTTTGTCTTCTACCATTATAGTTTTGTTTAATTTGTAGTGTGATTCGGATTTGTGTATATAATAATGTGTTTGGGAAGAAACACACAACATTTTATTGGTATTTTACTAAAATGAACGAAATGACTCGAAAAAAAGATTCGTTCATTTTGCTGAACGGGACTCAAAGATCCGAGTCGGAGAAATGATCCGAACTTCCCATCACTAATAGTTTCTTCTGGTTGTTTTAATTAGACTCTATGAAATTCGTCTTTTAGAATTTGTTAAAGTTCTTGGTGAGGCAGTCTCCACCGCCTCTCCAGATGGTCACTGGAAATTCATGAGTGTATGCTTTCCCGCTATCGCCTCAGTGCTTACGTTTATATTGTATTGTGTGTCGAATAAAAGAAATTCAGATTATTCATGCTGTCTGCGTCTCTTGCCTGCTCCCTTAAATTATAGAGAAGCGAACCTGAGTGGGTTACTGTAAGATCAGCTAAGAGCCCAGGTGGCGTAGTCGGCAACACATTAAAACGTAAACTAAAATTTGAGCTCTTGGTCAAATTTTAGCAGATAAGGACGCCTCGGCCACAGACTGAAACTACTCCAGCCTCGCCTTAAATGCATTGCCGGACAGAAGTGTGCAATCCACACAGTCTCTTCCCTCAACCACTGCCTCAGCATGTCTACGCTCAAGACAACTGAGGCAATCATTGTGGCTATCGGTCAATGCAATCCACCGCATCCAACAGACTTGCACAGTCGCGACATGTTTGGAACACGCTACAGTCGACTGGCAACTATGAAAAAGGAGTCTTACTTGTTGGTGGAATGCGGTGAAAGTACTGGAGTCTGGGGCGTGGAGCGGTTTCAACCTTCCGGCTGGCCGAAAAACCTTGCTGGTTGCTGTTTGAATCACCAGATCTCCAAAATCCACACAAGGTAATAATCCAACTGTTTTGTTGTGTTTTTCATGAGTCGCTAGCGTGTCAGAGTACGGCTCCAGAGGAAAAACAGAAAGAGTGACACGCTCACGTCCGGTTTATGTGGGACGGCGTGATCACGTGACCATCATCGCGTTCGCTGATTGGCATTTTGAAACAGTGTGGAATGAGTAGTGCACCCCTAGCAGAGCTTCCCATAGTCGTCACCGACATAAGTCGTAGTGGCCGACTGATGGGGAACTTCTTTTTCACATCAGATTGGAATTTCATATTGAGTACATACAACTGTCTGCAGTTTGGACAACAAATAATTGCATATGGCTTGTTGATAAAAACTGATGACTTGATTCTCACTTACACCGTCAAACACTTTAGAACTTCTTAGACATTTTTATTGTGTAAGCCATCACATTAAAAATTATCTATTTAATTATCATAATTAGTATACATGAATGTATATTCTAAAATATATCTGACATTGACATTGTTTGTAATGTCTGCTAAATTGGCACATGACATCCTTTCTCGAAACAGTCTTAACATTCTCTAAACTGTCAGTGCAAATGTCACAACTGTTTGCAGGAACTTCAAAACTCTACAGGATGTCTGCAAAATGTAGTTACTCACCCAAAACATTTAATTAATGCTTCAAAACCTAGTTATTTTGTCAATAATTTGGCTAAGGCCACCAAAATCGAATGTATTTTTGTCATTGTGTGAGCCACACTGGTCAAAATATTTAGATGTTTTTTCACCACAAAAGTCAACCATGAAAATTAAGGGTTTGAACAAAAATCTCATAATTGTTGAGAAAAGTCAATAGTATGTAGAAAAAAAAGTCTATGAACATTTGTATTTTTACAGTGTTTATTTTTGTACTTCATGTGTATATACACAATACAAGTGTATTATTAACAACTAGGTTTTGAAGCATCCTCTGGTTTCTGCCCTTCGAGAGCTTCTCGGGTCTCTGCTTCTCGGTGTCTCGATCCTGGCGAGTGATTTCGGTAGGAGTTCCAGTAAACTGGCTCACGGGATTGCGGTGTTACTGAAGCCTGTTGAAGAGCAGTTCCAGGGTCAGCTGATCTGGGACGGAACAGTTTCAGTTTCTCTGGCCAGCCCCGCCTGCAGTGGTGCTTCAGTTTTAATGTCCAGACTCACTGTGCTGTAGCTTGGTGTAGTTTAATGGAGCTCCTCCCAGCGAGAACTCCATCCATCACAAACACATCTTACACTCTTCATTTCTTTCTGATTTGGCCTCGTGTAACACGCGGAGCTGCTCTGCTGTGATTCGCTCACGCTGAACCATCACTCTCTCTTGACGACGAACACAAGCCAGCGTTACTCTCCAATCTTTCTCTTGATTTCACTCTTATTTCTGCAGAGATGAGGCTCCATCACCCTCCAGCAGGGCTTCAGCTCCCCCCTTCTCTCTTTCTCCCCCCTCTTTCTTTTGGTATTTCTTTCTCTCTCTCTCTCTCTCTCTCTCTCTCTACCTCCACCTCTTTTACTGTGTTTCTTCCTCCTGCGCTTGTTGAAACCTATCTTTCCCTTTCTCTCCTTCACCTCTTTCTCCCTCCCCCCTTTCTCCTCTTTTTTCCCCTCTTCCCCTTCTCTCAATCTCTCAAAAATCTGTCTCAAAATAGAAGGGGTTCTATCTCACTCTCTCTCTCTTCTCATCTTCTCTATCTCCCCCCTCTCCTCTCTCTCTCTTTCTCTCTTCTTTCCCGCGCTCTCCTTTTTTCCCCCTCCTCTCTCTCCCTTTCTTTCTCTCTCTCCTTGTTTCCCCTCCCCCTCATCCTCTCCTCTCCCCTACTTCTCTCTCTCACACACCCTTCTCTCTCCACTCTTTCACTCCCTACATCTCTTTCACTCTCTTTCTTCCTCTATATCCCCCCTCCCCCTCTTTCTCCCATCTCTCTCCTCCTCTCATCTCCCATCTTTCTCTCCTCCTCCTCTCTCTCTCTCTCTCTCAGAAGTTTGGAAAAGCACAAATGTTTCTAAATGAGTTGACCTTGTGTGATCTGATCTCTAGGGTTCTGCTCCTTAGAGGTGTCCTGGAGCTTTAGAAGCTGAAGGATGGACCATGTGAAGATCTGCTGAGAATTCTCAGAATTGAGTGTGCTCCTCAAGGCTTGAGATACTCCTCAAACACCAGAAAAGAATCTGAGCAGGAGCAGGTGTGAGCTTCTGATCTTGGTAGATGAAGTTGAAGATCTCTGAACTCTGTACCGAACGCTTGTGAAGCTAATCTGAAGATCTCAGTTTTTCAAGAGGAGTTCTGGAAGAGGAGTTCATGGAATCTGGTTTCTACGAGCACAGGAGCATCCTTAAGGTGTTAAAGCAGTGGTTAAGTCAGGAATCAAGATCGTTCTTCTCTGATCATCACTTTAGAGTCATGTCCGAGTCTCAGTGGACTCTTCTGGTGTGGTTGCTCTTCAGATGTGTGATTGAGGGCTTTTCTAATGTAGGTTTGGTTATGGTGGGTGCAACTAGGTTCCTCACACTTCCTGTTCTATCAGCAACTTGAACACCAGGTGAACACCGCTGTTCATGTGTCCTTTAACCTGTGGGAAAGCGCTTATGGGAACATCTAGAAGTTCTTGAAGGTCTTCAGTTTGGGATGAGAGGTTCAAGCCTTCTGCTCCATGAGATGAGCTTCCTCTGCAGGTGCTCTGCTGTGTTTCGGAGGAGGTGGTGAGGGTCACTGCAGCTGAAAAGGAAAGGAAGTATTAGCAGCAGATAGCTTCAGCCTCCAGTAGATCTCCACTGATCACACCAGACCAGAGTGAGAGGAGTTCGTGTTAATCACAGAGGAACTAAACTTTAAACCAGCATGAGTAATATCAGAGGAAGGTTCTGATCTCCTGCACAACTCATCAATACTTCAGAATATTGGCATCTCCTTTAAAGCGCAGAGGACCATTAATTCTCAGATAATTAATAACGGCTCGCATAATACATTTGCATAATGTTCCAATTCATGTTAAATTTTATAAACAACTTATAATTTACTTTTAAAGTTGTTATTTTGATCTATTGTTGTTGTATCCATTAGTTAAAATAACACAATTTTCCCTTTTAAAATTTGATTGCTTTTTTATTCATGATTAGCTCTGCGGTGAAACCAGCTCTCAGGGTTTGGTTCTCAGCTTAGGAAGTCATTTTTTGCAGATGACGGTCTGAGTTTGTGTTGGTCTCTTCCTGAAGCGCTGCTACGAGAGAGCCATGAATAATAGATGCTCCGCTGCTGCAGACTGACACCTGGAGGATCTCTCTCTCTCTCATTCTTTCTCTGAAGAGTTTCTAGTTGAGCAGCAGATTCTACAATTTTGCTGTCCATCAGAAGACCTTCTCCCTCTCTCTCTTCCTACTCACTCTCTTTTCTCTCTTCTATCTCTCCCCCTCTCCTCTATCTCTCTTCGCTCTCTTATTCTCTCTCTCTCCCTATCTTTATTTTCTCGCTCTCTCTCACTCTTTCTAAGTCTATCTCCCTATCTCTCTTTTTTCTCTCTCCCTTCTCTTCTCTCTCTCTCCCTATTTCTCTATTCTCCCTCTCCTCTATCTCTCCCACTCTCATGTTTTCCAGAACTCTCTTTCTTTCCAGTGTCTTTGGTTCAAACAGGACTCAATATGTTTATGAGAGTTCTTCACAAAAACAGATTAAACTCTCTCAAATGTTGATCTTTATTTAATGTGCATCAGATTTTAGTGTTTGCTTAGATCTCAAGAGGATGGAGAGAAGCGGGCACGAGCAGAGAGCTGTGTTCCTGGAGGAAAAGATGATGACCAGTAAGGCTTTAATAATCTTCAGAAGTGAAGGAGATTCCACCTAAACCTTTCCTAACGAGCGCTCTCCTCTGCACTCTCCGCCCCTGTGCTCATTAACTCACACACGCACGCACACGCAAACACCCACACACGCATACACACACATAAACACACAGAAGCACACAGGTGGCACTTGTCGTTAAACGATGACAGCGTTCGGAGGAGGATCATGTTCCTCCGGGTAGAGCTTTCACACAAACACAGAAAGCAGAGGATGAAGCTATGCTGCAAAACAGCATTAGACCTCCTCTTTCAGTTTCATTCTCATAGTTTTTATCCATGAGAAAGGGAGGACAGGAGTGTAGGACTTCTGTGTAGTGATTGCTTCTGCCGCCCTCTGCGTTCTCCGTGTGTGAACCTCTCAAACTCTGCTCTCAGGTCCCTGCAGCAGCTAAACTCAAGAAAACGCTTCCCTTCCTCTTTTTCTCTCTCTCTTTGTGTGGTTTTCACACCCGGAAGAAAAGCGGCAGACATCAGCTGCAGGAGCAATTAAAATGTGAAACTGTAGAGCAAGACTCGTTAATTACAGCGGCGTCATGTCGGCGAGAGAGGAGCGTGTTACTTTCCTGTAAAACATCATCAAGTTCTTTAAAAGCGCTGTTTGCTTCTCTCTTGCCGCTGACACTGGAGAAGAGCTCCTCTAGAAGAGAGAGAGAGAGCACAGCTGCTCTCCTCTCTCTCCCCCACTCTCTCCCTCACACACACACTTCTCTCTCTCCCCTCCCTCCTCCCCTCTTTCTCCTCTCCCTCTCCTCTCACTATAACTGATCACAGGCGACTGCCCTGAATGTTACGAGAGGATTCAATTTAATCTCTTCAGTCAATCAATCAATCAAAGACAAAGAGAGAGGGGGAGTGATAGAGAGTGGAGAGGATACAAATTTGAGAGTGAGGGAATGGAGAGAGAGATTCTCATAAGAGAGATAGAGAGAAAGTGAGGGGGAAGGAGAGAGAGAAAAGGAAAAGAGAAAGCGAGAGAGATAGAGAGAGGGAGGTAGAGAAAGAGGGCATGCTTAGTCATTAGGTTACACGCTTTAACACCTCTCTCTCCCCACTCTCTCCTTCCCTCTCCTCTCTCTCTCTCTCGCTCGCTCGCTCTCTCTCTCTCTCTCTCTCTCTCTCTCTCTCTCTCTCTCTCTCTCTCTCCCACAACAGCAGCTCGCACTCGTCTCACTTGTATGATTAGTGAGAAAGAGCTAGCCGTTCCAAACCAAATGCTCATTATTCTCTGCTCTGCTCGGCCACACACTGAGACACTGCGCTGAGCTCCTCTGCTCTGATGATTACTCAGAAGAGCTCCTCGTCGTTTCTTCAGCACAAGGGTTAGAGTCTGCTGACCTCACACAGAACCCGGCGCTCACTACCTCGACCCTCAGTCCTCTGTCCTCCACTCACGCTCTCTGAAATCAGTATCAGAAAAGTTCTGAACAGCGCACCTCTGCTGCGTTTACTTCCAGCAGATTAGATTAAAGACTCGACACAGCAGCAGATTGTTCCGCCGCCTTCCAGAATCTCTTCTGAGCTGGCTTGTTTTAGGGTCCTCAGCGTTGGTCTAGTTTAGTTCATGGAAGAGTGAGTCTGACCAAATCACACACCACTGATCACACACGACGCCACTGTTATATTTATACATTTACATTGAGCAGTTATCAGAAGCTTTTGTCCAAAGGGACAGTACACAGTCACAGTCCCTCTCAGTTATTCTGATAAAAAAATTCTATATCAGTTACTTGAAAAAGTGATTATTTTTTTTGAATAAATGAACGTTTCATGCAGAACCAACAACACTTGCCAAGAAATTGCTTGTAAAGTCAACAAGTTTGCTGTAGTCAAGTTATTTGTGTTAATTTTACATGCTATTATAGATTTTAAACTTGGTTAGATAGGCACATTGAACCACGTTGTTTTTGTGTGTCACATGTGTTTCCAGTGTGGTGGGCATGTGTGTGTGAGTGCGTGTGTGCGTGTGTGTGTGTGTGTGTGTGTGTGGCCGGAGTCTGGTGCTGATTGCTCCACCCGCTACCAGTACTGGGAGAAATCCTTCATCATCTTATGGATATGATCCATCCCTTTTTTAAGTAGACTTTAAATAAATTAATAAAAGGAACATTTTGTAGTACTACCCACGTCTCACTGTCTCTTGCATAACTCGGGGCCTTTCACCCAGGTGGCGTAGTTAAAAAAAGTTTTTTTTGGGGGGGTTAATTAATATCGACCTACCAGCATCGCCCCATCTGCCCACAAGTGACGTAGTCGGCAGGATCATTGCCCTGTTTTGCAAGGTGTTTAGCGAGATGTGGCTCTGAATTTATTTTTCTAATATTGGCAACTTTGGTATTAATTTCATTATTAATACGTTTATTCTGTTCTCTTTTCTTTTTAAGCAAAACAGCAGTGTGTCTGGTTCCTTTTCTGCCTTTCACTTTATCTCCTGCTGTGGAGTCCTCTGGTTTACATGCTTCAAAACGACCAGCATGGAGGAGGAAATGAGCGTTTGCGTGGTGATCAGGATCAAGGAACGGGTGAGTCCATCTATCAGTGTCCTTGCCCCCTACTACCCCTCAAGCAGCATCCTCAATGGCGGATCGATTTGCGTTTATTCCAAGAGATCTGCACTGCCCAAAATTTAGTGGCAAAGATGGACTTTCTATTGAGGAGTGGGTGGAGGAGACAAGGGCCTGTATACGTGTTAAACATTTATTGACACTCAATCAGGCATTCTTTTTGTACAATCATCTGGAAGGTGAAGCAAAATAGGAGATACGTCACCACCCCGATATTGCGCGAAAAGACCCAGAGGCAATTATTCAAATTTTGCGTGATTGTATGGTTGCTCTTAGTCTTATGTGGCCCTAAAGGAGGCGTTCTTTCCCAGGAGGCAGTAAGATGGAGAATCTCTTTTGGAGTTTTCCCTACCCCTGTTGTCTCTCCTGGAAAAGGTCAAGACTCCTGGAAAATGCTCCAAGCTCCATCCGAAATTTCGACACTGTGGTGTAAGACGCCATTCCTTTGCCCAAAGACGGAATCAAAGGTGGCGGGAAGGTGGTTTTGCGTGCTGCTGCTCTCTGCTGGATACACAGGGCGAGAACAAAGAAATACACAACGAACGCGCTAACTGCATAATGATGTTTAAAATTTGTATATAACCAATAAAACCTTTAAATCTGACTCCATTAAAATTATTAAATTATGGTCATGTTATTTTCTCCTTCTCTCGTTATATTAGTTTCTTCGGTAAATTATATTACTTTAGGAGGACATAATGATTCTTAAAATTTGCCTCTTATTGTTATTTGTTCATAGCTTAAGGTTCTGAATTCTGTCGCTTTCCAAAGGTCTCAATTTTTCATAAGCCTTCGACGATCAAGAGCCGTCTCAGAAGTGTATTCACAAATATGCAGTCGCTTAACTGCATCTGGATACAAACAATGAACAATACAACTATCTGTGCGATGTCACTCCAGGTAACAGAAACGATACATCAGAAGTAATGATAAATCATGATTTCCGGACAATTTATTAACCAGGCAAGAGCTCTGATTGCAGAAACCTCCTCGAGCTTCGGGACAAGTCCCTTCAAATACCCAAGATATCGATATCAAATTACATCATTTACACTGATTGGTTATTTGACTTTGGAAGGCTGTCCTTCTGTGAAAACTCTTTAATTTAAAAGTTGCTTGTGTGTGTGATTGGTTCACTGAGCGAAGGATGAGAGACTAAATGGTGCAAAGCAATTAAATCAACTCATATGTAGATTCAATACACAGTGAGGCGTTGATCACTCGGCACCCTGACCCAGTCTCTTGGCTAGACCTCGTCTCGTCGTCTCGTCTTCTCCCGCTTATCCGGGGCCGGGTCGCGGGGGCAGCAGTCTAAGCAGGGATGCCCAGACTTCCCTCTCCACAGACACTTCTTCCAGCTCCCCGGGAGGGATCCCGAGGTGTTCCCAGGCCAGCTGGGAGACATAGTCCCTCCAGCACGTCCTGGGTCTTCCCCAGGGCCTCCTCCCAGTGGGACGTGCCCGGAACACCCCCCCTGGGAGGCGTCCAGGAGGCATCCGGAACAGATACCCAAGCCACCTCAGCTGACTCCTCTCGATGTGGAGGAGCAGAGGCTCTACTCCCAGCTCCCCCCGGGTGACGGAGCTTCTCACCCTATCTCTAAGGGAGCGCCCAGCCACCCGACGGAGGAAGCTCATTTCGGCCGCTTGTATCCGGGATCTTGTCCTTTCGGTCATGACCCAGAGCTCATGACCATAGGTGAGAGTAGGGACGTAGACCGACCGGTAAATCAAGAGCTTGGCTAGACCTATTGTCATTAATGTTCGAGTCAGGCTCTGTGATCACTCTCGGTTCTGTTACTAAAGAACAGCTCGTCTTCCTAGTTTACATAATCATGTGAGCGGCATCTCAGCTCAATCTGTGCCCTCTGCATAATATGCATCTGAAAAGGGTGGCCATCTCTGTTGGTTCCTGGTGCTCAAAGCAAATGGCCAGGTCGTCTCAAGCAGGATCACTCAAAGAGATAGTTCAGTTCCTTACAGTGTTAAGCTGCAACATTGTTGCAAGTTTGGGGGGAAGCGATCCGGTGGGAACGTGAAGGGACACCTGGGGGCACAAGTGGTAGGAGTCATTCTCTGTCTGCTTCATTTGGCATTAAATATAGGGTTCAGGGGCAGCCTGACCCTAGGTTGCAAGAGTTGCGAGAGATGCTGAAGTCACAGCAGCGACAGTTGGATCAACTGACTCAGCTGTATACCCAAGAACGTTATACCCCTCATACTTGCAGTGTATCCAGCTCAGATGTTATTGTCTGCCTTAGGTGTCAGAAGCCGGGGTATTTTGCCGGTGAGTGTGACGGGGAGAGGGTTGTTACCAGGGTTGGACTGGGACCCAAAAAGGCCCTGGAATTTTTGACCATGGCGGCCCACGATGATTATTTACAAGATGTGCATGGCATTTACAATAGCGTGCGATAATTACTAAGGCACATGTTTACTGTCATTCATTTTAGTTTCAAATTTTAAACATTACTACACAGTTAGTGCATTCGTGTGTGTTTCTTTTTTCTTGCCATGTTTATCCAGCAGCGAGCAGCAGCACGCAAAATCACCTTCCCGCCACCTTTGATTCCGTCTTTGGGCAAAGAAAAGCCATCCTACATTGAGCGTTAGGTTTTTTTTTTTAATAATGAATTTACTTAAATGTATTCATTGTGAAAATAAAGTTATTTCTCTCTTTATGTACATTATGGTCATGGAAACGGTATATTTGTTTAGTATTTTTGTCATTAGCTCTATATTCAGGTGTTCTATCAATAAGCATGAAAATATTAATAGAGTTCATGAATTTGAAGCTGTGTTAAATGAACTCAGACTTACCTTCAGATATTCATCTCGGATATTTCATCGTCGAGTGTTTATCTGTCGAGTCACTTTATTAGTAGGAGAAGCATAAATTCGAGTTGTTAAAGGCATCAAACTCCTTTCAATTCTGAATGCCTGGTTAAAAACAGTTGATTTCAGATTAAAACTAGTCCAGCTGCAGATACTAGAAATATATTAACTTTGGAGCTAAATCTTCCATCAGGACAGGCACGCGCCTGTTGCAGAGGGGAGAATGCGCATTAGTGGCTCCACATTTAAAAACCTCAACACATGTTTATAAACCTGTGCAGGAATATTGCCGTCATACTTACAGAATTTTCATATTATTTACTGCAAATTCCATTATTTCGCCTGTTTAAAATTACACTAGATGTGAGATTCATCATGGAAGAAGAGAGACTGTTAAACTAATTTAAAGAAAGGCCAGGTCGAACGAGAGATTTATTAACTTGGTCAGAGGCTTTGATTTCATTGGACTAGTTTAGTGTCAACCAATGGGCCACGGTTCATGTGTCATGAACGCTGTCGCCCAAGAGTTAATTATTCGAATGCCAGATTAAACAGACATGTTTTTAATTTTTTCGAATGCTGCCCAGCAAAGCTGTCTCGTTATTGCTTCAGACCAACCAACTTCGTGAAAAAGAGGGCTAATTGTACCGCCAAATGTTTAGTTGTGAGGGGACTGAATCCTCCTCAATAATGTCAATTGTGCTTGCACAGTTTCACAATGAGCACGGACACCAGGGGGCTGACAAGACCTTGGAGTGGATTAGACACCGTTATTATTGGCTGGGCATGTCCACTGACATTGCCCAGTGTTGCAGAGAATGTGAATGTTGTCAGGTGGTAGAAGACAATAAAATTGGGCCCACCAGTTTCATAGGTCATCTCTTGGCTTCAAGGCCAAACAAGGTGGTGGCCCTCAATTTTATGACATTGGAAGCAACCCCATCAAGGATAGAAAATGTCTTGGTGATTTCTAACTACACCTTTGTGATACCAACTCGGGACCAATGTGTTGAGACAGTCTCAGGTGTGTTAGTAGGGGAGTGGTTTTATAAGTTTGGCATCTCGACGCGCTGTAATGGAAATATTAAATACTCATGAGACATGATTTATGAGCACAATCGCAAACACCAATTTATTACTTTCCTCAAACATGGATTCAGCTCATACCTTGATATCAATGAAGAATGTGATCACATTGCAAGCAAAATGGAAAGAGAAAGAGAGAGGAAGGAAGGGAGAGAGAAAGGAGAAAAGGAAGAAGGGGAGAGAAAGAATGAGCAGCCCTTCTCTCAGCAGACACGGGGGCAAGAGGCTGGACACAGGGCTTCCCTTGAGACTCCTATCAGTACAAATCCCACCCCTCTACATCACTTCCTGCTCCATCCAAGTAAACTTAAGGCCATTCAAACTCAATCTTATTGGATAATTAATTACAATGATTAAATATTCTATAACAGCGCCTACACTCGGACCAGGGTCGTAATTTCGAGTCCACTCTCATTGTCCAGCTATGTGACTTGTACAACGTTCAGAAGTCTCGCACCACAACCTTTCACCCAGCAGGCAACAGGCAATGTGAACGCTTTAACTGGATTATACATAATTGGCTCTTTACCCTGGCAATTTATTGTTATTTGGCTCACACAAATAAGATCACAATATCAGAGTGATTAGCAGTTCTTTTATTCCTCCAGCAGCTCATTGTCAGAAAAGCAAGGGGAGGTTCCTTTCAATGGAGCATCATGTTGTTGGGTGAGAGAGGCGCTCCCTTTTCCTTGCCGCCACAGCAGCTGATGATGAATTGTAAATCTGCGCTGATAAATGAGCAGTATTCATTAACGTCAGATTAGGTTGGGAGTGGAACAGGAATTAATTCCTCCGGGAGCCTCGCATTAAACTTTCAGAAAGGTTTGGATCGAAGCAGACAGTCGTGTGCATGTGTGGCTTCTCTGTTCTGAACGTTCAGTGATGCACACTGTTGAGTTCTTCTCACCATAATGTGTCCTTGTTAAAGCAGTTATAGCTTGAATTAGGATGATTTCATCACTCTTAGGAGAATAAAGTACCCAGCAGTTTGTGGAGGAAACACCTTGTTGGGCAGAGAGAGATTACTGATCAGAGATTGATGGAGAGTGTCATTCTTACAGGGGCTCTGAGCTGATGAGTGGTTTTGGTGTAAGGTTCGATTGTGAGAGAGCTCCATGTATCCAGCGAAGGCCTCTAACAAAAACATCTCTTCCTGATGTTCGCTGTAGATCTTCCTGTGTTCGTTTGTCAGCATTAAACCTCTTGACCGGCATCAGTGCAGTGTGTGACTGAGACAGCGCTCAGTTCTGTGATTTCCTCCAGTGTGTGTGTGTGCAGTGTGTGTGCATGGGTGTGCATGCGTGTGCGGTGTGTGTTTTGCCCCGTGTGGAGTCTGTCGACGAGAAGCTGATGTGAAACGTAGAAGTCAAGAGTGTGTGGCTGAGATTAGCATAATTCACTCTGCAGGGGGCGAGAGACCTGCCATCTCTCTCCCTCTCTCTCTTTCTCTCTCTATTCTATATGCTCATTTGTGATTGGCCCTCAAAAAGAGCTGGCGTATGTTACTGTTAGTCCTGCGTCTCCACCATTCAGTGAGTACTAGCAGTAGTTATCATACAATGATTGTCAAAGCAAAGTAAAGGCTTATCCTGGTTTAATATCGCCTTCTCTCTCTCTATTTCTCCTTCTTTCAGTCCATCTTTTTCTCTCTCCATCTTTTGTTCTCCTCTCATTCCTTCTCTCTCCATCTTCTATCTTTGCTCTCTCTTCTTTTCCTCAACTTCTTCTCTGTGTTTCTCCTCTCATTCCTTGACTGCTCTTGCTTCCTCTTCTTTTCTTTGTTCTCTCATTCCTTCTCTCCTCTCTCACTCTTTCTCCTCTTTCTCTTGCTCTCTCTCTCCTCCTGTTATTCCTACTCCTCCTCTATCTAACCCTCTCTTTTCTCTCCTTTATCTTCTCTCAATTCCTTTCTGAGGTGAAAAGCATTAACAAAAGGTCTCTAAAATATTTGTTAAAAATAAAATTAAATGTATCATTTACATTTACAAAACACAGTCATGGCTTAAAGTACTGACATATACACAGCTGAAGCAGTGAAAACATACTAAAATGTTTTAAAAATAAGCAATTATGTAAAAATAATGCATTCTCTCTCGCTCTCTCTCTCTTTCTCTCTTTCTCTCTCTCTCTCTCTCTCTCCACCTGTCAGTTTTTGTGCCTCAGGCAGCTGGAGGCAGGCGAGGGGGGTGCTCTGCTGTCACTGTGCCCGGTGGAAGAGTCACCTTTTTGGGATGTGCATCCTAATGAGCTGGTGTCTGTATGAGCAAGAGAGAGAGAGAGAGAGAGAGAGAGAGAGAGAGACAGATGGGGGACTGTAGCTCTGACAGGCCGGCGTGAGCTGCCAGATTATTTTGGGTCATTTATAACTGGAGTTAGTTAAAAACAGGGGCATAGGGAGCTGGCGTAGACTCTGCGGGTCATTCTTTCTCTTTCTCTCCCTCTCTCTCTTGTGACATGCTTTCATCCAGGATTTGTTCCCGCTCTAAGCTAAAGATTAGCAGCTGAGGTGGCATCGGAGAAGACTCGACATGTACAGAGCCATGAAAGGTGTCTCCTGGAGGCAGAGGTGGAGGTCTGCGCATGCTTTAGAACAGCAAACGCTATACTGCTGCAAGAATAAAGAGAGGCTTCAGGCTCTCCAATTGGACTGTTAAGAGTAGCTTTAGTGGATTTAGAGAATGGGTGGATTGCATTCAGGCGTCTTTAACAAAGTCTTGACCAAGATATGTTTGTTTATTGCTGCTGTTTTTATATGTCAGCGCATAAAGACAGAGATGACTATGTACTAACAACACAGCTAAACATCTTCCTCTTGCTTAGTTTGTCATTGAACCCTTCACAGGTTCATAGTTGCACTTGCAGTCACTCCCTGATGTTATATGATGCTTAGAGAACAACAGAGACAGTGACCACCAACATAGCAGAATGCCTGAAGGACAGCTCTACATGGATGAAGACCCATCATCAACAGCTCAATATGACAAAAAAATGCAAAAAAGTCCTTGTAAATCCCACTGTGCATCATGAATTCATCATTCAGCTTCAATTACTGCAGAATATAAGAGTGATTCTCAATACACATCAGAAAGCCAAAAACACTTGGTGAAGAGTTCAGAAAACACCCAGAAAAGGGCTCCCGAAAGACAATAAAAAACAGGAAAAAGTCCCTGAGAGCTAAAAACACCCCGCAAACATCTCGAGAGCCGAGAGCCAAAAACAAAGGGGAAGGTTCCCCGATAGACAAAAATACTCAAGAAGGAGCTCCCGAGACTGTAGTATTAGATATATTTACTCAAAGAAATAATTATTTATTCATTTGATTCTTAAACAATATAAAACAATATAAAAGATTTATTAAGGCCTGGAAAGAATGAAGTCATAAACTCAGATATGAATGTGGATCTGTGCTCGTGGAGGAGGAACCATCCTGTACCAGTCGAGAAGGGGAGCATCCTGCTTCAAAGGAGGGAGGAAAAACACCTGGTTTCGTTTCACCAGAAAGAGAAACAACATTTTGTGAGCAGATAAAAACTAGGGGGTTTTCAGAAAAGAGTCAGATTATTTTTTTTATCCCCTCCAGCGCGCTGTAACAACTGCTGTTGATTTCTTCATTAAAACTTGATCAGTTGGCAATCTGTCTCTTGGTCATTTTGAACACGCATTGGACACCTTAAAGTCCTACAAGACCCAAAAACATCCCAGAAAGTGCTCCAGATAGACAAAAGCACCTGGGAAAAACCTCTCAAGAGCCAAAAACACCATGAAAGGCCTCCCCAGAGCCAACAACAACCAGGAAAGAGCTCCCGATAGACAAACACACCCCAAAATAGGGCTTCCAAGTGCCAAAAACACCTGGTAAAGGACATTTGAGAACCAAAAATACCAGGGAAAGAGCTCGTAATAGACAAAAACATCCAGGAAAAGGATCCCGATAGACAAAAACACGCAGGTAAGGGTAGAGAAAACCCCAGGAAAAAGCTCCAGAGAACCAAAAACACCCGGAAAGGACTCCCGAGTACCAAAAACAATTGGGAAAGAGCCCCTGATAGACAAAAATACTCAAGAAGGAGCTGCTGAGACCCAAAAACACCCGAGAGCTAAAAAGACCCAGAAAGTTCTCTCGAGAATAAAACATTCATGGGGAAAATGCTCCCAGTAGACAAAAACACCCGAGACAGAGCTCCCAATAGACAAAAAAACCCAAGAAGGAGCTGCTGAGACCCAAAAACACCCAGAAAGTCCTCTCGAAAGTAAAACATTCATCGGGAGAATGCTTCTGCTAGACAAAAACACCCTGGAAAGGGCTCCCAATAGACAAAAACATCCAAAAAAGAGGTCCCGAGAGCCATAAAAACCCAAAAACAGAGCTCCCAATAGACAAAAACACCCGAGACAGAGCTCCCAATAGACAAAAACACCCAGGACAGGGCTCCTGAGAGCTGAAAACACCCAGAAAGTCCTCTCGAAAGTAAAACATTCATCGGGAGAATGCTTCTGCTAGACAAAAACACCCTGGAAAGGGCTCCCAATAGACAAAACCACACAAAAAAGAGCTTCCGATAGACAAAAACACCCGAGAAAGAGCTCCCGATAGACAAAAACAATCGTGAAAGTACTCTCGAAAGCAAAAGCACCTGGGAAAGGGCTTCTAAGAGCCAAAAATGCCTGGGAAAAAGCTCCAGAGAACCAAAAACATCCGGGAAACAGTTCCCGAGAGCCAAAAACACCAGGGATAGGACTCCCGATAAACAAAAACACCCAGGAAAGGGCTCCTAATAGACAAAAACACCCCAGAAAGAGCTCCCGATAGACAAAAACACCAGAGAAAGAGCTCTCGATAGACAAAAACACCAGGGAAAGACCTCCCAAAAGAATAAAACACTCGGGAAAGAGCTCTCGATAGACAAAAAAAAGTACTCTCGTAGAGTCAAAAATGCCTGGGAAAGTGTTCCAGATAACCAAAATCACCCGGGAAACAGTACTCGATAAACAAAAATACCCATGAAAGGGCTCCTGATAGACAAAAACACCCCAGAAAGAGCTCCCGATAGAAAAAAAACACCCGGGAAACAGCTCTCGATAAACAAAAACACCCATGAAAGGGCTCCCAATAGACAAAAACACTCAAAAAAGAACTTCTGAGAGCCAAAAGCACCCAGAAAAGGGCTCCTGAGAGCCATAAACACCCGGTAAAAGGCTCCCAATAGACAAAAACACCAAGGAAATAGCTCCCGAAAGACAAAAACACTCCAGAAAAAGCTCTCGATAGACAAAAACACTCGGAAAAGTACTCTTGGAAAAGCACCAGGGAAAGGGATTCTAAGAGTCAAAAATGCTTGGGAAAGAGCTCCGATAGACAAAAAAACCCTGAAAGAGCTCCTGAAAGCCATAAACACCCGGTAAAGGGCTCCCGATAGACAAAAACACCAGAGAAAAAGCTCTCGATAGACAAAAACACCCGAGAAAGAGCTCTCAAAAGACAAAAACACTCGGGAAAGAGGTCTCGATAGACAAAAAGACTCGGAAAAGTACTCTTGAAAGCAAATGGGAAAGGGCTTCTAAGAGCCAAAAATGCCTAAAAAAGATAACCAAAAATACCTGGGAAAAGGCTCCCAAAAGTCAAAAACACCAGTGAAAGTTCTCTCGAGAGCAAAAAACGCCTGGAAAAGTGGTTCCAAGAGCCAAAAATGTCTGGGTAAAAGCTCTCGAGCCAAAAACAAGAGACAAAGACAAATGGGATAGGGCCCCTGATAGACAATACACCCCAAAAAGACCTCCAGGGAGTCAAAAACACACGGGATAAAACTCCATATAGACAAAAACACCCGAGAAAGAGTTCTCAAAAACCAAAAACATCTGGGGCCTCATGTATAAAACTTTGCGTAGATGTAAACCTTAAAGTGTGCGTACGCACATAAGGCAGAATTTTGGAGAACCATATTTGGAGGTTAAGACCGCCCATTTTGAATATGTATGATCTTCCTGCATATTAATACCACCAATAATTCGGTTGACAAAAGCAATCTAATTCTCAGATGGTGCCTTTATTGCAACATGAGTGCAGTCAACAGCACCGATTACATTGGGAAAACCGGCGATTGCTGCAAATTGCATTTTGATGTTGGCCTGTTCAGCTTGCGTGTAAGGAAAACGGATGTATCGGGGTGCCATCCCCACTATGGCATCCCATACATATGGCATGACACGGCTCAGGGACGACTGCTGGAAAGTACCAGTGGCCAAGTGGCCTCATGTGGTCAATACTTGCACAGGAACACACAGAGCATGGTTTCTCCGCGAGGGTCTTTCCAATACTGGCCGTAATTCAGAACACAATTCCAAGAGGAGGGCTCTTGGAAATTGAAATCGGCTCATGAGCCAATCATCATCATGAGCAAGGAAATCTTCACGGTCTCTGAAAACACGCTCCCTCCGTAGAGCGTCATTAGCAAGGTCTTCTAACAGCGCTAGAGCATCCATTATGATGATATGTTTTATACGTGCATACCTTTTTATAGCCCATTCATTTAAAACAAATGAGTAAATTCTAATTATTTGCACCTGGTTAAGAATGCTAATAATGATAATTCAGGTTGATACAATTTGATTTATTGGGTGATGTAATAGGATAATTTAGAAGTTTTTCATTTTAAATAGCTATTACTATTTGGGACAGTTGGTGTCGCCAAAACACATTCTCTTCTAAAAGAGTGCGTACGCACGGTCAAGAGCATCCGTACGGTGCGCACTTATTTACGCCATGTTTATTTTTTATAAATCCTGATAAGTGCGTGGAAAAATGCGTACGCATATTTCTATGCCCATTTTGTGCGTACGCAACGTTTATACATGAGGCCCCTGGGCTCCTGAGAGCCAAAACACACGGGAAAGAGTTCCAGAGAGCCAAAAACACAATGGAAAGGGCTCCCGATAGACAAAAACACCCGGAAAAAGAGCTCCCGAGAGCCAAAACACCCGAGACATGGCACCAAGAGCCATAAACATACGGGAAAGGGCTCTCTATAGACAAAAACACCTAGGAAAGAGCTCCCGAGAGCCAGACACCCAGGGAATTGCTCCCGACAAACAAACACACCCGAGGAAGGGCTCTTGATAAACAAAGACGCCACAGAAAGGGCTCCCAATAGACAAAAACACACAGGAAAGAGCTCCCAAGAGCCAATAACACCAAAGAAAGAGCTCTTGAGAGCCAATAATACTCGGAAAGGGCTCCTGAGAGCCAAAAACACCTAGGAATGGGCTTCTGAAAGACCAAAACAACCAGGAAAGGGCTCCAGATAAACAAAAACACCCAGAATGTACTCCCGAGAGCTAAAACAACCAATGATGAGATCCAGAGAGCCGGAAATTCTTGAAAATCGTTTTTCAATAAATTTTCAAGAAAGCCTCTCAAAAAGATGGAATTTCAATAAAATGTCAAGTAAATAGAATTGGGCTATGACTGACTGTTTTAAATTAGATTGTAGTTCCTCTGTATGATTGATGAATTTTATATGAATACATATTCTATTTATGGATACTGTCTCATGGCTGGTCTCATAATGGTCACATTTAGCCATGATTCTGCAATTCCACTCTCGCTCAAATTAATGATAAACTACAAAGAATCATCTTCTGGCTCTCAGAAGAAGTAAGCAAATGATGCACGGTGCTGTCTTGCGATGATACACAATGACATCACCCGTCACATGACCCAGCTGGGACAAGGAAAAGTGTGGGGATGGCTAGAGTGGCTGCTTGGGATCATTTCTCTCCAGTTAGAGTCGTTTTCTTACCTCCTTTAATTTCCTTCAGTACACTATATTCCTAGAATTCTGACCTGTAGCACTCAGAATGTCCAGGTATTCATGAGCAATAAAACCTCTGCTCCAGAAGCTTTGCTCTGAATCTGGTGGAAGTCTCGGCGACAGCGATTAATGAGAAAAAGCTGTACTGAACTCACCTCTCTCGCTCTCCTGACAGCCCGATATAATATAATCTGGTTCCTGCACTTCTACCTGACACCCATTACATCTCTCTCTCTCTCTCTCTCTCTCTCTCTCTCTCAGCAGGAGCAGTATCAGCCGGAATCACATTAAAATGACAGAGATATAATCATAATTCCTCTAAACGTCCCGGACCCGCCGTGCTGCGCTCTGCAGAATCCATCTGAACAAACACAAGCGTGTGACAGCCTCTCCAATCATATTAGCGCACCCTCGTACACACGCACGCGCTCACTCAGTGCTGGAAATGAGCGGTTTATACACAAACAAAACTCCTCATTAGAAGCGAGCGGCCTGTGTCACCTGAACAGCCCCTGACAGATACTGCAGGAACACAAACATGCCTCTGCTGAGAGTGGCACGACCATGGATAAGCAGCTAGTGTTTCAAACCCTTATTTCATTTAGGATTCTTGATCAAGTTGAGGTCCAGGAGAAAAGTCAAGGTTGCTCTTATGACAAAACAAACGAAGCATGTTGATGAAAGGAAGGGTTAAGTGTGGCATGATGAGATGAGAACACCTGTCTCTGGAACCCTCGATCTCACCTTCCTCAGGCCTGAGGAAAGCTATCACAGATTCAAAATATACATCGCTTTTGATTCTGCCGTGACAGAAACAATCCTGCGGTGCAGTTCTCTTTGCTGATCGATAATGCTGATACTTTATATTATCATAAGTCAGAGGTCAGCCAAATGCTAATGCAAGTTTCTCATCAAACCAGTGTGGCGAGCAGAATCCCAAACCGCTGCTTTCATTTCACTTCAAGGAACCCAAACACACATTTTTTCATTTGCCTTTTCAATTTCACACACATTGTTCAAACTTCTGACTTCATTTCTTTCTCTGGCAAACCAGAGTGCTTTTTAAACCGCAGCCGGTCGTGAAAACCCAATCTCAGAAAGCTGACCCAGAATGTGAGGACACTCTGTGGCTCAGATTTGTGTTCTTCTAAAGTAGATCTGGCGGCTTCTGCTCTTAAACTGCTTCGCTGTAATTGGCAATTAAGAGTCATCATAGTGATTTACTGCGTGCTGCTTTCTGACTAACCTGAGAATCTTTACCGCTGTAATTTCTGTTAACGAGCGACAGAATTTAAGCCTGTTCAGCACAGTACTAATGCTAATTACTGTATGTCAATAACTGCATGCGCGTTTATAAGTAAGCCTTGTTTGTTTGGCACAGAATTAAATTACCGAGAGCTATTTTAAAAACCAAATCATCTCTCAAAGATTATAAAGTGAAGAACTGGAAGGGAAGTCAAGAGAAAGAGAAAGTGTTTTAATAAGAGGGAAGAGTATGGACAAACTAGAGGGAAGAGACGGGAGAGAGGATAGTGTCTGAAGAGAGAGGGAAGAGTCTGGAGAGAGAGAGGAAAGAGTTTGAAGAGAGAGAATAGAGTCTGAAGAGAGAGGGAAGAGTCTGAAGAGAGAGGAAAGAGTCTGAAGAGAGAGAATAGAGTCTGAAGAGAGACGATAGAGCCTGAAGAGAAAGGGAAGAGTCTGGAGAGAAAGGGAAGAGTCTGGAGAGAAAGGGAAGAGTCTGGAGAGAGAGAGGATAGAGTCTGTAGAGAGAGGATAGAGTTTGAAGAGAGAGGATAGAGTCTGAAGAGAGAGGGAAAAGTCTGAAGAGAGAGAATAGTGTCTGAAGAGAGAGGGAAGAGTCTGAAGAGAGAGGATAGAGTCTGAAGAGAGAATAGAGTCTGAAGAGAGATGGAAGAGTCTGGAGAGAGAGAGGATAGAGTCTGGAGAGAGAGGGAAGAGTCTGAAGAGAGAGGATAGAGTTTGAAGAGAGAGGATAGAGTCTGAAGAGAGAGGGAAGAGTCTAAAGAGAGAGGGAAGAGTCTGGAGAGAGATGATGGAGTCTGGAGAGAAAGAGGATAGAGTCTGAAGAGAGAGGGAAGAGTCTGAAGAGAGAGGGAAGAGTCTGAAGAGAGAGGAAAGAGTCTGAAGAGAGAGGATAGAGTCTGAAGAGAGAGGATAGAGTCTGAAGAGAGAGGGAAAAGTCTGAAGAGAGAGAATAGTGTCTGAAGAGAGAGGGAAAAGTCTGAAGAGAGAGAATAGTGTCTGAAGAGAGAGGGAAGAGTCTGAAGAGAGAGGATAGAGTCTGAAGAGAGAATAGAGTCTGAAGAGAGATGGAAGAGTCTGGAGAGAGAGGGAAGAGTCTGAAGAGAGAGGATAGAGTCTGAAGAGAGAGGATAGAGTCTGAAGAGAGAGGGAAAAGTCTGAAGAGAGAGAATAGTGTCTGAAGAGAGAGGGAAGAGTCTGAAGAGAGAGGATAGAGTCTGAAGAGAGAGGGAAGAGTCTGAAGAGAGAGGGAAGAGTCTGAAGAGAGAGGATAGAGTCTGAAGAGAGAGGATAGAGTCTGAAGAGAGAGGATAGAGTCTGAAGAGAGAGGGAAGAGTCTGAAGAGAGAGGGAAGAGTCTGAAGAGAGAGGGAAGAGTCTGAAGAGAGAGGGAAGAGTCTGAAGAGAGAGGGAAGAGTCTGAAGAGAGAGGGAAGAGTCTGAAGAGAGAGGGAAGAGTCTGGAGAGAGTGGGAAGAGTCTGAAGAGAGAGGATAGAGTCTGAAGAGAGAATAGAGTCTGAAGAGAGATGGAAGAGTCTGGAGAGAGAGAGGATAGAGTCTGGAGAGAGAGGTAAGAGTCTGAATAGAGAGGGAAGAGTCTGGAGAGAGAGGGAAGAGTCTGAAGAGAGAGGGAAGAGTCTGGAGAGAGAGAGGATAGAGTCTGGAGAGAGAGAGGATAGAGTTTGAAGAGAGAGGGAAGAGTCTGGAGAGAGAGGGAAGAGTCTGAAGAGCGAGGGAAAAGTCTGGAGAGAGAGAGGATAGAGTCTGAAGAGAGAGGGAAGAGTCTGAAGAGAGAAGATATAGTCTGAAGAAAGAGGATAGAGTCTGAAGAAAGAGGATAAGGTCTAAAGAAAGAGGATAAAGTTTGGAGGAAACCGGAATAGTCTGGGGAGATTTTAGATAGTGAGACCCTAAACCTGGTCTTTAATTGGATGTCTGTGTCCCACCCAGGCTTAAGATGACCTCTACCATTAGACCTGAAACTGAATTGAAGAACAAGCCTCTAAACAGTGTATTTATTATGTGGCTTAAACGCTCGGTTTGTGTGTAAAAAACTCTGACTGAAGCCTTGTGTTTGTCATGTTGGCTGTTTGTCCATCATCTGCAGTGCCACACGTGCGCCGTGTGATGCCTGATGGATCTCTCTCTTCTCGTTCTCCTTCAATGAGCGCGCTGATTTGCAGAAGAGAAGATGGGGCAGGAAAAAAATGAGTTTATATCTGAGAAAATTGCGCTCATTCTCCCGCGCCTGTTCATTCATTTGTGCGGAGTTTCTCGTCAAACTGGAAGCGCATGCTATAGCGCTCTGCTAAATTCACCTGCCAGCATCAATACCTCGCTCGGCAGATCGCTATGGAAACCAGAAGGAGAGACGGTTTGCTTCTATGCCCCCCAAAATATGTATCAATAAAATCAATTTAGCAGGAACATGCATCGCTGGGATTGCGTGAATGTGGCTTTGGGGGCTCTTCTGTCTCATTCAGGGGCGATGTTTCTCTGAGCGTCGCTCGCTGTTGAACTCGTCTGAGAAATTAACGAGAGATCGCAGCAAGCAATGAAAGCTCTGGCTAAGTGTTCGAGATTGCAACTCTGCACAGACAGATGCTTTGGGAATTAAACACAGGTTCTCGGCCCTTAAACACATACTGGGTTGGAATTGTATCTCTAAATGCTCCATGATTCTGAAGTCATTATTAGTAATAATTACGTTATTATTGTTATTCTTTATTTTTGTGAACCGAGTAATTAGCATCTGGCTGGATCATGTGATCCTAGAGTAGGCCTGCAGAGTTTCTCTTTGGACTTTAGACTGCCTCAAGAGCTGATCTTGGTCAGAATACTAACAATGACGCATAGCACATCAGATTACCTTTTTTTTTCTCCCTCTTTTACTGCCCCATCGACTTCCATTGTAAACACATTTTTTTAATGCATGGCACTATAATGTCATATTTTCTTTAACGCTGGTGTTTTCTCTAGTGGGAGAGAGGCAAAACTTGTCATTTTTACTGTGAGCGGGCTGAACAGAGAATGCCACTCCTTGCCGTTGGATGGCGCTCAGGGCGAGTACAGTAACATGCCAGAGTTGAAGACAAGAATATTCCACGCCATATTTCCTCCTTTTTGTCTATGTTTTTGTAGTCTTTATCGAACAGCTCTAGACATTTGGACATCAACAGGATGAACTTTTCTCTCTCCATTGTCTTCCATAAATCTCTGCTCTATTTCCTGTCGTGAGTCGACGCAGGTGTGTATCGAGCGCCATCTAGTGCCTCTTTTAAGCTTGGAAAGTTATCTGAAAATGTTATCAGAAGAGTAGGTTTCATTAGTCATCCGCAAATTCACACTTTAAAATCAAGATGACATTGCAAAGCAGAGATTGTTTTTCACTCGCACCTATCAGACGGACAGATGTGCAAGCTCCTGTGCGCACCCGTTATTTACGTCTCTAGACATGCACATAACGTCATTTCACACTGATTATCAGCTTTTGATTTGTTTTTTACTTTTTCAGCATTTCATACTCGAGTCAACCAATCAGGACCTTCCAAGAGCAATCACGCAAGAGAAACAATGAAACCAGCGATAGCGGTGGTGGGTGGAGTTCACTGACGGGACAGCGAGGGAGGAATGATCTTCATGCTTTCCTATTGTCGCTCTAAACTGGAAGCTGAGACTGGACTCATAATTCCTTGACTGACCACTGGAGGTTGTGGCCGGAAGTAAGCAGATTTTCATTAACAACCATGTGAGGGGTGAATTCCTTTAATATTGATTTCTTTAGGTTATGTTCAACTCAATAAAGTTTATTTAGTAAAGTTCCGTGAACGCAATTTCGGGAGGAGCGATCAGATAATTAGCAAAAAATCTACAGGTGTTTCCAATCCCTCTGCTCGCTCAAGAGATAAAACCGTAACCACTCCACTTGCAATTCGACGATGAAATGCAAAATTTAAGCAGCTCGCGTCGTCTCCTCTTTACTGGATGACTCCACATACAGGAAGCAAACGCCTGAGCTTTCCACTTTATTCCGGGGCCGTCCACCGCTAGTGGACGCCCCAGCACCTCCAGCCAGCCGTCTGGAGCTCCAGCCCAGCTTTACACCGCACGTGTTACCTAGCCAGCCGAATGCAGGTCGCCAGCACCCCCAGCCCCGCACGAAACGACCCCACTCAAAGGCTTCCGCCCCAATCATTCAGTACAGCTTTGCAACGCTTCTACAGCACCTGGTCCCCCTGAAACACCGGCCTCCCATTCAAACGTTGCCGCTCTACATTGGCCCGCTTGGCCACCTGTCCTGCCACCTATCCCTGGCCCCTCGGGGAAACGGTTCAGCGCGGGAGCCGCTAGCTCCGGGCAGCGCACAGCACGGTTGTTTCCTCCACAGCTATCCCCTGCTCCGCTCGCAGTTCTCAACTCTTGGCCGCAGATCTACTGCACCCGGTTTCAATTCTCGAACAAATTCGGCGAGGGCTAAGCGGCCGCGAAACTAATGTCTGACAATGGACTGTCATCCCAATTCGTTGGAAACTCGATACGGCATTTAATTGGCGGATTTATTCAGTTATATTTCCGGGTCTTGTACTGACCCCAACCGTGTTGTGGGTAGAATATAGGTTCTGAGCGCACATTCGTCGTAAACCGGGTCAATCTAGCCGTGAAGCTTTCACTATAGCGAATATGGATTCGCGTTTGTGAGTTATTTTGTTGTAACTCGTTGCACGGTGATCGTAATGCATATCTACATGTTCGAGACCATGCTGTTTATGCTTATGTACTTATAAATTGGACCAGGTAAACACCTGTGGAGAAGATTAGTCCTTTTAACTGCATAAATTATGCTGTTTTTCTCTCTAAAATTGGAGAAATAGTATCTAAAATATAATGTGCAAGTCTTCCAAATACTGTTATGGTTCTTAATATGAACAACTGCTTTAATAAAAGTAAGAATTTTAGTTTGATCAACTGGCTATACCGACATCCTTGAACAATGTACGAAGAGAATTTGTTGTCATTCAAATAAATACATGAATAATTAAATAATAATAAAAATAAATAAATAAAAATTATATATATATATATATATATATATATATATATATATATATATATATATATATATATATATAATTATATTTTTATATAAAATATATAATAATTTATAAATAAAATCATTTAGTTTCGGTCCTCCCCCTAGGATTTAGTTGGGATCATACATACTTATACATGCTAAATGTATTTCAGTTCATAAACTAAACTATTATCAAATCATATTTAACCTTTACTAATCTAGTACATGGCCCTAAAACAAATGCTTTCAATAGACTCCATTAATCTAAGACCTAAATCTGCTGCAAGCTAATAATCGGTCACCCTTGTAATGGCACCAGGGGCCTGGTTCTAGCTGTCGAGATAGGAAGCTCCACGGGGCCGCCTTCCAGCCTTGGTGTCCCTCAAACCCAGCGTTTGGGCCGAAGCCCCGGCACTATCCCCTCACCAAGCTCTTTGGTGCTGCTTACCCCAAGCACTCAGGAGTTTAGCAGCCCCTCCTACATCTCCAGCCAACAGGCCAGCTAAACTTTGGAGCCGCCGCTCCTGCAAGCTTCTTTAGCTGCTAACCCCCCTTCCCAAAAGTCAGCTCCTCCCAGCTCCTTACTCCAAACGAACCCCATCCAAACTACCATGCTTCTCAGGTGCAATCAGAAATCCCGTCCAGGCCCCAGACTGTTAATCATGCCCAACATCCTTCTCAAATGCATCCCAACCCTCTGCTCAAGATACCAGCCATCGACAACTATTCTCACCTTGGAAACAATGTTCTTACTTGCTTTTTCTGGTTTCTGAGATGCGCCGACTTTATAGCATCATCCATGTTGGACCCAACACTGCACCCCACCATTGGAGACCAGTTAGTCCTTGTCAAGGACATCATCTCTCTTTGTATCAAGCAAACCAAAAGAGGCCATTTTAATCACAGCATCATCCATGTTGCACCCAAAACTTCACCCCACCATTGGAGACCAGATAGTCCTTGACAAGGACACCACCTCTTTGTTCAAGCAAAGCAAAAGAGGCCATTTCATTCACTTGTTTCACATCACTTCTCAGACTCTGCTGTTTCAGTCAGTGCTGCATTACTTTCTCCAGAGGTCCCACCCTAACTCGAAGTCTATCAGAACCGCTTTTTCTCGATGAGTCTGGTAAACCCCCCAGTCGCTCCTGGCTCCCTAAACACCTCAAGGTAAGTCTTGGAAGTGTCTGCATTCGCACCCGATCACTATTCAGGCTTTTCATTCCACACTGGGGCAGCCACATCATTAGCCCAAACAAGACTTGCCTTACCACCTTATCCAAAGCAGGCAGGTGGTCCTCAGAGACATTCCAGAGCTACATCGAACAAGCCACGCAGACCTGAAACAGCCCATTAAAATTCTTCACATTAAGATTCTTTGCAACTGAGAGCTACAACAACCTCATTGTCCTACCCCACCTCCTCCACCCAACATGTCGGACTCGGCATATCAGCGTACCAGATTAGATACCTCACTTTGATCTGCAGGCTGAATCCAGTTTGGGTCAAAGAAAATCTACCATAAGCTCATACCCCCCCTCAACCCGGGGTGCCTGGTTTTGGCCTGCCTTCCAATTAATGACCAAAACTCTCATCATTGACCATCAGGCCATCTCCAGTTTGGGTGAAGACTAAAGCAGTGGACAAACTAACTCTTCCAACTCCAGTCCCTTCACCCAGCAGGTCATGGCTCCGGCCTGCATATCAGCATACCTGAGTAGATCTCTCAGTTTGATTGCAGGCCATTTCCAGTTTGGGTCAAGGAATCTACCACAAGCACCCCCCCTCCCCCTCCCCCCCTCCACTCAACGTGCCGAATCTTGACCTGCCTTTCAGTGTATGAGCCCAACTCTCATAATGGAACGTCAAGGTGTCTCCAGTTTGGGTGAAGACCAAAGCAGTGATCAAAGTTACTCTTCCAACTCCAGCCCCTTTACCCAGCGTGTCTGTCTCCTGCCTGCATATCAGCGTATCTGAGGAGATGTCTGTTTGATTGCAGGCCATTTGCAGTTTGGGTCAAAGAAATCAACCACAAGCTCACCCCCTCCTTCCACCCCGAGTGCCTGGTTTGTCCTGCCTTTCAGGGTATGAAGCCAACTCTCATAATGGAATGTCAGGCCGTCTCCAGTTGGGGTGAAGACCAAAGCAGTGGACAAACTAACTCTTCCAAATCCAGCCCCTTCACCCAGCGTGTCTGGCTCCGGCCTGCATATCAGCGTACCTGAGCAGGTCTCTCAGTTTGATTGCAGACCGTTTCCAGTTTGGGTCAAGGGATTTACCGCAAGCTCTCCCCCCGTTATTCCACCCAGCGTGTCTGGTTTTCACCCCGCCTCCAGCGTAGGAGCCCAACTCTTATAATTGGATGTCAGGCCGTCTCCAGCTTGGGTGAAGACACAAAACAGCAGACAAATAATTTCCAACCCCCGTACCCAGTGTGTCCGGCAGCGGCCTGCTTATCAGCGTATCTGAGAAGGCCTCTCAGTTTGATGGCAGGCCGTCTCTGGTTTGGGTGAAGACAAAAAACAGCGGACAAACAATTTCCAACCCCCGTACCCAGCGTGTCCGGCGGTGGCTTGCTTATCAGCGTATCTGAGAAGGCCTCTCAGTTTGATGTCAGGCCGTCTCTGGTTTGGGTGAAGACTAAAACAGAGGACAAACAATTCCAACCCTGTACCCACCGTGTCCGGCGGCGGCCTGCTTATCAGCGTATCTGAGAAGGCCTCTCAGTTTGATGGCAGGCCATCTCCGGTTTGGGTCAAAGCATTCTACCACAGGCTAACATCTCTCCCAGCACCCTTCTTTCACCCAGAGTGTCTGGTTTTGGCCTGCCTCCTGCATATGAGCCCAAATCTCATATTGGATGTCAGGCCGTCTCTGGTTTGGGTGAAGACTAAAACAGAGGACAAACAATTCCAACCCTGTACCCAGCGTGTCTGGCGGCGGCCTGCTTATCAGCGTATCTGAGAAGGCCTCTCAGTTTGATGGCAGGCCATCTCTGGTTTGGGTCAAAGCATTCTACCACAGGCTAACATCTCTCCCAGCACCCCTCTTTCACCCAGCGTGTCTGGTTTCGGCCTGCCTCCAGCGTATGAGCCCAAATCTCATATTGGATGTTAGGCCATCTCCAGTTTGGGTGAAGACTAAAACAGCGAACAAACAATTCCAACCCCTGTGCCCAGCGTGTCCGGTGGCGGCCTGCTTATCAGCGTATCTGAGAAGGCCTCTCAGTTTGATGGCAGGTCGTCTCCGGTTTGGGTCAAAACATTCTACCACAGGCTCACATCCCTCCCCGCGCTCCTCTTCCACCCAGCGTGTCTGGTTTTGGCCTGCCTCCTGCGTATGAGCCCAAATCTCATATTGGATGTCAGGCCGTCTCCAGTTTGGGTGAAGACTAAAACAGCGGACAAACAATTCCAACCCCTGTACCCAGCGTGTCCGGCGGCGGCCTGCTTATCAGCGTATCTGAGAAGGCCTCTCAGTTTGATGGCAGGCCGTCTCTGGTTTGGGTGAAGACTAAAACAGCGGACAAACAATTCCAACCCTGTACCCAGCGTGTCCGGCGGCGGCCTGCTTATCAGCGTATCTGAGAAGGCCTCTCAGTTTAACATCTCTCCCAGCACCCCTCTTTCACCCAGCGTGTCTGGTTCGGCCGGCCTCCAGCATATGAGCTCAACTCTCATTTTCGGATGTCAAGCCTTCTCCAGTTGGGTCCAGACCTAAGCAGTGGACAAACTAACTTCAACTTCAGCCCCTTCATCCAGCGTGTCGGGATCTGGCGGCTGTCCCAATGCATTTTTGGGGGGTTCTCGGGCCCGGATCGCTTCTCGCCTCGAGGCCCTCCAGTGGACAGCTCGCCCAGTATGCTTATCTTAATCTCGCCACATACGCTTACATTTTCTGGGCTAATTCTATGTAAGTGAACTCGTGAAACCTAATGAAGGGCTGGGATAATCAACCGAGGGTCACATCCAAGTGCTGAGGGTTCGTTCTCGTCATTTCTGATGCACCAAATAAAATCTTTCTGTCTATTTTGACTCTCTCGTAGTAATGCTTTGTCGAGGAGGAAGAGATCTACCCAAACTCTGAGCCTCATCTGCCTTCAGCTAAACCTATGACGTCACACATCACAGCTGCTGCTCATATCCATATCACTTATTCCTCATAGGTACACATATCAAATGCTGCTCTGAGGTCATCTGTGACACATGTTTAAGCATTTAATAACGGCTTATCTGGTTCAAGGCCAAAATGTATAGGTACTTTTTGCAGAGTTGGTTAGAAGGGAGAGCATGTGGTTTTTAGTCGTTTTTTGCAGGCTCTGCAATCTCTTCATATTTTTTCCATCTTTCACTTTGAACTTCTCTTTAGATGTTTTTCTTTGTTTCCTGTCACTTTAAGTCTGTTAAATATGGTTGGTGGAGGTGAGTGCCATACTGTTTGTGTGAGATGTTTCTGTACAGTCTCTGAATTATGGGATTCTGAAGGTGAGGTGGAAACACAGAATTCACTGTCTGTAAATGTGTCCGTATGAATGCACCAGACAGTCCCTGCAGCACGACAGAAAGGCTCGAATGAGAGAAGCACTCGGTCTGAATCGGTTCAGAGAGCTGTTCATCTCAGAGGTCAGGTGTTATTGAGAGGAAACTTTAAAGTACTTCTGCTACAGGATGACGCTGCAGGCTACGCGGATGATTTGATGGGGTTTTTCAGAGACGGCGAATAACTCCTCAGAGAAGCAGCTGCACAGAAGCATCAGAGAAGCTATTAATCATCTCTCATCGATCTTGTTTGGTCTCAGAGGCTAAGCATTCAAAACATCTAAAATTATAAACAGTTAATGTTATTTCTCAAACACATGTTTGGGTCTCAAAACAGGGTTGATTTTGGTTTCTTTGAGTAATAATTTCTCAGATTAAAATTAGCACTCAAACTTAAAAATCTTCACCAGGGGTCTCCAAACATGGTCCCTGAGGGCTGGAGCCCTGCAATTTTTTGGTTCAACCATCATAAAACACCTGTGGCATTAATTAGGGTCCTCTGATTGTCTGAAGCTAGAGTAGTATGCATATTACAGCAGGGCTGCAACTAAAATGTACAGGGTTGCGACCCTCCAGGAACAGGTTTGGGGAACGCTGATCAACATCTATATCTTATTTAAACTGGCAGTTTTTTCTTTGAATCCTTGTACTTTGTAATAAACACTTCAGTATATAGAACTTTCTTTTCCTTTCTCAATGAGAAAATATTTTGTATTTACGGTGTAAATTTAACTCTATATAGAGAAGGACCAAATAGATTTGAACAGAGTCGGTTTAACTTGATTGTACCGTGTACGAAGATTTACAGTTTGAGAGCATGTAAGAGCTTAGAGTGTGCAGTGAGGGGTTTACTGCCCTAAAACATCAATAAAATGTATTAAAAATAAATAAATATTTATCCTTTTCTCTGATTTTCATCTCCACTTCCATCTCCACTTTTTTGAGGGTGTTGAGCTCCAGGTTGTTCTTGCCACACCACAGAGCCAGCCGCTCCACTTCCTGTCTGTTTGCGGACTCATCGCCCTTCTGGAAGAGACACATGACAGTGCTCTCATCTGCGAACTTCAGGAGCTTCACCGAGGAGTCTTGGGAGGTGCAGTCGTTGGTGTAGAGAGAGAGGAATAGAAGGACAGAACACACCCCTCTGGGACGCCAGTGCTGATGATGTGGGTGTGAGAAATACATTTGGAGCTTTTTGGTAAATAGGAGCTTTCCTGGTACATTAATGAAAATTTTAGCAAGAAATCAACTTTCCCCTTTATAAATATCTCTCTCATTCTGAGAGAGAGAGAGAGAGAGAGAGAGGAGAGAGAGAGAGAGAGAGAGAGAGAGAGAGAGAGAAGGTGGAAGGGAGTGAGGGAGAGAGAGAGGGAGGGAGGGAGGGAGAGAGAGGGGGACTCTCTGGGCGTACTCTCCAGAGAGAGAGAAAAGAGAGTGATAGAGAGAGAGAGAGAGAGAGAGAGAAATAGGAGGAAGTGGGGGGCACGCACCACGAGTCTTATTTTAACGGCACCGGTCGCGCTGCTCCGCGCATTTTCTCCGCTCCGCTCCGCTCCGAGATAACTTTTCTCCTGTCTCACACCTGTCTGACCGCCAGGACCCGAGAACGGATGCGCGCTCGGCTGCCGAGGAGCACGTGGAGAGCCGGGCAGCCGCTGGAACCGTTCTAACTCACCGTGAGAGCGAGGGGGGGGAGAGAGAGAGAGAGCGCGCACTCGACTGGAGCCATGCGTCCGACGGTCCGGAGCGCGCTTCTGCTGCTCCCCTGGATGCTCCTGAGAGAGGTACGAGCGCTTTTTCCAGAGTTTGTGCTTCTGCTACTGGAGAGTTTGATTCATTCTGGGAGAGATCAGGAGGAGAGAGAGAGCTATGGTCTAATAGAATCTTTCTGGAGCGGAACTGGGGCTGTCGGAGGAGAGAAGCGGCTGGGGAATCGCTCTCTTCGGGGAGCCGAGCCTTCTGCACTCGGGTCCGTGGAGCTTCTGAACTTGGGTCTGTCTGCGTCTCCTCCAGAGCGGAGCTTGAGGAGCAGATTGAACTCAGAACACAGTTTTCTATCCATATCAGAGAGAGTTTACTCTATTTTCGAGTCTACAACTCGTTCTCTCGGATTCTGGCTCTTACGCAGCAAAATCTACAGAGTTAAATTAAGCAGTTATTTTATAACCGATCCCGATAATGCTGAATTTTTTTATTTTAAACAAGTATTTAAAAACATATTCATTTAGGCATAAAAAATCTAGGTTTCAAATTGACATTAACGTTAATCAATTGACATTCATTTATTTCGTTTAACTGGAGCAGTGCTTATGTCCACCCCGATAGTGTGAGATTGACACCACGAGTGTTCTTTCTCTTTTCTGACCCTTTTCTGCTCAGATCAAGATTTCTCCAGAAAGAAATTCTTCAGAATTATATAAAACACAAACAAAAACAGAAACTGCCAAAAACTGATGCGAAACTGACCCAAAATTCTTACATCAGATTTTTTTTAAGTTAAAAGCTTTGTCTGTGAATAACAGACGGAATATTCTCTATATTTGAGATAAATCTCAGATTTTCTGAAGTATTAAGATAAAGCATCTGTTTTGTGGTTTTGTGCTTTTTATTGTCTGCTTATGCTTGAAGGAAATATTAGCAACAACAAAAAAAATCAGACATACACTGGGATAGATGTTGTGTATTTCTTTCTGAAACCTTTCTGTTTTAGAGAATTATTTACTAGAGAAAATCTAACTCCTCAGAAAAATAAATCTTGTTTCCATTCATTCATTCATAAAATATAACAAACATTTCCAAACGACATCTCCATTTCTTTTAAAATACTCGTGGTTGCAGTAAATATTGAAGCTTATATTCAATATTAATTACAAATATTAATGTATTGTTGAAATATTGCTGTAAAATGTTGCCCCCTCGTTGTTTATTTTAGATCTGGAAAGAGCTTTACTTTTAATCTGTGCCTTTCTCCTGCTTGCTTTCCCGTTATTTATCATCAGAGAGCTGTTTTTCACTGAGCTGAGAGCAGAGATGCTCGGCTTTATTAGAGGAGGGCCACATCAAAGAAAACATAATGCGTGTATTAACAGCGTTCCATCCTCGAGCACCAAATCGATTCCTGATGCTTCTTTGTGCTGATTTCTGCTCAACTGTCTTTGAGCGCAGGCTCTGCTGGAGAAGATCTACCTTATAAACATCTTTCAGCTTCGAATTTATGGGAAAAAGAACAATTATGACAAAAACATCTCAGACATTACTTGATTTGTTTAAAGAATGTTTTAATTATATTATATCTGGGAATAAAATCTGCAGAGGACCTTACAATGAAGCAAGACAGAAAACGCCCAGAAGTCAGCAGGGAGCTGCTCCGGGTTTCTCTTCAGAGCTCTGAGAGAGCCTTCTCTCCTTCTCTGTGTTCGAGCGAACCATCTCCTATAGAACGAAATACTCAGCGATGAGAGAAGATGTGTCAGGGTTCAGGGTGAGGAGGAGCTGAGCTCGGAACAGTCTCGATCTGAACTCAGATTACGGAGTCTGAACCGGCATCTTATGGGCATATTCACATAAATATTGAGAATTTAATCAATCAAGCCCTCCAGTGCTCGAAGCCCGGGCCTCAGAGAGCAGGTCGGAGGGCCCTCCTGAGATCCAGACCTAAGCTGAAGCTGGAGCGAGATCTTTTGGATTGCATCTGTGTGCTGGAAATCGTCGCTCCTCGCTGAGCACTCCTCACTCGACCCAGATGAGTTAAAATCTAGGCTCAGATGAATTCTTTATGAGTTTATTTTGATGGATGCTTTGGACGAGTGTTGATCTTGGAGCGCTACTCACAGACTCAGAAGCTCCTGGAGATTCCATCCTGTGGATGGAAGCGAGCACTGAATATTCAGTCGTCATCTGTGTTTTATTAAATCTGTGATGATTCCTGATCAGACGAGGTGTCAGAGAAAGACCTTTCGGTATTCCTGTCTGAACGAAAGAATGTGTTCAGGAGCTCTGCTCGGCCTCATCTGCAGCGCTGGAGCAGGAAAGTGCCTTGTTTCAGCGTTCTGATGCTTCAGAGAAGAGAAGCTTTTCTGCCGCCATTAAAAGCTCTTTGATTAGCTGTTACACTTCATTTGATTCCCAGAGTTATTTACAGTAAAATCACTGTCTGCTTCAGATCTACCTAATCTAGCACTTTTTGACCTTCAGAGCCCAAATTTCTCACTAATAATTCACCAGAAGCCCGTTCAGATATAAACAGTCTATAAAATATTTTATACATCGTTTTTTTAGCAGTTGCTTTAAAGCAGCTTCACAGAGGCCTGGTGTGGATCAGGTAGGGTAAATAGGAGTGCTTGTTGCATATTTCTCTGTGATAGTATTAGAACTATCATACACTGCTCATCAAGGACTGTGAGTTTCTTCTGAGGTCAGGAAGAATCAGGAGAAAGATGAAGATAAAGTAGAAAAGAAAAGATGGGGTTAGCGTGGGTTCTGAGCGTGGGGCAGTAAAGCTTTACTAATAATGTGTTGCTGCAGCAGCAACAACTCCCAGTAACTCACTCTAACGCAGTAAACATAAATGAATAAACGAACTCTGTTAGCGTTACTAGATGCTTCATTAGTGCGTTCTTCCTGTTGTGCTGAATGCCACACACCGTAAAAAAGCGTTCAGTGATTGGTGGATCCGCCACACAAAGACACATGAAGAAGAAAGCGCGTTCAGTGATTGGTGTTCATCATCCAGGTAGAGATGAAGAAGTCGTGTCATGTGATTGGTGATTGTGACTCCTCTGAATCCTCATAAAGACTATTTCAAAAAACATTAAAAAAAACTCTAAACTTTTCCAAGTGGATATATGTTCATTAATATATCAAAGTGTAGATTAAAGAGAAAAAAAGCTTGGTATATCTGCTCGAAGCTGCTGCTCTAATAATAAATTACTACTAGATCTAAGTTGTATATAAAATGCATAGTTTAATTGCAAGAAAAAAACTATTATAATATTTATTTTAATAATCAAACTTTTTCCACATACACTGTCAATAAATGTTGTTTCAATTCAACTGTTGTTTTTATTCATTTTTAAGGGTTAAACGTGTGAACGTTATTTGGCTTGTTTTGCATTATTTATTTTAGAAATCAGTTTGGTATTTTCATTTTGTGCTGCTCTGACATGCAATATAATTTCAAATTTACTTTGTTTTAAGTCAGGGTCGTGTGTAAATTACCCATAATGCTCTGTGTTATGTAAACAAATAAGAAATTTTTTTAACTAGTCACCAGAGTAGTGTTCTCCATGCGGCATTCCATACGGAAATTAAAATAAAAGGGCTTCAATGACAGCATTAAACTTTTTACCTTACACTCATTAATTTTTAAAACAAGTAAATAATAAGTAAACTATTTTTTGTAACTAGCTCAACACTGGTTCTGACCTACCAAACTGTTTATAGAATTTACAAACGAATGTAATCTCTGAAAAGAGTCTGGCCCTGCCTTCATCTCCATTCTTTCGTTTGAAAGCTTCAGTGGAGCGTGTGCTGCTGCTGCTGCTGCTGCTGCTGGAGAGCGAGAGCCACAGAGAGGTTAAGAATGAATGATGTAACCAACACTCGCTCGCTGCTGCTTCACTCTATAAATGAAGTTCAGCAGCAGAACCCTCGGTGTAAATCAAACTCTGCGAAAGGAATAATAATGTGTGTTATTTTAAAATAAGTGATTTTGTCAAATCTTCCACCACGTCTGAGAGGATTGCTTCTTAACGTTAGTGTTGGAAATATTGAGTGTTCGATTAATATTTGATTTTACTCTAAAAATGTTGAAAATTTAAACTTTAAACCTAAAAACTCACAAAAATATTTGCAAGCTGCAAAAAGGCAATGTTTCACTTGGAAGTGTATAAAATGTAGGTAATTAAACTGATTTTTTTTTTCTGTACCCTCAGCAAAAAGAAATGACATATTCACGCACCCCACATACACACACACACATTTACTATATATATATATATATATATATATATATATATATATATATATATAACCTGTTTAACCTGTTGTGTTTTACTCTAATTATAATCCGCTTTCCCACAAATCAGTTTCAACTCGGTTTCACAAACAAACTTTTCTAAATGCACACTGTAAAAATGTATGGGGTACCATTTACTAAAAAAAAAAATTCAATAGAATTTTAAAATAAAAATTTACCAGACATAAAGTCTGTCACTTTACTCACTCAATCTCAAGTAAAGTTTACTTTGAATCTTCTAGTAAATTATATTGACTTTTTGTATATATATATATATATATATTTTATCTATGTACATTTTTACAGTAAATGCTTTTACACAATAATCCAAGTCATCTTAAATTACATTGGCAATACCCTTTACTTCAAACATTATTTTAACACTATTTGGTGCTGTTTAGTATTTAAATAGTGGTTGATAAATGAACACATTTTACATGATTTCTTTTATTAAGAACTACGCCAGCAAGTTTCCTTGGAGCTCAGATAATTCAATTTAGCAGCTAATCAAGATCTCTAAATTAATTTCTGTCTCGTTATGATCTAACAGGACCTGTCTCAAGAAACTCCTGCTGCTCCTGAAGTCAGTGAAATCACTTGTTGAGCCTTGAACGCGGGCGATGCGCGAGCACCACCAAACACAACAGAACTCATAAATGGTGTCTTTAAAGTGTCTTCCCCCACTGAGGTTATGCACAAAGACTTTATTATACATCGAGGAACAACTTAACAACAGAATTATTTGCCTTTAAAGGTGCTCAACTCGCTCCCAAAATGCACCGGGGTTTAGGCGCCGCTGAGGGTCGCCGCAATGCATTTCAGTTGCCGATTTAAAAGACGAACGTGTAAAAGTGCAAATCAAATTAAAACTAAGGAAACTAATTTGGATCGACTTTAATATTTACATGTTTTACAAACGGGAACTTGTAAATTGTAAAAAAAAAAACATTTTACAAGTGCATAACTATTTTTCAAATACAAATAATGTTTTACGCATTTTTTAATTCATTTGTCGATTTGCTTCTGCAGATGCACTGTACACGCAACATTTTTACAGTTCTCCCGTTGGAATTTAAAAAATAAATCACATGGGCAGAAAAAGTTTGTCAAAAATAAAGATGCTTTTCACTCACAAAGTCCTGCGGAGTAATGTTCCCGAGTCTTATATTGCGCGGAATGTTTTTTTAATGTGGACTGTTGTTTTCCATCGTCCAGGAACAGAAACGTCACACGCGCATCAGCCAATCACGTTCCTCTATGACGGATGAGCCAAAGACGCATGCGCATAAATTATATATCTGTATTGAGTACATTTAACTGGAATTGATCATTTTTGTTGCGATTTTATTAGCTGGAAAACAATTATATTACTGAGGACATTGTATTTACATTTACAAATATTTTATCAACCAAATTATTTTAATAACAATGTTAATAGCAATGTACTGAATTAAACATGACATTTTTAAGTAAAAACACAAACTAGTATTTATTTGTAAAACATTTTCGTACAAGGTCGAAAAATCCATTTTTACAGTGCATTTCATGATGCTTAATTTCTTTTATTTCCTCGTTATTCAAAGGACCTGTATATGTATTACACAGCAGAAACACTAGCACCTGCAGCTGCGCTCCTCAGCTCTGTGCTGCTACCACAAACCAGCAGTCTTTCCCTGAGACCCACAGATCTGGAATTTAGAAACATTCGCATCGAAGATTGAACATTTAAACAACCAGAACGCTCACAGCATCCACTCATTCAACATGAAAAGAGAAAAAGAGGTAAAAAATGGAAAAACATCTCAAGGAATAGACGATGCTTTGGAGCCTCAAAATAAAATCTATAACAATAAACACACACACACATGCACACACGCACGCATGCACACGCGCACACACAGAACCGTGTTTAACCCTGAGTCATACATTCAGAAACTAAAACCGTAAAACTACAGAGATGATTTAAACAGAAGAAAGCCGAGCATCTAGCTTTAATGAAACCTCATTCTATGTTGAACACTCTGTGAGGACTCTCTCGAGCTGCTAAAATAAAATCTGAACTTGTGAATATCTGGTGAGCGAAGCCTCCTTAAGAGCGGATCGCTGGTAGACCTTCTGTTTGAGAGAGAGAGAGAGAGAGGCAGAGAGTGAGAGAGGGAGAGGAGGGGTGCAGCTCGCTTTCAGGAGTGTTCAGTGAAAAGAGCAGAAGCGAAGGAGAGCAGGCCCCAGTCCTCTTCTGGTGCAGCACAACTGAAGGTCCAATGGAGACTTCCTCGTTCCTCTCATATATGAGAGACCTCATTCTAATTTCTCTCCTACTGCATCAAAAACCCAAAACTCAAAAACCCGTGGTGAAAATCTGTCGAATCCTGTTATTAGATGCTGATCCTGATTCAAAGCAGCTTCACAAACACAAGGTTTGATATTCAATTTAAATAATATCTACATTCACATCAGCTTCAGGAGGAAGAGTAGAAACGTATCGTTCTTTTACGAGTTCCTTCAGAAAGAAGGAGATATCTGTTAGACAAGGTTACTGTTAGAAAGAGCGATCTATAATCAATCATCAATGCGTTCTATAAAGCGTACTCTCTTCACTCTTCATGTTTATGTTGTGGAGGAGAGCCCTTGCTCACATGAGAAGAACATGGACCCTCACAGGAGAAACTGCTTTGGTGCTGAACGAGGGACACCTGGTTCGTGGGAGAAGGGTGTTTTAAAGCCAGGATGCCTCTGTATATAAAGACTTCAAGGGAAACTAGATTAATTTTTAGGTTAAAAGCTAAGATTTGGTCATTTTTAAGAGCAAAAAGATGGAGTTGAGACTCCAGGAATTTTTTGGGAAAACAGTGAGTTCAGAGAAAATCTTCAGGTAAAGATCTTTAAAATAGAACAGAGAGATCAGGATGGATCCTGGAACATTCAGATATGTGTGTCCATTTTTAGGTTTAATAACGAGATTTGGACCATTTTATGTGGAAAATGGTGGATTCTATAACATTACTTTCTGGAAATGTTGTCCTTCAGTTGGATGCATTTACATAATGTTTAGTATACATTTGCAGAAGGCTTGATTCGTTTAGAGATATATGAAGTGAATAAAATATAGAGTTAGGGCATGAGTTTATTTTATAAACGTTACTTACATTCACCTGTAGTGATAAACTAGTGATAAACCAGTGATTAAAATCCAGTGATAAAATCAGAGATTGAAGACTCTTAATTCTACTGTTTCAGTCAAAAGACGCTCACAACTGCAGTCTGGAGCGTTCTTTCTCTCTGAAAGCAGAAACCCGAGTCGAGCCGAGGGAGAGTCGAGACACACGAGGAGGAATGCTTGGAAGTGATAATCTTAAACACCTCTCTCTCTCTTTCTCTCTCTCCCCTCCATCCTCTCTCTCTTTCCCTCCTCTCTCTCTCCCTCCCCTTGCTCTCTCCCTCTTCTCTCTCCTCCCCCTCTCTCTGGTCCCCCCTCCTCTCTCTCTCCTTCTCTCTCCCTCCCCTTGCTCTCTCCCTCTTCTCTCTCTCCCTCTCTCTGGTCCCCCCTCCTCGTCTCTCTCTCCTTCTCTCTCTCTCTCCCCTTGCTCTCTCCCTCCTCTCTCTTTCCCTCCCCTTGCGCTCTCCCTCTTCTCTCTCTCCCTCTCTCTGGTCCCCCCTCCTCTCGCTCTCCTCTCTCTCTCTCTTTCCTCTCTCCCTCCTCTCTCTCTCCCTCCCCTTGCTCTCTCCCTCTTCTCTCTCCCCCTCTCTCTGGTCCCCCCTCCTCTCTCTCTGCTTCACTCTCTTTCTTTCCTCTCTCCCTCCCCTTGCTCTCTCCCTCCTCTCTCTCTCTCCCTCTTCTCTCTTTCTCTTTTCAGTGTCTCTGAGTATTCTTTAGAGCTTGTATTTCGATTCGAAACTGAAGGGGAAACCAATCCCTGTGACTCTCAGAGAAAAGTCCGCCCTCCTCGGCCTCTGATAGGTTGAATCTCGAGTCACGAGTTTTAGTAGAACAAATGAATTCATTTTAAATTGAAGAATTGGCAAATACTATGTTTGGTTGATCACTCTAAAACACGGAACAAAAACACATCCGGTGTCGATTGATGTTTAACTTTAGTTTTTTGTTCAAAAGCGTAAAGATTCTGTATTATAAGGAGCTTGTGGCAACCCTATACTCTGTCAGTGAGACGTTCCTCTCTGAATGTCCCTCTCTGGTGCTGATCTCCACCTGAGAGAAAACAGCCAGAGAGCAGCCAGTGCTTCAGCATTAGCTAGAGCGTGTAAAGGAAGAATCGTGTTGCTGAAGGCGCTATTAGAGGTTCTAGCACATACAGAGAAGGTTCTAGCACATACAGAGAAGCATTTACTCAAATTCTTGATTCAATAAGTATGTTTTGTATCTAGTTTAGATCTGGAAAAGAGAGAGAGGATGAAAGTCTAGGCTCACGTTAATCTCAGAGCAGAGCTGTTAAGGATGCAGGGTAGATCTTTGTTTGGGGCGGGTCTGCAGCTCTTCATCAGCAGAGCAACTCTTATTGATGACCTGCGCCCAGATTTCCCTCTGAACGTAATCAATACTCTGCTTTATTCATCTCTTTATCTTCTGCCTGCTATGCCTTATAACAAGAGAGAGAGAGGAACCATGGCTCCTGTAAAGCAGAGTTTGGCTTGAGTGAGCTTCCACATTCTTTCTAAGCCACGTTCCCAGAGCTTTCTCTTCCCAAACTCTGCTTGGATGGTCATGCTGCTCCAACGGAAGCGGCTATATCTGCTCAGACCGGTACCTCTAAAGAAATTCTGGGAAACCGCTGAAAATGCTTGGGAAATTCTCTTTGATTTCATATGGGTCAGTGTTTAACGAGCGGCAGCTTAAACTGAGAACAGAATAATTACATGCGCTCTAGAGGAGCGTATCGGACTGGGCAGGAACACACTGAACTGGGTGCAAAAGTATTTGAACCCCAGGCGCTGGAGAGGGAAACGGCCTTTTAAAATAAAGAGAGGGAATCTGTTGAGTCTCAGGAGTGTCTAATCCTCATCATGCAAACAACAGCTTTTTCATGTTGTGATAACTCCAAGAAGCTTTCTTAACGGTTTCTGTTTTATAGTAAGAAACCGCTGGCCAATCAGCAGCGATTTATTTGTTTATTTGAGAAGCGGGCAAATCATTTAAATTTATTTGAGAGTCACGAGAGCATCGCAAAGATTCAAGAACTGGAGGAAACTGTTTCCAGAACAAAAAGCAAAGCATTCAATGAGATCAGGACCAGCTTTCAGACAAAACACACAGATTGGTTTAATAACCATATTCTCTCGGATTGGGTTATGTGCATCGTTTAACTGTAAGCACAGATTGCTCACTTCGTTTGAAACTGCTGTGCATGTGAGAGGTGGGTCTATCACTATAGAAACGAGCTGCTATTGATCAAGGCATGTTTGTTTATGTGAATTCAAACATCAACACTTTCAGAACTCGCATAATACATCTTTAATGATAATCACATTAATAATGTTAAAAGCTATATTTTAATAAAAATGAATGTATTAATTAATAATTTAGTTAATGATGTTACATGCTGAATAATGCTGGTTATATGGTAAATTCTGTTAGATTTTTGCTGCTGTCTCATTAATTCACAAATTACATGCTAATAATGAGTCATGTTAGCTACATCACTTATCGATGTGTTAAATCACATAGAGCACAATGCTGTCTGAAAATTGTGTGCTACAGAGCTTCAAACTGTTTTCTCAGTTACTCGATCAAGATAGTGTTAGGTTTATAAAGTATCCAGAGCATCAGGAGAGTGTCCTAATGCATCCTTCCATGATCTGTATTGTTATAAAAAAAATAAAAAAAACCCCTCTTCCTCCTCCTCCTCCTCAAGGCTGTGTAATCAATCAGATTAATGATAAAGGCATCAGATTACTGATCACAGATTGATTTCTCTGGTGAGCTGTACCTGGTGGATGATCTCATAAGAGGATTCTGATTCGCTCTCGATCCTATTAAAATGCTTTTATTCTAATGGTCTGGATTGCTGGGTTTGTTTGTGACTGCCATGCTAGCTATCTCTCGTCTTCTCTCTCTCTTTCTTTCTCTCTCATCCCTCTCTTTTTTGTCCTCTCTCTCCCTCTCTCTCCTCTCTCTCTATCCCCTCTCCCTATCTCTTGCTCCTCTCTCTCTCTCTCTCTCTCTCTCTCTCTCTCACTTCCTTCTCTCTCCCTTTCGTCCTCCCTTTCTGTTTCTTTCTCTCTGTATCAGAGGTGATGATTCCATCCGGGAGTGCTGAAGCAAATGCTAACAACAGAGCGATGGACAGACTCTGAGTGGTTAATGAAACAGTGCATTAATGACTGAAGGCTTTAATCCTTCTGATCAATGGGTTCAACCCACCGCTCCTATCGACCCGCTGCTTGAAGAGATGATTGATCAGATTAGAGCCAGCTGCAGTGCTCCATTAAACGGAGACACACCTCGAGAGACTGAGAGAGACCAGTGGCAGTGCTCCAGTGGGATGGGTTAGTGATCTGGTTCATCCTGTCGAGAGGTTCGGACGCGGAAACTGAATCAATAATCCGAATCAGCGTTGATCAATGATCTATAAACCACACAGCTCCTCCAATCATCAATAAATTGGTGTGATCGATTCTCACTGGTATACGTCCTCAAAAAGTGCTCTGAGAGCTGCGAAAGAGAGAAATATAGAGTCTGAGCTCTTCGCTGACTCCTGCTGTATCAATAACTGAAAAAGGGTGGGTGGAACCGATCACTGCTCCTGCTGATCGATCATCTCTTTGTCTGTATCAATCAGAATCGATCGCTGCTCATGCAGATCGATTAATTCCTCATCTGTATCAATAACTGAACCAGGGTGAGTGGAATCGATCATTGCTCCTGCTGATTTATCATCTCCTCGTCTGTATCAATAACTGAACCAGGGTGAGTGGAATCGATCATTGCTCCTGCTGATTTATCATCTCCTCGTCTGTATCAATAACTAAAGCAGGGCGGGTGGAACCGATCACTGCTTCTGCTGATCGATCATCTCCTCGTCTGTATCAATAACTAAAGCAGGGCGGGTGGAACCAATCACTGCTTCTGCTGATCGATCATCTCCTCGTCTGTATCAATAACTAGACCAGGGTAGGTGGAAACGATCACTACTCCTGCTAATTTATCATCTCCTCGTCTGTATCAATAACTGAACCAGGGCGGGTGGAATCGATTGCTACTCCTGCTGATCGATCAGCACCTTGTCTATATCAAATACTGAACCAGAGTGGGTGGACTCAATCGCTGCACCTGCTGATCTATCATCTCCTTGTTTGTATCAATAACTGAACCAGAGTGGGTGGAATCGCTCACTGCTGATCCCTCTCTGAGAAGTGAAGTGGACTCACGCAGGAGAGAAAAATGAGGAGTGAATCCGGCTCAAGGTCTTACTCGCAGAATTCATCACCGCAGGCGTCAGATTGAGTTATGAAGAGCTGGAGGAGTAGGAGGGGGGCTCGGCCAGTGAGGGGATCGGCTGGGATAAATTGAGACTGGGCAAGGCCACTGGAGACCAGCGCGGTTTTCTTTAGGACTGGAGTAAAGCTTGACTGTGGAACATTAGAAGCTGTTAAAGTTCTACAGAATAAACTAAAACAGATTGATGAGTGACATTGAAAACTACTAAAATAACCTGAGATTGAGATGGTAACCAAAGCAGAGCTAAGGAGGAGGAGAACGCCCTGAGAAACTCCTATAATCTCACTTGGCCTCATCTCCTCACTGTGGCCAGAGCCACAATGCATGAACAAGAACTTTGATTAAGATCAGGCTTGAATTAGGCCAGCGAGTAAAGAAGAGAAGAGAGAGAGAGGGAAGATAGAGGAAAAGAGAAGAGGAGAGAAGAGAGAGCAAGAGAAGAGAAGAGAAGAGAGAGGGGAGATAGAGGAAGAGAAGAGAAGGTGAGGATGACGCTGAGCGTTCCTTGTTTCAGATCTCTTTGATGGGCCTATCACTAAGCCCCGCTCCTTGGTAACTGTTGCTAAGTAGGACACGTAATCTTATATGGTCGATGACAGATCGATGATCATTTACTCTCCTGGTTCATCCGAAAAAAAATTGTTCTTTTCTTCTGTGTATTTTTCCAGCCACCGAAAAGGAGAGCACCCTCAGCCTCCGAATGAGAGTCCTTCTCAGTGTTTCAGTTTCATTGTCCGGCCTCACGCTCCGGCTTCAAGCCTCTCTGAACTGCCAGCGCAGCAGAATCCGACGTTTATCACAGCTTGCTGTAATTGTGTGAAATTCATTTGCATTTGTGAAACTGATATTAAATGATATGAGGTTTGAAGCCGAGCTGCTCATTTCTCTAGTTTGCTTTGCTTTGATAGTTTTTTTGCTCTATCCTCTAAACGGTTCCTGTCTCTGCACCAGAGTGATCTGTGGTTGAAGCTCGGAATCGAGTGCAGCACTGTTGGGTTTCATCCTTACTCGGTCCATCTCAAGTGCAGACACCTGATCATTTGCTCCTGGGGAGAACCATTTCAGGGAAGGTTGTGATGAATCTGAGCATCATGAGGTTCAGAGCACTGCTCAGAGAGAGTGCCCGCTCTGGGCCAGGCTGCTGGTGCTGATGCTGGCATGTGACTCTGGAGTGATTGTGTTCCCTCTGAGAGTGGGGCACGCGTGTGTGCGTGTGCGTGCGTGTGTGCGTGCGTGTATGTGTGTGAGAGGAGACAGGTGTCACGCCGTCTGTGTGTGCTTCACGCGCTGGCGCTGGTGTCTCGTTAGCGAAGCCTCAGCCACGTGTGAAACAGGAGATCCAGACACTGTGAGACACACCAGCTCTTTCAGTCCACTCTTCTGCCTGGATTCCTGCTTCACACCCCCAGCTCTGAGAGGAGTGATCAGATCATCGTTTATTGAGAAGTTTCCTTCTGATCTGATTACCGTATCATACAGATTCTGCCCTCGTTATTTACTTCCCAATCAACCAACAGATGGAGTGAGATCGATCTCCTCTGGTTTCAGTTCTAATGTCCAAACCTGTGCTCCGGCTCCTGAGCTAAGAATACACATGTTTGATCAAAGAACCCTTGTTTGCAGTAAAGAGGAGCTCAAAAAGAAGGAAATAAAGCGGTTTTCTGCCCCTGCTGAGAACGATGTGCTGCTGACTGCTGGTCCCCGCTCTGTTCACCTCATCCTGGAGAAGGACGCCTCACACACTCACACATGCACACGTCCCAGCTGATCTGAACTATTTTCTCTGAAGCAGATGCACGGATGCCAATCGCCAGATCTCTGATGAGCGTCTAAGTAGGCCATCGATGCACTTCTCTCTGACTGACCGAAGCTTTCATCTCTCAGCCCTGGAGATGCTCCTCTCAAAGTCAAACACGTCCAGAAGAGCTTTCATTATCAGCGGATCCATCAAGGAGGAGAGGAGAGAGAGGAGAGGAGAAGGTAGGAGAAGAGAGGAGATAGAGACAGAGGGGATAGAAGAGAAGAGAGAGATAGAGAGAAAGGGGTAAGATAAAGAGAAGTGAAGAGAGAGAGAAAAGAAAAGATGGAGAAGAGAGCTGAGTTAAAGCGAGGAGGACGACCTAAAAACATAAACACACTTGAACACCAAACTCAATCGCTGGACTGCCAAAGCATTGAATAGCTTCAGTAATAGGAGATTCAGGGAGGAAGCTTTGTGCTCCAGCTCTTTTCAATCTAATGAACTTTGCAAGATATCATTGAGGAGAGGCTTACAGCAGCTGGAAAGCTGGATTGCGAACCACCAAAAACCTTTCTAACAGTGACATCTATGGCTGATTAACTTTATTTTCCATTTGGCCGACTATAACTCTGTGTTTGCAGGACGTTCCACCGAGACATCTGGAGAGCATCTCAGCAGCTCTGCTCTTGCAGCTGTGTTCTCCTCATGCACTTCTGAAGATCCTCCTCGGGTGGAGCTCCAGTCTCAGAACATCACCTCCACTCCGTACTTGATTCCCAGAAGCTTTAGCCGGGGTCTAGGCGTGTCCTGGAGGAGGCTCTGAGATCGCACCTTTTTTGATCTTCTTGAACTCAGGGGAGGAGAGTCTCTCAGGGGTTATCACAGCTCCTCCACAGCTCGCTCTGAACGTTTCCCATCTTTTCACTCATATATTCTGAGCATCAAACCTAAAACAAGTTCATTTTGTGGAGACAAGTGTCACATTTCTCAGTTTTGGCATTTCTTCTCAGTTTTATCACATTTAAAATCCTTCTCAACACGTCTGAAACAGAGCTCGTGCTCCTCCTGGTTTCTGAGCGTCTGTTGATCTCTGGGCATGTCGAAGCAGGTTTTCGCGGCTCAGTTGGTCTGTGTCCAGTAGAGTTCTCACCTCGACCTCCCTCATACTCCCTGAGGCTTCATTATCACATGTTCAGCACTCTGAAAGCATCCTCAATCAGCTCCGCTGCTCACAACGGATATTTATATTAATACTGGGATGTAACACCTCTGTGCTGGCTCTCCTTTTGTCTCTCTTAGAGAGCTGCAGTCGTTGGTCAATCACCGGTTTATAAAAAACATCTGCTGGCCGTTACTCTCACACGGATCTGATTCTTCAGGGTGGTCTTGACAACCGTGTAATGTGATATCTCACAATGATTTAGTGAAGAAACTAAGAGTTTAGCTCATCAGTGCTCTGTACTACTTTAAATCAGTTATTTAGCATCTAATAAGGCTGTAGACTCCACATCTGTCTGCGGTGATGGTTTTCTGGTGAGGTCCAGCACATATTGATTCTCTCAATTGATTAAAAAGTGCTCAATTATCTAAATGAGTCAGTTCAGTAACAGTTTGGCTCATATGACTCTGTTCATTCATTCATTCATTCATCTTCATGTCGGCTTTATTCCCTTTCGGGGTCGCCACAGCGGAATGAACCGCCAACTCTCTGGCATCTGTTTTACGCAGCGGATGCCCTTCCCTGCCGCAACCCATCGCTGGGAAATGACTCTGTTCATCTCATTTGCAAAAACAATTCAGATCGGAACATACAATTCAGTTAATCTATTTTACATAAACGACTTGGTTCGTCTCATATGACTAAGTTAATCTATTGTACATAAATGATTCCGTTCGAGTCATTTGATTCGGTTCATCTAATTTGCACAAATGATTCAGATCGGCTCAAATAATTCAGTTAATCTATTTTTCATGTTTCAGTTCAGCTCATTTGAATTGTTTCATCTTAGTTACATAAATGGTTCTGTTTGGCTCATATGACTCAGTTCATCTCATTTACACAATTGATTCAGTTGGGCTTATATGATTTGGCTTATCTATATTACTTAAAGAGTTCTCTTCAGCTCATTAGATTCGGTTCCCCATCAGTCAGTCACTCCGACTTATGTCGGTGACGACTATGGGAAATTCCGCAAGGAGGGCTCTACTCTCTCCACACTCTTTTAAAAATGCCAATCAGCGTATGTTCTGATGGTCACATGATCACGTTGCCACGCACAAAAGCGGATGTAAGCATGACACTCTTCCTGTTTTTTGCTGGAGCCTACTCTTGACACATGAGTGACTCAGTGTTTTGCCGGTCGACTGTTTGTAGAATGTTCCAAACATGTCGAGAACGTGCAAGTCTGTTGGATGCTGTGATTTGGTCACGTTGACGGATAGCCACAATCATTGCCTCGGTTGTCTTGGGCGTATACATGCTGAGACAGCAATTGAGGGATCAGACTGTGTTAATTACATAGTTCTGTCCGGCTTTACCTCAACGCACCTGTGGTCCCAGATGGCCTCTTCTTCATTGTCGTAGATCATTGCGGGTCTCTACAATCAGGAAGCAGGAGGAGGGAAAGACGTGACAGCTCCCTTTCTAAGTCGGCACCCCCACGCTGGATAAAACCTCCTCAGTTCCCCCCAACATCATCAGGGGAAGCGGTTCCCCAGAGACACCCAGGGAGTCCAGCTGGCGGGCTTTGTGCCACTCATGTGAGACCACTCCAGCATGGCATAATTTCCGATGTGAACGCGACACCTCGTTGCCGCCTTCATCTTCGTCTTTGGAAGGACAATCAATTCCTTCATGCCAGTGTCCCCCTGGAGGACCTGCCATGCATGTAGTAAAGACTACCGATGCGTCAAAGACCTGGTGGAGTGCAGTATTGCCAGAAGAACTAACTCAGGGTTGAACCGAGAAGTACTCTTCCTGGAATATAAATTGCCTACTGTTGTGCAGTGTCCCTAGCTGTAAAGCATTTCAGGAGATTGCTGCAGGGATATCAGGTGTTAGTAAGGACAGACAACACGGCGGTGGTGGTGTATATCAATCGACAACAAAGGATACGCTCAATTCATTCTCAGCTGTTGCTTGCAGACCACTCTTCTAGAAGGCTTTCCCTAGTTACTCAGCAGATACACTGTCTCAGTGGAAACCTGAAGAAACTCTATCCCCTGGCAGCCCTGTTTGCCACCCCAGAGAATGCTCAGTGTCCCAGGCTCTTCTCAGGATAGATGCGCTGGCGCATTGCTGGTCGAGGAAACCCAGTGAACCTTGCACCCCTCCTGTGCAAGGCCAGGGGGGAAGAGGCAGAGGTCCTAACGATGGCACCTTATTAGCCTATTCGACCTTCATAGAACTCTGCTCCCTCATGACAGTCCCTCCCTGGCCAGTTTCCATCCCTGCGGTCGGATCTTCTGTCCAAGGGATTTGGGCACAAGCTATACGGCACACGGACCTCTGGAACTCCATGTCTGGCACCGTTTATTGCCATAGAACCCCCGGGTTATGCCACGCCTGTTGTCCAAAATGAGTAAACCTCCTCTGGTATGAACGGGTATGAATTTATTGCCCGTTTTCCCATTAAAAATTAAGTCTACCGCCAAGGCCAGGGCGGAGGAGGGTCCACTCAGTGCCGGATTACTGATATGTTCAACTTGCCTGGCTTTCAGCCGTTGTGGAGGGACCTAGGTTGTGGGATTTTGCAGGGTCTTCCCATAGTTGTCACCAACATAAGTCGGAGTGACCGACTGATGGGGAACATAATGGTAACTTTTGTAACATCCGTTCCCTGAATAGAGACTTATGTCCCAAGCCACAACTGTAAGGTTGTAATTAATTTTGGTTACCTAGGGAGTGAGTGCTGCACTAGCTTCACAACAGGAAGAGTGTCACGATTGCATCTGCTTTTTTTCGTGACAACATGATCACAGGACCATTAGCACATTCGCTAATATGCATTTTGAAAAGAGTGTAGAGCACTCCTAGCGGAGCTTCCCATCTTCAATGGCATAAGTCTACATTCCCTATTCAGGGAACTGGGGTTACGAAAGTAGCCATGACTTTCATTTTAGTTATATAAATGGTTCTGTTCAGCTCATATGATTCGGTTCATCTCATTAAAAAAATTATATATTCATTTAAAGATTTTGAATTAATTTGTTTTGTGAACACATTTGAAGGTTAACAAATGAATGAAACAATCAGACCACCTGGCAAAGTAGCGCAGATTGCTCGTCCTGTAACCTGCTAGGTCCATTTTCCTGTTGTGGCCCTGTGTGACATGTGGGGTGATGGGTGTTTGGTGGTTGACAGTAAGCTGTTTAAGGGCAGCTAAGTCCTGTCACACCAAGGTAGCTTATCACCACCATAGAGTGAATGTGGAGTGAGAGAATAATGCTCTGATCTTTGCAAAGCATCTGGAAAGTGCTATTCAAATTAAAGGCCTTAGAATTATCATTATTAATATTTTTTTATTTTATAATTATCTTGATTTTGTTGCTTGCACCCTTTTATAAATGTCAATAACACACAGTATTCTCTTTCTTCATGGATGTTTTCACAAATTTAAAGCTGGAACCCTCAGCTGAGTGATGGAGGGAGAGTGCTGCGGTCTCCTGAACACACTCTTGCAACGAAGCCTCTGAGTTTGTTTATTTCTCGAGTGTTTCTGTCTCTGAAGCTCCTCGCTGCGAGCGCTGGCGCTGAACAATTGTCTGGGAATGGCTGTGAAATTACTCTGTGTAAACATGCTCTGGTATTGATCCGGGATCTTTCAGCGCAGAGACATGTTCCGCCTCACGCGCACACACACACACACGCACATACGCGCACGCACACACACACGCATGCATGCAAGCACACACACACAGACGCACGCGCACTGTTAACAAATTTTGCTCTTCACCCTAAAGTCTTGTTTTTAATCAAAAACACCCCTCGGTCCCCTCACTGACAGCAGGGGCCCCTGTTAGTCTGTCTGCTTTCACGGCCCCTCATGGATAGAAAGATTACACACACCGAGACCAAGAGAAAAAAGGGAGAGAAAGAGAAAGAAAATGAAGGTGAAGAGAGAGAGAAAGAGTGGAAGAGAGGGGGAAGAGAGCGAGAGAGAGGGGAGAAGGAAAAGAGATAGAGAGAGGAGAGAGATAGAGAGAGAGTTGAGAGAGAGAGAGAGTGGGAAGATCAGCAGGGGTGGAAAAAGAAAAGAGAGAGAGAGTGGGAAGAGAGAGAAAGTGGGGAGAGATGAGAGAAAGAAAATGAGAGAGAGAGAGGAGGGAGGGAGAGGGAAAGAAAGATAAAAAGAGATGAGAGAGGGGAGGGCAAGTAAAAGAGAGAGCGAGAGAGAGAGAAATGAGAGAGAGATGGGAGACAAAGAGAGAGAATGAAAAGACAGATAGAGAAAAAGATATAGGAAGAAGAGAGAGGGGAAGGCAAGTGATAAGTGAGAAATGAGAGAGGGGGAGAGAAAGAAAGAAAATGAAGGGAGAGAAAGAGAAAGATATAGAAAGAAGAGAGAGATAGGAGGGCAAGAAAGAAAGAGAGAGAGAGAGAGAAAGAGTCCTCCTTGCCATGCCTGCCTCCTCTCTGACAGGTTGCCTTCTGCTGAACAGAGAAACCTTGACCCCTGCTCCGCTCTCGCCCATGCGTCAGGGGCCCAGCTGATCCTCTCTTTCACAACCCCGAGCTCATTTACATGTTTCATATTTCCAGAGCAAAACAATTCTTCTCTGAATCCAGAAGAGCCTCTCCTGAAGCACCGCAGGAGAAACACCACTCACCGGTTTCAGAGCTTCTTTATCAGAATGTAAAGGAAGAGAAAGTCCCTGGGCCACTCAGCACTCTGAACCCTGTTCTTTTGATTTCACTCATTCTTTTCCTGTAACATCATCACTCCCAGTGCTTCCAGCACTCAATGTCTCCTCTCCTTCCCTCCTCTAACCCAATGCCCCCTACAGGAGGAAACCCTTCCTTCATTGACATATGTATCTTCTTCACTAACATCAGAGGTATGTCTCAATTCAGGGTCTACATCCTTCAGAGGGCGCAGCCTTCCCAGTCTCGGAGGCTATGGATTCGGAGAATCCTCCAAAGGCTGCATCAATCGTTGGTAAATGGGACCACTGCACACTTCCGGAGTGCTCACAAAGCATCTTGGGATATGTGAGACTACGAAAGATGGTAGTGATGTATCCTCGAAATTCCAGGAAAAGGAGGATGCATTTGAAGGACTAATTTTAAGGACCCTTCAAATTTTGGCGAAATGGGATGGCCTTTGCGCATCATAAGTGACCTTGAAATCCGTCCTCCGAAGGATCCAGAACCTGGAATGAGACACAGCTCTGTGTTCACTGAAGAGCCTCTTCCTGCTGGATCTCCTTACTTTCTCAACAATGAACTCGGGCTACAAGAACAGCTCGCTGAAAAACATGATTGTCTGCACATAATAATGTAAGTTACCTCAGAGTTTTTGTGCATCCTGTCGAGCTGAGAGACTGAATGCTCTCGTCTGCCCAAATTTCTATCAAACATTGGATTTCCTCGCTTCTCCACAAACATCCTTTTCCAGCCATGTTGATCTGTGTATAAACAGCGAATTAATTTTTATGTTATGTCGAGCGCAGACAACTTCCTCATTTGATCCACATGTCCCGCCCAAATCTCTGTCAGACTGCGTGAATCGTTTCAGAGACTACCTCTGGAACAAAAGAATTGCTTTACAGAGCCAAGTGTTTTTGGAAACGGAACACAGATGTTAGTCTAAAAGGTCCCTAAGTGCATGATTATAAGGGTTTTATCTGTTTGTTAGATAAGGTAGAAGTGTTTTGTGACACACACACCGTTGTAGATTATTGTATGTGTTTGACTCAGTCCTTGAAAGGAAATGATTTGATGAGCATGCGAGAGAGCCATCCATCGATTTGTATTATTTTCAATTCTGGTGAGTGTTGACTCAGTGACGTAGGTTTAAAAACAAAAAGCTTCTGATAGCGTTGTTAATAAGGAGTTTCTTGAACATAGACATACTTTTTATTTTATTAATTAAATTTATTTTTTATTTTTAATTAGGGGTGGCACTTGGGGGGGCCAATAAAATTTTTGGCACGGTGGCACGGGCCACACTGGCCCTGGATGCTCCTCCAGGGCGGGCAGCTCGGCTCTGCTGCACACTGAAAAAAATAAAATAAAAGTAAGGAACATTTTATACAAATACTTTTATATTGTTTAAAAATATATTGTTTTTGCAACTATAAATACTTTGTTGCACTAACAGAAATGATTTTGTTGGCACAATCATGATTTATTTATTTTTATTTATTTTATCAATGATTACAAAAATGTCCTAGTAACAAAATTTACATTATGATCAGTGTTTTTACTCTGTTAACTGCATGAATAACATATAATTAATGTCATTAACTATTGCTAGTATTCGTAATATTTATAGCAGATGACTTAGAGACAGTTCATTGCTGACAGTTTATGGTCATCACCATAAGAAATGTTGTATCATTTTAGTACCTTTAAGGCAGTTTTGGTTATCAGAGAATATCTTTCATTTTTATTAATCACTTCTAAGAACCCTTCTAAGAAACATTTTTTTGAACAGTGATGACATCACAGAGCTCTCATCCAATCAGGATTCAGCGACAGAGACAAGCAGTCCTTAAAGTACCAGTTTCAAGTATTTCAAGTCAAGCAAAGAATGATACAAAGTGAAAACGCTCAAAGATGTATATATATATATATATATATATATACTAATCTCTACATTAGTAATGTACTAATGTAGGTGCACTAAAACCAAGTGAAAAGTTGTGTTTCAGCTTCAAAGATCCCTTGTCTGATTTGCTTTTTTTTTCATGTGCTCGTGTGAAGTTGTTGTTGCAACATAAAAAAAATTTAAATGAACAGAAATAGTTTTAAGGATGTTACTAAATATTTTTGAGATTTTTGTTGAGCTAACATGCACGTTTATGTTGATTCACATGATTTATTATTAACTAATACTGAAAAAGTAGCTTTAGCTGGATAAATAGCAATTTAATTCTTTAAAGTGCAAGTTTGTGCATTAGTAATGAAATGTGAGACAGTAATCGTGCCACACTGCGCTCAGGGTCAGGGTCCAGGATGATTCCGGATGGTTCCAGAGCGATTGCTCCCTCGGCTCCTGATGGGTTCATTTACACACTCTGAATTTATTAGAGAGGCAGAAAAAAACCCAATCATCTCTTCCTCTGAAATAATGACGAGCACGGAGCGGGGCCGCTGGATAAAGAGCAGGAATAATAATAATGACAAATAGTAGCGGCCTCGAATCCGCAGTTATTAAAAATTTTAATATCGCAGCCCTTGTACCGGCGGAGCGCATTACAATCTGAAAGAGGGATGAATAGAGGAGCAGCAGAAAAGACGTGTTGACACGCTGTTGTCTGGGATTGAGGATTGCTCAGGAAAATTAAGGGTTTTTGGGTCAAAGTAAAGAAACACGACTCAGTAGCAGCTGCAGAGATCAGTGTTTACGTTTCTCAGTCCACTCCTGACTCTCTTTCTGATGCAGAGATGATTTATGTCGTTCTACTCATCATGGGTTCATTCTTACAGAAAATCAGTTTTCTACGCATTTGTAAATATGTTTTTGGGCCATCCTTCTTCATTGAGACTCCCCGGGGACTATTTGGCCACAGTTAAAGGAGTGTGTCCTTCCTTCAGTCTAATTAAGAGACAGCCAAGCTTCTGGAATATTAACACGGCTCTCCAGACACTCTCTCTACCTCTCTCTCTCTCCCCTCTTTCTCTTGGTCCCTCTATCCTCTAACCCCCCCCCCCTCTCTCTCTCTCTCCTTCTCTGCCCTGGTTTACTCGGATTGTTGAGTATCTGTAGAATTCTCAATAATCTGAGAGAACATGCAGCAGTGTGTTAGCTTCGGTGTAATCTGAGATTACCAAGTGATCTTCTGATTGATGACTGTGTTTTCTCTTTCTCTCTCATCTCTCTCTTCATGATTGATCATTTACTGCATCATGACAAAGTGAGGTTGTAAAAGTATTCAGTTTGTTATATTAGGGAGAGAGAGGAGAGAGAGAAAGTAAAAGAGAGAGAGAGAAAGAGAGAGAGAGAGAGAGAGGCGGGGAGGATTGAATGGTGAGATCATGTGGCCCTCTGATATCTTCTTCACGTGAACTAGAAACATGCTCCAGCGGACCCCTGCGAGCCTAATCGAGATTCAGAGAGGCTCTTGAAGATGACTGAAAGATGCTCAAAATAAGAGAGAGGGAGGAGAAAGAAGGAGATGGAAAATAATAATGTGAGTTAAATTAAAAACATCCCAGAATGAAATAAAGATGAGAGCTGCACCGGACGAATCCAGAGAATGACCGAGCATCAAATATACATCTTCAGCACACACACACATGTACAAGTGCACACACACAGAAAAGAGGGAGAGAGAATTCTGACAGGGAGATCAAACCCTCTCTCCCTCTCTCTCTCTTTCTGTCCCTCTCTCTCTCCTCTCCTCAACCCCCTGGTCTCTTTCTCTTTTCCCCCCTTTTTGTTTCCTCTCTCTCTCTCTCTCTCTCTCTCTATCTCTGCCCGCCAAGCCCCCCTCCCTCGCTCATCCCCCTGTATGATTTTAATAACTCTCTGTGTGGAGCGGGTTCTGCTGTAATGCTTTTATTATTGCAGATTCTCTTCAGAGAGGGAGAGATCATGAATCAGACAGAAACGTATAAATGAAAGAGAATCTCTTCTCGAGGGCTCCGAGAAGAAGAGTGGGGTGAGAGGGACCGGTGAGGGTGTGTGGTTCTGGGGTGGGCCGGGCTCTCGGGGGTCAGAACTGTTCTGTTAGTAGAGAAATCGAGCAATGTCAATCTGGAGCCATAATCTTCTGTGGAGTCCTGTGACGGAGCCCTTGAGCAGGCCCTCACTAGGGACAGAGAGAGTGAGAGAGAGAGAGTGTGTGTGTGTGTGTGTGTGTGTGTGTGTGTGTGCGCGGGTGTGTGTGTGCGTGTGTGCGTTTGTGCTCGCTACAAGGTGTGTGCATTAGCAGATGGCAGGAGTGTGACTCTCAGTCGGGGCGAACGCTCCGTCCTTCAGACTCAGATAAAGCCGGCGATGGTGAAGGTTCATCAGGTCCGGCTCTCCTCTCAGAGGGAGGAGAGGATGGTGTGCTGTATCTTTAAAAGGAAGAGGAGCAGCAGCTGGAGGGGAGAGGAGGGTGCGCTGTCTCTTTACGAGGAGGAGGAGCAGCTGGAGGGGAGAGTAGAAGAGAGAGAGGAGGGTGTGGTGTCTCTTTAAGAGCAGGAGGAGTAGCTGGAGGGGAGCAAAGAGAAGAGAGAGTAGGGTGCGCTGTCTCTTTAAGAGGAGGAGGAGCATCTGGGAGAAGAGGAGAGGAGAGAAGAGAGAGAAGGCTGCGATGTCTCTTTAAGAGGAGGAGGAGCAGCTGGGGGGAGAGGAGAGAAGAGAGAGTAGGGTGCGATGTCTCTTTAAGAGGAGGAGGAGCAGCTGGAGGGGAGAGAAGAGAGAAAAGGGTGCACTGTCTCTAAGAGAAGGAGGAGTAGCTGGAGGAGAGAGGAGAGAGAGGGAGGGTTCACTGTCTCTTTAAGAGGAGGAGGAACAGTTTAGAGGGAGGGGCTGGGAGATTTTCCTGCCTTCTAATTGGTCAGAAATAGATTTAAATTATGATTTAAAACCGTTAAATTCCTCTCTGGCAAAGGATCAATATCTCTTTTTCTTCTCATTCTCTGTGTGACCGCTCTGTTGTCTTTTGTTTCTTCTTCGCTTCCCATATAGTTATTCTTCTTCCTTTTTCTTTTCTTCTTGGTATTCTTCATCTCTCTTTCCTCTTCTCCTCTATCTTCCTCCTGTCCTGTCTTTCTTTCCTCTCCTTCCAAACCTTCATCAGTGTTTTCACCCTCAACATCTCTTTTTTATTTCTGTGTTTATTCTGCAAGAGATGATCTCCTTCTCCTCTCTGTGTTCTCTCTCTTTCTCTCTCTCTCTCAGAGCTGTCTATCTCTCACTCCGCTCCTCTTTCATGCAGCTGCTCCCGCCGAGAGACGAATCAGCTGCATGAAAGAGGAGCGGAGTGAGAGATAGACAGCTCTGAGAGAGAGAGAGAAAGAGAGAGAACACAGAGAGGAGAAGGAGATCATCTCTTTTTTATTTCTGTGTTTATTCTGCAAGAGATGATCTCCTTCTCCTCTCTGTGTTCTCTCTCTTTCTCTCTCTCTCTCAGAGCTGTCTATCTCTCACTCCGCTCCTCTTTCATGCAGCTGATTCGTCTCTCGGCGGGAGCAGCAAGGGCATCAATCTCTGTCACTTACTGTCGCTCGTCTTACAGACGCCAGGTTAAAAACTCCTCGCACTTCTGTTTGTTTCTTTATTTATTTACTTGTTTACGAACCGAGAAGTGCATCTCTCCTCTAGATCTCTGATTAATGCCAAAATCACTTTTACTCTGAATCTGGACCAAAAATATTCTCCACAAGCTCCATCTGAATAACACCAGCTACCCTCTAGAGAGGAGCAGAGAGAGAGAGTAGAGAAAGAGAAAGAAAGAGGAGGAGAGAGAGCGGGTTAAGTGAGAGAGAGAGAGAGAGAGAAAAAGAAAGAGGAGGTGAGAGAGAGAGAGAGAAGGAGAAATAAAAAACAGAGAAAGAGTGAAAGAGGAGGTGAGAGAGAAGGAGAAATAGAAAATAGGGGGGGAGATTGAGAGAGTAGCTTGGCCTTCTAACATCTAAATTCTCAAAATAAACTATAATCTTTACTTTCTTGTGTTTTCTTTTTTCAAATAATGCTACTTTGCCTTTTAAATATTTTTATTCCTGATCAGCTTTAAACTCGTAGCTTTATTTGTGTATATCCATTTTGGTCTGTTTTCCTCTCTCTCTCTCTCTCTCTGTCTCTTTCTCTCTCTGTGCATGTGCATGGCGAGCTGAACATGGTGTATCAGATCGCTGACAATGGTTGTCTTTTTTGCATTTATTGGCATTGATGTTCAGCTTTTTAGTTTTGGTTTTGTTTCTTCAAGTTGTGTTTAGGGTGTTTGTGAGCAAGTGAGTGCAGTGAAACACCTCTGTGAGTGCAGGCGAGAGCACAGGTGTTGTTTGTGTGTGCGGAGCAAGTGTGTGTGTTATCATGGCGTGTGCGAGTTTGACACGTCGGCACAGAGTTAAGAATTTGCCGAAGGAAAGTGTGGAAGAAGTTTGTTTGTCTGTCGGTAACGTTGTGGGTCACAAGAACATTGTGTCAGCGTCGAGAATGAACAGCGCGATTGTGATTTTTGTGAACCGTGTTCAGCAAGCGCAGACGGCGATTCAGATAGGTGTGGCTCAGGTAGTGGTGTCCCCCCTCAGTTCCCCACTGAAAAAGGTTTTATTATCCAATGTTCCTCCTTTATGGTTTTTAAGGAGGGAGTGGAGGAGGTCAGCACTGTTGTTAAGTTTTATCATGAAGGTCACTCTTATAATGTGTTTATGTCTTCTGATACTGATATGAAGTGTTTTAAATGCCACTCTATCAGTCACCTGGCCAGAGTCTGTCCCGAGCAGCGGAGCGGCTCTGGGGCTTCAGAGCAGCCGGAGCAGGAGGCTGCGGTCGAGGTTCAGCCCGTCGCTGAAAGCTCCAGTGCCATTGCTGCGCCTGCCCTGGAAGAGAACTAGACCCCTCGGGAACCCGCTACCCAGAGCCCTGCGAGACCAGATAAGCCGAATCCAGAGCCAGGCGAAAGAATCGATCGAGAACCGAATCGAGATTGAGTAGGAAGTGTTCGCTGGCAGTAAGGCAGCTCACGGTGCAGCAGGAGGGTCGCCAGTGCCAGCAGAGGCAGGAACGGAGGCGCAGAGTGGCCACTCGGAGACTCTGGAGAACGCTCCGGTGCCAGAGAAGAGAACTGAACGAAAATAGAAAAAGAAGAGAATGAAATTAATCAGTATAAAGAGAATGAAGATGTGTTGGAAGAGTTGCCTTTCCTAGGTGACTCTCAAGAACCAAGTGATAAAATTGAATACAGTGGTGAAATGATTGAACAGTTTTAAGAGAGAACTAAAGGCCAGCGAAATGTGTTTCTCACCGAGTACTTCCAAAACTTTCTTCAGTTCATGGATGATGTTACTTTCTTCAATACAGGGATTTTGATGAGCAAGAAAATGTTCGACTTAAGAAATATCTGACAATGATCAGGAGAGAGTGGCGTCAAGGTGGCGCAGTGGGTAGCACGGTCGTCTCACAGCAAGAAGGTCGCTGGTTCTAGGCTCGGCTGGGGCAGGTGGCATTTCTGTGTGGAGTTTGCATGTTCTCCCCGTGATCGCGTGGGTTTTCTCCGGGTGCTCCGGTTTCCCCACAAGTCCAAAGACATGCAGAATAAGTGAATTGAATAAGAACAATTGCCCATAGTGTTAAAGTGTGAATGTGTGTGTGAATGTTTCCCAGCGATGGGTTGCGGCTGGAAGGGCATCCGCTGCGTAAAACATATGCCAGTGAGTTGGCGGTTCATTCCGCTGTGGCGACCCCGAAAGGGAATAAAGCCGACATGAAGATGAATGAATGAATGATCAGGAGAGAGCTGATAGAGGTGATACCTTTTTAGAGGTATCTTAATGCTTTTTTGTTTTTTTTTGTTCTAGAGGGGCAACCCTCTTTTAACCCTCTGCATAATTTTAATGGCAAAGATCAATATAGAGAGTCTTAATATTAACGGAGCAAGAGAGCAGACCAAGAGAGTGAAGCTGTTCAGTATTTTAAAGCAGAAGCATATAGCTTTGCTCAAGGAAATCCAATTGCGATGACAGGTGAAGGAGTGGTATGGGTTGATTTTAAGCCACAAAACAACGCTGAGCAGTTGTGTAGCCTTGCTTTTTACTCAATCTTTTATTCCCTGTTCTTACTCTGTTAAAGAGTTTTTAAATCGGAAGCTTTTAAAAGTGAATACATTTTATGAGAATGAGGTTTTAGTTTTTATCTGTGCGCATGCTTCCACCAGTGCAGTGGAGAGGATAGCATTTTTAGAGATGCTGAGCAATGTTGATCTTAGGTGGTGATTTTAATTGTACTTTAAATTTTATCCATAGGAACCATGCTTAACCTCAGAGGGTGACTGAAGGAGATGGTAGAGACAAATGAGCTGAAGATATTTGGAGATTGTTTAATAAGCATCAGAGACAATACAGATGGCTTCATGCCAGAGACAACATGCTAAACAGTTTAATCATCATTTTAGTCATCAGCAGATGCTTTTTAAGAAATGTTATCTTGTTCCAGTAGACTCATGGAAATGGCAGGCACATTGAAGACATCAAAATGTCAAAGTTCTTTTTTGGTCTAGAGCAGAAGAATGGACAGAAAAGATTGATCCATGCTGTGGAAACCGAATCAGGGGAGCTCATGTCTGAACCTTCTGAGATACGCGATCAGACAGTAAGCTTCTATTCAAAACTCTACAGCAGCGAATGGTCTCGAGCACAGACAGTGGAGGACTCTTTCCTCATAGATCTCCCTAAGCTCCCAGAGGCGGATCTGAAAGCGCTGGAGGTCTCCCTTGTGAATTTTACAAAGCATTCTGGGACGTGATGGGGCAGGGCGTGCTGGACGTGCTACGAGACCGCCAGTAGAGAGAATCACTCCTGCTGAGTTGTCGAAGAGCCATTCTCACCCTGCTGCCCAAGAAGCGAGACCTGAAAAACTGGCGCCCTGTCTCCCTGCTGTGCACCGACTGCAAGCTGTTCTTCAAAACATTAGCCTCTAGATTGACTATGGTAATTGGGAAGATCTTCCATCACAAGCAGTCATACTGTGTGCCCGATAAGTCAATATTTGATAACATCTATTTAATTTGGGACATCTTCAATGTTGCCAGCCTCCTAGACCTAAGGACTGGCATGATCTGCCTGGACCAAGAAAAAGCATTCAACCAGGTTGAACACCTGTATTTATGGAGAGTTATGAAAGAGTTTGGGTTCAACCCTAAGTACATAAATATGGTCAAGATTTTATACAGCGACATTGAGAATATGCTGAAGGTTGACAGTGGTTTATGTGCTTTTTTAAAGTAAGCAGAGGGATCAGACAGGGCTGTTCTTTCTAAGAGATGCCTTACTTGATTGCTATCGAACCTTTAAATAAGTTAAGGGTTTTTATCTCTGGTGGTAATATTCCACATTGTGACACCTGTAACAAACGGGTTATCACATATATAATAATTAATAATAATACGATAAGAGGCAATCAACCGTATTATCTTGGAATCAGAGCCCCAGGGAACGGTATAACTGAAATAAACCACAAATAAGGTAAATATGTTGATAATGCTTTATTAATCTATTCTAGACACACAAATTGGATAAATGATTTTAAGCTAAACTAACCTAATGCATTCGCTCGCGCACACACCACACACACGCCGAGGGGGGGTGAGAGAGACAGATTAGAGCAAGCGAGAGAGAGAGAGAGAGAGACAAAGTTTCAGATCCCAAGTCTAAGCTTATTCTTAATTATCAATTTAAGTATATAACCAGCTTCAGCATTCCCACAGTCGTTCTGTTCTCGTTACCCATGCCAGAAGTTAATTAATGATCGCTTGATACCGTTTAAGATCCGTTGAGTCGATCGGGGTTTCCTAGTTGCTTGCGGGGCAGAACGAGAGGCTTCCTGTGTAGGGCTGTGAAAGCGTGCTCTGGTTGTGATGAAATATCCGTAAAGTCCAAGAGGCGTTTCGCGTTGGTTCGGCAGTCTTTATATATAAGATCACGACTCTGGGTTGATGAGAGCGGGGTTTTTCTTCGTTGAGAAGCCAAACGATAAAAGTTCTGAACTGGTACGAGATAGCTGGCTAATAGCCAGGAGGAGGAGGAAGGAGGAAAAGACTGGAATGGAGAAGGAAGAAGAAAAGAAGACTAAAAACTCTCTGGCTACAGGGGAGCGCGCCTCAGGTTTTAATGAGAGGCGGGTCCTTTTCACAGCTCTAGCCACTGAGAGTACTTCCTGAATCGGATTGGTGGGGTTACACTATGGTCCAGCCCAGGGGTCTATCTTCTGAAGAGAAGTTTTTCTTTGTATGGCGTTTATTAATAACGACACTATATCTCAGCAAGAGAGTACCGGATAATTTTTTACACAATTAAATCCTTTCCGGAACGTGACAAGCGTTCTAACGAGCTCAAACACTAGGGGTCAGTTACGGAAAAACTCACTCATTCGCACATTCATTCGTTTTAAACTGACTAAGCTACTACTGTACAGTACAAATTATTCCGTAACCTGGGAGTACATTTCAGGAGATATGTGTGAGCCCGAAAGTGTCCTTTAGCATACGTAGTGTTCTTAAAAGCAGTTTTTGTGAGTACGGTATAAGATCACGCTTCTGTGTCTCTGTATGTTACTCAAGCAGTTCTAGCTTCTTTGAGTTGAAACAGGCTTCGCCCACCCCACGCTTTGATCCTGGGTCATGGCAGGGTCAGCGTGTTCGCAGGCTCATGGGAGCAGAGAGGTGACGCTGGAGGTTATCTGATGACCCCTTTAATCCGTGGAGGTGATTACGTTCTGATGTGTTTAAAGTGAGGCCTGAGCGATGGCGCCATTCGATCAGGGGTAGGCCCTTCTCTGGAATGTGGCTCCTTTCAGAATTAAAGGTGCAGTGAAGGAAGCTGAGTCTATAGTTCTTACACACCAATGATTTTATCAGCCTATACAGACAACCTAGTAGTAGTGATGGTGAACTTGGTAGTGGTAGTGATGTGGAATTTTTAGTGAATATTTTAAAAGACTTTCAAGGTCTGTCATCTTCCTAAGTGATCGGAATGAAGAGTGAAGCTGTTTTTGTTTATGACTTTCCACTTGATGCATTTACTTTAAAAATTAAGTCCGTCATAGATGACATCGCACCTATAACGGTCAAGAAGAAACCTGGAAGAAAAAACACCCTGGAGAAATTCAACAAAAGTTCAAAGTATAAAAAGACTTTGCAGGAAGGCTGAAAGAAGGTAGAGAAAATCAAAACTTGTCATCCACTACGACCTTTATAAAGAGAGTCTTTGTGCTTTGAATTAAGAATTAATCACATATAGGCAATAATTTACAATGGTAGAGAGGTTACCCAACTCACCAAACTAGACTCCAAATTAGCTTCTGTCTGAGGATAATTGCAATGAGTTTGCTTAATTTTTCATCAATAAAATCAGTAACATCAGAAAAGGCATTAGTGCTTCCCCCTGCAGGGCTGAGAATAGATATCTTCAGCCTCGACTCTCAATGTGCACCTTCAATCTAATCGATAGCAAAACATTAACAGAGATGGTTCAGAGCCTTAGAATATTAGCATGCGGCCTTGACACTCTACCAACAGTCTTTTTTAAAATGGTTCTTAAGAGTCTAGAAAAGGACCTTTCCCAAAATCCCTAAAAAACGCAGTGGTACAGCCACAACTGAAAAAGACAAACTTAGATAATACTGTACTGAGCAACTACAGGCCCATGTCAAATCTCCCTTCTATTCATAAAATTCTGGAAAAGATTGTGGCAAAACAACTTATTGAATTCCTGACCCAAAATTAATACATGGATTGTTATCAGTCGGGTTTCAGAGCTCATCACAGCACAGAGACAGCACTACTGAAGATAATCAATGACATCCAGTTAAACACCGATTCAGGAAAAGTAACTGTCCTGGTTCTACTCGATCTGAGTGCTGCCTTCTACACAGTTGACCACAAAATCCTTCTCGATACTAGAACTAGAAACTATGAAAACCAGACTAGAAAACTATGTTTGTCGTAAAGGAACTGTGATTAAATGGTTCCCTCAAGTTTCAATCTCTGCTCCTTTACTATTTAACCTGTTAATGCTTCCACTGGGTCAAAATATAAGAAACCATGGATCATACCATAGTTATGCTGATGACACACAAATTTAGCTATCTCCCCAATGACTACAACCCATAAACTCTCTCTGCCAATGTCTTGATGAGATTAAAACCGGGATGCAAAACAACTTTCTTCAATTAAACAAGGACAAAAAAGTAATTGCATTTGAAAGCAAAAGCAAGGTTGTTATAGTGATTACGTATCTCACTGCCAAGGGCCTTATAACTACAAATCAAGTCAGGAATCTTGGGGTGATTCTGGACTCTGATCTTAGAAACATTGCAAGAATTAGATATTTGTTTCCAGACAAGATTTAGAGAAACAGGTTCATGATTTCATCTCCAGCAGGCTGAACTACTGTAACGCTCTTCTCACTGGTCTTCACAAAAAGACCATTAAACAGCTACAGCTCGTTCAGAATGCAGCGGCTGGAATTCTAACCACAACTAGAAAGTCAAAACACATTTCTCCAGTTCTTAAGTCTCTACACTGGCTGCCAGTCTCCTTCTGAATCGATTTTAAAGTTCTGCGGCTCGTTTAATGCTTGATTTTATTAAATGTACTTTCTTTCTTTTTTTTCTATGTTTACAATGTAAAGCACTTTGAATTACCCTGTGTACGAAATGTGCTATACAAAAAAAACATGCCTTGCCTTAATTGGGGAGTGGGGAGGGCAACAGTCATCACTAACAGAGAGTTTAGTGTGGAAGAGGGGTGGTTTTAAGTACTTGGGTGTCTACCTAGGGGACAACACGTTTTAAAACAACAATTGGAAGGTCACTGTAGAGCACATATAAGAGGCAGACTCAAAAGGTGGAATAGAGTGCTGCACAAGATGTCCTACAGGGGGAGGGCGCTATTCATCAACATCCTCTCCGCGTCCTCCCTCTGGCACAAGCTCACCTGTGTGGACCCACCAGTGGGCCTGATGACCACCCTCCAAGCCCAACTGCTGGACTTCTTCTGGGACAGACTATACTGGATACGAAAGAGTGTATTACCCTTACCAAAAGATGGAGAACAAGGACTGGTCTAGTTTTCCGTCTCCAGTTCGTACAGAGGTTCCTCACAGGGCCGGAGGAACTGACATAGAGAGCTGCAGCCAGTGGTATTTTAAGGACTGTTCAGAGGTCGGCTTTGGACAGATCACTGTTTTTAATGAGCACTAATTTATTGGACACTTTGTTTTTACCTGTGTTTAATCGTGTGGTTTTTAAGATCTGGGTTTTTTTTTTAAGTAAAAAGAGTAAAGATGGAGGAACACTACACTGGCTGCTGGATGAGCCTCTGGTGTACGTCAGCCAGCTGGACATCTCCAGTGTAGCCGTCTCTGGGCTGACTAGAGTCTTCATTGCCTTGGGGGTGGTGACCCTCCAGAATCTGGTGGAGGTGGCTGGAGGGGTCCTGTCTTGGTTTTAAACTCAGACGTGTCACACGACTGTCTCTTCTCTGGCCAAAGAGAAACAACATTTAATGCTTTTATCCACTGCACTCGTTTTACAGTCAGTGTTTGTGCTTTTAACTAATATTTTAGGGAGTTTTAATGTAGATTTTACAGTTCAGTGTTTTTAAGTATGTAAAAAAAAACACAAGACCAAGTGCCAGCTCATTCATTTTATTTTTGAGGAACAAAGATGGCAATTTACTTATTCAGGAAGAACCAAGTTGCTCAGAACACGGACTGTGATACCATCCGCTTTTTAAAAGACTTGTGAAAGCCAGGATTTTAATTGATTTTAATTTTTAAATATCTGTGGTGTGTGGAAAATGTTGTGTACATGAAGAGACAGTTATTTTTATGTTAGAGCTGATGGAATAGCTCTAAATTATTGTACAAAGCTGATGTGAACTGAAGTGTAAAAGTAAAAAAAGCCTCTCTCTTTTCCTTACCCCCCCCCCCTCTCTTACCTCTTTCTGTCTGTTCTCTCTCTCTTTCTCTCTCTCTCTCTCTCTCCTTTCTCTCTCTCTCTCTCTCTCTCTCTCTCTCTCTCTCTCTCTCTCTCTCTCTCTCTCTCTCTCTCTCTCTTGCATTCCGCTGAAGGATGGATGAGGCATTAAGCTTGGTGGCTTCGAGGTTGTGTTTTCTCTCTGCATTATTTGTCAGTGTTTTCAGCTCAGAGAAACGAATCAAGCCTGAAATTGAGCTCTTCTCCTGAACTTAAACACACAGTGCTGACAAATATTTCTCTTTCTCCTGTCTCTTCTCCCTCCCCCCCCCCCTCTCTCTCTCTCTCTCATAACAGTGGTATGTAGTAAACAGTAGAATTATATGTGAGCTCAAATATCCCTTGACCTGGCTCAGGTTCTCTCCCAATCTCAGCTCTAAAGATCTCAACTGGTTCTTCTGGTTATAATCTCTCGGTTATGTTCCCCTGGTTATTCTCTCCCGGTTATACTCTCTTGGTTATACTCCCCTGGTTATACTCTCCCGGTTGTACTTTCCTGGTTACACTCTGCTTTTATAGTCTCCTTGTTAAAAGAGAAACAAACACAAGGAGCATCCTCTCTCTCATTTAGTTTAGAGAGAATAGCAAAGCTGAAGATAACCTCATATTCTTTAAAAGATTTTTAACCAGGGACACTTGGGTGATACGCGATGAAGCTTCTCCAGCAGGATCTGGCGAGCAGCACATTGAATGCTGGAGGTCTGTAGTGAAGAAGGAACTCTGAAGAAACTCTGTTCAAGAGGTTCCACTGATCCACTAGAAGCATCTTGGACTTCCTATCGCTGCTCCTCTCTTAACAGTGCTGTGAGGTTCTCTGGAGCTGCTGGGCGCTGAATAAAAGCTGTTATTTTCCTGCTGCATACGCATATCGATCGGTGCTCCTCCTGAGGAACAATAGTGGCAGCAGAAGAGAGGAGCTGGCCTGAAGTTCAGATCCAGAGGAGCTAGCCGAGTCGAGGCTGACCTTCAGAGCTCAGGGATTGATTTCTTAAATGGCAGAGAAGGACTTGTAGACGCTCCGTTCAATAGTGCTGCTCTTAATTAGAGCGGAGATCAGAAAGCGGCTGACGCTGAAACTGAAACACTTGAGATGGGATTTCCTGCAGCTGTTTGTTCATGAAAGAGCTCAGGACAGCTACAGCGGTGTTTGGGAGAAGAGCTGCAGAACAGCTTAATAACCTGGACTTCATCAGCCAATCAGAATTAAACTGCGGTTGCTCGTATTGTTGTTTGATTAGTTAAAGATTTATTATTCTGTGCTTTCTCTCATGCTTTAGTACTCTCCACCTGAACTATTGTCGGTAACTAAACTCTAATCCATCACTTTTTAAATAAACTAACTCTGTTAGAGTTACTATATTCTGTGTGTTACTTTCTGTTTTTAGTTCCTGTTTCCGCCTTCTTCGTGTTGTATGTTGTTGAACACCACATGATGTACAAACGCGTTTGATGATTGGTGGATCTGTCACCCAAAGTCAAACGAAGCAGAAAGTGGATTTTGTGATTGGTGTACACCAGTTACCACCAAATCACCAGATCCGGCTATTTTTCTTTCCTCTCCATTGCCTCTATGGCTCCCCGTCTTCTCTCTCTTCTCTATAATTCTCGCGTGGATGAGAGTTAGATGGTCCTGGCCTTTGGCCTTCTTTTAGGGTTGTTTTGTACAATTTGGTCCTTAGGTAAAAAATAAATGGGCACCCCTGATGAACATCTCTCAGGTAGCGACGAAGAAGAAACCGTGTTGTGTGATTGGTGGTTTTGACTCCTCTGTATCCTCATTGAGGCTTTTAAATGAGAGTGATCGGGGTGAGTCAATAGGAGAGAAATACACGTTGTTTTACCAAAGTGGAGATTAAGGAAAAAACGCTCTATCTAACTGCTCAAAGCTTTTGCTCTAATAATACATCACTACTAGATCTACGTTTTATATAAAATGCATAGTTTTGATGTAAGAATAAATCACACATTTACTGTTTGTTTCCACATTTACTGTGAATAATTGCTGTTTTGAATAATTTATTCATATTTTTGTTAGTGGAAGATAATTGTGAAGGAACTTTTTAGTGTTAAACACGTGAATATGTTATTTGGTTTGTTTTGTATTAGTTATTTGAATATTGTCTGTTTGATATTTTCTGTTTGTGCTGCTCTAACTTGCATTATCATTTAAAGTTGTTTTAAGTCAGCTTTGTGTGTACATTACTCATAGTGCCCAGTGTTAAGCAAATAAATAAAAATTGTTAAACTAATCACAGAAGCACAGCTGCGAGTGGGGCTGTGCGGTGGGCAGAGCTTTGTTTTGGGCGGGGCGAAACAGGGTGAGTGTAATCAGAGCATTCTGCTGAGCCTGAACCGAAGATCTGGGGTTGATTCTAAGATGCTGTTTTTGATGACTGCAGCGCTCGTGTACGGGGTCCAATAGTTCTTCTAAATGCTTTGAAAAGACAGACCAGGGGCCCTTTAATCAACATGCTGCTGTTTAATCTTAAAAGAAAGCTCATTCTACAGTAGAGTTGCCTTAGTTATTGAAGCTCTCCTGCACAAAAGGTGCTTGAACTGCTCTGCAAGAGGTGTGGGGAGCAGGAGGAGCAGGAGGAGCAGAAGGAGCAAGAGGAGAAGTGGGAGAAGGAGCAGGAGGAGCGGTTAGAGCAGGAGAACCCTAAGAAGTTTACTGCCTCAGCTTTAGATCTGAACCAGTAGCTGTTTCTGCAAAGGGAGAAAGCTCCTGCTGCTCCAAACCTTCTCAGACTCTCGCTCCACGCAACGAGGGAATCTAATCAGAGCTATCAAGGGCAAACCGATTAGCTGTAAGAGAGCTGTCTGCGGCAGTGGAAGTGGTTCTTGTAACTGCGCCACAGCAAGTCTCTCTCCTCAACCCGAGCTCTCCTCCAGAACTTTAAAGAGTTGCTCTAATCTGATCATAGATGGTCCTGCTCTTCACTCTGGCGGCATGATTAGATTTAGCAGCTAATAAACAGCAGCAGATATTGACATGAGGAGCTGATGAGGATAATCTGATGCTGTCGGCTTCCGGTTAACAGAGGAGGAAAGAAGATCCCGATGTTCAGAGATGGAGCAGCACTCGCTCTCTGGGTCAGTGGATGAGGAGCTGCTCTTGCTCTCGGGGTAAGGGGATGAGGAGCAGCGCTCGCTCGCTCTTAAGTTCAGATAATGAGGAGCAGTGCTTGCTATTGGAATCAGGTGATGAGAAGCAGTGCTCGTTCTCGGGGTCAGTGAATGAGGAGCAGCGCTCACTCTCGGTATCAGTGGATGAGGAACAGCTCTCCCTCTCAGGATCAGGAAAGAGGATCCCGATGCTCAGAGCCGGAGCAGCGCTCGCACTCTGGGTCGGTGGATGAGGAGCGGCTCTCGGTGTCAGGGGATGAGGAGCAGCTCTCCCTCTCAGGATCAGGAAAGAGAATCCCGATGCTCAGAGCAGGAGCAGCGCTCGCTCTTGAGGTCAGATGATGAAGAGCAGTACTTATTCTTGGGGTCAGAGGATGAACAGCAGCGCTCCCTCTCAGGATCAGTTGATGAGGAACAGCACTCACTCTCTGGGTCAGTGGATGAGGAGCAGCTCTCGCTCTCAAAGCCAGATGATGAGGAGCAGCGCTCGCTCTCGAGGTCAGATGATGAGGAGCAGCTTTTGCTCTCGAGGTCAGGGGATGAGGAGCAGCGTTTGTTGTTGGGGTCAGATGATGAGGAGCAGCTCTACCTCTCAGGATCAGTGGATGAAGAGCAGCATTAGGCTCTCAGGATCAGTGTATGAGGAGCAGCGCTTACTCTCGGGGTCAGATGATGAGGAGCAGCACTCGCTCTTGAGGTCAGGGGATGAGGAGCAGCGATTTCTCTTGAGGTCTGATGATGAGGAGCAACTCTCGCTCTTGGGTAAGGAGATGAGGAGCAGGTCTCTCTCAGGATCAGTGGATGAGGAGCAGTGTTAGGCTCTTGGGATCAGTGTATGAGGAGCAGTGCTTACTTTCGGGATCAGTAGATGAGGAGCAAAGCTCGATCTCAGGATTAGTGGATGAGGAGTAGCGCTCCCTCTCAGGATCAGTTGATGAAGAGCAGCTCTTGTTCTCGGGGAATGAGAAGCAGCTCTCACTTTCAGGGGATGGGAGGAGCAGCGCTCCCTCTCTGGGTCAGTGGATGAGGAGCTGCTTCAGGAGCCTGTGGTCATGGGAACCAACAGGGAAAATAAGCTTTAAACAGGTTTCATGATCAGGTTTCATGACCCCAGCTGCTCTTTTAGGTCCCAACAGCACTCAGAACAGGTGATCAACAGAGACAGCTTTCATTGTTCGAACGTAAGATTCGACTAGAGAAAACAAGGGAAACATGGCAGATGTGTGATGGCCTTTGGCTGAGGGGCAGGCAGCCTGCAGAGATCCGCGTGGCTCTGGAGGTGTTTGAGTGCAGGTTAAACTCTTCGGGAGATGGACAGAGTAATGGAAACCCTTCTATTGGTGTTAATAGGATTTTCATCTGTTGGGTTTGCATCGGCCCCTCCTTGAACCGCCACCTTAACGTGGTGGAGGGGTTAGCGTGCTCGAAGGATCCTAGGAGCTATGTTATCGGGGGCTTGCTGCCCCTGGTAGGGTTTCCCAAGGCAAACAGGTCCTAGGTGACGGGTCAGAGTAAGAGCGGTTCAGAAGACCCCCTATGATGACAAAAACAAATTCCGCGACGTCGCCCGGATTGGTGTCACCAGGGCCTCATCCCTGGAGCTAGGCCTGGGGTTGGGGCTCGAAGGTGAGCGTCTGGTAGCCGGGTCTTTTCCCATGGGACCTGGGCGGTGGTCAGCCCGAAAACGCCACGTGGGATCGCCCTCCAGTGGGCCCACCACCCGCAGGAGGGACCGTAAGGGGCCAGTGCTTTGTGATATGGGCGGCAGCCGAAGGTGGCGAACTTGGCGCCACAATCCATGGACACAGAAGCTAGCTCTGGGGACATGGAATTTCACCTCGCTAGGGGGGAAGGAGCCTGAGCTTGTGCGGGAGGTGGAGCGTTACCGGCTAGGGATTGTCGGGCTCACCTCCATGTACAGCCTGGGCTCTGGAACCCAGCTCCTCGAGAGGGGCTGGTCTCTTCACTACTCTGGCGTCCCCCACGGTGAGAGGCGGCATGCTGGTGTGGGCCCGCTCATAGCCCCCCAGCTCAGGCGCCATGTGTTGGAGTTCTCCCCAGTGAGCGAGAGGGTCGCTTCCCTCCGCCTTTGGGTTGGGGGCAGGTCTCTCACTGTTGTTACGGTCTATGGGCCGAACATCAGTGCAGAGTACCCGGCCTTCTTGGAGTCTCTGGGAGAGGTGCTGGAAAGTGCTCCAACCGGGGACCCCATCGTTCTCCTGGGGGACTTCAATGCGCATGTGGGGGATGACAGCGTCTCCTGGAGGGGCGTGATTGGGAGGAATGGCCTCTCCGACCTGAACCCAGTGGTGTTCTGTTATTGGACTTCTGTGCCCATCACGGTTTGTCCATAACTAACACCATGTTCAAGCACAAGGGTGTCCACCGGTGCCCTTGGCATCAGGACACCTTAGGCCGAAGGTCAATGATCGACTTCGTTGTCGTATCATCTGACCTTCGACCCTGTGTTTTGGACACTCGGATGAAGAGAGGGGCTGAGCTATCAACCGATCACTACATGGTGGTGAGTTGGATCCGCTGGCGGGGGAGGAGGCCGGAAAGACCCTGGCAGACCCAAATGTACGTTGAGGGTCTGTTGGGAACGTCTGGCCTAGCCCCCTGTCAGAATGAGCTTTAACTTCCACCTCCGGGAGAGCTTCAACCAGATACCGGGGGAGGCTGGAGACATGGAGTCCGAGTGGACCATGTTTTCCACCTCTATTGTCACTGCCGCGGTGCGAAGCTGTGGCCGTAAGGTCTCTTGTGCCTGTCGTGGTGGCAATCCCAGAACCCGGTGGTGGACACCGGAAGTAAGGGATGCCGTCTAGCTGAAAAAGGTGTCCTATCAGGCCTGGTTGGCTTTTGGGACTTCGGACACAGCTGACCGGTACCGGCAGGCCAAGAGTGCAGCAGCCAATGCTGTGTTAGAGGCAAAAACTCGGACCTGGGAGGATTTCGGGGAGGCCATGGAGGAAGACTATAGGTCGTCCTCAAAAAAATTCTGGCAAACTGTCCTGCGCCTCAGGAGGGGGAAGCAGTGCCCCACCAACAGTGTTTACAGTGGAGGTGGAGAGCTGTTGACCTCGACTAGATATGTGGTCAGGCGGTGGAAGGAATACTTTGAGGGTCTCCTCAATCCCACTGTCACGTCCTCTGTTAAGGAGGCAGAGGCTGGGGTACTTGAGGTGGACTCGTCTATCACCCAACCTGAAGTTACTGAGGTGGTTGGTAAGCTCCTCAGTGGCAAGCCACCGGGAGTGGATGAGATCCGCCCTGAGTACCTCAGGTGCCTATATGCTGTGGGACTGTCCTGGATGACACGTCTCTACAGCATCGCGTGGCGGTCAGGGATGGTACCTCTGGATTGGCACACTGGGGTGGTGGTCCCTCTTTTCAAGAAGGGGGACCGGAGGATGTGTTCCAATTACCGAGGGATCACACTCCTCAGCCTCCCCGGGAAAGTCTATGCCAGGGTACCGGAGAGGAAAGTTCGGCCGATAGTCGAACCTCGGAATCAGGAGGAACAATGCGGGTTTCGACCTGGTCGTGGAACACTGGACCAGCTCTATACCCTCTGCAGGGTCCTCGAGGGGTCATGGGAGTTTGCCCAACCGGTCCACATGTTCTTAGTTGATTTGGAGAAGGCGTTCGACCATGTCCCTCGTGGTGTTCTGTGGGAGGTGCTCTGGGAGTATGGGGTCCGGGGCCCTCTGCTAAGGGCTGTCCGGTCTCTGTACAACCAGAGCAGGAGCTTGGTCCGCATTGCCAGCACAAAGTCAGACCTGTTCCCAGTGCGCGTTGGCCTCCGGCAGGGCTGCCCTTTATCACCGGTTCTGTACATAGTTTATATGGACAGAATCTCTAGGCGCAGCCGGGGGCCAGAGGGGGTCCGGTTCGAGGACCTCAGGATTTCATCTCTGCTGTTTGCGGACGATGTTGTCCTGTTGGCTTCTTCGGGCCTAGACCTGCAGCGTGGGTTGGGGCAGTTTGCAGCCGAGTGTGAAGCGGCTGGGATGAAGATCAGCACCTCCAAGTCTGAGGCCATGGTTCTCGACTGGAAAAAGGTGGCCTGCCCTCTCCAGGTCAGTGGAGTGCTCCTGCCTCAGGTGGAGGAGTTCTCGGGGTCCTGTTCACGAGTGAGGGGAGGATGGAGCGCAAGATCTACAGGCGGATCGGTGCAGCATCTGCAGTGATATGGTCGCTGTATCGGTCTGTTGTGGTGAAAAGGGACCTGAGCCGAAAGGCGAAGATTGCGATTTACCAGTCGATCTACGTCCCTACTCTCACCTATGGTCATGAGCTCTGGGTCATGACCGAAAGGACAAGATCCCGGATACAAGCGGCCGAAATGAGCTTCTTCCGCCGGGTGGCTGGGCGCTCCCTTAGAGATAGGGTGAGAAGCTCCGTCACCCGGGGGGAGCTCGCAGTAGAGCCTCTGCTCCTCCACATCGAGAGGAGTCAGCTGAGGTGGCTTGGGCATCTATTCCGGCTGCCTCCTGGATGCCTCCCAGGGGAGGTGTTCCGGGAACGTCCCACTGGGAGGAGGCCCCGGCGAAGACCCAGGACGCGCTGGAGGGACTATGTCTCCCAGCTGACCTGGGAACGCCTTGGGATCCCTCCCGGGGAGTTGGAAGAAGTGTTCTTGGAGATGGGCCCCTGGGGCCTGTACCTACAATCATTCCCTTTCTGAACCCTTCAGAGTCTGCAGAGCTGCTCGTCCGCTGATTAGGAGAAGTTCTCGCAGTGAATCTTCATACATTAGCTCCTCTGAGCGAGGGTTCTCTGCTGTGTGCTAAAGAGCTCTCACACCTCCCTTTGCTCTGCTGCAATCTGAGTGCACAGGAGGGACATGGAAACTGAAACCCCGTCTGCACCGGACTGCAGGGCTGCGAGAGACAAGCGCTCTCACCCACAATCATCTCAACGAGAAACTTCTGCTTTCATTTCTCTCCGAACCAAATCGACATTTAATTACCAGTGGAGAAAAAGGGCCGTGAGGGAGAGAGATAAAGAGCCGGGGCGAGAGACACAGAGACAGCTATATATTATCAGAGAAGAGGAGCGAGGGTTTGATGGGAGCAGAACTGATAACAGCAGAGCATGTTAACTCTCCGAGCCATCTGCAGCTACGAGGAGCCTTACATCTCTACAGTCTCTAGAGAAGTGTTTGAAACATGGCGCATTAGTGTGATGATGATGATGATGAATGTCACACATGAAACACAGTAAGAAACTCGGACAGTGAAAGTGAAACAGCAGGCTCCACATTAGGAGAAGGGAAGGGTGGAGCAGGTAGGAGTGACAGATTTGTGCTTCAGTTTCACCGTCCATCCCCTCTGCTCCCTTCTCTCTCTCTCTCTCTCTCTCTCCTCTCTCTTCTCTGCTTGTCAGTTAAAGTAGGCATTCTATAGCAGAAATATTAGAGCGAAACAAGCGGAGACCTCCCCGCCACAAGAGAGCTGAGGTGGGAAGCTCCTGATTATTGACTCCGAATGTAAGGAATCTCATTACAGCAAAAGCTCTTTTGCCATTTCTGTCATAACAGGCGGATAAAGGGACCAGCACTTTCACTCTCTCTCCCTCTCTCGCTCTCTCAAAAGTTTTAATAAAGCTGTTGATAGCAGCCTACTCTGCCCTCTGAGAGTGGTGACGGGTGATCAATGAACCAGAGCTGTAAATGAACTGATCGATCACTTGAAATAAAGCTCCAATTAGAACCGATGATGTCACACATGAGCATCACTCCAGGGCCAGTTCTCCTCCCTGAACACGCCTACTCTGTCCTCGTCAAGGAAACTCCTCCCAGGAACAGGAACTCCTCCTAGGAACAGAAAGTCCTCCGAGGATCAGGAACTCCTTCCAGGAACAGAAACTCCTCCCGGGAACAGGAACTCCTCCTGGGAACAGGAACTCCTCCTGGGAACAGGAAGTCATCCTGGGAACAGGAACTTCTTCCAGAAAAAGGAACTCCTCACGGAATCAGAAACTCCTCCCAACATTAGAACCTTCTCTCTCTATCTCTACCCTCCTCTCTCTCCTCTATTAATTGGACAGTGAAACTGAAACACTTTGAGAAATGCTTGATTTCAGTAGGATGTCGTGTGTCCCTCTGCTGCGAGGGCTGGCAGGTTCATTATCACACTGTTAGCTGAAGAAACAAATATGAGAGAAATTACATCATCAGGCCTCATTTACTGATCTCTACTGGATCAATAATCGTCATCCTTCAGCTGTAATCAATGATTCTGATCAGACCCTTATGGTGGAGAAAGTTATTGTTTTATAATAGTTTTCTACTGTGGGACAAAACTCGAGGTTATTGATCCAGTACATGGCTTGGCTCTGATCAAAGCTGTCAGGGCATGTTTATTGATCTATTGAGAATCAATTCTCATTCCGGTTGAACATGAGTGCTTTAAGATGAGGCCGATCCTTCATTACTGTCCATCATCAATCAGAGAACACGACTTGAGGAAAACTGCTTCTCTCTCACACATCTTTCTCTCTCTCTCCCCCCCAGATTAACGCTCTTCAGAAATCTCTCTCTGTGAACCCTGTGGACTCTGGTTCCATTTTCAATCCTCCCGCTCCCTTCACAGGTCTGTCATGAGTTGATATTATTATGATTATACTTCTTTCATCTGGTCAAGATTTACGTTGTATTAAGTCTTAGTTACCTCTCTTTTTTTCTCTCCAACTCTCTCTCTACCACCCCCCCTCGCCATCTCTCTCTGTATCTATGTCCTTCTCCCCCACTCTCTCCTCTCTCTGTCTACCACTCTATCTTTCGACCTCGCCCACTCACCCGTTACTCTCTGTCTCCTTCACCCCTCACTTCATCCCCGCTATTTCTCTTCTCTTTCAACCACTCTCTCTCCGTCTTCGCTCTCTGTACCACTCTCTCTCCCCCTATCTGTCTTCACCCCCCTCTCCTCTCCCCCCCTCCTCTCTCTCTCTCTCTCTCTCTGCAGGAATCAAGGCTTCGGTCCAGGGCTCCAGTTCTTTCTCCTCAGTGGATCAGGCTCCATATAAACCCAAACCCTCCTATCCCGACCAGAACCCTTACAAACCCAAGCCCTCTTTTACCCTCCAGAGCCAGAACCCCAATCTGAACTGGAACCAGAACCAGCAGGAGTGGATGCGGAACCAGTCTCTGTCTCCGGATAAGACCCTGATGTACGAGATGCTGTGGAGGTGAAAGTGTTCTGGTGCTGGAATGAATCTCTTCTCTCTTTTCTCTCTCTTTCCTCTGCTCAGGGTTCGTGAGCCGAGCATGTATCACCCTAAGCGCAAGCCTTCTCTGAAGACCTCTATGAAGAGCAAGAAAATCTTTGGCTGGGGTGACTTCTACTTTAATGTTAAGACGCTGAAGTTCAGCCTTCTAGTGACGGGGAAGATCGTGGACCACATCAACGGCACCTTCACTGTCTACTTCCGCCACAACTCCTCCAGCCTCGGAAACCTCTCGGTCAGCATTGTGCCGCCCTCGAAAGTGGTGGAGTTCGAGGTCTTGCAGCCCCAGATCCTCCTGCAGGAGCCGCAGCAGTCCACCATTAACCGGAAGGAGCCCGGGCTGGAGCCGCAGCAGGCCTCGGTGGATCGCAAGGAGCCTGGCGTTGGCGCTCTCAACTGCCGGGTGGAGTTTGAGAAGACGGACCGCTCCAGGAAGCCCAAACCCTGTTTGTACGACCCGGCGCAGACCTGCTTCAGCGAGAACACGCAGTCGCACTCGTCCTGGCTCTGCTCCAAGCCCTTCAAAGTGGTCTGCATCTTCATCTCCTTTTGCAGCTTCCACTACAAGCTGGTGCAGAAGGTGTGCCCGGACCACCACTTCCAGAACGACCAGCCACATTTCGGATGACTCCGGCTCTCTGATCATCTACTCGGAGAGAGGTGGACAATTGCAGAAGCAGCTTCATTCAGGACATTAAGGGATGAGCTCTGAGCTCCTCAGAAGCCCTGCTGAAGTGCTCTGCTCAGGCTCGGTTCACACGAGCGCGGCTGATTTCAACCACCGTTCCTTTCGGCTCTTTCGCCTGTTCAGAGTTCCTCATCCTGAAACTGCCCCAGTGCTGTTGGAGCCCTCTGATTGGCCATCATTATGAAATTCTTTGAGTGGCTGCTGAGAGAAACCACACTCGTGTGATTGAGATCCTCTCGAAGCAAAGGAGCCAGCGTTTTGGTGATGAAATCACTCATGCTCGTGTGGACATGGCCTCTTACTCTGTTTTGGAGCGACCCGGTGTGTGCTGCTGTTTATTTGTAAATAGGAAGATCTCAATCTAATCAGTTCCGTGTTTCTGTGATTTCTTCGCTCTGCAGTGTAATCTTCACAGCTAAAACAGCGTCTGATGAGTAAACACAACAGACCGAGGAAGATCGAAGGATTGATCCCAGGTACACTCGTCTCATTTCAGCTTTTATAGCATTCTAAGTCTATTCTCAACACCGATGCTTGAGCGTCCAGGATGTTACTGTCCCAGTGCTGCAGTTTAGTTATGGAATTATTACCAGCTTTCTTTCTCTTTTTTTCTCATGTTTAAAGTTATTTTACTTTCTTCCTCTGAATGATGTTCACGATTACTTAAGTTTTTAATGTTTTTAGTGTTTATTAAATCCTTTAGACGCAGATGAAGCCCTTGAGATCTTTGTGAATGTTCTTCAGTATTTTTCTTCATTATTTCTGCATTAAACGCTGCCTCCCACAAGCATTTGCTCAGAGCGACTGAAAACTGAAACAGTGTTTAGCCTCCTCGCTCTCTCTTTCTGTATGTCTCTCTCTCACTCTCTTCTCTCCCTCTCTCTCTTCAGGGGCACACAGGTATGGTTTCTCTGAGTAGAAACTGGAGGAGGGAATCCAGTGACTTTTTGTGTTTTTCATGTTTTTATATGTTCTTGTTTTACTGTAAAAGACTTCCCTGTGTAGCACAGGTTCAGAACTGAGACCTCTCTCTCCCTCTGCCTGCTGCTGTGCTCGTATGAGGAGAGCAGGTCTCTGTACAGCAGTTCCTGTACCTCTTCACGCAGCGGTGTGTGTATAACAACCTCAAATAAAGGAGAACCTGAACCTGTGAGCCAGCGTTCCTTCTTCTACAGGACTTTATCTGTTTTCTGGGAGATGCTTTAAAACACAAAGAGTTCTATCAGAAGAGTTTGAGATAAACCTGAACCTGAAAAATTTATATTTCTGTAAAGGATTTTCGTTTAAGAGATTTTCAACAAGAAAAATGTCAAAAAGTTAAATATAGAATAATAATTTGAGTAATATAAACAAGAAAAGATGACAAAAAAAGAAAGCACTCAGAAATTTTGAACCTTAATGTAGTACAGAATATTACGACGTTTGGAAGATTTTTTGTAATAATATAATTATTTCTATTATTTAGTGAGCGTCACGGTGGCGCAGTGGGTAGCTCGGTCGTCTCACTGCAAGAAGGTCGCTGGTTCAAGCCTCGGCTGGGTTGGTTGGCATTTCTGTGTGGAGTTTGCATGTTCTCCCCGTGATCGCGTGGGTTTTTTCCGGGTGCTCCCGTTCCCCCACAAGTCCAAAGACATGTGGTATAAGTGAATTGAGTAAGAACGATTGATTGTCCATAGTGTTAAAGTGTGAATGAGTGTTTGTGTGAATCTTTCCCAGCGATGGGTTGTGGCTGGAAGGGCATTCACCGCGTAAAACATAAGCCAGAGAGTTAGTGGTTCATTCCGCTGTGGGATCCTGAAAGGGAAGAAAGCCGACATTAAGATGAATGAATGAATGAATATTATCTAGTAATTTCGAAGTATACTAGTAATAATGGCAATACTAGTACATTTCCCGACTCTGTACAGTGTTATCTATGTATGTGTTATCTGTATGTGTTATCTAAGACATATAAAGGAGAGATGCAGATATCAGGTTTCCAGAAGACTTTCAGCAATGAAGAAGAAACTTGTGTTTATGGGTCTAACAATTGCTCGATAGAGAACGATTCATAAAATATTTTAAATATTCCTTTTTTTGTTCTCATAATATACTAGAATATTCTTCATTGTCAAGGAGTAACTAAAATATTTAAATAAAATTCCCAAAATTATTATTATTATTATCATCATCATCATTATTAATTTATACAAAAAGTGATTACAACAAAATAGTACATTACGATCCAAGCACAATTCACAAATCCACATACAACAGAAACAATAGATAAAATAAAACTATAAATAAACCAAATAAATAATAAAGCCAGCACAGACGAGGATTTAGCAAAATCAAAGAATTATATGGAAGCTGGTTATGCAGAGTCAAAGGGTTAGTTTAGAGTTTTACAGAGTTTGTTTTCTTCATTAGTTTTAAGGCATCAGTAAAGCCGCGTCAGCCCCGGAGAGCTCTAAAATATCTACATTTATATAAAATGTTTTTGCTAAAACTTTTATATCATTAAGTATTATTAAGTATAATGGTATTGAGGAGATCTGAAGATACAAAACAATTTTTTTTTACAATTCCTAACATTACATTTTCTAGTGAAATTTTGAAACCATCAGCCAACACCCCTGTGTCTCTGTTAACCAGTCCTGCAGCGCACACCAGAACGAGCAAGTTATCCTACTATTGAAGAAAATCTGTTTCATATCTTCATCCATATCACCGCAGAAATTACAAGGCTCATTTCCTAAGTTAAATTTAGTGATTTATTTGAAGGGTAAATTTCATTGAGAATTTAGAATCACCTTCACTTTTGGGGGAATGGGTAATTTTAAATAATCAGTTCTAAGGAATTTAACCTGATTTATATCAAATGTTTTATCTAAAATATTCCTTAAAATTGGAAAAGGATAGGATTATTTTATGATATGCTTTCTAATATGTGTGTTGGTCTAAAGCTTGCTCCCTGTCTCTACAATCCCCACATACAGAGAAGGAATAGCTGAAGTAACTGTAGAATATGTGAGAGGAGTTCTCATAAACGTTTTAAGTCCAGAAGGAATAGCATCTATAACTGTGAAAAATTCTTTAGGGTGGCAAACATAACCATGTTTAATAGAAAACGAGTGATAATTTAAAAAGTTACCAGTGTCATCCATCAGATCCAAAACAGGCCAAATATTTCTATTCATCCATTTCTCATAGAATTATGGTTTGTGTCTATGTAGGACACACCTGTTGTTCGAAATAGGTGTGTTATGAGGGCTAAAACTGTGTGTATGAGCCAGTTTATAACACGATAGGACGTGTTGGTGAAAGGCTGATAGCTGCAGAGGTATTTTTGATATGTCATACAATTTGAGAAGAAATCTTATACCATCCAGTTTCTTAAAAAGAGCAAACAGTATTATATGCCACAAACATTTAGGATTGTCTAAAAATATTTAGAGCCATTTTAGTGTATTCATATTTTCAAACATTCAGACCACCTTTTTGAAACTCTTTAATAATATGTCTCCAAATAAAATCATACATCTTTTAATTGCTAACTTTGATCACATATGTAGAGTAAGCTAGAGCTAAAAACAGGGTAAATAAGTTGAGATATATCATCAATTTCAGTGAATAGGACTTGTCCCACGATTGACAAATCTCTCTGTAGCCAGCTGTTCAAAATTGAATTGGCTTTTTGAATTTTATTTTCAAAGATTTCTTTTATGTTAATCTTAAGGGTCACTGGAAATAGAAAGTGCAAGAAAGTTTTTAAGAAAAAGAGTTGTGTCAACTGCTGACTGACTAATTAGTAAGGGCTTACCAAAAACATTTAGTTTTTCCACTGTTGTGTCTCTTCTCACCAAAGTAGACATCAAGTCTACTGCTAATAAAGAAGAAGAGGGGAGAGCGGACACTCCTGCCTTATTCCACGCCTGAGTTGATATCTCTGTGTGGTGGCAGATGGAGAAATATAACTATTCATGTCTCTGTAAATCATTCTGATAACTCTAACATTTGGAGTAAATCTAACAAAGCAATCTACATAGAAATTCATGTGTCTATCATTTCAAATGCTTTTTTGAAGTCTAAGAATAAAATTAAACCGTTATCCTTCCTCATTCATGTGACTGTACTCCACCAGATCCATCACCAATCTAATTTTGCTGTGAATGGATCGATCCTTAAGAAAGCCTGATTGAGATGCATTAATTAAATCATTGATGCCAACTTTTAATCTGTTAAAGTATACATGAGTGAAAATCTTATAATCATTATTAAGCAGAGTAATTGGTCGAAAATTCTCTACATATCTTAAATCTTTATCTAGCTTTGGTATTAATCAGACCTTGTCTCATAGTGGGACCAAATGAGTAGTCTTCTATGAATTCAGTAAAAGCTTTAAAGATTTATAATCCTATATCATTCCAAAAGAATTTGTAAAAGTCAGCCGTGAGGAAATCAGGCCCAGGAGCTTTATTTAATTTAAGTTTATGAACCGCTGAGTCAAGCTCTACAAAACACACGTTGTCATCACAGCGTATATAGTGAAATAGGTGGCCTATTTCATCAAAATAGTTAATACATTCTGTCTATGCATTTTATTTTTATTTATTTTTTTATTTTTTATTATTGAACAATAAACATATACAAATCAAGCAGGCTTCATAATAATCTAACTAGAATTCCAAATGTAAATCAGTAATTACACAATACAAAAAGGCAGACATAAGGTATACATATTATACTTAGACTCCACATTCTAATCAAACTAACAATGAAAAAAGGAAATATGAAAAAAAATAATAATAATAATAATAAACATATGCAATGCAAGGGGTTATATATACATATGCATAAATATTACATATCACTGAACTTATTAAAGAAATTAGCTATTCTAGTGACTTTAGTACTCGATAGGGTACACAGAGATGATGTAGTAATTTTAATTTTGTTTACAAAGTGAGAGGGGTGATTTTTAAAAATCTGCATTTATGAATGAAGAATTTCCCATGGCAAAGAAGGTTGTAACTAAATAGTGTTGCATGGATTCTTTTGTAAGTAATCCAAACTTGATTTGTTTATAATCTAAGGGTTTTATTTGGATATTGGCATGAGACATTCTGTTTTCCAGAAGAGACCAAAATAATTTTGTATGCGTACAGCTAAAGAAAACGTGCTCAGTGGTTTCAATATTACTAGAACAGAACTGACAGGAGTTTTCCTCAATATTAAATCTTGATCTGAGAAAATAATTTGTATTATTATATATATCATTTATAATTTTAAATTATAAAGTTAAAAGGTGAGATAATTTAACCTTTTTTTGTTTTAAGTCCTCAATGTCAAAATCCTTAAAATTATGGTGACGTTTGAGTCGATTAGGGTGAAGTCTTGTAATAAAAACACTCCTAATAAACAAGTTGGTACATTTTTGGTCACTAACAGATAGGGAACCAAAACATAAAGATGGAAAAGAGAATGACACCGAATAATGAGATAAAATTCCTTTAAGCAATAATATAAAATTTTTAGGAATTGCATTTACGACAGTGTAACATTTTTTAGGGTGACATGTAAAGCTGTGTTTCAGACAAAAATCATTATAGCAAAGAATGTTACCATGGTTATCCATCATATCCAATAAAGAAAAAATACTGTAATCAAACCAATTTTGATAAAATAAAGACTTATTGTGGTGCAAAATGAAGCGGTTGTTCCAAAGACAAGTCTTATGAGGACTAAAATTGTGAGAGAATGCAAGTTTGCAACACATCAAAACTTGCTGATGGTAAAGAGATAACTTGAGGGGTAGTTTGGACAATTCAAAATCACATTTAATTAAAGGGTCAAGACCCCCTACTTTCCCAAATATTGAAGAAGATATTGTAAACCATATACTGTTCTTATTGTGAAGAAATTATCTTAGCCATTGAGTTTTTAAGACGTTATTCAACATCTCCAAGTCGATTACATTCAGACCCCCTTCTTCAAAAGTCCGAACCAAATCATTTTTGTTTATATAGTGATGCTTGTTTTTCCAAATGAAATTGAATATTGCCTGGTTATTATAGCTAGTGATGAGGCTGGGTAAACAAATCTAGAAAGAAATTCCATTTTGATTAAAAAAATTCTTCCAAAAATTTAGATTTTGCTTTTAGAAATTTGTTTACAAAATTTTCCTGAATGCTATGATTTGTATCTTTAGTAATAGTAACGCCTAAGTATTTTAAGGAAGTTTTAACTGGAATATTACATAAAGAGTCTAAATCGCTATTATGAATTGAAATTAACTCACGTTTATTTATATTTAATCTCAACCCAGAAGCATCAGAGAAGAGATTAACTAATTTAATGGCCCCCTCAACTTGATGTTTATCTTTTAAGAATAGAGTTGTGTTATCTGCTAACTGACCAATAAAAATTTGTCTTCCAAATACCTTGAGTTTTTCAAAACTGTTGTCATTGTTAATCAAAATAGTGAGCATCTCCACAGCCAAGATGAATAAGAAAGGGGAGATGGGACAGCCTTGTCTAATTCCTCGTGCAATACTGAATCTCTGAGAAGTTCCATGTGAAAGTGATATAGAGCTATTGATGTCTTTATAAAGCATTTTTATTAGAGATATAAACTTGTTGCCAAATCCATATAAAAAAAGAGAGTTTAATATAAAGTTATGTTCAATTGTGTCAAAGGCTTTTTTAAAATCCAAGAACAAGATGTAGCCGTCATCCTCAATATACTCATGATAGTCTAGAATATCTAAAACCAACCTAACGTAATTATGTATTGATCTACCTTTCATAAACCCAGATTGTGATTCGTTTATTATTTGGTCTAATCCTTCCTTTAGTCTGTTGGCAAATATGTGAGCTAAAATCTTGTAATCACAATTAAGAAGAGTAATCGGTCGTAGATTGTCTATCAGTTGAGCATCTTTTCCTGGCTTTGGTATAAGTGTTATCAATCCTTGTTTCATAGTTGAAGTAAGAGTATTATTGTTGATACGTTCAAGAAAAACATCAAATAATAGATCCCTCAAGTCATCCTTAAAGAATTTATAAAATTCAGGAGTAAGGCCATCTGGGCCTGGAGATTTACCTGAGGATTATTTGTCTATACCTTGATCAAGTTTTTCAATTTTAATATTTGCTTCACAGAAGTCTTTAAATTGTTTAATAATCTGTGGTATATTTGAACATATTCTGTCAAAAAAGGTATTATAGGTATTAGTTTATCGCTGAGTATGCAGAAGTATATATTGTACTATAAAACTTATATTCTTAGATATAAACTTAGATTTCAGAAGAAATTTTAGATTTCAGAAGAAAACTGAGATTTCAGAAGAAATTGTTTTTGGGCACGTGTTTATATTTCCATTGATATAAAGAGAATTTATGGTGTTTCTTTCCTGTCTCCTTTTTTCAAGTCTGCAAAAATAACTGTTACTTTTTTCACCTTTTTCAATCCACTTTGCCCTGGATCTTACATAAGCTCCTTTGGCTTTTTGAATGTACAAGTTATCAATTTTGGATTGCAAAGATAACATTTTTTATTTGGCTTCATTATCTGTTTGACTATTTTTACATAAACTATTTAGCTCTCTCGATAATTCTTCCTCTAAATGAACTCTAGCTTTACTCAAGGTTTTGCCAAACATTATAGAACGTTCCCGAATCTTGTGCTTTAGACACTCCCATTTATTTATGAATGAAAGAGGCTCTTTATCTAATTTGGTTCTTTTTATTATTAATCTAGTTTGTGAGCAAAATTCAGTATGCTTTAATAAACTTGAATTAAATTTCCAATAACCCTTGTTTCTTGGATCTATGTCCTTTGAGCAAAAAGATAGAGATACAGCAATGATCTGTTAAAGGTGCCGACGAGATGGAGACATCTTTACTGTATTCAGTTAAACTAATAGTTTAACCAGTAATCAATCCTAGATTTAGAAACTCCATTTGGTTTGAACCACAAGAACTGTTTTAAATTTGAATTTCCAGCCCTCCAAACATCCACTACATTGTTGTTTAAACAGAAGTCTAATAAATGGGGGTTCGGATGCGGGTTATCAAATTTAGGTGGGAAACGATCTAATGTCTCATACATAACCATATTGAAATCTCCACCTATAATAACATTTTCCGTTGGATACAACAGTTTCAGATTAAACAAAAGACTGGAGATTTCAAAAGGTATTTTGTTGTTTAGGGGAATACTGTTATAGCCATATACGTTAAATAAAATACACATAACACCATCGATATTTAAAATAACTGAGGTCCAATGACCATTTGAGTTAGCTCAAGAATTTAGCATTTTTTCCAGGGAGGTTGTTAAATAAAATAGCTACCCCTGCAGACTGTGTAGATGCATGGCTGCAGATCATTTTGTCACCCCATTGGCTTGTCCAGAATTAAACATCATCAGGTTTAGAGTGCGTTTCTTGCAACAACACAAAGTGTGCATTTTTGTTTTTATAAAAAAGAAAAAAGGCTTTTCTTTTAACAGAGTTGCGGAGACCCCTTGCATTTAACGAGACCAAAGATAACGGTCTTTTAACTGAAAATATCAAATAAATAAACTAGATAAAATAAAAATAATGATAATACAATCAAAATGTAATGTACTAAAATGAAATCAAGTTAAGAAATAAACACGTAACAAGTAAGAACGTCTGCCTTAAACTGAGCACAGTAAAGAAGTCCGGCTCCACAGCAAAACATAACAGAACATCCCACATCTTCCTATCGATGAGAGGGGTCAATTTTAAGATATAAGATATTTTAAGAAGATAGTAGGCTTTCTTCCCTGCAGCTCTGGCCTCGCTAATCACCGGCCATAGCGCCGCACGAGCCTCTCGATCTTCTTTGGACAGGTCCTCAGCAAACTTTATGCCTCTCGCTTTACAAATGTCCGAAACTTTCGTAGATCGCCAGAACTCATCTCTGTATTTTCTCATACAAAATTGAATGATCACCTGTCTGGATTTGTCCTTATGTCGGGGGCCCACTCGGTGCACTGTGCACGATGTCTTCAAGTCGCTCCTCAATTGTGGCACAAGTGAGGAGCGATTTCAGCCAGCAGTGAGAGGATTTCTCCACGGATAACTTCACCTGCAGTCTCCTTCATCCCAATCACTCGGAGATTCCATCTTCTTTTGTAACGTTCAAGCTCTGATGGTCAAATCTGCTTGTGATCTCACAGCTGAGGTAAGTTGTTTTTCAAACCAATTAATTTTGGTTTTACAATCTTTTATTTCCACCTCCACCGCCTTCGAAAGGTTATCGATAATCAGGCTATTTTCGGTGATCTTATTTTCAATACTGCTGAGCTTTCCGTCTTGAAAATCAAACCTGGCGACCAAAGTTTGCAAGAGCGCTACATTTGAGATCTCGGAGTCCTCAGTACCTTTTACTTTCTTTGAGGACATTTTAGTTGGTGTGTTTTGTAAAGACAAGGGCTCTTTGCATTTGTCCTTTTGCTCATCGCGACCCAAAACCATGGTGAATTCGTCTTCGGAAGTTTTCATGGCTATTGTCTTGCTTTCTGGAATAATGATCTTTGGGTGGCTAGAAGCTTTTTTGGATGACATAATGTCAAACCTTATCGGCGCGTTCATGTAAAAATAACAGATGGGATGAAAAATAACGGAAAATTTTGAAGCTTACTGTAGAGCCGAAAAAACACGTGTGCTTAGCTAACATTCATAGCTTCCGGTGACGTCAGACACCGGAGCGAAACTGTTTCGTTGTTTTAAAATCACTTAGAGGTTTAAATCGAATCCAGAAGTTATTTCGTTTCAGATCGACACATCAACACAATAATCCCGTGTGAAAGGATCGATTTACCAGATAAATGATGTTCTTCTAAAATCCCCTCAGTTCGCGTTCTGATGATGTCAATGTGTAGGCTGACGTTAAAAACTACAGTTCCCACCCGTTGCGCGCGCAGAGAACCTGCTGTCATCCGAGCGACGGAGGAACGGAAAAAAGCTGCTGGTGCTGCGGAGAAGTTCTCACCGGAGTCGCTTCACGATGTTTTCGCTGGCGCTGAAGCAGCTCACTCGGGTGAGTACCGCACTAGGGCGGCGTGAGGGGCGTGGGATCGATGACCGATATTACCTCATCGATAACAGCGATCAGGTTATCAGCAGAGCGGGAAATGTGTGAAAAAGAGTTAAAAACCGTTCTCAGGATAGGAACAGAGAGCTCACGGTGAGATTCTGTGACGCGTAAGGTGTCAGACTGTGGTTAATCCTTGAACCTCACTGTCTGTTTGAGGCTTTGTTTGGGTTTGTTTGTGTAAGGAAGGAAGACTAATAAACAGCGTAGAGAGAGAGAAGTCTGTGTTTCAACTACTAGTGAAGATGATGCAACAGCCCACGTGATCACCTCTCAGGACACATGAATAATAACACTAGTAATAATAAAAATAACACTAGTAATAATAGCAATACAAGTAATAGTAACAGTAGTAATAAGAATAATAACAGTAGTAATGACATTAACAGTATTAATAATAGCAATACTACTGCTAATAATAACAGTAGTAAAGAAATAACAGTAGTGTGTATTATGCAGGCTGAGCTTGCAGAGGAACAGACCTGCAGCAGAACAGGAACGCAGAGTTCAGATGGTATCGTAGTTTTTGTGAGTTTCAGTAGATTTAGTGTAGCTCTGGAGATGTTCAGCGTGTTTTAAAATCAAAAGCATCTTCTGCTCGATAGATGAACTCTCAATAGAACACGATTTATTTTATGAGTCTGTACTAAAGTTGTAAATGATTGGATCTCCAGTCCACTAGAGGGTGCTGCACAGAAGCCACAGCTATCGTGCTAATTATTAGGTAATCACAGTTAGAGCACCATTCATACTTTTAAGGGTAAGGAATTAAAATGAGTGTGTCTTAAATAATAACATAAATAAAGAAATGTCCAAAGGCGGTCCATATCCCTTGTCCTCGGTCAGCAACCGCTGCATTTTTATCTTAGTTTTATGCCATAAAACATTCCATCTGTCGTCTTTGTGTGTCGGTGGAAAATTTCCTGTTACATGGTGTAATCGTCTGGAACACAAAGCAGAAGTTGCATGTAATGAGGAATTATTTTGGTTGATTTAGCTCATTGACTGACTAATTAGCCTGTGGAGTCACGGGCTGTATATCACATTGACGGAGTGTCCGTGATGTCACCCAGAGGTTTCAGACAGAGTTAAATGATGCTCAAAGTGGGCAGAGCCAGTAGATGAAAATGCATCAGTCAGGACACAGCAATAGTGAAGGATTCTGATTGGCTGAAGGTTTAAATTTAATATATCTTAAACAAGCTAATGTAAAAATAATTCACCCCTAGGATTGTTTATGAAGATCAGAACTAGAGATCTGAATCAACAAACCTGATTGAGCCAGGGGTGAGACATGTTTTTCAGTTTTAACATGGGAGTGAATGAGAACCTGCTCCCTTCTGGAGTCTGCCTCTAGAGGCCGCTCGAAGAACTGCAGCTCAGTCTCTTCCAGTTACACATTGACCCGCTGCATTGAACCGCTTGACCGAAACAAAAGAACCCTCTTGTAATTCGACCCACTTTTAAAGTAGAAGCACAGAAATAAATAATCTCAGAATAGAGAGGGTTATATCTATTATTAGAATGTTTATAATGAATGTTAAAGACTAGTTTAAGTTCTCAGGCAGAGTGCATGCTGAGCTCTTCTTCATTGAGGGTAAATGAGTGAAAGTTATCCATAAACACCAGAAGAAGTCGATTTTGAAGAGTTAACTCTGAAGGCATTTAGCAGCTCCTACGCATTCGCTCGGCTAAGAATCCATTCTGATTGCCTGGAGCGGCATGTGCATGGTTGGTTCGGAGCAAAAGCGTTTTCACACACTCAAACATTTCATCTTCACTTTTCTTTCTGCGCTCTCACTGCGGCTCCGTGCTCAGAAGTGCAAGTTGACGATGACATGTTTGTGAAGGATTCATTTAGAGGAGTTCCTTCGGTGAGCTTCACAGAGTAAACGCTTGAGCCTGCACACTCGCCTCAAGGGGGTGAACTCAGTGTCAGGGCTTAGAGCTCTTTGGAGAGGCTTTATCAGAGCGTTTCAGAGCAAAGTGCAGCGAGTGCTTCATTAATGATCTCCTGATGAAGATTCCACCGGCTCTCAGCTGAGAACAACTCGGGACCAGTTCCTCTCTCTCTGAGGAGCAGGTCCTGGTTCAGAGGCCCTCGGGAGCAGGTCCTAGTTCAGAGGCTCTGAGGAGCAGGTCCTAGTTCAGAGGCTCTGAGGAGCAGGTCCTGGTTCAAAGCTTCTTTGGTTCAGAGCTTCTCTGCCACTTAGCCTCGTCCCTAAACCGTGTGCTTCTCATTAGCTTTCATCAGAGAAGCGTGACTCCAGTAACTTGTGTCTCTCAGAGTGGGTCCAGCTCTGTCCTGAGGTCTCCGGAGAGGTTTGGAGGTGTCTGTTCAGGAATCTGGTTTAACCTGGTTTTGCCACAGAAATTTGTATCTTTCCCTGAACAGAAGCGTGATTAGCTCTCTCTGATGACCTTATCAGCGCTGGTGACTGAGAAGCAGAGCACCCTCCTCAGGCGTAGACACACACACGCACGCGCACACACACACACACACGAGCGCACACAGGGGAATAGATCTGTGGCGGGAGTGAAGGGGTTAATACTCTTATCTCGTATCAGAGATGTTTGGTTTCTGAACGATAAGCTGTTGAAACTTTCACCTGCGGAGTGTTGTCAGAAGCAGGGTCTCCTGAGGGCCATACACACAGCTGGAGCCCTCGGCCAATCAGAGACAGTGGTTCATCACACACCTCCAGCTCTCTCTCTCTCTCTCTCTCTCTCTCTCTCTCTCGTTTCATTGAGTGCATTGTTTTTACTATTTCAGTGAGAATGAGTCGATTTAACAGATCAGTGCTGTCCAGGACACACACGCACACGTGCAAAGCTAACACAGAGAGAAGCAGTGGATGAGCTCTGTGTGGCTTTAATTCTGCTCTGACCTCCCCTTCCCTTTCTGTCATCTCTCTCTTTCTCTCCCTCTTTCCCCAATCTCTCTCTTTCTCCTCTCTCTCTCTCTTCTTTTTTTTCCCTCTCTTTTTCTGTTTTCTCCCTCTCTCTTCTTTCTCTGTCTGTCTCTCACACTCTCCATCCTCTCTCTCTCTCCCCTTTTCCTCTCTCTCTCTCTCTCTCTCTCTCTCTCTCTCTCTCTCTCTCTCCCACCCAGCTCTTATCTTCTCTCTCTCTCTGAGGCACTCTGGGTGGGGTTTCTCTCCTCCTCTCGTTCATTTTGTGAGTTATAGGTGTTGAGAAACACATAGCTGTTAGAGAAAAGGGTTAATTGTGCTCGGGGGGATGATATGCTTATTTTAATCTTTGAAAAACTTCTTTTGTTCTTTAAAACGTACTCTAGCGACCATATCCACTGAGGGCTGTATTGGTTTGTATCTCTGGCAATCAAACTGAGTACCTTAGCAATCAAAAAACGCTAATATTTCAGCTTCTGATCGCCTTGGGGTTGTTCCGGTGGTTCATTTGTTCAGTGTGATATTTTCCCATCTTTTCCTGGGTTTCAGCCACTCCTCCGGAGCGTTCCGGTGGCGACGGCTCTCCGGACGCAGCATTCGGCGCCGGTCTGCGCGGATGAGGAGCAGGCATGGACAGGTGGAGAGAGTCTGGAGCGGGACGACCCGGAGATGTGGAGGCTGCTTCAGAGTGAGAAGGACCGGCAGTGCCGCGGTCTGGAGCTCATCGCCTCTGAGGTGAGCATAGAAGAACCCTTGGGCTCACCAAGCCACAGGTGTCTGTGAGGTTAATCTCGTTCGTGTGTGTGTGAACAGAACTTCTGCAGCCGAGCGGCGCTTGAGGCCCTGGGCTCCTGTCTGAACAACAAGTACTCCGAGGGCTACCCCGGGAAGAGGTGAAGGAGAGAGAGAGAGAGACATGCTCTCACATGCTCTCCTGTTCGCTCCTTTATCCTCTCTCTGCTCTAGAAGCCCCCATGAGGACACTAACCCCTGTGTGCACATGCATGTATGTGTGTGCAGGTACTACGGCGGGGCGGAGGTGGTGGACCAGATCGAGCTGCTCTGTCAGGAGCGAGCTCTCTCTCTCTTTGATCTGGACCCGCAGCGCTGGGGGGTGAACGTGCAACCGTACTCCGGATCGCCCGCCAACTTTGCCGCCTACACTGCTGTCCTGCAGCCGCACGACCGCATCATGGGTCTTGACCTGCCCGATGGCGGCCAGTGAGTGAGCGAGAGAGAGCATGCTAACACTCCCTTCAGCTTTGACTGTAGTATCAGGCTTCTCCAGCTGGGGAGCTGTGTTTAATTTAAATGCTCTATAAAGAATCGTGGTCTCTGTGTTTCTCTCAGTCTGACGCACGGCTATATGTCTGACGTCAAGCGCATCTCCGCCACATCCATCTACTTCGAGTCGATGCCCTACAAGCTCAATGTAAGCCTTGATCACTCTCATACACACATACACAGAGAGAGCGAGAGGAGGGGGGTAGGTGAGGGAGCGGGTGAGTGAGGGAGCGGGAGATCGAGAGAAAGAGCGAGAGAACAGGCAAGCAAGCTAGAGAGAGCAGGTGAGTGAGAGAGCACATGAGCAAGCAAGCGGGAACTAGAGAGAAAGGGTGAGTGAGAGAGCGAATGAGAGAGAATGTGGGGTTGAGAGAGAGAGAGAGAGAGAGAGAGAGAGAGAGAGAGAGAGAGAGAGAAAAAGAGTCTGTTTCTGTTGATTGGATAAACGAGAGCTACTGTTAACTCTCTGACAGCCGGCGTCAGGTTTGATCGACTACGATCAGATGGAGGCCACGGCTCGCCTCTTCCGGCCAAGACTCATCATCGCCGGAACCAGTGCCTACGCTCGTCTCATCGACTACGCTCGCATCAAGAAGGTACTTCTCTCTCTCTCTCTTCTTCACCTCTCTCTCTCTCTCTCTCTCTCTCTCTCTCTCTCTCTCTCTCTCGGCTGTAGCAAGGCTGTGGTTCAGTGACACCGTTTGATTTTCTGGTCCAGATCAGAACCATATCTTAGCTGCACATCAGCATATCTTCTGTGAGAGTTTTCTTGTACCAGCGCTGCGGACTGACAGAGAGACTGGTGTTCCTGGAGCTCCTAGAGCTGAGAGTTAGGGTTAGATCTCACTCTCTTCTCCTCTTCTCTCTTTCTCTCTATCTCTCTATCAGAGCAGATCATCTCTCGATTAGTCCCAGTGTCTCGCGGCGCTCTCTTTGATGAGTAGGAGCCCCAGAGCGAGTCGCGCTCTTATAATCCTCCACAAACTTGTTATTGATCCGGAAATAGCTTCTGAGCACTCTGGCATCGCTTTATTTATTTTATCACATGCGCTATTCCTCTTTGATCATATAAAGCATTTGTTCTTTATATGGTTATTTTTTATATGGTGTTTTTCTTCACTGGAATTCATTTTTTTTCCTTTTTACTTTACTATTTTATTCAAACATGTCTCTTTCTCTCTCTCTCTCTCCCTTTATTCTATATCTCCCCCTCTATTCTCTCTCTCTATCTCCCGCTCTCTCTTCTCCCTCTCTCTCTCCCTCCCCCTCTCCCTCAGCTGTGCGTGGAGCTGAACGCGTATCTGCTAGCGGACATGGCTCATATCAGCGGGCTGGTGGCTGGGAAAGCCGTTCCCTCTCCATTTGATTTTGCCGATCTGGTCACCACAACGACTCACAAGTCCCTGCGAGGAGCCAGGTACACCTAGAGTCTACCCTGAGCCCCTATAACCCCCTTTCCTTCTCTAGCAACTAAATAGGCTACAGGTTGGACGCATAAATGGTTTTGACCAAAGCTTTTTGGGGGGAAAAACATGCTCTGCAACCCTCATGTTTTCCCCTTAATGTTTTTTAACAGGTCAGTCAATCAGTATGTTTTTATATAGCACTATTTTAGCAGTTGCTTTCTAAGCAGCTTCACAAAGTCCTAGTGTGGATCAGGTAGGGTAAATAGGAGTTTCCTCTATGAGGCCCCTGGGAGCCTCGCTGACTGAGGGAGGTGCTAGTCACCTCCCCAGCATAAAGAATATTTAAAGTTAATGTTCATCGACGAACAGTTCACCAGACAGCACCTGAAAAAAACGAAAACAAAACAGAAACTAACAAATGAAACAATGGTTAAAAAATGTGACACAGAGTGATAAATAATGAGGATAGGTTAAAGAGGAACATTGAACCACATAGTTTTTTCAACAGGTTGTATGTTTATAGTGCTGAGACACCATATCCATTTTTAATGTTTTACATTTTATTTTTAACTCTGTGAGTGTAACTGAGTTCCGTACAACATCTGGGAGTTTGTTCCAGAGCTTCAGGGCTCTATATGAAAAAGCTCTTCCCCCTCTGGTGGATTTACTAATCTGCGGAATAATCAGCCGTCCTGCTTCTTGGGATCAAAGAGAGCGAGCTGGAATATATCGTGATAGGAGACAGCTCAGGTAGGCCGGAGCCAAGCCATTCAGCACCTTAAAGGCAAGGAGCAGCGTCTTACAGTCAATACGATATTTTACAGGAAGCCAATGAAGAGAGCGCAGAACTGGTGTAATGTGATCATATTTCTTGTTCTTGTGAGAACTCTAGCTGCTGCGTTCTGCACTAACTGTAATTTTTGTAGCGTGACGGTTGAGCAGCCGGCTAACAGAGCGTTACAATAATCCATTCTGGAGGTCACAAAAGCATGAACTAACTTTTCTGCATCTAAGATAGACAGCATGTTCCGAACTTTCGCAATGTTCCTGAGGTGAAAGAAGATGGTCTTAGTAACATAAGAGATATGGTTCTTAAACGTCAGTTCACTATCTATAATAACACCCAAGATTTTTAACTGTAGTGGAGAAATTACAGTTAACAGTGTGTCCCCCTCAAGCTCCATATTTAAAACTGAGAGATTCTGTAATAGCTTTTTAGAGCTAATAAGTAATATATCTGTTTTATCAGGATCCAATCATTGAAATCAGCGACATAATCGGAGACTTCATTTAGCTTTATTTATTGAAAACTTCATGGATCTGCATTTTTGTAGATGCCCCCTCAATGCTATATGTTTAAGCCGAATTTAAGAAAGCTACAGTTTTTAACAAAAAAAAGAAAGAGTTGTCAAACATTTCTTGAACTGTGCTCCAACAGCAGGGCGTCTCTAAAGCTAAAGAAACAAGCCATGTTCCCCTCAGAATTCCCCTGGGAGGCTCAGTAATGAACATCCCTTCCACAACCAGTGGCATAAAATCAGACAACAGTTTCTACATGTTTCAAAGCTCTGAAGAACTTCGTAGGGTCCTCAGAGTCGCCCTCACTGTTTATTTCTGGAAGAAGTCGATTTTACAGGTGCTGGGAGCATGAGCCTAACCCGCCCGTTAAGGTAATACAACAATCTGAAGGACTATTCTGTCGAGTTCATGAAACAACTCAACGCTGTGAGTTTCGTCCCAATCGGCAAGACAATAATGTTTTCCTCAAACTCGCAATATTCACCCTCTGACTGTGAGAGGAAGAGTGTGCTTTTTGTCAACGATGATAACCAAATAATTTCCTTTTTCTCATGACTATAACAAAATTGTGAAAAGCACAGCACGTCGCACGTCATGTAGGATTATTTTCTGTTATTCGCTCTAGTTTAACTCTGTGCTCCAGGTTAGTTAATGTACTCGTGTTCCATGTAGGTAGAGTTTAGTTCAGCGCTTCTTTAGAAGCTTTGTGTTCAGTTAGTTTAGGATGTTGGGGAGTGCGTCTCCGTCCTGTTCTTAGCTATTTTACTTTACCTGTCACCTCTGACGTTCTTACTCATATTTTTGACACCTGTATATTTATTGCTCTTTAGGTAGTTAGAAAAAATAAAGCCACAATTCCCAAATTAGGAGTGGGTTTTTTTCTGCATTTTTTTAATGAAGGAAGATAAATTCCATTGGTCTAATTCACATTTGTCATTGTGTTTATTAATGAAAAGCCTACCAACAACCTCACAATGTACAACTGAGCATTAATTAATGAAATAAATGTAAGTACATAATTTATAATATTTATATAATGTTATAATAATAATATAATGTTAATTAGATTATCTTGACATTTTAACTGACTATATATAAGGTTATATTGACTAAAATAAGTCTAAAACCTTTTTTATTTTAGTTGACTGAAGCTATTATATTTTTAAATTACTTAAATGTGATTAAAACTTAAATCGTTTTCGTCAAAAAGACTAAAGCTGTCTTAAACAACCACGAGAGGAGTGCTGTTCCATCTTCAAATCTATCTCAGAAAACTGAGAAATCCACCTCAACTTTACATTTTCTTGGGTGCGTCTCAGTAAACGTCCCCCTTATTTTATTTTTAATACGTTTTTAGCTTTCACCACCTATCAGGCTGTGTGCACCTCTCCTTCAGCAAGAATCTCCTCACAGGACTCTTCCTGTTCTCTTTTGGCCCATATCTTTTGTTGAATCACAATTATTAGGTGTATAAAAAAGATTTTAGAAGTCAAATCTAAGAGGGGGCATAAAGAGAGGTCATAAATACCAGGAGGGTGTGAGGATCATGAGTTCTTATCAAAACGCAAATTTCTTGATACACTGAATTCAACATATTTGACTAACTATTTTCAACCACAATGTATTGGCCCTTTCTGTGCCTCCTCCCCCTCCACGAGTCATCGCTGTCTCTGTTGGCTCCTCCCCCTTCCTGGCTCATTCGGTCTCTGTTGGCTCCTTCCCCGCTCATTCTGTCTCTTTTGGCTCCTCCCCCTCTACGGCGCATCCGGTCTATGTTGGCTCCCCCTCCTTGGCTCATCTAGTCTCTGTTGGCTCCTCCCCCTCCATGGTTCATCCCGGTCTCTGTTGGTTCCTCACCCAGGGCGGGGCTGATCTTCTACCGTAAGGGCGTGCGTGCAGTGGATAAGAAGGGTCGGGAGGTGCCGTACGATCTGGAGGACCGGGTTAACTTCTCTGTCTTCCCCTCGCTGCAGGGCGGGCCTCACAACCACGCCATCGCTGCAGTCGCCGTGGCTCTCAAACAGGTGCCAGCCATTTTTATTTAATTTCAGACAATGATGCTATTGATCCGATTGGTTCTGATCACTTTCTCTCTCGATGCATCTAGGCGAAGACTGCCATGTTCCAGGAGTACATTGCTCAGGTGGTGAGGAACTCCAGGGCGATGGCAGAGGCACTGCTGAAGAGAGGCTTCACGCTCGTCTCCGGTATCTCTCTGGCTTATTCTCTCTCTCCTCCTCTCTCTCTCTCTCTCTCTCTCTCTCTCTCTCTGCTTTCTCATCCCTCTCTCTCTTTTTTTCTCTTTCCCCTTCCTACTCTTCTCTTTCTCTCTCCTCTTGCTCTCTCCTCATCTCTCTTTCTCATTCTCTCTTTCTCTCTGCCTTTTTCTCCCTCTCTCTCTCCTCTCCTTTCTGTTTGTCTATCTGACTCTCTCCATTCTCCCTCTCTCTCCTTCCATCCTCTCTTTCTTTCCTCCTCTCTCTCCTCTCTCGCTCATAATTTTCAGGAGATTTTCTTCTACAGATCTCTGTAGAATAAAGAGTTATTTGAGCTGGAAATTTTGAAGCAAATATTTAATGAGATGTTTTTGTTTGTCCGAGGTGTGACTGATTCACTCACAACTCCTCGCTCGTTTGCTCGTCCTCTCTCTCTCTCGGCTGGTCGTTATCATTCAGGTTTAATGAGTGTTTCTGATGTTTGTTAATGACTCTGTGAGTCCTCGTGTTTGTTTTTTCCTCAGAACAAACACAGACTGTTACCCTGTGACTGAAGGAGTTATTTTGGGTCTTTGGAGAGAATTTTGTTTATGAGGAAAAGAAGAGTGTATTTCTAGCTTTTCTAGATTAGAAGTTTTCCAGGTGTTCTGAGGGTGTGCAGAGCAGGCTCCCAGCAGCAGGGGCCAGGAGCGTGCAGGCTCTGGGGAGGGAGTGAAGGCTTTGTGTGTCTCTCATTTAGGGGGAACCGATAATCACCTGGTGCTGGTGGATCTGCGGCCGCAGGGCATGGATGGCGCTCGCGCCGAGCGGGTTCTGGAGCTGGTGTCCATCACAGCCAACAAGAACACCTGCCCCGGGGACAAGAGCGCGCTGACCCCTGGAGGACTGCGCCTAGGTGAGAGCTAGCGTCTGTCCCTGTGATTCAGTCTGGAGTGACTCGGTTCAGTCCCAGGTGACTCTGTTCGGTCCTGAGTGACTCGGTTCTCTCTCTCCTCTCAGGGACGCCGGCGCTTACCTCACGACAGTTTAAGGAGACAGATTTTGAGCAGGTGGTGGAGTTCATCCATCAGGGGATCCAGATCGCTGTCGATGTTAAGAAAAAGACCAGTGAGTTATCTTTATTCATACTTTTTGTAAACATTGTGCATCATATTGTTTGAATTCCCTCTCTCTTCCCACCTTTCTCGCTCTCTCTACCCCCTTCTCTCTTTGTCTCTTTATCACCTTTATTGCTCTCTCTATTATTCCCTCTTCTTTTTCTTTCTCTCTCTCTCTCTCTCTCTCTCTCTCTCTCTCTCTCTCTCTCTCTCTCTCTCTCTCTCTCTCTCTCTCTCTCTCTCTCATAGAGAAACTGGTGGAGTTCAAGAGTTTTCTCCTGGAGGACGAAAAGACTGTTTCTCGACTAGCGGATCTACGGAGCCGCGTGGAAACCTTTGCCCGCCCATTCCCCATGCCTGGCTTCAAGGACCACTAACACACTCTCTCTCACACACATGTACAAACACTAACAGTTATCTAACTCTTGTTCACTCTGGAAAGTCTTACGCTGATCAGCAATATTCATATCTTTTCTATCTCTCTGTAATTTATTAATCACTAATTGATCTTAAAGTCTCTCACTCAGCAGACACTTGCCTGAGGGTCTCATCTCACCTGGGGGCATCCTTGCGTGGTGCGGGGCTCTGCTTGGGCTTAGAGAGGACGAGAAATATGTATTTGATGGAGAGCTTTTGCTCGATTTGTAAAGAAATAAACAGATGTTTCCTGGTTGTTTGTCTGGTTCCTGTTTGTTCGTCTGCTCCGGAGGAAATATGCAGTGTTACAGGGACTGGGGCAGTGCTCAGGCCCTGTGTGTGCTCTAGATTAGCTGTCAGTGTGCGCCGGAGCCTGACGCCGCTGTGAGTATGGGGCGAGCGCAGCTGTGGAACCGACGCCTATGATTGCTGTTTGATGATGTGCTTTGTATCCTCTCGCAGCTGTACCCGTGTGTTTCTCTCCTTTATTTCTCTCTCTCCTCTCCTATCTATCCTCCCCCTCCTCTCTCTCCCCTCTCCCGCCTTTCTCTCTCCTCACACTCCTATCTGTCCCTTTTTTTCTCTCTTTTTTTTCTCCTCACTCTCTGCTCTCTCTCCTCTCCCCCATCTCTCTCCTTTTCTCTCTTCCCCCTCCTCTCCTCCCCCTTTCTCTTATTCATTCTCTCTCCCCCCTCCCCTCCTGTTTCTCTCTTTTCAGATAGTGTGTGGCTCGTTTGTATTGATCTCTGTGTTTGTGTTGCTCCTGTCCTCCTCTGACTGACGGTGAGTTTGTTAAAGGAACAGAAGATGAGTATTGATCTGCGTCTGAACAAATTCAACTCTTTAAGAACTGTGAAAATTGTTATAGTTTTATTTTGCTTTTCGGACATCTCGGTGAAGCTAGACTGCGACAGGTTTTTGACCTCTGGAACAGTTACACCGCTCTGAGGCGATGATGGTTCCGATGGCACCGCTGTCTGGTCGCTGCGAGAATGTTATCTTGTGAGCTGAAGCTGGATATCGAGATGCGCCTCTGAGGAAGAACCCTGACCCTGATGTTAAGTTTTCAACTCAAGACCTCTTGATATGCTGCTGCTATAAACTTGTCTATCTGTTACTGAAGAATTCTGAAGCACCAGCACTTACAAGGGCTGCTTCTGGAGAGGGCTTCTCCAAGTCATAGATTCGTTCTGTTTCCTGAAAGGTCTCCTAGGGTCTATAACATTCTCTCTCTCTCTCTCTCTCTCTCTCTCTCTCTCTCCTCTCTCTCTCTCTCTCTCTCTCTCTCTCTGTTTGTCTCTCTCTTCCATTCTCTCACTCTCTCTCCTTCCATTCTCTCTCTCTTCTTTTATTACTTCTCTCTCTCATCTTTCTCCTTACTGTTCTCTCTTTTTCTCTCCTGACCTTTGGAGGTGCTGATTCAGTAGTGTTCTGGTTGACTTACGCTGGAACTATTTGTTTGCAGCTCCTCTGATTGATGTGAAACAGAAGAACGTGGAAAGAACTATATTTTGGGTTTCAGATATATAAATACAGCTCTAAATCAAAAGAGATTATTGTGGGTGCTTTTGTGAAGGAGTTTTTTCAGTAAAACTATTTTAGTTCAGAATGTTTAAACATGTATTAGTGGTTCTTGTGCTCTCTGAAGAATGTTTTGTTACTCGTGTGCTCGGGGATCTGGCCCAGCTTTGAGAGGAATAACTGATCCCGAGCCAATCACAAGCCTTGTTCTCAACTGGATCACGAAGATCTCCTCCAGCAATGGACTCCAAGAGCAGCAGATGGACAGAATTAGAGATCTGGATCCGTCAGGGAGGAGAGAGAAAGTGAGGAGAAAAAGATAGAGGGAGGAAGGGGGGTATGGAAAAGTGTCTGTGTGCTGGAGCATCTCAGGGATGTTCTTTTCAATGCACAGCTTTTGAGAGGTTGTTTTGAACAAACAGAAACAAACAAATTAAATTTATAATGACCTTCAGTGGATAGCAGAGGTTATTCCCGTTCTTGGGTCGTAACACTTTCGAGAGAGAGCGAGAAAGAAAGGGTCGGTGGGGGTAGGGTCCTGATCAGGTGAAGAACCTAAACGCTGTAAAATACAAACAAAACAAGCAGAGATCTGAGTTTTATCGTCTGGTGCTGGGACTGGAGTGTTTCTGGAGGACCTGCTGCAGGAGTTCTGAACATGTGGAAGCTGATGGAGCTATTGACCTTTAGTTCTTATAGAGCGCAATTGTTTTATGGAGCTAGAGGAACCTCCGCTTCCCCGGTGAGGTATTACTCAAGGTTTAAACCACGTTTGCTTTCAACTCAAACTTTACAACTGTGATGTTACCTCCCAAACACGCCAGAGAATCTGGGACCTCCTGTCAATAGCAGCCTTAGTGTCAGTGTCTCTCAGTCTGACTCTTTCATTCTCTCTCGCTTTCTCTTTTTTTCTCTGTTACTCTTTTCTCTCTCCTCTCTATCATTCTCTTCTCTCTCTGTCACTCTTTCCTCTCTCTCTTTCTCTCTCTCTCTCTCTCTCTCTCTCTCTCTCACTCTTTTTTCTTCTTCTCTGTGTCACTCTTTCCTCTCTCCTCTCTCGGTGACTCTTTTCTCTCTCCTCTCTATCATTCTCTTCTCTCTCGGTGACTCTTTTCTCTCTCTGTGACTCTTTTTTTCTTCTCTCTGTCACTCTTTCCTCTCTGTCTGTGACTTTTTTTCTTCTTCTCTCTGTCACTCTCTCCTCTCTCCTCTCTCGTTGACTCTTTTTTTTCTCTCTCTCTGTCACTATCCTCTCTCTCTGTGACTTTTTTACTCTCCTCTGTGACTCTCTTTTCTCTTCTCTCTGTCACTCTTTTTTTCTCTTTTCTCTCTCTCCTCTCTGTCACTCTTTCTTCTCTCTTGGTGACTCTTTTCTCTCTCTCCTCTCTGTCACTCTTTCTTCTCTCTTGGTGACTCTTTTCTCTCTCTCCTCTCTGTCACTCTTTCCTCTCTCTTGGTGACTCTTTACTCTCACCTCTCTGTCACTGTATTTTCCTCTCTGTCATTCTCGTCTCTGTCACTCTTTCCTCTCTCGGTGACTCTCTTTTCTCTTCTTCTCTGTCACTCTTTCCTCTCTCCTCTCTCGGTGACTCTCTTCTCCCTGTCACTCTTTTCTCTCTCCTCTCTCGGTGACTCTTCTCTCTCCTCTCTGTCACTCTTGTTTCTCATCTGTCACTCTTTCCTCTCTCTCATTGACTCTTTTCTCTCCTCTGTCGGTCACTCTCTTTTTTTCCTCTGTCATTATCTTCTCTCCTCTCTGTTACTCTCTCTCTCTCTCTCTCTCTCTGTCTGTCACTCTTTTCCTCTCTCCTCTCTGTCACTGTTTTTTTCTTAAACACTGTTATTATCTCTCTTTTGTCACTCTGGTGTCTCTTGCCTGACTCTGAATATTATGCAGTGAGTTTGATTTGAGCGTCAACGATGAGTTTTTGAGGAATGGAGTGTGATTTTATTCTGTAGCATCAAGAGAAATATAGAAATATATGAGATAGACCTTTAGTGACGTTTCTTCAAAATATATTCTTCAGGGCTCTCTTTGTGTTTCACGTATATACGCATGCACGCACACACAGACAAACAGAGAGAGAGAGAGAGAGAGTCATAAATGTTGAAGTGTGGGAGATGCACATTGCTCAGAGGTCAATATTTGAGTTCGCCATGTGTGTAGAGGTTTATTCTGAGGACAAACCTGGAACAGGTCCAGACTCAAACCTTCTGGGTCTCTGTGATGACACCCTCCTGATGAAAACCCAACAAAAGCTTAGAAACCAAAGAAAATGCTCCCTTTAAAAGAAAGTGTCTGATAATTTTTAAAGGATTTTATTCAATTTTGGTTTAAACATCAATCCATTAAACATCCATCCATCTGCATCTGATGTTTATTTTGATCATATTGCTAACAAGAAGGCCAATAGATTAGATACTGAGATAAACCGATAGTGTTTAAAGTTTTTTTTTTTAGCAAAATTTAAATTTTTTAGGCTTTTGCATTGCTCAGCTTCATATCTAAACGAACAGCTATGTTCTGCTGTTTTGAAAACCTGATACTATAAAAATTTTTCCTGATGAGTGCATTTCTTGAACATTATACGGAAACAGGGATGATTCAAGTGCAGCTGCTTCCAAGGCTTCATCAGTGCTTCAAAACCTTCTCAGAACGTCACACCTGATGCTATCTGAGTGGAAAAAAGATGTTTCTCTTAAAAACCGAGCGGTTAATGAAAGAACTGCGATGCAGACAGATGGAGAAACCTGGAGTACATCTGTCAGAGAGAGACATGATCCGTTCCAAACCACCTGCGTCTCACTCTCCATGTTTCTGGAGATTCAACTATATGTTTCCTGCTCAAGCACTTTCAGAAACCAGGGACTGCTGAAAGATGCAAAATGAGAGAACAACTCGAGCCAGTGCCGGTCGACCAAAACGTGGTGGTTTCTTGTTTATTTAGGCGAATTGCTATTTTAGAATCAGATCAGAATCAGACAGATGTTTATTACCAAGTGTGCATGCCCACGCACACACACAAGGAATTTGTTGTAGTACAGGGGTATTCTCCAGTGTTGGTATAAAAAACGACAAGATAAAGTGTGCGTGCGCGTGTGTGTGTGTGTGTGTGTGTGGTTTTGTTTTGTTTGTTTGTTTTTTTAATAAATTGAACCAGCTGTTGTGTCTTGAAAACTTATTTTAAAACAGTTGGTTTGGAAAGGCATATACATTACATTTTATTTGTCCTGGTTTTAACTCACTGTTCTATAAACGAAATAGCTCAGTTGTTTCTAAAGAAAATCTTTGTTTTACGGTCTTTTGGCGCCTGGTCTGTGTTCTTTATTAACAGAAACACCTCAGTGTGAGACAGAACCGGAGGCCAGCAGAACTCAATCTTTTACCGGCTCCCTCTGGTGTAAATGTAAGATTTTTACTCCTAATCATAAAATTAGTCTGTTTCTCTGCTGTTCCGTGTAACAAATTACCGAGTAATATCGAAAATATGCATTAACGCAGATAATGGCGGAAAGGCGCGATTTGCCGCTAACGCACATTAGCCGCAATGCTAAAGAGCCCCTCGGCTAATTCAGTTTCCTCAACAATAACAATGAATCATTTTGTGCTTTTCACGAAGCAAAAAGCTTCATAAATGAAAGAAGAAAGCCTGAATAATGTACATATTAGAGGGAGTAGCGTCTGCTGTTCGCCGGAAGAATTAATTTATCACTTTATGGCTAAATCCATAATGGAAAGGTGTGCAGAGATTCGGGCAAAGTCATTATAAACTGAATTATTTGTCATTTTGTGTCTCGTGATGCTCTGTTTGTGCTTCTGGAAACACTGATGCCTGCAGACATCATCACAGATACATGGAAAAATTAAAAATAGATCTATATTTGCTCATGGCTCTCTCTCTCTCTCTCTCTCTCTCTCTCTCTCTCTCTCTCTCTCTCTCTCACTCTCTCTGTCTCACTCTCTCTCTCTCTGTGCAGGATCAAGGAGTTCTCCAGTCAAAAGCTCAGAAGATGCTCATCCGACACCTGCATAATTAATTACTTTTTAATTTAATAACAATTTAAAATGTATTACGATCTTCTGTTCGTTGAGGAACGCTTTAATGGAACATCAGGAGAGCGGCTGCAGAAAACGTGTTACATTTCATTTTCATTGACCTCTCTTATTGTAAAATCAATTCTCAGCAGCTTCTGGCAGGGACTCGGTGTCTGAGTGGATCTCTGAGAGTGAGAGTTTCTGTGAGAGGTGATGAGATGTAAAGAAAGGAGAGAAACTTGGATGATGGAAAGCCATCCCTCCTCTGAGATGAAGCTCCCAGTTCCTTGGTTTTCCTCTGAACCCCGGAAAGTATGGTGCAGGAGAACCTTCAGCGGTTCTTCTGCATCGCTGCAGGAGAGCGTGTGGATTGTGTTTGAGCTGCATGTTTATTGCGAGAAGAGAATATTGATATTCTGCTCATAAGGAGAGGCCACACTGAAGCGTGACAGAAGATTCTCATTATATCTTCCATCATTATTAAAAGCTGAAGGCCAGAAGAGTCCCTTCGCCTTGTTTTCAGTTCCTGTTATTCTGGCTGAGAATGGAGATCGGGAGGATTCGGTTAGTTTCCAGGGATTCCATTTGGTTTGGTTCATGAAGCTTCAGCTGAGAATGGTTCTGGTTCCTAGCTGAGGTTATTAGATTATTAGATCTCCAGATGCTCTTCAGATCATTGTGATTTCGTTCAGTAGAGGTCTGTTCAGTTCTAGGCTTCCTCCTGAGTCTGTTTCGTTTGATTAGTTTCCTTTGGTTCAAAAATGTTTGAATTTGGATCCAAGTTTTTTTATTCAGAATTTTTCCGTAAAGTAAGATTTGTTTTTTTTTTATGAACCTGCCCCTCTCTTACTCGCTCTTACTCTCTCCCTCTTTTCTCTCTCCCCCATCTCTTTTTTTCTTCCATCATCTCTCTCTATCTCCCTCTGTCTCCTCTTTCTCTCCGCTCTCCCTCTCTCACCCCCTCCTCTCTCTCCCGCACCCCTCTCATTTCTCATCATCAGGGTGAGTTGCTGTGCGCTAACTCAGATTCATGGAGCTGCCGGTAGAAGCTAATTGGAAGGAATTGAATGTCTGTTTGTGTTGGAGATGCTTTGAAGGATGTGAGAGCTGGCATCTGGAAGAGCAGTAGCTCTTCGGCGCCCCCTACAGGTCAGGAGGAATCCTCTGAACTAACCCTGACAAATTATTTCTAAACAAACTGTAAACTTGTCTTAGACTTAACTGTAAATGATCACCTGAAACAAACTTGTGATAAAGTTATCCTCACATCGATCCAGAACCGGTGGAAGCAAGCCACACAAATCCTAAAAATAACAGCAAAGTTCTGCTACCAGAGCTTCTGATTAGTGTTCAATAATCTAAACTGATAGTCACCGGAGAGGATCCCAGCCAGAGGGTGTGTGTGTGTGAGAGAGAGAGAGATATCAGTGAGAATGTATGCAAAAACTCTCTCTCTCTCTCTCTCAGACCCAGAGCTGAGCTGTCAGGAGACTCTGACACACCTTTCGTCTCCTTCACTTTCTTCATCTGTCAGTGCAGGAAGAACCTCAACCCACAGCAGAGACACCCTCCACAATAACTGACACAGAGAGAGCGAAAATAGATGGAGAGAGATATAAGGAAGAGAGATTAAGAAAAAAGAGATATAGAGGGAAAGAGATAAAGAAGAGAAATAGAAAAGAGCGAGGAAGTCAGCGAGGAAGTCAGCGAGGAATGCCATGTGCATGACATTGTTCACTACCTCTTCTATCCACCAGGCAGGCTCACAGATGTCCAGAACTGCCCTACTTATTTCAACTTTCCCCTAGATCTCCTTTAGAGTGCAGAATGCAGCTCAAGAATACCTATCTTGCAAGACAACTCCAACACATCTTCATTTTGTACTGTTATATATGTAATGTATTTAAATTAGGCATGAGAGTTAAGTCATTAAAGGAAGGAGAATTCCAAATTCTTGAAGTTATTCAACAACATGGATGAAGAATCATCACCTACAGCTCAACATGGATGAAGAATCATCACCTACAGCTCAACATGGATGAAGAACAATCACCTACAGCTCAACATGGATGAAGTTTCATCACCTACAGCTCAACATGGATGAAGAACCATCACCTACAGCTCGACATGGATGAAGAATCGTCACCTACAGCTCAACATGGATGAAGAATTTTCACCTACAGCTCAACATGGATGAAGAATCGTCACCTACAGCTCGACATGGATGAAGAATCATCACCTACAGCTCGACATGGATGAAGAATCGTCACCTACGGCTCAACATGGATGAAGAATCGTCACCTACAGCTCAACATGGATGAAGAATTGTCACCTACAGCTCAACATGGATGAAGAATCGTCACCTACAGCTCGACATGGATGAAGAATCATCACCTACAGCTCGACATGGATGAAGAATCGTCACCTACAGCTCAACATGGATGAAGAATCATCACCTACAGCTCAACATGGATGAAGAATCATCACCTACAGCTCAACATGGATGAAGAATCGTCACCTACAGCTCAACATGGATGAAGAATCATCACCTACAGCTCAACATGGATGAAGAATCATCACCTACAGCTCAACATGGATGAGGAATCATCACCTACAGCTCAACATGGATGAAGAATCATCACCTACAGCTCAACATGGATTAAAGATCATCATCTACAACTCAACATGGATTAAAGATCATCACCTCATTTTGTACTGTTATATATGTAATGTCTTTAAATTAGGCATGAGAGTTAAGTCATTAAAGGAAGGAGAATTCCAAATTCTTGAAGTTATTCAACAACATGGATGAAGAATCATCACCTACAGCTCAACATGGATGAGGAAGCATCACCTACAGCTCAACATGGATGAGGATCCATCACCTACAGCTCAACATGGATGAGGATCCATCAACTACAGCTCAACATGGATGAAGAACCATCACCTACAGCTCAACATGGATGAAGAATCGTCACCTACAGCTCAACATGGATGAAGAATCATCACCTACAGCTCAACATGGATGAAGAATCGTCACCTACAGCTCAACATGGATGAAGAATCATCACCTACAGCTCAACATGGATGAAGAATCGTCACCTACAGCTCAACATGGATGAAGAATCATCACCTACAGCTCAACATGGATTAAAGATCATCATCTACAACTCAACATGGATTAAAGATCATCACCTACAGGTCAATATGCATGAAGAATCATCACCTACAGCTCAACATGGATTAAATAACATCACCTACAGCTCAACATGGATGAAGAATCATCACCTACAGCTCTACATGGATGAAGAACCATCACCTACAGCTCAACATGGATGAAGAACCATCACCTACAGATCAACATGACCGAGACAAAACTTCTAGTAATCCCTGCCAATCTCTCTGTGCATCACGACCTCACATTCAGCTGCAATCCTCAACAATCACCCCTTCTCCTTCAGTCAGGAATCTCAAAGTGATTTTGGATTAACAGCTTTCTTTCAAAGACCACATCACCAAGAGAACTCGAGTGTGTAGGTTTGCACTGCACAACATTCGAAAGATCAGGCCCTTCTTAACTGAGCATGCAAATACACTCCTGGTTCAGGCTCTGGTCCTCTCACGTCTAGACTACTGCAACGCTCTCCCAGCAGGACTTCCAGCAAACGCTTTCAAACCTCTGCAGATGATCCAGAACTCTGCAGCTCGTCTTATCTTTAAGGAACCGAAGCGAGCTCATGTTACTCCCCTCTTCATCACTCTTCACAGGCTCCCCATTGCTGATGCTGGCGTACAAAACAATCTCCAGATCAGCGCTTGTTTACCTCCACAAGCTCATACACTCCTACATGACCTCCAGAAGCCTGCGCTCAGAGAAGGAACAGCGATTCGTGCTTCTGTCCCACAAAGGCAGAAGATCTCTCAGCAGAACCTTCTCTTTCACTGTCCCTGGCTGGTGGAACAAACTCCTGATCCAGTCAGGAAAGCAGCAACACTAACAGCTTTCAAAAGCAACTGAAAACTCTTCAGGGAACACCTACTAAAAAAAAACCTTTTCTCTTTATTTTCTTCCTGCTATGGTTGATTGATCAGCTGTACCTTCTAGTACGAGCGAACTGAGAGAGACTGTTTGTGTCACAGATCTCACATTGTCTCTCCTCTACTGTATGTTGATTTGGACAAAAGTGTCTGATAAAAGCATGAATGTAAATGTAGAAGAAATATTTCTGGTTCCTGCTCTTGGTAATATTTTTTAATAATTTAATAATTCTTGGAAGAGGTGAACATTGTAGAGCAGGAAGTTGAAAAGATTAGAAAGGATGAGGTGAGGAAGGCTCTGAGGAGAATGAAGAGTGGAAAGGCTGTTGGTCCAGATGACATCCCTGTGGAGGTGTGGAAGTGTCTAGGAGAGACAGCAGTGGAGTTCCTATCTAGGTTATTCAACAGGATTCTAGAGAGTGAGAAGATGCCTGAGGAATGGAGGAGAAGTGTCTTAGTGCCAATCTTTAAGAACAAGGGTGATGTGCAGAGTTGTAACAACTACAGAGGTATAAAGTTGATGAGCCACACAATGAAACTCTGGGAAAGAGTAGTGGAAGCTAGGCTAAGAAGGGAAGTGGATATTTGCGAGCAGCAGTATGGCTTCATGCCCAGGAAGAGCACTACTGATGCAATTTTTGCTCTGAGAATGCTAATGGAGAAGTACAGAGATGGTCAGAAGGAGCTGCACTGCGTCTTTGTGGACTTAGAGAAAGCGTATGACAAGGTGCCGAGAGAGGAGCTATGGTCCTGTATGAGGATGTCAGGAGTGGCAGAGAAGTACGTCAGAGTGGTTCAGGATATGTATGAGAGGAGTAGGACAACAGTGAGATGTGCTGTAGGTCAGACGGAGGAGTTCAAGGTGGAGGTGGGGCTACATCAAGGATCGGCTCTGAGTCCCTTCTGTTCTTCACTTGTTTAAAGCTATTTTTTTAGTCGAGAAATCCATTAGGAAAATTACTAAACATTATTGGGCATGAAGGGTGTGTGAGAGGAGCTTCTCTCTCTCTCTCTCTCTCTCTGTCACCAATTTGTAGATCGCCACAAGGGCCATCGGGGCGACAGACTCCTCTGGCGGCTGAAGGAGTGTAATGAGCCTCACAGGACACTCACTGCTCAGCATTTAGAGAGAGAGAGAGATAGAGAAAGAGTGGGGGGGTTGAGAGGAGAGAATTTTTATTTTACATTTTCTCCAATGTGTACATTTTTAATTATCTAATATATATTTTCTTAACTGTTTAAGTAACATCTTTTGAGTTTTAATCCTTTATTAATGAACTTGTTTTCTCTGTAAGTGATAGCAGTGTTTATTGATTTTGTTTAGTGTTTATTTATTAATTTTGTTGAATTGTTTTTATGTTTATTAATCTCTTCCGGTCTGAAAGAGGAAATATCTATATAACTTTTCTAGTGAAGCAGCTTCATCTTGCGATTATCCGACAGTAATTGAGGCTGTATTTTTTCTCTTTTATAGGAGTGTTTTGTGCTCAGAGGAAGCTTCTGAGGCTGATGCGAGAGTGCCCCCTGCTGGAGGAGGGCAGCAGCTGAATGTAGATTAAACTGATTCCTAAATAACAAGCTTCTTCTCTTTGAATTAGGAAAAAAATAATAAACTATAGCTCTTTGTTTATTCAAATGATCTCTGCTACATTTCCAGCAAAAAATGCCTCATGTCGGTTAGATTGGAGAGCTGTTCCTACGAGCAGGACTTCTCAACTGCTCAACTTCTCATGAAATAATTTCGTCTCAAAATCTCTCTCGTTTAGCCTGTGTTCCTCAGCTCCGACTTCTACTCTGCTCACCAGCAGAGAGGCTGAAGATCTCTGAGGACAATGAGGTGATGCTCCTTACCAAGAGAAGTTCAGCTCAGAAGAGAGGATCTTGAGTGATCACACACCTCTATATCACGCCAGCGAGAGTTTTAATAACGTTTTTCAATCGTCTCTAAATCATTCATTGGCTTCACAGAAGAACTCGAGTGAACTCACTGAGGTCTTTGAAAGGCATGGTTGATGTTATTGACCTCTCAAACAGCTCCTGCTGATTGGGTCTCAAAAGCTGTGACAGTGAAAATCACTTCTTATCAAGTCTGTTACTGCGTCCCAAACTGAACACTTCTACTGCAGCCTTAAAAGTAGACGCTCATTCTCAGAAGAAAGTGTTCATAGTTTTTAGTGTGTAAGAGGAGAGAGAGCTCGATCTGGGGCACACTAAAACATCACGTGACTCCTTTCTCATTCCTTCATTAAAAACATTCTAATAATAGATACAACTCTCTCTGTATTGATATTATTTATTTCTGATCTTCTTCTTTAAAAAATAAGTCATATTACAGAGAGAGCTCTTTTGTTTGGGTCCTAGAGAAAACTCCTTCTGTCCGAGACCAGGAGATTGTGGGTAATATCAGCCTGTTGAGCGTTCATGGATTTGCTCTTCAGAATCTAGCCAGCGAAAGTTCTCATTCGGATACTTTTTACCAGTTATTCGGATAATGTTACCAAGTCACCCCACCCCCATCCTCGTTCCACCCGGGATCATAACAGGATGTGTAATTCTTCGACTGACCACTGGAGGCTAGTCCCAGTAGTGAGCAGATTCCCATAGACGCCAATGTTAAAAAACTTTTTTTTTTATTTCTGAAATAAACTCAACAGATGCCTGCTCACGTGTGTTTTTCAGCCTTCCTGAAAACATTTAAATTACGGTTTTGTTTAAGGTAAATTACTATATGGCATTATATAGGGGCAGCCTCTCCTCTGATTTGCTGGAGTTATGATAGTGATATCAGCAAAAAAGCTGTTCTCTAAATTCTTCATTAAAAGACAGATGTGATATTCTGAAAGAGAATTCTTCCTCAAAACCAGAGTTTGACCCTCTTGAGCACACAGCATCAATTATATTTGAAAAAGATTATTTTATTCATCAATATCAATAACGAACACCAGAAGATCCAACTTCACCAGCTCAAACCAAGATAAGCTACCCTGTAGGAAAAAACGGCTGGAGCTGGTCTCACTGGTATCAAACGTCTTTGAAAAACCCGAAGTCTCTCTGAGCTAAAGTCAATTCCGATGAAGCCCAGCATTGATCGATCGATCGATCAGTAGCAATCCGTTTCTCTCTGCTGGGACACAGACCACTGCTCTTCACTTCTGCTGATTTAAATAGAAAGCAATTAAAACTGCCTTCGCACGCAGCGCGCATTCCTCCGGTGCACGCTCTCCTTTAGGTCCTCGAATCTGATCCTGACCTGAACAGAATGTGCTATAGGAACGCCTGACGCGAGTGACGTCAGCACAACCCTTCATCCTCCACGCGGAGCACGGAAAGCCTCTTCAACACTTAACTCTCGTTTCTCTGCTTGGTGTTTCTCTACCGATGATGTGAATGCAGATGTACAAGATTTATCTTAGTGAAATCTGCAAAGATTTTATAGCAGTCATGAAAAACATATTTTAGCTTCATTAAATGAGTGTGCACTATTCTGACTACGCTAACTAAAATTATCTTTAAAATAAATATACTTCTTGTGGATAAAATACGTGTGTTCTCTCCTTTAAATAAATGAACAGAGAGGAATGTTTATTCGGCTTGCCATACAACACACCGCTACTCCTCGAGCATGCGCACATTCCACAGGAGGAGAGTTTCCGTTCAGATTCCTCATCGCTGATTGGCGAAATGTGGGGTGCGTAGCCGCGTGCGTTGTAGGTGGGCGGGGCTTGAGGATCTGTCTTCTGGAAGAACAGCGGAAGCGGCGAGACGTTACCAGCAGCCCTCCCGCGAAAAAGAGCTCCAAAAAAAAAAGAACATGAAGATCTGGACCTCGGAGCACGTCTTTAAGTAAGTAGCGGGGCTCTGGATGTGTTTTTGGGCGGTTTGTGTCGGTAAACGGTTAAACGCGACGCTCTGAGGAGGCACGAGGCGCCAAAATAAAGTCCGAGCGCCTCAGAGATTAAAAACCTGATAAATCCGAATACAATCTATATATGTGTTCGTCTAATGAGACTATCTCTCTGTGAGGCGCTTGAGAGGTGTTGTGCTTACTTTGACAGCGTCTAATGCGATTTGGGTGATAATCTGAGGCCTATGACGTCACGTAATTTTATCCCAATATTAATATCAGGAATTGGAAGCTGCGGCAGCTCTGTCAGTTTCTCCTGTGTTTTAGCTGTTGGTTGTGTCCTTGGCAGCGGGACCTCCGGTGGAGGTTGTATGGGAGATGTCAGTAATTCCACATAAAGATCAATATTTATAACATAATTTAGATGTTTTCTGCTCATGGCAGAGCCAGTGTCTGTCTGTGATTCTACCTATTAGTCTTATGGTAATTGCTTGTTAATTCTGTTGCACTTTACTGCACCGATGTTGTTTGTAATGTTGTTTGCACTGCCGGCTCCATTGTACTATAGAATATCCCTTTTGAGTAAACACATTCACACTTGGCAGTAAAGCTGATTCTGAGATTGTGTGGATATTTCGTGAGTGGGCTCGTCAGAGTCTGTGAGGGTCACCGGTGGGAGTCTATTATTGAAGATTCACTTCCATGCTATGGATCAGACACGGGGAGGGTTGATTCAACTGCATGATTATTTTATTTGGCGTTTATTCAGACCAGTAGGGACTATGTCTGTTTCATCAAGTTTATGCAATACAAAAATAGAACCGTACAGAACGAATTATAGACGAGTCGATTCAGTAGCTTGATTCATTTGATTCCAGAACTCACGCCGGGTTAACGTGAACGTTATAATGCTCACGTGATCCCAGAGACCTCGTGCGCGCACACGTTGCGCAAATCTCCTTGACAGCTCTTGCGCGCGACCTTTCCCCCACATGGACTCTTTCCGGAAGTCTCGTCCTCACGTGACAGCTGGCAGCCTTTCAAATGACAGAATGTTCTGGAGCTTCAGGTTGTTATTGCAGCTGTTTGTTTGAATTGATGTTCGTTTATGAAGCTGAGATGCTTGTTATGAAGGTTGTGGCTGTTATTATTATTATTATTATTATTAGTAGTAGTAGTAGTTGTAGTAGTAGTATATTCAAAGATGAGTTAAAACTAGGAATACATATTACATTTTCACTTCATATTTATGTGTAAGATTTAACACTTTTCCCCAAGTCTCTGAAATGGCGTTCTAAAATGTTTACACCTTTAAAAAAAATATCTCTATAGGGTGATGGATGAACTCAAACATCTTACTGTGTTGTTGCTGTTTTTCAGTTTTATTTATCAAGTGTTAATCTGAACCAAATCAAATGAACCAGTCAACATATATTCATTTAAAGTATTATGAGAATGCTTCACATTCTCGAAGTTTTAGAATAGCTCAAATTAATATCAACACTCAGAATAAATTCTATAGCGGGGAAGCAAGAATTTCATTCTCACAGAAACCTCTTTATTTACTTAAGAGCCTTTAAATAAGAGTATTAAATGTAAGAGTTTTAGATTGAAAACTAAAACTCTTGGATCCCCACCCCTCCCCTTCTTCTCTCTCCCTCTCTTTTTCTCCCCACTAACTCTCTCTCCTCCCCTGCATGTGTATCCAGAGGATCTGGTTTTAGCTCAGCAGGTGTTGTGTAAGGCGTGTCTTGTGCTGGCTGGCATGCTGCGGCTCTGTCGCAGATTTAGCCTCTTTGAGGGGTGAGCGAGAGGAGCAGCTGTGAGTGAGTGAGGTTATATAACTCCAGCACTCGCTGCTGCTCCTCTGAACTCGACGCCGGTTCTGATGCAGATCAGTCCAGATTAAAGTCCTCTCTGATCATCATAGTCTGAGAGAGCAAGGGTTGGTGTCCTCTGAACTGAGCGAGAGGGCTCTCGGTCAGACGCAGAATAGGAAACTAGCCTCTCCATCGCTCCTCACGCACACAATGCTCACATCAGTCTCACGTCTCGCCAAGATCAAGCTTCTTCAAACATCCTCACCCTGTAGACACTGAGTAAAGCTAGATGTTCCTCTAGAAGAGCAGAGATGTTTGTTTGTCATGTCTCCAGCTCATTAATAACTCTCGTTCTCACTCTCTCCTCCTCTCTTTCTCCACCCCCCTCTCTGTCTTTCACTCTCTCCTCCCTCTTCTCTCACTCTCCTTTCTCTCTCCTCCTTCTTCCCCCCTCTCCTCCTTCTCCCCCCCCCCTCTCCTCCCTCTTTCTCTTTCTCTTTCTCTCTCTCTCTCAGCCACCCATGGGAGACAGTGACGCAGGCGGCGATGCAGAAATATCCGAACCCCATGAACCCGAGTGTGTTCGGAGTGGACGTTCTGAAGCGAGACGTGGACACACAGGGACGGCTCCACAGCACACGGCTTCTCAGCACCGAGTGGGGCTTGCCCTCCATCGTCAGATCGGTACACACACGTGGCGACGCCCCCTGGAGAGAATCAGAGAGAGCAGTAGATCTCCATTAAAGTGTGATCAGTAACGCTCTTCTCTATTTCGAGCAGATCATCGGGAACACTCGCAGCTGTACTTACATCCAGGAGCAGTCCACCGTGGACCCCGCAGAGAAGACCTTCGAGCTGCAGTCAACCAACGTGAGTCCTCCTCGCTGCCAGTGCCCAGCCGCAGTGCTCGCTGTATTGATTACCATTAGGTTGATTCTCAGAGCTACAGCTGGTCTTGAAGTGGAGAGAGTGCTACTCACGCGAGGCTCTGGCTCTGGAGTAAGAGCAGACCGGTCTGTGAGGCTGTCGTCAGAACCAGGCAGATCTTACTGTTTATAGACCAGACCAGATCTGATTGAGTTATTTAAACTAGACGTCGAACTTGTCAGGCGCATGTGGTTCTCTGCTCAGAGGAGATGAGCTCTTTGTGGAGCACCTTCTACCTTCACTACAGCAGAAATGATTGAATGGTGGATATACCTTTAAGGAACATTTCAATAAAAATTTAATTGATAACATTTTAATTTATGATCAATAATGACATGAAGATTTTTGTTGCTCACATGGCACATGCTCTGCTCCTCTAGATTACCTTTACTAACCTGGTGTCTGTGGACGAACGACTCGTGTACCGGCCACACCCGGAGCACCCGGACAAGTATGAACTCATTCTCTCTCATCCCCCCCTTTCTCTCATGCGGGAGGCACGCTGACCCCTCTTTCTTTCTTTCTCTCACCCCCATCTCACACCTCTCTCTCATTCCTCTTTCTCACCTCTCTTTCTCTCACCCCTCTCTTAGGACGATGCTGACACAGGAGGCAATCATCTCAGTGAAGGGTGTAAGTCTGAGCAGCTATCTGGAGGGTCTGCTGGCCTCTACCATCTCTACAAATGCGGGGAAGGTGAGCAGGCGCTCTGGTCCAGTGTTGGCGCCCCGCTGCAGTGTGCTGGTGTGCTAACATGACCGCATGTGTGTTGCAGGGCCGTGAGGCGATGGAGTGGGTGATCCGGCGGCTGAACAGCGAGATCGAGGAGCTGGCACTGAGCGCTCGAGGGACTCTGGCCACTGCCGCCGTGGCCGATAAATGACTTCCGCTCCGTCACCATGGTTACCCAACAGCGGCGGCCCGGAGTACTGACGTCTACATTAGACGCGAACGGAGCCGCGGAGCAATCGCACAATAACCGAGGAGGACGCTGAAACTGAGATGCCTCTGTTGTTACTGTAGGAACTCTAACTTATTTTATCACAGCCGGCGTTCCGGTGAGGGGCCAAACGTCATTATTTATTCATCACGCGGACATCGGGTGGAGCGCGAGAGGAGATGAGGTGAGGAACGCTTGTCATCATTCCTCAACACATCTTCTGCCTGCTCTCCACTGAGGACAGAACAAACTGGACCAGCACCGGAGGTGAACCAGCTCCAACAGAGGACCCTATCACCTCCTCCCACTGCTCCCCAGGCGATGACATCACCCTCATAGGAGTGACCTGTGATTGGTGTAGTGTTTTTGATATGCAGATGAGCAGGGAACCCTCTGCACTGATCGCTGAGTGGGAGTAGGTGAAGAACCGTCTCTGGATCCTCCAGCAAGCTAGCATTCGACTCACCGGTGTGAGCAAGTTGTTTATCAGCAATTGATCGGAGCTGAGTAACACTGCTGTAAATAAAGAGGTTTATTCTGAACGTGCACTCGTTTCTCTGTTACTGAAGCTTTATTACGAGGGGTTTGAGTATTCTGAGTGCGTGTTCTGCTGAAGGAGTGTAAAAGGTTTCAGAGGTAAAATATGAAGATGTATTATTTTAATCAATCGATATGTTTTTATATATTGCTTTTTTAGCAGGTTGCTTCAAAGCAGTTTCACAAAGGCCTAGTGTGGATCAGGTAGAGTAAACAGGAGCTCCTCTATATAATTCTATCTAGTATAAAATGAACAACGGCTACTGTTACCTCAGGTATTGTAAAGTATTAGTTTGAGGAAAATCTTTTTTTAAGCTGGCCAGTAATCGCTGACTTTCTATTCACGCCTGGTTTAAACTGAATTTGTAGTGAAATAAAGCAACTGACACCCTTTTATTGATATGGTAACACCCAACATACACATTCAGAGAAAATCTTCCCAGTGAAGAACCCTCTGTGAGGTCTTAGAGAGCCTCGCTGACCAAAACAGGAGCAAATCACCTCCCCAGAAAAAAGACTCATGTTCTAGTTATACCTCAAAAGTAACTTCATTTCCCAAATATCTGTGTTGAAAAATCAACTCAACTTTTTAGCAATTGTAGACTCTAAAGAACAAGCTGAGTTGTGTGATTTTTCTCTTGCAGGAAATAAGCATTATATGATACTGATAAGAGCTGTTTTTTTTTATCCTGGTTTTACAGAGCTGCTGCTTTGGTGGTCAGTAGAAACAACAACAGAGAATAAATCTGTAATAGTGGAGAATACTTATGTTGAAACTATTGATCTCAATCAATAATATATATATATATATATATATATATATATATATATATATATATAATGTTATGCTAATAAATATTAAACACTTGAGTAGCTTCGCTCGATGTGCTCAGTGAGTTCTTTGTGTGAGATGGAAAGAATAGTATTTTATTTGAGATGAGATGAGAAATATCGAAAGTAAAATTTTCATCAAAACCTTTTCTCAAAGATAAATATGAATCATGAAAAGAATATCAAACAGGTTTACATTAAATAAAAGAGTTCATCTTAAATTATTAATTAATCCGTTTTTTTCTCTCTTTTTAATAAAACGAATAATAGATTTTCGTTGATAAAATATACATTCAATGACAAACTAGGATAGCAGTCAATGTTTAAGCTGAAACACAAATTATTCGGGGGGTTTTTTTATCAGCGAAAAGTTCCAGTATAGTAAAACAAAACGAGAGACAGAGGAAAAAGTAAACTCTAGTGGGTTATTTGATAAGAGTCATTCTATTGCTTAATCCTAACCAACCAAACTGAGGGCGATTTAACAACTCTACATTTGTGTAAATAAGCTTTGGTCGTTATATAAAGTTTTATTAGTCATAACCAGACCGCGCTGAACATCATTGAATGCGTAAGGATTCGCTTATATGTGTGTATTTATCAATAAATATTTAGATCTATATTAATAAGGTATATGTGGTTTTAATTCTAAACTTTCACTCGCTTCTGTTTCTGGATGAGAGTTCCCAGTAATCATAGATGAGGATTCTCTCAATGTAGAAGAACCCTTCACCTTGAAATGCTCAGGTCTAGCCAAAATAACAGCTTTATCTGAACTACAAAATAATTGCAATTTTACAGTTCTGCCGTCACTTCCGTTTCCGTTACGTAGCAACACACAAATTCCAACAGCCAATCGTAGTGCGCGTTACTCCCCCTAGACCAATCAAAGCGCGGTTTACAGTTAAAGGTCATTCAAAAGTGGACCGTTTGAATCTAACAGCCGCGTAGCTAAGGCGAGCTGCTGGCGCTTACTGTCGAGAACCAACCGAATTATCGATCGACTTCTCTTTATTTAATATCTCGTTCTGCTCCGGAAGCGGAGGGTGGGGATCGGTTAACGCGAGAAGAAGGTAGTCATCGAGGTTCTGCTCGTCCGAGCGCATTTTGACCGAGATCTGAGGAGAGGTAACGACTGGAGGCTCTCCGAACAGCGTTTTCGGTTGGTTTCAGCGGATAAACTGATATATGGGTTCGTTATAATGCGGAAAGATGTTCATCAGGATATTGAATACCGTCTCTTTGTGTTGCTACGGTTATTGTGTTAAACAATAAGCAGCTTTACTTTGGTGTTTTTGATCGTGTTTAGAGTCTCAGAGAATGGAGACCGTCGCTAGAAACAAGTCGAGCACAGAGCCGAGGATCCATCGATCTGGGACAGAGAAGGTGATCACTGCTTCTCTCAATAGCTCAGAATCGATCATCTCAATCCTCCACAGAAAAAAAAGAGTTCATAATTAGCTTCTCTGTCAAAGAATATTGATCAATAACTCAGAATCTGTTCCTCTGCTCAGGGTTCCTCCAGCGGACCGAAGCGGGTTCCGGTGTCCAGAAGCGCCCCCAAACCTACCCCCTCCTCTCACACGCGTGTTCTGGTCACCGGACCGCAGCGCACCCAGATCCCAGCCAGCACTAAACCTTCATTCGCTCCTGTGAAGAATCCAGCTCCTGGGGACCAGAACCAGGATCCGCTGCTGAAACCGGCAGCAAAACCTGAGCCAGGGAAACTGGAGAGAATGACCCGTAAGAGCATCCCCTTGCAACTCTAATCAAAAACCAGCACTCTCAAACTCGACTCCTGGAGGGCTGCACAGCTTCCTCCAGCTTTAACTGAGCACACCTGATTTCTCTGAAGAAGCTTGGTTATAGCTACTGGTGTCTTTTGAAGCAGGGTTGGAACAAACATCAGCAGGGGCCTCCAGGAGCAGAGTTTGGGACCCCTGAACTGGGTGTTTCTGGATTGCTTGTTTTCACTCCGAAGCTTAAAATAATTGTGTTCTGTTCCAGAGCCTCCCTCCAGCACCATCTCCTCCTCTACCACCAAGTATGTGATGGTCTGTCTGTGATTTTCAGCTGAGCGAGACGCGCTCCTGAGCTGGAGCAGAGGAAGATCTAACATCGCTCATTCTTTCTCCTCTCTATTCTCTCTCTCGCTGCAGGAAGGCTTGGAGCCTGGATAACTTTGACATTGGTCGTGCGCTGGGTAAGGGGAAGTTCGGGAGCGTGTATCTTGCCCGTGAGCGGCAGACCAAGTTCATCCTGGCGCTGAAGGTGCTGTTCAAGAAGCAGTTGGAGCGCGCTGGCGTGGAGCACCAGCTGCGCAGGGAGGTGGAGATCCAGTCACATCTCCGGTGAGGAGCGCCTCAATGGTCTGCGGGAGGTCTCTGGGCAGCTGCTGACTCGTGTTTTTCTCTCTCTCTCTCTCTCCAGACATCCCAATATCCTGCGTCTGTATGGGTACTTCCATGACGTGGCACGAGTCTACCTGATCCTTGAGTTCGCTCCTAAAGGAGAGCTGTACGGAGAGCTGCAGCGATGCGGGACCTTCGATGACCAGCGCAGCGCCACGGTAACATCTGAGTTTGGGGCGAGCCAGGGGCCCTGATTAGATTAGCAGAGTGCACTGGCAGGGTCTGTCCTAGAATAAGAGTCCCTGTTCCGGGACCAGTCGATCAGCTGGAGGAAAAAGATGTGGCTTTTTGTGTGGTTAGCGAGAGATAGTCCGGTTCGACACAAGTAGGGTGTCACGAAACCAAAATTTCAGTATTCGTACTGACCCCAGTGAAATTCCACTGTTCTCTGTACCAAAGTAGAACACTTAAACATGAATTGAACAAACTACGTTTTTATATAGCTGAATAGTTCCTGACTTAGTCTAGTAATGGTGTCTTAATGTTATCAAACTGCTTTCATGCTTCATAGCCTATTACAGCTGCTCTGACAGACTAATATTAGGGATATAAACTTTAACCATACGTTAAATGCATTCTATAACATGCAATTTATGGACACACGGGTCATTTAAAACATCGGTGTGTAAAACGATATGCCACTCAAGTAATATTTTGTTTCAAGATGCGAAAAACATCACGATAAATGCATATTAGACATTTGAAATGCATGGGGAAGCCAATGCTGGGTGTCATGTGACTGCATTCAACTCACCGCCAACAGTTCTGCTCTCCTTTTGGTCAGTTCCAGCCCTGATGCTGTGTGACCAGGCTTAACATCCTGCTCTCCTATTGGTCAGTTCTACATGGGGTTATTTTTGTAGCGATATTATTTACAAATACATGACTCAATCTGCAAATGTGTATCAAGTCAAGGATTTGCAAATAATATTGCTACACGATTAACCCACAATTTTTGCCTTGACCCTATTTGTTCTCCTATTGGTCAGATTAAACCCATTACACCTTCCCAGAAGTGCTATTCCTGTCTGTGCTCACACCTTTGTGTTGGTGTCCTAAATTCATGAACATTTTCTTGTTTCTTTTTATTGTCATGGTTCTCCTCCCCTACCCACCATACTTCCACATGTTGCTCTTTTCTTCTCAACAAGATGTCAGTGGCGATGTCAGTTGAAATATTTTTGGCTTAAAAGTAAATTAGACGCTGAAGTTTGTAATTGTTGTCAAGCTTAAGATGTATCACTTACCATAGGAGGCAGCACAAGCAGTTTCTTTCCTCTCCTCCACCTCAAACATCTGGAATATGAAACGAAGATCTGCAGCTTCTCGTCTGCAGGTTAATGCAAAAACACGACTCGGATGTCACTCAGACACGTTGCTACCACGCTGAACACGGCTGAGGGATCCTTCAACACTACCTGGTTGGAAGATAATGACTGCTTCACAATGCGAAACATTTCACTGGATCTGTGTTTAGCTGTTTCAGAACTGATTATTGTTTCTTTAATGAAAGCTCAGAGGACTGCCCCAAGAAGTTTCACTCTGCAGGTTCAGGAGACATACTGGAGCAGCTTAAATTTCTTTTTGCGTTGCAAAACTTGCACAATAAAGTGTATTTGAACTGCTGCGTTCTGATAATTCCCCTAGTTGCCATCATGATCTCTCTGTGAGCAGCAGCGTTCTGAGGAAACACTCGCACCTGGGCTAATACGAGTGTGCCCTTTCTAAACCACTCTTCTGCCATACTTTTACTTTCTAATTTATCAGCAAGTGGAGTTACCACCTAGTCATGCATTTAAATATATACTGTCATAAAGCGTTATACATTTTAAAATACTGTGATATAAATTAAGACATACTGCCGAGTATGCTTGAGTAGAGCAGAGTTCTTCTGGTGTTTCTATTGGTCGATCTCAGAGCGGTGCCAAGAGGAGCACTTGAGGTGTTACCCAAAGAGTTTGCTGAGGAACACACTGCCTCGGGACTGTGGAGAAGAGTCTAGTCCCTGACGTCTCTGGTTCTGTGTTGCAGTACATCATGGAGCTGGCGGACGCTCTGAGCTATTGTCACTCGAAGGATGTGATCCACCGTGACATCAAACCAGAGAACCTGCTGCTGGGGGCCCACGGGGAGCTGAAGATCGCTGACTTCGGCTGGTCCGTGCACACGCCGTCCTCCAGGTGAGCTCTGGGGGGGATGAGGAGAGGAGTGTTTGGGGTGGCTTCACCTTCGTCTCTCTCTCCTCTATCTCTTCCCTTAAATGTGATTCTCGGAGAAGATGCCGATGGTCCCTCCCTAGAGAGTACATGCGATCCTTATAATGAAACTCTCTCCTCTCAACACCTCTACCCTCTCTTTCCTCTTCTCTCTCAGGCGCTCGACGCTGTGTGGGACGCTGGACTATCTCCCTCCGGAGATGATCGAGGGCAGGACTCACGATGAAAAGGTGGACCTGTGGAGTTTGGGGGTGCTCTGCTATGAGTTTCTGGTGGGGCGCCCACCCTTTGAGACCAAGACGAATGAGGAGACGTACCGCCGCATCTCTAAAGTGAGTTTCCCCCTCTGCTTGCTGGCACAGGAGCTTCATTCGTCTCACCTGAGTCTTCTTTTTTTTTAGGACATTATATCCTCCTTCAGATTCATTCTTTTAAAGCATAATTTGATTGTAGATGGTCACAAATTTTTCTAGTTAAATTGTGTTTATTTTTGTTACCTCTGTTTAAAATGTTTCAATTTATGTATTTCACTTTTTTGTGCCATTTACTGCTGAAATGTTGCTTCTCTGAGATGTAATTTAGTTTTTTATTTTAAGTTAATGTGGCTTTTGGTTCAAACTTTTGCCTTTTGCAACATTTGGATCCTATAAATTAGGTTTTATTTAAGTTTTGTGTTCGTGAAGTGGTATTCTGTAATGTTGTGTGTATGCGCAGGTGGAGTTCTCGTACCCATCTCACGTGAGCGAGGGCAGCAGGGACCTGATCAGTCGATTGCTCAAACACAGCCCCGTGCTCCGGTTACCCATTAGAGGTGTGCTGGCACACCCGTGGGTGCTGGAAAACTCTACTAAACAGCCCACCGCTGGCATCGCTGGGAAACCCCCGCGGTGAAGTGTGTGACAGAGTGGACGTGGTGCAGATATGGCCCAGCAGTGGTGTGAACAGGCTCAGAGAAAGAATGTGTTCTGTCTATTTTAAATGTAGAGTGCTGGTGTGTTTGTATATATGTAATTAAAACTAAGTGAATCAATATCTGAAGCAGTGAGTGTGCAGATCAATAAAGTTTTATCACTCATTCTGTGAGAGATTCTGTTCATCTGTTAAATATCAAACTGTGACACGTTTAAGAGTGAAAACAGTGTTTGAGTTCTAAACTTCTCATCCAGCAAAGTATTAATCTACAGCAGGTTTTATTAATATAAAAGTGTAATTAATTAGGAACTGTTAATGAACACCAAACACTAGGTTTGTTCGTAATCCCAATTGTGAGCTAATCAGTTTGTACAAAGCTTATTAAATTAAGAAAGATTCTATAATCAGACATTAACAGCAGGGGGCGTACCGCGCTCATTAGACCGACAGAAACGCACAGATATTACATTTAGCAGTTTTCAACAGATTTAACCGCTTTGAATCATTTTTGATGAGTTTGTGTCACCCAGATATTGTTATCTTTATAAATTGTAATCTAAAGAGAAGCGAACAATGTTATAGTTGCTCTCGTTGAGCGCTGAATTTTGCTAAAACAAGAAGTTTCTTTATATAATGGCCCAATGCGTAAAAACAAAGCAAACAAGAAAAGTCTTGTGTCAGGCTGTTTCCGGAGCGTTGCTTACCTGTTTCCTGTAATCCCACTTTCAAATTTCGCGAACGTTAATTTTGATATTAATAGACAGAGATGATACGTTATTGTTTTACTTAAATCGTTGAATACTTAACTTTTTGATGCTTGATCATTCAAATATAATACCATTAAAACTTTTTTTAAATGTAACCTATGATTTAGTGCGATATCAGTTTTTTGGGAAGAAATGAGTAAATAAAATCATCTTTTTATAGGCAGCAGCACAAGAAATAGACAAACCCGAAATTAATCTTTCTTTGGTTGCTGCACGAGCTCCCGATCAGCAGTGATCCAGTGATCGATCTGTTCGATAGAGAGGAAGGCAAACGGTGTGGAGTTTGTTAAAGGAGATGATAGTTTTAGAGTCCTTAAAACTTCTATAAGCGATTCATGCCATTATTTGGTTGATTTGACGTATTTTATTAAGAAAGTGTCATACAAGTTCCAATTCATTAAAAATCATAAATTAAGTTAAAAGTAGACTCTATATAAAATAAGTAATTCAATTATTTCGTTAGTCGGTTTTAAAGTAGCAGCTTTAAAATCACACACAAGAAATAAATATAATCTTTTAAATTCTCACTTTAAAATCTTCCGTACTTTCAGAACACTTTATTCTGAATAAAAAAAAGTATTCCACAGTGTTACAGCGTTATATTTAACCTGAGGGTGAACTGTTGGGGAACAGAATGAAAGCTGATTGGTGGAGTATGAGTGAGCTATCAGTGGAATATTACACAAAACTTGGTGTGCTTTGATGAAATATAATAGAGTTTAAATAATCCTCTCTAACGTTCTATTCTGTAATCTCTATTACTAAAAAAATGATCCCTTTCTGTAGAGAAATATACGTTTAGTAGCTTTTTCTAGTAGACTTTATTATTGTATACATCACTTTCGGCGATATTGATTATTATTATTATTGCAAACAATGAATAAGTTAATAAGTTTGCGTTTCTTAGTTGTTGTTTTTTTTGGAAACACAATGTTTCGTACCGATGCAGTTATTTTCCTCGAGCCAACTACGAAGAGACTCGATTTATTTAGAATTAATTCCCAAAATTGAGCCCTGAGGAACTCCACCAGTGACCTGGCAGTATCTACGGCTCTACGATACAGAGGTACGACCGATGGCCAGCCCGTGCCTGACTGTGATTTATTTCTAAACGTTGTGTAAGCGGCGAAGAGAGCGTTTCTTCCATTAGAGAACAATAACAGAGAGCTCTGTGTGTGGAGTAGTTTCACCAGCAGGTGGCGCTGAAGCCCATCACTCCTCTGAGCTCCTTCTTACGCTGACCCTGATTTCTGCTCTCTGATGCACAGATTTTCTGATTAGAAATCAATGATCAGCAGTTCTGAGCTCCTGAAGTGTTCCTCCGGAGAACGTCTGGCCTATACGTGCTTTTATCACAGCGGTGATAAAACTCCATACCTGCCTCCACCCATCCCTTCTCTCTCTCTCTCTCTTTCTCTTTCTTTCTTGCTGTCTCTCTCTTACCAGATGTTAAGCGTTTCCTACAGCTTGCTTCACCTGCTGATTCAAACCCCAGGGCTGACATCTGTCTCTCTCTCTCTCTCTCTCTCTCCCCTGTGAAAGAACGAGGCTGAGGTCATGGTTTGGATGTTTTATTTCAGAAACAGACGCGACTGTAACTCTTGCACACCATCCACAGCCCAAAACAACAACTTTATTCTTCAATATATTCATTTCACAAGATACATGATATACATTCCATCTTTAGACCACGAGAACACGACACACACGGTTTAGAACACTCCACAGCACCCGAAGAAAGAAAGAAAAGAACCAAACCAGTCCGAAGAAAAGAGTCGGATCCAAGCCAGAGAGAAAGAGAGAGTCCTCCTCCTCCTCCTCCTCATCCTCCTCTCTCCAGAAGCTTCTCCTCATCGATCAGAGGTGCATAGTTAGAGCTCTCCTGCAGCAGATTTTATTCTTCTCCCCATCATCTGATATTGCTAATCAATCAGATTCTTTCCTCCAATAAATCTCTCCTCTCTCTTCCCCCTCTCATCCTCCTTTCTCTATCTCTCTCATCTCTTCTTTCTCCTCCCCCTCTATCTCTCTCTCTCACTCTCTCTCTCGCTCTCTCTCGGTTTTTCGATGGTTTCGCGTGTGTTCGATATGTAAGGATTTAATCTGATGATATATTGATTATTTAATCGGAAATAAATCTTCGTGTAAACATAAACTCGCTCCGGAACAAAAATAAATGCTCTGGTAAATCTATCTATCTAAGGAGGCGGCTCGCGGGTCCATCGCTGAGCGGATGTTTTAGAGTCGGAGATCTGAATGGTGCTCTTATCAATAATTGGAGCGGTTCGCCCCAATTCGGTTAATTGTTATCGGTTCGGTTATCGATTAGTGGAAAGCAGGTACGGTTCGCTCAGACAATCCTCATCTTCTCTTCTAGAAATATATTAATCCCGATTACTGTCGTTGATTTTTAATCAAATGTTTGATCGAAAATCAGCGAGTTTTAAATTGTGAAAACGAAATTTAAGCGAATTAATGGAGCGAAATTTGTTTCGAATAATTCGGGAACTGGTTGTTTTTCTCCTAATGCTCCGAACTCTCTTTCTTACTTTATTGAACATGTTTAAATCAACGAATAAAGCAGTCTTTGGTTTCACTAATCCGGTCTCTAAGCGAGAACGCGTTAGACGCGCAGCTCTGAAATTCATTTATTTCCGGAGAAATTCGATTTCTTTCTGTCTTAGAATTTAGCAGCTTTCGGTTTTTTAACGTGCAATATTTATGTTAAATAATTGTTTGTGTTTTTTAGTTTTTTAGATACTATGTATGTTAGATAACTCAATCTTTGCAGAATGTTGTTAGTAGCCGACAATAACGATTTTTAAATTTCTAAATAGCTCTGAATTAATTCAAGGATTTAAAAAAATAAATAAATCCTCTCACACTCTTTTATTGCTGTAGATCCAGATTTAATGAAGTCGGCTGCGTTAATTCTGTGTTTTATTATTAGATCGATTTAAACTCGTTTCATTGAATTGGAATGAAATAAATCGATTATTTCAGTGTTTAAAGGGTTACACGAGAGAATAAAACCCGGAGAGAAAGGAACGAGTAAATAACTTTTTTGAACGAATATCATTTTATTTCTTTTAATATTATGTGTTTTCGGTTTGCTTTAGACAAGATCTGTCTCATAGCGGGCCGAATCCGGTTCAATCCTGCAGGTAGTAAGAGTAGGTTCTCTCTGTCTTCAACCCTTTGTAGAGCTCTTTTTTATTTATTTTAGACAATAAAATCTACGCAAATAAAACTTTTTTTTTTCTTTGAGAGGATTTTAACAATTTTTTTAGAGCGCAACAGACTCGCAGCCAATCATCAGCCTTGGTTACCGAGAAGGAGGCGGAACTATTGAAACGGGGCGGGGCTTGTTTGTTTTGGTGATTTTAAATCTGTCGCTTGACTCTGAGGAAACCAGTGAGGAAGTTACCTTATATGATCAGGGCCCTATGAAGGGTTAAAGCAGAGAGAGCTGCTCCTAGGGAGAGAAAACTGAACTGCTGCACGAACTGTCCCCTAAAGCAGATTTTCTGAGCGTGGGTTATTTTGATCCGGGTGAAACCAGGCCTGGCTCGTTGCTTGCCGGGTCTGGGTCTAATCCGGCAGGTTGTACTTGTAGGCTTCTATGAGCCCCTCCACCGAGTGGATGAAGCCGGAGATGCTGCAGATCCCCCCAATGACAAAGATGGCCACGTCGAAGAACACCTGGTGCCAGAGCAGCTTCCTCCAGAGCAGCTTGAGATGGAAGAGCGAGGGCAGCAGGAAGCAGAGCCCAGCGCCAGTGAGCGACCCCGTCAGCCCCATCAGCAGCGCGAAGTGCGGCACGTAGATGGCCATGAGCATGGTGAAGACCACCAGCGCGCAGCGGAGCGACAGCCCCCATGACTTCAGCCGGCCGTCTCCACCATAGCAGTCCGGGAAGAGGGCGCGGCTGCCTTCCTGGAAGAACGTCTTCTCCAACACCTCCACCGCCGCGAAGAACGGCAACGGGTACGAGAGCAGCGCCTTCGCCACCAGGAACAGGTTCACCACGGCACGGATGCCTGACGGCAGGTTGTCCGTGATCACCTGCAACAGAGAAGGCTCAGTGTAAACCCTCATGTGATTGGACGAGCAGCCTCTCCTGTACACGACCTACTCTACCCTCTAAAAGATAACACACTAACTCACCCTCGAAAAGATAACACACTAACTGCGCATTCAGACCAAGAGGGAGGCTAGCCAGTGATTCTGGTGTGGAGTCGCAGCCACATCTATGACCTGTGCTACAGGTGCCGAACGCGCGGTGTGGGCATGACATTGCCTACCTTCCGAGGAAGTTACATTTGTTTTTAGTTTTTCAGCATTTTGGACATGAGTCAACCAATCAGGGACTCCCTAGAGTAGTCACATGAGGGAAACCCAGAAGCGGCGTTTGAGTGGGGGAGCGAGGGAGGAAGAGCATTCTCGATGACAGTAGATGGTTCCCTAGCAGGTGTTCTCTAAGCAATGGCTTCTCTCTAATGGGACGTCACTTGCTGAGAAAGATTTTGAGGGTCAGCTTCAACCAGTCTCTCGTCGCCGGACACGCCTTTGTTATCGGCTTCTGCTAATGTCAACTTTAACAGTGAAAGCGATTGCATCTCTGTTTGCCTCTGCCATCTTTTACTGTCAGTCCCTTCAGCCTGATTCTCACCAGAAGAAACGATCTTGATGTGAGGAAGACGTGGGATCTGAACACTACAAACGTCCTCCTCAACATGGGAAGGAATTGCAGAGACATATTCTTGTTTTCTTCTGGTCGAGCGATGGGATTGGGCTACATTATCCAATCAGGAGCTTTCTGAGACTCCTTTTTTTACTGAATTTCAGCTACTCTCTAAGAAAAAGCCACATTAGCGTATCCTGGAGACTGTGGCGGAACTAGAATTGGTGCAGAGGAAGCGGAGCAGGGATGGATGGCACTACGTTGTGGATCATGCAGAATTCGTGATCTATGCTGCTGGAGGTCAAGTAGCACTTGCATCTGCACCAACCAATTAGAAGCTTCCTAGTGTAGTCATGTGAGGAAAGTATGAGCAATGTCTGCATCTTTCATCTGCAGGAGAAGCGAGTGAGCTGAGATTCTCTTGCATCTAGATTTATTAGCATCCTCATACTCTCGAATTGTGACTTTTATTTTCTCGATTCACGATTAGTGGGAACCAGCTTCTCCTCAAGAGCACCACCCTCAGTTACAAAGAGCTTAAGTGTTCTTATTTTCCCTAAACGACTGAAGGGTGCAGGAGAGCTCGCTGCTGCTCCTGGCATCTCGTGGTCAGGGGAGGAATCGCACACCTCACAGAGACAGAGAGAGAGCTGAGATCATCACCTCCTTGGTTTCGTCAGCCCATGTGAGGTAGGCCACGAGCGCGAACAGGCCCTTGAGGATGCAGGCAGCGATGTGCGTCCAGTTCATCATGCAGTGGAACTCGGCCGGGCGCTGCATGTTTCCCTCGAGCGACGGCAGGAAGATCTGCGACGTGTAGCTGAAGACAATGATGCCAATGGAGATGGGGAACTTCTTGACGTCGATGTAGAACTTGACCTTGTCCCAGGCCCAGTCCCGCGCCCGCGAGAGGCAGTAGGCGATCACCAGTACGTTAATCACGAAGTGCGCCAGCGTGCAGAGCAAGCTGAACTTGGACACGGCCTTCAGGTTTTTGAGGAAGGCGCAGGGCAGCAGTGCAGCGGTGGCGATGATGGCCCAGGAGCGCTGCGACACCGGTAGGCTGGGGAAGCTGTTGTACATCAGGTTCCCGCTCACCACCACATACAGGATGCACGTCATCACCAGCTCGATGATCTGAGCCACGTTCACCACGTGCCCGCCGAGCGCGGGGAAGCGCGGGGCGCAGCAGGCATTGGCGATGTCCACGTAGGAGTCACGCACGCGCACCAGCTGGCCGTCCTCGTTCTCCTCGTAGAGGCATGCGATCAAGATCTTCCCGGTGTAGCAGCAGACCACAGCCGCGAAGATGATAAGGAAGAGCCCCAGGTACCCGCCGTGGAGGATGGCGTAGGGGAGACCCAGCACGAACATGCCCTGCAGGAGAGAGAGAGAGAGAGGGGGGGGGGGGTTATAAACGCTCCGCTGCACGCTCACGTCATGCCACCATTTTGAGAGAGAGAGAGAGATAGAGAGAGAGAAGCATCAGAGTTCTCTCGCTCATGCTCGGAGAGGAATGTTCAGCTCAGAGATCTGCTCTCACACAAGATTGTTTTATCAGGGAGTCCAGAGGAAACCACGAGAGGTTTCAACTCAGCCCAGGATCTCTTTGATCAGAGGGTCTCTTTCTTTATTTTAGAAAAAAAATTCCTCTATATTTTGCTAATCACGCAACCCTCTGATTAGTCTCCCTCTCATTCTCTTAAGTTGTTTCTATTTTTAAAATAAAATACTGGTTTTAAATCGGTTTTTACAATCAAATTTAATAAAATGGGGATCGTGATCTGCAGGTTTCATCCGTGTTTTATTAAAATCATTCAATTTGGTGTTTTATTAGGATAAAAAACTGTAAGAGCTTTATCAGACGATCAGTTGATTTAATAATAAAGGCAGTAAAATATTAAAACTAGTTCATAAATATAAACGAATTTAAAAATCCGTCAGAATGAAATTTATTTAAAATTGGTTTTAAGTAGAACAATAATATAACGAAATATGTGTGATTATGATAAAATAGTAGCGAATAATTTTGCTGAAGCAAACAAATATGAAAACTAAAGCAGAGGATTAAAGGATAATATTTCTCTAAGATGCAGCGAAAGTCTTTTATTAAAAGCAAACCTTATTTCTGTTTTATTTTGCTACAGATTTTAGGAATGAATACATCGATTTGTTTAATTTTTACACAGATTTAAAGATTCGCTTTAGAAGCGTGAAACAGGTCGCTCCTGATCGATTGATATTTGGGGAATTATCGGAGTGTTTTGGGAGAGTCTCTGAGCTGTGAGGGTGAGCTCTGCGCATGCCAGACACTGCGCCACCGGCCGCGCCTCTCACTGCAGGTGTGCAGCAGTGAAACCGGACCCTCCGTTCCCCGCGAGCAAAGTCACGCTCGCCTCATTGTGACGTCACCCGAGCTGATCAAAGAGGCAGCGCGTCACTTCACGCGTGTCGGATCGGATATGAAGAGGTCTCGTGCGCGTGCACGACTGAACGAGCGCCCCGGGGTCTCTTTTTAGCCATCCTCCAGCGCGGGAAACTACGCTGCTTTCAGCGGAGAGTCAGGGGGCATCAGCCTCTCCATTTTACGCGCAGCGAAAGCCTTCCTCCCGGAGCTTGGGGTCGAGAGCGAGAGTCAGAACCGGTTTAAATCACGAGATACGAGCTCCTCTCCTCCCTGTGCGCAGGTCTCTTCATCCCTCTCTTCCAGAGAGAGAGAGAGAGAGATGCGCCTCAGAGCTCTCCTCGGTCCAGAAATAAGCTCTCGATCCTCCTGAATACTCTCGTTATCGAGTGATTCTGTCATAGCGCGCGCACATGGGGCTCTGTACCTGGATGGCGTTGGTCACGTTCCAACCCGCCTCCCACGCAGTGATCCTGGGCTTGTCCACACTGCCGAACTCTCCGCAGAACGCGCTGTCCTTGCGGCCGGCCGCCGAGGGCCCCGTGCCGTCCCTCTGGTAGCGGCTATCGCCCTCCACCGCGCCGTCCTCGCTCCCGCTGCCGCTCTCCCGATCACCTGCGGGCGCGTCGCTCTTCATGATGTCCATCTGGAGCCCCTGCCGGTGATCGTAGTCCAGATCGTCGCAGGACGCGAATCCGAGCGCCTCCTCGTCCGTGGCCGCCTGGAAGCCCATGCGCGCGAACATCCCGCTCACCTTCGCCTGGGACTTGTTGGTGACGCTGGTGGCCGCATTGGAGAGCTTGTTGGAGAGCTTGCTGCGTATCAAGGTGGCCATGGTGGTTCCTCCGAAGCGCGCCGGAGCGTCTAGTGCGGGTTTTCTCGGTGCTTCTGCGCTCTTTGTCTGCGCATCGACGGAGAGACGACTGATGACGCGCGCGCGCGCTCCTGATTATTTCGCGCTCAGAGTGAAATGACGGCTGCTGCTCGCGCGGATCCGGTGCCTCATGCCACTCTCAGACGCAGAGGACGCCTGGCGCACGCATCCCGATCGCCCTCACGCGCGCTCTCTCTCTTCTCCGGTGCGTAAAAGGCGAGGTTCTCCGCGGCTTGGACTCCGGTACCACTGCGGTAACGGGAGCTCGGGGGTGTCGAGAGAGGCACGTGTCACCCTCCGCCCGCCAATACCGAGAGCCCGACGCGCGCCACCGGGGTGAAGATTTGGCGCATTTCTGGGGGAGGCGCTTCTCTCTCCAAACCCGCTTCAGCGCCCAATGGCATCCGTGTTGCGTAACTTTGGTGGTACTTAAGCGGAGTCCGCGCGCGCACCGGAGCGCTCTCTCACGGGCACCGGATGGCTCGCTCGCTCTGCTCTGAGGAGAGGATTACTGCTCCATCCATCTATCGATCAATCGGTTAATAGCAGAGCTCTGTGGATTCGGACGCGCTCAGACTGAACGAGCTGAAACTTGTGATCGATTAGGACCACGCGCTCTTCACCTTCAGCTCAGATCTTGTTTCCTCTCTCAGGACTGACCCGAGCCCTCTCCTCTGATCACCAAGGATCGATTCGTTCCGTTATTTCTCAGTAAAGCAATGTTTGATCGAATAACTCTCTTTAGGATTAAATCGTGTTTGTAACAGTTGACTTTGAGTTTAAGGAGATTAAATAAACACGCTTCCCGACTGACCTCAGATTGAATCTCTCTGAAACTGCTCTTCTTTATTTTAACGCGCACTAATGGAACGACATTCTTTAGATATTGTGATGCTGTGTGTGGAGGGTTTCTCTGGCATTAAAGACACGAACGGACGCGCTGAGGCGGCTCTTTGATTTTTTACGTAAACAAGAATTTAACCGAAGAAAACAGTTTCTGTGTTAAATGAAAACAGATCGTTTCAGGGCCTTTAGCGCGCACTCAAAACATTTCCGCCGTTTTTTCTTTGTTTTCTACTAAATTAAGTTCTATTCTTCTCGTAATCGAGAAAGAGCACACGGTCTCGAGAGTTAATATATGTTATTATCAGAGAAAAACAGAGAGCTCTTTTGCAGTTAAAAACGGTTTGTTTTCAGCGCGGGAACCTGAAACGAGGATATGATCGTTACATGATTAAAATCAAATCTAAAAGAACAGATGATTCATCTGAAGAGATTTTTTATCAGGAGCTGCGGCTTAAAGGAAAGCTCGTGTATTTGCTCATAATTATCGGGCTGAGCTATAGCGTCCAGCCGCTACCCTCGTTGCAGGATTCAGGATGGTTTAAACTCTCCTTAATAATAAACTCTTTCTTTCTCCTAAACTCCGCGCAGACTAGCTCTTTGTTGTCTGGACTGCAGCGCGTTCCACTTCAGCAGGAAGAGAGAGAATGGAGGAGAAAGAGGATCTGATGAGGAGACCCCACGGAGCATTTGCTCTGTTCTTTCTCTCCCAGCTAATAATAATAATAATAATAATCATAAAATATAACTTCTAAATCCATTTAATATCGAATAGTTCTGGAATATTTCTCTCATCTTTCTTTTCTCCCTCCTTCTCCCTCTCTCCTCTATCTCTTTTTCTCTTCTCTTCTTCGCCCCCCCCTCCCAAAAAAAATTCCGGTGGGAGTGCGGGGTTAATCGAGCTCTGTTATCGGCTGTTAACAGCCGCAGAAGCGCAATCACCTCGAGCCCCGCGCGTGCGCACTGGCGTTGCCCTCGCGAGATAAGAGAGAGAGAAAGCGCTATCAGGATTAGAGCTGAGAGAGGGATTCTCAGGAGGAGCTTTGGGTTCTTCATCTAAACACAAACACAACTCCTAACACAGACCTGGACACCTCCGTCTTTCTCTGTCTCTCTCTCACTCTCTGAACATTTAATTTAGCATTTATTTGATTTTAAATTGTAAATCTTAAAGATTAGGTTTAATAAATGAATAAGAAAATGAAAGAATACTCTTCTCACAGAAATGCACATATTTTATTCATCTTTTCTGTGTATTCCTGAATTATTATTTCATTGTTGGTGTTTTAACGTGTGTTTTTTACTCTCATGATCGTAGATCTGATCCATGGTGAGAACGGATGTCTCTCAGTGATCTGAAACAGTTTAACACGAGCCCCACGGAGAAGAAACGAGGAGTGTGTGTGTGTGTGTGTGTGTGTGTGAGCAGAGATCTTCAGGAGCTAGGCTTCTGGAAGATTGTGAGAGCCTCTGGTTCTTCTCTCGTTCCTGAGATTGGCTCAGACGTTCTCAGAGGAGGAGGAATGTTCAGAGGCTGCGGCAGGGCTCTTGTTTTCTGATACATTGAGTTTTATTATTTGTATCTATATATTCAGGAGTATCTCGCGGTTTAAAAAGTTTGTTTTCTGTGAATCAGGTTTGGTTTGTTCAGACAGAATCAAAGTTTCTTAAAGTGAGCGTGATTTCATTTTATCTGTTTTCAGTGATAGTTTTTTTTTATTTATGCTATATATTTTATTTTAATTATTTCAGATGAATATTTATTTCAGTGCGAAGAAACACTTTCAATGAAACGATGATTTGAGTGAGAAACTCTGAGAAGACTCTGGAGAGAGTTTGTTTATATTTTTAATATTAGATAAACCTTGTTCAGTGTTTCTCTCTCCATTTCTCTATAATCTCTCTCTCTCTCTCTCCTCCATCTCTCTCCCTCTCTCTCTCTCTCTCTCTCTCTCTCTCTCTCTATTCTTCGAGGGTTATTATGTCCCTTTATTTCCGGTCTCTGTAATAACAGCTCTGGATATGATAATGAAATGCAAATAGAAATGATGAGAGAGCAGATAACTATCGGAGCACAAAAGAACCGTGTTTCTGTCCTGATGGAGCTAACCCACCCTCTCTCTCTCTCCTCCTCCTCTCTCTCTCTCTTTCTCTCTGTCTGGTGTGAAAAGCTTCTCATTGATCCTCCTCACCTCTCGCTGCAGTTATAGCTAGTGTTTTTTGCTCAAAAAATGATTTTATGGCTGTTTCAGAGCCAAATAGCTGAGTGAGTTCATTAACACATAATCTAAACAATATATAAATCATATATTATATATAATATAATCACTCATCCAGCCACCATCAGCTCCGCCTCCCTCTCTCTCTTTCTCTCTCTCTCTCTCTCTCTCGAGGATGATGATGATGATGAGAGAGGGCAGCAGGGACCAGGGCCGTGTCCTCGGGGAGCAAAGGGGGCCCCAGGGCATCGCTCTCTCTGTCGGACTCGATGTTATCCGCCGGCACAGGAGACCTCTGTACAACACTTCCACTGCAGCCTTAAAAGCAGACACTCATTCGCAGAAGAAAGCTCGACGTGTGCGAGATCTGAACTCCTTTCTCACTATGTAATTAAAAAAATATTCTAATAATAAATATAACTCTCTCTATATATTGATATTATTGATTTCTGAGCTTCTTCTATAAAAATTAGTCGCGAGCACTCGTTTGTGTTCCAGAGAAAACTCGTTTTGCCTTAGCGCAGGGGATTGTGGGTAATATCAGCCGGTTGACCACTCATCAATCTGCTCTGTAGATCAAGAAAGTTTTCATCAGAGACCTTCCGGATACTTTTTATGCCTATTACGGTTTGGGATGCACTAATTTTCATTTCACACCCTTGAATAATGCATCGATTGGGGCCTCCGAGGAGCCCACTCCGGGCTCCAGCAGCAATTCTGCTCACCTGTGTTCATCTCTGCTTCTCAGATCAGATATACACACGGATATCCTAAAAAAGCTATCAACAGAGATAAAGAAGTTTTGAACATTGATTTCCACTCTCAGGATCTCATTAGTCAAATTTTTTTCCATTTTTTTTCTTTCTTTGCTTTCTTTAGAGAACCGAGCAGAGCGACTGTGTCCTGTTTTCAGGAAGATCTGGAATGTGTTTAAGAGAGTTTATTCACTGAAACTTTAATGAGTTCAAAGAGGAAGAAACGATGATTGACGTAAACTAGGATTAAACTGTTTTTGAGAGTGAAACTCTGCGAGTGAACCCCAGGGCGGCTCTGATTGGTGAAAAGTCCACTCTTGCAGGATGTTATTGGTGAAGAGATGAAGTCCTGAAAGCATCACTCTTTGGAGGTGTCTCAGTTTCAGCATCCTTCTCAGCACCCGAAGAGCTCTCAGATCAATACTCAGCTCCTCTACGAGCACCAGCGGAAAACAGCAACGCGGAAAAGATGGAGGCTAATCAGCACAATAATGCATCCTGATTGTGATGCTAATCGTGATGGATTCGGAGCACAGCCGCAGCACCTGATTGGCTGATCTGCCAGCGCTCCGGGCCCCAGGGACACGCACACGTCTTTTCAGTTTGGCTCTTTAATTGAAGCGTGTTATGTGTTATTTTCTGCCTGGCTGAGCCACACAGAGAGAGAGAGGGAAAAGAGAGAGAGAGACAGGAGAGATGGGGAGAGAGAGGAGAGACAGGAAAGGGAGAGGTACGAGCAAGAGAGTAAAGAGTGATGGGGAGAGAGAGAGAGAGACAGGAGAGATGGGAGAGAGAGAGGGAAAAGAGAGAGAGAGACAGGAGAGATGGGGAGAGGAGAGGGAGAGGGACGAGCAAGAGAGTAAAGAGTAATGGGGAGAGAGAGGGGAACAGGAGAAGGACGGGGAGAGAGAGAGACAATAGTAGACAGTAAAGAGAGAGGGGAAGAGAGAGGGGGGAGCGAAGGATGAGAGAGAGAGGGACAGGAGAGAGAGATAAAGAGAGCAGGAAAGAAAAAGAGGAGACTGAAGGACAGGGGTAGAAAAGGAGAGAGAGAGAGTGCCTTTAATCGTTGCATCTTCAGTGAGCCATGTTCAGATGGCGTTTTTTATATTTTTTTCCTCTCTGAAAGAGTGAAAATGAGATCCCTCATGCTAGTGTGGTTTCACTCTCGAAGAGTGGGATGTAATCGAACCCTAGCCATTTCAGCCTATCAGAAGCCTGCGGGTGGTTCTAGATGAGACATACACTCCTCTCTCCACTGAACAACGCTGTGCAGTGTTTAAAGAAAGATCCTGAACCACAGAATCATATTGTCGGCCTTATGTCAGCCTAATGTTTTTTCTCCGGGTGCTCTGTGTATTTCTTCTCACAAACATGATAATGAGTAAACTGGAACGTGTAAACTATGTACGTAACCAACCCTTTATCGCCACTTCTGGACCAAGTTTGCACTGTCGTGAAAACAAAATTCTTTTTCTCTTGAATTGTTTGCGGCTGTGGGTTCGATTGCTGTTCTCAGGTTGTTTCTCTGAGCTTCACTAACTGACGGAGATCCTCAAGTCCACGTCTAATAAAAGTGATCGGATTGTAATGGAGTTATCAAAGTGTCTCCGAAATGATTGTTAGGCTATAGCTCAAAAACACTTTGAGATTTTTTAAAACCAAATGTGTAACATGAGATCATAACGAGAAGCAGAGATTGCTTGCAAAGTTTAAGCTCAGTTCCCCCCAGTGGATCAGAGTTATGGAAATGTGTTATTTCGATGATATCTACCCAGTTGTTTCTCTAAAATAAAATTTCAAAATGTTAGCAGTTTTAACTAGCTTATACAATATAAAATCTGCTTTGAAACAACTGCAAATAGCACTGTATAAATGGACTGTAATGTGTGTTTTATATATATTATTTATTTACTCTGAAGCAGTGTAACTCATCCAATGATAATCTTTACAGTCAGAGTTGATTAGGAGTATAATACAATGTTGTTGTTTTTCTATAGGTTTAACAGGTTTCCTAAACTATTAATACAGTTAGCACATCATTTATCTAGGTAGACTACGATTAACACATTTTTGTTGCTTTGATACAAAATGCATTCAGTTAACACAAATTTAAATGTTGATTAACACTCAACCTCCACCGACACCAGAACAAAGTGATTTTAAAGCCTCGTTTATGAAAGCTTTCTCACTGGATTAGAACCGATGAATCATGTTCTAAACAGAATCCACATGGGGTAGAGTCAGAGTGAACCACTGTTCATGTTGTGATCAGAAACACAGATATATTGCCTGAATTGTATTCCATTACCAACGAGAAACAGCTGATTACTATGGTGGCAGAGAGGGGCAAAACAATTCACAATGAAGAACATAAGAAACCAAACCAGAAAACACAACAACAAAAGCAAAAACAAATCTACAATTCGGAAAACACAATGACAAAGTCAGGAAACACAACAACATTTTGGTCAAAAAGGTAAGGGATTGAATCATTTGAGAACCAACAATTTGGTGCTGATCGGACAAGACTTCTGTCAATGAATCATAAATAGGAAGTGACGTTACAGTCTGTTAGCGTGAAAGTTCACAATCTTCGGCATCCAAACAACTGCCTTGGGCCACAAAGTTCTGCTCTTATTCCTTACAGCTAGCAATGGGGCATAGTTCTTCCTTCGGAACAAGTCTGCTTCCTTCAAGTGTGTTGGATGGGTGCACAGACTGATAGTAATTCTGTGGAGTGTCGATAGCATGTCCACAATCACAGGATAGGAATGGCCTTCCTCAGAATCGTATTTAATTATTTTATTTTTGGTGAAGAAAATATAGAAACTTCAAGACAATGACTGCTTGTATACAAATAAACTTGTGCTTGTCATGATTGGCAGAAGTTTCATCCAATCAGCACCAAGTTGTCTGTTCTCAAAAATGTTTCAATCCCTTTCTCTCAGCTGACTCCATCTAGATCCGCTCTCAGTGTTGAGGTTCTTAAGTCCCATGATCAGATGTTCTAGAAGAAGACTCTTTGAGCTGATATGTAGTGGGAAAGGAATAATATATAGCTATAGAGAGAGAATTCTTTCTGTTAGTATGTATTTTACTTCTGCACATGAAGTCTGCACTGCAGTAATTCTGTCTATGTTTTTATTACATAAACTACTACTCTGAGAGGGATTTACATTTTTCCTAAATTTGAAAAACACATGCATTTACTAAGATTCAAAAAAACAAAATGTAGAGAATGTTCCACTGTAATAGTAGAACTGACTCGTAAAATAGTTGTGGTTCTGTAATGTCAGTTGATATTTTTTTTCTCTAAATGTTGCTGTCAGAGGGGAACATGTGTTATTGGTATGAAAAATTAGTTTTTTGAAATGAGTTTCGTTTACAGGGTCGGATTTTGAACCTGAAATTAACTGTTTTGCCTTTGAAATGCTGTGTTAAGAGTTAAACAAACTTGTTAATGTAATGGAAAAAAGTTTCTTAGCCATTGAAAAAACTAATAAATAGAGTTTGTCTCTGGCTGTGAAAAGAAAGTACATCAGGTTTGTATGAGACTTATTTCTGTTGAGTAACTCTCAGGTTTGCTCTTTTCCAGCGTTCAGTATCTCCTCCTGATGCTCCTGCAGCGATGGAGGAGTACGCGCCTCATTGCTCGCGCCTCCAGAGAGAATTAATGATCTGTTCTATACAGCGTGAGTTTGAGCGGAGCGCTGGAGCATGTAATGAGTGCAGCCCTGGCCAGCAGTGTCCTGGAGTAGACTGATGGATGGATGGACGGAGAAACTGAGACGCCCCTCCCCCTGTATCTGCTGGTAAAATACTAACACTTTATTAAATATTCCTTACATTTAATCTCCACAAACATGAACGTGAGCTTTAGAGAGCAGCTGCTTCTTCAGGAGGGGAAGAATTCTGCAGTTCATCGACCAACCACCAGAGGCACCAGCGCTGAGCAGAGCCCCATTGGCCCTCATGATAGACATTCATATAACGCTTGTTTTTTTTTCTCTCATTTCGACCTCCGATCCTGAGGGTCAGGTTTCTATCGCTCATTAGTTGAAGGATTATGAAGCGTGAGGAGGGTCTGGTCTCCTCATATGTGCTGAGGTTCAGAGGGAGTAATGAAGGAGGGTCTGGTCTACCCAGATCTGCTGAGGTTTTAAGGAGTAATGAAGGAGAGGTCTGGTCTCCTCAGATCTGCCGAAGTTTGAGGGAGTAATGAAGCAGAGGTCTGGTGTCCTCAGATCTGCCAAGGTTTGAGGGAGTAATGAAGGAGAGGTCTGGTCTCCTCAAATCTGCTGATCTTTGAGGGAGTAATAAAGGAGAGGCCTGGTCTCCTCAGATCTGCGGCGGTTTGAGGGAGAAAGAAAGGAGAGGTCTGGTCTCCTCAGATCTACTGAGCATTGAGTGAGTAATAAATGAGAGGATCGGTCTCTTCAGATCTGCTGAGGTTTGAGGGAGTAGTGAAGGAGAGGTCTGTCTCCTCAGATCTGCTGATGTTTGAGGGAGTAATGATGGAAAGGTCTGGTCTCCTCAGATCTGCCGAGGTTTGAGGGAGTAATGGATGAGAGGTCTGGTTTCAGATCTGCTGATGTTTGAGGGGTTCTCTCAGATGCTCAAAGTTGAGCTGCTGAGTCTGCCTGCGCTGGAGAGGCAGTAGCAGCAGCAGGATTTTTGCTTGACTCTGAGCTTTGAGTAATCTCTTGAGCCGTCACCCGTCTGTGAGACTCTCTCAGGAGGATTGTTCTCCTCAAGAGCTGCCCGGGCGTTTGAGGAGAGAAAGAGAGAGCATCTCGCCCCTCACTCGAGTAAACTCATCCTTTTCAATGTTGAACACTGGAGTCCAGGTGGTCCTGCGCCGCCACTTTAAAAGCCTTTTCATTTCTGCTAATGTGCCTGTTTAATAGGCTGTCATGAGCTCCCGAGAGAGAGAGAGAGAGAGAGAGAGAGAGAGAAAGAGAGAAAGAGAGAGAGAGAGAGAGAGAGTTATTAACCCTGAAGCGCTCACAGGGACACTCATACAATCACACACACACGCGCGTACACGCACACACACACACACACAGGACGCCTGTCGTTGTGAGGTGACCTAGATTACACTCTCCCCTCTCTTACTTTCTCTCTAAGTCTCTATCCCTCTCTATCTCTCTTTCACCCACTGTCTGTCTCTCCTCTCTCTCTCTTTATATCTCTGTCTTCTCACATGCTCCTCTCTTTTCGACTTTCTCTTCTCCTCTGTCTCTCTCTCCCGATATATCTCTTTCTCCTCCTTCTCTCTCCATACCCTTTTTTCTCTCTCCCTCCTCTCTCTATCCCCTCATCTCTCTCTCCTCTCCCTCTGTCTCGCTTTGTCCCTCCGCCGTGTGTGTCGTGCCCTTGACTTCATCGTCTCAGCTCCTACTGAGATCTCTTTGATTTCCCGCCAGGATACATTAACATTGTAATTGCCCTGTGTTTCTCTCTCTCTCTGTCTCTTTATCACTCTCCCTGAAGGGTCTAGCAGCATGGCTCCCAAAGGGGCCTAGAGCCTGGGGCCGACTCCATCGACACTGAAATCTGTTTGCATTACAGTCGTCAAACAGCCACTGACACCTCCAACAACACGAGAGAGAGAGAGAGAGAGAGAGATAGGGAGAGCTCCGCGCAAGCTCCTCTCTTTTTACTTTTACACTTATTTTGTTTTAACAATCAGATCGGTACTGTCCAATGTTTTAGAGCTATTCCACCAGCTCTAGCATATAAATAATTCTTTATCCACATACACATCAAAAAACATTTAAAATCCTTGCTTTCATGAGTCTTTTAAAAATGCGGATGGCATCACAGTCCGTGTTCTGAGCGACTTGGTTCTTCCTGGATAAGTAAATTGCCATCTTTGCTTGCCCAAAAATAAAATTAATGAGCTGGCACTTGTTCTTGTGTTTCTTTACATACTAAAAACCAGAAATAAAACAATGAACTGTAAAATCTACATTAAAACATAACTGCAGCAAGAGGTGAGGAGGATCAATGAGAAGCTTTTCACACCAGAGAGAGAGAGAGAATTAAGTGAAATGAGTGAGAATACAAAAGAGGAGAGAAAGAGGGAGAAGGGGAGAGGGAGAGGGAGAGAATCAAGGATGAAAGAAAAGAAAAGACAAGCAAGAGATATGGAGAGAGAGAAGTAAAAAGACAGGGGATGGAGAGAGATGGAAAGAGAGATATGGAGAGAGAGAGAAGTAGAGAGAGAGAGAGAGAGAGATGGAGAGGGACGTATTTCTTTTTGATCAGATCTCAGAAGAAAACAGTCGTCTCTCTGTTCAGAGAGAAGAAGGCATGAGGATCAGCGGAGAGACAGAAAGTGTGTCTCAGGGAGGATGAAGCCAGAGCTCCTGAGAGCATCCTCCAGTAAACAGAGAATAACTGGAGCAGACCCTGCTAAGAATCCCTTAAAGCTTTCGCACATCTTCTCCTCCTGTTCGATTAGAGGGTCCTCCTCACCCTCCACTTCCATTCAATGTCTGGTCATGTGACCTGTGATTAGCACATAGAGTGAGTGTGAGAGAGAGAGAGAGAGAGAGAGAGAGAGAGAGAGAGAGTGTGTTTGCCAGCCTGGATGTGTTGCTTTCTTTTAGTGCTCACAGCTCATCTGCCCTCGACCAGCGCACATGAGCTCAGCACAGAGTCCCACAGGCTCGACGAGTTCGTTCTTGAGAATAGCAGCGACCAGGCCCTGAATCTCAATGAAGATGTTCGATGGGGCAGCAGTCAAGTGAGGAAATTGCTGTTTCCAGTGTGTTTAGTTCTCGAGTCCTCCTCGCTCAAATGCTCTGCAGGCTAGCGCTAGTCTCCCCTGGGGGAGGGAGTGTGTGACATCACTGTGTTCACTCGGCTCAGCGCTAGCTCTGATAAAGATAGTAAGTCAGATTTTGAGCACTGAGGTTCTTCATTGTTCTTCAGCTCTGATATCTCCAGGAGTAAAGCCATTCTCTGTTCCTCCGTTCATGCCCCTCTGCTCGTGTTATCACCTGAAATCACTCTAAAGCAAGTTCAGAGAGAGCGACAGGAAGCAGTTTTCTGAATGAAAGCGTCTGCCAGACTCTGAAAGCAAATGTTAATCAGATGAGCGAGTGAGCGCAAGAGAAAGAGAGAGTTTTTCTAGGGGCTCATGAATAAATGAAGAGCTCTTGCTCAGAGCTCGCTCGGGGACCGTTTAATGTGCTGTTAAACAAAACGACATGCTTAGAATCAATGCTGCACCAGTCCTTAGAGGAACCTGGCTCTCTCTCTCCTCTCTCTCTCTTTGTCTCTCTCTCTCTTGTTGTAAAATGCTTTATTCTGTTCTGTTGATAGTTTAGTGAGGGACAGAGAGATGTGAGTAAGAGAGAGAGAGGTACAGCTCAACTACCACACACACACACACACACAGAGAGAGAGAGAGAGAGAGGAGAGAGAGCATCCGAAGCGGTGCAGGGTAATGAGGTTAATTGTAGCAGATAATCACAGGGCCTCAACGCACCTGTCTCTGATGAGAGCTGAAGCTTCAGGTCTCTTGAGGAGACCTCATTCAGATCCCTGAGCTCCTGGAGATAGGAACTATCTTTCACCTCAGGAGGGCTGTCTCTTTCAAACGCTCGCTCGAGGAGCATTGAGCATCAAACCATCATGAGAACAGGTGTGAGGAGAGCCTCTGAGCTCCTCTGCTTCTCTCCTCCGCTCTCTCTCTTTCTCTCTTCTCCTCCCCTCTCTCTCTTCTCTCTCACTCAGCTAATAATAACTCAGTAATATCAGTCTGTGCGTGTCAGAGAGATGGATGAGTGTAGGCCTTGGGCGCTCGCTTGCTGGCCCCTATTCTCTGATCGCTCCCTCAGCGCTCATCTATAATTGATCAGGTTTGTGATCGGAGCGCTGCCCCGGGCGAGGGTCTCGCAGGAACGAGGTGGTTAAGTGAGGAGCAGTGAGAACAGGTGAGAAGAGAACTTGCTCGATCGTGCAGTAAGCTCTCTCTCTCCTTGCTCACTCCTGTTCTCTTTCTCCTTCGCTCTCGCTCACTCACTCTCATCCCCTCGTTCTTTCTCTCTTTGTGTTTGTGTGTGTGTGTGTGTGTGCGTGTGTGTGCGTGTGTGTGTGTTGGGAGAGGGCGACCGGGGCTTCATCCACCTCTCCTTGATCTTTAGAAGAGCCAGCGGGCCCCAGGCCCTCACTGCAGGGTCAGGAGGTGCAGCAGATCGTGTTTGGAGAGCAAGGCTCTTACACTAACCACTCAGCGAGAGAGAGAGAGAAAAAGGCAGATAGAGAGAGAGAAAGAGAGAGAGGATGGGGTCCTGGAGAAGCTGGAGTCACGTTATCTTTCTCAGATCTCCCTGTGAGCTGACCAGAGCTCTAGATCTAACACAGACTGAAGGAGAGGAGTTCTGATGAGACACGATTGGAGCTCATGTTTCGCTCATGTTCACCGAAAGGAATCTCTGAGGGACGTTCTTGAGAGCTGATGTTCCTGTGATGGTGTCTGCTATCTGGTGAGGGTATCAAAGTTAGGTTCACGCGAGTCTGGAGCTTCTGAGAACCTCTGCTCCTCTTCTCTGAGCTCCTCCTCTGCTCCTCTCAGCTCTCTCTGAAGCTGCCCTCTCTTCTGAGGCTCCCAAGTTCCTCCTATCCTCTCCTCTGCTCCTCTCCTCTGCCCCTATGTTCCTCCTCTCAGCTCTCTCTGAAGGTTCTTCTCTCCTCTGAGACTCCTCCTCTCAGCTGATGGATGTGGAAGAGGAAGAGAGAGTTTATTAGGGCTTTGCTGGAATCTGAGCGCTATCTTCTCGCAGACGCTGGAAATCACTCCATTCATCTTCCTCCTTTATCAGAAGCAGCAGACGGCGCTCTCCATCATCTCCTTGCTCGTGTCTGAGAATGGAAATGAGGATCTTCTACTCTTGCCCTCAGAGGCGCTCAGTTTCTCTCTCTCTCTCTCTCTCTCTCTGAGATCTTATTTTAATCATTTAAATTAACGTTTATAATATGAAACTGTGTTTGCATGAGTTTCCTTTGAATCACAGATATTGTACCAAATCAGATATAAATGCTCGATAAAAATAAAATTCAAACAATTAAATAATAATAAAATGGTATTAATAAAATAATGATATTAATAGACAAGAAAATAAACTGCATAAATGACAAAATTCTAATTACAAATACAAAGGACTAATTAATAAAACAAATCTGATAGAATAAAAGAAAGTGATTAAAGGATCAAATACAGGAGCTAATAATAAACCAATTAAGCAAGAATTACTGGAAGAATATGCGAGATTTAAACAACAAGGTAAATATTTAATCTTTTATTCAATAAAACAAATGTACAGTAAATAAATACAAACATGACTTATTTAAACAAATACACAAAACATTTAGCACAGAAGTTCATAAATGGTTCAATAAAAGTTTCGAATGAAATTAAATTAAATCATTAATTAAAAAAAATAATCACAAATACCTGTGAATTAATAGAAACGGAAAGAATGCCTTGATCTCTCCTGAAGTAAACGTTTAAATCAAGTGTCTTTGTTTGTCTTGAAGAAGGTTGTTCAAAAATAAAGGAATCTCTTTTCTCTCTTTCTTTCTTTTCTCTCTCTCTCTATTCCGTTCTCTCTCTTACTCACTCTCTCTCGTGAAACACCTGCAGTGAGAGAGAGAGGGGGGCTCTCAGCGGGGTCACTCTGAGCTTGAAAAGGCAGCAGAGATAATTTCGGGGACTGCTGTAATTCCGGCTATTATCGTTCTATTACTGTCAATGGCTCGTTTCCATGGCGACGGTGATGCTGAAAGCTTCGTGATGGGGAGAGAGAGAGATTGAGAGAGAGAGGCGGGTTCGACTGATGCTCTGAGTGTATGTGGCTCTGGTCCAGATAGTCACTATGGAGATGCTGATTGGCCAGTAATTGGTTTGTTTTGAGTTCGCTCTGCTTTATGAGAGAAGAGAGAGATATTTAGAGAAAACATGAGAGAGAGAGAGAGAGAGAGAGAGAGAAGTAAATAATTAGGAGACCCTCAGACAGGCATTTGACAGAGATGCTGATTGGTCGTGAGATGATCAAAGGAAGCAGCGGTGAGCTTTTAAGAGCGACTCTCAATCACTGCCAACAAAAGAGCCTCTCTCTCTATCCTCTCACTCTCTCTGTCTCTCTTCTCTCTTGCTGTCGATCTGTTGTTTAACTCTGTTTATCCTCCGTCTGTGATTGAGAGTTAACTCTTTCTGATCGCGTGCTGAGAGAAACCCAGAGTGACTCTGCTGATGCAGGGGGAAGCTGTGTGCGTGCGTCCGTGTGAGTCCTGATTGACGGGTGAAGCATGCTGTGAACGAGGGACGCAGCACATCAACACTATCAGTGACAGCCAGCCGCTGCTGAACACTGTTCAGAACAGAGAGAGAGAGAGAGAGAGAGAGAGAGAGAGAGAGAGAGAGAGAGAGAGAGAAGAGAGAGAGAGGCTGCTCCGGAGAAAGCAAGAGTGTGAATGAGTGTGTATTGATCCCTATCTCTCATGTTATCTTCTTTTCTCTCATCTTCTCTTTTCTCTCTTTCGTTTCTCTCTCTTTGTGTCTCGCTTCTCTCTCTTTTTTCATCTCTTCCTCTCCATGTGCATGGGTGTGCAATGGTCTGTGATTAGCAATCAGAGCCTTGTGTTCCCTCGACCAATGCCAGCAGAGCTCTGAGTCACATGACCTGCTTCACTGGCCACTCTTCCACTCCTGCTGTAATTTTAGGCAGAGAGAGAGAGTGGTAGAGAGAAAGAGTGCAGCTGTGACTCGCTCTGGTGCTGATGATGGCTGGAGTTAAATTCCTCTGTTTATCAGCAGAATCCAGACCTCTTGTCGCCTAGCAACACGTCACACATCATTAGCCCCGACTCTGAGTGTTTGTGAGCGAGCGAGAGAGAGAGGGGAGCGAGAGAGAGAGAGAGAGAGAGAGAGAGAGAGAGAATACATCGGTTCAAGGCTGCTTTGCTGCTGATAACGCTCAGCCTCTCTCTCTCCTCTCTGAGAATAAACTGCTGCTGTGATTGAAGGGAATCAATCTTAATCAACCCTAATCAATCGTTTGAGGGTGATCATTGAGAGGTGTTTATCTGGAGAGGTTAGAGCAGATGATCAGCGTTTATCTTGAATGCAAACAAAGGAATGCAGACAAACCTTCCTCCTGTGGTCCTCGAGGTTCTGCTCAAGTGAGCTGCACGAGGAACCTGTTTCTTCTCTCACTGCTGGAGAGTTAAGCTGGTGTTGTTTCTGAACGATCTGAAGTCCTAAAATAACTTCATCAGAATCAAATAAGCCTCTGATGGAAGTTCTGGATGTAAAGAACCCCTCGTGGAGCCAGGTTTAACCTCTGCTTTCTTCTGCTCTGCGCCTCTAGTGTTCGACCGATGAACCGCAGGATCATTAACTGTGCGGGCTCCAGCTCTGAGTGCTGCTAGAGAAGAACTGTGACCTTCAGGAGCCCTCGCTCCTCATACGAGGTTCAGACTCACTACTCTGCTGTAGCAGGACCTGGACTCAGAGACATGGAGTTCTCCAGAGCTGGATAGAAGGGAGCGAGGGGTGCACAGGTGCTGCTATTTATTTTAGTGTGCGCGTGTGCATGCGTGTGTGTGTGTTAGCTGATGGGAACGAGTCATGTGTTTGCCTCGGGCCGAGCTGAGCGAGCACTGACCTACATCTGATTATTCTCCCGACACAAGATTCTACCGGCTTTGTCCCTGAGCAGCCAACTGTGACTCCCTCTCTCTCTCTTCTACTCTCTCTATCCCTTTCTCTTCTACCCTTCACTCTCTCTTCCTCTCCTTTCTCTCTTACTTTCTTTATCCTCCGTCTCTCCTCCTCTCTCTCTTCTGCCCCCCTCTCTCTTTTCTATTCTCTCTACCCTTCACTCTCTCTTTCTCTCCTTTCTCTCTCTTACGTCTCCCCCCCTCGCCTCATTAGCTCAGGGACTGAGCGATGGAGTAAACTCCTGGGTTTTGATCGGTGCTCCTCTGGGGTGAGGAGAGCTGAGGAACAAGATGCAGAGACCCTCGGCTCCTGGACTCGAAGATATTTATTGCTCTCGGGGAGTGACGGGGTGTACAGGACGGTGAAACCAAAACAGGAGAGTGTGGGTAACGAGAATTCGCTCTAGAGGAGTTCCACACCGCCAGGCTCTGCACGCTCAGCGCTCAGAACAACATCACAAACACTGAATCAACAGAGTCCAGCTCCTCAGAGTCTCTTTCTCACTCTGTGAGTCTCTCTCACTCACTGTTGAGCTTTGCGCTAGTCTCTAGCGCCCTCTGCTGCTATTTCGGAGCTTGATCACCCACTCCCCACTCGGGTTAATGCTGTACAGGTCCAGCAGATGAGCCTCAGGGTCCAGCTGGTGCTCTCCTGAGAGAGAGAGACAGAGAAAGAGAGAGAGAGAAGGGTGAGAGAGAAAGAGGAGGGTTAGAGAGATAGTGGGTTTAGAAAGAGAGAGAGAGGAAGGGTAGAGAGAGAGAAGGGTTAGAGTGAGAGGAGGGTTAGAAGGAGAGAGGAGAGAGAGAAGAGAGAGAGAATGTGTTGTAATCAGAGCCGGGGCTCTCTCGATCGCTCACCGATGTTTCCTCCCATTTCGAACAGAGCGCAGTCAGGGAGCAGCATGGAGCCGTTTCTGTGAGGAACACAAGCAGAGATTAGCACTCGCAGCTCTCACCAAACTTTGCCTTCACCAAACATGGCTGCCATTCACCTGGCTCTGACACATGGCATGTGGACCACACTTGAGTCGGATCTGGCAGAGAGGAACTTGAGCCAGAGATTAACCGTAGAGTTTGGCTTGGGCGTTCGACTCAGAGCTGTGAGGTTTAAAGGCCGCTTCACTTCTATCCGAGCTGTTCGCTCATGCTTCTCTGCGGGATGCATTTCGCAAGCTGATGTTAAAAGTGGATGTAGTGATGCTCCTCGCCATTGGTTGGCTGTTAAGTGTAGTGAGGAGTCATTTGTCATTACTAACTCTTGAGTAATAACTCGGTTGAAGTGCAGATTACACTGTTAATAATCAGAAGAAAATATTTTGCTCTATTTTTGTGTCTTTGTCATATCGTTTTGCAATTAAACCAGATATGAACAATTTTGTCCGATATGAACAATACAAATTAATAGTTGAAATAAATCATTCAAATTTATCGTTCTCATAATTGAACAAGAGTCAAAAGAACAAAGCAACAAGTTGAACAAAACTTCCCACACAAAAACAGCCATAACTCGCTGTTTTATAATCTTTGAGGGCTTTATTGAGCAACTCTTGATAGTTAGACACCAGCAAAACAAGCTTCTTTATATTCTCCTCTTTTGCAATCTCTCATTCCACTGTTCATCTCGTAGTTCTTTTGGTTTTATTTTCTGGTGTGATTGAAGGGAAAATGAGTATCAAGCGCCATCTAGCGGGTCTTTCGTGTTCCATTCACGCATCAAAACAGCCAGCTCTAATTGGTTGTTCTCTTGTGAAAACCTGATCCATTATGGCAGAGCTAAACATTTACATTTACAGTTACGCATTTGGCAAATGCTTTTGTCCAAAGCGACTTAAAGTAGGCAAGAGACAATATGGAATTTGTTAAACAGTCAAAGTCTATCTCAGCTCGCTCATAATATAAGTTGTATCAACTGATAAATAAACCATAGCAGGAATTAAATAGAAAAAAGTTGTATTTTTATAGTAGGTGTTCCCTGAAGAGAAGAGTTTTCAGTTGCTCTTTGAAAGCTGTTAGTGTTGCTGCTCTCCTGACTGGATCAGGGAGTTTGTTCCACCAGCCAGGGACAGTGAAAGAGAAAGTTCTGCTAAGAGATTTTCTGCCTTTGTGGGCCGGAACTACAAGTCACTGTTCCTTCTGTAGGAATGTAGGAGTGCATGAGCTTGTGGAGGTAAACAGGGGTTGATTTGGAGATAGTTTTGTACGCCAGCATCAGGAATTTAACACAAGCTACAATGGGGAGCTTTAAGATAAGACGAGCTGCAGAGTTCTGGAACATCTGTAGAGGTCTGAGAGCATTTGCTGGAACTCCTATTAGGAGAGCGTTACAGGGGCCTGAACCAGGAGTTGAGTAGCATGCTCAGTTAAGAAGGGCCTGACCTTTCCAATATTGTGCAGTGCAAACCAACACACTCAATTTTTCTTGGGGATGTGGTCTTTGAAGGACAGCTGTTCATCCAAAATCACTCCAAGATTCCTGACTGAAAGAGAAGGGGTGATTTTAGAGGATTCCAACTGGATGGTGAGGTCGTGATGCACAGAGGTATTGGTGGGGATTTCCTGAAGTTCTGTCTTTGCCATGTTGAGCTGTAGGTGCTGGTTCTTCATCCAAGTAAAGAGTTTGTTCAGGCAGTTATGCGGGTAGTTAGTGATTGGTCATCTGGGGAGAACGACAGATAGAGTTGAGTATCATCAGTGCAGCAGTGGTACAAGAATCCATCTCCCAGGGAGGTGCTGTAGATGGAGAAGAGAAGGGGACCAAAGACTGAACCCTGGGGAACCCCGGTGAGTAGTCTATCAGTGTTGGAGACCTCACCCCTCAGCAAACACTGAAAGATCTACCAGTGAAATAGGTCTCAAGCCAGTTGAGTACAGTGCCAGTGAGGCCCATCGTAGAGAAAGTGGTGAGAAGGATCTGATGGTTGACTGTGTCAAACGCAGCAGAGAGTTCTAGTAGGATGAGGACAGATGATCTGTAGTTTGCCCTGGCACCTCTCAGCACTTCCGTCACAGACAACAAAGCCATCTCAGTTGAGTGTCCATTCTTGAAAACTGATTGGTTGTCATCAAGCTTGTTGTTCTGAGTCTGGAAAGAAGAGAGTTGATTGCTCAATGAGTTTGACAGTGCAGAGCAGCAGAGAAGCAGATCTGTAATTGTCTACCAGTGATGTGTTTAGCGTAGGTTTCTTGAGAAGCAGGGTGATTCTGGCCACCTTGAAGTTGTAAGTGAAAATGTCGGTAGTAATTGAGGAGTTGATCATGTGAGTGAGGACAGGTGTGATGGTAGGCTAAATGGTTTGTAGAAGGTGAGAGGGAATGGGATCGAGGGGGCAGGTGGCTGGATGCACTGAGTGAAGGAGTTTGGACACCTGATCTTCTGTGAGTCGAGTGAAGGAGAACATGCAAGGTGTCGAAGATTGTGGATGAATTTGGGTGCAGGGTGGTGCAAACTGTCTGATGATGGTGAGGGTTTTGTCTGTGAAGTGGTCAACGAAGTCATCTGCAGTGAGAGGGGTCACTGGGGGAGGTTGGGGTGGGAGTGAGTTGAAAGTCCTGAGGAGCTTTTTGGCTGTTTCAGCTTTTTTTTGAGGAAGTTGAGAGTGGAGTTTGGTACACTTCGATGTCTGCCATTCTCTTTGATTTCTTCCATTTCAGCTCTGCTGATGTGAGGGTGGACCTCTGTTCCCAGAGAGTGTGTGATAGGCATTGTTCTGGCAGCTCTGGAAGAGAGAGGCATGTAGCGAGTGTGATGCAGAAATGGTTAGTTGCATCATGAATGTTTAAAGAGGAAAAGTTTCCAGGGGATGAGAGAGAAGAGGATACAACTGGAGATAGGAGAGAGATCGGAAGTTTGAATGTGATGAAGAAGTGATCAGACATGTGCAGAGGAGTAACTGTGAGATGCTGAGAGCATCTGCGTCTGTAAATAAGATCTAGCTGATTTCCTGTTTTGTGTGTGGCTGTGGTAGGGACAAGAATCATGTCAAAGGAGGACATGAGTGAGTGGAAGTCAGTAGCGCATGGTTTATGAAGATGTATATTGAAGTCTCCAAACACAATGAGTGGGCTGAAATCATCATCAGAAAAAGAGGTTCGCAGACAATCAATTTCCTCAAGAAATGTGGAGAGCTGTTCACATTTCATACCAGGTGGGCGGTATATGGTGAGGATGTGCTTTACAAAAGGGGAAGTGATAGTGACAGCATGATATTCAAATGAGCATGTCTTACCGAAAGATGTGAACGTCTTACCAAAAGATTTGGTAAGATATCTTACCAAAAGATGTGAACATCAATTGCTCGGAGAGATGTGTTATGTGTCGTCAGCGCTCATATGAGGAGTTCCTGTTGAGCGACCCTCAGAGGACTCAGGGTCTGGGGTTAGTCTACTCAGCAAAGGTCTACATAAAACTGACTGAGGCTCGGGCCAGCTGTGGCCCATGTGCTTCAATAAATCCACGTGGACCAGCACTCTCCTGAAACACGGTGCCCTCAAAGCTCAAGGACAACTTCCCTGTGATGATCTCATCAAACGTTCTTAAACCCAGCCTCCATGAGGAGAACATCTACAGATGTTTCTAGTGGACAAACAATCCTGACCTCTGACCTCTAGCACTGTTTCTTAGTAAATACAACATCTCTGTGAGAGAGAGAGAGAGCAACCCACTGTACGCCCGCTCCTCTGCTCTGCTCCGCTCCTTTCAGCTCCCGGTGGAACTGATCGATCAGATCTGAAGCTCTGGAGTCAGCGCAGAGATGGAACTGGATGGAGAAGCAGAACTCAGCCAGCTGGATCTGCACCGTACGACACTGAGAGAGAGAAGGAGGAGGAAATAGAGGGAGGGAGAGCGAGAGAGAGTGGAGAGAGAGGGAGATAGAAAAAGATAGGAGGGGGAGGGAGAGAGAGCAAGAAAATAGGGGGGAGGGAGAGCCGGGAGGGAGAGAGAGAGGGGAGGGAGGAGAGAGAGAAAGAGAAAGTGGGGGGAGGGAGGGAGAGAGAGAGGAGGGAGAGATAAAGTGAGAGAGGAGAGGGGCCGAGAGTGTGAGAGAAAAAGATGGAGGGAGGGACAGGGGAAGAGGGAGAGAGAGAAAGAGGAAAGGGGGAGAAAGAGAGAAAGAAGGAGAAGACAGAAAGACAGGAGGCTTTATAACATGTGAGGGATTCATCAGAGATCAATTAGTTCTTCCATCCTCCAACATTTTTTCTCTCTCTCTCTCTGTCTCTATGTCTCTCTTTTCTCTCTCTCTCTCGCTCTCTCTCGGTGTATTTCTCTCTCTCTTTATTTTTCTCTCTCCCTTCCTTCTCTCTTTCTCTCTCTCTCTCTGCTTTCTCTTTCTCTCTCTCTCTCTACTCCTCTCCCTTCTCTCTTTCTCATCTCTTCTCCCTCTCTCACCCCCCTCTCTCTCATCTCTTCACCCTCTCTCACCCCTCTCTCCTCCTCTCCCCCCTCTCTCACCTCAGGAAAAAGCTTGAGTGGCCTCTCTCGCCCACAGCTCTCATTGGGGATCTTCCTCAGCAGCTGTCGGATGCGCTTGTCGTAGAACTGCGAGCGTCGACGCCGGTTCTCGTTCAGCTTCCTCACCTGAGTCAGGAGGAAATTAGGAACCTGTGGAAAAAGAGCAGCTCTGTTCAGACCCTTTACTCCTCTCTCGCTGAGCGTGAGAGTAGAAAGAGAGATAGAGACCGTCCAGAGCAGCTCCTGGTAGCGTACGAGGAGCCTCACGGTGTCGGCAGCTCGCTCGACCCTGTTCCTCTCTCTCTCCGGGCCCTGCTGCAGGGAGTATGTGTGGAAGAGGTTCGGAGCCATGATGGTGGAGATGGCTCCCAGACTCATCCGGTTCCTACGCTCGCACTGCACCACCTTACTGAGGAACTCCAGCAGCGCCTGCACACACACAGTCAAGCTCCAGGGAATCCAGGACCAGGTTTCTAAGGGTCTGATCTGGTTCTGTACCTTTAAGGTGTTTCTGTTGGGCTCGGGCAGCAGCAGCACCAGCAGGTTCAGCATGTGCAGCTTCTGCTTCAGCTCACTCACATCTGCAAAGAAACCCAGTGTTAGAGCAGCAGAAGCTCCTGCGGAAGTCCGGAGACTGCAGGACCAGCTGTCAGCCACCAGGTGGTTGCAGAGGAGCAGCCCCCCCCCTATCTTCCTTCTCCCTCCTTCCCTCCCTTTCTCTCTCTCTTGCTCTCTCTCTCACCTGTGACTGCAGCGAATGCATGCATGTGCTCAGGGGTCAGCAGTGGCGTTGGAAGCTCCCGGATGAACTTCTTCAGTAGCGCACCGGCGTCCTTCACACAGACTCCATCCCAGCAGAAGGTGCCGCTGTAGAAGGAGCGCTCCAGCTGCTGCTGCAGGGTCTGAAACACAGGGGCTGGCGCTGTAGCCTCTTTCTCTCAGCTGAAGAATGCACGTCAAGGGCGTGCAGGGTGTGTTACCTTGACTCTGGTTTGAGAGCCCGGGACCCTCAGAATCCCTTCTGAATCCAGACCCTTCTTCTCCAGGAACGACAGCAGCTGAGACACACAAAACTCAAGCATCACCGGCAGAGTCTAACAGATTGGGGTACAGAGGAAGTAATGTCATACAGAGTGCAGGAAGAGAGGGATCTGAGTGCCTGGTTTAATCTTCTGATCGCTCTCCACCAATGAGTCGAGAGGAACACCAAACAGCCGGCTCTCTGAGGAAACAGAACCCTCATTATTATCCATGAACTCAATATAATCAGGACACAGGAAGTGAGAACACTGAGCAGGAAGTGCACTAACCAGGGATGTTCTTTTTGCAAGGCTTGAGTCTCTTAAGCTGAAAGCCCAGCAAATCTGAGAGAGCGGTGAGATCAATCAGAGCCAGAGACCGAACCTTCTTTACATCCACCGCAGAGAGATCCGAGACCCGTGTCACTCCCAGTCTGCAGCGGGCACACTCCACCCTCTGAGAGAGAGAGAGAGAGAGAGATAGATGAGAGGGTGGGGGGTGGAGAAAAGAGGGGTGGTGAGCACCATAGCAAACCCCTAGCTTCCACTTCTTCACAAAGAGCACCCTAGCAACCAGTTATTTTTGTAGTGATTAAATTCCTTAGAAATCAGTTCAATATGTACAGACCCCTAGCAACCAGTTTTTTATTTAGTGATTATCTACCGTAGCAACCAGTCCTCTATATACAGGTCCCAATCAACCAGTTCTTTATTTAGAGCACCCTAACAACCAGTCCTCTACATACTGACCCCAAGTAGCTAGTTTTTATTTATTGATTACTTACCGTAGCAACCAGTTCTCAATGTACAGACCCCTAGCAACTAGTTTTTTTATTTATTGATTACAAACCCTAGCCACCAGTCCTCTATGTACAGACCCATAGCATCTAGTTCTTTATGTAGAGAACCCTAGCAACCAGTCCTCTATGTAAAGACCCTTAAGAACCAGTTATTTATGTAGTGATTACCTTTCTAAGCAAACAATTCTTTATTTAGAGCACCCTAGCAACCAGCCATCTATTTATAGGCCCCTGGCAACCAGTTTTTTATGAAGAGCACTCCCAGTAACCAGTCCTACATGTACAGACTCCTAGTAACCAGTTCTTTATGTAGTGATTACCTTTCTAAGCAACCAATTCTCTATGTAGAGCACCCTAGCAACCAGCCATCTATTTATAGACCCCTAGCAACCAGCTCTTAATGTAGAGCACCCCAGTAACCAGTCCTATATGTACAGACTCCTAGTAACCAGTTCTTTATGTAGTGATTACCTTTCTAAGCAACCAATTATCTATGTAGAGCACCCTAGCAACCAGCCATCTATTTATAGACCCCTAGCAACCAGATCTTTATGTAGAACACCCCAGTAACCAGTCCTATATGTACAGACTGCTAGTAACCAGTTCTTTATGTAGTGATTACCTTTCTAAGTAACCAATTCTTTATGTAGAGCACCCAAGCAACCAGCAATCTATTTATAGACCCCTAGCAACCAGTTCTTTATTTAGAGCACCCCAGTAACCAGTACATTATGTACAGACTCTTCCAGTAAAATAACCAGTTCTTTATGTGGTAATTACCTTCCTTAGCAACACGCTCTTTAGGTAGAGTACCCTAGCAACCAGTTATTTTTGTAGAGCACCCTAGCAAGCAGTTGTTTATGTAGAGATTGCCTTCCTTAGCAACCAGTTCTTTATGTAGAACACCCTAGTAACCAGTCTTCTATGTACAGGCCCCCAGCAACCAGTTCTTTATGTAGTGATTACCTTCCTTAACAACCAGTTCTTCATGTAGAGCACAGTAGCAATCAGTTCTTTTTGTACAGCACCCTATCAACCAGTTCTTTCTAGAGGGAGGCTCCAAAGGTTTGAACGAGAGTTCATGAAGTTCCTCTGAAGCTCTTCTTAAAGCTGCTGGCCCCTGAGGGCCTTTAGAGAGCAGGCTCTGCTTTGGGCTGGGGTCACCGAGGAGTCTGAGGCTGAGTGAGAGAGCATCTCACCGGCAGTGGAGCCTCCTCTCTCCTTCGCTGAGCGCCGCTGACTGAAGAGTGCTTCTGCTGCTGGAGGAGAGCTGCAGCCTGCTCACAGTACGACACGTCTGTGACGAAGATCTCCTCCGCCTGGAGCTCCTCTGAACAAAGAGGGAGAGAGAGAGCTGAGCAGTAGACTGCACCCGAGGGTCGAGCGAAAAAGCATACCTGCCGCCAGCGTTCTGTTCTCCATGTTTGAGCGCACGTCCGCTTCACAGTCGAGCGTCTCAGGAGCTTCAGTCTGCACACACAACATGAGCGGAGTTGAATAAAGGAAGCTCCTCCTGCTCTTCTCTGGTGAGCGACGGGAGAGCCATGGACATTCAGAGTGAAGTTCCTCCTGGAGAAGCTCACCTGAGCGAGGGCCGAGTGGAAAACGTCAGTGATGTGTGGCGGCGGTGTGCGGTTCCTCTGCCGGAGCGATCGCGTGTATGAGTGAAGGCGTCTCTGGACGGCTGCCGCCTGTGTACGGGTGAGCGTGGAGAGGAGCAGCAGCTCGTCCCGGGGGTCCGCCGGCTCCAGCAGAGGAGAGAACCCTGCCTCCTGCAGCCAGAGAGCGTCTTGCTCTGAGACGCACACAGACCGCTGTTTACTCTCTCGTTGTCTCCTGCGCTCGAGTGATGCTCTCTCACTCACCTTCAGATGGCTGCGCGTCTTGTTGGCTGCTCTCCGGCTCTGGCGCGGGGGCCTCCGCTGCGCTAAAGAGGCTCCCCGCACATAGAGAATCCAGCGCTGAGGAACTCGACCGCTCAGCTCGATCTGGCCAGGACTCCTTGCTCATCGCGGACGCTCAGCACTGTCTGAGAGTAAAGGGGAGGGGGGGGCGGAGAGAAAGTGAGAGGAGGAGAGGGAGGGGAGAGAGAGGAGGGAGATGAGAAAGGGGGAGGGAGAGAGAAAGCGAGTGAGCAAGAGTAAAAGAGGGGTGGGAGGGAGAAAAAGAAAGCAAGGTAGAGAGAAGGGGAAAGTAAGTGAGAGAAAAAAAGAGATGGCGAGAGAGAGGGAGAAAAATAGGAGGGAGAAATGCGAGAAAAAGCAAGTATATAAAGTGAATGAAGAGGATAAAAGCAGAGAGTGAGAGGAGATCTATGCTGCAGCAGGACTCTCTGAGAGGTTCCTCTGGTTCCTCTATCGTTACTGTGAGTGAATCTAGAGATCATATCAGGTCTTCTAGAATATTGCTCTTTCATAACCGTTTTCCTCTTAGCTCCTGCTCCACCTGAAGTAGAGTTCAGTGGAGCTCAGCTTCTCTGATGGAAACATCTCATAACCATTCTCATCATGAAGCTCTCCTGAAGGACACCAGTGCTCCTCGTTCCTCCTCAGTAACTCAAGGAGACTGTCCAGAGCTGAAGATGATCACTCCATCAGTTCCTCAGGCTCTGATTGATTCACGCAGAGCAAGAAGCTCTCCTGGTGCTGTCTAGGCCGGTCTCTGGGTAGCAGCCGGGTGGTTGGTTCAGCCACTGGTTTCTCAACCGGCGGAACTGAGGCTCTTTGTTTGAGGAGCGTTCAGAGGATTACTCGCTGCGTCACGAGTTATTTCCAGCCTTCGATTAAACCTGATTCAAGAGTTCTGATCAGCTGCCTCACCCTCCTCCTGCTCTCCTTCTTCTTTTCTCCTTCTCCTCTACCTCTCCATCTTCTCTCCTCCCCTCATTTTCTCCTCCTGCTGCTTTTGTCCTTATTCTCTCCTCCTCCTTTTCTCCTCCTTCAAAAATGGATGGAGGAAGAGTAACACTCCCCCCCCTCTCTCTCTATCTATCTTGCTCTCTCTTTCTCTCTGACCACATTTCCATAACCCTCTCTCTCTCTCTCTCTCTCTCTCTATCTATCTATCTATCTATCTTAGCAGTAAACACAAAGAGTTGAGGTACTGAACACCGGTCCGGAGCTCCTTGCGGGAAAATCTTGATTGTTTGTGAGCAGTTTTAGCTGCACCTTCAGTTACAGAAACACACTCTACTCTGCCAGGAGTGAAATTAACTCTGTTCAGTGTGCTGTGTTTGTGCAGCTTTTGGATGAAGATCTGGTGAGGGGAGAGCAGAGCAGCGTGTCGTGACTCTCGCTGTAAATAAAGAACTCTCAGCATGAAAGATCCGTGTTCCATCAGGACAGCAGTGCAGCATTAGTGAGGGATTCCCTTCTGATCTGATCAAGGGGCCGAGCACCAATCCCATCAGCAGCACAGCAGGGGGTAAATAGGGAGAAGGAAGGAGGGAAAGACAGAGAAATAGGGGAGGGGGAGAAAGAAAGGGAGAGAAAGGGGAGGGAAAGAGCGAGAGGAGAATAGGAGGGAGAGAAGAGAAGGAGAGAAGAGAAAGAGGGGGAGAGAGAGAGAAGAGCTCTGCAGGAGGATATCTGCTGTTTGCTTCGGGAGGGTGTTCACAATGCTTTTAATCGATTATTGATTGATTGAGTGTTTCTTTAAGTAATCTTGCATGGTGGTTTGAGTCGATCCAGTTCAGATCTCAGTAACTGAAATAAAGATCAGCTCAATCAAATCAAACTGATCAGCTCTGTTCTGATCAGTTTGATTGATCTCAGAGGAGAGCTCCTCTCTTCACTCGTAAAGGGTTAGTAAACATGAAATTAAAAAAACTATGCTGCTGATATTCGCTCTTAAATCCGCACCTGCACACAGCATCCGTTATTAAAGCTGAGGATTTCCCTCGGTGATCAATTACTCAGGAGAAGCTGATCCTCTGCCTCTGTGGAGTCGATCAAACACCAGATCGATAGATCGATTATCTGCAGCGGTTCTCACAAACCCAAACAAAGCATCACCGCGAGGTCACGTGGTCTCCATCAGCGCAAGCTTTCCGTGAACAAAGGGAGCCCAGAAGCGAGGCGGGCTCCCGCGGTATACCCGCCCATGGCAACAGGTACACTGTATTGGCCCTAGCAACCGGCGGGAACGCTGAGGCAAGACCGCGAGACACACCGAGCGCAATATCATCAATAAATGTGATCGATTAATAGAACTGGAATCGGGTCTGACCTGAGCCGAGTCCTGAGTCGCCACTGATGAAGAGGACGATTTCTCGCTCTCTCTCACTCTCTCTCGCAGCTATTGTCTGTCTGTCAGATCATGTAGCGCGCCTCGTGACGTCACAGCGAGAGCGCCCGCGTGGGGCACGTTTCTCTGTAGGTGTGTTCTAATGGTTCGCATGGTAACTGCTCACAGAGCTCTCCTCGGGGCAGCAGAGGTACCGATGATGAGCGAGAGCCCTGAAACCTCCCTCTCTCGCCTTAAGTTTCCCAAGTGTTCCTCTAGTAAGCACCTCCTCGAGATCTCCTCAAAACTCAAGAGAGGATGTGTTGAAATGATGAACAGTAAATGGAGCCAGGATAATCTCCTAAAGGTTGTTCTTGAACAGTTCGGTTCATGAAAAAAATTGTATGTGTATGGATAAGATTTGTGACAAAACAAATATAAATGGATTGAAAGTGAAACTCTGTAATATTCTTACAAAAAAATATAAAAATTATCTACCAAAATTACATAATCACATTAAATTATTTCCAGTTATCTACAGTTTTCTTTTTTTTTTTTTACATTTAATTTCTTTTCTTTTTTTCATTTTCATTTTGTCCATTTCAATTTTGCTTTTCTTTTTTTTCCGTTTCACTTCTGGCACAAATGTGCCATGCTGCCTTCATATCGATCCGGAATAGCGGCTGATTTCTGTGTAATTTTTTTTCAACGTAAAGACAGGGTGCGGACCACAGAGATGAGGTGCGGTACACCAGACTGGAGTTGAAAAATGTTCAATTCAGACAAAATTTACATGCACAACAACCATTTCACGAGTTCACTCTGCTCAAAATTGCCTAGTATTGCAAGCGTGGTTGGGGAGACATGGAGAAGCATACTAGGCGAATTATCCAAGTGTTAGCCCAACTAATGCTGCAGTTTTAATGAGGCGCAAAGTGAAACATGCTGAGTGGTGAAGGGGTGGAGGAAAGGATAGCTTGCATGATGTAGCTGTTAGCTCTTTGGTCTTGCCTTAGGGAGATGATTTGGGTAGGTGGGACCATATGATTAGTCAATTATCAGCCAAGCTCCTCCCGAACCTATGTTAATCAGGTGATTAACATCATTTTGCGGCTTGTTTTTGTAGTCACATTTTTCATGAAAGAACACTAACAACAACAATAGAGGAGACAAATATTACAGTTTTATGAAAAGCCATGAAGGACTCGACGTCATATTACTATCCAAGTGGAAACAAAAAGGACCTATCTTAGAATTAAGTGGGTGAGGAGGTCTCTGAATCTGGTAAGCTGATGATAAGCATGCTAGTTAGTGTATTTATTAGAGGAAGTGAGCAGGAAGAGACTTTTTGAAGGACAGGAGAGAGGAATCAGAAAAAAAGAGTGGGTCAGCAGCAGGTTTGCTCCAATCTTGTAATTCACACATGCCTAGATCCACGCCATTTTCAGGGTTAGGGTTAATCAAAGGGACGTCTTCATGTGACTGAGTTGGTATTTAGAAAGGTGCGGGAGAAGCGTTCTGCTCGTGTGTTTGACGCTTAGTGTGAAGGCCCTCTCAGGGAGGAGATTGTTTGAAATTCAGATTGTTTTGGCAGATCTCTATCGCCATAGGCATGTAGAAAAACCACACTGGTGTGATCAGGGTGAGACTCGTTCCATTATAATCCTCTCTAGAATCACTCAAGGCTCCACCTGGGAGAGAACCAACATGTGCGAGATCAACGCAGGAAAAGATTCCAACTCAAACAGCAAGCAAAGAAGAGAAATCTCACACCTGTGATCAGTGTGGGAGGAGCTTCTGGAGTATACTCCAGAAATATATATAGAGAATGTTTCCCTTCTGAATATAATTTTGATGAGCTGTAAATAAACCAAAGTGGAGGTCTCTCTGGCGATTACGTGATCAATAATATGATTAGTGAAGAGGGGAGCTTCAGATGAGATCAGTTTTATAGGACAACAGCAGAGGGTGCTGCTGCTCCTCGATTTAAACCCTTTGAAAGATTTCAGGTTGATTGATTACTGGGTTAACAAGAAGTGCTCAAGTATCGATCAGTAAATCTCATTGATTGAGCTCCATCTTTAGAAGTTAAACACATTTCCTGCTGGAGCTGAAGCAGGAGGAGCTGGATCTGTGGAGCAAACGTTGGCGGAGCAGGAGCTGTGGAGCAGGAGCTAGAGGAAGTGGAGCAGGAGGAGCTGGAGCAGTGGAGCGGAAGCTGTGGAGCAGGAGGAGGAGAAGGAGGAGCTGGAGCTGTGGAGCAGGAGCAGCTGAAGCTGGAAGAGGTAAAGTAGGAGGAGCTGTAGCTATGGAGCAGGAGCTGCAGGAGTAGAGGCAGCTGTAGCTGGGGAGCAGGACCTGTAGGAGGTGGAGCAGGAGGACTGGAGCTGTGGAGCAGGAGGACCTGTGGAGCAGAGATTAGCTTAATTCTGCTCGAATAATCGATTTTACTACGGAGGAACAGGGGATGAGCTCTAAAGATTATCGTCTGAATCGGCTCATTACATATTCATGAGCAGCGCGCGGCTTCCTGTTAGACGCTACAGAGGCCCCGCCCCTGGTCGTGACGTCACACCCAGAGCTCGCTCTCGTCGCCTCCGCAGCTCGTTCGCGTCCCGTTAATCTCTCTCTCCGCCGCGATCCACGCTCGGAGCCTCCAGACGGTAAGTGCCCAGTTTCTTCTCCCCGTACCTCTCCTCTTCACCGGGGCTTGTGCTCAGCAGCGGTGAGGGGGAAGCGATGTCTCCCCCGCCCCCTCCTCCCAGCACTCCTCGGTAACTTTATCCCGGTTTAACGGGAGAGCAGCTCCTCCCCGTGTGCTGCCGCGGCTCCGGAGCTCGGTGAGTCCGGTTAGATCCCCGTGGACGCGCTGTGTGAGTGATAGCGATCCGCTGCGCGCTCTCGAGCGATCGATCGGGCTTCTCTCGGGAGCGCGAGTGCAGGCTATGGAATGCGGACCGTTACTCGCTCCTGACGCGCCGTTATTCGCGGAAAACTCACTGAATCCGCGCGGTGCGTGGAACTGCGGGGGGTCCGAGGAGGACTTTTACTCGAGTTGAACTTTACTCGCTTTGTTTACATCCGCTCGGCTCTGATCGATGGTTGTATTGATTATTGTATTGATGGAGAACTCATTGAAGGGTTCTTGTTTTGATCGACTCCTAGCTTGATGATCATTAATTTCCTTAGGCCCCCTGGAGGGGGGGCAGACTCGGTTTTACATGTAGTAAAAGTGATTTATCACATTAAAATCATCATGAACAGGGTAGTCAATAAAGCTATTGACTCTATATGCAGATGAGTGATCAGTTGTTGATCAGGAGAGTGTTAGCTACTCCTATTGATTCTCGATCAGAAAGGATTGGCTTTACTTCAGTGCCTATCAATCAATTAATCATTCAATCAATCAATAAATTGGTCGAGTTGTTCTGGTAGAGCGTGTGTTTTTTTTTTCCTGAAGAGAGGTTTTAATTGATCTGCTGGTGATGTTTGATGTTCTGATCTATAATCACCAATCACTTCCTGTTATCAGAGCTTGAGCTGATCAATAACATGGACGCTTAGAACAGCAGATCAAAGTGTAGATCAATAACAGGATTGATTGAGGATCAGTAGTTTTGCTGTGTTTAGTGATTCCCTCAGGAGTTATCGATTATCTGATCCAAAGAGGTCTGATCTCTGCTCAGGAGGGATTGATAGGTATTGATCAGTTTGAGTTTATAAGCTCAAGCGCTGTTACCTCTCTCTCTATCTCTCTCTCTTCTTTCACTCTCTCCTTTATCTCTCTGCTATTTCTCCTCTCTCTCTCTTTCTTTTCTCTCCACACTCTCCGGTATCTTATACTCTCCGGTATCTCTCTTTCTTCTTTCGCCCTTTCTCACTCTCACTCTCTCTTTATTCACTCCCTTTATCGCTCTGCTTTCTCCTGCCTCTCTCTCTATCTCTCTTCCTTTTCTCTTTCCTCTCTCCTCTAAATTTCCTCATCTCTCTTTCTATCTCCCCTCTATCACTCCGCTTGCTCTCTTCCATCCTCTTTTTCACCCCTCTCTTCTTTCTCTCCCTGCCTTCTTTCTCTATTTCTCTTGCTCATCAGTTTAGTTTTGATATTGAATTTGCAGTATTTGAGAATTGTGTCTTTGATCTCTGTGTTTTGAGTGCTGTGTGCAGTCTTTGGAGGCAGTTGTTGATGTATTAAGCACTGCTGAGAATGATGGAGTTGTAGAGCAGTTTTCGGACTCTGTCAGGAGACACACCTGTACTTTCAGAGCAGAGGACGTGCTTGCTTGTGTTTGCATGTGCCCTCTGCAGCCCGGCCCTCGGCCAATCAGATAGCACCTCATATCCGGGACAGGAAGTGATGTGTCTGTGTCTCTGTGTGTGAGAGGAAGCTGCCAGAGCCACTGGGACTTTCCTCTCATTGTGCGGGGCTCCATTAGAGCTCTCGTGTTCCTCCAGGAGCTGGGGACCGTATCCGAGAGTGTTCTGGATCTGAGCGAGGCCCAGGGGCGGATCTGCTGCTGAGGAGTCTCAAGCTCTGGATTCCTTCATCTCAGGCTAAGCCCGGAGAGCTCATTCCAGTGCCGCACTGTACCAGGCTCCTGAGAGAGAGAGAGAGAGAGAGAGAGAGAGAGAGAGAGAGAGAGAGAGAGAGAGAGAGAGCGTATGGTTCTCCTGGAGCTTCTCTTTTTCTCTCAGAGACCCTCACAGGATGAATTTGTTCCCGAAGAATGGTTTGCTCTGGTGCTCCAGAGTCTATCCTAGATGAAGATAGTCCTGGTCCTCTGTAATGAGGTTCTGAGCTGCAATTTGAGCAGGACACGTTCGATAGAAACTAAATGAGTTCTCGCTCTGGAACCCTCCAGAACCCTTCCATCTCAAGTCTCTCAGGGTGACCCTTGACCCTGTGAGATAAAATTGCTGTGACCTCTGACCCCTGTTGCTTTTGTCTCTGCGACCATGAGACGAGCCTCCAGAGCTTCAGTTTCACTGTCTAAATCTGCTTCTTTCCACAGAGAGAGAGAGAGAGTCTAACAGGTCTGCTCTAACTCTCCCTCCCTTCTCTAGCCCATCTCTCTCTCTCTCTCTCTTCTGAGTTGTTGAGTGTGAGTAAAGGCTCTGCTCCTCCTCAGCTGTCTGCGTGTTTCAGAGCTCTTCTCTCTCTCTCTCTCTCTCTCTCTCCCTCTATCTCCTCTTTCTCTCACCCTCTCTTGCTCATCTTCTCTCCTTTCTCTCCTCCCTTTCTACCCTTCTCCCCTCTCTCTTCTATCATCTTTTCTCTCACTCCTCTCTATCTGTGTCTGATGCTCTCAGATTGAGACCTTTGCTTTGAACTGTACACACCCTGAAAACATGCTGATCTTGTTAACAAACAGAGAAAGAGAGAGAGCAGTGTTTCAGAGTCTCCCTTTCTCTCTCTGATGCACCTGCTTGAGGTCTCTGCTCAGGAAATAGAGAACTGTGTATGTATCAGTGTGTGTGTGTGTGTGTGTATGTGTAGTATCTCCTGGTGACAGGAAGTGATAATGTGCTAAATGATTGTGTTAGTGTGGGTTTAGGCTTTAACGGAAAAAATAGCATGGTCCAGAGAGAGAGAGAGAGCGAGAGAAGGCCCTTTAGAGTGAAACACACTGGTCTCTCGCTCATTACACCGAATGTTCTCTCGAGCGCTCGTTCAGTGTGATCAGAAGGCTCTTTGTTGTTTACATTCGAAACATTAGAAAGAAACTAAAACATTGCCAGTTTTCTAACATTACCAGAGGAAAAACAATTCCCTCTACAAGCAAAACAGCAAAAACGTAATAATAACTGATCTTATTTATGTTTCTCTCTGAAGGGCCTCCTCTAGAGTTATTCCTAAAGATCACACTCAGACTCAGAGAATTGAAAAGTGGTGTTGTTGTTTAGACACACATAAGGGCCGATTCTGGCTGTGATGCACCTGTGCTGCTGCTCTCTTTGATGAGGTTGAGTGAGTTTTTTTCTAAAATAAATATGAGCTTGAGAGGAGCCCAGGGCTGGCTCCTGTCATCTCAAGGCCTCTTAAACCTCCTCTGGTGTGTGCGGCAGCCCTCGGGCACCCTCTGCTGGTCAGGAGTGGAGCTCCTCACTCCTGCTTTCTGTGCTCCTCAGGTTCAGGATGATGGCCGGCGGGTGGGCGGAGTTTCCTCTGCTCTCTGGCTTCTCCCCCTCTCGGCGTCACTAACGGCTCGCGATGGAGGCCGCACTGGAGCCGCAGCCGGACAAGGGTTCGAGTCTGGAGCGCTTGCGTGCGGCCCAGAAGCGGCGCTCGCAGCAGCTCAAGCGCTGGGCCGTGTACGAGAAGGAGATGCAGAGCCGTAAGCGCAAGAACGACAAGCGGCGAGGAGGCCCGGGTCAGCCGGAGAACAGGAAAAGGGTTTCCTTCACTGCTGCCGTTGCTCTACTGGAGGCGTCGTCCAGGAACGACCCCGAGGAAGGTCAGGCCCCCACATGCTCTCGCTCTCTTACTGATATCTTTATACTATTCCAGGTTTGAATCCATGCTGAGCTCCTCGCTCGGTGCCTCCTGGTAGCTTCTCAGTTCTTTGTATCTCAGTTCCTCGCTCTGCCCCAGAAAGTGTTCCAGATTAGAAGCAGCGTGTCCCAAATCACTGCTCCGTAATTATTTCTGGCGCTACACTCAGAGAGAGAGAGAGAGAGAGACGGGGGCTGGGGGGGCAGAGAGCATTCTGGGAAACATTTGATTATGAGTCACCAACGAGAGCTCATTACCTCAACTTCAGGTCACTGCTCATCTCTCTTTTTCTCTCCAATCACTTCTCTCTATTCCTCTCTCTCTCTCTCTCACTTTGCCTCTCTCTCCTGTATTCTCTCTCCAATCACTTTTCTCGCTCCCTTCCTGTCCCCTCTCTCCCCCTTCCTCTCTCTCCTCTCTTCTATCTCTCTCTCTCTCTCTCCCTTCCTCTCCAATCACTCCCCCTCTCTCTCTTCCTTTCCTCTCTCTCCAATCACTTCTCTCTTTCTCCCCTTTCTCTCTGGATTCCTGAGTAATGGGCATCGGGGCTCCACCAGAGATTTTATGATAGCAGTGGCCCCCAGGGGCCTGGAGCAAGGCTCTGAGGGGTTCAGTGTTGGTTCCCGGCGTTCTGCTGTGTTCTGATGATGCTCTGACCTGCTCAATATTTGATTAGCGGCTGCTCTGCTCATCATTCAATATTTGATAGGAGCACACAGGGCCTCCACAGGGAGAGAAGACTCGAGGGAGAGAGATAGAGGGGTAGATAGAGATAATGAAGGAGAGAAAGAGTGGGAGGGTGAGTGAGAAAGAAAGAGGTTAGATAGAGAGAGAAGAAGAGAAAAAAAGAGGAGGGAGACAGAGGAAAAGAATTATAAAGAGAGAGAGAGTGGTTAGATAGAGAGAGAGAGAATGGGAGAGAGAGGATGGAGGGCGGGAGGGTGTGGTGCTGTTTGTCCTTCGCTCTGTTTATTTCTCTCTCTCTCTCTCTCTCTCTCTCTCTCTCTCTCTGTTTCCTCCCTGCACTGGAATGCAGACGTCTCCTCGTGGGCTAGGAATGAACATGAGGGAGAGACTGAGACTGAGAGAGATAGAGAGAGAGGAGGGAGTCCATTAAGAGAGAGAGAGAGAGAGATTTTCTAAACGCACTGCCAGAGACTGCATTCTCAGGACCCAGACTTGTTTTGTGGCAGCGCCACCTATCGTGTTGGATAACTGCACTCCCAGGGATGTGTTTCCCGGACCAGGACTCTAGCTTTTAGGGCTGAAAAAGTGCCACCAATGGAGTATTTCCACCCAGATAATAATAGACTAAAGTTCGTATTATTTATTATTATTATTGCAATGAACCCTGGTTTCTAGAAAAGCTGAAAATGTTTGGGTAGCATAATATAATTCGAGTAAAAAGTTGTGTGTAGTAACCTGCTCTCCTATTGGTCAGATCCATTCCTGATGCTGTGTGTTCATGCATAATATCGTGCTCTCCTATTGGTCAGTTCCAGCCCTGATGCTGTGTGTGTCCCTGTGTAGTATCCTGCTCTCCTATTGGTCAGATCCATCCCTGATGCTGTGTGTTTGTGCATAGTATCCTGCTCTCCTATTAGTCCGTTTTAGCCTTGATGCTGTATGTTTGTGCATAGTATCCTGCTCTCCTATTGGTCAGTTCCAGCCCTGATGCTGTGCGTGTCCCTGCGTAATATCCTGCTCTCCTATTGGTCAGTTGCAGCCTTTATGCTGCATGTTCTTGCGTAGTATCCTGCTCTCATATTGGTCAGTTCCAGCCCTGATGTTGCGTGATTGTACATAGTATCCTGCTCTCCTATTGGTCAGTTCCAACCCTGATGCTGTGTGTTTGTGTGTAGTATCCTGCTCTCCTATTGGTCAGTTCCAGCCCTGATGCTGTATGTCCGTGCGTAGTATCCTTCTTCCTATTGGTCAGTTCCATCCCTGATGCTACGTGTTCGTGCATAGTATCCTGCTCTCCTATTGGTCAGTTCAAGCCCTGATGCTGTGTGGCCGTGCAAAGTATCCTGCTCTCCTATTGGTCAGTTCCAGCCTAGATGCTGCGTGTTTGAGCATAGTATCCTGCTTTTTATTGGTCAGTTCCAGCCCTGATGCTATGTATTCGTCCGTAGTATCCTGCTCTCTTATTGGTCAGTTCCAGCCCTGATGCTGCACGTTTACGTGTAGTATCCTGCTTCCTATTGGTCAGTTTCAGCCCTGATGCTATGTGTTCGTGCATAGTATCCTGCTCTCCTATTGGTCAGTTCCAGCTCTGATGCTGCCTGTTCGTGCATAGTATCCTGCTCTCCTATTGGTCAGATCCATCCCTGATGCTGTGTGTTTGTGCATAGTATCCTGCTCTCCTATTAGTCCGTTTTAGCCTTGATGCTGTATGTTTGTGCATAGTATCCTGCTCTCCTATTGGTCAGTTCCAGCCCTGATGCTGTGCGTGTCCCTGCGTAATATCCTGCTCTCCTATTGGTCAGTTGCAACCTTTATGCTGCATGTTCTTGCGTAGTATCCTGCTCTCATATTGGTCAGTTCCAGCCCTGATGTTGCGTGATTGTACATAGTATCCTGCTCTCCTATTGGTCAGTTCCAACCCTGATGCTATGTGTTCATCCATAATATCCTGCTCTCCTGTTGGTCAGTTCCAGCCCTGATGCTGTGTGTTTGTGTGTAGTATCCTGCTCTCCTATTGGTCAGTTCCAGCCCTGATGCTGTATGTCCGTGCGTAGTATCCTTCTTCCTATTGGTCAGTTCCATCCCTGATGCTACGTGTTCGTGCATAGTATCCTGCTCTCCTATTGGTCAGTTCAAGCCCTGATGCTGTGTGGCCGTGCGAAGTATCCTGCTCTCCTATTGGTCAGTTCCAGCCTAGATGCTGCGTGTTTGAGCATAGTATCCTGCTTTTTATTGGTCAGTTCCAGCCCTGATGCTATGTATTCGTCCGTAGTATCCTGCTCTCCTATTGGTCAGTTCCAGCCCTGATGCTGCACGTTTACGTGTAGTATCCTGCTTCCTATTGGTCAGTTTCAGCCCTGATGCTATGTGTTCGTGCATAGTATCCTGCTCTCCTATTGGTCAGTTCCAGCTCTGATGCTGCCTGTTCGTGCATAGTATCCTGCTCTCCTATTGGTCAGTTCCAGCCTTGATGCTGCGTGGCCGTGCGTAGTATCCTGCTCTCCTATTGGTCAGTTCCAGCTCTGATGCTGTGTGGCCGTGCGTAGTATCCTGCTCTCCTATTGGTCAGTTCTAGCCCTGATGCTGTGTGTTCGTGTTTAGTTTCCTGCTCTCCTATTGGTCAGATCCATCCCTGATGCTGTGTGTTCGTGTGTAGTATCCTGCTCCTTATTGGTCAGTTCCAGCCCTGATGCTGTGTGTTTGTGCATAGTATCCTGCTCTCCTATTGGTCAGTTCCAGCCTTGATGCTGCGTGTTTGTGCATAGTATCCTGCTTCCTATTGGTCAGTTCCAGCCCTGATGCTATGTGTTCGTCCGTAGTATCCTGCTCTCCTATTGGTCAGTTCCAGCCCTGATGCTGCACATTTGCGTGTAGTATCCTGCTTCCTATTGGTCAGTTTCAGCCCTGATGCTATGTGTTCGTGCATAGTATCCTGCTCTCCTATTGGTCATTTCTAGCCCTGATGCTGTGTGGCCCTGTGTAGTATCCTGCTCTCCTATTGGTCAGTTCCAGCCCTGATGCTGTGTGTTCGTGCATAGTATTCTGCTCTCCTATTGGTCAGTTCCAGCCTTGATGCTGTGTGGCCGTGTGTAGTATCCTGCTCTCCTATTGGTCAGTTCCAGCTCTGATGCTGCCTGTTCGTGCATAGTATTCTGCTCTCCTATTGGTCAGTTCCAGCCTTGATGGTGCGTGTTTGTGCATAGTATCCTGCTTCCTATTGGTCAGTTCCAGCCCTGATGCTATGTGTTCGTCCGTAGTATCCTGCTCTCCTATTGGTCAGTTCCAGCCCTGATGCTGCACGTTTGCGTGTAGTATCCTGCTTCCTATTGGTCAGTTTCAGCCCTGATGCTATGTGTTCGTGCATAGTATCCTGCTCTCCTATTGGTTAGTTCCAACCCTGATGCTGCGTGTCCGTCCATTGTATCCTGCTCTCCTATTGGTCAGTTCCAGCCTTGATGCTGCGTGTTTGTGCATAGTATCCTGCTTCCTATTGGTCAGTTCCAGCCCTGATGCTATGTGTTCGTCTGTAGTATCCTGCTCTCCTATTGGTCAGTTCCAGCCCTGACGCTGTGTGGCCAGGCATAGTATCCTGCTCTCCTATTGGTCTGCTCTAGCCCTGATGCTGTGTGTTCGTGTGTAGTTTCCTGCTCTCCTATTGGTCAGACCCATCCCTGATGCTGTGTGTTCGTGTGTAGTATCCTGCTCCTTATTGGTCAGTTCCAGCCCTGATGCTGTGTGTTTGTGCATAGTATCCTGCTCTCCTATTGGTCAGTTTTAACCTTGATGCAGTGTGTTTGTGTGTAGTATCCTGCTCTCCTATTGGTCAGCTCCATCACTGATGTTGTGTGTTCATGCATAATATCCTGCTCTCCTATTGGTCAGTTCCAACCCTGATGCTGTGTGTCCGTCCATTGTATCCTTCTCTACTATTGGTCAGTTGCTGCCCTGATGCTGCGTGTTCCTGCGTAGTATCCTGCTCTCGTATTGGTCAGTTCCAACCCTGATGTTGCGTGTCCCTGCGTAATATCCTGCTCTCCTATTGGTCAGTTGCAGCCTTTATGCTGCATGTTCTTGCGTAGTATCCTGCTCTCATATTGGTCAGTTCCAGCCCTGATGTTGCGTGATTGTGCATATTATCCTGCTCTCCTATTGGTCAGTTCCAACCCTGATGCTATGTGTTCATCCATAATTTCCTGCTCTCCTATTGGTCAGTTCCAGCCCTGATGCAGTGTGTTTGTGTGTAGTATCCTGTTCTCCTATTGGTCAGTTCCAGCCCTGATGCTGTATGTCCGTGCGTAGTATCCTTCTTCCTATTGGTCAGTTCCATCCCTGTTGCTACGTGTTCGTGCATAGTATCCTGCTCTCCTATTGGTCAGTTCCAGCCCTGATGCTGCACGTTTGCGTGTAGTATCCTGCTTCCTATTGGTCAGTTTCAGCCCTGATGCTATGTGTTTGTGCATAGTATCCTGCTCTCCTATTGGTTAGTTCCAACCCTGATGCTGCGTGTCCGTCCATTGTATCCTGCTCTCCTATTGGTCAGTTCCAGCCTTGATGCTGCGTGTTTGTGCATAGTATCCTGCTTCCTATTGGTCAGTTCCAGCCCTGATGCTATGTGTTCGTCCGTAGTATCCTGCTCTCCTATTGGTCAGTTCCAGCCCTGACGCTGTGTGGCCGTGCATAGTATCCTGCTCTCCTATTGGTCTGCTCTAGCCCTGATGCTGTGTGTTCGTGTGTAGTTTCCTGCTCTCCTATTGGTCAGACCCATCCCTGATGCTGTGTGTTCGTGTGTAGTATCCTGCTCCTTATTGGTCAGTTCCAGCCCTGATGCTGTGTGTTTGTGCATAGTATCCTGCTCTCCTATTGGTCAGTTTTAACCTTGATGCAGTGTGTTTGTGTGTAGTATCCTGCTCTCCTATTGGTCAGATCCATCACTGATGTTGTGTGTTCATGCATAATATCCTGCTCTCCTATTGGTCAGTTCCAACCCTGATGCTGTGTGTCCGTCCATTGTATCCTGCTCTCCTATTGGTCAGTTGCTGCCCTGATGCTGCGTGTTCCTGCGTAGTATCCTGCTCTCGTATTGGTCAGTTCCAACCCTTATGTTGCGTGTCCCTGCGTAATATCCTGCCCTCCTATTGGTCAGTTGCAGCCTTTATGCTGCATGTTCTTGCGTAGTATCCTGCTCTCATATTGGTCAGTTCCAGCCCTGATGTTGCGTGATTGTGCATATTATCCTGCTCTCCTATTGGTCAGTTCCAACCCTGATGCTATGTGTTCATCCATAATTTCCTGCTCTCCTATTGGTCAGTTCCAGCCCTGATGCTGTGTGTTTGTGTGTAGTATCCTGTTCTCCTATTGGTCAGTTCCAGCCCTGATGCTGTATGTCCGTGCGTAGTATCCTTCTTCCTATTGGTCAGTTCCATCCCTGTTGCTACGTGTTCGTGCATAGTATCCTGCTCTCCTATTGGTCAGTTCGAGCCCTGATGCTATGTGGCCGTGCGAAGTATCCTACTATCCTATTGGTCAGTTCCAGCCTTGATGCTGCGTGTTTGTGCATAGTATCCTGCTTCCTATTGGTCAGTTCCAGCCCTGATGCTATGTGTTCGTCCGTTGTATCCTGCTCTCCTATTGGTCAGTTCCAGCCCTGATGTTGCACGTTTGTGTGTAGCATCCTGCTTCCTATTGGTCAGTTTCAGCCCTGATGCTATGTGTTCGTGCATAGTATCCTGCTCTCCTATTGGTAATTTCCAGCCTTGATGCTGTGTGGCCGTGCTAAGTATCCTGCTATCCTATTGGTCAGTTCCAGCCTTGATGCTGCGTGTTTGTGCATAGTATCCTGCTTCCTATTGGTCAGTTCCAGCCCTGATGCTATGTGTTCGTCCGTAGTATCCTGCTCTCCTATTGGTCAGTTCCAGCCCTGATGCTGCACGTTTGCGTGTAGTATCCTGCTTCCTATTGGTCAGTTTCAGCCCTGATGCTATGTGTTCGTGCATAGTATCCTGCTCTCTTATTGGTCATTTCCAGCCCTGATGCTGTGTTGCCGTGCGTAGTATCCTGCTCTCCTATTGGTCCGTTTTAGCCTTGATGCAGTGTGTTTGTGCATAGTGTCCTGCTCTCGTATTGGTCAGTTCCAACCCTGATGCTATATGTTCATGCATAATATCCTGCTCTACTATTGGTCATTTCCAGCCCTGATGCTGTGTGGCCGTGCGTAGTATCCTGCTCTCCTATTGGTCAGTTCCAGCCCTGATGTTGTGTGTTCGTGTGTAGTTTCCTGCTCTCCTATTGGTCAGTTCCAGCCCTGATGCTGTGTGTTCGTGTGTAGTTTCCTGCTCTCCTATTGGTCAGTTCCAGCCCTGATGCTGTGTGTTTGTGCATAGTATCATGCTCTCCTATTGGTCCGTTTTAGCCTTGATGCAGTGTGTTTGTGCATAGTATCCTGCTCTCCTATTGGTCAGTTCCAACCCTGATGCTATATGTTCATGCATAATTTCCTGCTCTCCTATTGATCAGTTCCAGCCCTGATGCTGCGCGTTTGTGTGTAGTATCCTGCTCTCCTATTGGTCAGTTTCAGCCCTGATGCTGCGTGTTCGCGCGTAGTATCCTGCTTCCTATTGGTCAGTTCGAGCCCTGATGCTGTGTGTTCGTGCATAGTATTCTGCTCTCCTATTGGTCAGTTCTAACCCTGATGCGGCGTGTTTGTGTGTAGTATCCTGCTCTCCTATTGGTCAGTTCCAGCCCTGATGCTGTGTGTTCGTGTGTAGTTTCCTGCTCTCCTATTGGTCAGTTCCAGCCCTGATGCTGTGTGTTTGTGCATAGTATCATGCTCTCCTATTGGTCCGTTTTAGCCTTGATGCAGTGTGTTTGTGCATAGTATCCTGCTCTCCTATTGGTCAGTTCCAACCCTGATGCTATATGTTCATGCATAATTTCCTGCTCTCCTATTGATCAGTTCCAGCCCTGATGCTGCGCGTTTGTGTGTAGTATCCTGCTCTCCTATTGGTCAGTTTCAGCCCTGATGCTGCGTGTTCGCGCGTAGTATCCTGCTTCCTATTGGTCAGTTCGAGCCCTGATGCTGTGTGTTCGTGCATAGTATTCTGCTCTCCTATTGGTCAGTTCTAACCCTGATGCGGCGTGTTTGTGTGTAGTATCCTGCTCTCCTATTGGTCAGTTCCAGCCTTTATGCTGCATGTTTGTGTGTAGTATCCTGTTTCCTATTGATCAGTTCCAGCCTTGATGCTATGTGTTCGTGCATAGCATCTTGCTCTCCTATCAGTCAGTTCCAGCCCTGATGCGGTGTGTCTGTGCGAAGTATCCTGCTCTCCTATTTGTCAGTTCCAGCCCTGATGCTGCGTGTTTGTGCGTAGTATCCTGCTTCCGATTGGTCTGTTCCAGCCCTGATGCTATGTGTTTGTGTATTGTATCCTGCTCTTCTATTGGTCAGTTCCAGCCTTTATGCTGTGTGTTCGAGCATTGTATCCTGCTGTCCTATTGGTCAGTTCCAGCCCTGACGCTGTGTGTCCGTGCATATTATCCTGCTCTCCTATTGGTCAGTTCCAGCTTTGATGCTGTGCGTTCGTGTGTAGTATCCTGCTCTCCTATTGGTCAGTTTAAGCCCTGATGCTGCGTGCTTGTGCATAGTGTCTAGTTTCTTGCTCATCTATTGGTCAGCCCTGATACATTCATTCATTTTGTATCTCGAGGTATCAATGTATTAAAAACATTTTAAATTATTTAAAATGTAAAATAATGAGTAATTACTATGCTTTCATTAAATCAAGTGCTAATTTAATGTACAGCGTGAGAGGCTGATAGAGGAAGCTGCATTCAGAGGGGAAATATTTTTTGCACTTGTTTGTTTACAGCCAATCAGATAGCTATGCTACTTCTGTGTCCTGCCTCTCTGGACCCATATTTCGTTACCAATAAGTGATGCACTTCTCGAAGGTGATGGTTGGTTCCGCCCATTTTTAGCTTGTTTCACTGATCATACAGAACATGTTGTATACAGTCTATGATTGTCATCCATCGTCGCTGGTCCTCAAACTCTACTTCCTTCTTCTTCAAGGTGTTTAGTTATTTAGTGTAACTGTGCATTACTGCCACCTGTTGGCCTCAGGGGGAAGGGAACAGAGATGCACCACCTTTGATCCCTGGCTGCATGAGAGACTCAGCTCCTTAGCTCCTCTGGAGACAGAACGAGGCTGCTAGTGTTTACAATGACTCTCTGTCTCTCTCTCTCTCTCTTTCTTTCTCTCTACTGACAGTGCGTTACCTGCTGAAGAACAATGTGAGTCCGAATCTCAGCAATGAAGACGGTTTGACCGCACTGCACCAGGTCCTCTCTCTTTCTCTCCTCGCTGGCTCTCTCTCTCTATTTCTCTCTCTCACACCTCTCGAACTCTCTCTCTGATCAGTGCTGCATCGATAACTTCGAGGAGCTGGTGGGGGTGCTGCTGGCTCAGGGAGCGAGTGTGAATGCTCAGGATAACGAGCTCTGGACGCCGCTCCACGCTGCGGCAACCTGCGGACACTCCGGCCTCGTCACTGCCCTCATCCAGCAGTGAGTCACGGCTCCACCCCAGAAGACCTCCCTTCTGAGTGAATCGAAATGAAACGCTCCTTTTCTCCGTTCTTTCTCTCACTCTCTCTCCCTCCCTGTCCCCTCTTCCCCCTCTCTCTTCCTTTCTCTCTTTCCTTCCTTCCTCCCTCTCTCTCTATCTCTCTCTCTCTACAGCGGTGCGGATCTCCTTGCAGTGAACTCAGACGGGAACATGCCATATGACCTGTGTGAGGACGACCCCACCCTAGACATTATCGAGAGCGCCATGGCCAGCAGAGGTACATGCCCCCTCAGAGCCTTACCCCCTGGATGTGATTGACAGTTGTGTTCTCCTGCAGGCATCACTCAGGAGATGATCAACGAGACACGGGCGGCACTGGAGAGGAGGATGCTGGGAGACGTTCAAGGGCTGCTACAGGAGAGAGCAGACCTCAACCTGCCGGACTCGCAGGGAGCCACACTGGTATGCACACACGCACGCACGCACGCACGCACGCACGCACGCACACACACACATGCACAGCGAGGAGGCTCCAGAGGAGAGACGGAGCTTAGGGAGAGCACAGAGTCCGAGATTAAACCTTTCTCTCTCTCTCCTGTCTCTCTTTCTCTCTTGCCCAGCTGCACATTGCAGCGGCGAATGGCTATGCTCAGGCAGCGGAGCTCTTGCTGGACTCCGGAGCGAGGATGGAGGAGAGGGACGCAGATGGATGGACGCCGCTGCATGCCGCCTCCTGCTGGGGACAGGTGCTTTTCTTCCTTTATCTCCTGAAGGACTTCAGAACATCTCCACTGACTGCTCTTTTCTCTGCTGCAGGTTCAGGTGGCAGAGCTGCTGGTGTCTCACGGCGCCAGTCTCAGTGCCAGAACTCTTCTGGACGAGACGCCCACAGGTGATCACTCCTGCTGATCACTGTTATTGATGAGAGTCTCTGTTTCAGTTCAACACAAACACTGAAACAGCTCTCTCTCTTTTCTCTCTCTCTCTCTCCTCCTTCCTTCCCTCTCAGATCTGTGTGAGGATGAGGAGTTCCGGAAGCATCTCCTGGAGCTGAAACACAAGCGAGAGATTATTATGAAGTCAGAACTGAAGCACAAGAGCTCCCTCTGCAGGAGAACCAGCAGCGCCGGGAGCAGAGGGTACTCGCTCACTCACTCACAGAGAGAGACAACACACTGGGGAAAAAGACTCACTATGCCTCCTGCTGGAGAAGCACAGATCTCATACTCCACCTTTCTCTCTCCCTCTACAGGAAGGTGGTGCGCCGGGCGAGTTTATCAGACAGGCACAATCTGTGCAGGAGAGAGTATCAAACGGAGGCTATCGTGTGGAGAGGGGGACGAGAGGAGGAGCGAGAGAGTGACCCGGAGAGCATGCTGACAGTAAGAAATGACTCACTCGGCTCAATAACAGCAGGTTCTGATTGAATCTATGTGTTAAATATCTCTCTCTCTTTTCTTGCTTCTTCTTTTTTTCTCACTCTCCTCTTTCTATTTCTCTCTCCTCTCTCTCCCCTCTCTCTCACACACCCCCTATCTCCCATCTCCCCCCTCTCTCTCACTCATCTCTCCTCTCTTCTTTTCGTCCCTCCCTCTCTCTCTCATCTCTCACACACCCCCTATCTCCCACCCCTTCCCTCTCTCTCTCACTCTTCTCTCATCTCTTCTTTTCATCCCCCTCTCTCTCTCTCTCTCCCATCTCCCTCTCCCCACTCTCTGTCTCTCCAATTTTTCTCTCTCTTCCCCTCTCTCTAACTCACCTCCCGCACCCCCCTCTCTCCCCTCTTTTTCTTTCTTTCCCCCTCGGTCTCTCTTCCTCTGTATTTGTCTCTTTTATCTCTCTCTCTCCCCTCAGACTGGCTCCACACCTCCTCTCTCAGGGATCCTGAAGGATGGCGGTCGACTGAACGGCTGCTCTCCACCTCCAGCATCTCCAGCTCCTAACGGTGACCCCGTGACTTCTGAACCCCACAGCCTCTCCCCCGACAACCGACACCCAAAGGAGCGGGCTCAGACGCTATCAGAGCTCAAGAAGCAGCGTGCTGCTGCCAAACTTCTGGCACAGTCTGTTCTCAATGGTAGCCTTAGACTCCGCTCACAGGAGCCAGTCATGCCCCTGGTGTCCACCAATGGTAGCGCAGTCTACTTCACCCCAGCCAGTGGAGACCCGCCTCTTCTGAAGCTGAAGCAGCCAATGGATGACGAGGACCCCAAGAGTGGCAGCTGCTGTTGTGTCGCCTGAAACTGAGCAGCCAATCAGAGGATCCTAATCTCAGAGCAGCCAATCACAGGCACTTGAGCTTGACAAGCTGCCAAGAGCAACGGCCATCCAGAGCGGCCAATCACAGGATGCCATGCGCTTGATTGACAGAGCAGACCAGACAATCACAGACTTCTGATTGACAGGACAACTCAGTGGTTGCTCCAATCGTGCTCTCATCTGCATGCTGCTGATCTCGACCAATAAGAGCTTATGTTTACTTGCAGCTGAGACCCGCCTCTTTAGTTGCTAAAGCAACAATCAAAGATGAGGATTGCTCCCACTGTTCTTGCAACCTGTTCCAATATTCAGCCAATTCATGGAGAGCTGCATATTTACCAGCCAATCACATGCTCCTGCTTGACTGAATTGCTTTTTCCTCCAATCAGAGCACAGAGGTTTTCGGCACTGCCTGCAGAGACACACACAGAGTTTAGCTATTTGGACCAAAAACTGCCAATCAGAGCGACACTGACAGGAAGTGCTGGATCAAAACAGGAAGTGAGCGTGTCTGAGCATGTGTACATTATTTATTCTGTGCTCTGTGAAAATGAGTGATGTGCTTTGCAAATGCTCTTTGATACCTCCTTGCTCCTCACTAGCTGCTCTTTCTCACGATCTGCTCCTCTCAAGCTCCTCCACCGAACTCCTCCTCTCAAGCTCCTCCTCACAAGGTCCTGTTGCTGGCAGTCCTCTTGAGCGCAGAGAGAGTTATTGTTTATCAGTTAAGATCTGTTATCAATTCCTTTCATCGTCCAGTGCCAAAGTCTTTCTTACGACTGACATCTGAACCAACCACTCAGCTTCCAGAGCCACTGCTGTAGCTCCTCCTTAGAGAGAAGAGAACTTGAACTACTGAGTTTGTTATCGATAATCCTCACTCGTAGCACTGAATATGATGTTTTCAATAAATTAATGACCAAGATCAGTTTCTCAGAGTCTGTATGGTGGTTTTGGGGACCTTTTGTTTTTTTACTCTTTGAGTGTGTTCTCTCAGATAATCAATAACTGCTGCAGACGGGTTATCTACTCCCTCACTCCACCCCACCAGAGCTCACTATCGTCAGGAGCTTACACAGACCCCCCTCACGCTCTTTCTCTCTCTCTACTATGGGAATATTTGTGTAGTTTTGTGCTCAATTATTACGTGACTAAAAGCTTTAATTTGAAGTACTTTTTGTTTTTATCGAAAATGATGGTGATCTCAGTTCAGCAGCAGTATTTAGATTAAAACTTTAAACTTAATTCTCTGAATGTTTGCGGAGCAGTTATTGAGGTCAAAAGGATTCGGTGCGCGCGCGTGGCTGTACAAAGGGCGTGGTGACGTCAGGGATATGCTAATGACGCTAGTTACGCTCAAGCCCGGACTGGCTCTCCGGTGTTTGTGGAGCTGTCGGTGAACCGAGAGCGACTACTTGTTCACCGGAGGAGAGGTCAGTTTTTTTCCTGGTATCTCGTCCGTGTTTAACGATGTTCCGGTGTCGGAGGAGCGTTGTATTCCCGCAGCGCCTCGGTTTAACTACACGAGACTTTCACCCGCGAATATCGGCAACGGCTGCTGCGCGTAACCGCGAACCTCCAGTCAGACCGGAAAGCGCGTTCCTCTCGGGGCTGATAACCGTGAGAGCGGAGAGAGAGCGCTTCGGCGGACCGCGGAGCTTCACAAGACTCCTGCCAGGAACCTCCGGTTGGTCTGCAGCCGCGGTTCAGGCGAGGTTCTCCTCAACCAATCAGCGCTCTACGAGCAACGATCCTCCGGTGAGTTTCTCTTATTGATTATTGATCAGTGATAGGGTGGAGTCTCCGAAGAAATTATCATTAACTGAGTAACTGCTTAAGACAACAGCGCGTAGTTTCCATGGTTTGTTTATTTTTATGTTGTGCGGCACGTGATTAGTACGTCACTCACGCCTGGACCTTATTTAGGTGCGCATGTTCTCGAGCGGAACCACGTTAACCAAAGTGCACTATCTCGATCTTTCACCTCCCTCTCTTCCTCTCCCTCCCTTCCTCCCTCCCTCCTTCTCTCTATCCTCTCTCTCGCTCTCTTTATCGCTCTGTCTTTTTCTTTCCTCCTCTTCCTTTCTCTCTATCCTCCCTCCCTCTCCTCCTCTCTCTCTCTTTCCTCCTCTTCCTTTCTCTCTATCCTCCCTCTCCTCCTCTCTCTCTCTTTCCTCCTCTTCCTTTCTCTCTATCCTCCCTCTCCTCCTCTCTCTCTCTTTCCTCCTCTTCTCTTCTCTCCTTCCCTTCTTCTCCTCTCTCTCGTCCACCCTCTTCTCTTCCCTCTCTCTCTCTACCCCTCCCTCTCCCCCCTCTTCTCTCCTCTCCTCTCTGTGTCTCTCGGCCACTGGTCGCCGTGGTGATGAAGGCTGCTCTTTGTGCTGTGTTTGCAGATCAATCAGTCGCTGGTTGAGTTGAGTTCAGAAGTTAAACTCACTCACATGGACTGATGGAATAACTCTTTCAATGCCAGAGAACACAGCGCTGATCGAGTTAGTGAGTGCTCTGATGTTCTCCGCTCGATCCGCTCTGGTACCTTGTGCTCCTCAGGGCTCTTCAGCAGCTCTCCGGCTTGGAAAGAGCTGGAGACCTTGTTACTCCTCAGGTGTGCTGGTGCTGATGATGTTCTTCTCCTCAGGGTGGAGGTCAGGAGGCGGGGCTGGAGGGTCAGAGGTCAGAGGTCAAGCTCAGTAAAGCGCAGCAGCTCCGCTCTGTGTTCAAAGAGTACGGAGCAGTCGGAGTCTGCTTCCACATCGGAATCTCGCTGCTCTCGCTCGGAGGGTTCTACCTCGCCGTCTCCAGGTCTGTCTCTCTTTCTCTCTCTCTTTATATCTGTATCATTCTTTCTCACTCACTCTCTCTCCACACAAACACACTTTTTCTCTCTAACATACACACAAGCACACACACCCACTCTCTAACACCCTCACATTCTCTCTCTCAGCGGGCTAGATATGGCGGCGCTGCTCTGCTCGCTGGGTTTCAGCAAGGCTGTGGTCCAGTCCAAGATGGCCGCTGGCACCAGCACGTTCCTGCTAGCATACGCTGGGCACAAGCTGCTAGCTCCGCTGCGCATTAGCATCACGCTAGTGAGCGTTCCGCTGATCGTTCGTCGGCTGCGGAGGCGCGGACTCTTCCGGAGCAGGAGCAGTGGCCACTGAGTGGCCCCGCAGGAACTGAGCTAGCTCCAATCGCTACGATCAATAACTCAATACTAGAACACTACCCGCCCCTGCCGCTCCAACAGCTCTCAGGATTGAGCTCTCAGGACTCAGCTGTCAGGCTCCTGATGCTCGACTCTCTCTGGTTCCTCTTTGTTCTTCAGATCAGCGGAGCTCTTTCCTGAGCGGAGGGCTCTGTCCCAGAAGAGGACATTCTGGTGAAGGTATAAGGGTTCGAATCTTAGTCTGAACTTGAGTATCAGGGACCTCTTAACTCCTTAGTTTTAACATGGATCGATTCTCTTCTTCAGGACTGGAGAGCAGCTCAGAGATTGTGTGGAGCTCTGCTAGGGTTGGGTGTACTGAGACTCTCCGGTTCGAATTCTTCCAGGTGTTGCAGTACAGGGGCTCTGTTAAATGTGATTACTTTCTTCATTTTAGCATCAGCTGTCGACCTCAGAGGGTTCCCTTAATGTAGCTTTATGGGGGGACAGGGCAGCTGGGGGCAGGGGCTGCAAGTGGATTAGAAGCTCAGCTTGGAGAATCATGTCTTTTATTCTTTGTTCTCGCATATCTAACAGTAGTCTCCTTCTGTAGTCTCCTGTTGAAACACGGTTTGTGAGTCAGCCACGGTTCACAAGCACTATACTACATCTCCCATCATGCCCCACAACTGTATCTCTGTTAGACAGATTGAATCTGACTCTGCTGGGTTTGAGTCCCTGCACGGCACGCTTTCATTCATTTGAACCTGTTTGTTGTGAAACACTTGAGCGAAAGAATCTCCTGAGAGCGCCCTCTAGCGTGGCTCACGAGACTCCGAGACTCTTCCCCTTCTCCACAGTCTGTGCAGCTGCTGACTATGGGCCATTGTGCTGGCATCCAACTCTGCCCCTCAGCATGTGATGGGTCAGGGTGAGGGTAAGCTGTTGTTGGAGATAAGCACTGCCCAATTAAAAAACACACCCTGAACAAATCTCTCGTCTCTGAGGGGCAGAGTCAGACATTAACACATGCAGCAGCGAAGCCTTCTCCAGCTGCAGAGCTTTGCTTTTATCTGGAAAGTGCCTCTCTCTTCTCTCTCTCCTCCTTCCTCATCTCTCGCTCTCCTCCCTCCCTTTTCTCTCTCTTACTCCCCCCCCCCCGCTAATTGTCATTAGATTGATCAGCTGTTAGGATTTCGAGCTCAGAGTTTTCCTCAAGAGAAGAAACGCTGTGTAAGCAGTAACTACAGAAATAATGTTTACATCTTCATTTTATTATCTTTTAACCTTGTGTCTTCCCAAGTGATTCAGTGCAGAACTTTATTTTATTATACGAAACTGATGAATTATTTAAAAGTCTGCCCTGTGAATGGCCTTATTGATCTTCAGATTGTTGATCAGCATGTGGAATGGATGATCAATAACGATGATTGTAAATTAAAGGCTTCTGAAGATAAAGTGTTGTTTCTCTGGTGTTCTGATCGATCCTTTGTTTTTAATCAATAACTCTACTGCAGGACACATACTTGGGTGTGCCGTTGTTTTTGTTTTTTGTCATTCAAATACAGAAAACTTAATTTGTGGATTTTGCTTTAAGTTGTACATCACTTGTGGAAAAAGGGATGACATGCTAGAACAAGTTTATTTTAATTATAATTATAATAGTTATAATCCTGGTGTGAATTGTTTTTTTGCAGAAGTGCCTCTAAATTGCTTTCTTTCTTTGCTCCGCAAACCTTTATTTACTCTAAACTAAGACATGTTGACTGATTCCTCTTGGTTGCATTATTTGTATAATCCTAATCAGTGGTGAAGTCCTTAAAAAAGGTGGTGTACTTTTTCCACATTAATTTACACAACCCAAATTTTATATAAAATTGGGCAAAAGAAATGCCCAAATGTCTTTGATTGAATAGCAATCAATTAATTTATTTAACAAAATTACATTTGCCTGTGTCATTGTGCATTTCTTTTAATTATTGGATACTCTAGTTGTGACAAACTCAGTCCTGGGGTGTTGGTGTCTTGTAGAGTTCAGTTCCAACCCCACACCCGAACCAGCTAACGTTAAAGTTAAAGGTGCCATGTGATGATAACAAATTAGTTCATGCATGTTTCAACAATCCTTTATCCCTTATTACCTGCACTGGAAAACAATTACAGAAAAGTACATCTTCAGCTGTCCGGGGCCTAACGATTCAGAAATGGCTTGATTTTGTGTCTGAGCAGCACTTCACATTCACCTGGTTCATCAACAAAGAACAGTTTTATTTATGAAGAGTATGGTGCTTTTCCCCACTGTCCCATGTTCATTTATTTGGAGACACAGTAAGTGATTTTAACTGGCAATTTTAACTCTTCGTACATCAAGACAAGTGTACACTATGCCTTTTATAATCCTATAAGGAAAACTGGTTTCAGCACCCATAAAAACTTTTTTTTTTTTTTTTTTTAAGAAAATTTGTATCCCTCAAATCTTCCCTCAAGTCAAATTTGCACGCACTACAAGATTCAACAATCGTGTGGAACGCACACTACAAAATGCTAGTAAGGCTATTGAGCAAAGCATATGCATCAAAAAGTAAAGATCACGACCAGATCTTCTATTGACATTTTACACAAGTATGCCTATAACGAAATAAATAATTCATAAAACAGTACTCCAACATTAGAACATTAGAGTTGTTCGGATTTCTGTTGTTCTGATCATTAGAGATTCATCTGATTTATCTTGTAAACACGCAGCTGATAACACTTTTTTTCTGTGGTTTCTGGTTCATTCTGTGGACTCAAACTCCGGGTCACACGTATGAGGTGCTGTTACATCACACATAGCCATTGTCTGTGGATTATAACGTTTCAAACAATAACACGTGTTGAAAAAGCGCCGCTCGTTGTGTTGCTTTTTGCTGAATTCGGACTAACAGGAGCGCTGGTCAGTAGGGGGCGTACCAAAAGCTCTCTGTGGGAGGGGCCAGGTAGGAAGCACATTTTGTAAACACGATAAATATGAGGAGAGTCAAATACTTTTTGATGAAAAATATTTCAGTTTGAAAGTTATTAACAGTGCAGCGCTAGTATAGAGGGCTCAAATGTTGATTTTCAGAGCTATAACGGGCATCAGATGGGACATTTAACTCAAGCTCTTACAAGGTTACTATTTTCAGATTCGTGATTGCTTGTTTTAAACCAAGCTAACAGCAAACGATGAAAGACATAAATCAGGACCGTTCTTTTTGACGTGGCTTCTGGCTTGACCGCAATATTATAATAGTCATATCTAATGTGTCGTTCCCCGTCACGGTGGGGGCTAATAAAACAACTTTCAAACAATGTGTTACAATTTTAGCAGATTATTCAGCAGACCGGAAGCTAATTCAGTTAGCTTGTGGTCACCTTCGAGATAACGTTTCTCCCTTTCTCGCAGCTGATGAAGACACTTAATAAGGTTATCAGGAAATGATGGAATTAAAACAAAAATGCACTAATTGCAGCTAATTAAGTAGCAAGTTAAAACACTTGCTAGTCAGTTATACGCGCATAAATGTAAATTGGGGATGTCTAATCAGCAAAACACGTGAGTATGCCGCGAGTTTACGCAATTATTGATCATCAGAAGTCGTTACACACAAACAGCCAAAGCTAGGAATGGCTGCTGCGACACTGACGTTTCGACGCTGAGCCGAGATCTCCAATCTTAGACGATTCGGAACATTGATCCAAAGCTTCATTCAAAACCGTCAAGTCACGTGATTTGACCCAAAGATGCCTCACACGGTTCGAAACACTTGAGTCACGTGACCGAAGCTTCGGCGCATTTTACCAGGTTTCCGTCCAGGCGCTCCTCCTGAAACCGTATCTGATTGGTCAGAGACACAAGATCCGAGCGTTGAACCTTTTATATACTGTCAATTGTCTGAACCAAACATTCTAAAGATTTAAAAACTTTTCACCAATGAAGATAAAGCATCATTTTTTATTTAAGTCGCTATATTTACATGTATTGACGTGTCACTGCTTTATAGGCTTATTAAACTGACAATCAACATCTGACGAGGAGTTTAAGCCCTTTATATCTTTAAAAATGTATATATGTAATATAATATATAAGTATATAGTGTTTTTCAAATACTATTTGTTTTTAAATAAAATTCTTGACATTTATAGTGAGGGATTAATTTGTTTATATTTTAAGCCAAAATTCCCTATTCGCAAAGAGTAGTTCAATTTTCATCAAATCTGTTTGGAGACTTGGTGAAGATTTTTTTTGAAAAAATGGTGTTGACAATAAGATGGAGATGTTTCATACAGGACTGTAGATAATCTATCTGAAGTGGCCAGAGTTTCACGAGCGTTCAGTGTTATTTCATAAAATGACCTCTAGATGTAACTGTGGGGCTAGGTGTCGGATTGTTTCGATGCCTCGAACAAATACTGCTCATTTGATTCATCAGCTTTGGCGTTTCACGACAGCACTGGTCCTAATCCAACTATTGCGAGTGTGTTGGTGAATGAGCCGTTTATTTATGTTTGGCCTACTCTTGGGGCAGTACCCAGAATAAACTGCGAAACTCAGCCAACAGATTCCCGCGCATGGATCCAAGATGGCATCTGCGCTAGCAGAAACATCCTCTGAACACGTGCGTTTGAGATTAATCTTTAAATTAGGTGTTTAAGACGAACTCTCTTAATGTTTGATTTGGATTAACGGCTTAGAATGTTGAGCGTCACGGTGGCGCAGTGGGCAGCACGATCGTCTCACAGCAAAAAGGTCGCTGGTCCGAGCCTCGGCTGGGTCAGTTGGCATTTCTGTGTGGAGTTTGCATGTTTCTCCGGGTGCTCCGGTTTCCCCACAAGTCCAAAGACATGTGGTGTCAGTGAATTTCGTAAGATCGATTGTCCATAGTGTTAACGTGTGAATGAGTGTGTGAATGTTTCCCACCGATGGGTTGCGGCTGGAAGGGCATCCGCCGCATAAAACATGTGCCAGAGGAGTTGGCGGTTCATTCCGCTGTGGCGACCCCGAAAGGGAAGAAAGCCGACATGAAGATGGATTGATGGCATAGAATGTTTAGCTAAATGAATTTTTTCTCCTAAAGGGGGCAGTCTCGCATAAGTAGATGATCAATTCTCGTCGATAGCTCCTCAATTAACGTGTTTTTAGAATTTGAAACAGTGTTTATATGTGTTTTATTTGTATTCATTTAGTGGTAGTTGTCTAGCTTTTCATTTTATTTATTTAATTTTCACATTTTTAATACTCAATAATTAAACATGTACATTTCTGCAGGTGGAGTTTGATTCTCAAGGATGTAACGATTAAATCATGTTTTATTTAACATTAGTAGTTGTATATGTGTAAAATCATAAAGAAACTTTCTTAACATTTTTAAACCCAAACATTTGATTTAAAAATGCTTATGTAAATGAGTATTCTAGATATATTTATATATGTATGATTCTCAGTTCTCTCTTTTATTCATGATTTGGATCAGGGGAGGGGGGGGGGTTCTGGCTGTTTATTCTGGAGTGCAGAATTATTAGGCAAGTTGTATTTCTGAGGATTAATTTTATTATGGAACAACAACCATGTTCTCAATGAACCCAAAAAAATAATTAATATCAAAGCTGAATACTTTTGGAAGTACTTTTTAGTTTTAGCTATTTTAGGAGGATATCTGTGTGTGCAGGTGACTATTGCTGTGCATAATTATTATGCAACTTAACAAAAACAAATATATACCCATTGCAATTATTTATTTTCACCAGTGAAATCAATATAACATCTCAACATTCACAAATGTACATTACTGATATTCAAAAACAAAGCAAAACAAAAACCAATCAGTGACCAATATAGCCACCTTCCTTTGCAAGGACACTCAAAAGCCTGCCATCCATGGATTCTGTCAGTGTTTTGATCTGTTCACTATCAACATTGCGTGCAGCAGCAAACACAGCCTCCCAGACACTGTTCAGAGGGGTGTACTGTTTTCCCTCCTTGTAAATCTCACATTTGATGATGGACCACAGGTTCTCTATGGGGTTCAGATCAGGTGAACAAGGAGGCCATGTCATTAGTTTTTCTTCTTTTAGACCCTTTCTTGCCAGCCACGCTGTGGAGTACTTGGACGCGTATGATGGAGCATTGTCCTGCATGAAAATCATGTTTTTCTTGAAGGATGCTTACTTCTTCCTGTACCACTGCTTGAAGAAGGTGGACTGGGAGTTGAGGTTGACTCCAACCTCAACCCGAAAAGGCCCCACAAGCTCATCTTTGATGATACCAGCCCAAATCAGTACTCCACCTCCACCTTGCTGGCGTCTGAGTCGGACTGGAGCTCTCTGCCCTTTACCGATCCAGCCACGACCCTATCTATCTGGCCCATCGAGACTCACTCTAATTTCATCAGTCCATTAAACCTTAGAAAAATCTGCCTTCAGATATTTCTTGGCCCAGTCTTGACGTTTCAGCTTGTGTGTCTTGTTCAGTGGTGGTCGTTTTTCAGCCTTTCTTACCTTGGCCATGTCTCTGAGTATTACACACCTTGTGCTTTTGGGCACTCCAGTGATGTTACAGCTCTGAAATATGGCAAAACTGGTGACAAGTGGCATCTTGGCAGCTGCACACTTGACTTTTCTCAGTTCATGGGCAGTGATTTTGCGTCTTGGTTTTTCCACACGCTTCTTGCGACCCTGTTGATTATTTTTAATGAAACACTTGATTGTTCGATGATCACGCTTCAGAAGCTTGGCAATTTTAAGAGTGCTGCATCCCTCTGCAAGATATCTCACAATTTTTTACTTTTTTTTTATGGAATCTGTCATATCCTTCTTTTGACCCATTTTGCCAAAGGAAAGGAAGTTGCCTAATAATTATGCACACCTGATATAGGGTGTTGATGTCATTAGACCACACCCCTTCTCATTACAGAGATGCACATCACCTAATATGCTTAATTGGTAGTAGGCTTTCGAGCCTATACAGCTTGGAGTAAGACAACATGCATAATGAGGATGATGTGGTCAAAATACTCATTTGCCTAATAATTCTGCACACAGTATAAAGTTAAGAATCTCTGTTTGCCGCTCAAATAAATGACTCTTTAATTTTTGCGTCTGTATGCTAATCAATATTGAGTCTGATTTGAGTTCTGCCCCATAACGGCTAAATCACTAAGAAGTTATTAACTACTCAGAAGTGAGCGAGCAGGAAACTTGGTGAACTTGTTTGATTGAACTCCTTGATAAGCTCCAATCTCTCTTCAGAGTTGATCTATCAGAAGTACAATGAAATCAGAGTAACAGACTGATCTGAGCTCAGTTTATCAGAGAAGAACAGAGGAACTGGTCCAGAGCAGCAGTCAGGGCTCTCACACAGGTTTATTCAGGGTAGATCAGACTCATACACAAACAGAATCATTTACTCGATCGGAAACACAAACACATCAATAACTTAACTCTTAAATAACAAACAGCGCTTCTTGAGAACTCATCTGAGAGTAGGGAACGCTCCGTACTGAACGACACAAATTACATATCAATAACAAACATCAGCCAGCGCCAGCTCGGGAACCACAGCCCATCCAGATCAGACACATTCGATTGCAGATGGTTCACCATCACCTGGAGAATTAATGTTTTTTTTTAATAAATAAAAATAAAATATTTAATTATGCCGCAATTCAGTTATTTCAGGTTCAATATGAAGCTCTGGTTCTAATCAGGGTGAGATTCGGCGACTGCTCCTGTGCTGTCAGATCTCATGACTCTCCAGCAGCCGCTCCTCTAGCTTCTTCATCTGCTGCTCCATCTCCTCCGGCAAGTCCTCGTTCACCTCGCTCCTCAGGTACGCCCGCACCTGCTGCACCTCATGCGTCCAGAAGCCCTTAGAGACCCTGAAAAGCTGATCCAGATCCAGGTTCTGCTCTTCCAAACCTGATAGGTCCAGGTCTCCTCGCTCCGGCACCAGACCAATCGGTGTGCATCTGGCCTGACTGCGGCCAGTCACCCGGCCGAAAATCCAGGCAAGCACGCGCAAGTTCTGGCCGAAGCCGGGCCACAGGAAGCGCCCGGCTGAGTCGCGCAAGAACCAGTTAACGTGGAAGATCTTTGGCAGCTTTGCTCCGGGCCGGTTCTGGAGGCTGAGCCAGTGAGAGAGATACTGACCGAAGTTGTACCCCAGGAATGGGCGCATGGCGAAGGGGTCATGCATCAGAACCTTTCCTGCAGAGAGCCGGAGCGCCAGCAGGGTCAGTACGGCACGCCTCAGGGCTGGGACAGCAAAACTGAAACCCCTGCGGCAGAGCTGGCTACGCTTGATTGGGGTTTCAGTTTCTCTTACCATCCCGGAATGACTAGAAGAAAAGGGAGAAACCTCACCTGTGTGCTCAGCAGCCGCAGTGGCCTCGGACCGCATGGAAGCCCCCATGAAGACGCCATGAGCCCAGTCGAACGCCTCGTAAACCAGTGGCACCCCTGTGGGCCGCCGGCCCCCAAAGATGATGCCCTCAATCGGCACACCCTCTGGAGACTCCCAATGAGGGTCCAAGATGGGACACTGCACCGCCGGAGCACAGAAACGCGAGTTCGGGTGAGCACAGGGCTCTCCTGCAGTAGAGAGAGAGGTTCAATCACATGCAGAGAGAAAGAGAGAGAGGTTCAATCACGTGTAGAGAGAAAGAGAGAGGTTCAATCACATGCAGAGAGAAAGAGAGAGGTTCAATCACATGCAGAGAGAAAGAGAATCAGTCAAAATCATAGAGAAAAAGAGAGAGAGGTTCAGTCAAAATCAGAGAGAGAGAGAGAGAGATTAAGTCACATCCAGAGAGAGAAAGAGAGGTTCAGTCACATGCAGAGAGAAAGAGAGAGAGAGAGAGAGGTTTAAGTACATGCAGAGAGGGAGAGAGAGGGCTAAGTGGAGCAGTTAGTGATTGGTGAGGGTTTCTCTCATACCATCTGTAGAAGTCCAGGGGCAGTTCTTCCAGGAGGTGACGGTGACACCCGCAGGAAGATCCTCGTCCTTCCCTTCCCAGACCACACCCCCGTCGCTGCTCTCGCCCACGTTAGTGAAGATGGTGTTCTGACCTACAGTGTTCAGAGCATTCGGATTGGTCCTGCTGGAGGTGCCTGGAGCCACCCCGAAGAACCCACTCTCAGGGTTAATGGCTCGCAGCACGCCTAGAGAGAGAGAGAGAGAGAGAGAGAGAGGAGAAAAGAGCATGTTTAGAGCACTGATCTTGTAATCATGAGTGTGTGCGTACGTGTGTGCTCGCGTGAGGATACCGTTTCTGTCGAACTTCATCCAGGCGATGTCATCTCCCACACACTCCACCTTCCACCCGGGCAGTGCCGGCTCCATCATGGCCAGGTTGGTTTTGCCGCAAGCGCTGGGGAACGCTGCAGCAAAGTATTTCTTCTCTCCCTCTGGGTTTGTGATGCCCACGATCTAAAAGCACACATGTTAACTCTTTCTCCTCTCTAACCCCCCCCCCCCCCCCCCCCTCTCTGTACATACCAGCATGTGCTCGGCCAGCCAGCCCTCCTCCCTCGCCATCCGTGAGGCCATCCTCAGAGCAAGGCACTTCTTCCCTAGCAGAGAGTTCCCTCCATAGCCGCTCCCGAAGGAGACGATTGTGCGCTGGTCGGGGAGGTGAGCAATGAGCGTGAGCTCGGGGTTACAGGGCCAGTTGCTAACTAGCGGCTCTGAGAGAGAAAGAGAGAGAGGTGAGCTCGTGTTCAGTGCTCCATCGTTTCGCAGACGGGACGAGCGCTCACTTCTGAGGGGCAGGGGGCAGCCCACCGAGTGCAGGCAGCGCACAAACTCGCCATCTCCCAGGGCCTCTATCACCGGTGCTCCCATCCGTGTCATGATGCGCATGCTCACCACCACATACGGTGAGTCGGTGAGCTCCACGCCAAAGCGGGAGAGAGTGGAGCCCAGCGGACCCATGCAGAAGGGGACAACATACATCACGCGGCCTGCGGAGAAACACATGCTCAGACTAGAACCCTGACGCTGTGCTCCTGAGGCGAGCTCTGCTACCTTTCATGCAGCCAGGGAAGCGCAGGCTCTTCTCCTTCTCCCACTGCTCCGGGGACATCCAGCGCCCCAGCTGGCTCTCGGTTCCGCTCAGCGGCGTGGGGACGGCATCCCGGCGCTGTGCTGTCACGATCACCGTCCGGCTCTCCACCCGAGCCACATCCCGAGGGTCGGTCCGGGCCAGCCAGCTGCAGAGAGGAGCATGGGCCGTTGAGCTGAGCCAAATCATCTCTCTCTCTCTCTCTCTCACTCACTCACCAGTTTCTGTACTTGCTGAGCCTCTTGATTGCCCGCTGCTCCTCCAGGGCACTGAGCAGGGCACTGTTCTCTCTCTCTGAGCCATCGCAGATGTGCAAAGCGTCCGGCTGGCACAGGGTGGCGCTGCTCTGGATGAACTCTCTCAGTGGTGCGCTCAGAGCCGCGAGGTCGCCCTGGATCACCGGGAGCGCAGTGCGCGTTTGAGAGGTCACCTCTGGAGGCATGCTGGGAGACCTGCAGGAGGAACGCAGTTAACACCGGTCTGCTCGTAGGGCTCATGAGCGCACGCGGCTCCTCACCGTGAGAGCAGCTGCAGAAGAGGTTCAAAGCTCGATTCCTGCAATGGAGCAGATCAGGGTTAAGCAGCCTTCTCTCGGAGCACGAGGAGGTGTTCTGCTCAGCGCTCTCTTGCTCCTCTCTTTATAGAGCGGGAGCGATCAATTGTTGCACTCAGAGCGGTTAATGATTGCTCTGCTTTGGGCAAGTGATGTAACAGGACACACTCAGCGTCACTGATGATGTCAGCGGGGGCTCGCTCCTCTCTGAACTGGCTGGCCTGGACTCTGCTCTGTCTGCTCAAGGGTTCGTCTGTTCCAAGCGGATCCGCTTTATGACTCTTGGAGGCTCTGAGCCAATCCCCTGCGAGATCCCTCCACTCCCCCCTCAGATAAGAGAGGAACAGGACGTCTTTCTCAATCCTGCTGTTCTCTCCTCATAAACATGAGAGAAACCCTAAGAGTGCGCAGCAGAAACCACCACAAACCGCTTCTAGAAACCCAGATCAAACCAGCTGCTGCTGAGAGTGTTCTGTGCTGGATTCAAACTGTGAAAATTCTGGCTCTATAAAGCTCAGAGACAGAGAGGGAATGTGTGAAAGAGGAAGGGGCGAGAGAGAGAGAAAGGGGAGAGGGAAAGAGTAAGTGGTGAAAGATTGAGAAAGAAAAGGGGGTGATAGAGAAAGAAAGAAAAGGGGGAGAAATAGAATCGGAGACAGAGCAGGAGGCAAGATGAAGGGGCGAGTGAAAAAGGGGTGAGAGAGAATGGAGTGAGAAAGGGGAAGAGGGGGTAAGAGAGAGAGAGAAACGGAAGAGAGACAACGATGTGAGAGAGGGGAGAGAGAAAAGGGGTCAGAGAGAGGGGGATGAGAGAGAGAGAAAAGGGGTCAGTGAGAGGGGATGAGAGAGAAAGGGGTGAGATGAATAATGGGGTGAGAGAGAGAAAACGGGGGAGGGGGGAAGAGGAGGGGTGAGAGAGAGAGAGAAAGGGGCAAAAGAGAGGGGGAAGAGGTTGGGTGAGAGAGAGAAAGGGAAGAGAGGGGGTTGAGAGAGAGAAAGGTGTTTGAGAGAGAGAGAGAAGGGGGCTTATCTTGAGAGTGTTGGATTTTCTTCAGCTCGGTTGCATGCACACAAGCTCGATCACGAGATAAGAGGCTCTCGTATCGAGTGTTTTCCTCCTACAGGGGTCACATGACCCCCTCACTGTTCTTCTGCTCAGAAGGGTGTTTTCCTGGCTATATGAGCATCTTGGTATGAGCATAGGTGTGAACCCTCTCAGTGCTGCAGTAATCACAGGTGCGTACCTGTGATTACTGCAGCACTGAGAGGGTTCAAACCTCAGTGCTGGAGAATCATTGATCTGCTTAGAGGAGCTGCAGCAGAAACTCTCTTGGGAAGACTGGAGACTCCTCTCCTGAAGCTCCTCGCATATTCCTGCACACTGAGAGGTTAACCTTCTGAAGCTCCTCCGCTTCTGCAGAAGTGCTTTATCTCCAGCTTCGTCTCCTGAAGCTCCTCCTCAGTGATCCTTGCTCGACCTCACTCACAGAACATCTTTCCTGGCTTCGTACTGATTTACAGTGTTTCTTATTGACTGTATCTAACGTGGACGGAGTGTTCATGATGTCAGCCAGAGGTTTCTGGCAAAGTTAAACGAGGCTCAGAGATGGGACATGGCCATAGTAAAGATGTCTTAGTAAAGATTTTTTTTTATTGTATATATCTTAAACAAACTAAGGTAAAAATAACCTTTCTCCTATTTTACTCTCCTAGTGTTCCTGAAAATCAGAACAAGAGCTCTGAATCATCAAACCATATGGAGCCAGGAGTGAGGAGTTATTATTTTTTAATTTTTTCAGTTTTAACATAGGAGTGAATGAGATTCTGCTCCCTTCTGGAGTGAGCCTCTAGAGGCCACTCAAGGAGAGAGAGAGAGAGAGAGAGAGAGAGCTGGATGAGCCACTTTGTTTCTTTCCTCCGTTAGCTGCTTTTGCTCCTCTGCTAGCTTCAGTGGCTGGTATCTGAAGCAGTGTTCAATAAAGTAACGATGATACGGAGCTGCAATAGTAATCGATGAGGCCTCCTCTCTCTCCAAGAGGAGGATCCAGAGTTGCTGGAGGTGTCAGCATGAGAACCAATCAGGGTATTGATCAGTGTGCAGCTGCAGTGCTGTGTTTGTAAGCTGTTTATCATCAGAAATCATTAACAGAGGCTTCAGAAATATGAGATTTCTCTGAAAGATCTGCAGAGACAGCAAAAACTCAGAACATAGCTCGTAACCTTCACTCGAGAGAGAGACGGTAGAGCGAGAATGAGACATCAAGATAGAGACAGAGACAAGAGAAAGAGAAAAGACATAAGGAGGAGGTTAGAGGGAGAAAGAAAGACGGAAGACAGTGAGAGGAGGTTACTCTGGGTAACTGAGCAGGATTCTGATTTGTTCATATCTTTAGTGTTCTAGATTCTCTCTGGGCTGAGAACAATGAGTTCTCAGCGAAACTAACAGAGGATCCGGAGCGGCTCATGTTCAGGTTCTTCGCTCCTCTGAGTGTCCAGGAGAGAGGCGTGTTTATCTCCTTTCAATCAGAACCGTGTAATATTATCTCAAATCTGCTTTTACAACAAGCTCCCAGTAATTCAACTCTTAGAACAGATCGTCCCCGTGAGAGAAGAGCTTTATTCTGATACACTCTAGAGAAGTCCTCTTCTGCTCTCTTCGGAAAATAGAAATGTGTTGAGTATTTTCAAAAGATCTTCAGATGTATAATGAAATTATTCAAATTAGAAGAATCTGCCGCTCCAATTAAACTTTTAACTCATATTAACAATTCCTTTTAGTTGAATGGGGCTGATGAGAACTATAACAGAATATTCATCTCTGTTTTTTTCTTCTGGAATTTAGTTGTCCTGATTGGGTTTTGATGCATGGGCCAAGTTAATAAAATTTGTACATCATTTATGTGTCACACAAATATTTTCTCTGCCACAGTGTTCCATTCATCTTTACATTTTAGTGGACTGAACAAAACTTTAGCTTGAAGTTGATCTAGGTGATGCGACGCAAACACATCTCTTTGAGTTCGTGTATTCTCTCCAGCTCAGATCCCTTCATTATTTCGCTCTTCTCTTACTGCTCTGAAGTCACAGAAGTATGTATGCATCATGGAGCTTCTGCGTGATTTAAACCAGTTTTATAAGAGTTAAATCATGTTTTGTGACCCTTACCGTTTAAAGTGTTTTAACTATAAGTTGAATTAACATTTTTACACTTGTTTTATCTTCACATGCTCGCTCAGAGTCAAGGCGTACCGGTTTACGCGCGTTCAAAGCGTTACCGGAAATCCGTAGCTCCGTGCAGCGTGGAATAGGTTCCGCTGGTGTAGCATCCGATTTTGCGCCCCATTGGAATGTACGTTCCCCAGTAACTGCGCATGTGCAGAGAAGCTCAGCTGGAGCGACGGAGAGCCAAACAGGACACATTTCCTTTCGGTTCATTTAAATGTCGACGTTGAGCTGCGATAAAGTCCTTAAAAGAAACTTGTTTGTTATTGTTATTCGTTTTCACAGTTGTGTTTGTCTTAAACGTTTGCATTTCTTAACATTTTATCTTGTGTTAGGTTAGAGTTTAATAGAAAAACATTAAAAACGGACTAAGAAAACATTCAAAGGGAACATAAAAATATGTTCCTCCACAAATGCACAATCCCATGCACACAATAATAATAATAATACTAATAATGTTTGAGTGGTATCAATAAACCCTAAACCCTAAAAGTTGGAACAAACACTTAACTTGTGCGATAAATATGATAAAATAAGTAAGGGTAACATAAAATATGCCATATATTACAAAGTAAACCAATACTTACAAACCTGCTCTAAAACACTTGAACTCCTTTTGATTATTTTAAAATCAACATTTAAACAAATGAATATTTAAAATACAAGTAAAAAAGAAATGCCGACTTCATATTTTAATATAGATTTTTATTAACAGCGTGAACCTTTTTGAACATTCTGGCTCTCTGTACACACAGCTGTGATTTGGGCGGATTCTAAGCGATTCACAAACTAAAAGTACGTACGGTTGCTTAGCAACTCCGCCCGATCTCTGTTGTTGTTGCGTAAAGGGAACAGAAATTCCGGAGTGGCACCCGATCGGATGCGACACCGGAACTTAGTTCCGCGCATCGCGAGGCAGTGCCCGGCCGAGCCATGACTACGAGCGCTTATCGCCCGCGTGCAGAGGCACTGCAACCGCTGAGGAGCCTCCGGAGCTCGGTGCAGAGCTGCAGAGATCGAGTCAGAGGTGAGGAGGAGTATCGATCACCGCGTTCATCAGGATTCGAGCTGTGTTTGAACGACAGGACATTTCTGGGGATTGTTTACATCCGAGCAATCGATAGCTGACCAGGTGTCTGTAACATGGATCCTGGATTTTGGGTACCATGAAAAGATCTAGGATTTAATCAGTCTTTATCACCCTGGTTACTTTACGACGCCACACGGCTCACCTGCTCCGGAGCAGGCTATGTTCTGGATAAGAGATAGCAAGCTCGCATTCATCCAATCAGTGTTTAAAAAATGAACTTTTAAGTGACGTAACACCGGCGTCTGTAACAATGAGTTCACATTTTCTTCGCAATCCTGTGCAGAGCAAATTGTTACATGAGTACTTAATTTGAGATGAGTATTTAAAGACAGACAAAATTCGTAAGCATTTCCTGACACGTAATTGCACGAAAAATAAAGGTTCTCCGCGGAAGGAACAGTTTACAGTTGCGAGCTTTTTCGCTCATACAAATTGTGACACGCAGAAATGCAGCCCTCCCTGTACCGCAGATTGTGTGTTTTACACACAATCTTTTGAGTGCTCCAGACCCTATTTTTTATCTGCTGCTATGATCGTTTTGCATTCAGGTTACATGTTCCAAAAAACGAAAAACAATTATATAGACCTTTTAAATGCACACATACATTTGTAGAGAAATGAACATTTAATTTATTTTGTAATACAACCATAAAAATGTTAACATGACATAAAAAATTAAAACGTATTGGAATTAACACTGCAAAAGAAATATGCTGTTTATTTACATTAAACAGAATGTGCTTCTTTGACATTGTTTTCATGAAATCAGCAATTTTCTGGCAACAATCTCGTCTGGTTTGGCAGTAACTCCAGCATTACTATGACACAAAAATATGTGTAAAAAATAACTTTAATCAACTTGCTCCTCCTCCACAGTGAAAACAGCGATTTGGCTTGATCATGTTCATCGTGATTGATTAATCAGTGCCAGGAACTGGTGCTCTCTGACTCTAACTGATTGGGTTTATTTACTCAAAATATGACATAGTCATTATTCAGCTTTATTGATGGATCTCGGATTCAGTCTCCAGTCCATCACAAAGCAGTGAGGAATACCTCTGTCTCATGGCTTCAGTGTCATAATGCCTGGTTGCTTTCATTTTGAATATGTGTTTTTCTCTGACTTCATTGAATTCCACTCCTTTATAAAGGGGATCTTCCGAAGCTGGCTGTAGCTCATAATTTCACATATCACATATCTCCTGAGCTGGAGTAATCCATGTTCTCTGTGCTTCCAGATGGGGAACTGAATGAAAGCAGCGGGTCCTTCAGCCTCACCACCTTCTGGGAGACTCTGAGTTCCGTCCTCTCAGATTTACTCTCAATAATTTATCTGTGATTGGTTCCTGAGAGCGATGCTGTTCTGTGTACAGGTGAAGCGGTGAAAGTGCTCTCTCAGGAAGCCACCAAACTAAGCCTGATGTTCTCCAAGCCTCCGGCCCCCACAGAAGAGGTGAGGAGTATCTCCACAACGAATGCAGTAGGCCTTATTCAGTGTGTGATTCTCTTTCTGTCTCTCTCAGGAGTGTGTGAAGCTCTCAGAGTCCCTGCTGGTGAGCGTTCTGAGTTTGAGCACTGTGTTCTTCTGGCTACCCAAGAGCCAAGGTTAGCCCTCACAGAGCTTCTCTCTCTCTCTCTCTCTCTGTCTGTCTCTCTCTCTGTCTGTCTGTCTGTCTGTCTGTCTGTCTGTTTGTCTTGGGCGATCAGTTGTCTCATGTTGTGCGTGCGTGTGTGTGGTGCAGGTTTGCATCTGAGGCTGCGGGTTAGAGATGTGATGGTGGATCTCCTGGAGGGCGTGGATCAGCTGCTGGACGCCATCCTCTCCTCTCAGGGACTCCGGTGAGCTCTCAGAAGAGTTCCTCGAGCCTATGGTTGCAGGAGCACCACATTCTTTCTGTATGTTTGTGTGTTTGTGTGTGTGTGTGTGTGTGTATGCGCACAGGCTCTCGCAGGAGCAGCTGCTCTCCACTGGAGGAGTTTGGGCAGCCTGCGACCGGTTCCCCCAGATACCGCGAGGTACCGTTTTCCAGCATCCTCATTGACTCAATCAGTAATTGGTTCTGTCTCAGCGCTGATCTGTGTCTCAGAGAACCGCAGCGCTGTTACGAGCAAGCTGACGGCTCAAGAGCGCCTGGTGAAGGATGCCCTGGAAGAGATACAGCAGGTGAGAGGAGAGAGAGTCGTTGTCTGAGTCGTTCTCGCTCTGATCTCGGGACAGAATCGAACACTAATTGATCCATGAGGTGGTTGTTTCTCTTCCACAGGCTCTCTCTGAGGCTCCGCTAGAAGTCGAGGAGGAGGAGGAGGAGGAGGAGGAGCAGCTGAGCTGGTCTGCAGCGGAGCGAGCACTGGTCTGTGACTCGCGAGTGCTCATCAAAGTCTCCGGCGCCGCTCTTAGGAAGCTCTCCGGTGCCGTCCGGAGCCACGGGCGAGTGGAGAGCGAGCAGGAGATCCAGCAGCTGGACTCTCTCGCAGACGCCGCCAGCCGCATCAGCCCCAGGTCTGGGCCGATCAATATCAAAACCAATAATCAGATCCATTAGAGATCATCAGGGTACTTTGGCTGTTTCATCAATCTCTAACCCCTCTTTCTTTTCCCCTCTGTTATCTCTGTTTTCCTCTCTCTCTTCTCCCCCCCTCTCTCTCTCTCTCTCTCAGTGTCGATGATCTAGCGCTTAGTCTCTATCCTCCGGTCGATCGAGAGGCGGTCCAGCAGAACGTGAGTCCCTCACGGGACATGACCCCTGAGTCTCCATGGTAACGGCTAATAAGGCTTTCGCTCTGTCTCTGCAGGTGTGTGCGCTGGCGGCGGAGCTGAGGACGCTTCTGGAGATCACCAGGTAACGCTCCAAATCCATGGAGAGAGAGACAGTTACCTGCTCTCTTTCTCACCCACCCCTCTCTCTCCCTCTCTCTTTCTGACACAGGGCGAGTCATGTCTGCACGGAGTTGGACTTGTCCTGGGTGGATTTTCTGAGTGGAGCTGTCAAACACAACCTGGAGAAACTCACAGCCCTGCTGCAGACATAAAGAGAGAGAGATAGAGAGAAAGCGAGAGAGAGAGTTGTGTGCTGAGGCAGAAGAGATGAGAGCATTAGAGTCTGAGTGTAATTCTGCAGGTTATTTTCTGATATTCTGCATTTCCTCATCTTTAATGGATTCATGATATTAATAAAATATTTTGCTTCAAAGATTGTTCTCATCTTGAACAAGGAGAAAATAAAGATTGTTTGACTATTATAAACGACCCTTTCTTAGTTCTATTTTTTGTTACGTTATCATGAAAACTGTACTTACTTTTTACTACTTTAAGTAATTTTCCGAGGAATATTGTTAATACAACGTGTTGGAAGTGAAATAACCAATTATTATTGCTTTATTCTCAAATCGGACTTTAATCTCCCGGACTTTAATCTCCCGAACTTCGCCGAGAATCTCCGAAAATTGATGGACTTCAGATTCATAATATTAGAAGCCACTATCTCCACCAGCCAATGGCTACGCGGTTAGGGCGGGGACCTGTGTATGTGACGTGTCATTGCTGCCGCAAACCGCTCTGCAACAGTCGCGAAGACTGTTTACGTTCTCGTGGTTGCGCTGTTAACCCGCTGAAGCTGAACCCAAAGGGGAGCGGAGCCGGGGTTTATGCCCCCGAGCGAGTTCAACTGATCCTGGGGCAGTTCCTGAGCGCCGCGAAGGATTCCGAGAGATGAACTGCAGCGAGAGCAGAACTGTGCTGGTCACCGGAGGAGCTGGCTTCATGTGAGTCTCCGTCGATTATGTCAGGTGTCAGCTGAGAGGAGGAGAGAATGAGATGAGAGAAAGGAGGAGGAGGAGAGAGATGAAGAGAAGGAGAGAGGGAGATTAGATGGAGAGTGGAGGGGAGAAGGAGAGATAAAAAAAGAAAAGGAGAGAGAGAGGAAAGAAGGGGAGAAAGGAGAAGGAGAGAGAAAAAAAGACAGAAAAGAAAAGAGAACGAGAGAGGGGGAACGCAGTTTGCCACACAGTAAAACTCAAGAGAAACATTTCCTCGATGGGTTTAGCTCAGATTCACCTTTATGTGTTAAAGGAGAATCAGGTCTCCTGAACTATAAGCTCCTCCTCAGAGCCTCTGATTCCGTAGCTGGAGCTGCCTCAGAAGATCTCCTGAACCATCAGCTCCTCCTCAGAGCCTCTGTCTCCTTAGCTAAAGCTGCCTCAGAAGATCTCCTGAACCATCAGCACCCCCTCAGAGCCTCTATCTCCTCAGCTGGAGTTGACACAGAAGATACTCGGATGATCTCCTGAACCATCAGCTCCTCCTCAGAGCCTCTCTCTCCTCACCTGGAGCTGCCAAAGAAGCTCCTCAGATGAGGGTCAGTAACGCTGTGTTTGTGTTCCTTCAGAGGGTCTCATCTGGTCTGCACTCTAGTTCTCAGATTCCCTCACTGGAGGATCATCAACCTGGACAGTGTGAGTCTCTTCTGCCCAGTTTTTCTTTCAGGGAGGGAGTGTCTGTCTGTGTGTGTGTGTGTGTGTGTTCGTGTATGAGAAGAGTGTGTTCTTCTTCCAGCTCCAGTACTGCTCCAACCTGAAGAACCTGGACTCCGTGGAGAACAGCTCCAGCTACAGCTTCCTGCAGGTCTTTCAGCACCCCCCTCTCTCTCTCTCTCTCTCTCTCTCTCTCTCTCTCCCTCTCTCTGATGGCTGTGGTGCTCTCAGGGGGACATCTGTGATGCTCTGCTGGTTAAGGAGCTCTTCAGGACGGAACAGATCGATGTGGTTTTTCACTGCGCTGCTGAGACTCATGTGGGTGAGTGCGCTCTCCTCTCGCTCTCCCCATTGCACTGGAACCCTCTCTCAGATCACTCGAGCAGCTCCTCTATCTCCCTCTCTCTGCAGAGCGCTCGTTCTCCTGCCCGCTGTGCTTCCTGCGGGTGAACGTGGAGGGGACGCGGGTGCTGCTGCGAGCAGCCTTCGAGGCTGGAGTTCAGCGCTTCATCTACATCAGCACTGACGAGGTGTATGGAGAGAGCCTGCAGCAGGTCACTTTCCCCCACTCCCTCTCTCCTTCTCTCTCTCTTTCTCATCTCCTCCTTCATTCTGTCTCCTTTCTTATATTCTTCTCTCTATTTCTTATTTCTCACTCACCCCTCTCTTTCTCTCTCAACTTTTTCTCTTCACTTTCTACTTTCTACTTCTCTCTTTTCTGCCCCCTCTGTTGCACAAACAGCTGATCCCTGTTTCAGTTTTACTGACCATCCTTGTGTCTCTGTTTCTGCAGCCCTTCCTGGAGTCCAGCCCTCCGCGGCCTTCAAACCCATACTCCAAGTCTAAAGCTGCAGCCGAGAGCCTGGTGATGAGCTACTGGAGGAAGCAGCGGGTACGAGAGGCTCCCAGTGGAGCTCCTGCTGAGGGAGAACCAGTCTGATATCTCTCTCTCTCACTCCTCAGTTCCCTGCTTTGATCACACGAAGCAGTAACGTGTTTGGCCCGCGGCAGCATCACGAGAAGGTACGCAGCACCGCTCCTCTCTGATGGGGGTACTCTTCTGCTGCCACTCAGAATCTCTGTGTGTTTCAGGTCATACCCAAGTTTCTCAGGCTCCTGCAGCAGCAGCGGAGGTGGTGAGTTCCTCTCCAGAGCTGCTCTCCTGCTCCTGTTGTCTCTCAATGTCTCTCCTGCTCCTTTCCTGCTTTCTCTCTCTCCTCCCACTGATCTCGCTATTTCCTTCTGAACCTGTCTCTCTCCTCTCCCTCTTCTTCTTGCTCTCTCTCTCCTCCTGCTCCTCATCAGCACCATCCATGGCTCTGGGCTGCAGTCCAGGCATTTCCTGTTTGTTAGTGATGTGGTGGAGGGCTTCCTGACGGTGCTGCAGCGGGGCGCTCCAGGGCAGATCTACAACATCGGGAGCAGCTTCGAGATCCCCATCCTCCAGCTGGCACATCAGCTGACTCCAATGGTGAGTAGACCCCCAGGGGCCTTCAGAACCTGATTCTCTCTCTCTCTCTCTCTCTCTCTCCTACATCTTTTTCTCTTTCTCTATCCTCCATCGGTTCTCGTGGCACGCTTTCTATGATATGTTAGGGAGTGTTACCATGGGCGCGCTTACTAATCTATCGTGGCAAACCACATTCGCTGAATCTCATCTCCCATCACTCTCCTCCTCACTTCCTCTCTCTCTTCTCCCATCTCTCTCTTCCCCTCTTTCTCTCTAATCTCCCCTTCTTTTTCTCTACTCACTCCTCTCTCTTTTCTTTTTTCCGCTCACTCCTTTTTCCTCCAATCACTTTCCCCCTCACTTTCCCCTATCTCTCTTTCTTTATATTTTCTCTTCTTTTTCACCACCTCCTCTATCTTTGCTCACCTTACTCTCTTTCTCCATCTCTGCTCGCCTTGCTCTCTCTCTTTTTGTTCACCTCACTCTCTCTCTCTCTCTCTCTGCAGGTAGTGGGCAAGTCTGCTGAAGAAGTTCTGGATGACTGGATGGAGTTTGTTGATGATCGGTCGGTAAATCAAGGCTTTCTGTCTGGGTCTGGAGATCAGTACCTCTCCTGATGTGGGTTCTGTTGTTGATCAGGCCTGTGGTTGAGCGGCGCTACCCTCTGGACTCGGAGAAGCTACGGAGCCTGGGCTGGAGGCAGCGTGTTTCCTGGAACGAGGGCATCCAGCGCACCGGTGAAGATCAGATCAGATCAATAACTCTGATCGATGTGCTCTCTGATTGCTGATTAAGGCATTTGCTCTTTTTGTTTTAGTGCAGTGGTACCTGCAGAACCCACTCTACTGGCCGGCCCTCAGTGAGACCCGGGAGGCTCCTCCTCATCAATGAAGAGCTAACTAAGGATTCTATCAGAGGGACCAGAACTAGTTCTAGGTGTTTTTCTGTTTGATTAAGGAACAATTTTTCTAAAGTGGCTGCTTTATAAATGTTTATATAAAGTTTTAATAGAGACTATTGATTATCGATTGAGTTGATGGTTATTGAACTGGGGGCTCCTGTCACACTGAATGCTGCCAGAGTTTTCTCTACTAGATCAGAGCAGCCTAAGAGCAAACAAACAATCACTGCAAGAGGAAGTTATTAATCACCTGCTGATCACACTGATTGATTACGACAGACCTCTCCAGAAACCCCTGCTCTACTAAACCAGCTCCAGAGAGATCAATACTGAGAGGAACAGACATTTATCTATTCTTGCTGATCACTGCTTGTTTATCTCTGATCATTGTGATCGATCGCTGATGCTTCTCAAGGTGATCATGTGCTGAAATTGAAAAGAAAACATTTCTTAAATGGTTTATTTCATAGAAGCAGGTAACAATGGTAGAAGTTTTGATGAAATGTGACTAGATTGTAACAGTTAACAGGCAATCAATCTGTTTCTGTCAGCAATAATCCTAAAGTAATAAAACTAGCAAACGCTAATAGTAATTAATAGTAAACAGAATTCAAAAGTCCAGGATTTATGACTTTATATTTGTGAAGATATGCTAATCATTTTTCTCCTCTGTGTCGAAGTAAAAAAAAAAGCGGAACAAAAATAATTAAAGCTGCAAGAAGCGATGGGTGGCCCCTCGCACAACGCGTTCACAGGAGCCAAAGCTGCCACCCCCTGGTCTTTCATTTTTTCCTCCATGTTTTTTCACTGCCTATTGACAACAGCTATTTTAAACAAATTTCATAAAGCCTCCAGGTAGCGCTATAACAGTCTCATGCCATGAGCATATTATTCCATTTAGAATTACCAGCTTATCATGCAAATTTTTTGTCATGTACATTGAGTTAAATATGTAAGAGATACAGCAACAAATACATTAGTATCCCTTGGAATTCATACAGCCAGCAGGAGGCGCTATGAGTGTATCATCAAGTAAGCATATCTACTTGTTCTGAGGGGTAAGCTCATCACTCCATAATTTTTTTACATTGATTGGATGAAGAATGTGAGAGGTACAGTAACAAGTACATTTATCCCCAAACATTTGAGAAAGCTCAAATTTGAAGTGGTGCCACAGAAAGACCGTGTGACGAACTTCTGCGTTTTTGATAACTTTTGGTCCATACTGTCTTTAGAGTCACCAGATAAATTTTCCGCTCGTTCTGGCAATTTTCCTAGGAGTTCGTTAAAATGCGAGATGAGCTTTTTTCGCATACTAGATGGCGCTGCAGCGCTGTCGTCCAAAGTAAAGTTGTACAAACAGTGTCAGATTACTATGTTTATTGAGGATGAGGTTTAGGCTAAATTTGGTGGGGTTTCTAACATGTTTAGGGTGTCAAAAACAGCTAAAACATCTATTTTAGTAACATTAAAAGGGGGCGCTCTAGAGCCATTTTTTATGCTACGATCACGCCGACTGTGCCAGATCGCGATTTTTAGCGAGCTTGACGTTAGGGCCGAATTTGGAGAGTTTTCGAGCACGCCTAGTTGGTGAAATCTGTGACGGTTGCGGCGGATGAATAATAATAATCCTAACAGATACAATAGGGCTTCGCCGCACACCTTCGGTGGCGTGCTCGGGCCCTAATGATTTCAGTTCTATGTAACGTTACAGGAGTTTTAGCGCTTAATTAATGAAGTTAATGAAAATAAAATAAACAATCAAAACTACTATGACATATTATTTATTCCATTTACATTATACACTTGAAAATGATTTATAAACTCCTCAAAGAATTGCGACGTTATTTGTTTTGATTTTTAAGACGTGGCGTGCGCTTTTACGTCATTGGAACGCGACCGGAAGCTCCGCTGGACTGCAGTGTTATTTTTCCACGTGTGATTGTGTCTCGGGAACACGTGAGTGCTTTTGTGTGAGAGAGACGGCGGCATCCGGAGCAGAAGTACCGGGATGAGCGGAGAGCAGCAGCCGGTGGAGCGGTACCCTCCTCCGGAGCTCAGCGTGGGCTTTACCCCAAGCACAGAGCGCTTCCGGGCGGACAGAGACTGGAGCTGGAGCCGCGAGTACCCTTGGAGCGGAGCAGCAGCAGGAGGAGGAGGTGGTACTGTCTCTCTGATCATTAGCTGAAGAAGTGTTCGGCGTCAGTTTGTGAGTTTTTTTTATCTTCAAACGCTTCCTCTTCAGGGCTGTATAACAGCAGCTATATCTACCACCGCTATCCTCCTACTCCTCAGCAAGAGCGCTGGGGGCAGAGGGGTGGAGGCTGGAGAGGAGCGGGGCGCCAGCACTGGGACAGGAAGGTGAGGGTCTGACAGGGGACTGATCTTCTCAGGGTTGAGACAGATGAAAACTCTTCTGTTTTGCAAGTCTGTTAAACCCTCTAATCTCTCTCCTCTGTCTCTCCTCTTTCCATCCCTCTCTTTTTTTCTTCCCCTACATTTCTTCTCTATCTCTCCTCCCAACCTTTCTATCTTCCTTGTTCAATTCTCTTTACCTCCCCCCTTCTCTCTCTCTCGCTCGCTCTCACAGAGGCAGTGGGAGCCGGGGCTCCCTCTCTTCTGTGACGTCTGTGACCGGGGCTTTAAATCTCAAGATCAATACAATGAACACGTTTCTCAACACGTCCAGGTAATGAGAGAGAGAAATTAAAGTTGGCTGTTAAAGAACTAATCACAGATAGGGAGGAACTTCTTCAGAGGAGGAGATGGAGAGCACCCATGCTTTGTTAACGAACATGATCAATCCCTCACTGAAGATCTTCCTCATGTGTCTGCAGTGTTCCTTTCCAGAGTGCAAGTTCTCCGCTCATGAGAAGCTGGTGAAGATCCACTGGAGGAACGTGAGTCTCTTTCGCTCTCACTCTCTCTCTCTCTCCCCTTTCAGCTGTGATGGGAGGGGCTAAGAGCTTCTTCTAGCAGTTGACTTGCTGATAGAATAAACCCCACCACTCTGTTGTTTCTGCAGAGACATGCTCCTGGAGCCAAGAAGATCAAACTGGACACAGAGGAGGAGATCCAGCGCTGGAGAGAGGAGAGGCGCAGGTACACTCCCTCACTCTCTGTCTTGCCTCAGAGGATCTGCTGAAGATTATCATTTATGGATGAATTCTCCTCCCCTCTCTCTTTGTCTTTCATTTTCTCCCCTTCTTTCTCTCTCCCTCTCTCCTCTGTCTCTGCAGGAACTACCCGACGCTGAGGATGGTGGAGCAGAAGCAGAAGCTGCAGGAGCTGAAGAAGCAGCGGGGCGACGTCCTGCACACGCAACAGTTCGGGTCAGGATCCACCTTGTTCTCATCTGCTGCAGGGCGAGAGAGAGTTAGCTAGCTCAGGTGTGAGTATCAGTGAGGATGTAGCTTACCTGCGGGGCCCTCCGTGTGTTTCAGGAGCTTCCGGAGTTGCACGGCTCCCCGGCCCCTCCCTCAGAGCAGCGCGGGGAAGCATCCGGAGCCAGTGACTGACAGGAGCAGGGATCCGCTGGCAATGATGGACACTGTGGGAAACGGTAGGAGAGAGATCGAGAAGAGGATGAGAGAGAGAGAGAAATTAACCATTGTGCGTTCTTCAGGCTCTGATCTGGACGAGCCGCTGCAGGCAGGAGTCACAGTGGTTCCTTGTTCTGTCACTTCTGCTCTGGGAGCACTCATGGCTAACTACAGCAGCAGTGAGGAGAGCGACGGAGAGAGAGGGAGGAAACCCCTACCTCATGGTAAGGGAGGCGCGACCCGAGCCTGACGATGAGTGTTTACCTGTGCTCTTTCTCTCTCTCTCTCTCTTCCACTCCCCCCTCTTTCCTCACTTTTTATTTTCCCCACATTCCCTCTTATCTTCTCTCTGTCTCCCTCCCTCTTGTCTTCACTCACTCTCTGTCCCTTGCTCCCGCTCTACCTCCTCCCTCTCCTCTCTCCCTGCCTTTCTCCTCTTCCCTTTTCCCCTCCTTCCCTCTTATCCTCTCTCCCCCTCCTTCCCTCTTGTGTTGTCTCTCTCCCCTGTCCTCTCTCTCGGTCTCTTCCTCTCTATCCCTTGCTCACTCTATCTCTCTTCATCTCTCCTTTCACTGTCTCTCTCAGAAGTGCCGCTGCTGAAGGCCAGTCAGCTGCTGGAGGAGAACAAGAGCATCCTGGTCCAGACTCCGCCTCCGCTGCAGCGCTCACAGCATGCACCGAGGCGAGGAAGAGGAGGAGCTCTGAGTAAAGCTGCTGCGCCTCTCAGACAGCGACATACTCTACTGGAGATGGTGAGAATTGTCCCTCTCTCTCATCAGTTTAAGGTTTGAGTCTGAGGAGCTGTGGTGCAGGATGAGAGTGTAATGTCCGGAGCCTAACTTCACTCTCTGTGTGTGCAGCTGCTGGCTCCTGAGATCCGGCGCGAGAGGAACATCCTTCTGCAGTGTGTTCGCTTCATCGTTCAACATCGATTCTTCCGGTCAGATGAGAACGAAGAGAGAGGAGGGATGGGCAAATCAGAGAGCAAAGAGTGATCAGCCAATAAGAGAGGAGCATGGCAACAGAGCACTAAGATTGGCGATCCAGAGACTTACTCCTGATCAATAACTCCCACCATTTAGCGCTGGGTGCAGAGACAGAGAGTCTGTAACGGGTTTGAACCTGGAACCTTATCAAACCACCCCTCGTAGAACATTCCGGAACCCTGATCTTCCAGAGGCCTGAGAGTGATCAATCGATCGATTCAGTTATTGATTCTGATCAGAGAGAGACTTTGATTGACAGCTTGTTGCTATGGTGACCTAAACACAGACTGTACGCTAGACTGCTGTTTATTTTGATTTTATTTTGTTTATTTAGTTTTTAAACTCAGAAGAGATTATTGTTCGAGGTCTGTTTGTGTTGAAATGTGTTTGTATATAAAGTGACCTGTAAGTGATGCAGTGTTTGGACTCATCGGTAGCTTCTCTCCGGCTGCGAGGCGCATGTGGATGGGTCAGCACTAGCTGCTCTAAAGCTACGTTTACACTGAATGCTAAGTTTATGTAAAGGCACGAATTCAAGCAATGTGGCTATGCTGCGTCAGTCACGATAGCGGCGTAGCCATGACTTTGGAGTCATGGCCTGAGTTTAAATTATTGATTCATGCAGCGTTTACCAATCAACAGCTGTTTACTTAAAAGGGGAAATTAAAAACATGGAGGACAAGCTGATCGTAGTGAGAAAGTGAGCGAGGAGGTCTGAACCTGGAAGGTTAAAAATGTTTTACTGCTTAATTCAAATATCAAAGTGACACCATGTTAACTAAAGCCGGCAAGCTAGAAGTCACCCCTGACTAGTGCTATATTTATCAGTGGAAACAATCAGATCAAAGTGGAAGCGTTTGAGAAACCTATTTGAAGGAGATGAGAAAAGAAGTGAAGTGCTGCGGTCCACTGGAAGAGTATAGAGCCGGAGCATAATCTGTCACTAAAGGAAAACGACTCTCTTCCAGCCAGGAGGAGCACATGGTACTCACCGAGCTCTGTGCATCTCTGGAGGATCTGGAGACTGACCAAGTCAAAATGACTTTCAACTGTTAAAAATGATGTAAATAAAGAACAAAATTATCTGCCATGTTTTTTTTTTGTTTTTTTTTAACTCCGCAAAAAGCTCTGCCCCCATGAGAGTCAAGAGGAAATTCAGTTTTTTTTGGAGGCAAGTGAACTTAAGATGGTGAAACGGCTATCTTGGTTCGAATACAGATATTTTGTTTGCTCCATTCGCGGTTAGTGTGAACACCTCTTAAGAGGAGGCAGTGGAGGAACCATTAGACAACCTCCTGCTCTCTCTCAATGCATAACAGGAAGAGATTGAGCTGCGGTTCTTCGAGCGGCCTCTAGAGGCTGACTAAAGGGAGCAGATTCTCATTCATTCCCATGTAAAAACCGAAAAAATATGTCTATCCCTGAACCCGTCATGTTTGTTGATTCAGATCTCTAATTGTGATCATGAACACTAAAATTGAAACCTTCAGCCAATCTGACATCTTCACTATGGCCCTGTCCCGCCTCTGAGTGTTTTTGAGCACTGGCTCCACCCACTTTGAGCATCATTCGATTTTCCCAGAAACCTCCGGGTGATGTCACAAACTCTCAATCAATGTTAGATAAAGTCTCTGAAGGAACTCACACTCCGAGGCTCTCGCTTTATTAAAGATTGAACAGAACACTGACAGAACGACTCGTTGATCATCAGAACAAGAGCTACCTCTGCTCCTCCTGCACCCGCAGCTCATACAGCTCTTCCTGCATCCGCATGACCTCGCTCTGCAGCTGCTGGTGGCTGGACTGGCTCTTCTTCAGCTGGCAGCGTAGGCGCTTCAGGACTGCCTCGCAGCGGCGCCGCTGGATCTGAGCGCAGGAGAGGGCCTTGGGTCATGTCTGAGCTCACACAGGACGCAGCTGCCGCTCGGCTAACAGGAACTGAGACCCACTGGAGAGCGCTGTTAGGGGATGAGCTCATGATCTGAACAGAAGTGAGCTCCCCAGACAGTTCTTTTTTTAAGATTATTTTTGTTTTCTGCTCGCTCTCAGGTGGAACTAGCCCCTCAAGGCTGCGGCATGCTGTGGATGTGCCAGAACTCTTCTGAGCCTGCTTGTGTCAGTGTACCTCAATCTCCCGGTGGAGCGTCGCGTGGGTCTGTCTCTCGCTCTCCAGCTGCCCTCTTCTCCTCCTCAGCATCTGCCTCACCTCCTCCACGCTCTTCTGCAGAGCCTGCACCTCCTCCTCTTTTTCCTCTTGAGGGTCTCCAACCTGAGGAGAACACCAGGGGCCTCATGTCAATAAACGTTGCGTATGCACAAAATGGGCATAGAAATATGCGTATGCATTTTTCCACGCACATATCGGGATTTATAAAAAACAAACATGGCGTAAATAAGTGCGCACCGTACGGATGCTCTTGACCGTGCGTACGCACTCTTTTAGAAGAGAATGTGTTTTGGCGACACCAACTGTCCCAAATAGCAATAGCTATTTAAAATGAAAAACTTCTAAATTCATATTACATCACCCAATAAATCAAATTGTATATACCTGAATTATCATTATTAGCCAGGTGCAAATACTTTAAATTTACTCATTTGTTTTAATGAATGGGCTATAAAAAGGTATGTGCGTATAAAACATATCATCATAATGGATGCTCTAGCGCTGGTAGAAGACCTTGCTAATGACGCTCTACGGAGGGAGCGTGTTTTCAGAGACCGTGAAGATTTCCTTGCTCATGATGATGATTGGCTCATGAGCCGATTTCGATTTCCAAGAGCCATCCTCTTGGAATTGTGTTCTGAATTACGGCCAGTATTGGAAAGACCCTCGCGGAGAAACCATGCTCTGTGTGTTCCTGTGCAAGTATTGACCACATTAGGCCACTTGGCCACTGGTACTTTCCAGTGAGAGTTGGCAGACCGATCGGGTATGTCGCAGTCATCCCTGAGCCGTGTCATGCCATATGTATGGGATGCCATAGTGGGGATGGCACCCCGATACATCCGTTTTCCTTACACGCAAGCTGAACAGGCCAACATCAAAATGCAATTTGCAGCAATCGTCGGTTTTCCCCAATGTAATCGGTGCTGTTGACTGCACTCATGTTGCAATAAAGGCACCATCTGAGAATTAGATTGCTTTTGTCAACCGAATTATTGGTGGTATTAATATGCAGGCAGATCATACATATTCAAAATGGGCGGTCTTAATCTCCAAATATGGTTATTTCGGGAGGAGATTGGGGAAAGCAATAAGCACGTGCACCTGCGCATAATATTGAGATAATTTTGATTTATAAAGCGAACCTTGCACAGGTTCTGGCGTACGTACGGTTTTATGAATCTGAAAATTCTACGCAAATTCTGCCTTATGTGCGAATGCACACTTTAAGGATTACATCTACGCAAAGTTTTATACATGAGGCCCCAGGAGTTTCTCCGCTGGCCACTAGAGGCTGCTCGTGTTGCAGCAGAAACCAACTCCAGTGAGGCTGAAGTTTTGACTATTTTCAGTTGGTTTTTTTATAATAATTAGGGAAGGGTTACTCCACCAGCAATGAGGAGGCATCTCCTTCTAGCATCATCTAAAGATCTAATTCCTCCACAAGCCTAACTCGATCAGAGGGAATGCAGCTCGTGCCTCCTGCACGCCACTACTCTTCTTCTCTTGCTCAAGAGCATCCCTTAGCTTCTTCAGCTCCTCGCTGCTGCTGCTCAGCAGCTCTGCTCCCTCTCTGGAACTCCTGGAGGCTCTGGTTGTGCTGTAGAAGGCCTGTATATCTCTGCGGCTCTTCTGGAACACCTCCTCCTGCGCTTTAGATCGTTCCCTCTGCTCCAGCAGCTTCGCCCGGAGGTTCTGGTTCTCGTGCAGGAGGTTCTGGCTCTGAGCGCCAAGGCTTGAGAGGCGACTGTGGAGGGACTGGAGCTCTGAGAGGAGCGAGGAGTGCGCTCTCTGCTGCAGGAGTGCGTGGGAGGAGATGGAGGAGTGCTGCTGCTGGAGAGTGAGCAGAGAGCACTGGAGAGAAGGGAACAGCGTCAGCTGTGACAAGAGGAGATCAGAGCGGAATCGTGAGCTTGTGATCACCTGCAGGGTGTGTAGCTCCCGCTCTGCATCTCTCCGCTGCGTCTCCCGCAGCACTTCCTGCTCCAGCGCCTCCTGGAGGGCATCGTTCAGAGGGAAACTGTCCTCTCTGGAGATAAACACTATTATGATCAGTAACTGCTCAGTCCAGAATTTAATTGTTATAACTGTATTAACTGGTTATAATCAGAATTTCATCAACAGTGGACATTTTTTACATCTGAAATGAATTGCGCATAATATATTTTCTCAAAGGAACCCAAAAGAAATATTATTTATGAAACATCTGAGAGTATGGGATTTCTTGTAAACCGCGAGAATTGGTAACAGTTTAGTGAAGAATTCTGTTCAGGTATCAATCTATAATAGTTTAAGAATATATGAAATCTGCATTTGTATTTTACATTGTTAAATGAAAAACATTTTTACTGAAACTTTAGTTGTTTTTAAGATTATTTTAAGGTATTAGTGTTATATGTATTCAGGGTTTAAACCGAATCTATAATATACATTTTCCTAAATGATTCACTCCTAAAAGATTCAATGTGCATGCCTTTATTCATGGAAAAATAGAAATACCACAGCATGTGGCACAAATTTTTATATTTCACTCCGTACTTTTACGATGCTTATTATAGGTGAGGCTTGTCATTTTAACATGCAGTTTAATAGAATATTGAATACATTTACATTTTTAAAATGTATTCAATACATTTACATGTATTTAACAATACAATATTACATATTGAAAACATACACAAAATCAATGAAAAGGAATGAAAATATATTAAACAAAGTTATGGATGTATAAATACCAAATAAGTTTGTTTTTTCACCACTACTATGCTTTTTCAGCAAGTTTAAGGTTAAGATTGAACTAAAATAATGTCAATGGCGGCTATAATCTCGAGATTGTTCTCTCGGAATCTTTAAACTTTGGAATAATGATAGGACCGCATCGGAAAGCCATTAATACTGAAACAGTTTGCTATCAAAGTCTTATTGGGATCTTAAACTTGATCAATAGTTTATTTCTGAAAGAACTTTACCTCAAGGAGCTCATCCTTCCCGCGCTAGCGCCTTTACTTAATGACGTCACAGTGCGCGTTCACGTCAAGTTTGTTTTTTAAACTAACTTTGCAGCACCTGTTCGCTACACAACTATTAGTTATATAGATTATGAGAAATATTTCAGTGAATTTGATCATTAAAAGGGAGTTTACTGTAAGTGTCAGCAGGTGCGATTGGGAGTCACGTGATTCAACTTCCGATGGATGCGCGCGCGGGACTCCACCGCTCTCCCTTCAGATGGTAAGCGGATCCCCTCTCCATTAACGGACAGTGTGACGCTTCCTGCCGCGAGCGTCGAGAGCGTTGCCTGTATATAACAGAAAGAAAAACTCTTTTTGAGCTTGAAATATAGTCTGATAAGTTTATTTCAGAGTGGTGTGATGAGTTTTGTCTGACGAGCACGCGGATCGGCCTCTGATGATATCAAAGGTCACTCTCGGGGAACAGAGAGAGAGAGAGAGAGAGAGAGAGAGAGCAGCAGCAACAGCGGCAGCAGCAGGTGGAAGCGCATGAAGCAGCATAACCCGCGGGGGAGCCGATGCCAGAGCTGGGTCTAAACTTTCTGAAGGTTTCTCTGAGCCCCCAGCCTGAGGTGTTCGTGTTAGCGAGAGTAGCGAACTAGCTGTTTAGTAAGTTGACGATTTACTCTAATTAAAAGTTTATTCAGGTTTATTTTCTGTTAACGACTAGTGAGTCTCCATCAAACCTCTGAAGCAGACCAACTCTAAAACTTTAGCAGTAAGCAAACAGAATTATTCACGTCCGTTTATCATTCGAGGTGATTATCTTGAAATAAACAATAGGAGAGGGAGAGAGAGAGAGAGAGAGAGAGAGAGAGAGAGAGAAAGAGAAGATATAGGGGGAGAGAAAGAGAGCTGTGCTGTCTATGTGGTTCACTTTCATGTGAAATCGCCAACTTAGATCTCTCTCTCTTCTCTCTCTCTCTCTCTCTCTCTCTCTCTCTCTCTCTTCTCTCTCTCTCTTCTTTCTCGCGCTCTCTCCTCTCTCGCTCTCTCTCTCTCTCTTTTTTCTCTCTTCTTTCTGTTTTGGTTACTCTGCTTTTCAATTGTTGCTCTTATCAACGATTGTTTGGGATGAAAACACAGTGTTGAATTTATACTAAAGAGTTGCTCCTCCACCCGGTGCCCTCCTCGAACCCTTCTCTGTGTGGAGCCGTGGGTCCCGAGGACCTCCTGTTGAAGACAAACATCCTCTCAGGGCTCTTCAGAGATGCTACTGTGGCTTCCTGAAACCTTGAACCTGAATTGTGAGGATGCTGCCGTTTAGAACTCAGTTAAGTGATAAAGTGATACAATTCTTTTAAGATGAATTTAATCTAAAGCTGAGAAATATACCAGTCATTCTTCATAAAAAAAAACAACAGAACCACGAACACAGGATGCTCAGTTTCCTTTTTTTATTTGAGTAAGAATTCTTCTTTCAGAAGGAAGAGAGAAACAGTTTAATAACGAGTGAGAAACTGTTTGAAGTGTAATGTTTCAAAGACACAAAGAGATTATTTTATAATTTTAAGAGTCTCTGGTTAGATGGTTTCCACCTGTCTCCCTCTGATTAATACTCCTCTTTCTCTTTCTCTCACTCTGGTTTCTCTCTCTCTTTCTCTAATGGGTCTCTCTCTCTGATTGGTCCTCGTCTCTCAGTGCCTCTCTGTGATTGGTCCTCGTCTCTCAGCACCTCTCTATGAAAGGTCCTTGTCTCTCAGCGCCTCTCTGTGATTGGTCCTAATCTCTCAGCGCCTCTCTGTGATTGGTCCTCATCTCTTAGTGCCTCTCTGTGATTGGTCCTTGTGTCAGTGCCTCTCTGGGATCGTCTCGCTCTCGAAGACCTGCTGGTATTCGCTGAGCAGGATCTCGATGGCCTGGTTCTGATGCATCAAGTTGACTGCGAAGTTCCCGCTCTCGGTCTCGGGTCTCATGAGCGTTGGTCCGAACACGATCGCGATGTTCTGAGAGCTCATACGATTGCTGTCTGAGTTCTCCATCACCCTGAACACACACACAGGTACACAAACTTCACATCGCATCACTTTCATTATTAAACTCTAAATATTTAACCTCTGAAGCTGTGTTCTATGGGGAGCCCTGCTCTTTCTTTCATCAGGGTTGAGTTCAGTAGTGCAGGGACATGATGCCCTCTAGTGACCCAAGCACAGGGAGCATTTCCCTCAGCTGAATACATTATTTTTGCTGAGTTTTGAGAAGTATGTGTGAGGAGGAGGAGGAGGATGGAGGGGTACCGTCGGAGGTGTTGGATCATGTGCCGGAGTGTGTCATAGTGTGGCCGGGGTAAACTATAAACCAGCAGCTTCAGGCGACACAGCCGCTCCTGAGGATCCCTTACTTCTGCAGAACACAAAGAGGATCAGCACATGAGCATCTCCTGAAGCTATCAAACACCAGCAACGGGTGTGATGACGCACTGATGCTGAGGATGATGCTGGGATACATGCTGAACGGGATCAGGGGGTTGGGCAGCTCTCTGAAGAACAGCTTCAGCGCTCCACTGATCACATGGATGTCCTCCCACTGCGGAGCGTTCAGGTCCAGCCGCTCTGCACACAGAGACCAGCGCTCAGATACAGCCAATTATGCGTTCAAAAACTGAGTTTAAGCCTGATTTAAAACATGATACACAGAGACTTTCCCTCCAGAAGAAGATAAACTCAGCGCGGAGTTTTAGATGGTGAAACTGAAGCACTACTCAGAACGAGTCTCAAGCTCAGAGAGAGAAAGAGAGAAGTGAGAGAGAGGGGAGAGTAAGTGAGGTGATGGAGAGTGAGAGGAGTGAGAGAGAGGATAAAGAATGCAAGAAAGGAAAGAGAGAGTGGAGAAAGAGAACGAGAAAGGGAAAAGAGAGGAGAAAGATAGCAAGAAAGTGAGAGGAGAAAAGGAAGGGATTGATGGAGAAATGAGAGAAAAAGAACAGAGTGTTATCGAGAGGAAGACGGACAAAAAGAGCAGAGAAGGAGAGAAAAGGAAAAGCGAGAGATATATAGACCGGAGAGAGAAAGGGGAGGGAGAGACAGAGAAAACGAGAGAGAGAGACTAGGGAGGGAGAGAGAGAGAAAAAGAAAGAAAGGGAGAAAGAGAGAATGGGAAGGGAGGGATGGAGAGAAAAAGAAAGCGAGAGAGATGGGAGGGACGGAGAGAGAGAGAGAGAAATGTGAAGTGTTGAGAGTGGAAGCAGAGAGCAGAGCGTGAAAGACCGGGTCTAGGACGATCGAGACAAACCTTGAACTAATTTCTCTGGGAAGAGAAACCTTCCATCTGTGCTCACAACCCGCTCTGAAACATGAGCAGCCGTTACTCCTTCTGATCAGCTAATCAATCACTCTCTCTCTTGATCCCCCTGCTCACACTTTCTCTCTCACCGTGATTGACGGCAAAGCGCAGTTTCTGAACAACGGCTAGATTTCCGCTGACTCTGTAGATCCCGTCACACTCCAGCCCTAAACACAAACAGAAAGATAGCTCTAAAGATCAGGAGAAGATCTGGATGGAGCTGAAGAGCATGAGCTCACCTCTTCTCTCCACGGCCTCAGTGCACTTCAGGACGAACTGAGGAACGCTGGAGTTCTCTCGCTCACACAGCTGCTCCAGAGCGCAGCCAAACACCTGATCTGGAGTCAGATGCAGAGTGAGCGCTCCGCTGCCACGGCGGCTCCAGAGTGGGAGAGCGAGCGCCTACCTTTAATGAGGCCCTTCTCGTGCAACGCCTGCAGTGGGGGTCGCCGGAGGATCAGCTTCTTCAGCCGGCTCTTCACGCGCTTCTTCTCCGAGCGCTCCAAGTTGGAGCTGGAGCGCGGCACTGCGAGGAGTCAGAGAGGAGCTAAGGGTTAGCAACCCTAGTGAGAAGGTGGCTTCCATCGAGACTCTTCATCTCACGTGATGCTCGCATCGCCTCGTCCTCGTCCGCACTCTGATCCAGCAGCTCCACCGACCCGGCACGCCTCATAGAGAACAGCAGCACATTCTCCAGAGGGTTCTCCTCCTCCTGCAGGCACACGCATACAAGCTTCAGAGCTTCTGAGATGAGAGACGTGTTTCATAGGATTGGTGATGAGTGAGAGAGAAAGAGAGAGAGAGACAAAGAAGAGAGAGAGAAGGGGGGGAGAGGACAAGAGAGAAGGGGGAGAGAGACAGACAAAGTGGGGGAGAAAGGGGAGTGAGAGAGAAAGAAGAGAGAGGGAGATAAAGGGGAGAGAGAGAAAGGGGGGAGAGAGAGGGGAGGGAAAGAGAGAGAGAGAAAGGGGAGAGAGAAAAGAGAAAAAAGAGTGAGAGAGAGAGAGAGAAAGAAAGTAAAGGAAGAGGCGAGGAGAGAAAAGAGAATGATGGAGAGGGGGAGAATGAGAGATGCCCTCTCTAGGCTTAGCGTCTCTCACCAGCCTGACGATGCTCCTCTGGATGCTCTTGTACCAGTCTCTGATCAGAGCGTCTGAGTCTGACTGTAGCAGGAACTCGTTGCCTGTCACCGTCCGCAGCTACACACATACACACACACGCACACACACACACACACACACACAAACAAACACACACACGTACATAGAGATTCTAAACTCAAGGTTCTACACTGAAGGAGCTCAGACTGAGAGCTTCCCTCTGGGCATGAGCTTCTGAGCTCTCTCTCTGCTCACCTTGAAAACGTTCTTCCTGCTGGAGAGATCTCCAGCCCACTGCAGCTGAGCTCCTCTAAGGTCCACGCTGCTCTCGGGGCGACTGCTGCCGAGCTTCTACAAACACACAGGGTCAGAGTTTTTAACGTGGTTACAGGGTGCGTCCACACGTAACCGAAGCAGTGTTTTCACTGCAACCATGTTAATTTTAAAACGCCGGCCAAAGTGATTTTTCAGTAGCGTTTCCGTATGGACAGCATAACTGAAATTCTAGTTCAGACAGAGTTTGAAGGAGTTATAGGAGCACTTTAACGCAGCAGCATATGGTTAATGGAAACAAAGTGAGGGTTAGCACTCCGGCTCTCTGAGCTAAAGCAGATCTTCTGAGATGTACAGGACTACACGAGCACACAACAGATTTAATAACATGTTTAATCACAGAACAGACGCAAACAACAGCAATGTGTGTGTTATTGCTGTAGACGCCATCACCTCTGACAAACATAAAAAAGCACCAGTTTTGAAAAACTACGGTTTGAGCCTCAGATAAATGAGAAAGTTTAGAGTTGATGGTTAAGATTGGTGCGAGAATTTTAGTTTTTTTAAATGTGATATTCTTATCTTTGTGTGAGCTGTATTTCCAAGCCATTAAAAGGAATCGCAGAACTCGGAGAGACTCAGTGCGGAGCTGAAAGAAGTTTCTGATTGGTTGATTGAACATCAAAGGGGTTAAATCTACTGGGTAGACAAATTATCTGCAACATTTAAGAGCATTTTAGCCGGTTTCGTGTGGATGCCTTTTTTTTTTTGTAAAAAAACAACCGGGTACGTGCGGACAGAGTCAGGGTCATTCAGATTCTGAGGTAGGTTCACCAGCCCCCCCTCCTCTCGTTCCTCACCCAGCTCTCTGGAGCGTGGCTCTTGGGGTCTTTGAAGAAAACCAGGCTGTTCCCCACCAGAACCACCCACGAAGGGCTCCAGCTCTTCCTGAAACACACACACAGGGTTTGCTCTTCAGAGGAATTCATCTAACACTGCTCTGGCGGCGGATGTAGAACCGCCAGGACTCATTTCAGTGGTTGACAGAGAGAGAGAGAGAGGTCAAGAGAAAGAGTGAGATGGGGAGAAAGAGTGAGAGTTAAAAGAGAGATGGGGAGAGGAAAAGAGAGCGAGAGAGTGACGAAAGCGAGAAAGAGGGAAAAGAGAGAGAACAAAGAGGAGAGAGATAGAAAGATAGTGAAGAAAAAGCAAGGGGGAGAGGAAGAGGAGAAAGAGCCATATGAGAGAGAGGGGGAGAGAAAGAGTGTGAGGTTAAAAAGAGATAGGGGAGAAGGAAAGAGAGAGAGGGGAGAGGAGAGAGTGGAGAAAGAGGGGACAGAGAGAGATGATAGAAAGAGAGATGGGAGAGGAAGAGGAGAAAGAGTGAGATGGGAGAGAAAATGGGGCGGAAAGATGGCGCCGTGGTGGAGTTGGTCGTTCTGTAACTGGAAGGTTGGTGGTTCGATCCCGCTAGGGCCATTCTGCCGTTGTGGCCCTGGGTAAGCTACTTCACCCACATTGCCCAGTATGGATGTGTGTGACAGGTGGGGGTGTTTGGTGGTGGGCAGGAGGGCATAGGCGCAGAATGGCAGCCTTGTTCTGTCAGACCTTGGGCAGCTGAGGGAGAGTGTGAATGTGGAGTGAATGAATAATGCTCTGATAATTGTAAAGCGTCTTTGAGTGTCTAGAAAAGCGCTATATAAATTGAAGGCATTATTATTATTATTATTATTATTAATATTATTAGAAAGAGTGAGATGTAAAAAAAGAGGAAGGGGGAGAGAAAGAATGAGAGGGGGCGAAAGAGTAAGAGGTGAAAGAGATAGGGGAGAGGAAAACGAAAAAGATTGATATGATTGAGAGAGGGGAGAGACAGAGTAAGCGGAAAAAAGAGATAGGAGAGAAGAGAGATAGAGAGTGGAGGGGCAGGTAAAAGAGTGGAGAAAGCGAGAGGGGGAGAGAAGAAAGAGGGTGAAAGAGTGACAGGGGGAGAGGAAAAGAGAGAGAAAGAATATGAAGAGAGGGAAAAAGAAAAGCGAAAAAGAGTGAGCAGAGAAAAGGAAGGAGGGGAGAGAGAATGATAGAGAGAAAGGGAAGATGGAGAAACAGAGAAGAATGACAGAGAAAAAGGAGAAAGGGAGAGAGAGGGTCACGGTGGTGCAGTGGGTAGCACGGTTGTTTCACAGCAAGAAGGTCACTGGTTCGAGCCTCGGCTGGGTCAGTTAGCATTTCTGTGTGGAGTTTGCATGTTCTCTCCGTGATTGCGTGGGTTTACTCCGGGTGCTCCGGTTTCCCCACAAGTCCAAAGACATGCGGTATAAGTGAATTGAGTAAGAACAATTGTCCGTAGTGTTAAAGTGTGAATGAGTGTGCGTGAATGTTTCCCAGCGATGGGTTGTGGCTGGAAGGGCATCCGTCGCATAAAACATATACCAGAAGAGTTAGCTGTTCATTCCGCTGTGGAATGATGTTGTTTCCCAAAAGGAAAGAAAGCCGACATGAAAATGAATGGATGGAAGGAGAGAGAGAGAGAGAGTGAGAGAGAGAGAGAAGTGTTGGGAAAGCACATGTTGGAGATTAAAGGTTGAAGGTACAAAACACATCTAACTCATTAGCTATGATGGCACAAGTTCTGCTAGCAGCTGAACGAGATTCATGCTAGCCTCACATTAGTAGAAAGTTTGACTGGTACACTCATGTTAGCCGCAGGCTGGGAGCTCATAGTGAAGTAGCAGAGATTTGCTAAATCACGTCAGTCTCAAGCTAATGTCATGTTCGCAACAAGCTAATGCTTGACAAGTAATGCTAATGACTTGTTGAACCACAATAGCTTTAATAACTACAAGATGAAAAACAACTAGCATCATACTGTCATACTAGGAACCTAATTTGGTGATTAATGTTATGTTAGCTAAATGCTAAGGAGTACTATCTATGTTAATACCAGGACAATTCCTGGTAGTCTGAAGGTACAAACATTCAACATGAGAGAAGCATGAACATCATGTTAGCAGCATGTTATCATCACGCTAATGATGCTAATTCATCACTCTGATGCTAGTTTGTGTACGTTACTTAATCTTGATTAGTGTCTCCTTTAGTTGTGCTATCTTTAAAGAAATGGCCTGTGAAATCATGCCAGCAACATGCTAATAGCATGCATGTTCATGGTGATATAATGTTGCTAGTGCCTTTGTGCTAGCTGCATGCTTTGAGGTGCTAATAGTATCTGGTTTAGCTCATGAGTGTGTGTCACTGAGGACTACAAAAGAGCAGCTCTAAGCTGTGGTTTAGCTGTAGCTCACCTCAGTTTCCTGCCTCCCTCTGCGATCTTGGTTTTGTTGAGCAGTCCAGCCTTCTCCAGCCCCTGCCAATTACACACGCTTACATTAATCAATTATTTAAATACGACAAATGTGTTCAGAATTTCATTTAAGATCAGAGCTGACATTCTATAAATATCTCAGCTCCATCAACGTCTGCTAAATCCCTCTCCAGAAGAGCCCTGTTCTCCTGATATCTGCAGCTCCTGAGATCAACAGCACCCAGGCCCTGAATCTCCAGTTACTAAAGATGTTTGATAGAGCAGTCTGTTTACATCTGGACTCAGTCCTCCTCAAACCTATTCTAAACATTGATCTTAAAACCCCTTAATATCTTTATGTTCAGGAATAGCTTGAGTTGAAGGTGCTTCTCACTGGCGTGTGCCCATCATTCTCAGGAGATGGTGGCTCCAGCATCATCCTCAGAGTGGACTGAAACCAGGAAGAAGAAATCAAATTGATCAGTGAAGTGTGATTTTGTTGCATTAGAAGGTCAGTCCTGAATCGCTCTTACCTCTCCGTTAGCTGGCGTCCGCTGAGTGGGAAGCATCATGGAGTGGGAGTGGCTAACATGCTTGGCCGCACCCCCAGAGCCCGTGCTGTTTCGCAGGGGTGAGTTGTGAAGCCTGCTGGAGGCGGAGCTTATAGCATCAGAGGAAACGGCTCGCTGTAGAGAACCAAACCACAAAAGCACTGAAATAACTGATTATTCATTACGGAGCGATGCTTTTGTTAATTTCTCTCTTCTATAGTGTCATGGAGAGAGGTGCAGGTCACCTGATTCAGCTGCCAGCCGTTGGCATCATGGGAACTGTAGTTGTGGTCTGGTGAGAGCTGAAAGAGAACAAGAGGATTTACAGTTCAGTTGAGAACCTGCAGATCCTGTGCTTCCAGATATGATGAACCAGTGCCTCCCTCTCTCTCTACCTCTCTCTCTCTCTATCATTACCTCTCTCTCTCTCCAGATTTTCTATCTTTACCTCTCTCTGTCTATATCATTACCTCTCTCTCCAGATTTTCTATCTCTACCTCTATTTCTCTCTCTCTCTCTCCAGATTTTCTATCTCTACCTCTCTCTCTCAACTTCCTCTGTCTCTCTCTCACTCCAGATTTTCTATCTCTACCTCTCTCTCTCAACTTCCTCTGTATCTCTCTCTCTCTCTCTCCAGATTTTCTATCTCTACCACTCTCCCTCTCTCTCTGATAGAGTCTCAGAGGAAGTAGAGGTGGGTAGAAATCATTACAGAAACACTGTAAGTTTACAGATCCCAGATATTCATGAAATGTGTTGATTTATTTTGTGAGTGTTGAAGAAGCAGCAGGCTTTCTGCAGGGCTCAGACGATGAAACTGAAAGAGTTACGAGCTTTAAGAGGAGTCTCTGTGAGCATTATTAAATAAGCGAGATGCAGTGTAATCCTCTCATCATTTGTCTGTGTTCGTAGAATCTAATCTCTGAGATGAACAGATTCTCCAGCGAGCATGTTTATAAACTTTAATCTCTGTGCTGCAAGGGCGGTCGGAAGGGCACTGCTGCTCCTGATCCGGAGGAACATCCTCTCCTGCTCTCCAGTTCTGATCCTGAAGTGGGGTCCTCAGCAAGGGCCTGGGGTTTGATGCTCGTACTTATCTCAAAGGGGTAAATGTAGTTTTTCACCACTAGAGGTCATATTTCTAAAACAAGATTGGTGAATAAAAGCTTCAAACTTTTTTCCGTGAACAAGATAAAACATGTTTATAGACACACGAGAGAAACCTTCAGAAACCCTGTTCATGTGAGGCTAGAAATGAGCTTTCCTGATTGGCTCTGTGATCTGACTGGCTCTCTCTGATTGGCTCTGTGATCTGACTGGCTCTCTCTGATTGGCTCTGTGATCTGACTGGCACTCTCTGATTGGCTCTGTTATCTGACTGGTGCTCTCTGATTGGCTCTGTGATCTTATTGGCACTGTGATCTGACTGGCTCTCTCTCATTGGCTCTGTGATCTGATTGGCTTTTTCTGACTGGCTCTGTGATTGGTCTCTCACTTTGTATTCTCGCAGACGTCGAGGTGGTTTCCATGAGCGCTCCCTGGTGACGGAGTTGACGTAGTAGCAGCGCCCTGTGACTGGGTCATAGTACTGCTGCCACTGCTGCAGGGTCTGGAGGGGATGCTGCCTCGGTGAGGGGAAAGGAGGCTCCGCCCACAGACACCCAACAGCACTCTGGGAAATGTATTCCGCTGATGAAAACTGAGGAGGGAACAGAGAGAGACACACAGAGCAGAAGGGGATGAGAGAGTGAATGAGTCCCAGCCACAACAGTCGAGAGGAAGCAGAACTAACACTTGCTCACCAAACACCCACAGCTCTCTTCCTCTATCTCTTATTAGCATCAAATTTCTGATCTTCTCCGCTAGTTCTGTGCTTCCTCGTTTTAGCTCATGGAGGTAAACTCTCTCTCTTTCTTGCTCTCTCTCTCGCTCTCTCACTTTCTCAGATAGATGCCTGGATTATTTTCAGCAAGCAGAGCAAGGACAGAGCCCCTCAGATGATGCTCAGAGACTTGCTATCAAATGCTAGCTGGGTAAGGGCCACTAGGAGGCTTTTATTATAAACGAGGGTCAAGATTCAACTTGAATGTCTTTCATCAGAAATGGACATCTCTTTCTCCTCTCTAGCTCCTCTCTTCTCTCTCTCGCTCCTCTCCGCTCCCCTCTTTCCTCTCTTGCTCCTCTCTCTCGCTTGGAGTCGCTCCCCTCTCTCTCCTCCTCTCCTCTCTTGCTCCTCTCTCTCGCTCGGAGTCGCTCCTCTCTACTCCTCTCTTTGGTCCTCTCTCTCTCCTCTAACTAATGTTAGACTAACATAAAGCTGTTAAACTAAATGGGGGAGAGAGAAAGAGACAGAGGAGTGAGAGGGAGGAGAAAAAGAGAAAGATAAAGGGAGGAGGAGAGGGAGAAGAAAGCGTCACAGTGGCGCAGTGGGTCACGCCGTCTCACAGCAAGAAGGTCGCTGGTTCAAGGCTCGGCTGGGGCAGGTGGATTTTCTGTGTGGAGTTTGCATGTTCTCCCCGTGATCGCGTGGGTTTTCTCCGGGTGCTCCGGTTTCCCCACAAGTCCAAAAACATGCGGTATAAGTGAATTGAGTAAGTACAATTGCCCATAGTGTTAAAGAGTGAATGTGTGTGTGTGAATGTTTCCCAGCGATGGGTTGCGGCTGGAAGGGCATCCGCCGCGTAAAACATATTCCAGAGAGTTGGCGGTTCATTCCGAATTATTCATTGGCGACCCCGAAAGGGAAGAAAGCCTACATGAAGATGAATGAATGAATGAATGAGAGGGAGAAGAGATAGAGAAGAAGGAGAGAGGGGGGTAGAGAAAATAGAGATCGAGTGAAGTGAAAGATAAAGGGAGGGGAGAGAAAGTGAGCAAGAGAGGAGGGCTGGTCTTACGAGTGATTGTGAGTGACCCCTGGAGCGAGGGCCCCTCTCCTGGTGGCTTTGGGGAAGGTTGCTGGAACTCTGGCTGCGGGCGATTGGAAGCAGACCAGGGCTCAGAGATGCTCCCGCGGAAGGAGATCCGGGGAGCGGAAGCGTGAGGAACAGACCTGCAGCTCTGGGTTCCTCCTCCGAGCCTCTGCTGCTGCTCAGGTTCTCCATCGAACGACAGAAGAACGTTTCTCGCTCTGCGATCACAAGCTGCACTTCAGCTTGAGAACACTTTAGCTTCAGTGTTTGTTTATTTATTTATTTTGTTTTAATTACTTTACTATTAAATGTTTTGCTTCTTAGGATTTATTTTATCTGTGCAATTATTTTCATTTAAACATTATATTAACAAATCTTTCTCTCTGATATAAAAAACTAATTCAGTCGTGTACCTGTCCCCTGCGTTTGCATCACCCTCGCTCTCTCACACGCGCTTCCTCCTCCGTTGCCCCGGATCTCCCGAAACGTGCAGACCGGCACCTCCAGGACGTATGACGCTGGCACATACAGGGCTCGGCTGCGGGCCCCGCGACCCACCCGGCGCGCCTGCCACCAGTCTGCATTGGTCTTCTTGAGGAGCAGGAAGCGCTCGCCCTCGCTCATGCTCACAGTGCGCCCGTCTGTGCCACGGTACGAATAATCATACTGTGCTTCCAGCAGCACGGGAGCTGCTTTCAAGGGAGACCCAGTCGGCGAGGGGCTGACCGGGGCCCAGCGCCAGCCTCCGGAGAGCATGGGGGCGCTCAGAGACCGAGAGAAAGAGAGTGAAAGACTCCTGCATGAACCAAGACCTGAAACACAGAGTAGAACATCATCAGAGACGCCTGTTCAATGTTCTTCAGGAACTCTGAGCTGTGAAATATCAAACGTCTTCAGAGGAACGAGCCCAGAGTGGGGTTTCCGTTTTACTGTCCAAATGCTGCGAGTTTCTTTATTTGATTTAAAAATTTAATTGTTTTAAACATTACCCTCGGTTTTCGTCTCTCGCTCGGGGGCCACCGCACTATCGCCCTCGCACCTGTCTCTCTTTCGGTTTCGCCCTCCGCCTGCCTGCCCCCGCTCTGCGCCGCTCGCGTGTTCGCGCAAGACCCCGCGCCCTCTAGTGCGTGGCGCGCGCGTCCTCAGGCTCCTAAGATAGCACACTCTCTTTTTCTCTCTTCAGGCTCACTCTCTCCCTTTCTTTCGTATACCTCTTCCTCCCTCTCTCCCCTCTCTCTTTTCTCTCACTATCCCCCTCTCCTTCTCTCTTTCCTCTACCTACCTCCCTCTCCCTCACTTTCTCATCACTACCCCCATTTCACTTTCTCTCTTTTCCTTCCCTGTTGCTCTGTTACCATGACGAGTGTCAGAATGGACCTATAGTGCTGCTGCTGCACTCATGAGGCTGCTCTGATTGGCTGAGAGCTAGAGGCTGAGGTTGCTGGATGTGATGCAAGCATTGGGACATGCGGAGCGACGCATGCGGTTGAAGTTTCAGGCTTGATTTTGTTTTGTTGTTTAGCTGCGAGGAAGAGGACTGATCGGTGATCACAGCCATTGATTAACCCCTTTACAGGAGTTGTGCGAGTACTGCACGGATCAATACAGAAATCAGCTGAATGCTGCACTGTACACATGAGAGAGAGAAAGGGAGAGAAAGAGAGAGAGAGAGCAGCAACACTGACAGCTTTCAAAGAGCAACTGAAAACTCTTCTCTTCAGAGAACACCTGCTTTTTAAAATAATTTTAAAAATACTTTTTGAAAGATTTAAAAATAAATTTTTTTTCCTTCTCTGTCTGTTTTCTTCCTGGTATGGTTTATTGATTAGTTGATACAACTTCTATTAAGAGCAAGTTGAGATAGACTTTAACTGTGTAACAAAATGAATACTGTCGCTCCCCTACTGTAAGTTGCTTTGGACAAAAGTGTCTGATAAATGCATAAATGTAATAGTGAGAGGGAGAGAGTTAGAGAGAAGGGAGAGAGAAGATGAAGATAGTTAAAAAGGAGATAGAGAGCGAGAGTTAGAAAGGAGGGAACGAGATAGAGAGGTGAGGGAGAGAGATAGAGGTGTGAGAGAGAGATGCAGAGATAGGGGGAGAGAAAGAGGGATTGAGGAGAGAGATGGGGAGAGGAGGAAGAGAGAGATACAGAGTCCCTAAATCTCGGAGGCTGAGCGACACGAGTGCAGAGTGCAGCTTCACAGAAGTAGAGCAACGGTTGAACCGAAGTCACAGTTGATTTCCACTTCCTGTTTAAACAGGAAACACTCGTTACAAATAATCCACTGTTGACGGCAGAGCGAGTGATTTATAAATTTATATGCTTTTATAAAACCCTGCGCTGAGAGGTAACGCTTCACAAATATATCCACAATCTCATTTCACCCTAATTTCTTCTTCCACTGATCCATCGTTTGGTGAAGCCTTCAAGAAATTACAGATTAGATCATTTGATCACATTTTATCCAGCTTTTAATTAAACATGACATTTTCTTTATTAGATCAATATTGTGTTTATGGCCTTCAAAGTGAAGATAACCTTTTTAACCTCTGCATCTCAACTCTTGTGATGAGGGAAACAAACGGTTTCAGATTCAGGGTAAAAAAAAGTTCAGCACATGTCAGATTTTAGGTAACAAGCAGAATGTAAACAATATCAGAGAAAGACTAGCATCAGAACTACAAAAGAACGCTAACAAAGTAAACTAAACACCATAAAATCATCAGCTGAACGCAGTTACTCAGAGGTGTTAAGGGTTCTAATGAGAAAGAATAAACTGATTTAGTTGCTATTAGAGATGCTCTTGGCTCTGAGATCTGAACCTCGAACCAATAATCGTCTTCCTACAGCGGATTTATGGACAGATGCATACTTTATGATTTTATAGATTTAATCCCTCGGAATGAAGAGTTTCTGCAGCTCAGCGCAGCTGTACAGAGCTTATGTAATCTTTTGAGCTTATTCTCTGTGAGCCTCGTTATTTATGCTTTTATCTCAGAATGCTGATTTATTTTTTAAAATCCTTCAAGAATTTTTTCTCATATTTCCTGCTTAATTTGAGAAATTGTAAATATATGCTAAACGCGCTTATATTTAAAACGTGTTAAAATTCTTTATAAATTTAAGTCAGGATTAGTTATTCTTCCACGTACAGTTTAGCTTTAATCTCATAATTTTTATAGTTTTAGATGCATTTAAAAACGTTTGTAATAGGCAAAAGACTGTTTAACATGAAATATGTAGACATGAAATATGTAGTTTCTCCCGTTTTGGTACTTTATAATTCTGCATTTATTAACATTTTATTACTTCAAAGACAGACAACGGATCGATAGCCTATTATTTGTCATTAAAGGAAATTTGTACGCTCGTTATCTGAATTCTCTAACATTTTCACATCAGAAAGTGTATTTAATGTTCGTTGAAGTGATTAATAATCGCTTCTTACCGAGAAGTGAAGGTTTTCCGCTCGTTTTCTTGAAACCGGACGGTGCGCGTTCTCGTCGTGTGTGTGTGCCACAACCATTGGGGGGCGGTGCGTCTACTTCACCCAGCGCAACCAGTCAGAGACAGAAATGGTGAATATATTATTTTAACGAATACTATTTTATTATTTACGTAGTTTAATAAATGTAATTTAGTTATATTTCAAATAAAAAGAGCACTGATAATTATAACTGTCTGTGATAAAGTCATGACTACCAAAATTCAATTGGTATGTACTTTTCTTAAGGTAACGTAATATAAAGTTTACCGAGTTTAAAATATCAGCTCAACATACATTTGCAAAAAGAATTGTATTTACAAACGTATCAACCAATCACATTGAGGTGAATCGCTTTAAACCAATGAACTCGCGCGTTTTTGGAGGAAGGCGTTCGCCTTCTGGATACTGTAGTATTTTACCAGCTTGTGTTACGTTGAGATGAACGGTTCAGATGGTAACAGAAGACTACATCATGTCTGAGGCTGTGATCCGCGGTTGCATCAGCGTGAGGCGAGTTGATTCACCAGTTGTCAACTCTGTTTTCGGTTTTAACGACGCGTATGTCTGACTTGTGCATAAGGAAGTCGTTATAAGGCAACGGGTTGAAGATGAAGCTGTTTATAAGCGACAGTAACCCGCAGTGTATTAAAGTACTGGCGGCGCTGGAGCTCAGCACAGTAAAGTGTGACACAGAGTTGGTTAGCCACGAGGGTGAGTGGACTTTTAATAACTAACTTTTTAGTTAATATTATTTACCTCTCTCTTTTACGTTATACGCGTGTAAGATCTGAGAAGGTTGAAATATCTTCTGTAGTCAGAACAAGACGCGGAGAGATTTTCTGCCTGTGATTTCAGTCTGTGATGTCAGTCTTCAATCTAGTTCAATAATAAGAAAAGTTTTTCTCTCTTTTAGCATCAGAACAAGATTGATAGTAAGGTCACGTTATTATAGAGTGCAAGATGTTCCAGTCAGATATTTGATTTAATTCAGCAAATGTTAATAAGTTTGTTGCTAACTTAAACATGTAAACAAAGACAAGAGTTAAAAGTAATTAGATTAAGTAGTTGATGGGGTTTGTTTTAGGCAGGTTTGTTTTGCATTAGATGAGACATTAATGTTTGTATTGATCAGGTCCTACATTAGCCTTTAGAGCCCCATACAGCTTGGCAGAATAGTACTTAAAAAGTCAAGAGTATGTGATGCCCTAGTATAGATGGCTATTTTTATATTTAAAAATAATGTATTTTCTCTCCTACTTAGCTTCAGAGGATCTGGGATGTTCAGAAGCGGAAATCAAATCACCATAACCTAATATTTGATAGAAAGTAAACAAAGCTTGAATTAGAGTATATCTGGCATCAGGAACCCTCTTTCACCGAAGCTAGAATGAATTTACGAGTGTCTGCCAGCATAGATGGTTCGGCAGTCCAGCGATTTAATTTAGTGTTTAGATTTTGTTTATGTGTACAGTCATTTTACATCTGAGTCAAATATTCTCGCTTGAAAGCTTGTTTTCAAGATTGGTAGCAACTCCGCTACGAGGGTTATGGGTATAAGGCTATCGCTAGCACTAGCGGGGTGGGGATTGTCAGTCTGTGACATCACTGTGGAACTCCGGCCATACTGTCAAAGGCTCTGATAAAGGCTGGTTTTAAAAAAACACCAATAGATGCTTTACTACTTCCTCTGTTCCTGACCTTTTAAATCTCACCTGTCCTTGGTAAAATATGCATATGGTTCACTTTTTGTTTAATCGCTTCAGTTAGTATTGAGTTATCAGGATGATATTCGGATGGATATTTGATTCAGTACTGCTGCAGACGAGCTGACTCTGTTGTGTTTGTGGTCTTGTAGTGAAGCTGGTGCCGCATCTCAACCGCCCAGTGCTCCCCGTCCTGGTTCTGCCCAGCGGTGTGAAGCTCTTCAGCCCAAACGCTATCTGCCGGTCAGTCACAAGTCCTAGCTTTAACATCCGATCCCCTTCACTCTTTATTATTTATCATAAGGTCCCACCCACTAATCTCCAGCTAATCAGTGATAGCCTGAACTTCTCCGCAGATATTTCTTTGAGCTCAGTGGTCAACCAGAGAGTGACACGACCAATCAGTGGCTGGAATGGGAGGCAACCACTCTACAGGTGAGGAAACCTTAAATATTAATCATGGGGGAACTCTGCTGTGCTAAGATCTACACTAACATCGGGTGAACCAGGGTTGTTTTGTCACTCAGAAACATCTGCCTTTTAAAAGTCATTCTTGTGTGTTTAGCAGTGATTAAAGTTAAAACTTATCAGGGAATAATTGAACCTAAGCAGAAACGGGCAGTCTTAGCCTGTTTTACTGATGAGTTTCTCTGTTTCCTCAGCCTGCAGTGCTGCACTCTCTCCAGTTGATGGCACTGCAGGGAGATCGTATTGGGGCCAGCACTGTGATGAAGGAGCCAATGGTCTTCCTGGAGCAGAGCCTGAGCCGGAGGAGCACACACTTCCTGACTGATGTGAGTCAACAACACAGAGAGGCCAGAACCTGCTGTTTATGAGGAGTTGCTGAATCGTTTAGATAAGGCGTACCCAGTTATTTTTACCTAAGGGCCAAATTGTACAATACAAACCCCATAGAGGGCAGAAGGCCATAACCATTTAAACGGTCATCCACCTTTCTTCCACTGATGTCAAATAACAATCTGCTCCATCTAAATCTACACAAACCAACAAAAAACTTTTTACATTTATACTTCTTAATCTTGTTCCATTATTCAAATAAAAGGAACAAATATATGCACTTGTTTTATGCATTATATGATACATATACAGAGCGAGAGAGAAGATAGTAGAGACAGATGACAGAAAAATAGAGGTAGGGAGAGAGAAGAGGGAAATATGGAGAAGATATGGGGAGAGAGCGAAAGAAATGAGAGGTAGCTACAGAGGGGAGAGGAATAAAGAGAGAGGAGATAGTATAGAGATAGACAAAGGAGAGAGAGAAATTTGTTGTAGAAAGACAGAGGGGAGAGAGATAGATAGAGCGTAAATAGGGAGTCGGAGAGCAAAGCGGTAGAAGAGAGAGACGGGGAGAGGAGAGAAAAAAGATAGAAAGAGAGCAAAGATACAAAGAAAGAGGGAGAGACAAGGGGAATAGATAACAGAAGACAAAGGTGGAGGGATTATATTAAAATTTAATAATGTGTTTTTACTCAACATACTAAATATAAAATTAAAACAATGTAATCCATGACTTTACTCTGTTGATGTCTTTTTCGCAACAATTAGTGTGAGATGACAGTGACTTGAGCTTTTGCAAGATTTTGCGGTGGCTTTCTCACTGTCACAGATCTGCTGAATGCAGAAACAGATTGTTTGAATGAAGAAAGCTGTCTGGAAAAAATGTTTTCTGTTAATGTTGGAGAGGATAAAAGGAGTTAAAGATAGCAGCCTGTACATTAAATAAGGTTTTATTTTGTCTGCTTTACAGATAGCAAATGTCAAGCACGCGGGCTAATAGTGTTCTCTCAGGCAAAATAAAGCAAAACTGAACACTTCAATCTTTTTTTTTTTTGGTTACCATGTTCGGATTTGAATTGTGATCAAACTATACTCACTCGTTAAATCCTCCATATTGGGAGAAATCATGCAGAAACAGTGAGGGGTTTCTGTCTCACACCGTATATGTTCAGCGGCGTTGTTTAGAGCCAAATAAAATCATTTAGAGCCTTACGGAATCGTTTAGAGTCAGGTAGAATCATTTGCAGCCTAACCGAATCATATAGAGTCAGATGGAATCATTCAGAAGCTGGCTGAATCATTCATTCATTCATCTTCATGTCGGCTTTATTCCCTTTCGGGGTCGCCACAGCGGAATGAACCGCCAACTCACTGGCATATGTTTTACGCAGCGGATGCCCTTCCCTGCCGCAACCCATCGCTGGGAAACATTCACACACACATTCACACTTTAACACTATGGGCAATTGTTCTTATTCAATTCACTTATTCCGCATGTCTTTGGACTTGTGGGGAAACCGGAGCACCCCGGGGAAAACCCACGCGATCATGGGGAGAACATGCAAACTCCACACAGAAATGCCACCTGCCCCAGCCGAGCCTAGAACCAGCGACCTTCTTGCTGTGAGACGACCGTGCTACCCACTGCGTCACCGTGACGCCTTGGCTGAATCATATTCAACTGAATTATTCTGAAACAGAACCGGATCACACTGAGCCACATATAATACATAGGTGTCAAGCGCAATTCCTGGAGGGGTACAACTGAACACACCTGATTCATTTAAGAAACTTCTCTTGGCTTGTTTAATGCTGCTCATCTCTCTCTTGAAATATGGTTGGAACAAAAACTAGCAGTGGTTGAGTTTGACACCCCTGATGTATTGTGTTCGTTTTCAGGAAGTACCCACTGTTGCAGATGTTGTCCTCTGGGGGGCGCTGTGCCCTCTCTTAACTGACAACAGATTTGAAGCTGGTATTATCTCCTTCTACATCTCTCTCTGTCTCTCTCTCACACACCCGTCTCTCTCTTTCTCAAACTCTCACTCTCTCTCTCTCTCTCTCTCTCTCTCTCTCTCTCTCTCTCTCTCTCTCTCTCTCTCAATATATATATATATATATATATATATATATATATATATATATATATATATATATATATATATATATATATATGCACACACACACACACACACTCTAACTCTCTCTCTCTCATAGGTGATCTGCGAAACGTGCGCTCCTGGTTGGAGCGGGTCGGAGCGCTTCCAGAGTGTCTGGGGGTGCAGCTCCGGTTTCTTAAAGGCCAAGGGTTTGAGTTGCTGAAACCGTTCCTCCAGAAACAGCCGACTCCTCAGACCCAGCGCTACGAGAGCCCATCCAGCAGCTCCGAGGTGCTCCAGAGATCCTATACTCTTATCCAGAGCTCATCACAGCTGAAGAACCCCTTGATCACCTCCCCCCCTCTCTCTATCTCTCTTTCTGTCTCTCCCCTTTCTCTCTCTAGAGTGTGTCTGAAGAGAACGAGCGAGTGTTTTCTGCTGCAGAGATGGAAGAAGCTGCTCGGGTCTGGTCAGAGGGACTTGGAGATGCGGCTCCTGTCCTCGCAGAGAGAACGCACCCCATGTAAAGCTCACTATAGCATTAGCTCTATTAGCATCAATAGCACCTAGCTAGTGCCCGAGTTTAGCTGGTAATGAGAGTGGACTGAAACAGGGAATGGAAGCGTACTCTGTACTAGCTGATGGTTTTGTGTCAGTCTCCCTCAGGAGGGCACAAGGAACGTATTGGTGACCAGTGCTCTGCCATATGTCAACAACGTTCCTCACCTGGGGAACATCATCGGCTGTGTGCTGAGTGCCGACGTCTTCGCCAGGTAACCCCATCTCTCTCGATCTGTGTCTTTTGATCTGTCTGTTTCTCTCTCTCTTTATCCCCCTCTCTGTCTCTGCCTCTCTCTCTCTCTCTCTCTCGCTTTGTTTCTCTCCCGCCCTCTCTCTCTCACACTCTTTCGCTCGCTCTCTCTCACTCTTCTGATATGGTCCATGAGAGGATCTGTGTTTCAGACCAAACAAACTCTCTTTATCTTCTTTTTCTCTTTTTATCTCTATTTCCCATCTCTCTCTCTCCTTCTTTCCTTATATCCTATCTCCTCTTTCTCATCCCTCTTTCTTGTTCACACACTTTCTCTTCTTTCTCTCCTCTTTTCCTCTCTCCTTTTCTCCTGTTTTTCTTTCCCCATCTCTCCCTCCCCCCTTCTTTCTCTCTTTCTCATTCCTCTCCTTTATCATTGTTTTTTTTCTCCCTGGTCTCTCTTTCTTTCTGTCTTTTACTCTCTCTCTGGTCTCTCCCTCTGGTCTATCTCTCTGGTTTCTCTCTTCCCTCTCTCTGCTCTCTTTTTCCCTCTCTCACCCCTCTCGTCTCAGGTACGGCCGAGTTCGAGGCTGGACACTGCTGTACGTGTGTGGCACAGATGAGTATGGGACAGCGACGGAGAACAAGGCTCGTGAGGAGAAGCTGAGCCCCCAGCAGATCTGCGATAAGTACCACCGGATCCACCGAGAGATCTACGAGTGGTTCCAGATCGACTTCGACTTCTTTGGCCGCACCACCACCGACAAACAAACGCAGTGAGTATGCTGCGGACGGTGAAACTGGAACTTCGCTTGGCCGAAACTGACCCGCACTCTCCATAGGATTGCTCAGGATATCTTCTGGCGGCTGCATGAACGAGGGTTCCTGGTGGAGGACACGGTGGAGCAGCTGCGCTGTGAGACCTGCGCACGGTTCCTGGCAGACCGCTTCGTGGAAGGGGTGTGTCCTCACTGCCGGTACCCCGAGGCGCGTGGAGACCAGTGCGACAAATGCGGACGGTTAATAAACGCGGTGGAGCTCCGGGTACGACCCTCTGCAAGGGAAAACAGCGTAACTTCTCAAACGGCTGCAGCTTCAGGAAAATAAACGTTAGTGTGTTTCTCCGGCAGGAGCCCCAGTGTAAGGTGTGCAAGGAGACACCGGTGGTTCAGTCCTCTAAACACCTGTTCCTGAACCTCCCGAAGGTGAGAACCCTCTCCTCTCACTGGAGAGAACACCGCAGTTACACTACACTCGCTCTCCTTTATTCACTCTTTACATTTGAGTTTTCTGGTGTTCATTTTTTGTACATCTTTGAAGAACATCTTTTTTTCTTCTCAGAAATGTTATGGAGTAAAAGAAAAGAAGCATTTGCTGTTAGAGTAATACTGCTCCTGTCAGAATATCACATGCTGATGATTAACTTGAATCTTCTGTTAAACCCTGATACTGTAGATTTTTTGTTTTTTTTACTAGATTGTTATTTCAACAATTTATAAAAAAATTTCATGTATATTTATTTAAGGTGGAATCATTACTTTTTATTTACATTTATTTGTAATAATTTAAAAACTTGACAAATAAATCAACATTTAAAATGTAAAGTTTTGCTTTTTGGTTGTCCAAAATTAAGAGAAAAGTGCTTTAGAGAAACAATTACTTCCTGTCAGGATAAAAGTCCCCACTTCTCTTTCTATCGCACGCTGATTAACTTAGATAAACTTAAATCTTCTGTTAAACTTTATGCTATTAAATATTTCGTTTTTGCTCTGGATTTCTATATTTGAACAGAAAAATGTATTTGGTGTTTTATGTCTTTATTTTAAAGTGTAATTATTTGCAGGATAATTTGTATTTATATTGTCACAGTTATTTGTAATAATTAAAACATCTTTCTACTTTCTGATCCAATACAGAGAACTATCGAAGCCCATTTTTGTCAGGTTAAAAAATATGTAAATGCTGTAAAAAGTAAAACTTTGATTAAAATGATGATCACATTGACAGTCTTGGATAGGGCATCTGCAGGTAGTTTTGTGTTGACAGTAAAAAAAAAAAGTATTTTTTCATTCATTATATATTTTTTGACCTGACGGAAAATAAAAAGTCCCCTGATCTTGCTGCTTTCCTGAACACGTTTATGTTTTTCTGAGACTTTTACCGCCATTAGAACGCTGTTTGGCCTCAACAACACAACAGGTTGTTATTAAAGATGAGGAGTCTATCTCTTCTCCCATGTGCTCCGCAGCTGGAGCCGGAGCTGGAGCGGTGGCTGGACGGGGCATCCAGCTCCTGGACATCTAATGCTCGGAACATCACGCTCTCCTGGCTCCGGGACGGCCTGAAGCCACGCTGCATCACCAGAGACCTGCGGTGGGGGACCCCCGTACCTCACCCGGAGTTCTCAGAGAAGGTCTCCGCCCGTTCACAGTTCTCTACTGCTTGCTCGGGCCTCTCCTGCTCACCACAGCACTGCGTCTCCTCCACAGGTGTTCTATGTGTGGTTCGACGCCCCCATCGGCTACCTGTCCATTACGGCGAGCTACACGGAGCAGTGGGAGCGCTGGTGGAAGAACCCGCAGAAGGTGAATGGTCGGCTCCATCGCTCCGCTTCTCTCGCAGCCGCAGCTCCTCACACCTGTGCCTCTGTGCTGCCCCCTGCAGGTGGAGCTGTATAACTTCATGGCGAAGGATAACGTCCCATTCCACAGCGTGGTGTTCCCGTGCTCGCTGCTCGGGGCGCAGGATAACTACACGCTTGTCCGCCACCTGGTGGCCACCGGTAGCTTCTGCAGCGGCACTCTTGTGCTTTTGTTTATTTTAGTTAATAGATGTTTTGTATGATTAGTTTTAAGCTCTGTAACCCTGATGTTGGTTCTCCTCCTGCACTGTGAGCAGAGTACCTGAACTATGAGGACACCAAGTTCTCGAAGAGCCGCGGCGTGGGTGTGTTCGGGGACCAGGCGGAACGCACCGGGATTCCCTCAGACGTCTGGCGCTTCTACCTGCTGTACGTGCGCCCTGAGAACCAGGACTCCAGCTTCAGCTGGAGCGACCTAGCGCTGAAGAACAACTCTGAGCTGCTCAACAACCTGGGGAACTTCATCAACAGGTGAGCGTCCTCTACTCTGATTGGCTGAGGGGAATCTATCTCTGCTTACTGTCTCAGCAATCTGCTCTGATTGGTTAAGGTAAGCCTAGGTGTTAGAGCTCTACTCAGATTGGCTGAGAGGAATCTTGGTGTCAGAGCCCTGATTGGCTGAGGGGAGCCTCGGGGTCAAAGCTCTGCTCTGATTTGCTGAGAGAATGCAAAGACGGGGGAGGTGGCTTATGTGGATAATTAAACTTCTAATTGTTTCTCTATCTTTCTCCCCCTCTATTTCTTTTCTCACCTTCTCTATTTCTTTTTCTTTGTTCTCTTCTCTTTTTCTTCTGCTTTCCCCTTCTCTATTTCTTTTGCTCTCTCTCCCTTCTATCTCTCCATCCCCCTCTCTCACCTTTTTCTCCACTTTTATTTCTCTCCCACTTTCTATTTCTGTCTTTCTCTGTCCCTTCCCTCATTCTCTCTGTCACCCCTCTCTCGCTCTCTTTCTCAACTCTCCTCTCTCTCCTCACTCACACCTCTTTCTCTCTCTCGCACTCTCTCTTCACTCACACCTCTTTTTCTCTCACTGGCAGGGCGGGGATGTTCGTAAGTAAGTTTTTCGAGGGTTCAGTGCCGGTGATGCAGCTAAATGAGGAGGATAAGCGGCTGATCGCGCTGGTGCAGTGGGAGCTCCAGCAGTATGTCCAGCTCATGGATCGAGTCCGGTTCGTCAGCACAAACACTCTCTTTAATCACCAACTGTTCATTAATAAGGAAACTCTGATTTAACCTGAACTCTTGAAGGCTCTCAGAGCAGTTAGATCTTTCTCAGAGCTAATAAGAGCTCAGAGCGATGTGTCTTTGCTGCTCACAGGATCCGCGATGCTCTGAAGTGCATCCTGAACATTTCTCGACACGGGAACCAGTACATCCAGCTGAACGAGCCCTGGAAGAGGATCAAGGGAGGAGAGCAAGACAGGTCAGCGGAGTGCCTCGGCCCCGGTGAGCCCACTATCTAACCTTTTCTCTTTCTCAGGCAGCGGGCGGGGACGGTGACCGGTGTGTCGGTGAACATCTGCGTGCTGCTCTCCACGCTCCTAGAGCCCTTCATGCCCTCAACCAGCCGCAGCATCAGAGCGCAGTTCAATGCTCCGCCCTCCTGTGTCAGTGCCTCGCTGAGAGGGGACGGTGCCTTCCTGTGTGCCCTCCCCGCAGGACACCGCATCGCCACGGTACTGCTCATCATCCACCCACTCGAGCAAACGTGTTAGCTTTAGCGCCTTTAGCTCCACCAGCACCATTCATCACACCTGAGCGCTCTCCTGTGAGGCAGCTAGCGCGTTTATCCATGTCATCAGCACAATGAGGCTTAGAAAGAGATTAACGTTCAGCTAGCATGGTGTAAGCAGCATTAGCATCAAACAATCATGAACTAGCATGTCAAATACATTTTAGCATATGCTAATTAATTATTATTAAATATTAATTAATGAACCTGCTAAATTATATTATCTTTACCACATTGTTGTTTGTGTGGTGCTAGCATGATTGGGCCGGTGAGTTATATTCAGTGTTATATAGGCAGAAATTACCATCTTGCTAGTTTATGTTAGCTTTTCTTTACCTTGATAACATTATTTTAACATTAACATGATGTCAACATGATTATTATTATGATGATGATAACAGTATTACACCAGAAGTATGATGCTAATATTATTATATAATTAGCATAATATTGACATGAATATACAATTAGCATGATGTAGGGGTGGGCGATATGGGTTAAATGGGAGAGATTTCAGACAGAGCAGCAGCTGATGGAATCTGTATCTGACTAGCTTCCTTCTCTGCTCACGTCACATCAGCTCCTACATCTCCTTGTCTAAACATCAAATAAATTGAGCGTGTGCAAGCGAAAAATCAAGCTGAATTCCTTAAATTTATGATGAATGTGAAGGTATCCACAGTAATGCAAATTTGATATCATGGCTTAACACAATACTGGTATTCATACGGGGTAGCGCCCAGTCCTAGCACGATGCTAAAATTATGTCATTAGCATGATGATTTCCTGATTATATAATAATCATTATACTAACAGTATTATATCATTAGCATGATTATAACACAATCATATAGTTAGCATATGATGTTGACATGACTTAATCATAGATAGCATATAATATGACCGTAGCATGCGCAACGTTTCGTATGATCAGTTAAACAGGCTAAAAATGGACAGAGCATCACTTCCTGGTTACCAAATAGGGGTCCAGAGAGGTGGGACATAGACGTAGCACAGATGTTTGATTGTTTAAGATATATAAAATGTAAATACTCTCCAAACAAATTTTTAAATATTTCACCACCAGTGTTCATGAAGATCAAAACTAACAGATCTACATTAAAAAAAAAAAACATTACTAGGGGTAGAAGCATGTTTTTGTCAGCTCCGAAGTTGTTCAGTCACTTCCTGTTGCGCTGGAGCAGGTAGATGCTGATTTAATCAAGCTATTAAAATGAAACAGTATGTTGCTAGCTATACTTTTATGTTTGGGATCAGTACTTTAGCTCAGCATGCTCCTGATCAGACTAAGGAGGTCTCCGGTTCGAGTATGTGTTCAGGGAGCCTCCCAGCAGTTCCAGTCTGTGGTCTGTGCTCTGTGCTCTAGCAGCTGAAACGCCTCAGGGAGATGTTTAAGAGAAATTACGTCTCTTCCTCCCCTCCTGCAGGTGGCTCCACTGTTCCAGAAGCTGGAGAGCGAGCAGATCGAGTCACTGAGAAAGACGTTCGCTGGCCAGCAGGTGCTTTTGAACCCCAATCGCTCATTAATCGGAGACTTCTCGTCGATAACTGCTGTATTGATCAGAGAGTGTGTTGTCCCCAGCCGGAGAGTGCCGGCAGCTCTGCAGCGGAGCCCAGACCCTCTCCTGAAACCAGTCCCGTGCTACAGGAGGGCCCCACTCTAACTGCGGATCCCCAGAGAGCCCAGCAGCTGATGAGCGCCGTCACACAGCAGGTACCTACCACAGGCACTGGAGCGCTGATCAGGGGATTGACCAGGGTGATTTATCAGAGTGAATGATTGGGAATGAACAATGGGTGTTATTAAGTTTTTATAAATCGCTGACTGAATAATCGCTGCAGATCAATCACCCCCGGTTGTTCATTCTCGATCATTCACTCTGATAAATTGTTACCTGATCAATAGTCCCAGATCAGAGTGAATGATCGAGGGTGATTGATTAAGGTGATTGATCGATCGGGGTGTTTTATGAGGGTGAATGATCAATCAGGGGTGATTGTGGCAGTCGATCAGGATTATTGATCAGATGGGATTGATAAATCACCCCTGATCAGAGGGGTTGATTGATCTGTGATTTTGGTTGGGGCAATAAGGCCTGATCAGTCACCCACAATATGATCATTTCTGATCATTCTCTCTGATGAATCACCTCTATTGGGACGATCGAACAGGGTTATCAATCAGTGGGATTGATCTGGAGCGAATCGATCCGGAGTGGTTGATTGATCAGGGGTGATTGATCAGCGGTGCTCTCTGCCGGCAGGCGGAGCGGGTGCGTGCACTGAAGGCTCAGAAGGTAGAGAAGGCTGTGATCACTGAGGAGGTGTCAAAGCTGCTGAAGCTGAAGGAGCAGCTCTCTCTGGCGGAGGGAAGAGCTCCGGCGCCGGTGCAGAAGGGGAAGAAGAAGTGAAGTGAAGGAAACTTGTTCCTGCGGGGAACCGCTATTTATTATCGATTACTGTTATAAACACACCTGACCTTTCTCACCAACATAAATAAATACAGCTCTGAGACACCCCTGCTACACTTCTCTCTCCTTTAACTCATTTTATTGAGTATATCTTCTATTTAAATGACTTAATAACAATAGGTAAACTCTTTACAATACTAAATATCATTTTAATTATTAATATTGATATTTGATTTAAATGACTCTATAGTAAAAACCAGACGATTTCTTTAATTATATATTTCACATTTAATTTTTACTTCTACAAAACATTGAAATATTTCTGATTGGGGTTTCGCACAAATCAATTTTAATATCATATATTTTTTTTTTATATTATCTGTAATAATAATTAATGATTACATAAACAAGCTTTTTAAAGTCTGTCAGTGATGAATTATTCATGAGTGAGCGGAGCTAAAATCTGCTCCTCTGTGTCAGATCAGCAATCAATAACTCTTAAGCACACGATGGAGAGGCTTTGCTGAAAAACTTTATTAGCAAAAATGCAAAAGAAGAGGAGTGTAGAAAGCTACGCATCAGCATACGCTAGTGTCATCAGGAGGATCGATGAAGGTAGAAAAATATTAATGGATGATAGGCTCAGAGATGCTAGAGTCGCTCCGCAGGAACAGTCCTGAGCGTAATCTCTCCTGCGGCTCATTGATCAGCTATCGATTGGTTTCAGAAGCACCTGCTTGGCTTGCGTAACTGTGCTGTGCGCCGAGCGCTCACTGGCTTTGGTTCGGCTTGTAATGGAGCCTCGCACCAGACCTCCGGAGATCATGAGCAGGGCACACCTGCTGCGTGCTCCTCCCTCATCAAGCGCCTCGCCTCAACGTAGATCGGGGCAGCGCTGCTCTCGCTCGCTCTCTTGCTCTCGCTCTCCCTCTCTCTCCAGATAAACTCGTTCTGCTCCTGCTCAAAGATTATCACTTAAAGGAATTTCTGTTCGTTACGGTTTGCAACAAACAGTTTATATAATTTAATACAAATTTAATATTCATTTTCTGCTTGAATTTCAGAAATATTCATTTTGGTTTTATAAATGAAAAATTAATGAATTTTAAAAAATCATTATTTTGGTATGCGATAGAATCTGAAACTTGTTTTCATTCCTCCCTTAATATACAAAAATTTTGTAACCATCAATCTTTAAAAATAACACAAAACAAAACTAAAATGTAAAAAAAAATAAACCTTTTTGTTCAGATTGAATTCCAAAACCTTAGTTTGAGGACGTTTTTCATAGAAGAATCTAAACTAATTTTATTATTGTACATTTTTCAGTTGGTTTGTCATAAGTTTTGAAAAAATTTTTTTAAAATGTTTAGTTTATCTTTAAATTCATAATTTAAAAGTGTTTTGAAACATTCTTCTGCTTTTCTTGCGCCTTCTCTCTCCCTATCTCTTTCTCTCTCCTCACTTTCTCTCTAACTTATCTCTCCCCCACCTTCTCTAATTCCCGTCCTCTTTCATTCTCTCCTCTTCCTCTCTTGTGCTCCTCCTCTCTCCGCTATAGTGTCTGCTGTTTGAACTCCCTCCTCTTCCTCAAGTAGAACTTGTATCTGGCGCTGACGCCGGTCTCCTCCACCTTTGCTCTCGCTCGCTCTTCTGCCTCTCTTTCTCTCCCTCTCTCTCTCCCCTGTGCTCCTCCCCTGCTGTTATCGTCTCTGCTCTTTGAACTCCTCCTGTAGAACTCGTATCTTATGCTGACGCTGGGCTTGAGTTTGCTCCTCCACGCTCGCCCTTGCTGCTCCTCTTTGCTTGCCCTCTATGCTCCTCATGACCTCCTCTCTAGAGTGACCCCTGCCCCGGAGCGGACAGAAGCGTAAGTATTTGAACCTTCTCATCTGATTTCAGGAGGTCTGAGCGCTCGCTCCTCTCAGTCATTCTCTCGCTCTGTGTCTCTATGTAAAGTCACTTTCCATTCGTTCGCCTGTTTGTCCCTCCCTCCCTCCCTCCCTCTCCCTCCTCAGCGCGGGGTGTTGACGAGCCTCTGGATAAGCGCTCTCCGTGTCCGCTGCACCTCCTCCCCGAGCCTCTCAATCTCTGCTTTGAGCCTCTCGTTCTGGTCTGTTAGCTCCTGCACCTTCCTCTCATTCTCCTGCTCCCTCTCTCTCCTGCTCTTCTTCCCCGAGGACGAGCAGAGACTGCTCTCCGTGCCGCGCTGCTTCCTCTTGCGAGAGGAGGAAGAGGAAGAGGAGGAGGACACCAGCGGGGACGAGGGAGAGGAGCAGTTCAGGGATGGGGAGGAGCACGAGGAGGTTTCGGGGACCCTGGGGAGCTCCTCCTCCTCCTCCACCTCTTCTTCTTCTTCTCCTCGGTGCTTGTAGGAGGAGTGGTGGTCGCTCACCATCAGCTCGGCCGAGCCACTCCCGTCGCTCAGCAGCTCGAAGAACTCCGGCGGGAGTAGATCTCCTGAGGAGGAGGAGGTGGTATGGTCCGGCTCGGCTCCTCTTCGCTCCTCACCTCTCTGGAGGTTCTGGGCGTGGTTGAGGAGGCGCTCCTCTGAGATCCTCTGGACCCCATCGCTCCACACCTGCCCCTCCGTCAGCCATGTTAGAGAGCAGCTCTCCAGCACATCCAGGAACTCCGGCTCCTTCTGCGGAGAGGGCAACCAGAGAGAACCCTGAACATGTGTTTGGGTTGAGGAATTTCTGCATGGTGTTCTCCTGATGCTAAAAAAGCTATTTTTAGTATTGTTGTACTAGCAAAAGGTCTTCGAGCAGGCCTGTGCAGAGTTAATCCCTGAGGAGAACTTGCTTCCTGTCTGTCTCAGAGCTTTCTCTACATGGAGCCCCTGGTGGCAGATGGAGAACCTGCACCATGTTTTTGAGCTCTTTCTGGAGCCTGAAAGCTGTTTCCTGGGTTTCTCAAGGGAGGGGTCCAGGGGAGTTTCTTGTTCGTTTGAACTTTGATTGGATTAGAGCACTCATGATAAACTACTGAGAGCGCTTTCAGAGCTCATTAATTAGCCTCTGAGAGTTGCAGAGACTATTCTGCGGTGTGCTAAACCTCACCGCTAACTTCCTGTTTGTTCTCTCCAGTAGCGCTACTTCAATTCTAATTATAATTAGATCACAATTATAATGAAATTTAAATATAATTATTTAGTTCATTAATTTTCTGATTCTCAACAAAAGTTACGATATTTTCCTCTATTTTGCACTTTATGTTTTTTTTTCCAGAAATATAACTCGCAATATAATTCTGCCAAGCATAGAAGACCCTAGAGACTTGATCATCCCCTGTCAGAATGTGTTCCGGTTCAGTGACGGCACAATGGGCATGTACCGGGACTCTCAATCTGGGATCTCTGACAAATTGCTCGGTAATAGTGAATTATTGTCAAATAAAGAAATATAAACTCTGCCCGTCTCTAACGTGCGCTGTGAGAGGATCATTTTCCCAAGTGATTTATATTCATAAAATATATTTAAAAACGTACATGATGATTATAACAGTAAAAAATAAATATTTTAATATTCTATAAAACCATCCAAAGGAAGTTTTCCAGCTCAATGTAATCAGAAGATTCCTAGCTGGCTGCTTGTTCTAAAAAACTTTTTTTTTCAGTTTATTTTCATTTTTAATTGAACATCTAATGAACGACTGATTCTGATTCAGGATTCCACTGCATGGCCGGATCCTTGATGTATTAATGGCTCCTTTAAAAAACGATTGATCGATCAGTAAAAGAGATGATTAATGAGCTTTAGATTAGTTTAATCAAAACTAAAAACTACAACAGTCACAATACGTGTGTAAATAAATACAGAAATTCTTACATAATAGTCTGTATATGAAAAATGAATTAAAATACAGTTATTGATTTTTTTTATCTGTATTATCTATTATCTGTGAGTTATTAATTTGTGGTAATTTAACATTCTTTCATTCCATTCATTATTGATGTGCTAAATTAACACAATTCATGCACCCTACCACACCCTGCAGACAGCAGGCAGAACTTCATGAATAAATAAACATACAGACAAAACCAAAAACAAAAGAAGAATTAAAGTATTTCTGCTGAGATAAATCTCAATTACTGCTGCCTTCAGCACTCCTGTGTTTATTTACCTCTGTGTTTATGTTCCGCTAATGAACCTGTAGGCTACACCCACTTCGTTAGCACACTGAAATGGCTAGTAACAGGAATTAATCAATGCTCTTATTAATTCCTTGTTACTGATCACGCTCGATTAATCAGGTGGAACCACGGAACCGCATCAAATTAATTGACGGACACAGATTATTGATCGCTAGCCAGTCACACGTAATGCTGTGCTCTCCAGAGGGGCGGAGCTTACGATTGAGCCATTGATCCCTGCTGAGCTCATCGATCGATTGATCTGAAACAGATTGTTTCTTTCCCAGGATAGATTTGAATTGTTCTGCTTTGGGAGAAATCGCATTATAAAAGTAAAAGAAAAAAACTAAATCCGTTCACAAGCGCCCCCTGCTCCAGAGAGGACAGGTGTGCGTGCAGTGCTGCTGATCACTGTGGGTGGTATTGATCTGACCTGGGCGGGAGGTGGGGCTCGCGTGAGCTTGGTGGCGTCAGAGCCCAGTATATCCTGCAGATCCTCATACCACGCCTCCAACTCTGCACCACACAGCGGCCCCACGCCCGGCGGGTACATCCACTCTGCTGCCATCATTCCACCAATCACACGCCGCAGATTCCAACAGCACTCCCTCGCTCGCTCTCACCTCGCTCACCAGACCTGCAAAACACGGCGACGGGTGAGCGAGCAGACGGGAACAAACACGAACATGCTAACAACAGGAACCCCCCAACCCCAACCCCCACCCAACCCTTCCCTAGGACACGCACGGGTCAATTAACCCCCACCACAATCTTTCACCTGGGCAGGTAAGAGAGAGAGAACTGGAGCATGCTTCGTGAAGAGAACATCAAACCAAGATCATCACGAGTCATAAAGCACTTCTACTGAAAAAAAATTAATGCTCTCTCCTCCTCTTTTTTTATCTCTCCTCTTTATCTTTTCTCCCCTCTCTCTCCCCTCTTTCTTTTTCTCTCACCTCTCTCTCTTTTCCCCCTCTTGCTCGCTTCCTTCTTTCTCCTCTCCCTTCTTTCTCTTCCCTCTAGTTCTCTCTCCTCCCTCTTTTTCTCTCTCTCTGCCTCCTCTCTGTTTCTTTCTGTCCTCTTCCCTCTTTCTCTCCCCTACTCTCACTCTCTCTCTCTCTCTCTCTCTCTTTAGAAGTGAAATAGAAACGATGATTTATACTGTAATATATCAGTGTTCATTGCATCAGATACGGTAACATTAATTCCTTCAGAGTGTATTCTTGGTACACATGACTTAATCTTTTATTAAATAAACTTGAAAGGCTTCAGTTGGATCACAGCATGCACACATGATTCATTAGAATTCATTATATTTTCCAGTAAAAGCAGGTGAGGAAAGTAAAAACGCTCACCTTAAATCCTGTCAATCAAGTCTGAGCGCTGGTGGTTGGGGATATTTTGTCCCAAAAATTCTGCATGACAGAAAAGCAGTCTTTAGTGAAGCGTTCCGTAAACAAAACAGACAGATTAAAAAAAGCACAAAGCACACAAAGAAATAACCCAGGAATGAAACAAGTTTGTTTTAGGCTCATCGAGCTAGTCTGATCTATCTCCAGATTAAACTAAACCTCTCCAGGGTTCCGGGGACGTTCCTGAGGAGCTCCAGCTTCAGAGGAGCAGGTCAGCTGGTGGACCTTCTCCTGAGCTCAAGCTGAGGGCTGGAATGAGGTCAGTGTGAGTTTCATGTAAACAAAGGTGCTCTGAGAGCTCCACAGCGCCCCCTGTGCACAGAAACGCAGAGAGCAGGCAGCAAAACAACCCGCGTCCCTCTTTCTAATCAGGATCTTTAATACAACACAAAATAACTCGCTTTATTTTAAAATTAAATTTAGGTTTGAGCAGTAATTTTTGAAGAGGAACATGAGTAAAAACCTGACTTTTGGGTTATTCTTATTAAAAGGAGATATTCACAAATAGACTTGATTAGGCTTTAGGATTATTTATGCTTGAATAGTTTTACAGATGACTTTATAAAAGAACATCAATCGCTGTTTAGTCAATTAAAAGGAGAGACCATAGAAGAGCCTCGTAATGACTCCTGATTTACTCCTGACGTAAACCTAAATGTTCTGTTGTTTTTCATGACTTTAGTTATTTAATTATGTGTTCAACTATATATTAAAGGTTAAAATGATCTTAAAAGCCGTGTAAATTTAAGATTTGAAAAGGTTTTGTTTGCAGCTAATATTGCTCTTTATCGATGGTATTTTACCCCTCAGGAAGGTTTTAACGTGATTTATGCAATAAAAGAGTGGATCCGGAGCGATTATTTACCGGACTTACAGCGCGGCGATGACGTCATGGAATCAAAGTACAGGACCGAGGAAACAAAGGCGCGACGCTGCGCGAGAAATATTACTTTTAATATTTTTTTTATTACAATTAAAAGAGATTACAGTGTCAACTTATCCGATTGATTGTTTAGAGGCCAAATAACTGGTTTATTAGTTTGTTAAGGAAAAAAGCGATACGACAATAAAAAAACGTTATAAATCTAAAGTTCGCGGAAAAGTTGGCAACGGTCAGCGGGGATTCCCGCGTAAGTGACGAGATGTCAGCTGTCATCGCTGTTTAAATCCCCGTCAGGTGCGGCCGCTGGTAAGAGAGAAAAACTCGGTAAATCAGTGTTAAAAAAAGACTGGCATATAAAAAAATAAAACGGGTGTAAATCGTCCGGTGACGTTCGAGAAAAAGATAAATAATCCGAAAACCGCACCGGAGAGTCAAACAACTGCGAGAAAACTCCGTCAGAACACAACAGAAAGTGAAGGTAGACTCACCCTTTTCTTTTTATTAATTCTCCTCCTCGGCTGCTTCGGGTTCAGGCTCTGTGCGTGTTTTTCCCGAGTTTGCTGATCGCTCATGTTAACCATTGTTCAGCTGAAGTCACCGAGTGTGGATCGTGGAAACTCCCGGAGACTTTTATACCGAGACTCCAACCGAACTCCGGGAGGGACGGGTCCACCGGCGCAGCCTAGCCGAGCCTGACAGGAGACGGCCAGCCACTTGCTCCAATCACAGCCGGCGCGGGACAATCTTCTGCTTAGAGACATCCAATGAGCGTGTGCGCTGGTCGCGGGGGGCGGGGCTTGGTGACTTTGCCGCGAAACGGGAAAAGATGTGATGCAGGCGTAAGAAGGCCAGGACGAATTTGGGGCGTCAGGGAGTCACATGAAAGAAATGATGCAATCGTTGGCAACCGGTTTCTAGTCGGAGATAAGACCGGCGCAGCCCGAGAATGTTTTATTAAACACGCTTTCGTTAAAAAGCAGAAAGCGAGCGGCTGGCGGACGCTCGCAGAGCTGAGGAGAAGCCGTTTCTGCTGCGTCCGCAAATGCGGCGGTAAAAATAGGCTTCGGTGAAGCTCGCGAAAGCATTTATCCGCTCTTTCTCCTCTTTAATACTTCTCTCCGGTGTCCCGGGGCCATTCTTTCGAGATTTCCTCACTCAGGAAAGAGGGGAAATCTTCAGGGTTTCAGGATCCACCCAAAAAACAGAACCTCCACAAAGAGCCGCTGCTTCCAGAGAACGCTCCCACGGAAGGACTTTCTACCAATAATCTACATTTCTAAGCCTCACAGCTGAACTGAAATAAACATTTAACACTGGGGCTCACATTCTGTCGAGATAACATCAGAGACGTTTAGCCCAAAAAATACCGATTTGGGATCCTGGGTCATTATTTGAAGCGCCCCCTATCGACGTAAATCTTCACAAAAACACGTGTTTATGCAAAGCTTCCTTTAATAACACAAACATCTGTGTTAACTGTGCTTTTGAAATCCAGAATTATAACAACTCTCGATGGTTTCTCTTCTCTAAACACACAGAACTTTCTCTGACTTAAAATACAGCACTTTAGATTAAAGGAGATGTTTTTGTTATTAAAGAGAAACACAAGCAGCCCTCTTCCTTAAAAACTGTTTTCACACCCTCGTGTTTAATTTTACTTCAGCAGCCTTTTGCTTAATAAATAGTCACTTATTTCTGGTAATCTGGGCATGGTCTCTTATGGTCAGAGGTTTTTATAAAATAAAAAAAATTAAAATGATGAACAGGAAAACTATCACTCATAACAAAACTTATCAAAACAAATAACTATACAGTTCATTATATATCTATAATGATTTTATTAGCCAGAAGCAGGAGTTCAGAAGTGAGCACCTCAAATCTGAAAGGATTCTCTGATGAAGTTATTTCTGATTAAAGAACATTTTCACTGATTAAATGAAAAATACATGAAAAGTCTCTTTTAAAGCTTTTTAAGCTGTTCTTTCTTTATTTTCTTAAAACATGCAGTTCTAAGAAAAATATTGTATAAACTGTTAAATCTTTTTTGATAGCTCAGTTCATTGTAACCATTAAGAATTTCTCATTGTCAGGTCAGCGAGTCTAGTTGCTTGATTAAACAACTAATCTGATAATGATATAGGGTTGGATTCCTTTTACCATAGTTATATTTCATTTTGTACGCTTCAAAAATCCACATTTTCTATTATTATGTAATAGATATTTTGTAATTTTCGAACAACATTTTGTGTGGACATGAAATTTGCTTTTATTAATATATAAAAAAATTACTTTGTTTTAAGACTTTATTCTCTCTGTCCTCTCTCTCTCTTCCTCTTTCTGTCTATCTCTCCCTGTCTTCTCTCTCGTGCTCTCTCCTCTCTCTTTCCCCTTGTTCTTCTCTCACTCGCTCTCTTTCGCTCTCTTCTCTCACCTCTCTGCTCTCTCTTCTCTCTCACTCGCTCTCTTTTTTCTCGCTCTCTTCTCTCTCATGCTTTCTTCTCTCTCTCCCTTGTTCTTCTTTTTCACTCTCTTCTCTCACTCACTCTCTTTCTCTCTTCTCTCCCTCTCTTCTCTCTCATGCTTTCTCCTCTTCTTTCTGCTCTCTTCTCTCTCTCATATTTGTTTATGTTTCATACTTACAGGTAAAAAATACATCTTAAATAATTTTATTTAGTAGACAATCATTTTCTTATAATCAGATTGTGATATTTGATGTTCTTAAAATATATGTTCTTGATAAACAGCGCTCTTAAATAAAAAACTCTGGGGAGAACCATCTCTGTTTCTGTAACTGTTCTAGAAACTTTTTCAGAAGGTTTTGAGAAGGTCTCTCGAGAGATGTTTCTGAGCTTTAATCTGTTAAGCTTTCTCTTTTTAAAATTAGCTTCTTCTTTAGCGCATGAGACATCTTGAGAACTCTCGCTCCTGTCTCTCTTCCTCTCTCTCTCTCTATACCCCCAACCCCCCCCCCTTTTTCTTCTCTCTATGCTTTAGACCATGAGGCATCTTGAGGCAACTTCCAGTTCTGTGTCTTTCTCGTGTGGTGTACCTCAAGGTTCAGTTCTAGCCCCTATTCTTTTCACCGTATATATGAAGCCACTCGGTTTCATGGTCGGTCAGTCCACAGCTCTTCTGAAGACACTCAAGTCTATCTGCCTCTCGAGCTTAACACAGTGATCTGTGAGGATCTCCTGATCTTTTTTGGTATCAGATGGACCGTTAATTGTGAATTCCTCGTAATGAATTCTCTTTTTCTGTTAGGTCACCGCTCTTCAGCTGAGACTCAGAAGCTCTTTGTGTTCTGGATCGTGTTCAGCTTATCAGCTCGAGTGCGCCTGGAGCCTCTTTTTTATTAGCTAGGGCTCAGAGTGGAAAAATCGTCTCTCTGAAGTCTTCTGAAGCATCTTGTTCATGTTTATTATGAACCCTCAGGAGCTCCTCTCTTCTCTCGCTGGGATGAATGTTAATGTGATGGTCTCTGTTTCCTGGTTGAGCAGAAAAGAAAGCTCTGAATCCTTGCTGAAGCAGGCCTCGAGAGCGGGAGAGTTCCTTCAATAACTCTGCAAGAAAACCTGTCTTCTCAACCCTGAAGGGTTCATTTTCGGTTAAACTGGAAAAATATGAGCTTTAGGCTCTTGTGACCTCCTAAAACAGCTCTTCAGGCGCTGATGGATTCAGTGGAGCTTATTAACATGGAACGGCAGCTGGTTTACTACAAACAGTTAAAAGAAGAGAAAGGAGATGCTGGAGGAGATGGTGTGCGCGACCAGCGGATCTATGCAACGCTACAGAGGAAGTACTTGCTCCGCAGCTCGTTGACCAATCACAGAGCTTGTGTTCCGCGTAGGTCTGCAACACATTGATGCACAGCTACTATTTTTGAGAGGCACACATTGAGCTTCACAGAGGGGTTAGCGCGAGGTTCCATAAGCGAGCAGCCTTCGCAGAGAGCGATGCTTAGAGTTGATGCAAATACGCACAGCCTCAATCTCAACCTATGAGTCCAGATGAGTGTGTCCAGGATTGCTCTGTCTCAGCCAAATTGTATGATGTGTCACCAAACTTTCAAAAGTTATAATTGAAAGATTTATTTCAGATTGTATGAGATCATTTTCGTAGCAATCCAGCACCATTTGTTCTTACATAAATACAACAGAAATACATGCAATATTATGCCATGGTTGAGTTTTAAAAATGAAAATGTTTCTTGCTTGTACTTTAAGGAAGAACTGAAGGTCTTGGGTTACATAAGGTTTAAGTTTATTTCCGAGCTTAATTTGTGCCAGAGGCCCTGTCCACATGTACACGGTTATTTTGTAACCATGTTTTTTTTTAACGTGGTTACAGGGTGCGTCCACACGTAACCGAAGCAGCATTTTCACTGTAACCATGTTAATTTGAAAATGCCGGCCAAAGTGATTCAGTAGCGTTTCTGTGTGGACAGGATAACCGAGCAAATTCTGGTTCAGACGGAGTTTGACGGAGTTATAGGAGCTCTTAAACGCAGCAGCATATGGTTAATGGAGACAGAGCGAGGGTTAGCACTCCGGCTCTCTGAGCTAAAGCAGATCTTCTGAGATGTACAGGACTACACGAACACACAACATATTTAATAACGTGTTTAATCACAGAACAGACGCGTCAAACAACAAAAGCACCAGTTTTGAAAAACTACAGGTTTGAGCCTCAGATAAATTAGAAAGTTTAGAGTTGTTGGTAAAGACTGGTGTGAGAATTTTTGTATTTTTAAAATATGATGTTCTTATCTTTGTGTGAGCTGTTTTCCCAGCCATTTAAAGGAAGCACAGAACTGGGAAGAGTCTCAGCGTGGAGCGAAGAATCGAAAGCAAATTTGAGCATCCCAAACACAGCAGAAAGAGCTCCAGAACTACGTGTTCTCCAGGACTCTGCACTTGTACTTTAGAACACAGAACCGTCCTGAATGCGCTCCTTTTCAAATAAAAAAGGGTGCAATTTTTATCGTGTATATTTAAGCCATCATACATTTTCTAACACTACCAGAGGCAGAGGAGGGCTGGGCTTTCCCGAGCATCACAGAGAGATTCAGAATTGAAGCCCAGTTGATGCTCTTTAAAGCAATCTTCAGCTTCATTGCTCCTCAGGCTGCAAGAGGAAGAACTTTCCTGTGCGAGATCCTCTGAGACGGAAACCATAACGTTACTAGTCGTTAATCTCTGGATTTATCAGAGTTTCCTTGAACATACACTTTTATTTATAAAATATTTAAACACATCTGGTGTTCGACTTGAAAATGAATGACAAAAATATTTTAGTTATAAAATAAAAATAGTTTAATTAAATATTATATCATGCGACATATGATCCCTTCTGGCAGCCTGTGACATCACTTCGTCAGGAGTTTGGTTGGCAGAAGCCTTGTCCAATCAGCATCAAGTTCTCTGTTCTCATTGCTAAGCTTGTTGAGTTTTCTGAATTGTTATTTTGTGTTGATTTTTGTATTTGTGCTTTTAACTAGTTTTGCTTTTATTGTTGTGATTTAATGTGCACCTCTCTGCCACCGTAGTGTTCCTTGAAGCACACCTGACCAAACCCTGAACCATATTCACCAGATCATTCTCCAGGATCCTATATTTTGCTCTTAAAATTCACCAAAGTTAATTGTTTAATCTGAAATTTAATCTAATTAAACAATCTTTTACTTGCCTGCTGTTTTGATCCTGAACTTTGAGAGATAGAGAGAAAGAGAAAGAGAAAGAGAAAGAGAGAGGGAGGAAAAGAGAGAGGAGAGGAGAGAGAGAAAGAGAAGAGAAAGAGAGAGAGAGAGAGAGAGAGAGAGAAGGAGGAGAGAAAGAGGTGACAGAGAGAGAGAAGGGGGTAGAGAAAGATGGTACATAGAGGGGGAGAGAGAAAGAAAGAGGGGAGAGAGAGAGAGGAGAGAGAGAAAGGGGGAGGGAGAGAGGGGGGGACAGAGAGGGAGAGAGAGAGAGGGGAGGGAGAGAGTTAAACAAATGCTGGGACCGAAAAGTGCGCGCTCGATCGCCTAGCAACAGGCCGCGGAGCAGGCGTCACGTGGGCCCGCTGAGCCAATAGGAAGCTCCCCGTCTGTTTCCAGGAGCCGCGCGGCGCTCGCGAGGACACGCGGAGGACGCGTCACCAGCGCGGCGGGTTGTTGCTGTGGAGTTTCCCACTCAGGATTGCGCTCCTCTCTCCTGCAGTTGCGTTCATTTTGAGCTTCAAATCTCAAGTGAACTTTTCTCTCCCCGAAATAAACTCCTGAAGCTCCTCTCAAAACCTGCTTCCACTCCATTCAGAAGATTCTCTCACTGAAATAAACTTCGGAAGCTCCTCTCAAAGCCTGTTTCCACTCGATCCACAAGTTTCACTCCTTAGAATAAACTCCTGAAGCTCCTCTCATACTCTGTTTCCATTCCATCCAGAATTTTCTCTCCCACAAATAAACTCCTGAAGCTCCTCTCAAACCCTGCTTGCACTCCATCCACAAGTTTCTCTCCTTAAAATAAACTCCTGAAGCTCCTCTCAATCCCAACTTCCACTCCATCTACAAGTTTCTCTCTTCAGAATAAACTCCTGACTCCACCTGAAGCTTCTCTCAAACTGAGAAAATGTAGCTCTCCCTCGTCTAGCACAAAAATAGCTCCCTCTTAGCACCACTGCTCTACGAACACCTCCAGGTTCTCCATTAGCTTATAGAAGCTGAACTCCAGCCACAGTCTGGACCTGATGTTCATGCGTCACACCTCCCCCACGTCCTGCTCTCTCTTTCCTTCTACCCTATACTTCCTGCTCACGTAGATAGTGAACTTGGCCTTGCCTACCAGGAAGTTCAGCAGCTGCTATTTAGTGCTGCTGCTTTTCTGGTACCCTGCACTAAGAATGAACCTGCAGACTGAGAACTTCTCGCTAAAAAGGTTAAAAACACACTTCATGGTATAAAAAATGGTGGGTCTCTTAGACTCTTAGAAGCAGTGGAAGATCGTCTATGTGAGGAGGCAGAATGGGCATGTTCTGGAGGCCTGAGAGGTCCAGCACATTGAGGAAGAAATTAAAGGCTTCTCACAAAATCCTCCACTGAAGATCAGCCCTGCGCTTACTCAGCGGGGGCTTGTAGAACACTCTCCACCCGTCACCTCCTTCAGGGGTAGCCTGCTCCTTCACACCGTGTCTTCTCGCTTGCTCAGGGTGCGCTTATTCAGGACTTTGACGCTATTCACCTAGAGAGTCTTCCAGTTTGCCTCGTTCAAGGTTTTGCTGGTAAAGTGCTTTGGATCTTGCGCAGCAGGGGCTCAAGGGAGAGAGCGTAGAGCATTCTTGACAGCGCACAGCCTTGTCGGATTCCTCTTTGTACATTTAAAGGGGCGCAGAGTCCACCGTTGAACTTGAGAATGTCCTGATGGAGTGTTCTGATCTTGGAGATAGTGCTGGAGCCGAACCGGAACTTCTCCATGACTCTCCAGAGGTAGCGTGGCTCTACCCGGTCGAAGGCCTTCTCCTGATCCATTGAGACCAGGCCGGTGCTCAGATCAGAGACACTGAAGATGTGGAGCATGTCTCTGAATAGGCAGACGTTGTCCACCATGGACCTGTCGGGCACACAGTATGTCTGGCTCTAGTGTATGACCTGCTCCATCACTCCTCTCAGATGGGGTCGCCAGGGCTTTAGAGAGGATCTTGTAATCTGTGCAGAGCAGGGAAACAGGGTGCCAGTTCTTCAGATGTCCTGCAGGTTCCCTTTCTTCAGCACCAGGGTGATGATGGCTCTGCGGCAGGGCAGATGCAAGTGCTGCTCCATATAACTCTCATTTATAATGTCAATAAAATCATGAATTAAAAAGAAGGAAGGGCAGTGTGGAGTTCTTCTTTGGTCAGGGGCTTATCCAGAGACTTTGCTTCATCTTTGGAGAGTATAGAGAGGCCTTCCAGGAACCTTCTGAGCGTCTCTTCTTCCTCTTCCTCAGAGCCAAGCTCGCTGCTGTACAAGCTGGAATAGAAGCAGACGGCTCTTCTCCTCAGCTCAGACGGTTCGGTCAGCTCTTCTCCAGTCTCAGAGAGCAGGGAGTGGATGATCCAGCTCTGCCTGTTCTTCTTCTCCAGGCTGAAGAAGTAGCTGGACAAGGTGTCCATCTCGATCACGTGTTGGAAGCGGTATCTCACCATGCTCCCTGTGCTTTGGCCCCCAGGAGCTCAGATAAAGTCCTCCTTTTCTTGTTCAGGGCTTTTGCGTAGATATGTTCTGATCTTGAGGAGTTTAGGGTGCTGGAGAGCTCCTCCATCTCTTGCTCCAGGTTCTTCATAGGCTCAGAGAGTGTTGCTGGCAGAGGAGCTTGATGTTGATCTTGCCACAGTCCCACCATTGCCTCAGTGAGGAGAACTCATGCTTTCTCCTTCTAAAGACATCTACCAGACAGTGCACTATCTGACTGAGAGATCTCTGAGAGGGCGGTGAGGCTCTCGGTGGTTCCTGTCCATGCTGGCTTCGAGGGTGCAGTAAAGTCCCCCCCTAAAAATAACAGATCCTCCTGGTTGCAGGAGCTGAGAGTGTCTTACGGCGTTCAGAAGAACACGAGGCTCTCAGGACTTCTCTAGCTGAGATCTTACTAGCAGCAGCCTCCTTTCGTTGAGCTCCTCCACTGTAAGGGTGAAAGGGTTAAACCTGGGGGAGAGCAGCAGGCCCACCCCAGCGCTGGTGTTTTGGTGGTGACAGCCCGGCCACTCCCTGCTCATGTCCAACATGTTCTCCAGGTCACTGTGAGTTTCCTGGAGGAGCAGCACATCCACAGCTTGGCTAAGCTCGTGCCCACAGCAGCGGCCCCTGAGCTCTCTGTGCTGGGAGGACTGACGGGGGCCTCGTTCACCTTAGCTTCTCCCTCCTCAGCCTGAGTGTTCTCCTGCTTCTCCCTCACATCTCCTCAGAGCCAGCTCTCCCCTGCTCGCTCGGGCCCTCCACAAGGTCCCTCTTGCTGGATGAGGCTTTCTCGGGGCACGCTCAGATCATGTGACCCTCCATCCCACATCGGATGCACCTCATCATATCAGAGCTAGCATACAGGATGTAATCGAAGCCCTCAACCTTTACATGAAACTGTAAACTGATAACCTGCTGGGTATTAGGGATCATGCAAAGCTGGCGTCAGTGAGAGACGACGTGGTTCAGGGGCGGGGATCTGCACCCTGAGAGAACCTTTTGACTGAAGAAATTATTTTACTGTGACGAGAAAGCTCCCTTATCAGAAACTTGTCACTGATGAACAGTGGAACGTTAGACAGAGTCACTTTTTTTGCAGGGCTAGAGATCGAGTGAACCGGAAAGAAGTGCTAGTTAACGGTGATTGCCGCCTCTATCAGCGTGTTCACTTTTTCTTACAAATTATTGAATATCACAACTGCTTTGTTCATCTGTGCCGTCGATCTAATGCTCCCGTACCCTACTACAGCCCCCACCATCCTCCACCAAACACCAAACAGAAGGTCGCAGAGATTTTAACCCTGTGCTTCCGCGTCAGGCGAGTGAGGTCCGCTGCCATCACCGGCGCACGTGAAGAGAGAGACAGAGAGAGCTTGGTAAGATTCCAAGTGGAGCTGGGAAACCCTGTCCCCGACCTTTTCAGCCAATCAGACATCGATGCCTATGTTCCACCTCTCTCTATTTGGTGACTAGGAAGTGATGCACTTCCACGAAGACGATGGTTGGTTACGAACATTTTTAGCTTGTTTCACCATTGTGTCTGCTACATTGTGTCTGTTACATCCATGTTACCTACAGTCTATGGTGCAGTCTGTGTCTGTCTGTCAGAGCAGCAGCCACATCTTCAGATCGGTTCATGTTCCCGTAATCCTATTTCCTTTTTTTGGAGCTCAAAATGACTCAAATGACTGTAGCCACTACCACTGACTGAAGCTTTTGAATGTGTTTGAACTTTTCTCTATATTGCTTATTAAATGATTATATATTTTATATATTTTGTTATATATATATATATATATATATATATATATATATATATATATATATATATATATATATATATATATATATATATATATATATATATATATATTTCACATGGTGTTTCTTGAAGGAGGATGAGTGGATAAATAGTTTATTTACTAAAAATATGCTGGGAGAGTTCTGTGTGCAGAGAGGAGCAAGAATCCTTGTTGCTCTCACTATTTGTCAATCTGAGCGTAAAACCTGGTTTTCCCTGGTATGACACAATGAGAACAGGCCCTGTGGAGTCCTGCAATACAAGATCTCCTGGAATCTTTTATTTTGGGATCTGTAACGCTGCTGCTGAAGTTCTTGTAGCCTTGTATATGTTCTGGTTCTGAGCTCATTTCATCTGAACATCAATGCAGAGGAAAACCTTCTGGAGGGCTTCTCTGAACCACTCGTTCACCCCTTGTGCTAATCTCAAAGAAAACTCGAACACAGAATTCGAACCAGAAACCACTGAGCTGTCCTGCTTAAAAAAACTATCTATTCATGGTTTCGTTCTCTCTGAAAGAACTAAAATAATTAAGTGATCAATGGATCAAATTTCAGCTCTGGAGATCCCTGATTCCACTTTAGTGCCAAGACATCAGTTCAGAATGAGATTTCCCTTCATTCCTCTGCGCTAAATGCTCTCTGAGAGATGATGAAATGCTTGCAGGAGCCGAACGGCAGCAGCTTCAGAGAGAGAGAGAGAGAGAGAGAGAGAGAGGAGAGGAGAGAGAGAGAGAGAGAGGAGAGAGAGAGATAGAGAGGAGAGATAGAGAGAGATAGAGAGATATGAGAGGAGAGAGTAGCTCTCTCTACGCTCTCATTCTAGCGCTCTCTCGCATCTCTCGTCTCTCTATCTCTCTCGCTCTCTCTCTCGCTCGCTCTTTTTTCCGCTCGCTCCGCTGGCTCCTCTCTCTCCTTCCTTGTCTCCTTTTCCCCCGCGTTCGTTTTCTTCTCCTGCTCTCCCTCTCTCCGTTTGCCGTCTTCTCGCCTCGCTCTCCTACCTCCCTCTCTCACTCGTCTTCTCTCTCTCTTTTCCCCCCCTCCCCTCCTCTCAGACTATATTTTCTCTCCATATATCCCACTCTTTGATGGAGGGTGGGTTCGGGTGAATTATGGAAAAGCAGTTTCAGTTTAATTGTCCACACAATGGCCCACAAGGCCAGCAACAGAGCGCTGCTGTCTCCAGAGAAGATCTCACGTCTCTCCTGAGCAGATCTTCTCATCACGCTTGCGTTATCCAGAAGAGACTCGAGCATACGGTTAAACAGCTCCATTTCTGAGCATTTTTATTTGAATTCTTCTCTTTAAATACATTTAGGTTCCGTTTCAAATGTTATCTGATTATAAAGCTGCATGGATTAAACATTCTACTTAAAAAAACCTTTCTTTTTAAAAGCAGCTCATGACTGGCAGTGCTTTTTCTACTGAGTATTTTTAAAATTTCATGTTTTTACGGAAAAAATATTACAGGTTAAACTATCATCATTTTAGCTAAAGAAGTTACACTATTTTGTCATTGCTTTAACATAAATATAAATGTTTTATATAAGTTACAATTCCGAATCTTGACTAGATTTGTTACACAGAAACATCTAGAGGTAAATTTACTGTATTCTGAGATCATTTGAAAGCAATTTAACTGAAAAAACTCAAAAATTTTATATAGCAAAATACAATATTTATTGCACATTTTTTCCGGTGCAAATTCATTTTATTCAGATATTTTAACTCAAAATATAGTGAAACAAATGTGTCAAAATAGTCTTTTTGTACTTTTCTATGAATAAATTTAACTCTCTTAGCATTGTACCAAGAATAATGCAATATTAGTCATTGTTTGGCTTATTTATACAAATTAAAGTTATCTTATTTATGATGTGAAAATCATTGTCAAATGATTGGACAATAAATATAAAATGGGCTTTTAAAGTTGAAAATAATTTTAATTTCACATAAGCTCTCTCACGCCCTCGCGTGGACGCTGAAATAAATGGAATTCCCAGCACAGAAGCTTCTGCGCATGCGCGGACCAAAAACTCCATGATTTTTTTTTGGCACGGGATCCCAGGGAAAAATAGCAAGTTAGAACCGAAGATTCAGGTAAAGCATCGCGGTAAAGCGTCCCCGGTTCCTCGCATCGCGTATGAACGCAGTGATTGCGCTCTGGAAGCTGAATGAAGCGATCCCGGGCGCCGCGGCCGAGCAGGATTCACGCGAAACCGGACGACAATGCACGGGGCGCAATAAAACCGAGCGTTATTGCTCTTTGTTGTTAGGCAGGACGGCTCCGGTGCTGCGCGGGATGAAGAGGCAAGGAACCGCGTGAGAAGCACAAGGGATTTGGTGGCTCTCGTGCAGGACTCCAGATGAAGTCTGGCTCGATCTGGTTTTCTCCAGCGTTGTGAAGCAGGAAACTTCGTAAACAGAGGTACGTAGCCTAGTAGCTAACGCGAGCTAGCAGCGCGTCTGCGCCGTTTGTACAAACTCCAGCGCGTACGTTTTTACGCTTCATTCAGCTTAATCAAGCGCTATAAACGGCTCGTGAACTAAACGTGTTTGTTTGTTGAAAAAAAAAACTAGCCGTTTAGACTCCAGAACGCTGTGTTTATTTATCCCAGAGACCTCAGTCATCAAAAGTAACGCTCCTCCGCGATACGTAACATCATTCCGGTTACATTCTCAGATTTATTCTCGCTTGAGCACTAATTTAAACCTCGTATTTGAGTTTGAATTTACGTATACTGTAAATATAAGTTAATAGTTTATTTACGCTGCTCTGGGAGAAATATATATACGTTTAACGTCTGATTTTGTTTCAGTTACTAAACGTTACATTGGAATGTTCGCGCCTCTAGTAACCGGTTAAACCGTCGGGCTCAGGTCCGCTGTGTTACATCTGGGCTCTGGTCCGCTGTGTTACATCTGGGCTCTCATCTTAAAGAATCGCAAAAACATGTGACTTTTGGATCTGGCATCTTGTATCCCTAATATTACAAAAAAGTAATCTAAAAATAAGATGTAATATAGAGGATATATGTGAAAGTCAAAACTTTGTTTTCAGCATGCTTTGTATGAGTAAATGTTATATTAAAGGCCAGCAGCTTTTTGAGCTCTTGCCTTCTGCCCCTGCTTTGGAGCCACTAACACCAGGACTGTGCGGCACAAACAGAGCTTCTTTCCCCAAGCTATCAGTCTGCTGAACTCTTAGCTCCCCACCATCCCACGCTGTTTACATTTCATCAATCCCTCAAACTACTCATAGACTTATGTTAAGTGCTTGTTAGTTGTGTTGCACTTTACTGTACCTACGTTGTTGTATTGTACTTTTGTTGTTTGCACTGAAGATATACCTTACATGGCAATAAAGCTGATTCTGATTTAAGTTACACAAACTCAAATTACTGTCTCTCCAACGTACCTCAGTTTTTCATTCAGAAGATCATTTTTTGGAAGCTTCAAGAACTTTGTATTCAGAGCTAAACGTGAATCGCGAGAATCAACAAACTTTCAGTTTAGTCTCATCGTCTCCGAATCTCATAATGGAACTTGAACAATCTGAAGTTTGGATTTATTTTCCTCTCAGGAAACCAACAATAATTTCAAACAGAGCTTTAAAGTGAACTTGAAGAGAGAAGGCTAAGCTAAACTTGAGCATCCAGCCATTGAATCACCCTCTCTGAAGGCTATGACTTAACCTAACCTGGTGCTAACCTTGGCAAAATGGAGTTCACGAATTTATCTGCAGATTAAAATATGTTTAATCAAAATCAGTTCAATAAGGATATTTCCAGAGTTTTGTCTAATAATGTTATTAATTCAGATTTCTTTGTTTCCTCACAGATTTTCAAGCGTCTCACTCTGTTGAGGAGGATCCAAGTATCTCCTGCCAAGCTAAATGTCAGTGGAAGCGTGTACTTCAGGATCGATGCAAGCTGAAGCTGTATAAAAATGAGAAGGTACGTGAGGGTCTCCGCACATCGAGAAGAGTTGAAATCCTCTCTGAAAAAAAAAAAAAAAAAAAAAAAAAAAAAAAAAAAAAAAAAAGAAATCCTCTCTGATGCTTCTCTGCAGGCTGTTTATCGCTAGCTTCACTCTTCTGCTGTTTAATGTTGATGCAAAGATAATCCTCACCATTAGGTGGCGCTCAGGGGACAACAGTGACATGGCAGGCCACATTTTAAACACTCTTAGTGGTCAAACACAAGCAACATGAGCTTCTAATGTTCTTTTTTTCCTTTTTTTCCTCTTTTTTGGCTCCAAACAATATAAATGCTATACAAACTCATCTGACACTGTCAAAAACCCACATTATGAACCGACTCTGAGCCGATCTGTAACACCTCACAGCAAAATCTGAAGCGTTTCCTGAAGCAGACACATGGCTTGGAAACACCCCCTCGCCCCTTTATTACTCGACACATGCTTCGAAGCCTCTGCACATCTCGAAACAATCGTTTTTTCAAGCGTAACATACTTTTTTTTTTAGCAGTTTAAAGGAGCTTCACAGAGTCCTAGTGTGGATCAGATAGGGTAAACAGGTGGTCCTGTTGGATAATTCTGTGTAGTATAAATATAACTACCATCTACTGCTACCTAAGGGGTAAAGTTTTTTTAAGCTGGCCAGTAATCTCGGACTTTCTATAAAAGCCCTGTTTAAACTGATTTTGTGGTGAAATAAAGACCCAGAGTAACACCCCACACACACATTCAGAGAAGATCTCCTCCAGTGAGGAACCTTCTATGAGGTCCCAGAGAGCCTCGCTGACTGGAGCAGGTGCTAATCACCTCCCCAGAATAAAGAATATCGGAGCTTAAGATCGATTGATGAAGAGATCGTCGACAGCCCCTGAGAAAAAATAAACAGAAACAAACAAACCGTGGTTAGAACAGTGCAACAACAAGCAGGTGATTAGCAAACCCGAAGATTATTTTCTTCTCTTCATAAATCTCAGTTTTTGTTCTGATGACAGTCAGAAATATGTGCTCCACACTAACGCTGAACAATTTGTGAAAATAATTCAATTGTGATAATTTTTAACAGTACTGGGATACCTTACTGTTACCCACCAATGTCGCATCTGAGGAGTTAGCTACATAAAGTTGGAAACACTTTCATATTTCGTGTTTTGAGTAATATTCGAGAGATTCTAAGCTCTGGTGTTTCTATTTAAATGTCCGCATCATTCTATATGAGCTTTGAAAGTTCTTCAGAAGGAAACTCGTGTGATGCTCTTGCACGTAATCTAACTCCCTTCCTCCCTCTGTCTCTCCTCCCCCCTCTGTCTCCTCTCTCTCTCTTTCCCTCCCTTTCTCTCTCCTCCCCCCTCTGTCTCCTCTCTCTCTCTCTCTCTCTTTCCCTCCCTTCTCTCTCCCGCTCTCTGATTGATGGTCTCTCTCTCTCTAAATCTCTCCCTTCCTCTCTCTCGCTCTATCTGTCGCTTCAGGAGCTGGATGTGTGCAATCAGAAAATGACGGGGGACAGTGAGAGTGTGTCTGGGGAAAAAGATGGAGGCTCCAGGCTCATCGCTCAGATCCCGGTTGGCTGGCAGAGGAAGGTGCAGGAGGGCGCCGTGGCGTACATCAGGTACGGAGTGTATTTGAACCAATCAGAACAAAGCCTGGTGTTTGTTTTATGGTCGAGTAATCATGTAGAGCTAAGAAGCAAATCACTTTTCGTTTTAAGATTTTATAATAAATAAAGCCACCGTTTCCAAAGCCCTCAATGGCTTGATCGTCCTTTATCTCTTTCCAGCCCCAGCGGAACCGTGCTCGGTTCTCTGGAGCAGGTGAGGGTGTACCTGCGCACCGATGGCACCTGTAAGTGTGGGCTGGAGTGCCCGCTCGTTCCGAACAAGGTGAGGAGAATTGTCTCAGGGTTGTTCTGTAGGTTTGTGGTGGCATCGAGTCATGCGAGGGTTTTATCCTCTCAGGTGTTTAATTTTGATATGGCGGCGACGCTTCAAGCTCCGGGGCATCAGTCGGGGAAACTGGAGCAAGATATGACCAAACTCTGCAACCACCGCAGGAAAGTGGACGCCATGGCAGCTCTGTGCCAAAGCATGCAGCCAGGCCGCCTCACCCCTCTGCCTCCTCCCTCAGGTACCTCTTCTTCATTATGTCCATGTACTTGTTTTCCTGTTTCGAGTTTCTCCAAAGATTTCTCCTAGACTTTTCTTCAAGTGTATGTGTTCGGTCTCATCTCTTCTGTTCTCATATGTTAAAGGCAGCGTGGTTTGCTCCCTGGAAAACAAGGACTCGAGAGGACCAACATTACCTCATGGAGACACCGCACACTGCACTTACCCTCCATCCCAACCGAACCCCCTGAAACCCAGCCTGAGCTTCCCCCTGGCGTCCTCCAGAGCTGCTGGCCTCCAAAACGGCTGCGTCAACCTCTCCATGGCCTCTCGAGCACCGGAGCAGGCCTCGCCCCTGAAGAAATCTTCGTTCTACCCCAAGCAGCAGTGGAGCCCAGGCGTCGCCCAAAGAACATCTCCCAGTACTGTAAAGCCCAGTCCTCCAGACACCTCCCACCCACTGTCGCCCTCTGCATCTGCACGTCCGTATCCCCAGGGGTACAGCGGGAAATGTCCTCTATCTCCATCCAGAGACTCATTTTCCCCCCATCAGCGCTCCCGCCACTCCTCCACCTCTTCAGAGCATGGCTCCGCTCTGATGCACAAACCATCGCTTCCCATGATGCCCTGCTCCTCGCCCAAGCTTCCGCTGAGTCCGTGTGGTCGCGTGGATGGGGTGCTGCTTCACTACAGCGACTGCGGCTCCCAAACCAGCCAGATGATGGCTAGTGTGGGCGATAAAAGGAACGGAGTGACTCCAGGATTGATTCAGCTTCCTCTGGGGAGCATCAAAAGCCACATCAGCAGCTCGTTTCCTGCCAGCAGCCTGCTCTCTGCGGCCGCCAAGGCTCAGGTAGCCAACCAGAAAACTCTTGTGAACACCAGCGATGGGCTGATCTCAGGTCAGGAGGAGTCCTCAAAGGTATCTCTCAGCACTTTAAACAGTCGCGTGCACTCCCCCTCCACCAAAACACCACCCATTGCGGCCATCTTGCTCCCAAAGTCCCCGCCGCTCTCCCCCTCCTCTCTGTCCCCGGAGACGAACCTGAGGCGCAAGCGCCAGAGGAGGTCTCCCGGGGTTCTGAGTGCGCTCAGAGAGCCTCTGAACCCTGCTCTGTACATCACTCCGCCGCCTGCCAGCACTCCCCCGAACGTCTCCCACCCTCCCCTCAGGGTGCCAGATCCCTCCCTCAACCCCTCCCAGCCCCTCTCCGCCCTGCTTCAGCTCCTCAGCATGCAGAACGCCAGCCAGCAGCAGTCCCGGCACACTCACAGCTCGCCGCCGTCACCCGGCACTGCACAGGCACACAACGGCGAGGCCCAATCCTCAGTACGGTTACTCACCCCGGCGCCTCCTCATGCCCCAGAGCACTCCACGTCCCAGGGTTACCCCCTGATCGCTGACGAAACAACACTAAACCTCAAAACTAGCTCCAGCAATGGTGCGCTGAACTTGAGCCAGCCCCACGTGGGCACCACCTCGGACCTCGGCGTTTCGATTCTGAGCTTGATGAACCAGATGTCCTCAAATTGCCATGCTTTACCGGAGAGAGGGGCGTTTCTTGACCCCTTGAGCCAGTCCACCCCTGAGGGTAGTAAAGGTAAGAGGGGTGAAGAGTAAGGTTAGCTCACATAAGAAAACTACACCAGGAATCTGGTAATTACAATGTACTTTGATAAGATGCCATTTAAATATTCATGTATACTCTCACCCAGCTTTTACCACCAACGAGAGCTCCAGAGCTGCTGTTCCAGTACTCTCTCTATATTTAATTCTCTGAAAACAAATCTGAAAGGCTGGTTGGATAGATTATCCATTAAGAATAAAGGATAATTAGATTTATTAGTCTTCTCTTTTCATTTAATGGTGTCACGAACAGGATTGAAGAGCTCTGAACTGTTGTGGATCCTCAGGCTGAGAAATGGCTTGTTTAAATGCATTTTTAAGTATATGTGCATTATCTTTAGGCTGAGCTATCAGCCGGTATCATTATTTACCTCCACCTAGACACAATATTTAACCGTGAGATGCCTTTTATTGATTTTTTACAGGAGAGGAATTCCAGCGCTATGACTGCATTGTACTGTAATACATTTCTATATGGTTAAGCCACAATCTATCTATGAAATTAGTCTCTACATTTTAATGTGAAATATGGGGACGTTATGAATGTGACGATTACGCACCGGCAGTTCAGAAAGTGGAAATAAAATAAAGCTGACTCCTTGGGACAGAAGTGATTTTTAAAATAATTTTTTTTAGCAGAGATACGTAAGGAGAAAGCATTGTTAGGAATGAGACTGTGAAACCTGCACCTGATGATGAAAATTCGGATTAAACAGAATTCTAAAAACTTTCACAGAATTGAGCCCGGAAGCACCGGAGCTAGCCGTGGATCTTTTTAATCTGTGTTTGGTTCTCCCTCAGATGATGTCGAGGACCCAGAGCGTCAGCTGGACCCCGACCCCGTGCTCCCTCTCCATCCCCCTGAAACCCCCCCTCACAGCACCGACCCCGGGGCCTCCCTTGCTCTGGCCGAGGCGTTCCCGTTCATGAGCCAAGAGCAGCTCCTCTCACTGCTCTCCTCACACTCTGGCCTGCCCTCCCTCCTCCCACCTTTCCTCGGGCCCCTGGGGCTCTGGAGCCAATCGCAGGCCCTCCTGAACCAGAGCGAGCTCCCGCTGAACCTTGTGAGCCTGCTCCAACCCCTGAGTGCAGCGCCCCCAGTGGAGAGCGGGGAGAAGACGGCACTGCTGATGGCCTCGCTGCTCTTTGGGAATGGCCCCGGGGCTCTGGTGCCGCTGAACGCTGAGCAGGCGCAGCAGGTTTTGGAGGAGGCCGGGGCCCTGGAGAAGGCGCCAGCACTGATGGATCCGGTGCTTATGGCTCCGGCGCTGCTGGAGGCCCTGCAGAGCCTGGGGCCCACTGCAGACGGACAGTCCATGATGCTCTCGGCGTCGCTCGCCCCGCCGGGCTTCCTCTCTCTCACCCCTGCTCTGTTAGCGGCGGCGCTCGCCCAGAACGACCCCCCCCTCCCCTCCCACTCGCCCTCCCCTCCGCAACACTCTCAGGTACTGGCTCGGACTCTGCTAGGCTGCAGCAGATGCTGCAATCATCCGAGCCCTTTATTCCTTTCAATAAACTTCTGTTTTATTTTATTGGTTTTATTTTAAAATTGATTTTGTACATTTTTAAAAACATTTCTAAAATGAAAGTGTTAATATCAGTCTCACTTACTTTTTTGTAATAATATTTTTGTTTAATTTACTTCAAATTATTTTCTTTTGTTGTCATTCTTATTAATTTCTTTTTTTGTACCCAATTTATTTTAATTATTGCATTGATTTACACTTTAACAACTTTTTAGTTTTAGTAACTTGTTTTAGTTGTTTTTTTCCACTTTTTTTGTTACAAGATTTATATTGCTATGTTTCTTTTATTTACATTTGTAATTTTGATTTTAGTTCATAAACAGTTTTCTTCAGTTTTCATATTTTAGTTTGTTATTTTGTGTAAATATCGATTTATTAGCTGTAAGTTAAATCAATGTTGACTTTTTTTTTTGTTAGTTTTATGAGATTATGATGTTATGAAGTAGTTAATTTTTTAACAAAGTAATAGTATTTCTTCATTCAGTTTATTTAAATATATTTATTTCATATACTTAAATAACTTTAGTTATGTGTTATGACTTATGTTATGTTTATCGTTGTGGTAAAGATGAGTTTATATTTGGTTCATCGTGACTGTAGTTCAGGTTGAGTCGGAAGCGTTATGAGCTCAGTTTCTGTGAAACCTGAAGAGAGTGAAAGGTTGCCCCTTAGCGGGTAGAGGATGTCACTGTTGGGAGTTGACCTGATGCTGTGACTGTGTGCAGGGCCCTCCTCTCGTCTCTACCTCGGCGTCCCCTGGACAGGAAGTGGGCGACTCGCTGGCAGAGCAGGACCGGAGCTCTCCGACACATCACTTCCTGCCGCCACTGCTGGCCCCGGAGCCTCTGGGTGAGGAGGGGGTTGGTGAAGGGGGCTGGTAGAACATGGGGGGTGGAGGGCTGATTCTGTGGTGTGTTTCAGGGGAGCTCTCGGCGCTGGGGAACATCGGGGCTCTTCACGGTTTACTGGGGGCGGCTCCACTGGCGCTTAATCCTCTCACCTGCCTGCAGGTACAGCTCGCTCTCCTGACGGGGCATCGTTCCTCTGATCCTGAGCCTGCTCCTGACCCTGTGCTGTATCCTCAGCTGGCAATGGCCCCGGGGCTGCTGCCAGAGAAACCTGGGGCTCTGAATGAGACCCCGCCCATGCCGGAGGATCCTGCGGTTACCCAGAATCCCCTGCTCAGCCCGGCGCCGCCCAGAGAGCCAGCACTGTTCGACCCCTACGCCTCCTTCATGGACACCATCTACACTTCCTTCCTGCAGGTAACCGACGCCAGCCCAGTGCTGGGGGAGCAAGACTTCTCTCAGCCTTCACTAACACATTCACCTCACCTCTCTCTCTCTCTCTCATCCTCCACTCTCTCACACTCTTCTTTCTTTCTCTCCCTTTCTGCCTTCACCCCTCTCTCTCACTCACCCTTATCTTCCCTTCTCTCTCTTGCTCTTCTTTCTCTCACTCTCGCACCCTCTCTCACCTTCCTCCCTCGCTCTCTGTCTCACTTTCCTCTCATTCTCTCACCCACCCTGTCTCTCTTCTCTCTCTCTCCCCAGGTGAGTGAGCGAGGCTCCTGTTTGCCCCCGGCTCCTCCGTCTCTCAGCCCCCGACATGCCTGCTCCCTTACCGGCCCGGATCTGGCTCTTATTCGGCCTGGACTGGAAACAGCTCCATCTCCGGCTCGTGGCACACCGAAGCTCAGCCAGGACCCACCCGCCACCCCTCCGCCTCCCATAGCCCTCCCAACCGTGAACCACAATGGCTTCTGCAATGGGAGGAGTGAGGGAGGAGAGGAGGAGGAGGAGTGTGTGATGGCTCTCCGAGAGGAGGAGGAGGAGGAGCGGGTGAGATGGTTATCCTACTGGTTCTGGATTTGGATCTGGGGCCTGTATCATGAAGCCAGATTAACTGATCAGCCAGCTAAATTTAGGATTAGTTTGTGCCAATACTGGGTTTTGAGTACCATGAAATGATCTAGGATTTAATCAGTCTTTGTCACCCTGGTTTACTTACGCCCCGAGGCTAACCGGCTCTGGAGTAGGCTATAGTTTGGACAAACGTAAACTTCATAAATCTCTAATCCTAATCAGTGGTTATAAAAGGAACTTTTATGTATTACATCTTCCAAAAAAAGAAAAACAGTTATATAAAAATTGAAATAAGAAGTGAAAAAAGTTAAATATATGAATGAGAACAAAAGTGAAAGTTTGTGAAACCGTGAACCGTGAAAAATATTCTAAGATGATATATTTTATTTAAGATTATAATATTTATTTAAATTATTTATTACTTTTATTAAAATATTTATTACTTTTAAAGTGTTTGTTGATCCAATATATTTTCTTTTTAAACTTTTTTGTTCTAATATTTGATTAAATATTTATTTCACTGTATTATTACAATTTTAGTATGAAAAAAAATATTTTGTTATTCCAATATGTTTTTTCCTCACTTTTGTTAATCCAATATTTTAAAAAATCACTTTTGTTATTTAAATATTTATTTAAATATTTCTTCCACTTTGTATTACAATTTTGTTGTCATTTTTTCTTAACTTTTATTATTCCAATGTTTATTAAAAAAAAAAACCTTTTGTTGATTCAATATTTTTTACAAAAAAATCTGTTTTGTTTATATTATATAAATCACATTTGGCATTCCATTATTCATTTTTTCCACTTTTTTTATTTCTATATTTATTGAATAATTGTTTTCTACTTTTGTTGTTCCAATATTTATTTAAGTATATATTTAACTTTTTATTAGACTATTTATTTATTTAAGCGGTACGCGCCCCACAGTTTGAGAACCACTGCTCTTAATGATCACTCCTGCTCTGTTTGCTGCAGGACCAGGAGCTGCAGGCGGGGGACGCTCTGAGGCGCAAGAGGAAACAGACGTGAGTTTCTCTTTTTCTCACTCTCTCTCACGCTCGCTCTCTCTGTCGCTCACTCTCCTCCTCTTGATTTAGGTTCCAGGGTGGTCTGGATCTTTCCGGCGGTCTCCATGCTCTCGTCCAGGACCCGGCTGCAGCGGTGAGGCTCAATCTGAACTAAATGCTCTCTAGCACCTCCTTAAACACTCAAGAATAAACCTAGAGATTCTGCTCAGGACGCTTCTTGAAAGAGATGAGTTAATAAATAACAAATAAACATGGAAAATAAAGATTTCTGACTAAAAAGCAGGGTTTTTGGTGCGGAAAGATGATGCTATAATTGTTTTTTTTTGTAAAATTTTGTCCTAACTGAATTATATAACACCAGTGTTCTATCCTGCAGGGGGTGCTGTCCAGGTCCTCTGGAGGAAAGAGACGCCGGGTGCCTCGATGAAATAGCGCAGCACTGTGAGTCACATGACCCTGCATAGCTCTGGTACGTGAGTGACTTCATCAAGAGCACGCCGCCTACGGTCACATGATCACGAGCGCCGCCTCAAGTCACATGACCTCGAGCGCTCCGCCTCCAGCCAGGTGATCGCGAGTTCTGCCTCTTGAGTCACATGATCATGAGCTTCACCTCCAGTCACATGACCTCAAGCGCTTGCCCCAGCCAGGTGATCATGAGCTCTGCCGCCAGAGTCACATGACCTCCAGTCACGTGACTACGAGGGCTCCAGCGCAGGTTCAGGGCTTTGAGGATATGAGGAGAACCCTGAGGAAAGTGTTTAGAGCTCCTGGTGTTTGCTGAAGAAGCTTGACTGATGTTTTATAGTAAAAATGATCAAATTGTTTGATTCTACACAGAATGCTGCCACAGATAACTGTCAAACGTTTTAAAGATTTATGTTGTTGGAGAATTTTCATCATAAAATAGTCATTTCGCTCGAAGTAACTAAAAGAATCTAAAATAGTAATCTAAAAGAACAGGTTTGATCTAAACCCCAGTAATATAAACAAAATTCAGACGAGAGTTTCATCATTAGCGTTAAATCTCAGGTGAATGTTTTACAGTTTCTCACTATAGATGAGCTTACACAGTTTTAACAAGCAGTTAATCAAAGCTTTAAAACCATCTTAAATAATCGTGAGCTAGAGTGAGATTGAGTTAATGAAGCATTTTATATCTTTCTTGAGTCTTTGTAACAAAAGTGCTTTTAAATAGTTTAATAATCATTTATTAACATGTTCCAAATTCTCATCAATCTTTCACAGCGAACTGTTTTTAAATAGTGAAACATTAATTTATTCATTTTTATTTGAACCTCAGTAAAGCATCACATTTCTACAAGCTAAGCGTAACATAGATTTTATATAAATACTTATATACATGAATAATAAAGCACTTAGTTATTTTAATAAATTGCTTATAAATGTAGAAACAATGCTTTATAAATATTAATTAAATCTTCTATTAGTTCTTTTATAATTCAATGCAATTGTATTTCATTGTTTTATGATTATTTTTTTTTCCACACTTCTTTTTTTAAATGATAAAATATTTTTCAAGAAAAGTGCTTAACAATTAATGACAAAATATATCAGTCAGTATAAACTATTAAATTTAATACACATATTTGAAAAAATGAATTGGAAAAATAAAGCTTCCACCAGAAAAATTTAAAAGAGTAAAGAAGATATAAGAAAGTGTTGCTGTAGAAGATGAATAATTATTCTCTTAATAAATCATGAGAAACCAATGTTTCTGTGTTTGTTAAGCTTTTGATGATTTTTACTATAAAGCGAGTAAGTTCCCTCTCAGTTGTGGAGCTGTTGCGTCCTCGTGAGCGGGGTTCCTGTTCCTGTTGGTTACGTGATGAGTTCAGAATCATAGCGAGACGCAATATGCAATTTCTTTCTCGAGCTGCTGTAAATATTCTGTACAGTTTAGTATTTTATTTTCTACAGCTTTTCTAGGAGCTGGAGGGTTTGTGAAACACCAGCCCTCCTCCAGCGCCGCGTGCGTTTGTAAAGACGATTGTGAGAGAGTAGCATTCAGTTTGTTTTTATTTAACAAATTAAAATCTTTTAAATGAAGTGTGCTTGTGGTACTTCCTGCTGATGGATGCTTGCGGCAAAGGCTGCTGCTCCAACTCGTGTTTTGGCTGGTAATCATTTTGTGAACACCTACCACATTAAAACCTATAAACATTTAAATGTTTAAGTTGTTGACATTTCCAAACAACTACATTAATTTGTTATTAATATTATTTACTATTCATTTATAATTTTAAATTTCTACACACACCAAATATTGACACTCTGATATTTATACATAAGGAATGTTAACTACTACTATATTTTAATACAACACAAGCTTTTGTTTACGGAATTTAATGATTTACATTCTTGAACGCACAATAATAACATTAATAATAATAATAGAGAAGGGTTTGAAACTGCTCCTCGTGAAAATGAAAGAGAGCAGGATGCATAATTATTTACAAACCCAGAGTCCTCAGATCAAATGAGCAGCAGGTGAAGATACGAGAAGAATCAGCTGCTCATGAACAGCAGAATAGCTGTAAAAAGCATTAGATAGAATAAAAGTCCCCTATGCTGCTCCTCTGATCCCCGGATGATGCTTAGACGGTGGTTCTCTGGAGAAGGAAATGGTGGCGTGAGAAGCGGTGCTGATGATTCTTTCAGAGCACTCACTTCTTCAGCTTCTTCATTCTCTGGTCCAGAGCGGAGAAGTTCTCTTCCACGGCGAGCAGGTTCTCCTTCATCGTCTGCTGCACCTGCACACACAGACCAACAGCGCCGGAGTGGTCCAGACAGGCTACAACTGAAGATATACCACACTGAACATGTCCTAATGCAGATTGCACCCTGCTGGAGAGGTACCTGAGAGAGCAGCGTACTGTTGTCCTTCAAAGAGTTGTTAATCATCTGCTGTGTGGTGTCCAGGTGAGTGAGGAGCTGGCCGAACTGCATCGCTGGAACAGCACCAGTGCCAGGGTTTTAGCTTTCTATCAAAGATCCATCACTGAGGAGGAGTAGAGGAACAGAGAGGAAAGCTCACCCTGCTCATGAAGATCCCTCACCGCAGTCAATCTCTGAACCACCAGCGGAAGAGAGGAGGAAACCGCATCCCACTGCTGCACCAGATCGTACAGCTGAGACACCTGAGAGGGTGAGAGAGGTGGAAGAGAGAGACAAGATGGTGAGAGACATGGGGAGAGGGGGGAGGAGAAGGGGGTAAAAAGAGAGAGAGATGGGAGAAAGAGTGAAGGGAAGAAAGAAAAAAAAGAGACGGGTTAACAGGAAATAGAAAGGAGGGAGGGGAAATGGTAAAAAAAAAAAAAAAAAAAAAAAAAGGTGGGCGAGAAAAGAGGGAGGGTAAGAAAGAAGGACAGCGGGAGAGTGATGAGACGGACTGAAGATCAGAGAGATGAGCTCAAGGGTTCAGGGTTTGAGGCCCTCTCGCGCTCACCTTGCTCTGGGTCTCAGCGTCCTCGATGGTGGCCTTGTGTTTGGCGATCTCATTCATCTTTCCCAGAACACTCTTGAACACAGAACATGGATCAGTCCGGATCACAGCTCCAGAGCTCTCCTGAGGAACATCAGCGCACTCACCTGCAGCCGTGCTTCCACCTGATCCAGGGCGGAGGCATCCAGAGCACTGACCCGCGCCTGCAGCAGCTCCATCGTATCCTGAGAGAGAGAGAGAATTAGCACCACTCTCGCTAGACCTTATTCAACTCCTGACTCATGTACTCCAGTGTTTACCGTCAGACTGGACCCTTGTAGCCCCGCGCCAAGCGGCCCCTGAAACACAGAGCATCTAACACTGATGAACAGCATCTGCACTCAGTCAGAGACCTCGTTACTGTGCTCAGCTCCGGTGTGAGGATCTGAGTAGAGAGCTCTGGGTGTTCTGAAGCCTTTCCACCAAACACAAACAGATCGATGTGCTTTGAATGCCTCACGCTTGCTCTGAAATAAAGACAGAGTTCTAAAGCTCTGCTGCGTGTGTGCGCTCTGCTGTGGAACTTTATCTGGACTTCTGTGACATCAGACTCCAGAAGGTTTATTATCTTTACTTTAACAGAGAAAAATTCTCAGCGGCAGCATTATCTCTTCTTACAATCACTGAGATGTTTGGGTGCAGAGAGAGAGAGACTAGAATCAATCATCAGTCTCATATCGCACCCGTTTCTCTGAACCGGAGCCCACCGCCAGCTCCAGCTCCGCCAGTCGCTTCTCCAGATCCGCGATCTGTAGAGACACCACAGGAAGTGACCTCACACAACCACGTCTCTCTGAAGGAGTGCTCGCTCGATACAAAAAAAATCTCTGCGGTACCTTAGCAGCCTCGCTAAACTTCTCCTGCTGTGGGCGGCTGTGGATCTCGTACAGGATCATACCATCAGGGCCTGCAGAAGGCGCTGCCTTCACCTCTGAGCTCCCTGTGCTACGAACGCCTCGAGTCACTTCCAGCTGAGTCAGCAGCCGCCTGAGAGAGAGGGAGAAGGAAAAAGAGAGAGCGGTGAAGGGAATAAAGGGGAGAAGAAAGAAAAAGAGAAGTAAAATACAAAAAATACTGTGAAAGATTCAATGTGAAAAAGCGATCGAACAATTTCATAAATAGATTAAATGAATTTTTTTTCAAAAACATGCAAACCCAAACACAAATGTTGTATACATAGAAAACATGTCTGAATTCAAATTCATAAATGAAATAATTATGAAACAAATATATACAAAATAAATTATTATGCTTATTACTATTAATAAATTAATGATATCATTGTTATGAGTACCTCTGCAAATAAATGAATTCGTTTTATCAATTAATTAAATAAAATACTTGATGAAAAATCTAAGTACAAAGAACTAAATAGATAAGCAAGTAAAAAAAAACTATGAATTAAATAAAAATATACAAAAGCGGCAAAACAATTACAATTTTCTTTATAATTAAAGAAACCGAGAATAAAAAAGAATTTTTTAAAACGATATGTAGTTAAATAAATTCAGAAATAAAAATATTTCCCAAAGAAAGAGATTTTTCCAAAGAAATATGTAACTAGCTGTTTAATAAAAATAAAATATTTCAGATATTATTAGTAAATCATACTAAAACAGACTCATGAGGAAATGCTTCTTGTGATCTATACGAGGTCCTGAAGAAACAAGGTCAGAGAGAGATGTAGAGGTAGAAAATGAGGTACTCACGCGGCAAGTGCCCCATCAGGGTCCGAGAGGTTGATGTGGGCGTCTGGGCCCAACAGTGAGTCCAGGTGTGCAGACACCAGCTGCTGCTTGAGCTGTGCCGCCTGCTGCGCCAGAGCCACCGGGGTCAGCCGCTCCTCCGTCGTGCTGGCTTTAGTGGAGGCCTGCGGAGCGCGAGAGAGAAAGATGTGAGCAGAGGTCTCTCGCTCAAACAGAACCAGCCGGAGGAGCCCGCGCACCTGCACCCGCTCCACGTCCTGGCACAGCTCCTGGATCTCATTCAGCAGCCTCTGGTACCTCTGCTGCGGCGTCTCCTTCAGCCCACAGCCCTCCGCCAGCTGAGCACAACACACAGTCATCACTGAGCTTACCTGAACCCACTCTGACCGATCCCCCAGAGGAACCCAGAGACGCTACACCACACTTTATAAAAAATCAATTAATGAATGAATATTTCTATTGAAACTCTTTAAACCAAACATTGCTAAGAAACAAAGGGATTGAAAACAATAAACAATTAAAAAGGAGTTTAATAAAGAAGCACAACTTCACTAAAGTAGGGTTAGTTTAGAACCAGAAACTCACAAGCTCATAGTCTCCGGACTCATACCCCACCCTACGATTCCTACTGATACGGTCCGAGAAATCTACAGAGTGAGTGAGTGAGAGAGAGAGGGAAGAGAAAGAGATTATTGAGGTTTCTTCTTCATTAACTCGTTACTCTGAGCTCACAGATTTAGGAACAGAATCTTTGATTCAGAATCAGATCAGGTTGCTCAAAGTTTCATTCTGCTCAGCTGTACTCACCCAAGCCTTTGGTCCCCACATGTTTGTCTTTAAACTTGTCGTACGCTGCGTTGGGGTTCACCACGATCCGCTCCACGCTGTCGCTGCAGAGCTCCTCCTGGAACAGTAGAGACATGCTCAAAAAGGAAGCCCCATCACTCTGATCCTAATTCACTAACACTGATCCAAGATCAGAGCGAATCAGCTCCTCTCGTTCACCCTGAGAGCTCCAGGAACAATCACTCTGATCAGCGATTATTGATCGGATTAAAGCAGAGATCCTAACACGATTGAACGAGGACCAATCAAAGGATCAGCTCTGGCAAAAACCTGAAGCGGATCTGAACCGTGAGCCCCAAAGGATCCGGCACCGCCACAAATATATATCAAATGCACAAGTATAAAAACAAACAAAATATAATTAAAAAAAAAAACTTACATTTTTGAGTCGAACCAAATTAGCTAATAAAACAAATTTAAATAATGAAACAAAACACAATTCAATGTATACAATAATGTAAATTAAATAAATAAAATTTAAACAAAAACCCTCAAAGAAAGGTCTCCAAATAAATAAATAAAAATAAAAAGCTTCTCGTTCAGCTGGACAGTGCGGTTCAGGGTTCAGCCCCGGGGCCAGGAGACTCACAGATCGAGATCTGCCTCTGATCCACGCTCGCAGAGACGGAGATCTCGCTCAGATATCAAAGAGAGAGAGAGAAAGAGAACTTACCAGCTCCTTCCATCCCCCGGAGCGAGCAAGCGAGAGAGGGAAAGAGAGAGAGAGGGTTAGTGAGATGATCATGTGAGGAGCGCAGCAGGAGCCCGAGGGAGGTCCTCACAGAGCTCTACTCTCTCTCAGACGCTGAGGAGCTCAGTGAGGAGCAAGAGAGCTTCAATCAGAGCTCCTGATGTTCTAAGAGGAACACACACACAAACAATCATTCGAGTGAGAGAGGATCGCCACGCTCCTCCAGGTCTCCTCTTCCTCAGACAACACTGGGAAAGCATCGCTGCTCTCCTATTGGCTGATGGCTTTAACATTCTGAGCATGAGATGCAGTGTCAGTGTGCGAGCGAGAAACCAGGCTTATATTCATCACCACGGAGCCCCAAAGACCGAGATGCTGCTCGCGCTGCTGTTTTTCACTGCTTCATCAGAGAACCACAGCATCACTCGCTACACATGATAACTACTAAAAATGTGAGAATTTTTTTTTGTTCAGAACACGCTAGAGATACAGAGGCAGGCCTTCTCGAAAGCTTTCTCTCGATGGTGAACCAATCAACACACTCCAAGCTGTACTGTGGCTAACTGTGAGGCTGCAAGAGGAAACCGCTGAACTCTGTCACATGACGTGTTCTACGACTGCGTTCAGACTGCAGCCCGAAGTCACGTAAACTCATTTTTTTCTGCTCATGTGTGACCTGTATCTTATAATCTCTCTTCTTGATGTGATTCGGTTGAAACGATGGCTGCTCCGAACAGAGATGAACTGAAATAAATCCACATGATCGCTTCGAGCCACATCCTCATCGCTGTTTACATTTGTTTGATCACAAGATGCTGGATTGAGTTCACACACAAGGCCGACTTGTCTCATGTTGTGTTTAACGAGAACGAGCACTCAAAACAATAAAACAAATCAGAGTTGAGCAGAGAGCTGCAGTCTGAACGTAGTGTAATAACAGCAGTTAAAATAACTCTGTGATCTGGAAGAGAAACACTGTCATCTAAAGAGAAGCGCCCGAGGGTTACTCTAGGTCATTAACGAGATAACGAGATAGGAGGACAGGAGCACTCAGCACATGTGGAGCGGTGGCTTACTTGTACAAACTGTCCTCCGGAGCGCATCAGAGACGAGGGAGGGTTAGTGCGAGCAGCAAAAGGTTAACTAACTAACGCTCTCTCTCACTCACCGACTCAAACTGCGCCTGGTCGTCCTCTGGAAGCTCGCTCGTCTCGTAGACGTCAGGTTCATTGGAGGCCTGGAAAAAGAAGAAAAGCATTTTTATAGCTGTCGTATCATGAACTCTTTGCAGTTGTTCCTCATCAGAAACTCTCCTCGAGTCATCTTCAGATCGGTTCATGTTCCTGTAATCCTGTTTTCTTTTTCTGGAGCTCTAAACGACTCTATGGTTGTAGCCACACCCCCTGACCACAGCTCCGCCCACTAACCAATTAGAGGAAGTGCTAATTTAGCTCATCTCAATGAAGAATGTATGTGCTTAGGATAATTACTGCCTTCTTAGGGTGATTAAGAGTGCAGTGATCTTCTAGAGGGGGCAAATAAATTTAAATTTAAACCATTTAAAAAAGGATGACACGAGTCTTCTGCTCCAGTGCAGAAGCTTCTCTCAGCACCATAAGATGATGGAGGACTGTTTCAGTGGAAGAAGTGCAAATGCTGGAATTACGTTTCAAAAATGCAGCTTTTATTTGTTTTCCTAAATGCTCAGAGTGCAGAGTTTTATTCTGAAACACAAACTCAACTCAGCGAGAGAAAGAGAGATGTTAAATCATTTATGAGCTCATTGTTCAAATCTTTGGGCGTCATTAAAACTGCTAATAGGATGTTATTGCAAACGACCTGTCACACACACCAACATCTCTGAAATTCTTTTCCAGTTATGGACTGAGACAGCTCTTCAACTCCTCAAGCATTGAATCTTTTTGATCAAAGCTCAGGAATTATCATCATGGTGACTGCGAACACTGGTGTGCTTCAGATGCTGATGGATCGAGCCCTAGAGCTACTCACAGATACATTAGCTTTTCTTAATCACAGTGAAAGGTTCCTATTCTCTTATTTTAGGAGCTTATCTCTCGATCACTTGAGACTAAAAACAAAAAATAGCATTAAAGTGATTTTGTGCTCAGTGTAAGCTAAATCTGGAGTTATTTTCTAAAGTGTGAATGATTCTTTAACATTTAGCACATGTTGAGTGACCCTTTAAGGGAAAACATCATAGTAAGATGCAAGCTCTGTCTGTCTGTTCAAAGCTACTATGGACGGCAACAAACAACCACTCTATTTTTCTAATAATGCATTACTGGTAGTTTTGTGTTTGAAATAAAATGGTTTGTTAATTGAAAGATAATATTGTTTCAAGTAATATTTATTTAATAATGATATTTTTCCATATAAACTGTGAATAATTGCTGTTTTAAATTATTTACATATTTTTTTGTTATTTGGTATGTTTTCGTTTTGAGCGTACATTGACAACAACGCAAATAAATAAAAATTGTTAAACTAATCACCAGAGTAATATTTTCCATGCAGCACTGACATTAAAATAAAAGATCATTAATGGTAGCGTAATTTGTTTTAAGTAACCAATTAGTTACTTTTAACAATAACTCATGACTTTTCAACACAAGTAACTAGTAAAGTAACTGAGTTACTTTTTGAGTCAGGTAACTACTAACCGTAGCTAGTTACTATTTTTTACCACAACACTGGCGAACACGGACCTCAAAAAGCAAATAAACATCAGAAACAGTGAGAGAAACCACTGGAGTCCAGCACCCGGCCAACGCCCTTCCCTCAGAGACAGAACATAAACCTCAACAGAGAAATTCAGAGTCAAGAACACACACGTTACATAAAAATACAAATACAAACAACGCTCAATACAGTAAAATAATAAATTATGTTATGCTTAGCTAGCACCGGTAGAAGCTAACATTGTTCTAAACTTCATTTAATAACTCTTTTGAACATGTCTATAGTTTCGAATCGGATCCCTTTCTGAAGGTTCGTGATCAATCAGGAAACATATTTTAAGAGTTTTTGCTTTGTTTTGGCTTGCTCATACCGCGAGCTGCTGCTGCTAACGCTAGCGCCGCGCTCTGTTATGGATAGCGGAGCGGGAGAAGCACTTACGATCCCCGGCAGCGTCGCGTACTTCGGGTCGGCCATTGCAGCGCGAGGAGAACCGGAAGCTTGGAGATAATAATTCTACAGTTTGTGGATTTTGTTGCGTTTGAAGCCACGAGTAATCAGATGGAGCGGTGACGCCAACCGAAGATGAAGCTGCAACTCCGGAGCCTCGACTGCTCTCTTGCAGACCTGCTTGCTCAGACCGCCAGACAGCGTCACCCGCGGCGTGGAGGTGAAACGGCAGCCACTGCGCCGTCATCGCAAGAGGGTACTGCGTCCTAAACTGAACACTTTTACGGCAGCCTTAAAAGTAGAAGCTCACCTTCAGAAGAAAGTCTAGATGGCTTTTAGTGTGTGAGACAAGAGAGAGCTCAATCTGGTGCGCTCTAAAACGTCATGTGACTGAAGTAGTTGTGATCATGTGATTACGCTCGACATACTAAGCTCCTTATTTCTCATCCCTTCATTAAAAATATTCTAATAATAGATATAACTCTCTCTATATTTATATTATTTATTTCTGAGCTTCTTCTTTAAAAATGAGTCGTATCACAGAGAGAGCTCGCTTGTTTGGGTTCAAGAGAAAACCCATTCTGCCCGAGCAGTACAGGATTAAAATGATAAATGTATTATAATAATGTATAAATTAACTACTGCAACGTAAATGGACATTCTGTAAACAAACCAGCGTTTATATGCATTTCTGAAGATGATTTGATGTTTTAAATAAAGATAACACCATTGCAAGTGATGATATTTTTTTAACATAAACAATGTTCAGGTTCTTGCTATGTGGGTTTATTTTGAAAAAGTAGAAGCTGGTTACTTTCTGTTTACTGAATTATGAATGGGGATTCTTACAGTGATAATACAGCTGAATACATTGTAAATATTTATTAAACACTAAATAATAAAATGATAAGAAAAAAGAGACAAAGTGGGAACTATACTATTTATTCAATGAAAATTTATATATGTAGTTAATAGGCTCACAAATCCATATAAAGGAATTTCTAGAATCAGCGTCCAGTCCTGCTATTGAAGATGTCCAACGGTTCGGCAGTCCAGCAACAACTTTCTTTTGTCTAGCTTTGTGTTCAAGTGTCTGATGTGTTTCCGTCACCACGAGAGGAAAAACAGGAGTGAGATTTCAGAGCAATCACTGACTGGAATCAAAGTTTGGGACGCTCAGAGGAGTGTTTGTGTTCTGGTCTGATAAACAGATCAATAGTGATGAAGAGCAGCTCAAAGATCAGCCTGAGAACACTCTGCTCTGAGATCTGAGAGAGAGAACAGCTCCAGGAGTTCGCTGCAGACCGACCGACCGGCCAACACCTGCACAGGTGAGAACACACACTCACAGCATGCTATATATATATATATATATATATATATATATATATATATATATATATATATATAGAGAGAGAGAGAGAGAGAGAGAAATCGCACATAGGGGCTAGATAAAGGAAGATATATTCAATGCATTTAAACCGATCGTCTAAATAAATAGATGCATAAACATATCAACTTTCTAGAATATAATGGAAACATAAATAGATTAAACAGTTAGAAACAACACAAAACTAAATCAACTACAAAAAATGGATAAATTTAATCTGATTAATATAGAAATAATCAATAATGAGGCCTAAATAAATGATAAACAGTTATAAATATCATAAAAAACAAGGACAAATATTAAAAAAATAAAAATAACATAAAAATAACTGCCACAAAGCAAATCCCTTGAAAAAAAATCAAGCAAATAATAATTAAAAAAAAAACTGAAAAAAATAGATTAATTAAAAATGTTTTTTTTTTGTTTAATGTATTTTGTGTGATTTTCTTGTGTTGATTTAAGAAAATATACAAAAAATTAAATAGATAAAAATGTTAGGGTTAGGGTTAGGTTAACGTAAAGTAAAGGGTTAAAGTAAAGATTACCTGTAAACACACACACAAAATACTAATGTTTTGAGGATGCTTTAAATAGAAATTAAATAATAAATAAAAAAATAAAACTATGAATACACCAAAAACAACTCTGCAAGTTTTAAAAATAAAGAATGAATAAATAAATGACGGCATAGATATAAAACTTACCTTTTAAGAACTCGAAATACATTTGTACCCACGAATGCAGAGAAAATGGATAAATATATATATATATATATATATATATATATATATATATATATATATATATACACCTATATTTATAATATTTTAAATATTAATAATAAAAATTAATTAAAAGAAAAAAGTACATTTAAAAGAATGAATTAAAGGACAATATTTGGTATGAAATAGATAAACAGCGCTGTTGGTGAGAGATTATTTGACTCTAATCTAGGTGAAAAATAAAACTATGAATACACCGAAAACAACTCTGCAAGTTTTAAAAATAAAGAATGAATAAATAAATGACGGTATAAATATAAAACTTACCTTTTAACAACTCTAAATACATTTGTACCCACGAATGCAGAGAAAATGGATAAATAACAAAACATATATATATATATATATATTATAAATATAAATATAGGTATATATATATACACCTATATTTATAATATTTTAAATATTAATAATAAAAATTAATTAAAAGAAAAAAGTACATTTAAAACAATGAATTAAAGGACAGTACTTTGTATGAAATAGATAAACGGCGCTGTTGATGAGAGATTATTTGACTATAATCTAGGTGATGAGGGTCTCTGAGGTCACTGCAGGTCGTTACTCTGCTTCACAATCTCTGCCTAGCGCTCTCAGTGCTGTTTACACGAGTTACGAAACTCGCTCAGGTCACTCTCGATCACTCGCAGCTCTCTGACGCAACCCTCAGATTATACTCAAACCCTCAGCGCTGAGATCTAGCCTGGTATCTACCATGCTTCGCTCTGATGTCAGAAGATCAGCAGAACATCAGCCTCCATCTAAGAACGGCTCCATCGCACACGGTCAGTACAGATGCCATGCTCAAACACTCTGAACTGCCCGGCCTTAGCTCTCTCTGTCTCTCTCCCCTCCCATCTCCCTCTCTTTCTCCTTCCTTCCTCTGTCTGCAGGTGATGATCAGACTCACATGAGAGAGACAAAGTGGAGGAGAGAGGAGATGGAGGTAGATCTTTTATTTTTTAAGACGAGGATCATCAATGATAATGATTAGGAGATGATGGTTTTGTCCTCAGAGAATCAAAGTGGAGCTGATCGCCCGAGTGCAGTCTCAGCTGAACGAGTCTGTAGAGCGAGCCATCTCTGAATCCATCTCCGCCCTCACACAGCACTCTCCCACAGATGAAAAAAGCGGCTCCAGAGACCGGTGAGGGCGAGAGAGAGCGAGAGAGTGGGGGATGAGAGAGAGAGAGAAGAGGAGGGAGAGAAAGAAAGAAAGAGAGAGAGAGAGGGGGGTGAGAGAGAAGAGGAAGAGAGAGAGAGAGAGAGAGAGAGAGAGAGAGAGCAGGGCTGAAAGAGAGAAGGAGAGAGCGAGGGGGCGAGAGAGAGAAAGAAAGAGAGAGAGAGAGAAGAGCAGGGCTGAGAGAGAGAAGAGGGAGAGAGAGCAATAGGGGGACGAAAAAGAGAAGAGGAGGGAGGGAAAGAGAGGGGCTGAGAAAGAAGAGAGAGAAGAAGAGGGAAAGAGAGGGGGCGAGAGAGAGAAAAGATAAGAGAGGAGGGACAGAGAAATACAGGGAGAGAGAGAAGAGGAAAGAAAGAGGGGGAGAAGAGATAGAGAGGGGAGCAAAGAGAAAGGGGAGAGAGAGAACCAGCTTTAAAGACCTCTGTCCATCTCCAGGCCCAGGCTGGAGCAAGGGAAGGTGTTCGTGGCGCGCTGCTCTCTGCTGGAGTAAGAAACAGAAGTTCAGATATGAACTGAGATGATGATGTGAGGGTAACCAGATTATTAATGGAATGTTGTGTTTTAGCGAGCTGTTTGAGATCAGCCACATCAGGACCATCTTCCACATGTTCATCGCTGCTCTGCTGCTCTTCAGCATCAGCACTCTCGCCGTGGAGTACATTGACCAGGGCCAGTGAGTGTTCATCTCTAAGCTTTCAGTCTCTGACCGAATCAACAACCTTCTACCATGAACTACAGCCTGATCCCAGACTCAGAACATCCTGAGATTAATAACTGAGCGTTCACCACTGAGAGAGAGAGAGAGAGAGAGAGAGATGAAACGGTTGCTGACCTCCAGAGCTACTGACCCTCTAATGCTCTAATAACTGACTGATGAAATTCCTGATCAACACTACTCACTAAACCTCACAAAGAACTGACTCCAGATGCAATTACTGACAGAAGCCATAGACCTTACAGCTGACTGACTGTGCAATTACTTCTAATAATCGGCAGAATCTACTGAGCCTCTAACTGCTTCATTACGGAATCAATCAATGATATACAAATAATTAATAATAGTAAAAAGAACCAATTATTACCATATTTACCAAATCAGTTAGCATTTGAGCTTGTTACAGAACGACTGACCCCACTGATAACCTGCATCCGCTAACAGATTAACTGGGTGATAACAGACTGAACCTACTGAACATTTCTTCACCTACAGATCTTCTAAATGAGTGATTGTGAATTAACTTTATTTAACTGACTAACTGATTTCTAACTAACTAAAGCTCCAGACCATTTGAATCTACTGACCTCATTTCTGATTGTCTGACTAACCAACAACAACTGACAGCCTGATAACTAACAGAAAATGTTTACTGAATCAACTAACAGACCGACTAACTACAGATTGCATGATTACGGAATAAAACTACTGACCGACCAACCCCCTGATACTGAGTAATCATATTAAAAAAGCTACTGTGACAAACCCTACCAATGTAGCATGATTACTGACTGGCCATACGGCTCCTGACCATGCTTCTCTGGGTGTTCAGTCTGTTTCTGGACCTGGATCTCTTCTACTATGCCTTCGGGAGCCTCAATGTGGTGATCTGGTCCTGGGGCCTCATGTTCTGCTACACCCTCCTGGGGCCGTACAATCTCCTGCAGAGGTCCTGTGAGCTGCATCACTCTGGCTGGCACTGGGGCAGCGCATGTGTGGCTGGGGCGCTGTGTTTGTCACAGATAAGCATGTTGGGAGTGTTTCCTGTCTACGTCGTCCTGCATTACCAGCTCCCTCCGGCATCCCGGTTCATCATTATCCTAGAGCAGGTATCAGAGAGAGCACACCTGATCCTACTGTAGGTCTCTCACACAAACACCAGTGGGTTAGCTGGGATACGGGATGAGAGGGTGTGTTTGTGATCGGCTGATGAGTTTCCTTTTCTCAGATCCGGATGATAATGAAGAGCTACTCGTTCCTTCGAGAAACCACACCGGCCACACTCTCCCTGGCCTCGCACACTGGTAACTCTTGCTCTGCAGCAGCCAATCACTTTCTTTCATTCATTGACTTCTGCATTTATGACCAATGACTAAGAGCATGCTCCTTAGGGGAGTCTCCACGGTTCCCATCTCTCCTTAGCTACCTGTACTTCCTCTTCTGCCCAACGCTGATCTACAGAGAGACTTATCCCCGGTAAAACCTTCCTGAGAGAAATAAGAGAGGGGGAGAGAGAGGAGGGAAGAAGAGGAGAGGGGGGGGGGGTGAGAGAGACATGAGAGGGGGGAGGAGTGAAAAAGAGGAGAGAGTGAGAGAGATATGAGAGAAAGATGGGGAGGGAGAAGAGAAAGATACGAGAGAGGGGGGAAGAAGAGGAGAAAGATGGGGAGGGGAGAGGAGGGAGAAGAGAGAAATATGAGAGAGGAAGGAGGGAAGAGGAGAGAGAGAGAGGAGGGAAGAAAAGGAGGGGAGGGAGAAGAGAGATATGAGAGAGGAGGCAAGAAGAGGAGGGGAGAGAGAAGAGAGAGACGAGGGAAGAAGAGGAGAGAGAGATGTGGTGGGGAGAGGAGGGAGAAAAAAGGGTGAGCGAAAGAGGGGTGAATGAGAGAGAGAAGATTGAGTTGGAGCAAAAATGGAGAGGGGGGTTGAGAGTGGAGAGAGAAAGAATAGCGAGAGAGTGGGGAAAGAGAGAGAGGGATGGGAGCGAGAGGGGGAAAGAGAATAGAGAGAGATGGGGGGACAGAAAATCTGCGAGAAAGGGGGAGAGGGGGAAAATGGAGGGGGGGTGAAGTGAAGAGTCGGTCAGAGTGAGAGAGAAGATAGAAGTGGGAGGTGAGAGAGCGAGGGACATGGAGGGGAGAGATAGAGGGACGGTGGGGGGGGGGGGGGGGGGTGTCGAGTGAGAGAGAGGAATGATGACATATTTCTCTTTCAGAAACAAGAGAATCAGGTGGAACTATGTTGGAATGAACTTTCTGAAGGTAACTTCCCCCCTCTCCCTCTCTTGGATCGGAGTGTTATTTCTGGTAGAGATGATTAAAGAAAAATAAAGGACAGGTTTAAAATGATTCAGTTAAGTGTTGAAGCATCTAAAATAGAATTCAGTTTTAATCCCTGAAACAAAAACATTATTAATTCATACATGTACGTAAATAAGGAGTATGAAACATTTTATTTTAATAATACTAAAGGCAATATCTCAGCAAACAATTTAAAGTAAATTTTCAATATTAAAATTAAGTCAAAATTGCAAAAGCACAAATATGATGAAAAAATTTGATTGTAAAGATTTATAACAAAATTACATTAAAAACAAAAAAGTTATGTTTCCCTAAACTTAATAATAAGAATTTAAAAAGATGTAAATTTTTTTTATTTAAAATAACTTACAGGAGAAATTACACCAGTAAAAAACCTATAATACTGAAATTAGTCAAAGTAAAAAATTCCAGGAGTAAACATTTCCAAGTCAAAAAATTGAAAAGGGTAACATTTTCTAGTAAAAAGCATTTCTAAAGTACTTTTCTAAAAAACAGATTTAACTTTGACAATTCCAAAATAAAAACTCAATATAAATAAAAAGTGCTAATTCTACAAGCAAAAAAACAACTACAGAAAAAAAATGTATTACTGAAGTAGAAACAGTCTATATGAACAGCAAAAGTAAAAAAAGTATTAAAATGGTGAACTACCGTTCTCAAAATGAACTCGTTAAATGTGCTGCAGTAAAAATCGGCTTACTCTATCAGAGTAAACAAACAAACAAAACTAGAATGAAAAGAACACTGCAGGATTTAAAAACTCAAGCGTGTCAAGGCAGTCTTTAAGAATAACATTGAAAAAGAAAAGCTAATGAAGAGAAGCTGAAATGTGACCACAAGGGTGCGCTCCTGCAGGTGCTGGCTAGCTTCTTCTACCTGTACTTCATCCTGCTGCGGCTCTGCATCCCGGTGTTCCGGGAGCGAGGAGAATTCAGCAGAAGAACGCTGGTCCTCACGCTCTTCCACAGCGTCTTCCCCGGTACTCTTCCGCCGTCGCAGCGCCGGAGCCCCGCTCACGAAACCACCGACTGACGCCTCTGTCCTCTGCAGGGATGCTGATGCTGATGCTGGGCTTCTATGCCTTCCTGCACTGCTGGCTCAACGCCTTCGCCGAGATGCTACGCTTCGCCGACCGCATGTTCTACAAGGTTCTCCACAGCAGCTGCCTCACCACACTCACAAACATCACTTTATACCAGGAAAATATTCACAAAATAATAGAAATAATATATAGGTTCAAAGCAGATTGCTCTAATCAACGCGTCTCCTCTGTTCACTCAGGACTGGTGGAACTCAACCTCCTTCACCAACTACTACCGCACCTGGAACATCGTGGTGCACGACTGGCTCTACCAGTACGCCTACAGAGACCTACTCTGGGTGAGCGAGCGAGAGAGAGAGAGAGGGGGGGTGGGTGAGAGATAGAGAGAAAGACCTCTACCTTTCTCCATCCTTTTCTCCTCCCTCTGTCGATCTTCTTCTCTCCCCCCCTCTCTCCCCAGCTGTGTGGTGCTCGGTTTCGCTCCGTGGCCACACTTTCGGTGTTCGCAGTCTCTGCTCTGGTGCACGAGTACGTCTTCACCATGGGCTTTGGCTTCTTCTACCCGGTGATGTTCTGCACCTTCGCTGGCATCGGTGGTGAGCGAGGGATGGATGGAGGAGGAGGTGAGCAGAGAGAGAGAGGAGCTAATGCGAGCGCTCTGCCTCCGCAGCTGTGTTTCACTTCGCTCTGAACGACCAGCGGAAGAGCCCAGTGTGGAATGTGATCATGTGGACATGTCTCTTCAGTGGGCAGGGCGTGCACGTGTGCCTCTACTGCCTGGAGTGGTATGCGCAGGTGCGCTGCCCGCGCTCTGGGGTGAGCAAGCTCTTCCTGTCCAATGCTTCCATCCTCAGAAACAGAAGCTGGAGATATTTAGTCTCCAGATGCTTTGGGCCCTGAACTGTTGCAGCTGCATTAACTCTTAGAGCAGGGGGGTCTCCAGGAGCAGAGTTAGAGATCAACTGCGTCATACGTCCAGACAACATAAATCAATCGCAAGCAGCGATTAAAGGCCCTCGCACCTCCAGCGCTCTACCCTCATGGATAATTCATAGCACTATGAGAAAATTTGAGAACATTTTTGAACCGTTACTAGAACGGTTTCCATTTTAGGAAATTAGAATCAAAACTAGGTGGCGCTATAATCGATACTGTAATATTTATAAAACAGGCCAGACACACACAGCAGGGAGAAAAAAATAGAGAGGAGAAAGAGAAAGGAGAGAGAAAAGAAAAAGAGGAGGACATAGGGAGAGTAAGGAGGGGAGAGAAAGAGGACAGAATAAGACAAGAGGAAGAGTTAGAAGGGGAGAGAGAGGACAGAAAAAGACCAGAGGAAAAAGAGGATGAAGAGAGAGAAAAGGGTGGAAGAGAGAAAATGGGCTGGGGGGCTGAGGAAGAGAAAGGGGGATATTCATGTATAACTGGTTTCACACCAGCAACTAAAAGGCGGTCAGTAGATGGTGCTACAGAGCCATTATTCAAGGCTCATACGTTGATCCTGTATCAGATGTTTCCTCTTGTTCTTGCACGTGTGGTGAATTTTCTTCTGTGTCCTCCGCAGGCGAGCTTCTGGGAGTTGGTGACACCGCGTTCCTGGAGCTGTGCTCGAAACTGACCCCTGCAGGGGCCCTGGAGCCACTCGCAGTTCTGGAGATCTCCGTTTGTACAGTTTGAGTTATTTAAGCCTGGACATCTGTGAGAGGGGAAGAGGAAGCGCTCAGTAGATCCGCGAGCGCAGCCGGACTATAAACAGATCGAGGAAATGTTTGTGAGAGAAGAGTGAGGACAGGTGCTCCCACGTGCGCAGAAGGGCGAAGGCATCCGCTCCGGTGCTGCTCTGAGGCTCCTCTGCTGTTGCAGAATCCTTCGCACAGATAAAATAAAGCTAGAAAGTGTTAATCACCTCTCCGTCTATTCCTGTGCAGTTCTCATTCAGCATCTGAACATTCTGCAGAACTGTTTTGCAGTTATGAGAATTACGAAAGTCATCAAATACGTAAAAACATCGATCTGCAGGAAAGCAGCATGAGCAACAAAAGATTAAAACAACACAATAAAACATGTTCAGGTACGGTTCAGCTTTATTCAGGAACTTCTTCAATCAGCGACACAGAACCCACGAGAGAGAGAGGGTAGACAGAGAGCTAGATGGAGAAGAGGAGACAGAGGGAAAAAAGAGGTGGAGGAGAGGAGAGAGAAAGAGGGGGGGGGAGAAGAGGAGAGAGAGAGGGAGGTTTAAAAAGTGATAGAGAGAGACGAGAGAGAAGGGGGTTAAATAAGAGACAGAGGGAAAAGAAGGGGAGAGAGGTGAGCAAGAGAGAGAGAGAGAGAGAGAGAAAGTGAAGAAGAGAGAGGGAGGGAGCAGAGGAGATGCAGTACAAGAGTTAGATCAGTGCAGGGCTTTCTGTGATTATTAGAAAAATTTACATTCTGTAGAAACTGTAAAAGTAAATCAGGAGTGAAGAGTTTTGTTGTTTTGAGTTAAAGCGAGTATGATCCGAGCGATCTTCTGTGGTACGGTGAGTGCAGCTACAACACAGATAAACTGATGCTAATCTACTCTCTTCTATTTTTCGCATTAAAAAAAAAAAAAAAAAAAAAGTTGAATAAAATCTAAGGATCTGGATTCTTCAAAATAAAAGTCTACTTTAAAGAAGATACAGCTTTGTTTTTAACACAGAGACTTTTCCAAACTGTTTTAACTAATTAATAAAAAAGAAATCTCTAAATAATACAAACAAAAGTTATTGGGGTAAACGGCGGGAGCATTTCCAGAAGTGCCCAAAATCAGAAACATTCATTTTGATATATTTGACATTTTATGCCTAATACTTTAAGTAACATATAATGAAAGTAAATTCTAAAACGTCTCTACACAGGTTTTTCTTAAAATAAAAAATAAGCCTGGGTTTAACATAAAGAGAAGAAAAAACTATGATAAAACAAGGAATTTCAGTTTTTCAGTTTAAACTTTTTTTTTCAATTAAATAAAAGTCAACATAAAAAAATCTTTCAGCAGAAATTTTCTTAGAATAAAAAACGAACAAAATGAAGGCTGACGATCACATCACAAACTCAACACGAATCCACTTCCTGTTTCAACAGAAACACATTTTCAACACGAAACGATGTTTGCTCAATGTTTGTTTGAACCAGAACCTGCAGGAGACCCTCAGAGTGCAGTGCCGGACCCCTGAGCGATGGCTCTGGATGCTTCGAGACGCTCGCAGCTGCGGAGCTGAAACATTCAGAGCGCTACCCACGAGCCAGCTCTCAGGGCTTCTGCAGCGTCCTCGAGTCCAGGAGCCAGAGAACCCTCAGCAGCTCTCAGGGCTTCTGCAGCGTCCTCGAGTCCAGGAGCCAGAGAACCCTCAGCAGCTCTCAGGGCTTCTGCAGCATCCTCGGGTCCAGGAGCCAGAGAACCCTCAGCAGCTTTCATGCAGGGCTTCTGCAGCGTCCTCGGGTCCAGGAGCCAGATAACCCTAAGCAGCTTTCAGGCCTTCTGCAGCGTCCTCGGGTCCAGGAGCCAGATAACCCTAAGCAGCTTTCAGGCCTTCTGCAGCGTCCTCGGGTCCAGGAGCCAGAGAACCCTCAGCAGCTCTCAGGGCTTCTGCAGCGTCCTCGAGTCCAGGAGCCAGAAAACTCTCAGCAGCTCTCAGGGCTTCTGCAGCGTCCTCGAGTCCAGGAGCCAGAGAACCCTTAGCAGCTCTCAGGGCTTCCCAAGCATCCTCGAGTCCAAGGGACCACAGAACCCTCAGCAGATTTCGGGCTTCTGCAGCGTCCTCGAGTCCAGGAGCCAGAGAACCTTCTGCAGCTCTCTGGGTTTCTGCAGCATTCTCAGGTCCAGGAACGAGAGAATCCTCAGCAGCTCTCAGGGCTTCTGCAGCATCCTCGAGTCAAGAAGCCAAAGAGCCCTCAGCAGCTTTCAAGGCTTCTGCAGCATCCTCAGGTCCAAGAGCCAGACAACACTCAGAAGCTGTCAGGGCATCTGCAGTGTCCTCAGGTCCAGGAGCCTGAGAACTCGCTGCAGCTTTCAGGCCTTCTTCAGCATCCTCGGGTCCAGGAGCCAGAGAACCCTCAGCAGCTTTCAGGGCTTCGCAAGCATCCTCGAGTCCAGGAGCCAGAGAACCCTCAGCAGCTTTCAGGGCTTCTGCAGCATCCTCAAGTCCAGAAGCCAGAGAAACCTCAGCAGCTCTCAGGGCTTTTGCAGCATCCTCGAGTCCAGGAGCCAGAGAACCCTCAGCAGCTTTCAGGGCTTCTGCAGCGTCCTCGAGTCCAGGAGCCAGAGAACCCTCAGCAGCTCTCAGGGCTTCTGCAGCATCCTCGAGTCCAGGAGCCAGAGAACCCTCAGCAGCTCTCAGGGCTTCTGCAGCATCCTCGGGTCCAGGAGCCAGAGAACCCTCAGCAGCTCTCAGGGCTTCTGCAGCATCCTCGGGTCCAGGAGCCAGAGAATTCGTTTTTGGATAATTTTTTTTTTTTTTTACATTTTAGCATTCAGCAGCATTTACTAAATCTCTGGCAACCCCTACAAACACCTATATATACTTTTAAGCATTTATGCAAATTTTCTTAAGACTCATAAAGGGTTAAATAATGCAAATGTGATCGTAAAGATTAAGTGATTGCTAAATATTCACACAAGATTTTGAGTGTATATGAGCTTTTTCTCAAACTATGACATCACTTTTATGTTTTTGAAGAATTACGAAACTTTCAATATCAGGCAACCCTAAACACTCATGCATTTGAGCATTTTCACAGACTTCGGCAACCCTAACCTTCATTCTTTTTTAGCATTTAGGAGCATTTCCTCAATCTCTGGTAGCCCCATGCAACAGCAAAAACACACATCAGAAGAGCTTCAAATGGACATAAGAAGAAGAGCTGAGAGAAATTGTTTCTGACCTACAACAGAGAATTTTACACTTTTAAGGACTAAAGGTTTAAGACCTGTTTCAAACCAGAGTTCTCCCGAGCAGCATCCTTCTATCTGAAACAGTTTCTGGCTCTAAAGCTGGTTAGCTGTCAGGGTTCTGTGAGAGTCGGGGTCAGCAGTGAGTCTGGGGGACCGTGTTTGTTTGGTATTGGAGCGTGGAAGGTTCATGAAAACACAGGTTTATGGACTGAAGAACTGAAGATCTGCTTCCGGACGCTGGAGTCAGGTTGAGTAAGGATTTATCTGTTTTTTGCCAGTTCAAGACTAAGGCCTAGTTCATATTTTCCAGCGAGCGCGGCTCTGGGAATCCTTGTGCAGCAGGTTTTGGTATCTGGCTGTTGTTTGGTGTTCTCAGCGCTTCTTCTGGGCTAGAGTTACGCTCAGGTCGAGCTCTCAGGGGGGGTTCAGAGCGAGTGCGGATGAATACCCGTTAAAGTTCTGTCTCCTGTTAGTATGTGTGCGGGTGTGTGGTTACTTCCGTGTGTGCGAACGCTGCGAGGCCAGCCTCTTCATGAAGCAGCAGGTCACCGTGGCGATAATCAGAACCCCGACAAACAGCGACGCTGAGACGCCCACCACCAGGGGGAGCAGCAGCAGATCCGCCGCTGCACACACCCACACACACACAGATCAGGATACTGAAAATCTAACAAACTAACAAAATTTAAATACTGACAAACAATTAGATTTAAGAAAATTAAACACTATTAACATTATTAAAGCTTTTGGATAAAATTAAATGATTTTAGGTTAAACTAAAAACCCAAACCCTTTACAATAAATTAAATCAAATTAAATACATTTACAGAGCAGAACAGAATAAACTATGTCAATAAAAGAAAGAAAAAATCAATTTGCATGAATTGGAAGAAAATAATTTCTCAAACTAAAACTTTAAAATAATAAAAAATTCAATCCAACTATATATTTTTCAATTAAATGTATTTAATAATTTAAATCATTAAAATAAATTACTTTCAATAAAAGACAGCTGAAGACGTGAAGATAAAATCTCAAAATATTACTAAACTATGCTATCAAACAAATAGCTATAAAAATGAATGAACGTGGCTCACCTCGAGCATACAGGTAGAGCTCTACCGCCTGCGACTCACCGCGCGCTCCCGTCCGGTACCACTCGCCCTTGGGGTCCTGCGCCCACACCTCCGCCTGGCACCGGTACAGGCCTTGGTCCTCCTCCGCCGCGGAGAAGATCCGCATCCGGAACCCCCGCGCCGAGAGCCGCTCCGCACTGCGCTCGCTGCCGTTACCGAAGATCTGCAGCAAGCCGTCGTGGCTCAGAGCGACCAGGGCTCGTCGCGGGTCCTCCCCAGCCCCCGGAGGAGGCTGCAGTGCTCCCTCCGCCTTTCGCTTCGGCGTCTGTAACCACGTCACCTCAACCCGTGAGGAGGCGCCGGAGGACACGGAGATGGTACAGAACAGAGCCACGGTGTTGCCGCGCCTCAGGAGCGGCCGACGGGGGAGGTCGAGGACGGCCGACACCCGCACCTCTGTTACAGAGAGAGAAATAGAGAGAGACCATCAGTCAGAGAGAGAGAGAGACCATCAATCAGAGAGAGAGAGAGACCATCAATCAGAGAGAGAGAGACCATCAATCAGAGAGTCATTGGGAGAAAGAAAGAGAGATAGAGAGAGGTGAGAGTGAGGCGAGAGAGGGGGGATGGACAAAGGGAGAGAGGACAAATAGAGAGAGGAGGGGAGAGAAAGAGAAATGAGAGAGAGTGGAGGAGAGAAATAGAGAGGAAGCGGAAAGACAGAGAAAAAGGAGAAAGAGAAAAAAAGTGGAAGAGAGGAGAAATAGAGAGATAGGTGAATAGAAAGAGAGAGTGAGAGAGAGGAATATATTGTTTTATATCTGCAGGAGAGATTTGTGTGAGGAGCACCTTGTCTCTTGAGGCCGAGCGTGAGCCAGTCGGATCTCTGCGTGATGGTGGCGGCGCGGGAGGCTTCAGGGGCCCTGTGGCCGGCGTACAGGCTTACAGTGCAACGGTAGCGCCCCGCGTCCTCGGGGTGAACAGAGAAGATTCTCAGCGTGACCTTCCCTTCGCTCTCTTTCTCCAGGCTGCCTGCACCCGCTCGCACGTCTCCCCAGGAGACAACTCCATCCACGCCGAGGCGAGCCACCTCCACCTGTAGCGGACCACCACTTGGTTAATGCTCTCAGGATCGATCCCGGCGAGGTAAACCAGAAGAGTTAGATGAAAAAGAAAACAGATGAAGATCTGGAGGTACCTCAGCGTCCGGGCCACCCTTCAGTCTGCGGCGTGTCCACTGCACGAGCATTGCTGAGCGCCCCGGGGCCCCAGCCCCGGAGACTAGACAGGAGAGGGTCAGTGGAGCGCCCGGAGGGAGAGAGAGAAGGCCCTCGGGGGCCGAGCGCACCACCAGCGTCTCCGCTAGAGAAGGAGAGGAGCATCAGCGTGAGCTTTTCATCACAGATGAAGTGTTTAAAACGTCTCAGGAAATTTAGGGGCCCCTCCACACAGTGGGGCCCCTGTTCTGCAGCTTGTGAGTGACAGCTCAATGAGACGAAATGGTTCGAGAGTCACTGGGGCGCGGCTTTCAATAAACAAATATTTAACAAAACAAATCAGAAATAGGAAAATAATTTTGCACATAATAATAATAAATGTTGAAAATAATAAAAAAACATAAATAATCATAAAACATAAAAAAATTTGACAATAAATATTATATAAGTAAAATTAATGTAAAATATATATTTTAATGAAAGTAACAAAATATTTAAGAATGAACTTAATTAAATTCATTTTTTTTATTATTTGATGGCATTTACAACAAGACAATTTACAGTTAAAAATTGTTAATTTACCATAATCTCTTAAAAACTAAATTATTAAATTATTTTAAAAACAAACTTGCATAAAACAAAAACAAAAAGACTTTAATTCCAAAAAATTCTAATAAAATCATTAAAATAAAACGATTTAAAAAACTATAAAAATACACTAAATCAAATGAAATCTATATGGATTAGTTTTAATAAAATATAAAAAGAAAGATGACAAAATATAAAAGAAACAATTACTCACTTTCTTTAAAAGAAAGCCACATTTAAACAAATAAATGAAATAAAAAAAATACATAAATAAATACAAATAAAGATATGCAAAACAAAGTTACTAACAATTACATTTATTAATTAATTTAATTTAAGATAATTTATAGAAGTAAAACTATTAAATTACATAAATATCAAAGTATTTTATAATAAAAAACTTCTACTATTTTACTATAAATAAATTAATAAATACAATTCATTTACTGTGTAAAAGGTAAAGAAAAACAATAAAAAACAAATACAGAATGAAATGACAATTAAGTAGCTCAAATGAAACAAAATAAAATATCAACTTACATGTTTATATGAATTTAAATTAATTAGGAATTGTCCAAAACAATAATATAAAATAAACAATTACAATGCCATAATAATTCAAGTTAATTGTAACATTGTAATAATTGTTATAAAAAATACAAAAATAAATCAAACCAAACATATGCAAAATAAAACTAAAATAAATATTGTACAAATACACTGAAATAAAATGACATTAAAAAAGGAAGAAAAACAAACATTTAAACACATTTAAATGAATTGTAAAAACATTTATAAAACAGAATGAATTCAAATGAATGCATTTTATTTAAATATTAACATTAAAAATAATTAATATAAAATGGATTATACATAAAAAAAACTGCTAGATTTTGTTAAAATCAAATAAAAATTATATATATATATATAACTATTTTAAAACATTCTCCGCTCAGAAGCTCATCATTAGCTTAACTCTTCCGCAGCTTCAGGGAGACTCTGGTTTGGTTTCTCTGCTGTTAAACAGCGCACCTGTCCTCACCGAGTGCTTGGACGCTCAGGTTTCCGAGCTCCAGGGTTCGCTGCGCGATGCGCTCCCACGCCCCGCCCGGCCCTGGGTCCCGGATCCACTGCGCCGCCTCGCAGAAGTAGGAGCCAGAGTCCTCAGGGGCCAGGGCCCTGAGCGTCAGCACGTAGAGGTCCCGGCCTCCCTCGCCTTTCCGTTTCTCCAGCGCCACCTCTCCCTCGGCGTATCGCTCAGCGTACGCACCTGCGCTGCCTGGAGTCGCTCGTAGGTGCCGGTCGACGCTCATGATCTCACGCAGGTTGTGCCCCGTTGAGTCTGCGGCACTCGAGCGCAGACCGAAGGTCACGGAAAGGTGAGTGTGCTGCTCTGATTTGGACGGATGCTGCGCAGGTGAGCTGCAGCTCGGAGCCCTCTGCCACGGGGGCCCCACCCAGGGTTCGAGAGTGTGTTATCAACAGCGTGTCCGGGATCACTGCAGGGAGAGAGAGAGAGAGAGAGAGAAAAGGGAAAGAGAGAAAAAGGGGGAAAGAGGGATGGGGGAGGGGGAGAGAGAACGAGAGAAAAATATGGAGGGTTGAGAGAGAGGGGAGAGAAAGAAGAGAGAAGGGAGAAAGAAAAAGAGGGCATAGAGAGAAAGAGAGAGAGCGAGAGAGAGGGGTGGGGGGGAGAAAGAGGAGAGAGAGAGAAGAGCGAGAGAGGAGAGGAGATAAGAGAGAGAGGCAGATAGAGAGAGAGAGAGAGAGGGGAGAAGAGAGAGAGAGAGGTGAACATATGAACATATTAAAATAAACAGCATTTAAATGTAATCTATTATTGATTTGAGGGACTTGAACTGACTGTCTTGACTCTGAACTTTACTGGACTTATTCTTGAAAGTCACAGTCTCTACTTTACAAGAACTTGCCTCAGGTCTGATTTTCTCTCTCAGACACGACCAGAGCCTCTGCTGCATCTCAGGGCTGTACCTGTACCTGTACCTGAAGCTGAGGATGTACGCACTCCTCACCTCTGATGGCAACAGATGAGCTGTAGTTCCCCTGGAAACGAGAGTCTGTGCTCGGCGTGTAGCACTCGTAGCGGCCCTGGTCGTCCGGACGCAGCCTCTGGATCACCAGCCGGGCTCTATCCCCCGAGTCCCTCTCCACCCGCACCTCGCCGCTCTGCACGCGGGCCTGGAACGGCATGTACGGAAACCCCGTGTCCCGGGTGGAGATTACCCCGATCTGGCGTCCCTCGGCGTCCTCCCGGTACAGGTACCACTCGAAGTCCTGTGTGCGCGAGCCCTCATACCCGGTGACGGAGCAGGGGATGGAGAGGGGGAAGCCTGCCACCCGGAAGAGAGGCCCAGCGGGGAGCAGCACCTCCCGCGAGAGTCCCTGGCGCAGCTCTAGGACACAAGCAGAGCGGATACAGGTGAAGGGTCTGGTCCTGCTCATTCGTCCACCTGATTCCACTCATCCCTGAGCAGAACCTCAACCTTAGAACCCTGCTCGAGTTCCCCAACAAGGGGTGATTTAAAATAGTTTCAGATAAACGGTTATAAAAAGGTGTTCATAACCTGTAAAAAGTGGAGTCTTTCATCTTCATGATAAGAACAGACTCGTGAGCTCAAGAGAACAATCTGCTGTGATAAACCTACACAGAAACTATGTTTAGACTTCAAATAAACGAATTTTAGATGTACGTTGATGCATCATTAACGTATAAAATTAAATGATAAACAGTGTCTAATCAGGGTTAAAAATCACCTTGGCTGTTTCTAACGCCACTCCCTGCAGCGACACCCCTCTGAATGAGGTATGAGGGTATTGTTGAGAGAGCAAACAAGATCGTCTGCACTCATACACAAACAGACTGAACACTCATAATTAATTTTTACATTTTTCTATGCGAGAACATTTTATTCACAAAATGCAGCTCATGCACGAGCAAATTGTCTTTTTGCACTCTCCAAATAGGACTTTTTACGCTCAGTAATGTGATGCTAAAATAACCGCATAGTCAACAAGCTCTCTATATCATCTTATCTAGATTATGTTTACCGTGAAAGTGATTGACATCAAACTATCCCTACACAGAATACATAAGAGTTTCGGAGTGCTGCTGGTGTGAACTTTTTCCGGTTAGATTCCAAAGAGCTGACCGATGTACACTCAACCAGCTGATATTACCCACAATCCCCTGCGCTCGGGTAAGAGGAGTTTTCTCTAGAGTGAGTGCTCGCTGTAACGAGACTATAATATCAATATAGAGAGGGTGATATCTATTATTAGAAGGAATGAGGGTTCTCACACCAGATGTAGCCAAAACTACTTCCGATGTTTTAGTGCGTCACAGATCATGCACACTCACGTCTGAAAAGGAATATGTACTTTAGGGTGCAATAGAATTGCTCGGAGGGTTTCACTAGAATAATGAAACTACAGCGCCAGGCGACTGTGGAATTACACAGATCTCAGAACAGAAAAATGACTGTGATCCTGATGGGTCTGTTTGGAGCTCTGTTCAGCTCTGTCGACTCACAGGAAAGTGACCTCACAAACACACTGATGATGAACAGAGGATAAGAGGATCAGATGCGTAATTAAAAGACCGAACCAGAGTAGCAGAACCCTGATCCACTGAGTGAGAAGAAAAACAGCGCAACACAGCTCCAGCAACACTTCAACCAGAAAACAACGGGAAAAACAAAACACAGCTTTGAGGAGCGCAAGAGCAAGAATTATACCAGTTTAAAGTGTCAACATAAAAAAACTAGAAAATAAACAGGCCAGGCTTTCTGTTAAACGCTTTGAGTTTCAATGACCAATTAAATAAATATACACAAAACACATATTAAAAGACAATGTCAAGAGCCAACAAACCAATCTTAGAATCTACATTTACTCAAGTTTAACACGTAAAAAGTGAAACTATTTACAAACTAGAAATGTAGACAATGACGTAAACGAACAGCTGGAATTGAACATTTAACCCTCAGAGATGGGTCTTTAGGATTTACTGAAAACAACAACAACAACAATCTAGACACTTTCAAACCTTGGTGCTCTTTTATTGACACAATAACACCATAAAATGAACAATAATGCATTTAAAATTTTATGATAATGCAATAAAGAAGCATGGAAGATAATTTAAACACGACTAACTTAATGAAGAGTTTATTCTGGTGTTAGAAATGTGAAATATTCGAGAAAACACTAATTTACATGAAAGTAATCACATTTGAACGAAAAAGCACCAAATAATAACAATTTAACTTGATTTTTACAGCATTAGTCGTCGACAAAGAGAGAGATGCGTCTCGAAACAGGTTTAGAGCTCAGACTCTGAGGAGATAAAGTCATCTTTGTTATTATTGTGGGACTCGGTGGATTAAATGGAGCAGAAGGACGTTATACACGAGCTGAACTCACCACAGAAGAACACCACGCATGTAAAGATCCATCGCGATGCCATTTCGCTGAAATCTCTTGATTTCACTCCCGATTCTCGGTGTTTTACACCGGTAAAATCATCTTTATTCGCGGTGTTTGGCTAGCACGGTAAAACTAATAAACGGTTAACGCGAGCTGCGAAACAAAGCGCGACCTCTGCTCGTTTTATTTATTAATCCGTGTTAAATTTCCCTCTTTCACAGCACAAATGTTTTTTTCGAGTTGTATTTTAATTTTCTGTTGAAATCGAGGTTTCCCTCCCAATCACATCACCCAGATGGTTTAAGCGGTGAGGTGGAAGTAGTGCGCTACGTCACGCGCAAGCAGATGGACGTACTGTGGGTCACGGGAGTGATGCGTGTCCACGCGGATGAATATAGAGACTGGCGTCTGGATGTAAGACAAGCGTGCTTGGCGCGAAAAGTAGTTTTTTTAGTTAAATTAATGTAATAATTTATATATCTTTAATTTCATCAAGCACATGCTTTTACACATCCTGATATAGCCATAACATTCACCAATTGACAGGATTTGAAATAAAAATTAAAAACTAACTTTAGTTCAAGTTCAAATATTTTGTTCAATGTCAAAGTATAGTTCTTGTAGATTTATTTCAACAGTATTATTTTACCAAAAATAACTTCTATAACCATTCTGAGGTATTTGCATCACAGACTGGTAAAAAAAATACTTGCTTATTTCTTGTATGTAAAATACAAAAAATCGAACTGGTACGAAAATAAAACTATTGCTCTATCTTGTGGGCAAAAGCCTTTTTTACTCAACCTCGCTTTCCAGCCTTATACAGTAATTAAAAATTCTGTCTCAAGTTTGAAAAAAAAAATGACCTGAAGACCTTAACAAATATTTCTTATAAAATTAATCCTTGGAAAGGTTTAATTGATCGACCAAGAGCAACTCTAAGAAACAATCAGAACTCTCCAGACCCCCAAAGCGACTCAAAGAGCCAATCAGAACTCTTCAAAAACCCGAGAGCAACTCTAACAGACAATTAGAACTCTCAAGGACCCCCAGAGCGACTCTAAGAGCCAATTAGAACGCTCCAGAACCCCCAGAGCGACTCTAAGAGCCAATTAGAACTCTTCAGAACCCCCAGAGAAACTCTAGGAGCCAATCAGAACATCTAGAGCGACTCGAAAAGCTGATCAGAACCTCAAGAGCGACTCTAAGAGCCATTCAGAACTCCCCAGAACCTCCAGAGTGACAATAAGAGCCAATCAGAACTAACCAGATTGACTGTAAAAGCCAATCAGAACTCTTCAGAACCCCCAGAGCGACTCTAACAGCCAATCAGAACATTCAGAGCGACACGAAAAGCTGATCAGAATCTAAAGAACGACTCTAATAGCCATTCAGAACTCCCCAGAACCCCCAGATCGACTGTACAAGCCAATCAGAACTCTCCAGAACCCCCAGAGCGACTCTAAGAGCCAATCAGAACTCTACAGAACCCCTAGAGTGACTCTAAGAGCTAATCAGAACTTTTCAAAACCCCCCGAGCGACTCTAAGAGCCAATCAGAACTCTTCAGAAGCCCCAGAGCGACTCTAAGAGCCAATCAGAACATCCAGATCGACTTCAAAAGCTGATAAGAACCTAAAGAGCGACTTTAAGAGCCATTCAGAACTCCCCAGAACCCCCAGATTGACTGTAAAAGCCAATCAAATTCTTCAGAACCCCTAGAGTGACTCTAAGAGCCAATCAGAACTCTTCAGAACCCCCCAGAGCGACTATAAGAGCCAATCAGAACTCTTCAGAACCCCCCAGAGCGACTCTAAGAGTCATTCAGAAGTCTAGGAACCCTAGAAAGTGTTTCATTTCAGTAATGTATTATTAGATATTGACCATTGTTTTTGGTTGTTTTTTTACTGTCTATGTTCTGCTGTTTAATCATTAATATTCACAAATAAATTTATTTATAGAAGAGATTTTTCCTTCTTTCTATCGGTCAGCATGTGTCACTGTTTGCACATCTCTGAATTCTCCTCAGGGGGGCAGCCTTGCATTCCTTTTTTTTTTTTAAAAACGATCAATTTAAAAAAATTGAAAAATGTTTCAGACAGTCTTCACTTCTAAGAGCTGTTAAGGTAAAAAAATTGAAAAGTTTTGATATATATAAAGGTGCTACAACTGTCTACATAACACGAAGAAAATAAATGATGGCACAAATCTATTCCACAAATTTTCTCTCCCTTCCTCTTCTCCCTTCATCTCTTTCCTTTTTTCTTCCTCTTTTCTCTATCTCTTTCTCACACCCCTCTCTCTCTATCTCTTGTCTCCCCCTCTATCTCGCCCCCTCCTCTCTTCTCTTATTCCTACTCCCTCTCCCTCTCCTCTCTCTCCTTCCCTTCTCTTTCTGCCCCCCCCATCCCCCCTCTCTCTCTCTCCTTGGCCCCCGACTGTAGATTCGATCTTGTGGCTTCCGCCAGAGCCAGGCTCATCAGCACATTTTCTGTGCATCTCACCAGAGCTGGGGTAGAGTTTAATGAAGAGTTTTTTCCTTAGCCTCAGTGTGTGGGTCTGCGAGTGCGTTTCCTTTTTTTGTGTGTGTTTTGATCCAGGCTCTTGCGGCGGGCGCTCCAGGGCTGCAGTGGCGCGCTCCTGTTATTTTTGGCAGTGGCGGTGGTTGGCGCTGCGGATCCAAACCCAGAAGCTTTGAGGGAGTTCTCTTCTGTAATGATCAGCCTCATTATGGGCACTCAAGCACACGAGGAATGGAGGCCGGGGGGAGAACGTTCCAGCTCTGACGTTGCTGGTGGAGGAACTGAAGAGATGCAGAAGGCTCTAAGTAACTTCTGAAGGTTCTGAGCACCTCTGTGTGGGTCTGTCTTCTAGGCGAATTGATGTGTAGTTGCCTTTCATAAATAATCATTTCAGAGTCATTTCAGATGAAAACTTTAGGAGATACTGAATCTGAATTCAGTAGTTTTAATACTCTTTAGTCCAGCGAAAGAAATGACAAAAGTCAATTGTCTTTGGTTGAACAGCAATCAATTAATTTATTTAACAAAATTATATTTACACGTGTCACTTGTGCATTTCTTTTAATTACTCCAGTCGTGCCATACTTCGTCCTGGGGTGTTGGTGTCTTGTAAAGTTTAGTTCCAACCCCACACTCGAACCAGCTAACATTAAAGTTAAAGGTGCCATGTGATGATAACGTGAATTTTCTGACATTGTTATCTTGACTGTTATGTGTTGTTCCCTCATCAAAAAAATGCCTTATGTGGTATTGAGATTAGTTCATGCATGTTTGAACAATCCTTTATTTCTTAATTGTGAGCTAAAATGGCTCATTTTTATTAACACCACCCCTGAAAATGCTGCACTTTCTGATGGTGGTGTCTTAAGATGATTTGTCTCTCTCTTCTCCTCTCTCTCTATCATATCTCTTTCCCTCTGTCTCTCACACACCTCTCCTTTCTCTGTCTCTCTCTCTTCTCCTTCTCTCCCTCCTGTCTCTCTCCTCTTCTTCTCCCCCTCTCTCTCACTCCTCTCCTTCTCTCTCGCTCTCCCTCTAACTCTCTCTTCTCTCTCTTCTCCTCACCCTCTCCTCTCTTTCTTTTTCTTTCTTCCCTTCTGTCTTTATTCACTTCTCACCTTTCTCTCTCCTCTTTCTTTTCTCTCTCTCTCTTCTTTCTCCTCTCTCTCTCTCCCTCTCGTTGTCTCCCTCCTCTCTCTCTCCTCTCCTTCTCTCTCTCTCTATCACTTTTCTCTCTCTCTCTGCTTTTCTCTTTTCTCATCGGTGCCTCTGAGAGTCGAAGAGATGTTGAAGGACCTCATATCTGTTCAGAGGAAGCTCTGTATGATCAGATCACAGATTTCGCAGAAGACTTCTGCAGCCTGATTTAAAGCTCATAAAGCTCCTGTGGCAGCCACTGCATTTGAAGTCTTGCAGTAGGAGTCAGAAGTTCCCTCCGTGACTGTTCGGTGAAGCGTTCCTCCTGGTGCTTCCTTCTCACAGCAGCAGCGTTTAACAGACAAGCGTCTCTCTAGAGCTGCGTATATTTTTTCTGGGGAAGTTTGCTTTGACTCAAATAAACAGAAAGAAGCATAACGCGACGCATCTAGGTCAAGCATGTCCGTGGTTTGAGCTCCATGCCTGGAACAGATTTCCCTTCCCCAACATCCTCCTGAAAGCTCTCTCTGACCACCTCTGGCAGCGAGGAGCCTCCAGATTAATGAGCTAACCATTAGAGCTTCCACCAGCGCTTCCAAACCCTTGAGCTGAGCACCAGGAGAGAGAAGGACAGCAGATCTGGAGGCAACACAGAGGTGGAACAAGATGCTTAGAACAGAGGGTTCATTAGAAATCAAAAGCTCTAACCTATCCGAGCTGTTAGATCATCTCCCAAACTCTGCTCAGGCTTTTCTAGTGTATTCTCACCTGCTATGGATTCAGGTAGAGAACATCTCAGCATCACCTGCTGAGGGCCTTTATAGAAGTAGAGTATGGAAAGAACCTTGTGATGAAACTTCTAAAAAAATGATTTTAGGAGCAAATGAAGAGAGAAAAGGGAGGGGGGAGGGATAGATAGAGAGAAAAAAGAGAGGGGTAGAGAGAAAAGGGGGATAGAGAGAGTGAGTGAGTGTGTACCTGGTTACCTTGTTGCTCTCACCCCTTCTCTCTCTCTCTCTCTCTCTCTCTCTCTCTCTCTCTCTCTCTCTCTCTCCTGTTCAGTTCAAAGCCACAGAAATATTTGAGTTCTGCTGTATACTGGAGAAGCAGAGGCAGTGGCAGACAGACAGACTGAGAGAGAGAGAGAGAGCGAGAGAGAGGTTCTGATGGTCAGGGCCCCTGTCAGACGGACACACTGGCGCCGCTCTCTTTCTGGAGGACTTTTGAACCACCACACACTCCTTCAGCAGAGCCCTGCCAACCCAAACCACTGGCTCCACATCCTTACCCCCCCCTCTCTCACCTCCTTCATTCTCTCTCCAACTTCCACTCTCTGTCTCTTCTCTTCTCTCTCTCCCCCTTAGCTTCATCATTTTGTCTTTTTATTATCTTCTCTCTCTCTCTCTCTATCCTTTTCTCTATCCCCCCTCTCACACCTCTTCAATCTCTCTCTCTCTCACTTGCTCACCTCCTTCATTCTATCTCCAGTTTCATCTCATCTCTTTCTCTTTGTCTCTCTTCTACCTTAGCTCCATCATTTTCTCTTTTTCTTCTCTCTCTGTCTCTCTCTGACCAGGATAGGGACAAGGCAATAGAAAAAAGTGGAAATAGGGTGTAAAAAAAGCCTTCTTTTGAGAGTTTCTATCATCACTGGCTCCCGAATACAGTGCTTTCTAACAAGATCACCACAAGAGGAAAAGAGGTGAAGAGAAGAACAGAGCCACCACTCCGAGGTCTAGTTCCTCCTCTTGTGCTCACTTTGGAAGCGATTTGTCACCCGGAGGAGGTTTAATAGGAAGCTTATTATCTTTAACGGGAGCCTGGAGCCTACCGCAGCCGCCGCAGCTCCTATAAACAGAGCAGCTTCATTATCGGAGCGTTTGATTCACTGCTGCGGCCCATCACCGGCACGGCTCGTAAAGAGCAGCAGATCAGCGCTTCTCATCACCGCAGCTTCATTTCCCCTCTGTTCGATCAGACTCCATGTAATCTGAGCTCAGCTAGTTAGAGGTAACGTTCTTGTAATAGAATTTTCTTAGCTGAGTGGTCAGTTGCACTTCCAACGAATATATTAACCTACTTGTAAAATGAATCTTTAACCAAACAACAATGACAAGCCAAGAAGATTAACAAATATTACAAAAATATATATTTATCTCAGAATAATGGGCAAAAATTGTAAAAATGAAAAATAGACTTGTATCAAGTAGAAAAATATACTATATGCCAGGATTCTCTCAGAGAATCATATTGATAAATGTCAATAAAATTAAATTTATTTTACATCAAATATTTACTCTCATCTTTCATTTTTATAAACTTTTTTTATGCTGTAAAACAGCATCCACTCTCAAAAGCCTTGTGTATATTCTTGAGGAACCCTCTCAGACTCTCATCAAGCTCCTCTGTTTCCTGCGCTCGGCCTGAGGTGCGGGAGAGGCGCTCTGGAGGCTCACTCAGGTGCGCTTCTCTTTGTTTCAGCGTTTTAACGAGCACCCTCGGGCTCTTCTGCCTCTCACAAGTGCTCGGGAGTAATGCAGAAGAGGAACCATGCTCAGATAAAAGAGGTCAGGGAGGGTCAGGAGGAGAACGCTTTGAATCCAGCGACGTTGATGGAGATGGATCATCTCCTCATGAAGATCTGATCACCTCTCAGAATATCTGTTAGAAAACAAACATCCTGCTCTGCTGGAAGATCTGCAGAAGATCTGACCATATCTTAGAATCTCTACAAGAAACATCCTGCTCGGCTGGAAGATCTCCTTTCAGAGTGTTTGTTTGAGGCCTGGATGAAAAGCTCTGAGTTCACGTTTAAATCGGGAATAAAAACATGGAGACATCATCCCGAGTGACCACTGACCACTATAAACACATCCCTCCCTCCCTCGTTCCCTCGCTCTCCTCCTCTCGTCCCTCTCTCATGCCTCTGAGTATATTTATCTTTCATGGCTTCGTTCAAGCCTGGGATGGGTGTTTTTTCTCTTCCTCACAAGGATGTAAAAATAAAGCGAGGTCAGCGCCGCCGCAGGCCAGTATAAAAGCTCAGAATAAACCCTGAACCCCCCAGATCAACCCCAAACACCCCACCCAAACCCCCAGAACCCACTTCAGACCACCGACGACATGATGAGAGAGCACTAAATGAGAAACATGCATCTTGCAGAACACAAGCACTGATAAAGTGAAGAAAGAAGCAACCAAAGTCTGAAATCAAACAAGGGAGTTCTTCTCTGAGAGGAACCAGCTGAAGAGCAAGACCTGAAGAATACTCTACGGATTTCCAGAGCAGATCAGATGAACCTGTCTGATGAGCTCTGCAGAGGATCTCAGGCCCTGAATGATCCAGAAGCTCCAGGGGATCCAACAGAGCCCAGGTCTGAGACGATTTTCTGTTATGTGGATGAAGAAGTAGTCTATCGTTGCTTGTGATTGTTCAACTCAAAGCTTGGTTTTTCAGTAAAAACAGAATTCTCACTTCAGTTTTTGAGACACTCGCCTCAAAAACAATAGCATCACTTGAGCGTGTACGGATGCCAAAATAACTTTGTAGTCTTGGGCAATCTTGTTTGGCAGTTCTTATTTACATTATACAGAATAGAAGATCTTCAGAATATCTTATGGGAAGTTCTAAGCGCAGAAGGGTTTGTCAAGTAACATCAGAACCAGAAAACTTTAGTATCTCAACCCTGAATCAGCTGAGATTTAGCTCCAGGAACTCTCCATCTGTGGAAAATAGCTTTCTTGTAGAGGAACACTTCTCAGTTTTACCCCAGCAACCACATCAATCAAGCTAAGCTTGTATGTCTGCTTTAGAAAGTTGTAGAGATGCATGGAACTGCTTTATATTTCTTGTAAAAAGGAGAAATGTATAAAGTATCCCAGACCCTCCTAGCAACCAAATCAGTAGATGTACATCTCAGCCTTAGAAAATTGTAGACACAGAGGTTGATTTATATATCTCTTGATGACAAGGAGAAATGTATACGATAACCCAGCCCCACCTAGCAACCATATTGTTTACCCTACCAACCAGAAAAGTAGACCAATATTTTATCTTCAAAAATTTGTAAAGACCCAGACATTGATTTACATAACTTGGTGATAAGGGTTCTTTAAATGACATTGCACAAAAATCCCCCCAGCAGACTGTTTACCCTGGCAACCACATCAATAGATCTATGCTAGTATTTCGGCTTCAGAAAGTTGTAGAGACCCAGGGGTTGGTTTATGTCACTAAAAGTGACATGGGAAACTTATTTGACACCCATACCTCTCCTAGAAACTACATTGTTTACCTTAGCAACCAGATCAGCAGATAAAAATCTCAACTTTAGAAATCTGCAAGGACAAAGGTGTTGGTTTAAATCTCTCTTGGTGACAAGGGAGAGTTTATGTGACATTGGTGACCCTTTCTGCAGACTATTAACCCTAGCAACCACATCAATAGATGTATGCTAGTAATTTAGCTTCTGGAAGTTGTAGACATCCAGGGATTGGTTTGTATCACTATTAGTGACAAGGAGAAATGTATACAATATCACGGACATACCTAGCAACTAAATCGTCTACAGTAGTGACCAGATCAGCAGATGGATTTCTCAGATTCTCAAATTTTATAGAACATTGCTGGTCCCTTGTAACCACCCTAGTAACCACATCAATAAATCTACTCATGAAATTTCAGCTTCTGAAAATTGTAGACCCAGGGGTTGGTTATGTCCCTAAAAGTGATGAGCGAAAACATTTTACACTCTCCTAGCAACTATATTGTTTACCTTGGCAAACAGATCAGCAGATAAATAGCTCAACTTCAGCAATTTGCAAAGACACAGGGGTTGGTTTATATCTCTCTTGGTGACAGCTTTTCAGCTTCAGAAAGTTGTAGAGACCCAGGGTTTTTTGTGTTTGTGTCAACATCATAGGATATTGTTTGAACTCTTCCTAGCAACTACACTCTTTACCCTACCAACCATCTAGTTATAGCTTCATAAATGGTAGAGATGTGTGATTTCTTTGCGTCACAAACAGTGACTGGGGGGAATTGACATTGATGTCCTGATCCCTCTTAGCGACTATAGTGCAAACCCAAGCAATCGTATTGGAGGATAAAAAATGAGTGGATAATAACAGACAAGACGTGGTCAGTTTGAAGTATAGTCACCTCAAAGCAATATCCTGGTTCAGAGAGGAAGATGCTTGCTGTGTCCTCCTGATAATGAAATAAGCTAATCTCCTGGAGCAGATCCTCATCTGGATCATCTCATCATGTGAAAACCAATCAATAAATCCCTCAAATACGGTTTCCGCTCAATCACTTGCTCCCCTCTTCCAGCTCAATAAACGCTTTGATTCGTTTTCATAGTGGAAACAAAGCTTCTCTCTGCAGACACAAAGAGTCTCTCAGAAGATCAGCAGAGGAATTAAAGCTCCAGCGACTCCGCCTGCAAGGAACAATTACCCCCCATCGGCCCCAGAGCCTGATAATCACCCCAGAACTGCACCATTACCCCGCAGGAGACCAGGCCTCGCCAACGTATAGCTTGCTTTTAGATGATGCTGAACAGTGGTTGAGATTAGATGCTTAAATGAGCCTGATGACTCCAACAGGAACCTTTACAGGAACACTGAAGGGTTGCCAAATCCTCTGCATGTACCAGTCTCTCATTCACCAGCTGATAAGGTGATGTGTATTAGCGAGAACATTTTCTTTCAAGTACTTAAAGCAAAATAATTACTCTTTAAAAAATATTTTTTTAAACATGCAACAATTTACCGGAAAAACAAGCCTTTCATATTTAAACTAAATATTTCTCAGCTACAGTAAGTTGTTCAGACACAGGGGTTAGTTTATATAACTCTTGGTTATGAGGCCAAAATTAAACATTATACCAGACCCACCTAGCAACCATGTTGTTTACTCTAGCAACCAAATCATCAGATTTATATTTCAGCCTCAGAAAGTTGTAGAGACACTGAGGTTGGTTTATATCCCTCTTGGTTACAAGGAAAAATTAATGACATCCCAGACCAGCCTAGCAACCATATCATCAGATGTACAGTACAGAACAAAAGTTTGGACACACCTTCTCATTCAAATTTTTTTTTGGACTGACTGACTTTCTTTTCTTAAAGTAATGAGTGCCACTTGTTTTTCTTTACCTAGCTGCGTTTTTCTTGCCATAATAGAAATTCTAACAATCTATTCAGTGGGACTATCAGCTGTGTATCCACCTGACTTCTGCACAACACAACTGATGGTCCCGACCTCATTTATAAGGCAAGAAATCCCACGTATTAAACCTAACAGGGCTCACCTGTAAAGTGAAGACCATCTGAGGAGACTACCGCTTGAAGATCATCAAGAGAATGCCAAAAGTGTGCAAAGCGTAATCAAAGCAAAAGGTGGCTACTTTAAAGAAGCTAGAATGACATATTTTCAGCTGTTTCAAACTTTTGTGTTGTGTATACAATTCCACACATGTTAATTCATAGTTTTGATGCCTTCAGTGTGAATCTACCAATTTAAATTTTCATAGTCATGAAAATAAAGAAAACGTTTGGTCTGTACTGTATATCTCAGCCTCAGAAAGTTCTTCAGACACAGGGTTTGGTTTATATCACTCTTGGTTACAAGGAAAACTTTATATGACATTGCCGATGCCTCCCTAGTAACCAGATGATAACCTTAGCAATAGACCAATGCTAGAATTTTAGCTTCCAAAAGTTGCAGAGACAAATTTTAAAATGTTCTTTTTTTGTGATCGAAAATGGAAAAGTTAAAAAGAAAATGTAAATTTGTGTTTGGACAATAGTGCTGGTCCTTTTTTATGATGTTTTCTGACAATTTACAACATAACAAAACAAATAATTTGAAGTAAAATTAACACCCATCACAATCACTTGAAAGCATCAAATCGATGAAGAAACACAATTCAACTCTTATAGGAAGCATGAGTTCAGAAATAACACAAAAACAAGCATTTGAATACAAAAAGGCTTCATTTATTGACAAAAACACAACACAGTCTCCAAACAGATCATAACTTAACGTTAAATTAGACTGAGAGCATTAAATAAAAGAAGTGGTTCCTTATAGACAAGATTCAATGCTTTAAGACCAGATTCATTCCAAACAGCATTAAAATTATAAAGTAAACAATGCTCAGTTTTATTACAAAAGCTCGGTAAGAAAGCCTCAAAGGCACATAATCAGACGATCCGAGGGCTTTTAAATTGCAAAACAATCTATCAAAAACATTACAGCTAAGACTACGACATGAGTTTCTCTCTTAAAGTAATGAACGATGAACTTAAAACACTAATAGAGCAAACAAAAAAATTGAGAGGAAGCATTTTATTAAATATCTGCCCCTCGAGGAAAAACTATCTGATTACAGCGTTTAAAAAACTAAAAAAATATATTTTTGTTCGAAAACATTGAACTCTAATTGGCTTAGATGGGGAGGGCGAGGACCTCCAAATGGCGAGAATTAAGATTCGAACAACATCAACGTAAATGAACATGGATTAGAACTAATTATTTAATTATTTGAGAAGCGGGGGAGGGGCAATAGTGCGCAATGACTGCTGCTTGTGACAGGTTTTTTTGTGAGGTGAAATCTACTGATCGAAAGCTGGCTCAGGGTGGTGCTTGGACATAAGAAAGCAGCTAGGGGGCGCTTGACACACACTTACATCAACCCCACGACAGGAAACAGAGAAGAAGAAGAACTAGAAGAGCCAAATATGAAATCAAGGAAAGGAGAATAAGGACATTCAGGCGCCTGTCTTGTTGGTGTTCAACCATCAAGAGTTGTTCCACAAAGCCCTCAAAGATTATAAAACTGACGGGGATATTTCTGTTGTCCCTTGAGTGTCATCCAAGGGCAAAGAGTGTCACTGCATCAGCATTAAGCAGCAGAAAGCTGAAACTAGCTGCCCCTACAAAGAAGCCTCCAAAAGAGTGTGAAGGTCCAGATGATGATTGTGTGGAAACAAAAATGTTCCTGAGAACACGGAAGCAGCAAGGCAACAGCTGCAGTGTTATTCTTATAAAACTTTAGTTTTTTTCTTTAAAAAGTTTCCAGCTATTTCATTATTTGAGCCAGTTCAAAGAGCTCCTAAAACTTGTGATAAAATACGATTAAATACACAGACCTGAACTGTTACTAAAACAAAACAGCTGCTTAAATGTTCCACCCCTTGTTTAAGAAAAAGAAAATGTATGATTTGAAAAAAACTGACAATAGTTTTCTGCAGTTTGCAGGAATAAGGCGAAAAAGAAGTCCTTCTCGATGACTGAAACACTCCAAATGTGGCACAGAGGATCCTCAAAGTCTTCTTTACGTGGAGCAAATTCGTGCAAATCCCAACACAGAGGATGACGCATCTTTTTAGCACCAACAGCATCTCCACTCTTTCACATGTCCATACTCCTTAAATAAAAGCAGGTTATGCAAGCTCAGATTGCTTCTTACTGTCAAAAACATACACGGGAACAAGAGTTGAGTTCCGACAGTTTCCAAGCTTGCATCAGAAGTGGTGTGAAACACAGGTTTGATCATCTCTCCAGGATTAAATTTCCAGCAAGCTTCCGCCATCCACTCCATTCCCTGAGCTCGACTTTTCCTCTCCCCCATTACCATCAGAGTTTCCCTCTGGAGCAACTTTCCTGGAATCCAAGCTCTCCTCCTCAGCACCTCGAACCTCTGCCTCGTCCTCAAGAGACTTCCCGCCGAGGCCGGCTTCTGAGTGGGTCTTCTGGTGCTTGCTGAGATGGTCGCTCCGGGTGAAGCGCTTGTTGCACAGCAGGCAGGTGAACTTCTTCTCTCTCGTATGTGTGCGCACGTGGCGCTCGAGCTCATCAGAGCGGGTGAAGCGCTTCCCGCAGAAGAGCCAGTTGCACACAAAGGGTCGCTCTCCTGTGTGCCAGCGCAGGTGCGCTTTGAGGTGTGAGGCTTTGCCGTAGACCTTCCCACAGCCGGGGATGTGGCAGCTGTGTATAGGTTTCTTCCGCAGGGATGCCGCAGACGCACCCAGCCGCTCCAGCTCTTGGCAGTTAGGACAATCGCAGGAAGATCTTCCAGTGGAGGAGTATCCAGAGCTGCGAGTGGTTTTGATCCCCATGGAGGAATCCAGAATCCCAGAGGTGCTCACCGGCTTGGGTTTGTACATGTCCTGAGGAAGCATGTGCTGGGAGGGTTGGAGAAGGTGTGAGGAGGAGCCCAATCCCACCGATGGATACTGTGCCGGGTTTAACGGTGTGAATTCAGGAGTGTAACCAGGCATTTGGGGATTAAGGGACGCTTGTGGAGGCACCGGTTGCAGACTGTCAGGTTGGGTTTGTCCCAGCCAGTTTGAACCGGTATGCACATCCCACCAACTGGAGGTAGGATTGGTAGGAGTGGCGGTGATTCCAGGGTGAATGCCCTTGTACCATGAACTGTAAGGATGCGTCATGTCCAAATAGGAGTTGAGGCAGTCTTTAGTTCCCAGAAGGGATGGGTCCTGAGTGGCACTGGAGGTCTGGAAGGAAGAGAAGGGGTTGTACTCGGAGCCATACGCACCGGTGGGAGCAGGCGGAGGGCTCCCGTTGGGAGTGAGCAGGCCTCCGGAGCCGAATGAGGTACTGGTGTTATAAGAGTCAGGGAGTTCATTGCCTCGTCCGGTTTTGGGGTTGTGGAGTTCAGAGGTCATGCTGTAGGCTTTCTTGAGCGTGTTTTTTCCTGGCGTAGCAGAGTCTCGGATTGGACTGGTGCTTCCAAACTTGTTGCAGGTTGCAGTTAGCATAGCCAAAGGACTGGATCCATAACGTGTTTCCTCCTGGGAAGAGAAAAAGAGCATTGGCTTAGTGAAGACTGGGAAGTTGTTGATTGTGTTTAAAGTCAAGCTAGATTATATTTATGTTCTTACTCATCAACAGTTTTGCCAACTTAGCGACTTTGTCAGTAGATCTGGCGACTTTTCCGACCACCTAGTGACTTTTTTGTTGTCTTAGCGACAAATCTAGTGACTTTTCCTGCTGTTCCCTGCAACTTTTTTCGTTCTGGCTGACAGACTCTTCAGACAGTGCTGTGCCTGCCTGTCATTTACTCACTGTTTTTACCGCCCCACCCCTGTCCCCGGGCCTGCTCCCGTCGTGGTGCTGACATCACAATCACATTCTTGGGGTTTTATGGGAGTTTACACCTATATGTATTGTGTATTAGCACCTCCTACAGCTCTGGAGTGTGCTGTTTTTTCCAAATACTTCATTTACCTTTCTTGGTAATGTCATTAATGTTGTAACCAATCCCTCTATTAATTGCTTCCTTTCCAAACTACATTTTGGACATTACATTATCATATGAATTATGTCATTCACATCCTCCAACTGTTCCCTGTTCTGGTGTATTTGCTTTCAGTTTTGAACGCCCTAATTATATTCTGCTGTAAATTAACTCCTCACTTCTTGTTCTTCCATTGATTCTGTAAATTGTTTTAACATTTATATTAAACTGATAAAAGAATCTACTATTTCATCATCCCATTGCTTTTGCCACTTTTCCACTGTTTTACTCCAACATCCACACAACACAACATCCACACAACATCCATCCATCATCATCACATAAAATACAAAGTAATACAACCTTTTGATACAAAAAAAAATATTTTTAGATGTTAATTTCTTGACACAAACTGTGAAATAAAAATTTATCTAAAGATGTGATTAGTTTAAAATCACAGCGTTTACCTTTCATGTTCATTATGTCATTACGTTAAATTTTTTATTAATTATTATATAATTTTATTTAGCATTACAATTTTTTTATAATGCCATGTGTTCATTTAATGATGACATGAAACATGTGTACCAATAATATGTTTTTGTTGGCATTGATAAAAACCCATTGGGGCGGGAAATGTATGCCACGCACGTCATGTGATGTTTATGCAAATTAGATGGTGACATCATTCAGCGACTTTTGGGTCAGGCAATAGTGACTTTTCTTACTGAGGAGTTGGCAACAATGTTCAGAAACTTTAAAGTATCTCTTTGAACTGGTTTGCTTTATGACTACGTCTTTCAAACACGGAAACTAAGAATGCTATCTATTTATTCAGATAACAAGTTTGAGCTTGCCACAGTTTCACCCATCAAGCTGAGTATCAGTCTGATCAAATACAGACCAGGACTGTGCAAAAACTTTTAAACCCTGAGTACTTGCTGAATTCAAAGTTTACAGTGCACTTTTATTTGAGGGGAGCACAAGTTATGTCAGCATTTTAGTTTCATGTTAATTCATGCTAGCTGCAAGCTAACATCACACCATTGCCTCCGAGTGATAAAGCTTGTTATCCCATCAACCCCATCAACCTCTGGAGGAAGCTCATTATGCTAACATGCTGATAACTGCAGGTAAATACACTTACATGTTGTTTTCATGACTTTTCATGTAATGAGCATTTCAGCTTGTATGACATAGCATCTTATTATTTTGAAGCTAACATGAGTTAGCATGTTGATTTTGATTAATTAAGTCATGTTAACTGACTTGGGAGGTGTGGTGGGGAGGTGTTAACAACAGAAACCATAACACTGCCAGTTACCAGCGATAAGAAGTTTTGTTAGTTTTGGTCACTCAACAGAACGACTCTTTGAACGATTTGTTCTTTTCGTTCATCCATAAATCATTTTTTCCTTAATTCCCTAACAAGATTACTTGCAAACAACTACAAGAAAAAGATCCCAAAACCGAGTGAAATACATTAAGTAGTGAAATTAAACTAGCTTAGGTGCGTCTCTTGATTATCAACACATACCAGACACACTTCTGATACATCCAAAACATCGAGATTAGTTCTTTTGTTTCAGTAAAATCCATCATGTGCCTGCAATGTTCATTGAAAAATTAGCTTTAGTATTAATTTCGGCAAAACATGAGAAATATCACCACAATACCACGTTAAATACCAGCACATGAGAGCGGAATGATTCAAATCAATTACAATTCGCTAACATCCTGGTTCTGTAGCCATTGAAAAGCATTGAGAACGATTAGAACGAGTTGAAGAGCGATTCAAATGAACTGCTCGATTCTATCTCCAGCTCTGGGTCCATTGTGAATCAATCGTGGAATTGAACGAGATGAAGAGAATGACTCATTTACTAGGAAGAGTAGTTCCTCATGAATCACTATAAAGATTTGTTCTTTTTGAAGGAATCGTTTTTCATGTTAGCTACATGCTAATATTGTTGAAGTGATAAATACAAAGATCATGTCATCTAAACAAATGCATTAATGAATAAAGATAATAAAATTTAAGAAGGTTATTTCTGGTTGTCTCCTCAAAGATGTGAAATTATTGGATCTTTTTTCTAGCAGTGTTGATTAAGAAACAACTCTAAAGTCTGTGTTTTGGAAATATATTTGGTTCTCAGGCCCACAAACTGCTTTCTGAAAATCAACACAAACACATGAGATGTTTCTGTAGACCTGACAGCAATCTCTTCCTCCTGCAGCAGCAGCACGCAACATTTCAGGACAGACCGGATGCCTTGGAGTTTCATTGATGAGAGACGTCACTAATAGTTTTACAGCGCCACTATAACCATAAAAGCGCTTGTGCAAACATCCTTCCTGCGTGATCAGTCTAGACAGAAGTATGCAGTACTTCTGACAAACACAATCATTATCATCTGTCAGCCACAGAACCCAAGGGTTCGGATGTGATTTACTGGCTACGCATCAAGTGACCTGACTCTTATGCCTGTGACCCTGTGCCTCCTCCTCCAGCTCTCTGTTGCAGGTCGACGCGATCCTAAATATATCAGTAAATATATGTGTAAATATATGAATGACACATTAAAACCAGTTTAATGCTGCAGTTTTTATTGTCTGACCAGAAATACGACACATTCTTTAAAAACCACCCTTCCCTACTGCAGCTGTGCATTGAATCATTGGTTTAGGTAAAGAACAGAGCTGTCAGGCCCAACGAAAAGCTCCAGTCAATCCTCTCCTTCAGTGGTTCTAACCGTTTTTCCCTATGGGCCCCCATGTACGAAAATTTGAGCTCTAGGATACACACGCATGTGTGTGTATTGTTAATATATAATATCCATCCATCCATCCATTTTCTTGTCGGCTTTCTTCCCTTTCGGGGTCAGGCGAAATTACCAGCCAATTCTTCTGGCATATGTTTTTATGTGGCAGATGCCCTTCCTGCCGCAATATAATATGTAAAGTAACTATAAATTAATCTGTTTATTAAATGTATATTTAATCAAAAGTTAAATGAAATTTGAATGAATACACAGGCATTTATAATGAAATTTTTGCTTTTGGTCATTGTTGTATGAACATACACTTTATGTGTAACACTGATTGTTATAATAAACATGAATATAACCGTTACAATAAATGTGAATTTACTTTCAAGTAAGTATAGATCTAACAAATCTGAAAAATGGCAAGTTTTAACATTGGAGTGAATGAGAACTTGCTCTGTTTTGTTGTGAAACAAGCTACATGCTATAGTGTTAGCTTTTGCTAGCTAGACCAGAAAACTCACATTTACCCAAGCTTATGTTGTTTTTATTTATACTAATACCATGTCAAATCATCCTAGATTAGAATTAACGCTAAATATATGCTAACGGCTTGCTAAGCCATCCTAGCTACGAGCTTACTTACTTCAGATTTATTCTAGCACCATGCAATGGACACTGGAACTCCTATTAGTTATATGATTCAGCACTCTAATTAACGCTAGCATCGGCTCGTGACTTAACTTGTAATTCTAACCATGTTAACTCTGGCTAACTTTTCTTTTACTTATAAAGTCTCTAATTTTAATTAAAATCACATTCAATCTCCTCATTTTCTAGCCCGGGTTTATTCCGGAAATTAGCAAAGATTTTCATTTGCCAAACTTCATAAACATTCCCCGGTTAATCACCCATTGGTAAGTAATTTGCATATTCATGACGTATTCATGTATGCAAAGTTACTGTTTGACGATCAACGTAGATTCGAGAGATATTAGAGGGATTAATTACAAGCAAATTCAGTAACTCTAACCCTAACACAAGAACACAGGGTGAGCAACATTGATAGACACTATAATGGCACTTGGAGGGAACACAATTATAAACCGTATCTCTATGAGCCAGAGTCATAGAGATATTTGTTTTCTGTTCACCCTGGAGCTGAGCATCTTCTTTAATAACCTCCTTCTAATAACATAAGGCCAAGTTGTGTGCTGCTCGCTCCGTCTTTCACTCTGTTTGATTCACGTGCATTTGCTTCCTGATATCATGAGAGAAGGTTTGGCTTTGTGGATAGTGCATCACTTGCGGAGAATATCTGACTGTGGCGTTACAATGAGTCTTGTTTGACGTTTGTCAAATGGTGTGAATAAAACCGTTTAAAAGAAACAAAATGTTTTTTTTTTGGGAACATCCATTGTTATAGTTTTGATTAAATCTCTTTTATAAATCACTTTAAAAGCCACAAAAAGGGTCACCATGGTACGAGCCCTTTAAGTCATGTTTGTAACATGCTAAGCCATCCTAAGTCATGCTAACCAGAAGCTAATCACCTTCAAAACTATTCTAGCATCATTCAAAGAAAACAGGAACTCCTTTAGCTATACACATAATGTTCTAATTAATTTTAGCATCATGAAAATTACAAGTCTTAACTTTTCTAGTAAGATGGTGAGACTAGCTAACTCACAATAGCTAAAGCCTCATGTTGTGTTTTTATTTACGCTAATAACATGCCAAGTCATTCCAACTAAAAGATAATGTTAGAGACATGAAAATCATACAACAACTCCTAGCTACAATCTTATGTCATGTACTAAGCAATGCTATCATTAGGCTAATTGATAAAAGTTAAGCACACAGCGTTCTACGTTTAATTTATTCACCAGCTCATGCACGTGATCTTTTTTAGAGATCTCACCTCAGGTGCAGGTGCTTCAGGGAAAATTTTCTATAAATAAATACAAATCTTGTTTTTTCCTCTTCTCCTTTATTTTCTTCCAGCCATGGTTTATTGATCAGTTGATACAATTTCTATTATGAGCAAGCTGAGATAGACTTTGACGGTGTAACAAATTATATATTATGTCTCCCCTATTCTCCCAATCTGCACAGTTCTACTGTACCATTAAAGTAGACATCATTTTCAGAAAAGTGTAGACTTTTTATTGTGAGACAAGAGTGGGATGCATAAAACGTCACTTGACCGAAATAGTTGTGATCACATGATTACGCACAACGTAATCATGGTCAGACAGAGACCAATGTACCAAACTGAAAAATAATCTGCTTTTTTGGATCTGTGAAACTAAAGTAAACTTTCAAACAGAAACGAGGTTTGTGCAGCAGCTCCTGACGAGGTGTTAGATCCGAGAGAGAGATGGAATGTTTTTACAGACAATCATCGCTGCTTCTGTTCCGGTTTAACATGTTCACATCTCTATAGAGACGCTGCTGCGTGAGAGAAACTACAGCTCAGACTCAGACAAAGCAAACATGAGCTCAGTAATGCTTGAGAGCCCAATCTCATAAATATCTCATCGGATTTATAGATTCAGCTGTGATATATGCTTTGTTTTATCAATAAACTTTTTATTATTTATTTTTGATCTGAGATATAAAATGTAAAGTCTATTTGATGCTTGAGTTTGCATGAAAATGTTCTAGTTCTCCAAATGTGAACTTATTTGTTAACAATTGATGCTAACAATTAATTGATGGATTGATTAAAAAAAATCAACAATAGCAGAAAAGTTTATCGAATGCAATCTTTTAAAGTGCTTCTCCTCTCCATAATAAAATACACACGTTTTCAACGCGAGATGTAAAAAGTTGAAAGTAATCAAATACTTTGGACTTCCTCAAGGACTGGAGCCGAAAGAAACTAACTGTGATCAATCCGCTAAAGAAGAACGAGACTCGGAAGCAAAAGCAGAACACTATTTGATTTAGATTAAATTAAATCAGTAATGCTTAAGCCTTTGTTTGGTTTGTTAAAATGTATGTTTGTAACTCTGCATTTCCTTCATTGTGATTAAAAAAGATTTTAAGAAGAGAATAGCAGTTGGTTAACTCAGATAACCTTTCACATTTATAAACAAAAAGTTTTAAGGGCTTTTTTCATGACTATAAAATCACGTCTAATGTGAAAACTCCTCAATATCCGCAAACTGAAACCAAAGAGTTTTTTTCTTTCAGATTTAGCCACAATACTAACCGAAGCTTTACAAATACAAGAACTTTGTATTAAACAAGCTTCTCTTCTGCTACGAAGCTCAAGCATCTGCAAACATCTCAATCATGGACTGAAGAACCTAACAATATGAGCAGAAAACCACACATTTCTCATTCATTAAAGCTCTTTCAAGCATAACACTTTATTAAACCTTTTTAATCCAAATCCAAAAAGTGTTTTTTCAAGCTCTGCTTCACCTTTTCTAAAATTAATTTGAAGTAGTGTAAAGTGACTGAGAGGTTCGTAAAAGAGAATATATTACATCTATACCAAAACACCACTTTTAAATCATAAATAAAAGCATTTTAACTCAATTCTTTTGTAAACCCTGACCCAAACCAAAGCCAAACTAAAACAGAGCTTGCACAAACATGCTATATGATAATTAAAATCTAACCAACACTTTGCAATCCCAACAGTTTTCTTGATCAAATCCTTCAAACAGTGAGTTCTGTAATGAAAATCATCTCACTGCAGATTTATCTCACTAAAATCAAAATATATCGTTTTTTTTGATAATTTTAAGATATATTCATAAAAAAGTGAACCTAAATCTTGTTTCATGTCAGTAAAATTCCTATTTAACCATTTAACTGCTACACCAAAGTAAAGAAATTGCTTGTTTGTATTTCTTTATTCTATCATTATCATTTATCTCTACTTTATACTCTACTCTACTTTTATATCTTTATCAGTTGTACTCATTGTTTTTTTTTTTATATATTAATGACTACCAAACAGTAGTCTTCACTTTTAAGGTGAAAATTCTGTACACACATGGAAATTCCACAAAAATTTACTTTAATATTGTTTTTTTTTCTTAGTTCACTGAATCATCTATATGAATTAAGACTTTAAACATTTTAGCTTTTTTCCCTTTGATTTTCAAGCTGTAAACAAAAAAAAAAAAGTTTACCAAAATACAGCAACTCAATTTAAGCTCAACTATCTGGTTTGGTGGGAAGGTAAGCTAAAAACGTCTAGAAATCCAGAGTTTAGTTCCTTAGTGGAAATGAGATCCTGATTCTAGATTTAGAACTGTTTTAACTCTAAAAGTTCCTACATTAAACTAATCAAACAGGTGTTAAATCTCTCTTTTCCTAATTTTTGGTAAAGCAACTAAGTACTCAGAGATCTCTAAGAACCGGCAGTGAGCAGAGAAATCCACTTCTAACACAATCAAACATCTCTCAGGAACCCAATCCAGGTCTGGAGGACTCTCAGGTGTTTCAAACTCAATGGAGCTCCAGTGAAGAAAGGGTTTAAGGTTCATTTACAGTGAAATAAGGGTTGCTTTATCTCCAACTTAATCTGAAGAATCATTTAACCAAAGCAGAAAGTAGTTTCACTTCATTTTATATTATTTTAGCAAACCTCTCCTACACTGTAAAAAATAAAATTAATAAAAGATTGTTGATTGTTTTTTTAAAGGTGTAATTCAGTCGATAAATAATTTTTAGTTAGCTCAGTTCTTGTTGGCTGAATGAATATTTTCTCACTAGGCGGTTGTTAGTGACTGGATTAAAAAAGTTCAGTTAGTGTCCAGAGCTGCTTCTGAGATGCGCTGAGACCATTAAATAATGTTTGTTGAGTCAATTTTGGGGGAAACCACATTTTTTAAAAAGCATTTTGCATTACAATTCTACGTTGAGTTAACTAAAGGTGAAATTGTAGGGATTGAATTTGGAATTAATCAGCATTATTTAAATATATCTTAATAATCTTTAACTCTTAGGTAACTGAGTAAACTCAACTCATAAAAATAACTATTAAAACGAGGAGTTAAATATTTCTGAAATGTTGCCTTTGAAAACTAAATTAGCTATAACAGAAATGCTTTAACCCTAAAAAACTCATTTTAACCAACATCTCCATCCAAATATTCATCTTTTGTTAACTACATTTTGGGTTTGTTCTCAGTCTCAGATCACATCTCAAAAGCTTTATATAAAAAAGAACACCTCCTCTTATTTAGCATAATTTTCTCTTAAGAAAAGAACATATGGAAACCAGTAATGTGAGACTAAACCGCAGTTAACACACGAATAACTTCACTGTTCTTCATTTACCCAAGGTGATCTCTGTTTTAAAGAAAAGTACCCCCAGAATACTCTTAAAACTAATTCAAACCGTTATTGAATGTGATCTGAGCGCGTGAGGGTGATGGATCAGTACCTCCAGAATCGTGGCGGCCATCCCGGAGGAAGCGCTCCCGAGCAGGTGAGTCCTGAGGCGGCAGAGACACGCGCGAGCTGCCGCTGAAGAGAGGAAGCGAAAACACCGCGAGAGAGACGCGCGGCAGAGCTAAGAGGGGAGCGAGAGACACGCCCCCCAGAGAGAGAGAGAGAGAGAGAGAGAGAGAGAGAGACGAGAGAGAGAGAGAGAGAGAGACCAGAGAGAGAGAGAGACCAGAGAGAGAGAGACCAGAGAGAGAGACCAGAGAGAGAGAGAGACCAGAGAGAGAGAGAGAGAGACCAGAGAGAGAGAGAGAGACCAGAGAGAGAGAGAGAGAGACCAGAGAGAGAGAGACCAGAGAGAGAGACCAGAGAGAGAGGAAGAGAGAGAAAGAGATGATAGGAGATACCAGATAGAGAGAGAGACCATAGAGAGAGAAGAGATAGATACCATAGATAGATATACCAGATAGATAGATAGATAGATAGATCGTAGATAGATAGATAGATAGATAGATAGATAGTAGATAGATAGATAGATAGAAAGAAAAAAAGAAAGAGAAGGGGTGGGGGAAAGAGAGAGAGACCAGAGAGAGGGTGATCAGAGAGAGAGAGAGAGAGAAAGAGAGCCAAGAGACCTGAAAGAGAGAGAGGGAGGCAGGAGAGAGAGGATGAGACACCAAAGAGAGGAGAAAGAACAGAAAAAAGGAGTGCCGTTTTTCCCAACAATCCAAAAAATCTTTGTAACTCAAAATTCTTATTGCTTGCCTGCGTGTTTTTACGTGTAAAAAACACAACAACATTAAAGCCATAACATACAGCACTTTAATGAACAGTGCTTTTCTGAACACTCGAGGCGCCCCAGATCTCCAGGTCTCTCCTGAAGGAACGACGGCTGCCATTCTGCACCAGAACCTTTTTCCACACACCAGTTGAGGCACGGGGAGCCGATCAGATGTGTGCAGCCAATCAGAGCACAGGGATCATCAGGGGAGGGTGGAGTTGACTTGAGTCTTTTTCAACAAACCTTTTTGAATTGTTAATGGATTTAAAGAAATATGAGCTGAAGCAACAACAGAGCAACAACGAAGCTTTCAGAGCTCAATGTGTTGGTTTGGCCATGCCCGTTGTCCAATGAAACAAGACGACCCCTCCCTCCTCTGACCAAGCCTCTGACCAAGTTTATAAATCTTTCGTCCGCACCAGCCTTAGTCTTAGTCTATGAAATCAGGCTGCTCCATGTTTAAGCTCACATTTAGTTTTTTAAACAGGAGAAATAGCAGAGATTGCAGTCAAAATACAAAAATTCCGTATGTTGGCAATTTTCCTGCACAGGTAAATAAACTTGTGTTGAGGATTTTAAATGTGGAGCCACTTTTGCACATGCGGCGCCTGTCCTGATGGAAGCTTTAGCTCCAAAGTTAATATAGCACTAATATATGCAGCTGGATTGACGAAAGATGTTTTAAACCAGACATTCAGAATTGAAACAAGATTGATGCCTTTAACAACACGAGCTTATGCTACTCTTTTGAATAACGTGACTGCTGCCTCGACAGATAAACACTCGACGATGAAATACCTGAGATGAAGATGTGAAGGTAGGTCTCAGTTCACATAAACACAGCCTCACATTCATCATCTGATATGAAAACTCTTGAAAGTTCTCAGGCTTATTGAGAGAGCACCTGAAAATAGTGCAAATGACAAACATACATTTACATGTTACATTTATGCATTTGGCCGCTTTTGTCCAAAGTGACTTTCAGAATACTAATCTAAAAAAAAAACAAAAAAAATACTAAACACTTTGTTTACACATTGTTTACATGTCCATAATGTATATAAACAGAGAGATAACCAACTTTATTTTCACAAATGATTAATTTAAGTAAATGCATTATTAAACTAAACTAAAAATCAATGTTTTATATTAATTTGGTGGTGTACAAGGATAAAAACAAATATGTATTAGTTAATTTTTTTAAGTTTACACCCTTGTCTTTTAATTTGATATAAGATCATTAGAAAGTATATAGTTTGAAATAGTAACTTCAATCAGAAAGTAGACGTTATTGCTGATGTGAAACAATTAGCTACAATTTGTTTTATTAATGCACCAACACCCTATAAAATGAAAGAAAATTTACTAAATGAGTGACTGTAAACCTGTGTGTAATTGTTGTACGTTCCATCACACATTTTGTAAACAACTATGGTGAGCCGCCATGCTCAAAAATGCCAGGGCCTTTTTTGGTCCCAGTTCGGCCCTGTTTTTACCTAAAACTCATCGTGACCCCTTCAGAGCTCAGACCTCGTCCATCAGGAGGGCACACAGCCCCGACAGCTCTCAGCGTCTGCGTGGGTGCAGCTAAATGAGGGCAGAGAAGAAGAAAATTGTCCTCAGGAATAAACATATAATTAGATTCTTTATTTTTCAGCTCGATCACAGGGCTGGGCCGCCGTAGGGCTGTAGTTTAGGAGAGCTCGGCTCGGTCACTAACACACATGCTTTATTTAGCCGTCTGCTCCGGTGCTGACCCCGCGTCTTGCTCCGCACACACCGAGCTTGGGCCAGCCGGTGCCAGCGCACACACACCGAGCTCGGACCGGTTGGTGCCAGCGCACACACACCGAACTCGAACCGGTTGGTACCAGCGCACACACAGCGAGCTCAGCCTGTTTGGTGCCAGCGCACATACACCAAGCTCAGACTGGTTTGTGAAAGCACACGCACATCGAGCTCGGACCGGTTGGTGCCCGCACACACACTGAGCTCGGACCGGTTGGTACCAGCGCACACACACCAAGCTCGAACTGGTTGGTGCTAGCGCACATACACCGAGCTCCGACCGGTTGGTGCCAGTGCACATACACCAACCTCAGACTAGTTTGTGCAACAGCACGCACACCGAGCTCGGACCAGTTGGTGCCAGCGCACGCACACCAAGCTCGAACCGGTTGGTGCCAGCACACACACACTGAGCTCGGACCGGTAGGTGCCAGTGAACACACACCAAGCTTGAACCGGTTGGTACTAGCGCACAGACACTGAGCTCGGCCCGTTTGGTGCCAGCGCACATACACCAAGCTCAGACTGGTTTGTGCCAGCACACGCACACCGAGCTCGGACCGGTTGGTGCTAGCACACCGAGCTCGGACCTGTTGGTGCCAGCGCACGCACACCAAGCTTGAACTTGTTGGTGCCAGCGCACACACAATGAAACTCGAACCTGTTGGTGCCAGTGCACACTTGACCGAGCTCAGGCCGGCCAGTGCCTAATCACACACACAGAGCTCTGGCTGGCCGGTGCCATCTCACACACACCAAGCTCGGGCTGGCCGGTGCCATCTCACACACTGAACTCGGGCAGGCCGGTGCCTAATCACACACTGAGCTCGGGCTGGCTGGTGCCAGCTCACACATACCGAGCTTGGACTGGTTGGTTTCAGCGCACACACACCGAGCTCGGGCCGGTCGGTGCCTAATCATACACACCGACCTCTGGCTGGCCGGTGCTATCTCACACAAACACCGAGCTCGAACGGTTGGTGTCAGCGCACACACACCGAGCTCGAGCTGGCCGGTGCCTAATTACACACACCGGGCTCGGGCTGGCTGGTGCCTGCTCACCCACACCGAGCTTGGACCGATTGGTGCCAGCACACACACCGAGCCCAGACTGGCCGGTGCCTAATCACACACACCGAGCTCAGGCTGGCGGGTGCCTAATCACACACACCGAACTCAGACCGGCCGGTGTCAGTGCACACACACCAATGCCAGCGGAGTTATCAGGGAAGCTCTTACGATAGAGCATGTGAGGTATTCTGATCAAACTCAAGAAACCGAATCAGCACCTTGACTACCGGTTTTCCAAGAGCTCTTCAGTAATGGCTTGACTAAACTCGTCATGCTGTTGCGATCGTTTTCACCGCGGCCTGTGGGTACTTTTTATAGTGAGGTCACATCCTGTTGATTGTTGGTTGCACAGTCCTCACAGAGCTCTGATTGGTCAGATTCCCTCACTGCCTGTGTCACATCAGCACCACACAAACACTTGCTTGCAATCCTAACTCATATGGCCACCAACACAAATCATCTGAAACAGCTGCTGGAGGGGTTTTCAGAGAAACTTTGAAAGAGGGGTAAAGAGAGAAGAGGACGAGAGATAAGGGGATGAGAGAGAAAGTGAGAAGGAGATGAGAGAGTGATAGAAGGGGAAGAGAAAGAGAGAGAGAAGGGATGAGAGAGAGAAGAGAGTGTGAGAGAGAAGAGAGGGAGAGAGAAGCGGATGAGAAAGCGAGAGTGAGAAGTGGATGGCAAATAAAGAAAGGGGAATGAGAGAGAAGAGAGGGAGAGAGAAAGGATGAGAGAGAAGCGTATGACAAATAGAGAGAGAGAGAAGGGGATGAGAGAGAGAAGGTAAGAGAGAAAAGAGATGAGAGAGTGAGGAGAAAAGAGACAGAATAAAATAGGGGGAGAGAAGAGATGGAAAGAAGGGGGAGAGAGAAGGGGATGAGAGAGAGAGAGAAGAGAGGGAAACAGTGGAAGAGAGAGAGAAGGGGATGAGAGGGAGGGGAGAGAAGACAGGGGGGTGGTAGAGGAGAGAGAAAGACATATATATATATATATATATATATATATATATATATATATATATATATATATATCCATCCATCCATCCATTCATTTTCATGTCGGCTTTCTTCCCTTTTGGAGGTCGCCACAGCGGAACCAACTCTCTGGCATATGTTTTACATGGCGGATGCCCTTCCAGCCACAACCCATCGCTGGGAAAAATTCACACATACTCATTCACACTTTAACACTATGTCTTTGGAAGTGTGGGGAAACTGGAGCACCCAGAGAAAACCCACACGATCACGGGAAGAACATGCAAGCTCCACACAGAAATGCCAACCGACCCAGCCGAGGCTCGAACCAGCGACCTTCTTGCTGTGAAACTAGCTTCTTGCTACCAACTCCGCCACCGTGACGCTATCTATATATATATATATATATATATATATATATATATATATATATATATATATATATATATATATCTATATATATATATAGGGTTAAGAGAGAAAGAGAAAAAGGGAAGCGGTGCCACATGTGGATCATTTGCATGCGGTTTCCTTGTTTGACTCTAATAGTTTCTCTTTGAGGAGCAGAACTCCACACCCCAAAAGCAGGAATAAAAACAGAGGTGTGGATGGAGAAACACTGATAATTAGAGATGGAGCAGCGGAAGAGCACTCTAGAGTTTATCAGAGCTATTCTGGGTTTTTATATTCTTCTCTCCGGGCGAGCGAGGCTCGTTAAAGCAATGCTGATTATCTCTCTAATGGAGGGTGGGTGCTCTGGTCTCCCTCATCGCTTACAGGGAATAAAACTTCTCGGTTTATGAGAAACAAGTTTGGCTTTCAGGAACGCTTCCCTCGAGCCAATCTCACACGCAATGCTCCCTCATGTTAATTCATTGAATGAAGAAGCAGCTTCTGTTAAGAGAGGAGAAGCTGAGGAGCTGCCTCCGAGTGGACACACTTCCTCTCATGCAGCAGCTCTCTCAATAACTCTGTGATGATGCCCTTTCATGTCTCGTCCCCAAAGACTCTACATCAGCGGTCCCCGACCCATGGGTTGGTACCGGTCATGGGACATTTGAATAAATAACTTACATTATTTACCTTTTTTCAGAATCTGATCGATGTTTTAGTTAATTACCCAATTCTCTTAGGGGCCTTTCGGACTGTTATCTGTACTCCATTTCCAAAAACACATGGCTCTGGTAACGGTTCATTGTAGCGCGTATAAGCATCTCCAATGTTTGATCGAAATTGGGGCAGACGAGAGCATCCAGTCTCTCAAGCTCGAAAGGACGCAGAAAAACGCAGAGGTAACCAACGTTATTATGATTTCGGCAAGTATTCGCAGACTGATGACGCAAGACATTTATTATTATGTTTAGAAGATACCTTATATATATATTATTTTGGTGTCTATGCGTCACACCTCAAAGGCCGGTCCCTGAAAATAAATTAAAATGGTCTGTGGCACAAAAAAGCTTGGGAACCTACAGCACTTCACCCACACAAAGACATTTTTATATATTTATTAAAGATGTTATATACTAAAAGAAAGGACCAGGTTTGGAGACCCCTGTGCTAAAAGCTACATGGATCAGGAGTGCTTAACTGAGTGAAGCGAAGACTTCTGGAAGCTGGTGAAGTGAGCTCATGTATTGCCCTCATCAGAAACCTGTCTTTTATTGCCCGAAGCCAGATTCATCTTGAGAGTCCAGTTAGTTAGGTTTTTTTTTTTCAATCAGTCAAATGTTTATTTTTCTTTTTGTACAGCACAGTTTTTTCATGTGTGAATCTGTGTTGTTTTGTTTTATGCGCTTATTGTTTGTTTTGATGCCTGGTGATGGTCAATAAAAATACTCCGCTGTGGACAATAGCCTGTCTCTGCCTCAGCTTATTGGCGAGCCTCTGGCCCTTGCTTCTCACCACAACAAACTCAAAGAATTTGTAACACTCTCCTGAATATAAACTAGAGCTGAACAATTAATCATAAATATATTGCAATATGAATAAACTAAAATTTCAAATTCATGAAAGCTGCAATTACACAGTCATGTGATTAAAAGCACTCAAGTGAGAGTTTATTATTCAGGAAAGCTTTACTTCCTATTTAGTGTGTCAAATTCTTAATGCAATCCACTGTTTCTTGTAATATGGTAAACAATGGTAAAGGTACAGATTCGTATTTAATGTCCTTTTAACATTAGTCGGTGTGAATTGTCACTGGCTTTTATATTAATGTTTTTATGTTTTATATCACAACTGTATTGATAAACGCTGCTTTTATTTATATTGATTGTTGAATCTCAGAACTTATGTTTACCTAATTTAAATATTATTCTATAATAACTTGCCATTGTTGGAAAAATGTAGAACAGAGAAAATAAGTCCATTTAAATATTTTAGCTAAATAGTTCAGCCCTAATAAAAACCCTGAAAAAGCAGCTGTGGTTCTATAAGTCCACCTGAGCATCATCTAGCGGAGGAGAGAAGATCTTCTGGTTCATCTACTGCTTCCACACGCAGGAGCTGCAGAGCGGGTTCATCTTGGTCTCATTCAGAGCTCATTTAAACGTTCTGAGATGGTGTTTGTGAAGAGTGAGAGAGCAGATAGATTTGAGTATGTGATGAGGAGCTGCAGAAAAGGTTCCTAGCTCTCTCTCTCTGCTCTCGCTCTAGTGTCTCTCACTCGTCCTTGAGGGAGAGTTTCTGCGGCTGCGGCGCTCTGGAAAAAACCTGCTGGCCCCTGACCCCATATCTCTGTCTTTCTTTCTCTAACCACATTTCCATCTCTTTCTCTCCTTCCCCTCGGTCTCTCTCTCTCCTACTTTTATCCTGCTCTCTTCTCTCACCCTCCTTCCCTCTACACTCTCTCTCATACCCTCTCTTCTCTTTTTCTCTTTCCCTCTCTCCCCACTCTGCACCCCTCTCTTTGACAACATTTCCATCTCTCTCTCCTCTTGCTCTTCTCTCTCTCTCCTCTCAGGGTGGAGTGATGAAGAAGAGGGTCAATGCTGAGGAATTGTGGGAGATTTATTTGTTGATTAAACCACAGTCAGATGCGAACTTTGGAAGCACACGAAAAATGAAACCTCTCCCTCTCTTTCGTTCTCTCCACAAAGTACAATACAATTTAAAATAAAACAACTCAAAATGATTAATTAAAAATTACATTTACTCAATTGAAATAAAATGAGCTGAGATTAACTTACACCAAATAATAGTTTTATTAAATCTAAATAAAATGCTTCCATATTAAATGAAATACAAAATCATAAAATCAATGTTTTTTATGTATATTTTGATAAATAATTTAATGTAAAAAATTAAAGCAAATATACTTAATAATGTAATTTCATATTACTCCAGCTTAACTAAAAAAATATATAAATTTAAATTGAAAACGTCACGCTTAAATTCAGAACAGACTGTAAGAAAATAAATGATCATTTATATATTAAATATTTTTTATGTTATTATTATCTTCACTCGCAGGCAGCTCCTGAAGTTGTGTGGGGTCCGCAGGAGCCAGTCTAATCATAACAGAGCTCAGAGGAATTACTGCTCATCCAGAAGCAGACTAAACCAAACATCTGGAGCCTCCTCTGCACCGCTGGAGGCAGACGGAAATCAAACGCTTGAGCCTGAACTGTCCCATTAGCAGCCTAGAGAAACAGTCTGAACCAGAGTCTGAACCAGGGTCTTAACCAGGGTCTGAACCAGCGTCTGAACCAGGGTCTGAACCAGGGTCTGAACCAGGGTCTGAACCAGGGTCTGAACCAGGGTCTGAACCAGGGTCTGAACCAGGGTCTGAACCAGGGTCTGAACCAGGGTCTGAACCAGGGTCTGTACCAGAGTCTTAACCAGCGTCTGAACCAGCGTCTGAACCAGGGTCTGAACCAGCGTCTGAACCAGCGTCTGAACCAGCGTCTGAACCAGGGTCTGAACCAGCGTCTGAACCAGGGTCTGTACCAGGGTCTGAACCAGGGTCTGAACCAGGGTCTGAACCAGGGTCTGAACCAGCGTCTGAACCAGGGTCTGAACCAGCGTCTGAACCAGCGTCTGAACCAGCGTCTGAACCAGGGTCTGTACCAGGGTCTGTACCAGGGTCTGTACCAGGGTCTGAACCAGGGTCTGAACCAGCGTCTGAACCAGCGTCTGAACCAGCGTCTGAACCAGGGTCTGTACCAGCGTCTGAACCAGCGTCTGAACCAGCGTCTGAACCAGCGTCTGAACCAGCGTCTGAACCAGCGTCTGAACCAGCGTCTGAACCAGCGTCTGAGCCAGGGTCTGTACCAGGGTCTGAACCAGCGTCTGAACCAGGGTCTGAACCAGCGTCTGAACCAGGGTCTGAACCAGCGTCTGAACCAGCGTCTGAAACAGCGTCTGAACCAGCGTCTGAACCAGGGTCTGAACCAGGGTCTGTACCAGGGTCTGAACCAGGGTCTGAACCAGGGTCTGAACCAGGGTCTGAACAAGGGTCTGAACAAGGGTCTGAACCAGCGTCTGAACCAGCGTCTGAACCAGGGTCTGTACCAGGGTCTTAACCAGCGTCTGAACCAGCGTCTGAACCAGCGTCTGAACCAGGGTCTGAACCAGCGTCTGAACCAGCGTCTGAACCAGGGTCTGAGCCAGGGTCTGTACCAGGGTCTGAACCAGCGTCTGAACCAGGGTCTGAACCAGCGTCTGAACCAGGGTCTGAACCAGCGTCTGAACCAGGGTCTGAACCAGCGTCTGAACCAGCGTCTGAAACAGCGTCTGAACCAGCGTCTGAACCAGGGTCTGAACCAGGGTCTGAACCAGGGTCTGTACCAGGGTCTGAACCAGGGTCTGAACCAGGGTCTGTACCAGGGTCTGTACCAGGGTCTGAACAAGGGTCTGAACAAGGGTCTGAACCAGCGTCTGATTCAGGGTATGAACCAGCATCTAAACCAGGGTCTGAACCAGCGTCTGAACCAGGGTCTGTACCAGGGTCTGAACCAGGGTCTGAACCAGCGTCTGAACCAGGGTCTGTACCAGGGTCTGAACCAGCGTCTGAACCAGGGTCTGTACCAGGGTCTGAACCAGGGCTGCGTCTGAAACAGGGTCTGAACCAGGGCTGTGTCTGAAACAACATCTGAACCATCATCTGAATCAGGGCTAAGAGAACATCTTGTGACTCTTCTGACTCATACTGAAGAAGAGAACTCAAGAAAGTACAGCATCTATGCTGTAGGCTTCCTGGTGTTTCTGTTTCTATGTCCGGCCTGAACACAGAGCTCTTCTGTTCTTCTCCTCATTTCATCTCCTATATTTCCCTCTTCTTCTCATCTACTTTCCACTCTTCTCCTCCCTTCATCTCTACTTTCTTTTCTCCTTTATTTTCCTCTCCTTCTCTACTTTCTTCTCTTCTACTTTACTATTTTTCTCCATTTTCTCTCATCTAGTTTTCTTTTTAATCTTTATGTTATTTTACGTTATCTTTGTGTTAAGTCGCGAAATTGCCCTAACCACATACATCTTCTCTTTTCTGCTTTCTACTATATATTTCTCTCTTCTTTTATCTTTTCACCACTATTTTCCTCTCATCTCTACTCTTCCTCTCTTTCTCCACTACTTCCCTCTTTTCTTTCCTCTACTTTCCTCTCTTCTTTTCTCTTAGACTTTCCTCTGATCTCTTCTACTTTCCTATATTTTCTTTTGCTTTCTTCTTTTCTCTTTTCACTCTTCTTCCTTTCATCTATTCTTTTCTCCTCTATTTTCCTCTCCTCACCTCTCCTTCTCTTCGGGGGTGACCTCATCCATGTTTCCAGGAGTCTCCTCCACACAAGCGGTCAGAGTAAAAATAATCAGGTTGTAGCTAAAGCGAGCGCTGGCTCTAAACAGAGCAGTCAGGAAGCTGCAGGAGGAGCGCCCAGACCACCCAGAGCTGCTGCCACAACACTGGTGTTCAGTGTTGAGGCTGCCCCTTCTCAACACCGCAGAGCTGCCCTCGGCTCTTCCAGGGCCTCGGGTCAAGGATGGTCTGAAGCTTCATCAGGTTCCCTCGTTCCTTTAGTGGACAGCACCAGCTTTAGTATCATTCCTCATCAGAAACTCTCCACAAGTTATCTTCAAATTGGTTCATGTTGGTGTAATCCTGTTTTCTTTTTCGGGAGCTCAAATGACTCGATGGCTGTCCGAAGCTCTGCCCACTAACCAATCAGATGAAGTGCTACTGCAGGACATCTCAATGAAGAATGTACCCATTGAGTGAGTGAACTGTAGCAAAGCTGCATTGATAAACAATGAAAAGAAAGAGTTTTTGGATGAAAAGTGTTTTTGTAGGATGTATTGGTGGGAAATGTGAAACCCAGAAGGGGGTGTGGTGGAAACATGGCAGTTTGAGGAGCAGGGGATACACAACTTGTTTTAAGGGGCTCAAACATTTGAAGAGATTCAGAAACATTGTTTAGGATAAATACTGCCTTCTGAAGATGATTAAGAGAGCAGTGATTGTCTAGAGGGGGCAAATATTTAGTATCAATCATTTAAAAGAGGAGGATATGACTCCTTTACAGTCTAATTAAAATCACCAGTAATGACATTTCTCTCATATTTGAAGTTCAACATGTATAGTAGATCAGCAAACTCAGTCATAAAAACAGAGTAAGACTTAGATGAAGGGACCTATAGGGTTTTACAATGACTCAAGCAGAAACATAAAAACAGACTTTCAAATGTCTTCATCTGGGCAACTATGACACTACAAATAAACTTTATGACTCCTTTGCCCCCACCATCTGCTGTGATATATTTTATTTTATACATTAAAAATTGTTGGATTGTAGCTTTCTGAAATTAAATGAGGAGAAGACAGATGTAATGGAATTGGGTCCTCCAAAAATATGTAATATCATTATGGAGGAGTTCCATAAACATTTTCCAGCTGTCTCTTCCCAGGTCAGAGATCTGTAGTGATGTGTCCTTCATGAAAAATTGTTCAAAGAGAATAAACCTTTATAGTGATTTATGAGGAACTACTCTTCCTAGTGAACGATTCATTCTCTCCATCTCGTTCAATCCCACGATTGATTCACAATGGACCCAGAGCCAGATATAGAATCGAGCAGTTCATTTGAATCATTCTCAATGCTTTTCAATGGCTACAGAACCCGGATGTTAGCGAATTGTAATTGATTTGAATCATTCCGCTCTCATGTGCTGGTATTTAACGTGGTATTGTTGTGATATTTCTCATGTTTTGCTGAAATTATTAATAAGCAGCTAACCTAGTTCAATTTCTCTTATTATTGTATTTTGCTGGGTTTTGGGAACTTTCTCGTAATTGTTTGCAAGCAAACTTGTTAGGGAATTAAGGAAATAATTATTTACGGATAAACAAATCGTTCAAAGATTTGCTCTGTTTAGTGAACGAGAGTCAAAAGAACGAGTCATGGACTAAACTTCCCATCACTAGAGATCTGGGGATTGTTCTAGATTCTGACCTGTGTCTGACCAATCAGATAAATTCAACAGTGATGACTAGTTTTCATCAACTCCGTGTTATATCCAAGTTAAAATCGTTTTTATTTTTTAGTGATCTGGAGACAATCATACATGCACTCATCATGTCCAGACTGGATTATTGTGATGCTCTGTACTGAGGGCTTCTCAGTTCGGAAAAATTCCCCACATCTACAAGCTGTCCAAAACGCTGCCACTAGGCTTTTGAGCAGGGCTAGAAAACACGATCACATTACACCAGTTTTATCATCCTTACATTTAAATTCTTGTATTTGTTTTAAAGCCTTAAATGCTCTCGTTCCCTCATACGTCACACAGATGCTCACTCCTCTAAGATCCTCGAGTTATTCGTTCCTCTGTTTAGGGTAGTGGGCCCTCAGCTGTGGAATGAATGCCACTGGAAAAACTTTTTTTCTCAGACTATTGAGCTTATTGAATCCACACGGAATACTCAATTATGTTTCTAGGCATTTCAAATGTGTGGTGTTGAGTATTTATTTGTTAGTGTCTCTTAAATATGTTGTTTATTAATATGTTAATAAGTTGTATTTGGCCCCTTTTATGTTCAGCACTGCTGATTGTAAATGTGCTCTATAAATAATTTACTTACTTACACATCCTTGTCAACCTCTGGAGATCAAAAATATATCAGTATTTAACTCTGGAAATTAACTCTGAACATATAGGAAAAATTATTTTCCCACAGAGTAAGCTTTTCCAACTGGAGTGGGCATAAACAGCTTCAAAACCATGATCAAGACAAGGCGGAAAGTAATGCAGGACTGTCAGCACACTCTCACATCTCTTATTCTGAGCTGGATGAACAAATGTTTAGATCTTTACGATGTGGAATAGAGAGAAGCGTACTCTGAGGAAAGATTTATTCCGCTCTCACACACCAGAAACACCCCTTGAGCTCTGAACTCAGGAAACATTAGACGAGGAGACGTCAGGAGTGGAGCAGAGAAACTAGTGAGCAGATCTTTAACTCTTGCGGTCTAAACTCTGAGTATGTGCCCCCACAGAGAGGTGTGGTCCCCGAGAGTCGAGGGGCCCCTCCCGAAAACTCTGCATCTCATGCCAGTGCCCAAGGGCTCCAGCCTGCCTGACCAAAACCACGGACAACTGCCCACACTGCTCAGGACAGACTGGGCAACATCGCCCCCTGATGGAGCCCTACATCATTATATTCACATTAAATCCAGTCACGTTCACGTGAGGTCTGAGCAGAAAGCACATGAGAAACTCCATAAACATGCACTTCACAAAGCAACTTAAGTCTTTCAAAACAGTGCCTTTAAAAATTATTCTGAATAATAATACATAATTTAAAAAAACCCAAAATGCATTCATTTAGACATCGTGGAGTGGTCATTTCAACTTAGTGTCCATTTTTTATTTCTAAAACATAAGTTTAAAAAACACTGACTAGAGCTTTGAGGTAACTTTGAGGTTTTTCTTTGTAATGTTTGTCATTATGATCTCAGCGCAAAATAAAGTAAAGGGATAAAAGCATTTTCCTGGTCAATAAATCATTTTCATGTATTTAACACCAAAATATTTCAGTCAAGCTCAGTCAGATTTCTTTTTATCCAGAGGTGAAAATGGGTTGGCGTACAACTTTTGATATTTGCAAACATATGATATATGAAAAATACACATGATATATCAAACATATGAAGTACTTGCTGGTTTACATTTTAATGTTTTCAACAAAATACATTACAGCAATGAAGTGTAAAGATAATTCCACCTTTTACAATTAAAATACTGTGGAAGTGTGTCATTTTAGTTCTTTTTTTAAAATAAAAATCTCGTCTGTTAAAGGTATAAAAATTAAAACCATGATTGAATGTAACTTTAAACATTGTTGTTAAATTTGCCATAAAAATAAAAATACATGGTAAAACACATATCTGCAATGAGAGCAAAGAATGTTTTGCTAAAAACGACTACCTGCAAATTGACCTACTGCTGCATTTAACTTTTATTTACACAAAACTAAGGAAATAAGTTCAGAGCAGGAATTACAAAAAAGGAGCAAGTTCAAGATCACCAATGTGAACATCCATCAAAATGTAAACAAAATTTAAAAATAAAAAAACACAAAATTTGCTCTTATCTAGTTATTAAATTAGCTTGATAAACGTTAAACACTGTAGTGTAGCCGCTAAACAAATTTAACCATGCGCGTATCTCCTTAAGAGAAACATTAGCTTAGCTAAAGCATAGCTAGCGTTGGTATGTTTACATTTAGTGACGAATGATTAGATTTTCTGGTAAGATATTCACAAACACAGAACGCAGGAAATGCCGCAAGAAAATTCCTTCTTTACAGAAAATAAAAATACAATTCTCATGAATGTCACAAATATATAATTATTTCAGTTTAACACACAGTTCCGCATACGTCGTTAGCGCGCTTTTGCCTAACACGTTTCGCTACGAACGATCGAGAAGTTTTTTGTTTCGTGAACTCTTCATTGTTGTTTAATGAGTTTAAGTGCGCGTTTTGTGTGTACCTTGCTTTAAAGTTGACAATAATAAAACAGCAACACTCAGCAGTCATTGTTGTGTAGAGTTTTGGGAAGAAGCGCGTGAATGGAAAGGAAATTGATCGATGACATGATTTATTGATTTGGCGAGCAGTGCCACCTGTTGGCTACGTTCGAGGTTTCAATCAATTACATAATAAATACACAAATAAAGAATAAAGACATAACACACTGAGAAGTGTTTACTGGAGAAGACATTCAGAGAATGTCAAAGTATAACTCTATGCTAATTTTGATGCTAAGCATAAAAACACATTGACATAAGCCAACTCTTTATTTAGCTCGCTTTAGTTTTTTTAAAGCACTCTATAATGTGTATTTATTGATAAAGCACTTCAGAATAGTCTGGACAAAGTTAAAAAAAACAACCTTTAACAGTAACATCTTATGTTATGCAAAATCATTCGATTGCAGTCTGTGTACAATGAGAAATACATTTTAGACCTCGTCAAACAGGCCAGATTGGCTGACATTGATTTTACATCTATTATTTGGTTTTAAGGTATTTCAATGTTAAATGGTTTTGTACTGTACATCAGTTGTATGTTTATAATTAATTAAGCGTTGAGAAAACCATTCCAAGCTCTTATGCTAATTATGGAAAAACTTTGTTTGGTTTGAAATTGGAATTTATTTGGAACCAATATTGAGCCTTTTGTTGCACGAGAGGGATCCTGGAAATGGGATTTAACATATTCCTTGGACTTTTTGCTAAGAGAAAAATATCAATTGGTGTTTGAGAATGACTATCTTTTTGATAAAAACAACTTGAATAAATTACAAGATCCCATCATCTTAGACAACACCTAATTATGGCCTTACTTTTGGGGAAAAAGATGTAGAATTCATGTTCATATTAAGCTGAGACGTTGATCCAGTGTTCTTTCAGTATCTTGGAATATAAACCACATTTTTGTTGATAAAATCCACTGGTTGCCTAAATCTGTTGATGTTTTATGAAATATAGCACTTGTGTGATAGTAATTCTAAAGAAATATTAAGACTAAAAAGTGCACATTTTTCAAAGGTAGGGTAAAAAGTTAAGCTGTGGTCGATTTGAAGTGAAATCTGAGCTGACGTAAACTGTTAAGATTAATCTTTAGCTGTCATTGCCTTTTTGTAGTAACTAACTTGAACCTTACTTAAATTGTGAAAAAAAGTAAATTCTGCGAGCATAGAATGAGGATTAAGCCTGTCAGTTTCCTGTCCCTGAGTGAACTCAGCTAATAAAATTTCCTCTTTAATGAATCGAGATGATCTGAAACCACGAAGAATACACTTCCTAACACTGTACAGCATCAGTAAAACAGGCTTTGCTTTGACCAATAATTATTCAATAGCTTCTCTATCCAAGCTAACTGCTCTTTTGTAAGTGTGTAAGTGCTTCCTAAACACTTCCAGGGGGATCTGGGATCGTTTAAAGCCGTTCTTCAGCTGGTTTGAATAATCGGAGACCTCCTCTCCTGCTGCAGACCTCGATTTGAGGCGTTTCTCGCTGTTTGTGGAAGCGTGGTTTAATTTCACTTTGTTGTGGAGTGAAATGAGCTCCACACTTCTCTGTGGTCACATCTGTAGGGCAGAAGAGAGGAGAAGAGGAGAGAAGAGAGGCCTGCACACATGAGCAGCGGGTACAAGCACATCTGCACAGGAAGGATCGATCACCCAGAAGCTACGGTCGAGTCGTTAGATCCAGATACAGCTGAGAGGAGACTTTCACCTATTTCTGATGCTTTTTCCCAAACAAAGAAACCTTGGACCATGTGACTCCAGAGGGTCCACCCTAACCTCCAGCTCTTCTGAAGACACATCCTCAGGAAGCACGTTAACAAAAAGCTGCAAATCACTCAATTCTGTTCTGAAGATGCGACAGACTCAAGAGGAAGGAGAGAAACTCAAAATTAAGTCTGCTTTTGTAAACCTATAATTATCACATTAACTAAACAGAGCTTTAAAATAGTTTATGCTAGATTAACCACACACAAGAATTTTTTATATACTTGAGTATTTGTTCAACGTTGAACTATCAAGAGAGAGAGAGAGGAAGGAGTGAAAAGAGAGGGAAGATAGAAGGGAGAGAGGAGAGGTGGAAAAAAGAGTGAAAGGAGAGAAAGTGAGAGATAGTAGGTCTATAGTTTTAATTCAACTCTACTAGAGTTATATTTAACACGGTGGCAGTGTGGAGTCTAACCAATGACATTGAATAACTCTTTGAATTTAGCTGTGTGTGAGAAGATGTTCAATCGTTCCCAAAACACTCGTCAGTTATCTGTGTGAGTAATTCTGCTCAGAGCATAGTCTATTTTCAGTTCAATCTAGCTGTATTTGAAACAATTCCACAGAGTTGACAGAACTGTATCTGAGATATACACTCCTCTAACGCTGCCTGGTTCTCTGTGTCACTGTAAAGAAAAAACACAAGGTCGAGTTAAAACCATAACGGGGCACAGATTCAGCTTTTGCAAGAGGAACTCAGGACTCTGAGGATACTCTGAGTGAGCCTGACTTTAACAGAGTCTAAATAATCTTTCCTCTGTGATGCCATGAAGGATTCCTCTCTTTAAAAGCACACACAGGAGAGAGAGAGAGAGAGAGAGAGAGGAGGGAGAAAGAGAGAGGAAGGAGAGAGAGAGCTATGAGTGCTGGATGCGATCAGGGCACATCAGAAGGTTCCTGCCCTCTTCCACACGCGCCGCTCGTCCACTTCAGCTTCGTTTCTGTGGCTCGAGAGCTTCAAAGCTGCGGTGAGAGGAGACGCTACTGCAGCCCCGAGCAGACTAATGAGAGCCACAGGCAGCGGAGCGAGGGGCGAGAGAGGGGTACCAGCTCAACCACAGAGAGACAGAGAGAGAAAGAGAGAACAGAGAGAGACAGAACAGAGAGAGAGGGGGGGGGGGTGCAGCTTAACCAACACATAAAGAGAGGGGGGATCAGCTAAACCACACAGACAGAGAGAGAAATAAGAGAGAGAGAGAGAGAGAGAGAGAGAGAGAAGACAAAGAGATAAAGACAGAGGAGTGTGAGACAAAAAACAAGAGGGAGAAGGGAAAGAGAGAAACGGGAATAATGTGTGAATATCTGAACTGGTTTTACTAGCATTACACGGGCCCATGACTTTCAAAACATCTCAACTCAACAATGAAGCACAGAACACCGTTTTATTCACGTATGAAACCCAGAAGAGATTTATTACTGAGAGGAAAGAAACACTGGAGTAGTGGGTTTGTGTGCTTTGGTTTCTCCAGCATATATATATGTGCAATGTTAAACAGAAGTATATTCTGACCTTCTGACATGACGAGAAAATTATATAAAAAAAAAATACATTGACCATTTAAAAGACCTGTTTCTGGATAAAGCGAGAGGGATCCTAGCAAAAGGGCGCTGGGGGAGGGGGGGGTATTTTAAACTACCAAATAATACATTTTTTAAAAAATAAAGTACTTCCTATTTGATTGTTTTACACGATGTAGAGATTCACACCAACCCATGCAGGATTCATACCCTGAGCAATAATGATAGCTAGTTCTGTTTAGGAGCTTTATCTGCAAGCGTTTCAGAAGCACTTTATCTTCTGAGGTTCTGGTTCTGCACCTGAATGTTCCGCGCAGGATTGATGACGCAGTTCTTTTCCTGATAATGATCCAGAAGATTCCTCCACAGAGACGAGCAGCGCAGCAGATTCTCATTCCCTGAAGAGCACAGAGCTTCAGAGATTTTCAACAGCATTCAGAAAAGAGGGAGAGAGAGAAAGGGAGGGAGAGGGGTGGCGCGAGGGGGGAGGGGGGTGGAGCGAGGGGAGAGAGGGGAGAGAGAGGGGGGATAGAGAGAGAGAAAGGGGTAGAGGAGAGAAAGAAGAGAAAGAGAGAGTACCGATGATGCAGAGGCCCTCCTGCGCCCGCGTGATGCCCACGTTCACCTGGTGAGGGTCCGTGACGAAGCCTAGCTGCTTCAGGAGCCAGGATTTGGTCGGATGCGTCTCGATCTCAGTTTTGGGACACGAGCGAACGATCGACATAAGAACAAACTTCCATTCGCTTCCTGGAGACAGATTTAAGATGGAAAATATATAGGATATATAGTATATTGCACATTAAAATGAACGCTTCAAATCAACTTCCTTTACTCATCAAACAGCTGTTTCGTTTACAAGATTTAACAGATGATCTGCCTTTACATCCTTTTAGCAAAGCATCCCTACCAGAGAATAAAACTAATAATGAGAATGAGACGCCTGACCTTGTGAGGCGCTCTCACTTGAGTAGCCCTGCCCTTAATTATGTGAATCCTTAAATCTAATAATAACAATTCACCCCCCAGATTCATCATGAAGTTTCGTTTTTTAATTTGCTGACCCTGACTTAGCCAGAGACGGGAACGTGCTTATATTAATTACAGCATCGCTGAACCTGCTCACTTCTGGAGTCAGCCTCTAGGGGTTAGAACGGGGAACTGCAGCTCAGTCCGGTTACAGATTGAGAGAGACTAATCAGGTTTTACAGATTGACCCTGTCCCAAATAGCACAAACACGGACTTGAACGCCCATGCCAGCAAGTCCGTAGGATGTCCCATCTGTCATTTAGGCTCTGAAGTGTACTCATTACCGCCCTCTATGCGTCCTTTACACAGTTTTTGGCAAAGCTCACACTGATGCAGGCTTCAGGCTCCCTTAAAACTCAGAACAAACGAGAAGGACTGAATTTACTGGTAAACATTTAAGAGATAAATTACTTAGCAACATATTATTTAACTATTTAAACGGTCATGTGGACAACATGTGATTCTACAGTTCTAAACAGATTGTGTACCAAAACACAAACGTCAAACAACATTTATTTGTTTAGCTAGTTGTTAGTTAAATCTCTGTGCATTGACAACAAATAAACAACAACAACAAAAACGTCCAGACACATCCTACACAGCCTCTGGGTTCCTTCCAGGATTCCAGCTCTAGCTCTCTCTCTATCCCTCCCTCTCTCTCTCCCTCTGTTTCGCGCAAGAGCTCACACACACGCCCCTCTCCCTCCCCCTCCCTCCCTCTCAGACAAACTTCTAAATAAAGGAAATGTAATCAGACCTTGGCTTCTCATGATGGTGTTAACGGTGATGCCGCTGATGCCCCTCTCATGCAGGGAGCTGGTGATTCTCGCCACCTGAGCGTTGTACGGCGTCAAAACCGCGATGTCTTTGGTTTGAACTCCAGCTCGTCTTAAGAGAGAAGCGATGCGAACCTACAGAACAGAAAACAGGAGTTTATAAGAGCAGTTTTCAACAGCAGTTTTTAACAGCAGTTAACGTTTAAACGAAATAACACACACTACTGTATAGCGCCCCCTTGTGTCAAAAACAGTGTAGTTCTAAACTAAAAATCTACTATATTTTTCACAGCAACTCTATTATTTTGTCTTTCATTTATTTATGTTATCAAACAAGTGTGTGTGTGTGTGTGTGTGAGAGAGAGAGAGAGAGAGAGAGAGTGATATGAGGGAGGTAAAGAGAGGAGGGAGAGAGATAGAGAGATGAGGAGAAAGTGAGAAGATAGAGAGAGAGAGAAGAGGGAGGTGGGAGCTAGAGGAGAGCGATAGGAAAGAGAGAGTGAGATGAAGGAGGGAGAGAGAGGAGGAGGTGACAGTGAGATGAAGCAGGGAGAGAGGGGGGATCATGTGTTCACCACCTGAACCCCTTTAAAATGTGCTTTATCAGGGGTGAAACACTGCCACCTAGTGCCCACGACTTCCACTACAACTAACTAACTAACCAACTTTGGCTCCAACAGTTACATTTTAAAATATATTAGAATTAATTTAGAAAACCTTAAATGTTATGTATTTAAAGCTACATTGAGAGAGAGAGAGAGAGCTGTTACTATGGAAACCAGACAACCATAGTTACCGTTGTGAGGCTCTCCTCCTTCATCTCTCATCTCCTCTATACGTGTTTTAAGAGTAAAGCGGAATCTGAAATATCATTCTTCTAAGACTCCATAATCTATCCTCCGATAGTCCCATGTTTTTCCGCAGGCTTTCACAATAATCTATCTTTGTTTGTTCCCTGTTTCTTTATATTTGTTTTTATGTATCTACATCTGTAAATGTTACCCCCAGTAATATTGTAACGCATGTATTTTCTTATGTTTTCAAATAAAAAAATGACTCCCTACAATGTTATTAAAAGTATACAGAAAAAGAGATAACAATATAAAATAAAGAGACATAAAAGTAGTTATTCTGTTGATCATGAGAGTTTTTAACCCAGATCAGTTTGATGATTATAGTATAACACTAGAGGGTGCTAGATCTTCATTCATTCATTCATTAATCTTCATGTTGGCTTTCTTCCCTTTCGGGGTCGCCACAGCGGAATGAACCGCTAACTCTCTGTCATATGTTTTACGCGGCGGATGCCCTTCCAGCTGCAACCCATCGCTGGGAAAGGTGCTAGATCTGTTCTACAATACTATACAATACAACGTTTTTTATTTAGTTAAAAAACATTAAAAACAACAGTCTGAGACAGCGTGAGGAGTGTACGGCTGAAGTAGGTCAGCTAGGTACCACAGGGCAAGACCATTAAGGCTTTTAAAAACAAATAAAATAATTTTAACATCAATGTGAAAATGAATCAGGAGCCAATGAAGTGATGTTAAAATTATTGTTATGTGTTCATGTTTTTTCGCACCAGTTAAAAATCTAGCAGCAGCATTTTCAACTAGCTGAAGTCGGCTGAGCAGCTTTTGGCTAAGCTCAGCATAAAGTACATTGCAGTAATCTAAACGAGTGGCAAAAAAAGCATGGATTAAAATCTCAAAATGATGCTGAGAGACGAGTGGTTGGACTTTGGCCAGTTGTCTCAACTGAAAAAAGCTTTACTTAACCGCTGAACTAATCAGATCCTCAAATTTAAGAGCACTGTCCATTTTCACCCCAGATTGGTTGCTCTAGGTTTGACTAATTGATTAAGTGACCCCAAATCAAAATCTAGCAGGAGGTAAGGTTCTAGCAGCTGAGAGGAAGCTTCAGAGAAGATACCCTGTAGATGTTTTAATTCCTCCACCTCCACTCCTCCGGTTTTCACTCACCACCTCCGTCACCTCCTCCAGGTTTGCCTTGGAGTTCTCGTTGCCCTGCTCGGTGGAGACCACCAGACTCTTCTCCATCCCTTCCACGTGGCCGAACATGATGCAGGACTGCCGGCTCTGACTCATGAAGATCCCCTGCGTGGGTCGGGTTCCTGTCTTCAGCTGGCCGTCGTAGAACTTCTGGGATGGGAACGCACAGATGTCTTCTTGCTACGAGAGACAGGAGATGCAAAGAGCGAGAGGTTATCTCCCAGAGAGCATTGAAAACGAGACACAGACGATAAGAACTCTGTTTAATGTTTATTACAGATGAACTCTGGGAAACAATTTGACATTTTAACATATTAATCCCATTGGAAGCCTCTTTTAGCTGTAAGCGAACATTCAGCATTTTTGGAATAAGTTTTACTGTTTTTAAAATAATATTTTAAAATGTACTTTTGGAATAATCTATATTTTTGGAATACATTTTTATATAATAATTTAAATATGTTTGTAGAATAACATTTTAAAATATATTTTTAAATAACAAGTGTATATATTATGTTTAAAATATATTTATATATATAATTATATATATATATATATATATATATATATATATATCTATATATATATATATGTCATATATCTCCTCTATCTCTATCTCTATCTATATATATATCTATCTCTCTATCTATTATAATATATATATATATATATATATATACAGTACAGACCAAAAGTTTGGGCTCACTTTCTCATTCAAAACGGTTTCTTTATTTTTATGACTATGAAAATTGAAAATGCTAGATTCACACTGAAGGGATCAAAACTATGAATTAACTTGTGTGGAATTGTATACACAACACAAAAGTGTGAAACAGCTGAAAATATGTCATTCTAGCTTCTGGAAAGTAGCCACCTTTTGCATTGATTACGCTTTGCACACTTTTGGCATTCTCTTGATTATCTTCAAGAGTTAGTTTCCTGAGATGGTCTTCACTTTACAGGTGAGCCCTGTTAGGTTTAATACGTGGGATTTCTTGCCTTATAAATGAGGTCGGGACCATCAGTTGTGTTGTACAGAAGTCAGGTGGATACACAGCTGATAGTCCCACTGAATAGATTGTTAGAATATCTATTATGACAAGAAAAATGCAGCTAGGTAAAGAAAAACAAGGGGCCATCATTACTTTAAGAAAAACTTTTTGAATGAGAAGGTGTGTCCAAACTTTTGGTCTGTACTGTATGTACAGGTCCTTCTAAAAAAAATTGCATATTGTGATAAAGTTCATTATTTTCTCTAATGTACTGATAAACTTTAGACTTTCATATATTTCAGACTCATTACACGCAACTGAAGTAGTTAAAACCTTTTATTGTTTTATTATTGATGATTTTGGCATACAGCTCTTGAAATCCAAAAATCTCAAAATAATAGCATATTTAATTCGATCAATAAAATAAGTTCTTTTAATACAAAAAAGTCAACCTTCAAATAATTATGTTCAGTTATGCACTCAAAACTTGGTCAGGAATCCTTTTACAGAAATGACTGCTTCAATGCGCACAATATTTATATAGTGTTTTGTTTGAATAATAATTGTTTATGTATTTTTAGTACCATCCTTTATAGATTTTTGGAAAGATCATTTATTACATATTTTTTATATATTTTTTCACATTTTGGAATAATATGTTTTAAATATGTTTTTAAATAATTTGTTTTTCTTTTTGGAACACAATTTCTTAATAAATTTTTTATAGTATTATGATTATTTTTAATCTTATTTTGTATATATTTTAATCATTTTATTTTAAATAACATTATTTTAATATTTTTGGAATAATATATGTAAATTGTTTTTTTAATAATGTTTTTTTTTATTCCAATAAAAAATATTTTTAGAATAATGTTTTCTCTTAACTTTATCATCTCTAGCTATGGCTGCCTCATTTTAGATTATATATTGTATAGTTCTTAGTCTAATTCTTTACCTTTAGATACCATAATTTTAAAAGTCACATCTTTTTGCATTTTACAATGTGAAGTGTTATTGAAACAGTGTAGCACTATTCCATGATGTCTGCTTGCACACTCTGCCCCCTTGTGGCCAGAGATATTGTTGTTTCGCATCATCTTCTCTCAGTATGGTTTCTCACCATGCGGTACTGCGTGTCAAGCAAGAGCGCCCTTTCCATGTAACGCTCGAAAAGAGAAGTGCTCATCCCCAGCCGCTCCACGAGCTCACAGTGAACCACGGGCTGCAGCTGCTTGTGATCGCCCAGAAGAACTATCTGCAACCACAACGACAAGCCACTGTTATTTAAACCCTTCTTCTTAGAAAATACAGCTGTATAATTAATTTATGTTTTACATATCACTGATTTATAATTTAGTATTGTCATTTAATATAAGTCAATTTCGGCACATGGATTTTGATTGCCTGATCGCTTTTAGGGTTAGCCAATCAGTTATTAGGCTGAGGTGAGAACACCCCTTGATGAGAGCAATGAAGTTTGCAGTTAAAATAGAATCTTGTCACCAATAGAGAGAGTAAGAGGTGAAAAAGAAATTTTATGACAGGAAGTTTTTTTATAGGCCATTTCTTACATATGGTAAACCAAATTTTTTTTGTGTCAAAATTTTGTTTGCCCTTTTTTATTTTAACTCTCCACTTTGACAAAGTCCTTTGGCTCTCTCTCGTTCAGAAGATGCTATTGCTAGCAGTGTTCCATTCGCTTCTTTCTGAGCGGCACAAACCCATTTTATCCAGAGAAAAAAGTTTATCAGATTCTGAAGGATACGTGTGAATATCTTCTACGACACACCTGGTGAAAACTGATCGTTCTATATTGGGGGGGGGGGTCTCTTTTGAGTCTCTGTAGATAATAAACTTTACCTGTTCAGGTTTGTGAGTCACGAGGGGAATGAAGGCCTCAGGTTCGGTGGCCATGGCACACTCATCGATGATGATGTGCTTGAAGTCCAGCGTTTTGGAGAGAAGGGGATGTGAGGCTGCCGTGCAGGTGCACAGGATCACGTCGTGCCTCTCTAACTCGTACTTCCGAGCGTCCTGGAGGATCTGCTTGTGACTGTGGAGAGGATAACACTGAACGAGACAGACTTGGAGCAATGTCGCTCTTCTGTAGCGATACTTACTGTTTCTTCTCTTCACCGGTGAGGAGATCTCCTCTCTGAATCTTCAGGTCGAAGGCACGGATTTGTGAGGAGAACGGGTTCTCTTCTGCTCGAATCAGGTGATGTAGAGCAATTGAACTGACAAAATAAGATTACAACATTCACGCTAAATATTTTACTCCTGCCATTTAATTTGTTGATGTTGGTCAATCTGTGTTTACAAAATCTCTTGGAGAAGGTTTTTTAACTAACTCACAACTAACAATGTTTATTGAGTGTTGTGTCTTCACTATGATGTCTTTGAAGGTTTTAGCTTAAAGATAATATGAATCAGCATGTAATCAACATGAAACTAGCATGACTCGGTATGATTGGGTTCAAATACTTTTGAACAGTGCTCAGAGTGTTCCATTACAGGAGTCTGAACCCAATGAATTTCAAAGTTTCAATTGGAATGAATGAGAATTTTGTATTAATGGACCTCATTGGAAAGATTTGACTAATACACAAAATACTTTTGTACACTGTTTTGTAGGTACTCACACAGACCGGCAGGCTTCTCAACTATGTTTAGTTTGAAGTTTCTGAGAGATTCTCAGTCTGAGTTACAGCTCATCAAAGTTTGATCATGTTAAGTCAATGGAAAATTTCCCAAAATTCATTGATATTTTTTCTCTATTCCTTAAGTGATACTGGTCTGAAAATAAATAGCCGCGCTGGTTAACCCAATTTGAAGAGCTAAGCAAAGTTTGGAGTCAGGAGCTCTAAGCATCTCGGAGGAGTAGCAGTCAGAAGTTTGGTTCATAAGGAGAGGTCTAAGAGTTTTTTCAGAGTATCTGGAGTTGCTTCTGAACTCTAAACTCTTCTGCTGTAATGCCGACTCAACATTCAGACACACTGTAACGTCACTGCTCACCTGAGCTCAGAGTTGGGTCTCTCTCCTCGTTTGGAGTTGCGTGAAAGCTTGAGGCTGCAGCCGGGGTAAGGGAACTCCATCATCTCCATCTGATCGCTGTACACTCGCAACGGACGCAGATCTTCTCGAAGCTTCAGGAGGTGACCTGAAACATGGGAGAGGCACTCTGAGCTGGGGTGCTTGTCCCAAACAATTACAGAGCCTCTAGAAAATGATGCTGGAAATTGATTGATGGAAAAGAAGCTGCTGCACCACATTTTTTGTGTGTCTTTGTGTTGGAGATCCATTGTTTGGAACACATTTATTTAAATGTAATTTCTAATGACAATTATAATTATAATTGTAGGAATTACAGCATGTGAAACTACAGAAAATTTAATCGTGCTATCCACTGGACCCTTAAACTACTATAAAGAATTCCCATTTAATTTGTTTGTCAAGATTGTATTGGTTTTGTTACACTTTATCTATATGAAATGAGATTTCTAACAAATGTTTAAAAAATTTTTTTACAGAAAGTGAAATTCTGCATCTTTTTAAACAAAAAAGATAAAACAGATAAACAATAATTGCATAACCACAATAAATCAGTTCCTGTTTTCTTTAAAATCCTCTGTTTTTAAATTCAATTACTTTTTCCATTTCAGTTTTCAATATTCCATTTCACTTCTAACACAAATCTCTCAGACGAGTGACACGTTTCCCCCCGTTGGGTTTAAATTCACCTGACCAACACAGATACATTACTGCAAACCCCTTCGACCAATGAGGAGACAGAGATGTTAAGAGAGATTTCTGTGAGTAGTGAAACTGTCAAGTGAAGCTGAAAAAGGAACTAAAAAATAAATACAGAAATGAAAATTGTAAAATTAAAAGAAAATTGTAGAAAACTGCAACTAATGTAATGTTGTAATTCTATTTTGTAGACAATTTTTTACACATTTTGTGCAAAAAATACTGAATTTTTACCATTTTTTGGTATGTGAAAAATCTCACTCCATAAATCTACATATAAGCATGTTCTGTAAGCTTTTTATCTGGTTTTAAGAAGTAAAAATAACTGCTGAATATGTTCTGAAACAAAGTTCCAAACAGTTCTTTGCGTTTGCATAGAAACATGGATTAAGCTGCTGAAGCGAAAGATAGAAACACTTCATGAGTTTTAGGGGTGTAGCATACGTGCGACAACGTCCACAGATTTGTTGGAGGGGCCGCAGTAGAGGACGGCTCTCTTCTTCTGAGTTCTGGAGGGTGGAAGCTCCTTGATGCTCTGGTGCAGCCAGTACACAATGTGAACACCAACAACAGTTTTTCCTGTTCCTGAACAAATTAACCGAGATCAGCTTTAACTGGAATGCTAATTTAAAATGTTAAATATTATTTTTTAGGTTATATGTAGCCAATTTTTTTTGTTGACTTAATTTCATGATTTTAACAGGTTATGCATTCAAAATTATTTTGCCTAGTTGGGGTTTTAAAGCCAAATTAATAATAATTTAAGTAAATTAATTAATTAATAAAAATACAAGATAATTAATGAAAAACTGGCATATTTTTTGAGAGAATAGTTTGATAACAAACCTTAATCATAAATAAACAAGTTGCTAAACTGCTATATATATATACATAAGTTATATATATACATAAGTTATATATATACATATATTACATATATATATATATGTAAGTTAACAATAAATACAAAGGTAAAAATTACATAAATTGACAAACAAAAAATAACAAGAGTTGTTGAATAATGAAATAAATGTGTAAAAAAAGTATACGAAAATCTAAAAGAAAAGGAAATAAATTTTTTTTTATAAAAATTGTTATTTTTTTCAATGATACAAATCAAACTGATCCACCTCTTAGCAGTTTCAGATAAAAAAAAAACTTCAAATAAATCTAAGACTAGTAAATAATTTTTTGATCGAGGCCTCACCTGGCGGCCCCTGGATGAGCGTGAATGGGTTGCTCAGCGCTTCTCTGATCGCATTACTCTGGCTGTTGTTCAGCTCAGAAAACCCAGGAGGAAGATAGTTACTGATTTCGAATCTGTTTCTATTCTGTGGAGAGGCTTTACAAGCACAGGGAAGTTTACAAAATGAGTGCAACTAAATGTGATAAAAATAAAACAGTAAAGAAAGAGCTCGAGCACCTTCCTCGTTATTGATTTTCCGACCCATGGCAATCTTTTTGACCAGCTGGTTGGCTTTGGTCAGAGACTTGATGGCGCTCTCTTTGCGCCTGAAAAAATAAACATTAATCTTTAATCATTAATCTAACAAAAGGAACATATGTTGTATATATCGATATATATATATATATATGTATGTATATTATATATATATATATATATATATATATATATATCTATATATATGTATTCTATATCTCTATTCTATATATATATATATATATATATAGAGAGAGAGAGAGAGAGAGAGAGAGAGAGAAGAGATTTAGTAGAGATAGGAGAGGAGAACAAATGAAAAACAGAAAGAGAAAAAGAGAAAAGATTGGAAAAAAAAGAGAAAAGAGAGATTTAGTGGAGATAGGAGAGAGAGAGGACAAAAAAAGAAAGAAAGAAAAATAGGAGAGAAAGATTGTATATAATCTTACACATCTGGGAGAAGCTTTGGGATTAGCTCCAGGGTGAACCGTGTCTCGCTGGAGAAGATCTCATCTGGGATGGTCTTCATGAACATGTGGTTGATCTGGAAATCAATCCTAAAATGTGTTGGGCCTTGCTCTTTTCCTCCAGTGGAGTCCTCTTCTTCAACCTCTGTAACCACAGCATGAACAACCCAAGTGAACGAAGAGACGTCCATGAGACCCGTAGATTGGGCGTCATCCAGAAAAGGGTTGGAGGGACTCTTGACGTTTGTTCGAATGCAGAGGAAACTGTTCCTGAGGTCACAGTCAATGGACCACTGGGATTTCTTCTCAAATGGTAAAAGAAAATACCCCAGGAGATTCTCAGAAGTGCCCTCCCATTTCAAGGGTACATCTTCAATGAGAATGCTCTCGTTTTCAGCCACAGCATTAGAAGCAGACTCCATCTCGCACAGCGGGGTCCATGTGGCTTGGTAGTCCTTGTACAGGTTTGTATGACGTTCTTGACGAGTTGAAAGCATACCTTGAAAAAGATAGGATGGGATCTTCACATGAGCCATGCAGATCTCAAACTTTGGGTGTACCATAAACAGCTGAACCACTGGTGTCAGTAGTCCACGAAATGTTGTTGGACCAAGCTGCACCTCAATGGCTTCGCCTGGTTTAACTCTCATTGATAATTCAACATAATGCTGAGCTTGCACAGGATCAAATTTCTCCAAAGCACCAACAGGGCCCATTATTTCTTGTCTTTGGTGGAAAGAGTTTGCTTCAATTTCCTCAACAAGGGGACAAATGGCCGCCCAGTTTTCCATCCTGATGGCAGCCGCTAGGCATCTCCAGGATCTTGTAGGAACATAGGCCATGGCTGTTTTGGGTTTTGTCTTTTCACTTCTGCATGGATGTGAGGATTGGAGAAAGAATATATCCTTCGTACCCACTTCAACACCATGCAGTTGTCTTCTTCATTGATCATCGCTGATCTGCCAGTAAAAGATCCCTGCTCATGAGATTTAGGTTCTCAGAGAGAGAGGATTGTTAAGTGGAAAGGAAAGTTTGAAGTTTGTTCCTAAAGGACTAAGCTCAACATATAAGCCACCTTTCTTTCACTTCGGGATGAGAGCTTTGATGCAAAACACAGAGCATCTGCTTTACCCTCGTAAGTAGTTTGTTTGTTACTCTTTCTGGAGAATTCGTTACAAGAGAGAAAAATTTCATGAATTGTGTATCTGACGTCCCTCTGGTCAATCACGGAATGAGAAGGCGCTGCACAATAATGTCCAAGTATCTGCGAATTGGAGACGAGGCCCAAGTGTAGCACTCAAGACTCAAGTCATAATGGCCAACTCTTGAGACGTGAGTGGAATTTGAACGCACATTGCATGCCTTATGACACAATTTTCTCAGTTGAATAGCACACGGGAGAAGAAGAGGGTGAATTTCATCCGTAACAACAAAGTCAATTACTTTGTATATGTTTTCCTGTTCTGCAGCTGTCTTTAAACATCTCAGAAGGGACTTCAGGATGGGGAATGTTTCAGGTTCTGACTGGTGGTTCAAAAGCTCCTGAGACACATCTCTGGCTTTACTCGATAAGTGGACAGAGAGTGGTATCAGCGATGCATTTTGATCCAAAACATCAATGAGCTTGTCCCGTTCTGGCATCTTCTGGCATCTCAAAGGAGTTCTGCTCCTTGTCTCCTGATTCCCTAAAAGACGCTCAGCAACCATGTGATTGAACATGACCATCAGCTCCTCCACCATTAAGTGGGAGCGCCTTCGGCCTAAGGGCACGTCCTCATCAGGTATTTTGTAGAACCGGTCATCCTCTTTTCTGTACCTTCTGTGAATCTCAGCAAAATGTGCTGCTTTCATGAGACAGATTTCAATGGCATCTGAAACCTGGCTGCTGTTTTCGAGGATGTCCTCGACGTCGTCATAAGAAAACTTCCGGGTGGATCGAATGACAGACTTGCAAAGAAATCTGCTCATTATCCTGTTGTCCCCTGCATTCACTTTTATGATCAAAGAGATGGCGCGTCTTTCCTCATTGGGGATTAAACTGAAGACACTGGTGCTCAGATCTTTTGGGAGCATGTGTATGGGTTCCTTCTCACTGGGGTAAAATGTAGTGCAGAGGAGTTTTGCAAACTTGTCCAGTTCGCTATCTTTAGGCACGAAGCTTGCCACGTCAGATATGTGAACACCTATTTCATAGAACTCACCAAAATCTTGTACACTGATTGCGTCGTCTAGATCCTGAGATTGAGCAGGATCAATTGTGAATGTTGGAAGATTGCGGAAGTCTTTACGCCCCTCGTCAAATAAGTCAAGCCTTTTAATATCCTCGACTTGATTTTTTAGAGATGAAGAAAGGTTCCTTCTCAACTGGTACTCAATGTCAAGGACTCGCAAGCCCTCATCGTATGATGCTACCTTAGGAAGCATGCCTACAACTATCCCTAAGGGATACGTGCAAGTGTCTTTCCAGTTAAGAATTTTAACAACAAACAAAGAGTTTTGCTGTGCTTCTTCTGTAATTTTTATGAACTTCTCAATTCTCAGTGTGTTGCGATTTCTTACAGCGACATAGTTTGGTTTGTCCTTCCAAAAGGGTGTGAAGATTTTGGTGATGCACTTGTTTATAGGTACCATCACTTGTCGGTCATGCCTTTCAACGATGCAGACAAATTCCTTGATAGCATCTGCTTTCTGTTTGACTTTCACCACTCTCCCTGACGGAGGATCTAGCCTCGTCTTCAAGATCTCAACGGAGACAATGTCTCCGGGAAATCCTTTTCCAAAATTGTGGCCTACCCTTGATATTTATTCTCTCCATAGACTCATCAAGAGGGTTTTGCGTAACCTCGTTCAAAGCCCTCTTTGAAGAGCTCACAGGTTTTGAAAAAGCCAGAGCCAGTTGATTGGTTTCCATCATCATCTTCGGTCATTAGGTTGTTTGCTACAATGACGCCCTGTTCATTCTCAACAACAGCAAACAACCCTTCCTCTGTCAGGGGACACTGGTGTTTCTGCTTTCATCAAGGAGCTCTTGAAGTATGGGATCCTCTGTGTCCGGCATTTCAGAAATAATTGAGGCACTATCACTGCCATCTTCATCCTCGAATCTGCTCTCGGAGATCTCCAGAAGGCCTTCCTTCAAGGATTCCAAAGTAAAGTCATGAGCGCTACCCATCTGAATGCACACCATGATGTAAGCTCTCCAGAGTCTCCAGCAAGAACCGAATTGATGGCATGACAGTGCTACTCCATCCCCGATGACAAAAATCTGAGATTGAGCTCTTGTCATAACCGTGTTAAGGACTCTTATATCATTGAAGAACTCAAGGCATGTTGGTTCTGTCTTCATGAGGCTTTCTTGGTTGTGGACAGTGGAAATCACAATTACTCTAAACTGTTTGCCTGCAAAATAAGAGACGATAAGATTTATACTGCACTTCAAATCCATGGAGACCAAAATCTTGACTCTGATGGAGGAATGCATGTTTACCTTGAACGTTTTCAGCATTTTCTACAGTGAAACGGGGTTGTTTTTGCTGCTTGAGTCTTTCTCTTATTTCTTGTACCTGGAATAAAAAAGAAAAAAACAATATCTAATGAAATACTGTGATGACATTAAGGAATAATTGCATAAAAGATGTGTTTGTGGATGAAACACACCTGCCTGCCTTGAGAAAGGACGCAGACCGACTTTGGATCCGGATCTCCCCACTCCTGAGGCCACTCTCTTAGTACTGCTTTCAGAATCTCTACAACAATCACAGTTTGCTCTGGATTGAACCAGGACATAGTTGTGGGATCCAAATGCACTCTCCTCTCACATGGTGAAACTGTAGAGCTTGTTGTTCAGGATGAGAAGACACCTGTCCACGAGCCTTGATTGCGTCAGTCTTTCCCACATAAAAATGAGTCGAGACAAAATCCAGGATGTCTTTTGTTGAACGATAGTTTTCATTGAAAATTATCCGGCTGAGCCTGGCTTCATCCGTGTTCTTGGACTGGTAGAGGTAGAAGAGGCGATTGAGCAAAGTGTACTCAGAGGATTCTCTGGGTTCACAGAGAACAGCTTTGGTCCCATTTGCATGTGGTCTCCAGCTAAAACAACACATGTGTTAGTACCAGCTAAGCCAAGCGCCATCAGAGCCTCGCACTCCAGCATCTGAGAAGCTTCATCGATCAGGATATGGCTGAAGTAGTTTTCAGGGAGCCCTGTGTCATGAAATAGCCGAGCCAGAGACGTCGTTGTTATGATGACTCTCGTAGAGTCTAAAACAGCTTTATCTGGAAACTCAAAGTGCCGGCCATCGCTGGACAAGTGGCAGTACTTCAGAGTGTCTGGGTCGGTTGATGCTAGACTTCTCTCCACTGCTTTGATTCTCAGAGGTTTTGCTTCTGGATGTTCATTTGTAACATATTTGTGGAAATGATCTTTGACATACAGATCAGCGGAACTGTGTTTGAGAAAGAAAGAACTCACTTCAGTGGATGCAAACTGGAATTACAAAAAACAATATCTAGAAAAACAGAATATCTATGGATCTAACCCAGGACTATCTCTTAATCGACCCAAAAGAGGGCAGCCCTACATGAAAGCTCACTGGACTGAGGTGGCTCACCTGTTTGTATGTGTGCAAATCAAGATTTTGTTCTGCGGGTTTTCCACGAGGGCCTGTGCCATCTTTGCAAGGGTTCGTGTTTTGCCGGTCCCAAAGGGTCCGTAGATCAGCAGCGGTGCCATTCCTTGCTTCCGAGCATCCAAGACGAAGTTCATGGCTGCTTGCTGCTTCACATTCAACCCTTCTGAATCCACCCGACTTGAGACAGACAAGCTTCTATTACCAAGATCTGGAAACACCTTGCCCAAGCTGGGAAGATCATCAATGGCTTTGTGCATCTCGCAGAACCAAAGGCGGTCGACTTGAAATTGAACTTCCATCTCACACTGATTTCCATTCCGTAGATCAAGATCCCTGCAGCACTGTTCCGTAAGCTCCAGATGGATGTGAGTCTCAACAGTAGCGTTCTTCAGGAAAACAGCCTCATAGGCAGACCTGAGATACTCGTTGTTACTCACGACTCGAATGAGGCATCTGAAGAAGTGCCTTTTCACAATGAATCCTTGGGGAGCGTCTGGAGTGATTGGCTGAGAAAGAGGCACAGCAGCAAATAGTGTTCCCGGGCGAGAGTACATCGATCCAGACCTCTCATCAGACAGGACGTTTTTCAACATAACATCTCCTCGCAGGTTCAACCTGGACAAGAGGTGAATTTTAAGCATTTTTACAATGATGAAACATTCAGTCAATTGGTTTAGGCTGTGGTTGGGACAGTGAAACTGAAACACTGAAGTAAAGCATCTAAAGCATAATGTAAAGTATTGTTCGGACCAAAGATGGGTAAACACTGGAATGGATGAATGGATGCAAGAAAATATCTGGTGGAGCTTAACTATGGGTCAAAGGAGACACAGACACAGAATGATAGAGAGTTCAATAACTTCCTGATCAGCACGTTGCTAACAGAACTTCTGTGAACCGTGCACAGGATCGTTTTCTCTGTGTTATCAGGAGCTCCAGAGTGGCGTGAGGTAAAGCACTCGCATTCCTGCTCAGGGATTAAAACCATCACACTTTTATTATATTTTCCGAAGGTAAACAAACTCTATTTTGTCCATTTATCATCTTTACATATCTGTGGAAGTTCCTGTTACATGACATAAACAACTGGAAGACCAATCAGAAGCTGCTCTTTGAGAAGGCGGCAATTGATGCTTCTGACTGGCTTAGCTCATTGACTGATATCCTTTTTAGCCAATGGAGTCACATGCTCACAGCAGAACACCTCAGTCACACTTTGAAATCTGCTCCTGTCGGGATCTCTTCCAACAATGCGAAACCGAAAGTTCCAGCCTACGTAGTGAAACTTTGGATTTCGCTAAGACAAGAGTTCAGCTGAATTTAACTTTGACCTGCAATAGTGTATCACGTGACACAACTGTTGAGCACAAGATTGGAGAGTTCAGAGCATGTATCCACCAAATCTTCGATAACATTCGAAGAGAAACTCGCGGCAGTCAGAGCGATTGCTTTAAAGGCTGGTGTCCAGCTCTAGGGGGCGCTGTTAAAATACGGATCAAACACTGATGCCACCTCTGTTTATCTACCCTCTCTGGGGCTGGTTTTAAAAGTCCTCCTAAAAGAAATGTATTTGAAGCCTTAACATAGTTTTTTGTGTAAGTTTTTAACAACAGCAGCATCTCCTTTGAGCTCAGATAAAGGTCATGTAGATGTAGAACAAAAGACTAAAGGTCAGCTAGAAGTGAAAAATAATGGTTTTTAATGAATAAAAAACATTGTTCAATACGTTTCGATGTATGAGTCTTAATGAATATCATAACTCTTAATAATAATGTAATGTACTAAAACATTAATCAATGTTTGATATTTGTGCTATTTACAGGTAATGAATACCTTTTATAACAATTTAATTAGTTTTTTGTCCAGGATCGCCCAGGATACAGCCAGAAAATATATCATGATATTTTTCTCATATCAGTCAATATCGATAGTTATCACTATGTTTGTTACATTCTTTGATTTCTGGTACAGATAAAACCAAGTTTACTGAGACAAAAAAACTAATAAATTGTTATAAAAGGTATTCATTACCTGTAAAATAGCTCTACTAGCAGTGTATCAGTTTTATCGTAGAACCAGGTAATCACACAACACGTACCTCGAGAGCAGTTCCCCAACCCTTTTTCCTCTCGATATAAGAAACTGTGCAGGCTCTGCTTGTAGTTGTCATGGTTGATAAAACCATTTGATTGATTGCTGACGATAAGTTTGTATCTGTTAAGGCAGGTCTCTCTGGGCGTTCTCAGTCAGAGCTAAAGGGACGACCGGTGTGCTGTCCTCGCTCCACGGCTGCAGTCGGAGCTGAGCTTTGGGTCGTTCTAAACGGCGTCTTGACTGATGAAGACAACCATGAAGGAGCTCCAAGAGGATCATCATTGCCGACTCGCACTTTGAGTTTTTGTCTCAGAACCGGTCTCGTGTTGAAGTCAAACACCACCCACTGCTCGTAGATCCCTGGATGCTCCGATTTGAAAGACACTGGGATTTCGTACACTGCAAAGGAAAAGCAGCATACTTTGTGTCAGTCATGAACTACTAAAGCGCCTCTCTCATGCACGCACAGGTACTTTTTTCTCTCTTTGTTGAATCAAGACATGGGTTATTGGTGAATTATATTAAAAATATAAAAGTATTTTAATCATTTTACCATTGAAGAAAACAAAACCCTTGAAGGAACGTTTCAAGAATGTTATTTCATGGTGTCAAAAAGAACCAGCAGGGAATGTTTTGGGATGTCATTTTTAATTTTATGGTTGCAAAAAAAAAAAGAAAGAAAAAAGTAGGGAATATACTGGTAGCTGTATTTTTAGGTTCTCAAAAACAAGTCTAAGAGAACGAAAAACAAAACATTAGGGAATAGTTGTGTTTGCTGGTTGTCAATCGTAATGTTTTGAATTAACAGTAATTAAAATACACTTTTAAACATGGCAAAGCTTCCCAGCCACCCTCAATACACACTACACACATACATATGTGATTTTAAACAATCAAATCCTTGTTGAATGTGTTAGTTTGGACACTAATAACACAAAATGGCTGTGTCCCTGAAATGGGACAAGCTTGTCTACTACACGCCCTCCAGAATCATGCTTCAGAGAAGGAACAGCGACTCATGGTTCCGACCCAATAGTCAGAAATTCTCTTAACAGAATCTTCTCTCCCACTGTCCCTGGCTGGTGGAACAAACTCCTGATCCAGTCAGGAGAGCAGCAACCATAACGGCTTTCAAAAAGCAATTGAAAACCTAAAGCAATTTTCCTCTTCTCTATTTTTTAAGTTGATACAACTTAAATTATGAGCAAGCTGAGATAGGCTTTGACTGTATAACAAATTCCATCTCTTGTCTCTTCATTTCTTTAAGCCACTTTGGACACAAGCGTCTCCCAAAAGGCATAATGCAATGTAAATGTAAATGAGCCCAAATGCCCTTGACTAGTGCCATAATCCATTGCAACTGGATACACATTTTTGGCTTTGAAACAAAGACTATTTTTCAAATTTAGCTTCAATTCCAGGGACTGCTGCTCTTTACCTGTTTTGGGTCACTGTTCTTTATAAACCAGGTGCTTGTTGAGTACGAGCGATCCTCTTCAGGGTTTCCACTCAGGGCTGAACTTTGCCCCAAGCTCCCGCTTGAGTAAACTGATAACTGCAAGAGGTTTCCTGAAGAAATATATAACTATGATATAAAGATGTAACTATAGTGTAACTAAGATGTAATTCAAATGTAACTCAGATGTAACTAAGTGGCAACTCAAATGTAATTAAGATGTAACCCAGATGTAATGCAGATGTTACTAAATTGTAACTCAGATGTAACTAAGAGGTAACTCAAATGTAACTCAAATGTAACTCAGATGTAACTAAAATGTAATTAAGATGTAACTCAAATTGTAACTCGGCTTTAACTAAAATGTAACTCAAATGTAATTCAGATGTAAATGAAATGTAACTAAAATGTAACTCAGATGTAACTAAAATGTAACTCAGATGTAAATGAAAAAGCAATAAAATTACAGATAGTTCACAAAATATTCAATACTTAAATCAAAGTAAAAGTACACATTTTTAAAAGTACTCAAAATGTACTAGTTACCATAAAATGTACTCAAGTAAATGTAACTAAGTAAATGTAACTAGTTACTACCCACCTCCGTTTACCTTTAAACAGAGATAACAAACCTTTGATTTAATGGTAAAATTCCATGCACACTGTATTCCCTTTTTCCTTAAATAGACAAACCGTCTAAACCAGGATCACAACTGATGGAAACTTCAGGAATAGTGTCGGCCATCTGCAGGCAGATAGGTTTGATAGAGTTACTAAGTCTGGAGTGTTATGTCAGGAGACTGCTCTCAATGGCTCAAAGACTCAACACTAGGGGCCAGCAACTCTGGTCCTGGGGCCCTACACATTTTAGTTGAATCTTGCTCTAGTATGCATACTACTCTAGCTTCAGAGGTATCCAAGATAACCCTGATTAGTGTAACAGATGTCTTGAGATGGTTGAATTATACTGAGTTAACAGCCCCTGCACTGCTGTACTTACGATCATACTCTTGTCTGTACTGTGCCTGTATTCGTCCATGAGATCATCCTGATAAGAGAGAAGCCCCTCTTTGGCTTTGTCTCGAGCTTTTCTTCGTAAGGCCTTGATTCTTTTGTGCCATTCATTGAGTTCCTCTTGACTATGAGCCTTCGGGCAGTCGTTCCCATACTCACAAATCAGGAATCTGCAGCAGAGATGAAGCTGTTTACTAGCTCTGAGAGGCAAGATGCAGGAATTGTTCTCTAACATTAACAAATCATTGGTGAAAAATGTTTTTAGAGGCCCTGTCCCATTGTCTTATTTGATGTGGACTCTTGGATGATTTGCGTCTGCTTGCAAAGTCCATAGGGTGTCCCCAACTGCTTTGGACCAATGTGTGACACAAAAACAAAAACAAAAAAACACCAAGACACACACAGTGCCTTCAATCGTAGTGTAACATAAGAAAGTATCCAAGTGGTTCCTGGATAAGACTTTCTTTGTTTGATTCTGAAGAGCAGATTGATGATCACTCAACTGGCTGATATTACCCACAATGCCCTGCTCTCAGGTAGAAGTAGTTTTCTATTGGACTCAAACAAGGGAGCTCTCTTCTGTAATATGAAGTATTATGAAGAAGAAGCCCAGAAATAAATAATATAAACATAGAGAGAGTTATATCTATTATTAGAAATTTTTTAATGAAGGAGTGAGAAAGAAGGAGTTCAGGTCTTGCACAAGTCGAGCGTAATCACGTGATCACAACTACCTAAGTCACATGACATTTTAGTGCACCCCAGATCGAGCTCACTCTCGTCTCACACATCAAAACCACAACAAAAAATATACACTTTCTTCTGAAAATGAATGTCTACTTTAAGGGTGCCATAGAAGTGTTTAGATTAGGATGGATTACAGTGAACGTTCACGTTTCTAAGGAACGTGAGGAAATTTCCACTCACAGTATTCCGGAAAAAATGGTGAAAATGTTTAATATTTGTTACAAAACAATATTATTAACTAATAATATGTAACTTTTACATTTGACTGAATTGTTTATAGAATAATGGTTAAAATCAACATTCTGCGGACTCATGAAACCTCATCAAAAAAAATCATCCCACCCCAGCAGTCACATTGAGGCAGACCCTTGCTGTATACTTACTCTGATATCTCACAAATAGCTGAATGAAATGCCTCTCTGATGGGCGCGAATGAAAGATAACAAACAAAAGAAAACTGGCAAATACGTTTGAGCTATGACCTCCAAGCTTTATTTCTAAAAAAGACATCAAAGGTCGAGTGTCTGGAATATCGTGAGTCTACTTTAGTTTGTGTGTTAAAAGATGATGATGAAAAACAATGATGGTGTAAAGAAGTACGCTGAACTATTTCAGAAAAGAAGCGCCTCAAGCAGTGCAAGTCCATTTCATTTTGAAACAGGAAGTTGCTTTAGCTTGGGCAACACCCAGTGACGAGCATTATTATTTTTTATTTTTCCTTGTATATTTCTCAATTTCCAGCAGTTACATGCACAAAATTGAATTTGTCACACATGCGTAAGACACCAAGACCTAACAAAAGTAAATTGGGACGCGTTTCAAAAGGAAAGAGGACAGGAAGTCAGTTCTTTTAGGTTTTCAATTAGAAATATAGGCTGAAGTAAAGACCTTTCACAGAGCTTCACATCCTTGTGCGACGGGCGGTGGATCCCGGTATTCCCATCTCTCCGAGTCATCCTCGTAGATGTGTGTCCGGTGGCGGACGGTAAAGCAGTGGTTCTTAAACTCCTCATCGTTTGGGAAGTTCTCCCGACACAGTGTGCACCCAAACTCTCCTCTCCTCTCCTGTACCAACACCGGCTGGCTCCTCTGGCTCGGCTTCAGGAGTTTCACGATCTGAGGGATGCTCAGGTGCTCCTCTTTCATCACGCCACAGAGCAGCTTCCTCTACGCTGCGAGCGAAGGTGCAGTTATCTCCATGAGGGCATCCTCGAGTTTCAGAGTAGTACCAGCACACTTCATATTTGCTCGGGGTTGAACAGGTTTTTCTGTGTTCTGATGATGGGTAAGGGCCTGACCGGCCTCCAACGAGAGTCAGACTCTTTCTGTCGGATCAGGAGGAGGTTTTCCAGGCACTTATGAGCATTTCTGAGCAGAGAATAAGAGTTTCTTCCGATCTCTTTAGTGCAGCATCTCTTACAGCGGGCGCAGAGAGAGTGTGTCTCCTGAAGAGCACGAAGCTTGCGATGGTTTGAACAAGCCATGACTCAGAAGATGAGACTCCTGTGAGAAGAAAGCCCTTACTGTTAGGTGATGATTGAGAATTATGAGCTATTGTTCACCACTAGCCTACGTGTGCTCATTCCATTTGGGTAAGAAAGGTGTGGAGCACTACTTAATCCATCATCACTACAAAGAATAGAAATGTGAAGTGATTTATGAGGAATGAAAACACAATTTTTGTTATGGGGCTTCTTCTTGGCTGGCTGGCTCTGTGAAGTCATGTGACTAGAAAAAGAAAGTTGTTGCACCTGATTTTATTGTCACCATATATAGACATTTCTTGAAATGTGTGGTCATTTTAAACCTGATTTCCCCATGTAGTGTATTTGCACACACATCTATTTCCTAATTTAAAATATCTGTTAAACCTGTAGGTTGCTTCGAATCTGAGATATTGAACTTTGATGTTTCTGTGGAAAAGTGGGTGTGGTCTAACAAGTTTAAGACAATCCCCAAGTCTAGATTGGCTGGTTAAGTCTATTGCGCCAACTCAGCAGTAACCAATGGCGATTGGTCTTTTACAATAGAAGTCTGTGTGACTCATTAGAAGTGAATGGAACTCCTAAGTTAAGTTAATGATGACCTTTGACCCCTTCTAGAATCTAGGTGTCAAATACTTTTGCACTTTGGGCAGTATGTTATTTGTTTGTCATTAGTTTGAAGTTTCTACAAAGTTTGACCCATTATGAAGTCAAAGGGAAAATGTTCCAGAATTCTTAGCAATTACTCAGAATTTTAGCGGTAGTATTATGAGGAGATATAACAGACCAGTTTGAAGTCAACAGCTGGAAATGTACAAGAGTTTAACTAATTGTTAGACTATATCATACACACATAATCACATGGTAACTCAACATTTAAATGTAACAAAAGTAAAATTAAAACTAGTATTTGTCACCAAAGCTTGCTTTGTTATTTGCTGAAGCTTAATTAAAGCATATTTCACACAAAAAACATTACAGCCTGAAATCTCTAATCATTGGTCTAATCATCACCAGTTCCTCTTCCGAGCAGCTCCAGGAAACAGATATTTAATGTTCTCTTACCTCTGGGTATTTCTCATCCAGGAGAATACTCTGATCACGAGCTGAGATTAATTATTCAGGAGAGTTCTGCTCTCGAAGCATCTGCTGCTGAGGAGTGTTTGTATTTATGTAGCAAGAGGAGCTTTAACAGAAGAGGCTCCTCCTCTCCGAGATCCAGCTTAGCTCTTCTTTCCTGAGCACTGAGCAGTTTCAGTTTCGCTTCTGATGAAACGCTCAGGAACAGAGAGAGGAGGGTAGAGAGAGAGAGAGAGGTGAGGAAGAGAAAGATTTAAAAGGGAAAGAGACGGAAGCGGGTTTCTCTCTATAGACCTGACGGAAGCAGGTTTCTGAGAGAGCGCTATATTGAGCAGGTCTGATTAGAGCCTGAGTCACCAACGACTACGAACTGGAGTTTCTGCTCTGGACTCTGGCCCTAGAGCACGGATCACAAGGTGGATCTCAGGGTGGTGTATGCTCTGAGACAGCTACTCTGATGCTGACTCACTCAGAGGAAAAAAGGAACTGAGCTTGCCTCGTCACAAACCGGTTTGGTCAGATCACAGCAGTAAATTCAGCCGGAGGAGCTCTACATGATTTGCAGCGACGAGGTTTCAGGATTCCTAGCCGTGAATGGGCTTCGACCATAACACCCTATATTTACTACTCCGATTTTTATTGCCATGGTCTGTCTGATTTCTCAATTCTGATTGGTTGGCAGGTGTTGATAATTTTGAATAACCACACAAGTAGTCCAGTCCGTTAGATTACTGTCAGTATCATTGCGCCAACACAGGTAACCATGGTAACATAACAGTATCCGACAGCAAAGCTCAGAGAGGCGCATTTCAAAAGTAACGTCTAGGTTTGCACTACTTTTTGTGTTGACAGGGCAAGATGTTATAAATAGCTTTAATAAAATTTTTTTAATTACACTTAGTTATTGCAGCAATAAATATTACTAGAACTTTGTTTTATACCAGAATATGCTTTACTGCCAAGTGTGTGTGCGCACAATAGGTTTGTGTTGGTAAGTGACTTTGGCATAAATGCTGTGTTGGGGGGTTATTGACTTCCGTCATGCATTATAACTGTATAACGCACAGCTGAGCATCGATCCCTTACTTATTTAATCTTCTGTCTTTGGTTGCACTTCTGAGGGCCTGTCTGAACGTGCTTCTGTAGCGCCACCTACTGAAGCTGTTTTAGTTGCTGATGTGCAACCAGTTTGTCTTATGTGAAAGGAATTTGGTACATGTGTACAGTACCAAGATACACATTTACTTATATAAACCCTGTTTCCAAAATCGACAGGAAGTTGGTATGGGGATTTTCTCTAAAAATCTTATATTTTTTGCCTTTGCTATGATGAACATCACCAAACTCCTTCGGTGTCATCAGAAGGCGTATGACAAGTTAAATTGCAAAGCGTTTTTTGGGCTATGATAAAAAGGTGTGGTCGCAGCACCCCAGCGAATGTCTAAATTGGATTTCAAACAGGGAGTTGTGAAAGCTAAGCCACACAACATCCAATCGGTCTCAAAATATCACTGTTTCAGTCCACGTCTGAACACATTCATATTACAACAGACATAATCAGTCACAGCGCCACCTAGTTTTCTTCTAAATTTCTCAAAAGGAAATGGTTCTGGTAACAATTTTAGAATCAGAGATTTTCTGGAATAATGAAGGGGTATGGTTTGTATAGCTACAAATCGTCCATGAGGCTGAGCACTGAAGCTGCAAGAGCCTTTGATCGCTGCTTGCAGCTTTAATTCCACTCTGTTCTTCTTCTCGTGATTTAAGGTGTCGTTTCTGCTCAGGTCTGATGATAAGATCATCAGTCTTTCACTCAAATGAATTCAGGAATCGTGAATCATCATCCGAGGCATGCAGGTGGTTTCAGTTTCACCGTTCAAAAATGATCTAATGACTCAAACACACCTAACCGTTCCTTCATCTCCAACTCCATAGTTTATTCACACATAACAACAAACACACAAGGAATGTTTTCAGAACTCAGGTTTCAAGAGATGGAGCTAAAAGTTTTATAATCATCAGAAAATCTATGTATTGTGAATGTTTTATGGATGTTCATGCAGTATTTTATTCCGCAGCACACTCCTCGTTGAGTGTTTGCACATCTATCAGACACAGAGCATCCTCAGAAGAGTCCTTCAGCTCCTCTAGCTTTAGACTCCTGAACGTCTTAGCTCATATTCAGAGCTGTGCGTCATCAGCGAAGAGGGGACCTGAACCCAAAACTCGAACTCCTCAGTCTAGAGTGGTCACAGCATCAAAACACACACGCTTGCACGCACGCACACCCTCTCTCTCTTTCTCGTGGAGTTAGGTGATATCTTTCTGCCGCGGTGGCCGATGGATGTTCCGGATCACACACTTCACCATCCACTCGATGCCGTCGTTCACTCCCTGCCTGTGGAGCACACACAAACACTCTAGAGCCATCAATGAAACCCTGAGCAGAGATCACAGAGCAATCAATGACACCCTGAGAAGAGCATCTGCTGCCAATCACAAGCATCAGTATGGCGAGCCGTTATAACCTGAATATTCTTTATGTTCTGGTCATAACTCACTGTTGATTAGCCATGTTTTAATAACATATCTACAACAGCAGATTTACTAGCCGCAATTGTGATTGATCGACCTAGAATGTGATTTGAGTCGAAACATGAGTGAAGATATCTACAAATGTTTATTTTTCTAGTTGTAATGAACATTAGAGATATCTACAATTCTTTCGCGACTTGTCATAATTCTCCATTGACCCATTGAAAAATATTTGCAAATATCTTCAATTGAGTTTTGACTTGTCACAAAGATATTCAGAGATATCTCTAAATATAATTTCATTTGGCACAAATTTAATTAGATATATCTACAATTAAATTTAATTATATCTCTAACTGTGTTTTTACCAGTCAAAATCTTATGGAGATATCTTTATTAGTAAATGTAGTACATAATTTAATACATTTAGAGATATCTTTACATATTTTATGATTAGTCCAATTACAATTGTAGATATCTGCAAACAGATTTGTGAATAGAACCAACTTAACTAAAGATATCTCCAAATACAGTTATTCCTAGTCTAAACAAATACAGAGATGTCTTTAAATATATTGTGTCTAGCCAAAACTCAATTGAAGATATCTGAAAATATTTTTAAATAAAACTCAATGGAGGGTTATGAGTAAATGGTTTGCAAATATTTTAATGTACGGTACTCCGAATCAAAGAGGCATTGTAGATATCTTCACTATATGTTTGGGTTAGTCACAATCATATTCTAGAGATCTCAATTGTTATTAGTCAAAAATACAGCTGTGGATATCTGCAATTAGAAAATTCACAAGCGTAAATTAAATTATATCTAGGACAGAAAAAATTATTAAATGTTAAAATGCCTTGCCTTAACATCAGAATGTCTTAAATTTAGGAGTTATTCCTCTTACTGTTGTGATCTTTTAGATCAATGGTTTTGATTCAAACGAGAGCGGCTGGATCATGGGAAAAATTTAAAGATTATTCTAGTCTTTGCAAATATACTGAATCACGATATGTCGAGAGATATATTAAAAATAGCCCAACTTAATCCAGATTAGGATTTTGTTTAGCTGCTTTGAAGCCACTGCTAATAAGCACTGTATAAAAACTTTTTATCATTACTGTGCACCTTTTTAGCCTTCTGTCCTTATATATATATATAAAAAAAACAGGGAACATTTTGTATAACAATTAAATGAACACCTTTAAACATTAACTGCTATGTGATCATCTACTCTCCCTGCTGACAATCCCTGACCTACTTTCTGTTAGATCTGAATTTCACAACTTGAATTTTAGAATATTGAACCTGATATTTCAGCATTTATCATCTTGATCAAAAGCTCCTGAGAACACCTCTCTCTGGCTTACTCGATAATTGGCAGAGAGGTGGTATCAGCGATGGCATTTTGATCCAAAACATCAATGAGCTTGTCGTTCTCTGGCATCTTCTGGCCTCTCAAAGGAGTTCTGCTCCTTGTCCTCCTGATTCCCTAAAAGACTCGCAGCAAACCAATGGGTGATTTGAACTGACCATCAGCTCCTCCACCATTAAGTGGGAGCCGCCTTCGGCCTAAGGGCACGTCCTCCTCATGATTTTGTAGAAACCGTATCCTCTTTTTCTGTACCTTCTGTCTAATCTCAGCAAAATGTGCTGGCTTTCAGAGACGATTCAATGGCATCTGAAACCTGGCTGCTGTTTTCGAGGATGTCCTCGACGTCCGTCATAAAAAACTTCCGGGTGGATCGAATGCCAGACTTGCAAGAAACTGCTATTCTCCTGTTGTCCCCTGCATTCACTTTTATTATCAAATAGATGGCGGCGTCTTTCCTTCATTGGGGATTAAACTGAAGACACTGGTGCTCAGATCTTGTTGGGAGCATTGTATGGGTTTCCTTCTCACTTGGGTAAAATTTAGTGCAGAGGATTTTGCAAACTGTCCCAGTTCGCTATCTTAGGCACGAAGCTTGCCGACGTCAGATATGTGAACACCTAGTTCAATAGAACTCACCAAAATCTTGGTACAACTGATTTGCGTCGTCTAGATCCGGATTGAGCATGATCAATGTTAATGTTGGAGATTGCGGAAGTCTTTACGCCCCTCGTCAATAGTCCAAGCCTTTTAAATATCCTCGACTTGATTTTTAGAGATGAAGAAAGGTTCCGTCTCAACCTGGACTCAAAATGTCAAGGCTTTCTCAATCCTCTCGTCTGATGCTACCTAGGAGCATGCCTACAACTATCCCTAAGGGATACGTGCAGTGTCTTTCCAGTTAAGAATTGTAACAACAAACAAAGAGTTTTGCTGTGCTTCCTTTCTGTAATTTTTGAACTTCTCAATTCTCAGATGTGTTGCGGATTTCTACAGCGACATAGTTTGGGTTTGTCCCTTCCAAAAGGGGTGGAAGATTTTGGTGATGCACTTGTTTATAGGTCCATCACTTGTCGGTCATGCCTTTTCAACAACGATGCAGACAAATTTCCTGATAGCATCTGCTTTCTGTTTGACTTTCAACACCACTCTCCTACGGAGGGATCTAGCCTCTCCCTTCACGACTCAACTGAGACAAATTCTTCCCGGAAATCCTTTTCCTCCAAAAGTGTGTTGTGCCTACCCTTGATATTTAATTCCCTCCAGACTCAATCAGAGAGGTTTTGCGTAACCAACCTCGTTCAAAGCCCTCTTTGAAAGAGCTCACAGGTTTTGAAAAAGCCAGACCATTTGATGTTTCCATCATCAAGCTTCGAGTCATAGGGTTTTTTGCTACAATGACGCCCTGTTTCATTTCTCAACAACAGCAACAACCCTTCCTCTGTCAGGGGGACACTGGTTGTTTCTCTGTTTCTGCTTTCATCAAGGAGCTCTTGAAGTATGATCCTCTGTGTCCGGCATTTCAGAATTAATGAGGCATATCAAACTGCCATCTTCAATCCTCGATCTGCTCTCGGAGTATCTCCAGAGTGCTTCCTTCAAGGATTCCAAAGTAAAGTCATGACGCTACCCTCTGAATGCAACACCATGATTAAGCTCTCCAGAGTCCTCAGCAAAACGAATTGATGGCATGACATTGCTACTACTTTACTCCATCCCCATAACAAAATCTGAGATTTGAGCGCTTGGCATAACCGGTAAGGACTCTGTATAATCATTGACGAACTCAAGGCTGTTGTTCTGTCTTCATTAGGCTTCTTGGTTGTGGACAGTGGAAATCACAATTACTCTACTGTTTGCCTGCAAAATAATAACGATAAGATTTATACTGCACTTCAAATCCCTGAGACCAAATCTTGACTCTGATTGAGGAATGCATGTTTACCCTTGAACGTTTTCAAGCATTTCCTTCTACAAACGTGAACCGGGGTTGTTTTTTGCTGCTTGAGTCTTTCTCTTATTTCTCTTTTAGCCTGGAATAAAAAAGAAAAAAACAATTCTAAATGAAATACTGTGGATACATTAAGGGAATAATTGCCATACAAAGATGTTTTTTTGTGGATGAAACACACCTGCCTCCTTGAGAACGGACGCAGACCGACTTTGGGCTCCGGATCTCCCACACTCCTGAGGCCTCCTGAGGCCACTCTCTTATACTGCTTTCAGGAATCTCTACAACAATCACACAGTTTGCTCTGATTGGAAACCAGGACATAGTTTGGGATCCAAAATGCACTCTCATCCTCTCACATGGTGAACTGTAGAGCTTGTGTTTTCAGGATGAAAACACCTGTCCACGGCCTTGATTGCGTTCAGTCCTTTCCACATAAAAAATGAGTCGAGACAAAATCCAGGATGTCTTTTGTTGAACGATAGTTTCATTGAAAATTATCCGGCTGAGCCTGTGCTTCATCCGTGTTCTGGACTGGTAGAAGAGGTTAGAAGAGCTTGAGGCAGTGTACTCAGAGGATTTCTCTGGGTTTCATCAGAGAACAGCTTTGGTCCCATTTGCATTGGTCTCCATCTAAAAACACACATGTGTTAGTACCAGCTAAGGCCAAGGCGCCTCATAAGGCCTCGCACTCCAGCATCTGAGAATCTTCAAATCGATCAGGATATGCTGAAGTAGTTTTCCAGGGAGCCCTGTCATGAAAAATCAGCCAAGCCAAGACGTCGTTGTTATGATGACTCTCGTAGAGTCTAAAACAGCTTTTAATCTGGAAACTCAAAGTGCCGGCCATCGCTGGACCAGTGGCAGTACTTTGAGAGTGTCTGGGTTCGTTGACATCGAGGACTTCTCTCCCACTGTCTTTGAATTCTCAGAGGTTTTGCTCTGGATGTTCATTTGTAACATATTTGTGGAAATATCTTTGACATACAGATCAGCGGAACTGTGTTGTTGAGAAAGAAAGAACGTCACTTCAGGGATGCAAACTGGAATGACAAAAAACTACTAGAAAACAGAATATCTATGGATCTAACCCAGTACTAGTCTCTTAATCGCCCAAAAGAGGGAGCCCTACATGAAAGCTCACTACTGAGGTGGCTCACCTGTTTTGTATGTGTGCAAATTCAAGATTTTTGGGGGTTCTGCGGGTTTTCCCACTAGGGCGCCTTTGCCATCTTTGCAAGGTGTTCGTGTTTGCCGGTCCCCAAAGGGTCCGTGATATCACAAAGCGGTGCCATTCCTTGCTTCCGAGCACCAAGACGAAGTTCATGGCTGCTTGCGTCTTCACATTCAACCCTTCTGAATCCCCCCGACTTGAGACAATACAAGCTTCATTACCAAGATCTGGAACACCTTGCCCAAGCTGGGAAGTCATCATGCTTTGTGCATCGTCGCAGAACCAAAGGCGGTCGACTTGAAATTGAAACTTCCATCCTCCACACTGATTTCCTTCCTAGATCAAGATCCCTGCATCACTGTTCCGTAAGCCTCCAGATGATGTGAGTCCTCCAACAGTAGGCGTTCCTTTCTTCCATGAAAACAGCCTCATAGCAGACCTGAGATACTCGTTGTTTACTCCACTCGAATGATGCAAATCTGAAGAGTGCCTTTTTTCACATGAATCCTTGGGGAGCGTCTGAGTGATTGGCTGAGAAAGAGGCACAGCAGCAATAGTGTTCCCGGGCGAGAGTAACATCTGATCCAGACTCTCATCAGACAGGACGTTTTTCAACATAACATCTCCTATCTCCGTCGGCAGGTTCCACCTGGACAAGAGGTTAATTTTAAGCATTTTTACAATGATGAAACATTCAGCAATTGTTTTATGCTGTGGTTGGGACAGTGAAACTGAAACAACACTGAAGTAACGCATCTAAAGCATATGTAAGTATTGTTCGTGAACCAAAGATGGGTAAACACTGGAATGGATGAAATGGTGCAAGAAAAATATCTGGTGGAGCTTAACTATGGGTCAAAGGAGACACAGACACAGAATGATAGAGAGTTTCAATAACTTCCTGATCAGCACGTTGCTAACAAACTTCTGTGAACCGTGCACATGGAATCGTTTTCTCTTCTCTGTGTTATAGGAGCTCCCAGAGTGGCTGAGGTAAAGCACTTCGCATTCCTGCTTCAGGGATTAAACCAGCACACTTTTATTCATATTTTCCGAAGTAAACAAACTCTATTTTTCCATTATATCTTTCATATCTGTGGAAGTTCTGTTGTTACATGACAAAACAACTGGAAACCAATCAGAAGCTGCTCTTTGAGAGGCGGCAATTGATGTCTTTCTGACTGGCTTAGCTCATTGACTGATATCCTTTTTACCAATGGAGTCACATCTCACAGCAGAACACCTCAGTCCGCTTATGGCAATCTGCTCCTGTCGGATCTCTTTTCCAACAATGCGAAACCGAAAGTTTCCAGCCTACGTATTGAAACTTGGATTTCCGCTAGACAAGAGTTCAGCTGAATTTAACTTTGACCGCAATCGTTAAATCACTGTGACAACAACTGTTAGCACAAGATTGGAGAGTTCAGAGCATGTTCCCCTCAAATCTTCGATAACATCGAAGAGAAACTCGCGGCAGTCAGAGCGATTGCTTTAATTAAAAGGCTGGTGTCGATCTCTAGGGGGCGCCTGTTAAATAACTGATCAAACACTTGATCCACTCTGTTTATCTAACCTCTCTGGGGCTGTTTTTAAAAGTCTTCCTAAAAAATGGTATTTGAAGCCTAACATAGTTTTTGTGTAGTTTTAAGCAACAGCAGCACAACACAGCATCTCCTTTGAGCTCATGATAAAGGTCATGTAGATGTAAACAAAAGACTAAAGGGCAAGCTAGAAGTGAAAAATATGGTTTTTAATGAATAAAAACATTGTTCAATACGGGTCGATGTATGAGTCTTAATGAATATCTTACTCTTTATAAATTGAATGTAATACAACATTAATCACCATTGTTGATATTTGGTCTATTTTACATGTAATGAATACCTTTATAACAATTTAATTGTTTTTTTTTGTTTGTCCAGGACGCCCAGGATACAGCCATAAACTATCTCATGATATTTTTTCTCATACCGTCAATATCATAGTTTGTTTAATCACTATGTTGTTACATTCTTTGATTCTGTACAGATAAACCAAGTTTACTGAGACAAAAAAAACTAATTAAATTGTTATAAAAGGATTCATTCCTGTAAAATAGCTCTACTAGCAGTGTACAGTTTATCGTAGGAACCAGGTAATCACACAACACGTACTCGAGAGCAGTTCCCACCACTTTTTCCTCGCGATATAAAAACTTGCAGGCTGCGCTTGGTAGTTTCATTGATAAAACCATTTGATGATTGCTGACGATAAGTTTGTATCTGTTAAGCAGGTCTCTCTGGGCGTTCTTCAGTCAGAGCTAAGGGACGACCGGTGGTTGCTGTCCTCGTCCACGCGCAGTCGGATCTGAGCTTTGGGTCGTTCTCAAAAAAACGGCGTCTTGACTGATGAAGACACCATGAAAGGAGCTCCAAGAGGATCATCATTGCCGACTCGCCTTTGAGTTTTTTGTCTCAGAACCGGTCTCGTGTTGAAGTCAACACCCCCACTGCTCTTAGATCCCTGGGATCTCCGGATGAAAGACACTGGTTTTCGTACACGGCAAAGAAAAGCAGCATACTTTGGTGTCAGTATGAACTAAAGCGCCTCTCTCATGCACGCACGGTACTTTTTTCTCTTCTCTTTTTGTTTGAATTCAATACATGGGTTATTGGGTGAATTATATTAAATATAAAAGTATTTTAATCATTTTTGAACATTGAAGAACAAAACCCTTGAAGGAACGTTTCAAGAATGTTATTTTCATGTGTCAAAAAGAAACGCACAGGGATGTTTTGTGGAGGCATTTTTAATTTTTAGGTTGCAAAAAAAAGAAAAAAAAGTCTGGAATATACTGTAGCTGGTATTTTAAGGTTCTCTCCACAAACATCTAGAGAACGAAACAAAACATTAGTGAATAGTTTTTGTGTTTTGCTGGGTTCACAATCGTAATGTTTTGAATACAAGTAATTAAAAACCTTTAACATGGTCACAGCTTCCCTATCCCCCTCAATAACACACTACAACACATAACACATATTGGATTTTAAACAATCAAATCCTTGTTGAATGTGTTAGTTTGGACCTAATCACAAATGGCTGTGTCCTGAAATGGGACAAGCTTGTCACTACAAACGACAAGCCCTCCAGAATCATGCTTCAAGATGAAGGAAACAGCGACTCATGGTTCCGACCCAATAGTCAGAATTCTCTACAGAATTCTCGTCTCCCTGTCCCCTGGCTGGTGGAACAAACTCCTGATCCAGTCAGGAGAGCACAAACATAGAACGTTTCACAAGCAATTGAAAACCTAAAGCATTTTCCTCTTCTCTATTTTTACGTTGATACAACTTAAAATTATGAGCAAAGCTGAGATAGGCTTTGACTGTATAACACATTCCCATCTCTTGTGCTCTTCATTTCTTTAAGCCACTTTGACACAAGCGTCTCCCAAAAGGCAATGCATGTAATGTATGAGCCCAAATGCCCTTGAACTAGTGCCATATCCATTGCAATGGATACACATTTTTGCTTTGGAAACAAAGCTATTTTTCAAATTTAGTTCATCCAGGGACTGCTTGCTCTTTACCTGTTTGGTCCTGTTCTTTATAAACCAGGTGCTTTGAGTACGAGCGATCCTCTTCATTTTTTTCCACTCGAGGCTGAACTTTTGCCCAAGCTCCCGCTTGAGTAAACTGATAACTGCAAGAGTCCTGAAAAATTAACTATGATATAAATATGTAACTAAGTGTACTAAGTGTAATTCAATGTACTCAGATGTAACTAAGTGGCACCTCAACTGTAATTAAGATGTACCCAGATGTTGCAAGATGTTCTAAATGTACTCAGATGTACTAAGAGTTAACTCAAATGTAACTAAAACGTAAACTCAGAGTAACTTGAAATTATTTAAGATTAACTAAATTGAACTCGGCTTTAACTAAAATGTACTCAAATGTAATCAGATGTAAATGAAAAATTAACTAAAGTACTCAATGTAACTAAATGTAACTCAGATGTACAAGAAAAGCAATCAAATTACAGATAGTTCACAAAATATTCAATACTTTAAATCAAAGTAAAGTACACATTTTTAAAAGTACGCAAATGTACTAGTTACCATAAAATGTACTCAAGTAAATGTAACTAAGTAAATGTAACTTTTACTACTAACTACCCACCTCCGTTTACCTTTAAAACCGAGAACAACTTTGATTTCATGGTATAATTCAGTGCACACTGTATTCCCTTTTTCCTTAAATAGACAACGTCTAACCCAGGTATCACAACTGATGGCAACTTCAGAATAGTGTCGGCCATCTGCAAGGCAGAATTAGGTTTTATAGATTTACTAAGTCTGGAGTGTTATTTATGAGACTGCCTCCATGCTCAAAGAAGACCTCACACTAGGGGCATCAACTTCTGGTCCTTGGAGGCCCTACACATTTTAGTTGAATCTTGCTCTAGTATGCATACTACTCTAGCTTCAAGGGATCCAAGATAACCCTGATTAGTGTAACAGATGTCTTGAGATGGTTTGATATACTTGAGTTTAACGCCCCTGCACTGCTGTACTTACGACAATAAAAAACTCTTGTCTGTACTGTGCCTGTATTCTTCCCTGAGATCATCTGATTAAGAGAGAAGCCCCTCTTTGGCTTTGTCTCGAGCTTTTTTCTTCGTACGGCCTTGTTCTTTCTTTTGTGCCATTCATTGATTCCTCTTACTATGAGCCTTCGGTCAGTCGTTTCCCATACTCACAATCATGATCTGCAGGCAGAGATTAAGCGTTTACTAGCGCTGAGAGGCAGATGCAGGAATTGTTTCTCTACCCTTAACAAATCATTGGTGAAAATGTTTTTTTTAATTAGGCCCTGTCCCAATTTGTCTATTGATGTGGACTCTTGGATTGATTTGCGTCTGCTTGCAAAGTCCATAGGTGTCCCAACTGCTTTGACCAATGTGTGGACACAAAAACAAAACAAAAAAACACCAATACCACCACCAATTGCCTTCAATCTTAGTGTACATAAGAAAGTGACCAAGTGGTTCCTGGAGTAGAAACTTTCTTTTGTTTTGAATTCTGAGAGCAGTTGATATCACTCAACTGGCTGATATTACCCCACAATGCCTGCTCCTCATGTATAAGTATTTTTTCATGGACGCAACAAGGGAGCTCTCTCTGTAAGATGAAGTATTATTAAAGAAGAAGCCCAGAAATAAATATATAAACATAGGAGAGAGTTATATCTATTATTAGAATATTTTTTAATGAAGGCGTGAGAAAGAAGGAGTTCAGGTCTTGCACAAGTCGAGCGTAATCACGTGATCACAACTACCTAGTCACATGACATTTTTAGTGCCCCCAGATCGCGCTCACTCTCGTCTCACACTCAAAACCCAACAAAAAATCTACCACTTTCTCTGAAAATGAATGTCTACTTTAAGGGTGCCATAAGAAGTGTTTAGATTAGGATGTATTACTGTGAACGTTCACGTTTCCTAAGGAACGTGCGGAAAATTTCCACTCACATATTCCGGAAAAAATGTTTGAAAATGTTTAATAATTTTGTTTAACAAAACAATATTATTAACTAATACTATGTAACTTTTACATTTGACTAATTGTTTAGTAGAATAATGGTTTAAAATCAAACATTCTGCGGACATCATGAAACCTCATCAAAAAAATCATCCCACCCCAAGCTCACATTGAGGCAGACCCTTGCTGTAATACTTACTCTGATATCCTTCACAATAGCTGAATGACATGCCTCTCTGATGGGCGCGAATGAAGATAACAAAACAAAGAAAACTGGCAAATGTTTGAGCTATGACCTCCAACTTTATTTCCGAAATTCTAAAAAAGACATCAAATGTCGAGTGTCTGATATCGTGAGTCTTACTTTGTTTTGTGTTAAAAGATGATGATAGAAAAACCATGATGGTGTAAAGACGTACGCTTAACTATTTCAGAAAAAAAGGCCTCAAGCAGTGCACGTCCATTTCATTTTGAAAACAGGAAGTTGCTTTAAAGCTTGGGCACCGCCAGTGACGATCATTTTATTTTTTATTTTTCTGTATATTTCTCAATTTCCAGCAGTGACTGCACAAAATTGAATTTGTCACCTGGCGTAGACAACCAAGACCTAAGCAAAAGTAAATTGGGACCTTGTCAAAAGGAAAAGGACGGAATGTCAGTTCTTTTAGTTTTTCAATTAGAAATATAGGCTGCAAGTAAAGACCTTTCACAGAGCTTCACACATCTTGTGCGACGCGGTGGATCCCGTATTCCATCTCTCGAGTCATCCTCTAGATGTGTGTCCGTGGCGGACCGGTAAAGCAGTGGTTCCTTAAACCTCTCCTCATCGTTTGGAATTTTCTCCCGACACGTGTGCACCCAACTCTCCTCCTCTCCTTGTACCAACACCGTGGCCTCCTCTGGCTCGGCTTCAGGAGTTTTTCACTGATCTGAGGGATGCTCAGGTGCTCCTCTGTCATCACGCCCCACAATCATCTCCTCTAAGCGCTGCGAGCGAAGGTGCAGTTATCCTCATGAGGGCATCCTCGAGTTTTCAGAGTAGTACCAGCACACTTCATATTTGCTCGGGTTGAACAGGTTTTTCTTCTGTGTTCTGAGGATGGGTAATGTCCTGACCGCCCTCCACGAGAGTCAGACTCTTTCTCTTGTCGGATAGGAGGAGGTTTTTCAGGCACTTATGAGGCATTTCTGAGCATAGAAATAAGAGTTTCTTCCGATCTCTTAGTGCCACATCTCTTATACAAGCGTCGCAGAGAGAGTGGTGGTCTCCGAAGGCAACGAAGCTTGCGATGTTGAACAGCCATGCTCAGAAGATTGAGACTCCCTGTGATAAGAAAGCCCCTTACTGTTTGGTGCTGATTGAGAATTATGAGCTATGGTTCCCACTAGCCTACGTGTGCTCATTCCATTTGGTAAGAAAGGTGTGGAGCACTACTTAATTTAATATCCACTCATCACTACAAAGAATATAAATGTGAAGTGATTTTAGGAAATGAAAACAAATTTTTGTTATGGGGCTTTTTCTTGGTGGCTGGCTCTGTGAAGTCATGTGACTAGAAAAGAAGTTGTGGCACCTGATTTTATTGTCACCATATATAGACCATTCTGAAATGTGTGGTCATTTTAACCTTAATTTCCCCATGTATTGTATTTGCACACACATCTATTTCCTATTTAAAATATCTGTTAAACCTGTAGGTGCTTCGAATCCTGAGATATTAACTTGATGTTTCTGTGTAAAGTGGGTGTGTCCTAACAAGTTTAAGACAATCCCCATCTAGATTGGCTGGTTAAGCTATTGCGCCAACTCAGCAGTAACCAATGCGCGATTGTCCTTTTACAATAGAAGTCTGTGTTACTCATTAGGAAGTGAAATGGAACCCTAAGTTGAAGTTAATGATGACCTTTGACCCCCCTCTAGAATCAGGTGTCAAATGCCTTTTGCACTTTTGGGCAGTATGTTATTTGTTTTGGGGGTCTTAGTGTTTGAAGTTTCTACAAGTTTGACCCATTAATGAAAGTCAAAAGGGAAAATGTTTCAGAATCTTAGCAATTACTCATAATGGGTTGGGGGTAGCGGTAGTATTATGAGGAATATAACAGACCAGTTTGAAGTCAACAGCTGGAAATGTTACAAGAGTTTAACTACTAATTGTTAGAAGACTAATCAACACACATAATCACATGGTAACAACTCAACATTTAAATGTAACAAAAGTAAAATTAAAACGTAGTATTTGTTCCCACCAAGCTTGCTTTGTTATTTGCTGAAGCTTAATTAAAGCATTTTCATCAACAAAAAACATTACAGAGCTAAATCCTTCAATCATTGGTCTGATCATCACCAGTTCCTCTTCCGAGCATTCCTCCAGGAAACAGATATTTAATGGTTCTCTTACTCTGGTATTTCCTCATCCAGGAGAATACTCTGATCACGAGCTGAGATAATTATTCAGGAGAGTTTCTGCTCTCGAAGCATCTGCTCTGGATGAGTGTCTGTATTTATGTAGCAAAGAGCTTTAAAAACAGAAGAGGCTCCTCCTCTCCGAGATCCAGCTTAGCTCTTCTTTCCTGAGTGACACTGAGCATTTTCATTTCGCTTCTGATAAACGCTCATGAACAGAGAGAGGAGGGTAAGAGAGAGAGGAGAGGTGAGGAAGAAAAGATTGAAAAGGAAAGACGGAAGCGGGTTTCTTCTGTCTATAGACCTTGACGGAAGCGGTTTTCTGGAGAGCGCTATATTGAGTCAGGTCTGATTAGAGCCTGATTCACCAACTACTACGAACTGGAGTGTGTTCCTGCTCTGGACCCTCTGGCCCTCGTAGCACGGTCAAAGGTGGATCTAGGGTGTGCTTTGCTCTGATACGCTACTCTGTGCTGACTCACTCAGAGGAAAAGGAACGAGCTTGCCTCGTCACAACCGGTTTGTCATGATCACAGCATTAAATTCCATCGGAGGAGCTCTACTAACATGAGTTGCAGGCTACGAGGTTTCAGATCCTAGCCGTGAATGTGCTTCGACCATAACACCCTATATTTAAACTACTCTACTATACTCCGATTTTTATTTTCCATGGTCTGTCCTGATTTCTCAATTCTGAATGGTTGGTCGCGGTTGAATTAATTTTGATAACCACACAATTATCCATGTCCGTTAGATTACTGTCATATCATTGCGCCAACACCTGTAACCATTGTACATAACAGTATCCGACAGCAAAGCTCAGAGAGGGCGCATTTCAAAAGAACGTCTAGGTTTGCACTATCTTTTTGTGTTGACAGGGCAAGGATGTTTATAAATAAGCTTTTATAAAATTTTTTTTAATTACACTTAGTTATTGCACAGCATAAATATTACTAAGAACTTTGTTCTATACAGAATATGCTTTACTGCGCAAGTGGTGGTGGCGCACAATTAGGTTTGTGTTGGTAAGTGACTTTGGCAAAATGCTGTGTTGGTGGGTTATGGATTCCGTTTCATGCATTATACTGTATAACGCACAGCGACATCGATCCCTTACTTTATTTAATCTTCTGTCTTGGTTGCCACTTCTTGCGGGTGCCTGTCTTAACGTGCTTCTGTAGCGCCACCTACGAAGCTGTTTTTAGTGCTCATGTTGCCCGTTTGTCTTATGTAAAGGAATTTGGTACATGTGTACAGTACCAAAGATAACACTTTTACTTAATACACCCTGTTCCAAAATCGACAGGAAGTTTGGTATTGGGTTTTCTAAAAATTCTTATATTTTTTGCCTTTGCTATGATGAACATCCCACCAAACTCCTTCGGTGTCATCAGAGGCGTTGACAAGTTAAAGTTGCCTATATATACATATATATATATGTAAGTTAACAATAAATACAAAGGTAAAAATTACATAAATTGACAAACAAAAAATAACAAGAGTTGTTGAATAATGAAATAAATGTGTAAAAAAAGTATACGAGAATCTAAAAGAAAAGGAAATAAATTTTTTTTTATAAAAATTGTTATTTTTTTCAAATGATACAAAATCAAAACTGATCCACCTCTTAGCAGTTTCAGATAAAAAAAAAACTTCAAATAAATCTAAGACTAGTAAATAATTTTTTGATCGAGGCCTCACCTGGCGGCCCCTGGATGAGCGTGAATGGGTTGCTCAGCGCTTCTCTGATCGCATTACTCTGGCTGTTGTTCAGCTCAGAAAACCCAGGAGGAAGATAGTTACTGATTTCGAATCTGTTTCTATTCTGTGGAGAGGCTTTACAAGCACAGGGAAGTTTACAAATGAGTGCAACTAAATGTGATAAAAATAAAAACAGTAAAGAAAGAGCTCGAGCACCTTCCTCGTTATTGATTTTCCGACCCATGGCAATCTTTTTGACCAGCTGGTTGGCTTTGGTCAGAGACTTGATGGCGCTCTCTTTGCGCCTGAAAAAATAAACATTTAATCTTTGATCATTAATCTAACAAAAGGAACATATGTTGTATATATATCGATATATATATATATATATGTATGTATATATATATATATATATATATATATATATAATATATATATATTATATATATTGTCTGTATCTATCTCTATATCTCTCTCTCTCTATCTCTCGCGCGCGACGCGCGCGAGATCGAGCGCGCGCTTTCGTCGCGGCTCGGCGCGGCGCCCCCCTGCCCCCCGCCCGCGCCCCCGCGCCCCGATTGGCCCCCAAGAGCCCGCGAGCTTTAGTGGAGTCGGAGAGAGGGGCCACCGAGCGAATCGGAGAGAAAGATTGTATATAATCTTACACATCTGGGGAAAGCTTTGGGATTAGCTCCAGGGTGAACCGTGTCTCGCTGGAGAAGATCTCATCTGGGATGGTCTTCATGAACATGTGGTTGATCTGGAAATCAATCCTAAAATGTGTTGGGCCTTGCTCTTTTCCTCCAGTGGAGTCCTCTTCTTCAACCTCTGTAACCACAGCATGAACAACCCAAGTGAACGAAGAGACGTCCATGAGACCCGTAGATTGGGCGTCATCCAGAAAAGGGTTGGAGGGACTCTTGACGTTTGTTCGAATGCAGAGGAAACTGTTCCTGAGGTCACAGTCAATGGACCACTGGGATTTCTTCTCAAATGGTAAAAGAAAATACCCCAGGAGATTCTCAGAAGTGCCCTCCCATTTCAAGGGTACATCTTCAATGAGAATGCTCTCGTTTTCAGCCACAGCATTAGAAGCAGACTCCATCTCGCACAGCGGGGTCCATGTGGCTTGGTAGTCCTTGTACAGGTTGTATGACTTTCTTGACGAGTTGAAAGCATACCTTGAAAAAGATAGGATGGGATCTTTCACATGAGCCATGCAGATCTCAAACTTTGGGTGTACCATAAACAGCTGAACCACTGGTGTCAGTAGTCCACGAAATGTTGTTGGACCAAGCTGCACCTCAATGGCTTCGCCTGGTTTAACTCTCATTGATAATTCAACATAATGCTGAGCTTGCACAGGATCAAATTTCTCCAAAGCACCAACAGGGCCCATTATTTCTTGTCTTTGGTGGAAAGAGTTTGCTTCAAGTTCCTCAACAAGGGGACAAATGGCCGCCCAGTTTTCCATCCTGATGGCAGCCGCTAGGCATCTCCAGGATCTTGTAGGAACATAGGCCATGGCTGTTTTTGGGTTTTGTCTTTTCACTTCTGCATGGATGTGAGGATTGGAGAAAGAATATATCCTTCGTACCCACTTCAACACCATGCAGTTGTCTTCTTCATTGATCATCGGCTGATCTGCCAGTAAAAGATCCCTGCTCATGATATTTAGGTTCTCAGAGAGAGAGGATTTGTTAAGTGGAAAGGAAAGTTTGAAGTTTGTTCCTAAAGGACTAAGCTCAACAATATAAGCCACCTTTCTTTCACTTCGGGATGAGAGCTTTGATGCAAAACACAGAGCATCTGCTTTACCCTCGTAAGTAGTTTGTTTGTTACTCTTTCTGGAGAATTCGTTACAAGAGAGAAAAATTTCATGAATTGTGTATCTGACGTCCCTCTGGTCAATCACGGAATGAAGAAGGCGCTGCACAATAATGTCCAAGTATCTGCGAATTGGAGACGAGGCCCAAGTGTAGCACTCAAGACTCAAGTCATAATGGCCAACTCTTGAGACGTGAGTGGAATTTGAACGCACATTGCATGCCTTATGACACAATTTTCTCAGTTGAATAGCACACGGGAGAAGAAGAGGGTGAATTTCATCCGTAACAACAAAGTCAATTACTTTGTATATGTTTTCCTGTTCTGCAGCTGTCTTTAAACATCTCAGAAGGGACTTCAGGATGGGGAAATGTTCAGGTTCTGACTGGTGGTTCAAAAGCTCCTGAGACACATCTCTGGCTTTACTCGATAAGTGGACAGAGAGTGGTATCAGCGATGCATTTTGATCCAAAACATCAATGAGCTTGTCCCGTTCTGGCATCTTCTGGCATCTCAAAGGAGTTCTGCTCCTTGTCTCCTGATTCCCTAAAAGACGCTCAGCAACCATGTGATTGAACATGACCATCAGCTCCTCCACCATTAAGTGGGAGCGCCTTCGGCCTAAGGGCACGTCCTCATCAGGTATTTTGTAGAACCGGTCATCCTCTTTTCTGTACCTTCTGTGAATCTCAGCAAAATGTGCTGCTTTCATGAGACAGATTTCAATGGCATCTGAAACCTGGCTGCTGTTTTCGAGGATGTCCTCGACGTCGTCATAAGAAAACTTCCGGGTGGATCGAATGACAGACTTGCAAAGAAAATCTGCTCATTATCCTGTTGTCCCCTGCATTCACTTTTATGATCAAAGAGATGGCGCGTCTTTCCTCATTGGGGATTAAACTGAAGACACTGGTGCTCAGATCTTTTGGGAGCATGTGTATGGGTTCCTTCTCACTGGGGTAAAATGTAGTGCAGAGGAGTTTTGCAAACTTGTCCAGTTCGCTATCTTTAGGCACGAAGCTTGCCACGTCAGATATGTGAACACCTATTTCATAGAACTCACCAAAATCTTGTACACTGATTGCGTCGTCTAGATCCTGAGATTTGAGCAGGATCAATTGTGAATGTTGGAAGATTGCGGAAGTCTTTACGCCCCTCGTCAAATAAGTCAAGCCTTTTAATATCCTCGACTTGATTTTTTAGAGATGAAGAAAGGTTCCTTCTCAACTGGTACTCAATGTCAAGGACTCGCAAGCCCTCATCGTATGATGCTACCTTAGGAAGCATGCCTACAACTATCCCTAAGGGATACGTGCAAGTGTCTTTCCAGTTAAGAATTTTAACAACAAACAAAGAGTTTTGCTGTGCTTCTTCTGTAATTTTTATGAACTTCTCAATTCTCAGTGTGTTGCGATTTCTTACAGCGACATAGTTTGGTTTGTCCTTCCAAAAGGGTGTGAAGATTTTGGTGATGCACTTGTTTATAGGTACCATCACTTGTCGGTCATGCCTTTCAACGATGCAGACAAATTCCTTGATAGCATCTGCTTTCTGTTTGACTTTCACCACTCTCCCTGACGGAGGATCTAGCCTCGTCTTCAAGATCTCAACGGAGACAATGTCTCCGGGAAATCCTTTTCCAAAATTGTGCCTACCCTTGATATTTATTCTCTCCATAGACTCATCAAGAGGTTTTGCGTAACCTCGTTCAAAGCCCTCTTTGAAGAGCTCACAGGTTTTGAAAAAGCCAGAGCCAGTTGATTGGTTTCCATCATCATCTTCGGTCATTAGGTTGTTTGCTACAATGACGCCCTGTTCATTCTCAACAACAGCAAACAACCCTTCCTCTGTCAGGGGGACACTGGTGTTTCTGCTTTCATCAAGGAGCTCTTGAAGTATGGGATCCTCTGTGTCCGGCATTTCAGAAATAATTGAGGCACTATCACTGCCATCTTCATCCTCGAATCTGCTCTCGGAGATCTCCAGAAGGCCTTCCTTCAAGGATTCCAAAGTAAAGTCATGAGCGCTACCCATCTGAATGCACACCATGATGTAAGCTCTCCAGAGTCTCCAGCAAGAACCGAATTGATGGCATGACAGTGCTACTCCATCCCCGATGACAAAAATCTGAGATTGAGCTCTTGTCATAACCGTGTTAAGGACTCTATATCATTGAAGAATCTCAAGGCATGTTGGTTCTGTCTTCATGAGGCTTTCTGGTTGTGGACAGTGGAAATCACAATTACTCTAAACTGTTTGCCTGCAAAATAAGAGACGATAAGATTTTATACTGCACTTCAAATCCATGGAGACCAAAATCTTGACTCTGATGGAGGAATGCATGTTTACCTTGAACGTTTTCAGCATTTTCTACAGTGAAACGGGGTTGTTTTTGCTGCTTGAGTCTTTCTCTTATTTCTTGTACCTGGAATAAAAAAGAAAAAAACAATATCTAATGAAATACTGTGATGACATTAAGGAATAATTGCATAAAAGATGTGTTTGTGGATGAAACACACCTGCCTGCCTTGAGAAAGGACGCAGACCGACTTTGGATCCGGATCTCCCCACTCCTGAGGCCACTCTCTTAGTACTGCTTTCAGAATCTCTACAACAATCACAGTTTGCTCTGGATTGAACCAGGACATAGTTGTGGGATCCAAAATGCACTCTCCTCTCACATGGTGAAACTGTAGAGCTTGTTGTTCAGGATGAGAAGACACCTGTCCACGAGCCTTGATTGCGTCAGTCTTTCCCACATAAAAATGAGTCGAGACAAAATCCAGGATGTCTTTTGTTGAACGATAGTTTTCATTGAAAATTATCCGGCTGAGCCTGGCTTCATCCGTGTTCTTGGACTGGTAGAGGTAGAAGAGGCGATTGAGCAAAGTGTACTCAGAGGATTTCTCTGGGTTCACAGAGAACAGCTTTGGTCCCATTTGCATGTGGTCTCCAGCTAAAACAACACATGTGTTAGTACCAGCTAAGCCAAGCGCCATCAGAGCCTCGCACTCCAGCATCTGAGAAGCTTCATCGATCAGGATATGGCTGAAGTAGTTTTCAGGGAGCCCTGTGTCATGAAATAGCCGAGCCAGAGACGTCGTTGTTATGATGACTCTCGTAGAGTCTAAAACAGCTTTATCTGGAAACTCAAAGTGCCGGCCATCGCTGGACAAGTGGCAGTACTTCAGAGTGTCTGGGTCGGTTGATGCTAGACTTCTCTCCACTGCTTTGATTCTCAGAGGTTTTGCTTCTGGATGTTCATTTGTAACATATTTGTGGAAATGATCTTTGACATACAGATCAGCGGAACTGTGTTTGAGAAAGAAAGAACTCACTTCAGTGGATGCAAACTGGAATTACAAAAAACAATATCTAGAAAAACAGAATATCTATGGATCTAACCCAGGACTATCTCTTAATCGACCCAAAAGAGGGCAGCCCCTACATGAAAGCTCACTGGACTGAGGTGGCTCACCTGTTTGTATGTGTGCAAATCAAGATTTTGTTCTGCGGGTTTTCCACGAGGGCCTGTGCCATCTTTGCAAGGGTTCGTGTTTTGCCGGTCCCAAAGGGTCCGTAGATCAGCAGCGGTGCCATTCCTTGCTTCCGAGCATCCAAGACGAAGTTCATGGCTGCTTGCTGCTTCACATTCAACCCTTCTGAATCCACCCGACTTGAGACAGACAAGCTTCTATTACCAAGATCTGGAAACACCTTGCCCAAGCTGGGAAGATCATCAATGGCTTTGTGCATCTCGCAGAACCAAAGGCGGTCGACTTGAAATTGAACTTCCATCTCACACTGATTTCCATTCCGTAGATCAGATCCCTGCAGCACTGTTCCGTAAGCTCCAGATGGATGTGAGTCTCAACAGTAGCGTTCTTCAGGAAAACAGCCTCATAGGCAGACCTGAGATACTCGTTGTTACTCACGACTCGAATGAGGCATCTGAAGAAGTGCCTTTTCACAATGAATCCTTGGGGAGCGTCTGGAGTGATTGGCTGAGAAAGAGGCACAGCAGCAAATAGTGTTCCCGGGCGAGAGTACATCGATCCAGACCTCTCATCAGACAGGACGTTTTTTCAACATAACATCTCCTCGCAGGTTTCAACCTGGACAAGAGGTGAATTTTAAGCATTTTTACAATGATGAAACATTCAGTCAATTGGTTTAGGCTGTGGTTGGGACAGTGAAACTGAAACACTGAAGTAAAGCATCTAAAGCATAATGTAAAGTATTGTTCGGACCAAAGATGGGTAAACACTGGAATGGGATGAATGGATGCAAGAAAATATCTGGTGGAGCTTAACTATGGGGTCAAAGGAGACACAGACACAGAATGATAGAGAGTTCAATAACTTCCTGATCAGCACGTTGCTAACAGAACTTCTGTGAACCGTGCACAGGATCGTTTTCTCTGTGTTATCAGGAGCTCCAGAGTGGCGTGAGGTAAAGCACTCGCATTCCTGCTCAGGGATTAAAACCATCACACTTTTATTATATTTTCCGAAGGTAAACAAACTCTATTTTGTCCATTTATCATCTTTACATATCTGTGGAAGTTCCTGTTACATGACATAAACAACTGGAAGACCAATCAGAAGCTGCTCTTTGAGAAGGCGGCAATTGATGCTTCTGACTGGCTTAGCTCATTGACTGATATCCTTTTTAGCCAATGGAGTCACATGCTCACAGCAGAACACCTCAGTCACACTTTGAAATCTGCTCCTGTCGGGATCTCTTCCAACAATGCGAAACCGAAAGTTCCAGCCTACGTAGTGAAACTTTGGATTTCGCTAAGACAAGAGTTCAGCTGAATTTAACTTTGACCTGCAATAGTGTATCACGTGACACAACTGTTGAGCACAGATTGGAGAGTTCAGAGCATGTATCCACTCAAATCTTCGATAACATTCGAAGAGAAACTCGCGGCAGTCAGAGCGATTGCTTTAAAGGCTGGTGTCAGCTCTAGGGGGCGCTGTTAAAATACTGATCAAACACTGATGCCACTCTGTTTATCTACCTCTCTGGGGCTGGTTTTAAAAGTCTCCTAAAAGAAATGTATTTGAAGCCTTAACATAGTTTTTTGTGTAAGTTTTTAACAACAGCAGCATCTCCTTTGAGCTCAGATAAAGGTCATGTAGATGTAGAACAAAAGACTAAAGGTCAGCTAGAAGTGAAAAATAATGGTTTTTAATGAATAAAAACATTGTTCAATACGTTTCGATGTATGAGTCTTAATGAATATCATTAACTCTTTAATAAATAATGTAATGTACTAAAACATTAATCAATGTTTGATATTTGTGCTATTTTACAGGTAATGAATACCTTTTATAACAATTTAATTAGTTTTTTTGTCCAGGATCGCCCAGGATACAGCCAGAAAATATATCATGATATTTTTTCTCATATCAGTCAATATCGATAGTTATCACTATGTTGTTACATTCTTTGATTTCTGGTACAGATAAAACCAAGTTTACTGAGACAAAAAAACTAATTAAATTGTTATAAAAGGTATTCATTACCTGTAAAATAGCTCTACTAGCAGTGTATCAGTTTTATCGTAGAACCAGGTAATCACACAACACGTACCTCGAGAGCAGTTCCCCAACCACTTTTTCCTCTCGATATAAGAAACTGTGCAGGCTCTGCTTGTAGTTGTCATGGTTGATAAAACCATTTGATTGATTGCTGACGATAAGTTTGTATCTGTTAAGCAGGTCTCTCTGGGCGTTCTCAGTCAGAGCTAAAGGGACGACCGGTGTGCTGTCCTCGCTCCACGGCTGCAGTCGGAGCTGAGCTTTGGGTCGTTCTAACGGCGTCTTGACTGATGGAGACACCATGAAAGGAGCTCCAAGAGGATCATCATTGCCGACTCGCACTTTGAGTTTTTGTCTCAGAACCGGTCTCGTGTTGAAGTCAAACACCACCCACTGCTCGTAGATCCCTGGATGCTCCGATTTGAAAGACACTGGGATTTCGTACACTGCAAAGGAAAAGCAGCATACTTTGTGTCAGTCATGAACTAAAGCGCCTCTCTCATGCACGCACAGGTACTTTTTTCTCTCTTTGTTGAATCAAGACATGGGTTATTGGTGAATTATATTAAAAATATAAAAGTATTTTAATCATTTTTACCATTGAAGAAAACAAAACCCTTGAAGGAACGTTTCAAGAATGTTATTTCATGGTGTCAAAAAGAACCAGCAGGGAATGTTTTGGGATGTCATTTTTAATTTTATGGTTGCAAAAAAAAAAGAAAGAAAAAAGTAGGGAATATACTGGTAGCTGTATTTTTAGGTTCTCAAAAACAAGTCTAAGAGAACGAAAAACAAAACATTAGGGAATAGTTTGTGTTTGCTGGTTGTCAATCGTAATGTTTTGAATTAACAGTAATTAAAATACACTTTTAAACATGGCAAAGCTTCCCAGCCACCCTCAATACACACTAACACACATACATATGTGATTTTAACAATCAAATCCTTGTTGAATGTGTTAGTTTGGACACTAATAACACAAAATGGCTGTGTCCCTGAAATGGGACAAGCTTGTCTACTACACGCCCTCCAGAATCATGCTTTCAGAGAAGGAACAGCGACTCATGGTTCCGACCCAATAGTCAGAAATTCTCTTAACAGAATCTTCTCTCCCACTGTCCCTGGCTGGTGGAACAAACTCCTGATCCAGTCAGGAGAGCAGCAACCATAACGGCTTTCAAAAAGCAATTGAAAACCTAAAGCAATTTTCCTCTTCTCTATTTTTTAAGTTGATACAACTTAAATTATGAGCAAGCTGAGATAGGCTTTGACTGTATAACAAATTCCATCTCTTGTCTCTTCATTTCTTTAAGCCACTTTGGACACAAGCGTCTCCCAAAAGGCATAAATGCAATGTAAATGTAAATGAGCCCAAATGCCCTTGACTAGTGCCATAATCCATTGCAACTGGATACACATTTTTGGCTTTGAAACAAAGACTATTTTTCAAATTTAGCTTCAATTCCAGGGACTGCTGCTCTTTACCTGTTTGGTCACTGTTCTTTATAAACCAGGTGCTTGTTGAGTACGAGCGATCCTCTTCAGGGTTTCCACTCAGGCTGAACTTTGCCCCAAGCTCCCGCTTGAGTAAACTGATAACTGCAAGAGGTTCCTGAAGAAATATATAACTATGATATAAAGATGTAACTATAGTGTAACTAAGATGTAATTCAAATGTAACTCAGATGTAACTAAGTGGCAACTCAAATGTAATTAAGATGTAACCCAGATGTAATGCAGATGTTACTAAATTGTAACTCAGATGTAACTAAGAGGTAACTCAAATGTAACTCAAATGTAACTCAGATGTAACTCAAATGTAATTCAGATGTAACTCAAATTGTAACTCAGATGTAACTCAAATGTAACTCAAATGTAACTCAGATGTAACTCAAATGTAACCCAAATGTAACTCAGATGTAACTCAAATGTAACTCAGATGTAAATGAAAAGCAATAAAATTACAGATAGTTCACAAAATATTCAATACTTAAATCAAAGTAAAAGTACACATTTTTAAAAGTACTCAAAATGTACTAGTTACCATAAAATGTACTCAAGTAAATGTAACTAAGTAAATGTAACTAGTTACTACCCACCTCCGTTTACCTTTAAACAGAGATACAAACCTTTGATTTAATGGTAAAATTCCATGCACACTGTATTCCCTTTTTCCTTAAATAGACACCGTCTAAACCAGGATCACAACTGATGGAAACTTCAGGAATAGTGTCGGCCATCTGCAGGCAGATAGGTTTGATAGAGTTACTAAAGTCTGGAGTGTTATGTCAGGAGACTGCTCTCAAGGCTCAAAGACTCAACACTAGGGGCCAGCAACTCTGGTCCTGGAGGCCCTACACATTTTAGTTGAATCTTGCTCTAGTATGCATACTACTCTAGCTTCAGAGGTATCCAAGATAACCCTGATTAGTGTAACAGATGTCTTGAGATGGTTGAATTATACTGAGTTAACAGCCCCTGCACTGCTGTACTTACGATCATACTCTTGTCTGTACTGTGCCTGTATTCGTCCATGAGATCATCCTGATAAGAGAGAAGCCCCTCTTTGGCTTTGTCTCGAGCTTTTCTTCGTAAGGCCTTGATTCTTTTGTGCCATTCATTGAGTTCCTCTTGACTATGAGCCTTCGGGCAGTCGTTCCCATACTCACAAATCAGGAATCTGCAGCAGAGATGAAGCTGTTTACTAGCTCTGAGAGGCAAGATGCAGGAATTGTTTCTCTAACATTAACAAATCATTGGTGAAAATGTTTTTTAGGCCCTGTCCCAATTGTCTTATTTGATGTGGACTCTTGGATTGATTTGCGTCTGCTTGCAAAGTCCATAGGGTGTCCCAACTGCTTTGGACCAATGTGTGACACAAAAACAAAAACAAAAAAACACCAAGACACACACAGTGCCTTCAATCGTAGTGTACATAAGAAAGTATCCAAGTGGTTCCTGGATAAGAACTTTCTTTGTTTTGATTCTGAAGAGCAGATTGATGATCACTCAACTGGCTGATATTACCCACAATGCCCTGCTCTCAGGTAGAAGTAGTTTTCTATTGGACTCAAACAAGGGAGCTCTCTCTGTAATATGAAGTATTATTAAAGAAGAAGCCCAGAAATAAATAATATAAACATAGAGAGAGTTATATCTATTATTAGAATATTTTTAATGAAGGAGTGAGAAAGAAGGAGTTCAGGTCTTGCACAAGTCGAGCGTAATCACGTGATCACAACTACCTAAGTCACATGACATTTTAGTGCACCCCAGATCGAGCTCACTCTCGTCTCACACATCAAAACCACAACAAAAAATATACACTTTCTTCTGAAAATGAATGTCTACTTTAAGGGTGCCATAGAAGTGTTTAGATTAGGATGGATTACAGTGAACGTTCACGTTTCTAAGGAACGTGAGGAAATTTCCACTCACAGTATTCCGGAAAAAATGGTGAAAATGTTTAATATTTGTTAACAAAACAATATTATTAACTAATAATATGTAACTTTTACATTTGACTGAATTGTTTATAGAATAATGGTTAAAATCAACATTCTGCGGACTCATGAAACCTCATCAAAAAAAATCATCCCACCCCAGCAGTCACATTGAGGCAGACCCTTGCTGTATACTTACTCTGATATCTCACAAATAGCTGAATGAAATGCCTCTCTGATGGGCGCGAATGAAAGATAACAAACAAAAGAAAACTGGCAAATACGTTTCAGCTATGACCTCCAAGCTTTTATTTCTAAAAAAAGACATCAAAGGTCGAGTGTCTGGAATATCGTGAGTCTACTTTAGTTTGTGTTAAAAGATGATGATGAAAAACAATGATGGTGCAAAGAAGTACGCTGAACTATTTCAGAAAAGAAGCGCCTCAAGCAGTGCAAGTCCATTTCATTTTGAAACAGGAAGTTGCTTTAGCTTGGGCACACCCAGTGACGAGCATTATTATTTTTTATTTTTCTTGTAATATTTCTCAATTTCCAGCAGTGACATGCACAAAATTGAATTTGTCACACATGCGTAAGACACCAAGACCTAACAAAAGTAAATTGGGACGCGTTTCAAAAGGAAAGAGGACAGGAAGTCAGTTCTTTTAGGTTTTCAATTAGAAATATAGGCTGAAGTAAAGACCTTTCACAGAGCTTCACATCCTTGTGCGACGGCGGTGGATCCCGGTATTCCCATCTCTCCGAGTCATCCTCGTAGATGTGTGTCCGGTGGCGGACGGTAAAGCAGTGGTTCTTAAACTCCTCATCGTTTGGGAAGTTCTCCCGACACAGTGTGCACCCAAACTCTCCTCTCCTCTCCTGTACCAACACCGGCTGGCTCCTCTGGCTCGGCTTCAGGAGTTTCACGATCTGAGGGATGCTCAGGTGCTCCTCTTTCATCACGTTCCACAGAGCAGCTTCCTCTACGCTGCGAGCGAAGGTGCAGTTATCTCCATGAGGGCATCCTCGAGTTTCAGAGTAGTACCAGCACACTTCATATTTGCTCGGGTTGAACGGGTTTTTCTGTGTTCTGATGATGGGTAAGGGCCTGACCGGCCTCCAACGAGAGTCAGACTCTTTCTGTCGGATCAGGAGGAGGTTTTCCAGGCACTTATGAGCATTTCTGAGCAGAGAATAAGAGTTTCTTCCGATCTCTTTAGTGCAGCATCTCTTACAGCGGGCGCAGAGAGAGTGTGTCTCCTGAAGAGCACGAAGCTTGCGATGGTTTGAACAAGCCATGACTCAGAAGATGAGACTCCTGTGAGAAGAAAGCCCTTACTGTTAGGTGATGATTGAGAATTATGAGCTATTGTTCACCACTAGCCTACGTGTGCTCATTCCATTTGGGTAAGAAAGGTGTGGAGCACTACTTAATCCATCATCACTACAAAGAATAGAAATGTGAAGTGATTTATGAGGAATGAAAACACAATTTTTGTTATGGGGCTTCTTCTTGGCTGGCTGGCTCTGTGAAGTCATGTGACTAGAAAAAGAAAGTTGTTGCACCTGATTTTATTGTCACCATATATAGACATTTCTTGAAATGTGTGGTCATTTTAAACCTGATTTCCCCATGTAGTGTATTTGCACACACATCTATTTCCTAATTTAAAATATCTGTTAAACCTGTAGGTTGCTTCGAATCTGAGATATTGAACTTTGATGTTTCTGTGGAAAAGTGGGTGTGGTCTAACAAGTTTAAGACAATCCCCAAGTCTAGATTGGCTGGTTAAGTCTATTGCGCCAACTCAGCAGTAACCAATGGCGATTGGTCTTTTACAATAGAAGTCTGTGTGACTCATTAGAAGTGAATGGAACTCCTAAGTTAAGTTAATGATGACCTTTGACCCCTTCTAGAATCTAGGTGTCAAATACTTTTGCACTTTGGGCAGTATGTTATTTGTTTGTCATTAGTTTGAAGTTTCTACAAAGTTTGACCCATTATGAAGTCAAAGGGAAAATGTTCCAGAATTCTTAGCAATTACTCAGAATTTTAGCGGTAGTATTATGAGGAGATATAACAGACCAGTTTGAAGTCAACAGCTGGAAATGTACAAGAGTTTAACTAATTGTTAGACTATATCATACACACATAATCACATGGTAACTCAACATTTAAAATGTAACAAAAGTAAAATTAAAACTAGTATTTAGTCACCAAAGCTTGCTTTGTTATTTGCTGAAGCTTAATTAAAGCATATTTCAACAAAAAACATTACAGCCTGAAATCTCTAATCATTGGTCTAATCATCACCAGTTCCTCTTCCGAGCAGCTCCAGGAAACAGATATTTAATGTTCTCTTACCTCTGGGTATTTCTCATCCAGGAGAATACTCTGATCACGAGCTGAGATTAATTATTCAGGAGAGTTCTGCTCTCGAAGCATCTGCTGCTGAGGAGTGTTTGTATTTATGTAGCAAGAGGAGCTTTAACAGAAGAGGCTCCTCCTCTCCGAGATCCAGCTTAGCTCTTCTTTTCCTGAGCACTGAGCAGTTTCAGTTTCGCTTCTGATGAAACGCTCAGGAAACAGAGAGAGGGAGGGGTAGAGAGAGAGAGAGAGGTGAGGAAGAGAAAGATTTAAAAGGGAAAGAGACGGAAGCGGGTTTCTGCTCTATAGACCTGACGGAAGCAGGTTTCTGAGAGAGCGCTATATTGAGCAGGTCTGATTAGAGCCTGAGTCACCAACGACTACGAACTGGAGTTTCTGCTCTGGACTCTGGCCCTAGAGCACGGATCACAAGGTGGATCTCAGGGTGGTGTATGCTCTGAGACAGCTACTCTGATGCTGACTCACTCAGAGGAAAAAAGGAACTGAGCTTGCCTCGTCACAAACCGGTTTGGTCAGATCACAGCAGTAGGAATTCAGCCGGAGGAGCTCTACATGATTTGCAGCGACGAGGTTTCAGGATTCCTAGCCGTGAATGGGCTTCGACCATAACACCCTATATTTACTACTCCGATTTTTATTATGCCATGGTCTGTCTGATTTCTCAATTCTGATTGGTTGGCAGGTGTTGATTAATTTTGAATAACCACACAAGTAGTCCAGTCCGTTAGATTACTGTCAGTATCATTGCGCCAACACAGGTAACCATGGTAACATAACAGTATCCGACAGCAAAGCTCAGAGAGGCGCATTTCAAAAGTAAACGTCTAGGTTTGCACTACTTTTTTGTGTTGACAGGGCAAGATGTTATAAATAGCTTTAATAAAATTTTTTTAATTACACTTAGTTATTGCAGCAATAAATATTACTAGAACTTTGTTTTATACCAGAATATGCTTTACTGCCAAGTGTGTGTGCGCACAATAGGTTTGTGTTGGTAAGTGACTTTGGCATAAATGCTTTGTGTTGGGGGGTTATTGACTTCCGTGTCATGCATTATAACTGTATAACGCACAGCTGAGCATCGATCCCTTACTTATTTAATCTTCTGTCTTTGGTTGCACTTCTGAGGGCCTGTCTGAACGTGCTTCTGTAGCGCCACCTACTGAAGCTGTTTTAGTTGCTGATGTGCAACCAGTTTGTCTTATGTGAAAGGAATTTGGTACATGTGTACAGTACCAAGATACACATTTACTTATATAAACCCTGTTTCCAAAATCGACAGGAAGTTGGTATGGGGATTTTCTCTAAAAATCTTATATTTTTTTGCCTTTGCTATGATGAACATCACCAAACTCCTTCGGTGTCATCAGAAGGCGTATGACAAGTTAAATTGCAAAGCGTTTTTTGGGCTATGATAAAAAGGTGTGGTCGCAGCACCCAGCGAATGTCTAAATTTGGATTTCAAACAGGGAGTTGTGAAAGCTAAGCCACACAACATCCAATCGGTCTCAAAATATCACTGTTTCAGTCCACGTCTGAACACATTCATATTACAACAGACATAATCAGTCACAGCGCCACCTAGTTTTTCTTCTAAATTTCTCAAAAGGAAATGGTTCTGGTAACAATTTTAGAATCAGAGATTTTCTGGAATAATGAAGGGGTATGGTTTGTATAGCTACAAATCGTCCATGAGGCTGAGCACTGAAGCTGCAAGAGCCTTTGATCGCTGCTTGCAGCTTTAATTCCACTCTGTTTCTTCTTCTCGTGATTTAAGGTGTCGTTTCTGCTCAGGTCTGATGATAAGATCATCAGTCTTTCACTCAAAATGAATTCAGGAATCGTGAATCATCATCCGAGGCATGCAGGTGGTTTCAGTTTCACCGTTCAAAAATGATCTAATGACTCAAACACACCTAACCGTTCCTTCATCTCCAACTCCATAGTTTATTCACACATAACAACAAACACACAAGGAATGTTTTCAGAACTCAGGTTTCAAGAGATGGAGCTAAAAGTTTTATAATCATCAGAAAATCTATGTATTTGTGAATGTTTTATGGATGTTCATGCAGTATTTTATTCCGCAGCACACTCCTCGTTGAGTGTTTGCACATCTATCAGACACAGAGCATCCTCAGAAGAGTCCTTCAGCTCCTCTAGCTTTAGACTCCTGAACGTCTTAGCTCATATTCAGAGCTGTGCGTCATCAGCGGAAGAGGGGACCTGAACCCAAAACTCGAACTCCTCAGTCTAGAGTGGTCACAGCATCAAAACACACACGCTTGCACGCACGCACACCCTCTCTCTCTTTCTCGTGGAGTTAGGTGATATCTTTCTGCCGCGGTGGCCGATGGATGTTCCGGATCACACACTTCACCATCCACTCGATGCCGTCGTTCACTCCCTGCCTGTGGAGCACACACAAACACTCTAGAGCCATCAATGAAACCCTGAGCAGAGATCACAGAGCAATCAATGACACCCTGAGAAGAGCATCTGCTGCCAATCACAAGCATCAGTATGGCGAGCCGTTATAACCTTGAATATTCTTTATGTTCTGGTCATAACTCACTGTTGATTAGCCATGTTTTAATAACATATCTACAACAGCAGATTTACTAGCCGCAATTGTGATTGATCGACCTAGAATGTGATTTTGAGTCGAAACATTGAGTGAAGATATCTACAAATGTTTATTTTTCTAGTTGTAATGAACATTAGAGATATCTACAATTCTTTCGCGACTTGTCATAATTCTCCATTGACCCATTGAAAAATATTTGCAAATATCTTCAATTGAGTTTTGACTTGTCACAAAGATATTCAGAGATATCTCTAAATATAATTTCATTTGGCACAAATTTAATTAGATATATCTACAATTAAATTTAATTATATCTCTAACTGTGTTTTTACCAGTCAAAATCTTATTGGAGATATCTTTATTAGTAAATGTAGTACATAATTTAATACATTTAGAGATATCTTTACATATTTTATGATTAGTCCAATTACAATTGTAGATATCTGCAAACAGATTTGTGAATAGAACCAACTTAACTAAAGATATCTCCAAATACAGTTATTCCTAGTCTAAACAAATACAGAGATGTCTTTAAATATATTTGTGTCTAGCCAAAACTCAATTGAAGATATCTGAAAATATTTTTAAATAAAACTCAATGGAGGGTTATGAGTAAATGGTTTGCAAATATTTTTAATGTACGGTACTCCGAATCAAAGAGGCATTGTAGATATCTTCACTATATGTTTGGGTTAGTCACAATCATATTCTAGAGATCTCAAATTGTTATTAGTCAAAAATACAGCTGTGGATATCTGCAATTAGAAAATTCACAAGCGTAAATTAAATTATATCTAGGACAGAAAAATTATTAAATGTTAAAATGCCTTGCCTTAACATCAGAATGTCTTAAATTTAGGAGTTATTCCTCTTACTGTTGTGATCTTTTAGATCAATGGTTTTGATTCAAACGAGAGCGGCTGGATCATGGGAAAAATTTAAAGATTATTCTAGTCTTTGCAAATATACTGAATCACGATAAGTGTCGAGAGATATATTAAAAATAGCCCAACTTAATCCAGATTAGGATTTTGTTTAGCTGCTTTGAAGCCACTGCTAATAAAGCACTGTATAAAAACTTTTTTATCATTACTGTGCACCTTTTTAGCCTTCTGTCCTTATATATATATATAAAAAAAACAGGGAACATTTTGTATAACAATTAAATGAACACCTTTAAACATTAACTGCTATGTGATCATCTACTCTCCCCTGCTGACAATCCCTGACCTACTTTCTGTTAGATCTGAATTTCACAACTTGAATTTTAGAATATTGAACCTGATATTTCAGCATTTATCATCTTGAAATTTTCAAATTGTATTTTTACAAACTGGATTTCTGCAGAAAAAGCTGAAGTTTGAAAACACAAAATAACACATGTTTATTATTCAGGATTCAAATTCAAAACCTGTTTTAAAGGCACATAACATTCAGTTCTATTTTATTACGTTGGTCAAAAATTCACATCAACACAATTTAGATTCAGATGGTTTTGGCAGATCTCTTGCTCCATACTGTTCCAAAAAATGTAGTTAACCATATTTAAGTAAAACACCTCTGATCTACAGCCTTTACCTGCGCACAGTGAAGACTGACCCTAAACACAGATACAGCAAAGCATCGCTCAGAAATATAGAATATAATCACTGTTCTCGTACCCTGAGAGCGCACAGCAGGGCTGCACCAGACAGTCTCTCTTCCCGATCTTCGGAGCGCAGTCGCTGAACGCCGTTTTGATCTCGGGGACGGACAGACAGCTCTGAGGAGCGACAGGAAGCTCCATTATAGACAGGAGAGGCACGTACACATCACCCTTTATCAGCAAACCGATATAAAGCTGTGATAAACTGAACAACAATTATCATTCCTGATAAATAAAGCCTCTGTGTTTCACCTGAACGCTGCATCGTCATGAAAACACTTGATATGTGCTTTCTGTAAACAACCAGCAGGAAACAGTTCAGCTGCTGTTGTAATTTAAATTATAACTGAATCAATATAATTAGTTCATGAGTGAAGTGTCTTTTGAAATACTTTGTCTTTAATTTGGTGCTTTTCTTTAGTTTGGAATTTTAGTTTTCTATCCTTATCTCTCAGCAGAGGTAACACTAGCACATTTGAAAGAATCTGATAGGATTGATTAGAAGGTATTTGCACAGGTTGCTATGGCAGCAGCAGGGTCTGATTTTAAGGCCAGGGCAAGACAAAATAAATAATTTTTCAACCACAGTTTTAGATCAACATTAAATATTTTAGAACAATGGTTGGGTGCTAGAAAAGCTAGAGAACTTTGGATTTTTCTTTAAAACAGATTTATTTGCTAGACTCAGGAATCAAGAATATGAACACAAAACTGCTCTCACATAAAAAAAAGTGCAGCGCACCCTCTAGTGGTCATTGGGAAGAAAACAGCTTTACTCAACAAGCACTCCTCTAAAAGAAAAACTGATGAGCCCCTCACAGAAACACTTTTTTACGATGTAAAATATGTATAAATTAGTCTCTTTCTAAAGGAGCTCATCACACTCTCAGAGTTTCTCCTCCTCTAAATGCTGTTGCTTCTCACCTCAACATCCTGTTTGTTGGCAAGCACCAGCAGAGGAACGCTCTCCAAAGCCTCGCTGCTGATCATCTTCTCTGGAGGAATAAAGGAGACAGAGTCAGGCTCTCATAACCTAGATAAACCTTTATTCCTTCAGCAGGAGTGCTGAAGGAGCCTAGAGCAGAACTAAAGAGCGGCGTGGCTCACCGAAAGCATTCTTGGACTCGTGCAGTCGCTCTTCATCGGTGGAGTCAATAACATAGATGACGCCATGGGACTCAGCATAGTACTGGATCAGAAAGAACCTTCTTTAAACTAAATCTGAGCAGAAATGAGTTCCTACAACATCACTTTTAAGAAGAAAAATATCAGATAATAATAATACTTTCATTATATAGTGGTTTTCTAGACACTCAAAGATGCTTTACAATTTTCAGACCATTATTCATTCCCTCCACATTAACACTCTGGTGGTAATAAACTACCTTAGTAGCCCCCAGCGGACAGGACATGGCTGCCATTCTGAGCCTACGCCTCCAGCCCACCACCAGTCACACACATCCACCAGTCCCAAACATCCATCAAACACCCCCACCAGTCACACACATCCACCAAGCACACCCCACCAGTCACACACATCCACCAAGCACACCCCATCAGTCACACACATCCACCAAACACCCCCCACCAGTCACACACATCAATACAGGGCAATGTGGGTGAAGTTGCTTGCCCAGTGCCACAACGGCAGAATGACCATAGCGTGGATCAAACTACCAAACTTAAGTTTCTTGTATTCAGCCACTTCCAGATTGATTTTCGCTCTCTGGAGATTCCATGGAGAGATGGGCAAGAAGGGTACATGGATTAGATTTGAAAGATAAATGTTTCATCCATCTATCTATCCTTCCAACCATTTATCAATCCTTCCATTCATTCATCCATCCATCCATTTATCCTTCTATCTACTCGTCTGTCTATCCTTCCTTTCATCCATCCATCCACCCATCTATCTTTCCATCTACCTGTGCATCTATCCTTCTATCCATCCAGCCATCTATCTATCTGCCCATCCATCAATCAAACACAAACTATTTTTTTACATTTGTTTTGAACAGGGCTGGGAATTTAACGTGTTAATTAGATGAATTACAGAAAAAAATAACGTGTTCATATTTTTAACGCAGTTAATGCCAATCAACCTGAATGCCAATCAACTTCACATAGGCTGACTACATTCAGTTTGTACACAAATCAGAGCTGAGAACTAGAGGTTCATAGAAACCTGTTATATATTATACAGTCAATGATAGAATCCCCCGCTGCGCAGTTCGGACTCTGTGGAGTACTCTACTCATGGCTGGACTGACATGGAGAGAGAAGCTCCACTCACTGCTTGTGTTTTTATGGTAACAATTTATTTTGCATAATCCTTAGATCATTCATACGTATCACTGAATTTGAAATGAATATTTTTGAATGAAAATAATCGAGTGTTTATTGAGTGTCGGACCTTGTCCCAGAGCGACTGGAGCTCATCTTGTCCTCCAAGATCCCAAAACATTAGCCGGGCCTTCCCCACGTCGATGGTGCCGACTGAAACACAACGGAAAACAAACTTTTATTAAATACTCTTTTTATTTGGTATACATTTTTAAATCAAAGCCCTTTAAATCGTTACCATCATACAATACATTTAAACACAGTGAAATTGTGATGTGTGTCAGTATTTGTACTAATAAATATACAAAATCCACTCAAGAGTTAATTTTATCCTAAAACAAGAAGAAAAATACAGATGGAAATGCACAAGAAGGACTTGTGTGCCTATACAATACACACAATTAACTATACATTGGATTATATACAACTTTATTTTGAATTAGTTTTTCAGCTCAACATCAGTCTTCTATTTTCCTTTACCGAATTCTATTTAAATCAAACTAATATGACTTAGACTCACTGTTGAGGCCGACGGTGGTTGTGATCTTCGACAGGTTCATGCCCTTGTAGTTTTTGCTGAATTTAGTTTTGGTTTGCTCCAGAAATGTCTACGAAAAAAAAAAAAAAAAATATCAAACAAAACAACGATGCTCATGTGTTATAATTGATTAAATGAAACTAAGAAATTACAAATAAACGTTAAATTGCAAAAGTTTTAATAACAAGATAATTTAAAAACAGGAATTATCCTGCAATAGTTAACAGTTATTAAATTAAAAATTATTTACAATAGTAGCAAATAATCTGTTCAAATCCACCACATTATACAGAAAAAAGTGCTGATAAAATAGGACATTTTACCATTAGTAGTGTTTGAAAAAGAAACCATCGAGAACATCGCTGATAAATTATGTGTAACTATTTGATTTTCGTAGGACAAATTGGCGTTTAAGTTAATGTATAAAATCTTATCATTAATGTATTTTAATAATGTAACGTTACTAGATTTGCTTTCAAGATATTGGACGCTATAACGTTAGTAAAAATATTCAAAGAGAGCAATAACTATACATAACTTTATTTACATGTTCACGATAAGTATATCACGTAACAGCTCTTTTCATGTATTTTTATCGTATGGAAGTAGGTTTCTGTTGCGAGAGACTTAACTCTTTATGGGGAAAAGTAATTAAACAACAAATAAACAAACTGCTAATCAGGATTAGCAAACAGCCTCTTACCGTTTTCCCGGCATTGTCTAAACCCAAAATTAAGATGCAATACTCGTCTTTCTGAAACACATATTTATAAAGACCAGATAATAACGTGTACATCCTCAAAATCTAGAGTTTATCAGCTAGCATAACGATCACTAGCTGCGTTAGCCTAGCCTAGCCCCTGTGCTTTCTCGGCGACGCTAAACTAAATAAACATAAAAAAAGAAAGTCGAAATAAATAAGTGCTTGAAAAAGCGCAAATTAGTAATACACGACAAATTCATGGTGTGTTGGTGGATCCATGTTGGCATTTGTGAAGGAAAACACTTCCTGGGTTGTTGGTTGGAGGTTGTGGTGCATTGTGGGAAATGTAGTTAAATCATCTGAAGAGGTAAAAGAAATATGTAAACAAATGAATAAAACCATTAGGTACACGGTCAAAGCCTGTCGAAACTCTAGGAACTATTAACCTTTACCTAAAAACAATGACTCAACGCGTTACATCAGTATCAAGTGAACAACTTTATTTTTTGAGTGTGTGTGTTTGAGAATCGCTAATTGCTAGACAGACAGACAGAGAGAGAGAGAGAGATATGAGTATTTGCTCATTTGCTCTCTGACATAAATGATTAGCATATAAATGTATACATGTTCTGCAAATTAGGTTTATTTCAATCATGAGAAAAGAAATGTTTCTTATTTATTTGAAATAACTCATTTGAAATTACTCATTTATCACAACAAGATAACAAGATCTTTTCGAAACACTCAATTCAAATGCTAGACAGCTGAATCATCTGACATTTTTGATAACAGAATATTCAGTGTTTTGGTGCAGTTAAACTATCTTTTCTGCACAGAATCAATAAAATTTTCGATCAAATCATCCCAGCCCACCAGGGAGGAAGGAAAAGGCCTACAATTCCCAGAATGCACACGGATATGAACATCCAGAGGAAGAGGCGGTCGATTACCAGAGCCACGTACTTCCACTCCTCCTTCACCTAAAGAGAAAGAAAAGATTATACAGTATATCATTATTTATTAATATGTGTCTCATCATGCAAAATAAAGTTGTGGCATTTAAAAAGCAACATTATAATTACATTGAAAAGGTTTAAAACCTTTTATTGTTTTTAAAAAATACTTCATAATCTGTTTTTTACTAAACAAAAAACACAAAGTTAACACAAAAATGGAATTACAGCAGTAAACAAAAAGTATATTACAATATATAAATTATACCCAAAAACTAAATTAAATAAAATATGAAAGATGCTACATTCATAAATAGTAAAAAAGATGTTTGTTATTGATTATTTACTAATATATTTATGATGGTTTTCTCTCTGTTTGAAAAACCAAACAAAATGAAATATTCAATGAACATGAAATGTACATTGTACAAACGTGTTATTGTATGTACATGAAAGAACCATAAATAAACAATAATCAATGAAAATCTGCAGCTGATAAAGAACTAAAAAATATTTTCCCCTTGAATTCCAAGCACATACAAAAAAATATTTTAATATAACATAATTTTTTAGGTCACATATTTAAAATAAAATAACAAAATAAAAAGGAGACCTAGTTTTGCAGAAAAATGTATAGTTTTTTTCCCGAATTTAAAATGTAAAGATGCAGCATACAATTTATCAAATAGATAAATCAAATACAGGTAATTTAAAACCTGCAAAGAACTAAAGTTGTAACTTCGTAACAAAACTTAGATTTGTAACAGAAAATGTCATAAATTTTCTTCTGAAAATGAGCATCTACTTTAAGGGTGCAGTGTAAGTATCTGGATTGGGACGAGGTCCAGATCTGTAATACGAACACCATTCGCCAACCTTCAAAATAAGAGTTTCATCTCTCACGTACATTGACCGTAACGAACATTGACAGAGTGTTCGTGACGTCACCTGGAGGTTAAAAGTGGCTCAAAGTTGGCGGAGCCAGTACTCGAACATGCGTCTTCAAAGGGGAACATGACTGTACATCCCTTATACAGCATGTCTTTGGACTTGTGGGGAAACCGGAGCACCCGGAGAAAACCCACGCGATCACGGGGAGAACATGCAAACTCCACACAGAAATGCCACCTGCCCCAGCCGAGCCTAGAACCAGCGACCTTCTTGCTGTGAGACGACCGTGCTACCCACTGCGCCATCTTAAACAAACAAATGTAAAAATAATTCACTCAGAGTGTTCATAAAGATCAAAACAAGAGATCTAAATCAACAAACCTAATGGAACCAGGGGTGGAATCATGTTTTTTTTCAACTCCAAAGTTGTTCAGTTTTAACATTGGAGTGAATGAGAACCTGGTCACTTCTGAAGTTAGCCTCTAGAGGCCGCTTGGGAAACTTCAGCTCAGTCTCTTTCTACTACACATCGAGAGGGAGAGCAGGACCAGCCCCTTAGTCATATAGAAGTTGAATACCCTCTTCGTGACTATTTTGACAGCAAACCTTTATTCTAAATATAAAAATATATAATAAACATATAATAAACACAATTGAACTTAAAATAATTATAATTAGATTAATTACACACTGACACCTACAGATAAATCCATGTGTTCAGTGCGGAGATGATCAGCAATGTACTGCACTCCCTCGACAGCCATTCGAGACGCTCGAGAAGGGAGAATTTCTCCAGAGATCACTGATCTTGAGCGCCTCCTGGTGATAAAACCACCAGACACATTCAGAAACTGCGCCCTGGTGGCCTTCTCACATTCATGAAGAGCACAGAGCTGCACACTTCGAGAGCGACATCGTCCATAGCTTCGAAGAGTTCCAGCTGCGCCGAACGGCACGCTCTGGGACCGATGCTTCCGTTCTCTGAGCATTGGAGCTCTTGAGCAGGAGCCGGCTGAGTAACGAAGCGAATATAGGTCTGGAGTTGAACGCCAGCAAAGACCCAGAGCAACATTTTCACCATCATCCCAATTTAAACTATCGCATCTCTCCTTCGTCCTCCAAGCATCCTCTGCCCCCACATTCCCAACCTTCTGCCGATTTTGAGGCCTCCTGATGAAAAGGAACCTTGGGAACACGTCTAAGAATGCCGTGCGCACCCATCGGGGCATGGAGTGTGTGTCAGGGGACCTGTGATGGACGTTCAGCACGAACACAGTGATGCTGATGGAAAGCGTGACGAAGATCATGATGAACAGAAGGTATTCTCCAATCAGAGGGATCACCAGAGATGTGGACGGGATGATCTCTGTGATGAGTAGCAAGAACACGGTGAGCGACAGCAGCACCGAGATGCACATGGTGACCTTCTCGCCACAGTCGGAGGGAAGGTAGAACACTAGGACTGTCAGGCAGGAGATGAGGAGGCAGGGGATTATCAGATTGATCATGTAGTACAGCGGAAGTCTCCGGATGATGAAGGAGAAGGTGATGTCGGCGTAAACCTCTGAGCAGCACTCGTACTTTTTCAGGTTGTAGGAAGCGATGGCGTTTAGGAGGACCCATTCGCCGCTCTCCCAGTAATCCGTCTGCTCCACGGTCTCCGCCATGCGGATCAGGTCGATTTTGCTGCGGTCGTACGTCCATGAGCCGAACTTCATGGTGCAGTTCTGTTGGTCGAAGGGGAAGAAGGAGACGTCAATGCTGCAGGAGCTCTTGTAGATGGCCGGCGGGCTCCAGGTGAGGCGTCCATTGTGGAACAGGTGAGCTTTGGTCAGATGAGTGACAGTGAAGTCTCCGTCTGCACTAGAGACAAAGAGAAAAACATACTTTTATTTCCCATTGTGGAAAAGTTCTCAGAGAAGAAGTACACTGAGAAGATCTCTGACTTGTTATAAAGCACAATGTCAGGCTTCCATATGAACTGTGCAGGAATCCGCATCGAGGTGACATTCTCGTAATCCTCCGGTCTCCAGGTAAGACGATAATCGACCCATTCCTAATCCAAAGATCAAACTTATCATAAAAGGTCTGTCAGGAGGAATCCATCACAGAGGAAAGATCACTCACCTGCTTCACCCACACGTTCGTCGTCATCATTTGTTTCTTTTCATCCTGGTCATCAATTAAAATAGAAGAAATAAGTTTTTTTCTCTTGCAAGCAACAAACCATAATTAAATAAATAGCTATGTCCCATTTCAGATTCCGAATCATTTGGAGGACGCAGCCTTCCCAGCCTTCGGAGGCTACGGCTTCGTAGGATACTCCAAAGGCTGCATAAATCATTGGTAAATGAGATGGCAGGGCGTTTCTGGAGTACTCTTCGCTAAGCATCTTGGGATATTTGAGGCTACGAAGGATGGTAGTGTTGCATCCTCAAAATTCTGGGAAAATGAAGGACTTTTTTTAAGGAGCCTTCGATTTTGGCAAAATGGGATGGCCTTTGTGCAGCGTTGTGATGTAAGTGGTCTTGAAACGTGCACTCGGAAGAATGCAGAACCTGGAGTGAGACATAGCTAATGTAAAAATCATGTCATGTGTCTTTTGGAGCAGCTTCTAGTGGTCTGTGGATGGATTGCAGTTTCAGTCTCTTTTGGAGCAGCCTGTAGTGGTCAGACGATTAATTACGGCATCTATCTATCTCTAAGCTCTGTAGTGTTTGTGTGTGTACCACATCGATTAGATGAGTGATGGACAAGCCGAAGTGGATCTGGACTGCATCTGAGACATTCTGAACCGGACGTACCAGCTGACTGTACCCTGAGAGGAGAGCGCTCAGCAGCTGACCTTCCACCTGAAGCTCTCTACTGAACACTGAGAGAGAGGGAGAGAGAGGGAAATTTTATATCATTTTATTGACCATTCATTAATTGTTTATATAGTGAAATAAAAAATAAATGAAATAATTAAACATCTAATATGTATTTATTTAATAGTTTCATTTTTATTAATATTGACTTCTTTTACAACACGTTTGTTTATTGTATTCTACTTTTAATTAATAATTGCAAAATTTAATGACTCATTAATTCATTCATTTTAATCAATTACTGACACATTTATTTAGTTTAGTATTTAGTTTATTTGGTTAGATTAATTAGTCACTTTTACCTAATTATAAATGGTGTAGTTATTTATTGTAATTGTGGCACTTTTTGTCCTCCATATTCATGGGGTTACAGAACCACACTGAATTGAACAGCACATCTTGAAGCCCAGCATCTTGAAGCTACCTTACCTTGCGTCTAGTTGCTGTGTTCAATCTCACCATGAGAAGTCTTTCTCAACCTCACCGTTTGTATGCTCCTCTCACAGTTTTTCCCCTTTCACACAGCTCCGTCTGTTTCAGATCACAGCTGGCTTTTAACCTACATAGTCACCATGCGGCCCACAGATTGAACCAGCTTCCAGAGGAGATCAAGAATGCTAACACTTTAGTCTTCCAGGCTAAAGACTCATCTGTTCAATTGCGCTTTTGTCGACTGAGCACCAACGTCCGAACAACTATCTCTGCATTTGATTATTTTAATCTATGTCTTAATTTTCTGATTTTAATCACTATGATTTTATATGACTTTTTTATGCTTTTTTCTTCTTTGTTTCCAATGTAAAGCACTTTGAATTACCATGAATATGAAATGTGCTTCACAAATAAACTTGCCTTGCCTTGCCTTCATGTAATATTGACGATTATCAGCAACTGTTGGCTATTATTGATAGGCTTTACGCCTGACTGTAATCATACAAACCTTGACTCTGTGCAAGCTTAACTCTTAGAACTGATGCTGGTTTGAAGGCAAACGGTAATTTTCTTGCTCAGTTTCCCTGTGTCCGCGTCGTCCGTAGTAGACATCTCAACTCACCAGTGATAGAAATCACGGTGCTATAAATAAATGGTGTTACTAAAGATGCTACTTTTTTCAGTAACGTGTAATCAACCTAATCACTGTTTTCTCCGTTACAACTCCATTATTGCTGCTGTCCATGAAATGCGCGTTACTACAGCAGCCGATATTAGATAAACACTAAGGTGGTTCTCACGCGAGCACAGATCTCAACTAGAGCGCCTCACTGTGCTTTGAGTGTGTGGGTTCGCTTTCAGGGCCGGATACATCATGATGATGATGTCTGTGAACGAGGTGTACCTTAACGTACAAGATGATTGGCTGATGGAGAGTAACCGCCAATCATTTGCCAATCAGAGGCAGGGTAGGTTTTGTATTGTAGCGACAAGTGACAAAATCTAGTGACTTTTTCTGCTGTTCCTGGCGACTTTTTTCGTTCTGGTTGACGGGCTCTTTGGACAGAGGAACGTTGCTGCAATGTCTGTGCTGAGTCTTTCTGTCACTCGCCCCCACCCTGGGCCTGCTCCCCAGTCAATGCCAATCACTGTATATAACAACCAATGCTCACTGCCGACGCCAATCTAGCCACAGGGGTTTCTAGCCAGTGACTTCTGTGCTGGTCCCAAGCCCGGATAAATAGAGAGGGCATCCGGCGTAAAACATGCCAAAACCAAATATGCAAGTCATCAATTCAATTTCCATACCGGATCGGTCGAGGCCCGGGTTAACAACGACCGCCACCGGTGCTGTTGACCTACAGGGTGCCGGTGGAAATTGGACTACTGCTGGTCAAAGAAGGAGAGGAGGGAGAAGGATTCGTAGGCAGAGAGAGAAGAGGAAAGGCAAGAGTATAGGTCTGAGAATAGGGACTCTCAACGTTGGTACAATGACCGGGAAAGGTAGAGAGCTGGCGGACATGATGGAGAGAAGGAAGGTAGATATTCTGTGTGTGCAGGAGACCAGGTGGAAGGGTAGCAAAGCGCGTAGTATTGGAGGGGGATACAAACTGTTTTACTATGGTGAGGAAAGGAAGAGAAATGGGGTAGGAGTGATCCTGAAGGAGGAGTTTGTGAGGAATGTTTTAGAGGTGAAAAGAGTGTCTGACAGGGTGATCAGTTTGAAGTTAGAGATTGAAGGGGTGTTGTTGAATGTAGTGAGTGGTTATGCTCCACAAATAGGCTGTAAGCTGGAAGAAAAGGAGAGATTCTGGAGTGAGTTAGATGAGGGGATGGAGAGTATTCCCAGAGGGGAGAGAGTAGTGGTGGGAGCAGACTTCAACGGTCATGTAGGGGAGGGTAACAGAGGTGATGAGGAAGTGATGGGCAGGTTTGGTGTTAAGGAAAGGAATACAGAAGGACAGATGGTGGTGGACTTTGCCAAGAGGATGGAAATGGCTGTAGTTAACACTTATTTCCAGAAGAGGGAGGAACATAGAGTTACCTACAAGAGTGGTGGTAGGAGTACGCAGGTGGACTACATCCTAAGTAGACGAGCCAATCTGAGAGAGATCACTGACTGCAAAGTAGTGGTAGGAGATAGTGTAGCCAGACAGCATCGGATGGTGATGTGTAGGATGTTTCTGGTGTTCAGGAAGAAGAGGGGAGGAAAGAAGACCAAGTGGTGGAAGTTGAAAAAGGAAGACGGTTGTGAGGAATTCAGACAGAAGCCGAGACAGGCTTTGGGTGGTCAGGAAGAGCTTCCAAAGGACTGGGAAATGACAGCAGAAGTGATCAGGGAGACAGGTAGGAAGGTGCTAGGTGTGTCAGCAGGAAGAAGGAAAGAAGATAAGGAAACATGTTGGTGGAATGAGGAAGTACAGGACATCATCCAGAGGAAGAGGCTAGCTAAAAAGAAGTGGGACATCGAAAGGACTGAAGAAAGTAGACAGGACTACAAGGAATCACAGCGCAGAGTGAAGAGGGAGGTGGCAAAGGCCAAACAAAAGGCATATGATAAGTTGTATGCCAGGTTAGACACAAGGGAAGGTGAGAAGGAATTGTACAGATTAGCGAGACAGAGAGACAGAGATGGGAAGGATGTGCAACAGATAAGGGTGATTAAAGATAGAGATGGAAGGGTTCTATCGCGTGAGGAGAGTGTGCAGAGAAGATGGAAAGAGTATTTTGAGGAGTTGATGAATGAGGAGAATGAGAGGGAAAGAAGGGGGGAAGAGGTGAACATTGTAGAGCAGGAAGTTGAAAAGATTAGAAAGGATGAGGTGAGGAAGGCTCTGAGGAGAATGAAGAGTGGAAAGGCTGTTGGTCCAGATGACATCCCTGTGGAGGTGTCGAAGTGTCTAGGAGAGACAGCAGTGGAGTTCCTATCTAGGTTATTCAACAGGATTCTAGAGAGTGAGAAGATGCCTGAGGAATGGAGGAGAAGTGTCCTAGTACCAATCTTTAAGAACAAGGGTGATGTCCAGAGTTGTAACAACTACAGAGGTATAAAGTTGATGAGCCACACAATGAAACTCTGGGAAAGAGTAGTGGAAGCTAGGCTAAGAAGGGAAGTGGATATTTGCGAGCAGCAGTATGGCTTCATGCCCAGGAAGAGCACTACTGATGCAATTTTTGCTCTGAGAATGCTAATGGAGAAGTACAGAGATGGTCAGAAGGAGCTGCACTGCGTCTTTGTGGACTTAGAGAAAGCATATGACAGGGTGCCGAGAGAGGAGCTATGGTCCTGTATGAGGATGTCAGGAGTGGAAGTACGTCAGAGTAGTTCAGCATATGTATGAGAGGTGTATGACAACAGTGAGATGTGCTGCAGGTCAGACGGAGGAGTTCAAGGTGGAGGTGGGGCTACATCAAGGATCGACTTTGAGTCCCTTCTTGTTTGCTATGGTGATGGACAGGTTGACAGATGAGGTCAGACAGGAATCTCCATGGACAATGATGTTTGCAGATGACATTGTAATCTGTAGTGAGAGTAGAGAGCAGGTGGAGGGACACCTGGAAAATTGGAGGTCTGCTCTAGAAAGAAGAGGAATGAAAGTCAGTCGTAGTAAGACAGAATACATGTGTTTGAACGAGAGGGAGGGAAGTAGAACAGTGAGGTTACAGGGGGCTGAGGTCAAGAAGATGGAGGAGTTTAGGTATTTGGGGTCAACAGTCCAGTGCGACGGGGAGTGTGGAAAAGAGGTGAAGAGGCGAGTGCAGGCAGGTTGGAGTGGGTGGAGAAAAGTGTCAGAAGAGTGTCAGCAAGAATCAAAGGAAAGGTGAACAGAACAGTAGTGAAACCAGCTATGATGTATGGGTTAGAGACTGTAGCAGTGAGGAAGAGACACAAGGCAGAGATGGAAGTAGCACAGATGAGGATGTTGAGGTTCAGTTTAGGGTTGACAAGGATGGACAAGATTAGGAACGAGCACATCAGAGGAACAGCTCAGGTTGGTTGTTTTGGAGACAAAGTCAGAGAAGCCAGATTGAGATGGTTTGGACATGTGCAGAGAAGGGATAGTAGTTATATTGGTAAAAGGATGTTGGAGATGGAGCTACCAGGCAAGAGGGCAAGAGGAAGGCCAAAGACGAGTTATATGGGTGTGCTGAAGGAGGACATGAAGGTAATTGGTGCAAGAGTAGAGGATACTGAGGCCAGAGTTAGGTGGAAACAGATGATTTGCTGTGGCGACCCCTAAACTGGGAACAGCCGAAAGAAGAAGAAGAAGAAGCTCACTGCTGACGCCAGGTTCCTCTTCTTCTTCTGCTGTTCAATTGCAGTTTGCAAGCTTTCCTAAAGGTGCATTACCGCCACCAACTGGAAAGTTGTATAACTATATATGGTGGAGGAAAAATTAACGTTTAATATTATTATTAAGTTATATTCTAAAATGATTCTTAGTCTTTTTAGGAAATAAAAGGATTGCCTTATATATTTTTGTTTCCTTTAGGATTTTGATCATTGTTGTAGACTCCGTTATTATTTCCCCAATCTCTTTCATCCTTTCTTTTTTTCCATTTCATATGTTTTACATTTAAATATTACATGTGGTATTGTGTACTCTACTCCACAATTATCACATTTCCCGGTTTTCCCTGCGCAAGTTTTTGAGATTGTTTATTACAAAAAAACGAGTACTATAAAATGTTTTGTTTGAATATTTGCAATAGTAGACCTATGCCTGTGTGAGGTTTTATTCTCTCACACAACATCCATCATCGTCATCATCATCGTCATCATCATCGTCATCATCGCCATCATCATCATAATCATCATCATCATCATCATCATCACATATATTACAACATTGCCCAACCTTTTGACACTATAAAAATACTTTTTTAGGTATACATAAAAAAAAGCACAAACCTTGAAATAAAAATGTATCTAAATACATGATTAGTTTAAAATCACAGAGCTTGCCTTTCGTGTTAATTACTTAATTCTGTTCTCAATGTTTTTATTATTATTTAATTTTATTTAGCTTTACATGTTTGTTTTATAACGCCATATGTGTTACATTACTAATGACATGAAACACATGTACCTGCAATACATTTATGTTGCCATTGATAAAAACCCATTGGGAAGCGGGGAATGTATGTCACATATGTCACGTGGTGTTTATGCAAATTATATAGTGACGCCTTCTAGCAACTTTGAACTTTTTTTGAGCCAGCCAATAGCAACTTTTCTTACAGAGGCATCATTTTGGTTCATCAAGACCTCGAGGTGGAGCTACGCCTTAGAGTTTCTTATGTGACGTGCAGCTTGCACCTCCGAAAAATTCTTTCTGCGTCCGCGACTAGCAGCTCAAATCTAATGAAGCTCCGAACACCGTTACACAGCGCCACCATCAGGCACTAAGAGCGCAGTTGCTGATGGGAGCTCTGCGAACAGGAAGAGATTTGTTTATTTTTGGATACTTTCTTAAGAAGGATTTTTTTTGCTTTTAGATTAAGTTATCAACACATTATGATCTGTGCAATAAGTCTTTAATGTTGTAAGCCAGTTATTGTGTTTTAAATTATAATAAATAGAATGTTATGTTGAATTTGACAGTTTTCTATCACGTTAGATTATAGTGGAATTGTTTAGATTTATTGTATTTGAAAAATGTAGGTAACACAAAAACTCGCTGTTAATTAGTTACTTTTATAATAATGTAACTCAGTTACTATTTGTGAAAAGTAACTGGTAATTATAAATGATTACTTCATTAAAGGCACGTGGTCAGTCCTCATGACGTGACCATGTGTTTGCAGATTAAATCTTTTACCTTGCGCTGGATGAAGCAGCAGAAGATGGAGAATATGGAGAAGAAAACGCATCATAACTGGAACTTCTAGTCCTAAAACAATTCAGAATCCCTTCCTTGTCCACTCAGTTTCTTCTGGCATGCTTGAAGTCTTCATAGAGGTTTTATCCTTAAAATATATATTTCAGGAGAAAGCTTAAATTCAACCGATTAGCTTTAAAATAAAAAAAAAGGGTTCTGCTATTCTGAAGGACAGCTCAGCCTCACATGGGATTCGTTAAATTCTCTTTAACGTTTCTCTCTCTAGCTTTCTATCTTCTCTCTCTGTCTCTCTCCAGCTTTTTATATCCTCTCTTCCTCTCTCTCTCAGAGAAAGTGCTCTGGCTTTCTTTCAGACACAGAGGACACTCAGTATCCATTCAGTGCATCTTTGAGGCCTCGAGGCAATCTTCTCCGGAGATGTCCAGCACAGCATTCACAGAGCATTAGAACCCTTTTTCAGTAAAACCGTTCATGTTTGAGCCTTGGACACGCTTCTGCAGCATTACTGCTTGAGTGAGGTGTGTGTGGAGCATGTAAAAGCAGAGTTAATGCTGCTGGTTTCCATTTAGAGAGATTTGCACACCAGAAGGTCATTCTGAACAAAATAATGGAGGGCGCAGACACCGAAAAGGAAGATTGTTTTGAATGATATTTTAAGGTCATTTTCTTAAGAGTAAGAATTTTCAGGGTTTCAATTCTAAATTTTAACTTTAAAGTTCTGTGGAAAGTGAAGATTGGAAAAGCAAAGTTATTCATCATTTATTACAAAAAGTGAATTAAACATAAATCCAGAGATCAAATATTTGAGAATCGATTCAGTATTACACGTTCAGTCCACCTACTGCAGCTTTAGGTTGTTCTATTATTTTTTGTGTGTGTCCTTTATTGACTGAACAACGTAAAATATTTATTACACACAGTATACCTACAGCCAGAGTCCTCAAATCATTCACAACCACATACAAGAATAAATAAATTATACAATTTTGGCTAAACATAAATAAAATAAACTAAAATATAATTGTTCAGATAGTTTTGTAAGGCACCATTCCTTTGCCCAAAGACAGAATCAAAGGTAGCGGGAAGGTGATTTTGTGTGCTGCTGCTCTCTGCTGGATGAACATGGTGAGAACAAAGAAATACACACAAACGCGCTAAGTGCGTAGTAATCTTTAATATTTGGCTAAAACCAATAAAACCTCTAAATCGGACTTAATTAAAATGAACAATTCATGATCACGTTATACATTCAAATACATTCAATTCAGTACAGTTTAAAGTACAAATCAATCATAAGAAGAATGACTTTCCAACTAAATGTATTCTGATTGACCCAATAACAAGGAGAAAACCTAATCATTATTTACTTGATCATCGGGAGAGAGGCTGCGCACCCCATGACCTAGTGCAGGAGCTCTGATTGCAGAAACTCCTCGAGCTTAGGGACAAGTCCCTTTAAATACCAGAGATATCAATATCAAATTACATCATTTACACTGATTGGTTCTTTGACTTTGGAAGGCTGTCCTTGTGTGAAAACCCTTTATGTCAAGAAATGCTCTTGTGTATGATTGGTTCACTGAGATAGAATGGTCGGAGATCACACATTGTGGTGCAAAGCAAAACACTTGAGGGTTTGGTTAATTAAATAAACTCATATGTAGATTCAGTGCACAGTGGGACTGTCATGACTGGCTCAAGTCCCGACAAATAAATGGAGGACAGCGTGGTTTGGGAAGAATACAATTTAAGTTTATTAACAATAAATGAAACTAAAGAAATAATAATGAAATACAGAAAACCCATCCCTAAACTACCCAAGATTGGCACTCAAACAAAGTTAACAAAACAATAAGAGACATAGGGCGAAGCCAAACAGGACTGGTGAGAAGAGAGTTCCAGCCCGAAGGTGAGGTGCCACTTGTAAAGCGAGAAAGGCAGGTGTCACTCGTTCTCCTGATTAGCCTGCGACCACGCCCCCATCTCCACTCTCATCAGGCACATGAGCAGGCAGACTCATCACAGGGACACACATCACACTTTTACAACTAGAACCAGTCTCTTGGCACCATACATTGCCATTCAAATGTATGAGTCAAGCTGTGAGGTCACTCTCAGCTCTGTTCCAAAAGGACAGCTCGTTTAATTAATGTCAGAGACATCTCAGAGGCATCTCAGCTCAATCTGTGCGTTCTGCCCAATATGTATCTGAAAAGATGGCCGTCCTTGGTTCCTGTGTTCAGAGCAGATAGCCAGGCCTCCTCAAGCAGATCATACAAAGGCACTATTTATTTCCTTAAAGTTCCAACAAGTTGCAGTGGTACAGAAGATAATGTACCATTATAAATAAAGAGCATTATCTGAAATGTAACGATTTTATTGCTGTGCATGTCTTCAGACCTGAAGTTTGTCTGAGTTTGAATTAGGAGCTTTATATATCTTTTAAAATCAATTGTTTAAATTAGGTTTACTTTGGAACCATTTCTTTTTGTGTATGTGGCACGTTCCCAACAGGATGAATACATTAATTATATGTTTCAAATTTTCCCCTTAAATGTTTACTCTCTGTATCAACAATTAGAGAAAAATCAGCTTTATGTTCTAATATCTTGTTAACATAAACCTCCAACTCCTTCCAAAAAAATACAAAATTAATTAAAAATTGTTGCTACACTGTTTTTCTGTGTTGACCTTCCTCAGGACAACGTGTCACTGGTCTCGAGCGATTGATTGGTGGCAGGAAGATTTCTGCTAAAAGTTCAGATTTTTCTATTTTTCTGCTTCTGAGTTTTCAGCCTTTCGTGTGACTGAACCAATGCTTTATCTGCTTTCTCAAGCCCACAGAAAATCATATCTGCTCCGCTCTTCCCACTTTTCTTTCATGATCACGTCTTCTCAAGGATTAAACACACAGAATATCTGGATCTGCTAAACATCAAATACTGATTTACTTTAAAGGTCTGTGAAAAGTGGAAAAGTTTTATCCTGAAAACCTAATTAGATATCTAATTATCTAAAAAACTCATCAAATATTTAAAGGTTTCATATCATTCCTCTTTTAACTGATTAATACTCAATATTTACCAATCTAGACGATCTCTGCATCCTTAATAACCTTCAGAGGCAGTATTTATCCCAAACAATGTTTTTGAATCTCCTCAAATGATTGAGCGGTTCAATCAGCATGTAGGTTCTTGAGTTGCTGTCCCATGTCCTCTGATTGGTTAGTGGGTGGAGCTTCGGTCAGTGGGCGTGGCCACAGCCATCAAGTCATTTTGAACTCCGGAAAAAAATAACAGAAATACACGAACATGAACCGATCTGAAGATAACTTAAGAAGAGTTTCTGATGAGGAACGACACTAAAACATGAGAAAAACATCTGAAAAGAGTTAATTTGATACGACAGCTTTAAAAATCAAGTTAGAAGAGTTAGAACAATCCTCTTCTGTATACAGACCCATGTCACTGAGAAAGAAAGAAAAAATTAAGAAAGAAAGACTAATGAATAAGAATGAAGGAACAGATCTTCATTGAGATGAGTTGCAGTCCCGCGTCCTCTGATTGGTTAGTGGGTGGAGCTTCAGTCAGTGGGCGTGGCCACAGCCATCAAGTCATTTTGAGCTCCAGAAAAAAAAAAACAGACATATACGAACATGAACCGATCTGAAGATAACTTGAGGAGAGTTTCTGATGAGGAACGACACTAAAACATGAGAAAAACATCTGAAAAGAGTTCATTTGATACGACAGCTTTAAAAATCAAGTTAGAAGAGTTAGAACAATCCTCGTCTGTAGACAGACCCGTGTCACTGAGAAAGAAAGAAAAAATTAAGAAAGAAAGACAAATGAATCAGAATGAAAGAACAGATCTGAGTGGTTTATTGTTCTTTGCCCTTGAACACAGGGCTGATGCTACATCATCTTCCAGAACTCCAGAACAGCATCTGTTATCATCGGACACTTGTTCAGCTTCAGTAGAAAAGAAAAGAGAAGTGTCTGTGTCACTTGACCTCAGCAGCAACCCTCCTCGAGGGCACCTGCTGTTTATCAGTATGGCTTCTTTAGGTTCAGAACGGGCTCAACTGCCCTCAAGGGCTCAGAAAGTCTGAACCTTCAGCATTCACAAATAAATCCTTTGTTTTCAGTTAAAAAAACGTGTGAACTTTAGTCAGAAGATCAGACTTTTAAGCAAATGTTTCTGCAGAAAAGTGAGTAAAGTCAGATTTCTGAGAAACAGCATTGAAGAATTTTACAGTTAAAGAGAAAATCTAAAATTGTGAAGTTGACACAGTTAAAGACAGCTTTTGAAGATACATTCAGGAGTGTTTCAGACACAAAGTGATAAACGTCACATTTACACACAACAAAGAGCCGAAAAGAGGATTCTTCACTGAGGAGCTGAAGCAAGTGATAAGCTCAGCATTGCTCACAGTGAACAAATCTCTTCTAAAAGAAGCATAAATCACATTTCCACTCCAAAAACCTGAGCCTACAGAGAGAGCGAATCAGTGGACAGCTCTGCTGCTTTCACTGAATTATTTGCTCACTTTTAAAGATCCGAAGAACCAAACACCTGCTTTCTTTAGTTTTTGTGTACATACTTTAAAAAAACTTTTAAAAAAACTTCACTGAATTATTTTCATAATAATAAATAAATAAATAATTAGTAAGATTTTCCTTGTACACCCCCCAAAATCACCCCACAGTGGCAGAACATGAATGAATTAATCTTCAAAAAAAAAAAAATTTCATAAAATTTCATTATTACACTACAAACAAATTAATTCATTTACACATGATTACATATTACATTTATTATACACACTTTACATTTCAATGAATTATCTCATTCAGGAACTATTGATAGGTAAATTTAGTTTTTGTGTATTTAACATATATATTTGTATTTGTATTTGTAACATGTGTATTTATATATATATCGGTTCAAATAAATTAGATCTACCCCGGGTAAATTCCAAACAGGGAAAATACTCCTTTAGTCACCATGCGACCCACAAATGGAACCAGCTTCTAGAGGAGACTAAGGGTGCCAACACTTTAGTCACGTTTAAATCCAGGCTTAAAACGTCCGAACAACTATTTTACCTCTGCACTGCATATCTTAATCTTTGTTTTAATCTATGTTTTTAATTTTCAGTTTTAAATATGACCTTTTTACGCTTGATTTTATTAAATGTACTCTCTTTTTACTCTTTATTTCCAATGTAAAGCACTTTGAATTACCCTGTGTACGAAATGTGCTATAAAAATAAACTTGCCTCCTTGCCTTGCCATGCCTATATATATTTATATATAGGCATGGCATATATATATATATATAAATAACCAATGTTACACTTAAAATGTGCTTTATTGTAGAATATAAATAGCAAACATATGTTTTTGTATCAATTAATTCACTCATGTGAGGCTTTACTTGAAATTTATTTTGGTATTAAATGACTAAATATTATAAAGAAAATTAAAACGTATTATTGAACACAAACCAATTAGTAAGATTATAATGAGTTAAAATGATATACGTAAAAAATGTAATAGTATATATAAATAAACATTAAAATAAAAAAACTAAAACTAAAACATTTGAAAACAATGTAACATATAATAAATAAAATACTTAAATATTTTATTCTTTATTATAAGATAAACCTTTTGTTAAAAACACGTGAATATGATTTCTCATTCTTCGTGAACTCGCTCCAGTAAAAGCAGCAGAAGAGAAGTGTTAAAGAAGAATGCATAAAAAAACTCTTCTCTCTGGAGACACAGAATCAGATTTACAAGCGTTTACAGACGTTTCTGTGCATCAAAACAAACTCAAAGGCAACATAAGAGCATCAGGAGAAAGGCAACTGAATTCAGAGAAACGTCAACGCAGTCTGAGCGCTGACGAAAAACAGTAATGAACATCACAGAAATAAACGATGCGTCAGTTTCCACATGAAACGCTGAATAATCCTCTGAGCATCATCAGAAACATCAGCGCAACAGCCACCTGTTTACTTCCTGTTTACTGTTCGGTGTGCAGTGCTACCTGAGAAACTCGCTCCAGCAATCAGCGTGATGGAAGAACAAACAGCGCTCCCCAGAGGAGGACAAAGGTTTGCGTCTTTTACTGGAGTGTGAGCGTACTAATGTGGCTCCAGACAAGCAAAGAGGGCCTTTATCAGTGAGATCAGGTGTGTTTAATGCTGGTCTGCAGGGCTGCGCTTTTGAGGATTTTGTGTAGTTTTGGTCAGTACTGAGATTGATTCCCTAATTAACCCAAAATAAAGGAGAAAAAGATTTTCTAACACAACTTAAAAGTTTAAGAAAGAGAGAGAGAGAGAGAGAGAGAGAGAGAGAGAGAGAGAGAGAGAGAGAGAGCAAGGAGGGGGAAGAGAGAAAAAAGAAGAGAGAGTGTAATTAGGCAGAATGAGAAAGAAAGAGGAAAAAGGGGGAATGAGAAGAAGAGCGAGAGAAATGAGAGAGGGAGAAGAGAGAGAGAGAGAAAATAGAGAGAGGACAAACAGAGAAAGGGAGATCAAACAGAGAAAGGGAGAGCGAACGAGAAGAAAGAGAGAGAGATAACAAGGAGGGATAAAGAGAAATAGAGAAAGAGAGAGTAAGGAGGGAGAATGAGAAGGAGAGAGAAATGAGAGAGCAAGAAAGGAGAGAGAGCGAGAGAAAGAGAGCAAGGAGTGAAAGGGAGAGAGACAGAACAAGGGGAGAAAGATAGCATGGGGGAGAGAGAGACCAAGGAGGGATGAAGAGAGAGAGAAAGAGAGAAAGAGAGAGAGAGAGAGAGAGAGAGAGAGAGAGAGAGCAAGAGGGGGAATGAGAGAGGAGAAAAAAGCAAAAGGGAGAAAGAGAGAAAACAAGGAGGAAGAGAGAGAAAACAAGAAGGGATAATAAGAGAGAGAGAGAAAGAGATGAAGGAGGGGGATTGAGAGAAAATGGGTCTATGCCATCTGCTTAGTGTGATCAGGTGTGTTTGATGTTTGATGCAAGCTGAAGCTAATCCGTGCAGGGTTCAGTTCTGCAGGGCTGGCTATATTTTTAAAAATGAATAGATTTATGCAAAATAATGAAGAAAACACATTTACCATATACATTTTTGCAGCAGTTTCAGCGAGAGCACATTTTTGTCCACCAAAATACTGAAATATATTAAACAAATATTGTTTAACAACATTAAACGATATTTTTCCTCTGAGGATCTCCCCTGTCTCACTCTCTGCGGGATGATTCCTCTGAAATACGAGACTCTTCTCTCTCTGTGTTAGAGCGATCGTTTATACACAGCGTTTTAAAAACTGTTTTTAACTAGAATAAATACTTCTTTTTCTCACTGTTTGAGGAAGCTGTGATAGCTGGAGTTTGAATAAATTCTTTTGTAAATATCTCTCATTATTCAGCATGCAAACTATCCATTCGACAGCATAAACTCGTGAGATATATTATTGTGAATCACTTTAACATAGAAAGCAGCTCTTTGTGCTCTACCAATGCAGAGTTTTGAGCTTCCTGTGATTAAATAGTGGAGTAGTTTCCCAGGTTCTCCCTTTAACTGCATCTCAGTCCTCTCAAAAGATAAGAGAGGGGTCAAAGAATCCATTACAAAAACCTCAAAGCACCTGAGAACTCCTTGTCCTCCAACAGATGCATCCATCCCTAGTTAGGAGCTCCAAAAGCATGTTTCCCTGGAAATAAAAGTGTTAAATATATTTGAATAGATCATGTTTTCCTTGATTTGAGGATACTTTGAGTTTTTCCAGGTTATCTCTTCAGCAGCATCTCAATCTGCTGAAGCATTGAGAGAGATCAGAGAATAAGAGAAGTTCCATCCAGCCAAAACCCCTGAAGCATCTGCCTCTAGAAGTCCATCTCTGAGTCCCTCGCTTGACCTCCTCCTGAGCGAACTGATCTGTTTGTCCTGGTAAAGATGATCCAGGGTTTCCTGTACTCACTCCTCTTCTGATCCTGGTTTCTGGTCTTCACTTGGGGCCGTTCCAGCCTCTCTCTGCGTAAGCTCCGTCTCCTGTGGCTGAGTGAGGCGAAGGAGCGCACAAGTCCGAATCTGTGTCCGACTCGCCCTCAGCAATGTAGGGCCTGACTTTAGCACAGCGTGGGACACTAACAAAGTATGCATTGTTTAGGAACTCCAGGTTCTCTTTGGACTGCGAGATGCTGAAGCCACTGAAGGAGTGCTCCAGCTCCTCGTGGTCCACCGAGGGGATAGACATGGAGTGGTCGCTGTCTCCTCCGGGAGGCTTCTGGGAGGCCACGCGCCCCTCCTCAGAAGGGTTTCCTCTGGTGGTTCCTCTGGAGCCTCCGTTGTGATTGGAGGACGAGCGCTCGTTTGCGGGTGGGGGCGGGATGCGGACGAGGGTGGGGTCACCGTTGGGGGAGGTGCTTTGCGGGTGCCAGGAGGTGGAGGGGGGGCAGGGGTGGTTGATGCACGCAGAAGGAGATGCTTCAAAGTTCTTCTGGCCACTGGAGCTGCTGGAGCGGAGGATTTTGTTGATGGAGCCGCTCTTCTCCATGTGCTCCACGGGGCTGTGGTACGGTGGTGCCGGATCCGGCTCTTTAGAGGAGAAGTATGCATCCGTCTCCGACTGAGGGATGCCCATGCGCTGGATGTAGATGTTCACCAGGAAATCGAGCTTGCGCTCCATGGACATGACCTGAAACAGAGAGGAACATCTCAGGATTCATTCGAACTGCAGCGGAGCACTTCCAGCATCACCCCCTGACCTGCTTCTCCACTTTCCCCAGACGTCCCATCATGCTCGGATCCTCAGGGAGCTCTGTGTCTGCGGAACCTTTGGGCCGATCCTTATCTGTGATCGCTGCGGCCCCTCGACCCACAATCTGATCCACCCTGCAAACACACACCCAGATTAGTGTGTGTGTGTGTGTGTGCGTGTATGTGGGAGTGAAAGAGAGAGAGCAAAAGAGAGTGTGAAAGAGAATTGAGAGAAGAGAGGAAGAGAGAGGAGAGTGATAGGAGAGAGGGTGTGTGTGAGATAGAAGAAGAGAGAAGTAATGAGAGACCGGTGTGTGTGTGTGTGTGTGTGTGTGTGCGTGTGTGTGAGAGAGAGAGAGAGAGACAGAGAGAGAGAGGGAGGGAGGAGGAGAGAAGAGCAAGAGCAGGGAGAGAGTGGAATCACGGGAGACTAAAGGAGGAATAAGAGGGTTCTCACCTGGACTGCAGGTTCTTGATGCGTGCTAGCATGTCCAGGTGTCCAGCGGAGTACTGCTCGATCACATCCATCACGTCGTACGGCCGCAGGCTCTCCTTGAACTTCCGTTTGGAGACCATGAACCTCATGATACTGTCGGGATGCACGATCACATTATCAGATTCACCATAACCCAGCATTGAGGATTAAAAAGATTTATTACAGTATCTGGCCTAGTGCCTGGTCAACTATGGTCAGGCAGCTCACGTTAAAGTCTCAAATGGGTTCTGATTTGACATCTACAACTGTCCCGAATTAGGGCCAATCATGTGTCAGTCATGGCCCATTCGTGGCCTTTGCCTAGAATTCAAATTAGCTGGTATGTAATCTCAGAACAAAATCAATATGAATAAAAAAAACATTACCGCACCAGGGGTGGAAACATGTTTTTTTCCCCTTCAAAAGATCATCATTTTTAACATTGGAGTGAATAAGAATCTGCTCACTTTTGAACCATGGTTGAAGTGCTACAGTTCAGTCACTAGGTCAAAAAACTCTGGGTGACGTCACAGACAATACGCCCATGTTTTAAACAGTCTATGGTTGTCATATATTTGTCATATCACTTTCTCTGTCACCAAACAGGAAAGTTTGCAGTATGATTAAATTTATATTTTTAAAACTCTGGGGTGATTTGAGATGGAGCCAGGATGACCACAAAAAGATTGTACTCGTACACTTCAGTTCATAAATAAATAACATATTTCATGTGTACAAAATCCAATTTGTATACTCAAAACAATAGCATAGTAAAGCATAAATATTCCCCTCAATCCATACACTTGTGCATTTCAACTAAATACATCTGATAAGAGGTTCACAGAATTGATTTTATTAAGTTTTTCACCTGCTTCTAATGAACTGTCTGAGATATATTTAGGCATTGCTGATTGTGGATTTTCAGCCTCACTTACGAGTGTGCTCCGCTCTGAATTTGGGCTTGCTCCTTTTGAGACTCCTCTCAGATAATTTCGGGTTCATATCCGTGACTTCAGAACTGCTCCTGTTCTCCACCAATCAAAGCTGCACTGTTTTAGCGTATTGCTTAAAAATCTTAATTTATTTTCAAACAACTCCATTGAAATATAAAATTTTTATTACGCTTTTTGTGTTTAAGCTTTTTATGTTTCTCATTTTTACACACATCTTGGAAAAAAGTTTGAAAATATAAATAAAAATCAACGGTACTCTGTGGGTGAATGTACCTCCGTTTATTTATGTAACTAAAAGTACCAGCTGTGTCTTTTGATGCATGATTTGAACTCTCCAATCACTAAATTCATAAATCATGTTATTGATTTAGAAAATACACACAACCACACAGAAGTCCTTACTGTAATATAAAAGGTCAATCTAAACCTATTCTTTCACTTTTATCCTGCTCTTGTGCTTGTGAGACATTAGTAACATAGACTTTTGTGTAATTTTAGTCTTTCTGCAGTGTCTGAAATCTGTTCTTCCTCTTTTCTGCTAGAGCTCCATCGACGTCCATCATAACCTCATGTTCGGATCGCAGTGCCAGAACTATAGATAACCCTGATTCTCTATTGCTGGCTTTTCTCTGGTTGGTGAGAGCTAAAACTCGTAATTTTTATTGCTCATCATCAATCACCATCAACCCTTTAGATAGGTACTGACCAGAATAAAAGTTTCATTTTACAGAGGTCTATGAGTGCGACAGCATAATATAGTGTAGTGTTCATTAGGAAAAAGAATTTGCTTTTAGTTTTACTAATGTTTTTTCTTCTCTGTTGTTGGAGCAGAATAATGAACTCCCTAATCATGGAAGGGACACTCAAAGACCCCAAACCGGCCGCATTAGCGAGAGGCGGCTGTGCTCTTACCACACGGCTCTGATGGTCACTTTGAGTCCTGGTGTTAAATCCTGAGGAACGAACTCACAGTGGCAGCTCTTGTTATCGTCCACAATGTCTTCTCCAGGGAGACTGGGTTCTGGAGACATGCAGAGAGGGTTAGCTCTAGAAGACGCTGACACTGGCTCCTCTCACTCTCTAATCAAGAACTAGAGTTTGGTTGCTGACCTGGAGAGTTCCTGTTCCTCAGATCCTCCTCTTGCATCTCAATCAGCACTAGCACCAGTGTCCCACAGAGACAAGCAGCATCAGGAGACACAGAGAGAACATCATCAACACACACGGACCACATCACGACGCTTCCACAGACTGAGGCGGACTCACACTTTGTGGAAAGTAAATCACAGAAGGTTGATCCAGAGTGGAGAGGTTCAGGGGACGAGCATGAGGGTGTGTTTGAGAGGAACATCAGAGGAACATCAGAGGAAGATATGTTTGAGAGGAACATCAGAGGAACATCAGGCTAGGAGCCGAATGTTCGGTTGCACAGTCCCTGAAGAGTCTTAGCGTACTCAGGGATAAACTCTGATTTAAAGATGCAGGAGTGGTCCTAGCCTAATTGATGTTTATATATAGTATATATTTAACATATTAATTTAAACGTTCTCTCTCTCTATTATTAACTCTCCTCTTTCTCCCTCTATTTATATATATCTCTCTCTCAATCTATTTCTCTCTTTTTTTCTCTTTCTCTCTCAATCGATTTGTCTCTCTCTTTTTCTGTCCCTTTGTCTCTCTCTCTCTCTCTACCCATCAATCTATTTATTTATTTCTCTCTCTCCCATCTTTTTTTCCTCTCCTTCCTTCTCTCTATTATTATATCTCTCCTCTTTCTTTCTTTCTCTCCTCTATGTTTCTCTCTCTTCTTTCTCCTTTTTTCTCTCTGTATTTCTCTCTCTCGCTGTCTCTCACCTTTCTTTCTCTCCCTCTCTCAACTGTTTTCAACAGTTTTAGAGACATATTCAGTCAGATATCAGTTAACGTTTAAATAAGCTATCAAACATTGTCCCCTCCCTTTCATTGGTTTTTAAATTCATAATGTACATACACCAATTTTTTTCACTTTTTAATCTATGCTCAGTAATAGTACTTTATTTGTTTAAGTTTGTGTGTTGAACTGATCAGATTGTATTCGTTAAATTTTTTTCTACACTTTTAACTTTTTCACACTCCAGCAGTTAAACCTCACAGAATCTGCGGTCTCTCGTGGAAAACAGCGGCAGCTGATTTGAGGTGCGTGACCTGCTTCTGGTGCCGTGACCCACGCTGCTTTCTCACCTTCAGAGTTCTGCCTTGATGCGGCTCCCTTGAAGCGGAAGGCCTGCCTGCATCGGCTGCGCTCTCCAAAGCTCAAGCTCTTGGGGACTTTGGAGGGGCTGTCCTCCATGCTGGTTGCGCTGGGCGAGCGCTTGAGGGGCACTGGGCCCTGAGGAGAGCTCTTGCCTTTACTGGCGGAGTTCCTCGGGCTGGAGAACACGCGCTCCTTCAGGCTTACCTTCTGACTGCGGAGAGAGAGAAGCGGAGGTTAGGAGTGTAGCTGGATGCTCAGAGAGTTTTCAGCACAAACTAAACACCACATTAAATCTCTGGACGGCCAAAACATTGAACATCTTCACTAACAGGAGATTCACTGACAGGGTGCTGTTAAACTCAGAAAGCCAAGCTTTTTCTCTCCATCTCTCTCCCCTATTTTCCTCTCTCTCTCTCTCTCTCTCCCCCTTGTTCCCCACTCTCCCTTTCTCTTTCTCTCATTCTACTTTCTTCCCCCTCTCTCTATTTCTCCCTCTATTCTCCTTGAACCTTTCTCTTGTTTCCCCTCTCCCTTCTCTCTCTCCACCCAACATTCTAACCCACCCTCTCTCTTTCAAATGTATCTCACACATTCTCTTTTTCTCTCTCTCCCCACCTCTCTCACTTTCACTCTCCCTCCATGTGTCTCTCCCCCTTGCACTCTCTCTCCTCTCTTTCCCTTGCCCCCTATCTTTATCTCCTCTTTCTCTCTCTCCACTCTCTCCCTCATCCACCTCTCTCAATCTCCCATCTCTCTCTTTCTGCCCTCCCTCTCTCTCTATCTCTCTCTTGCTCTCTTTTCTCCTCTCATTCTTTTTCTCTCTCTCCCCCTCTCTCTCTTTTTTTCACCACAAAATGTAAAAGCTGGAAATAAAAGCTAATAAACCCTCGCTGCCTCTGCCTGATGTGGACTTTCAGCGCACCTGTCCTCACATAATGAAGGCCCATCAAACACAAGTGCTCTTGATTAATGAGCTCGCTGACATAGATCTGTGCTTCGCTGGCCTGCGACAAAACCTGCACAAACAGAGCCCTGAAGCACATCCTGCCCCTGAGAGTCCCGCAGTGATACACGCCAAGTGAGCCTAACATCAATCACCTCTCTCAACCCTCTCTATTACTAGTATGTACCTCGGGGACGGCTCCGGCTGGTTCTCTTTCCTGTCAAAGAAAAAAGAAACCTCTTTCAGTGGAGATCTAGCACATGTTTTATGGGGTCAGAATCTAAAACTCTACTCCAAGTTTTTCAGGTTCTTTGTATAACACTGTCTGGAGGGTGGGTCATGTTAGTTCCTTAAAGGTGCTCATCAAACTGCAGAGTTTGCAATCTGTTCTCACCGGAATGGGATTTGATTTAGCTTCGCTCATTTTCAGGCTTGCTTTTGTAGCTCATTAAAGTTGGAAAAGTTTCCTATATCATCATTAAAGTTTAAATTATTTTCCATATAACTCTTTATTTAATGGTATACTCTAATGCATTTTAATGAAGTGATAAAGAATAGAGAGAAAGAGCAAACAGCAAGTAGATATTAGGTGGGTTTTTTTAAAATATTTTTTTTTTGTTTTCTGATCACAGGGATTTTGAGTACAGCACCCCCTTGGACCCTACTTGCAGCTTACACACATTTATTTTTTGTGTTTTACAGTTTTACAGACATTAAAAGCATAACCTCTTTATCACATTCAGGTATTTCCTTTATATAAATGAAACCTTTTCACTGTTGACAAAGACCATAAAATTATTACAGTCTCTTCAGGGAACAACCACTATATATATAAATAAAGAGATAAGTGTATATATATATATATATATATATATATATATATATATATATATATATATATATATATATATATATATATATATATATATATATAATATACACTTATCTCTTTATTTTCTTCTTGCTATGGTTTATTGCTCAGTTGATAGAATTTATATTGTCTCTCCCCTACTGTAAGTCGCTTTGGACAAAAGTGTCTGCCAAATGCATAAATGTAAATGTTGTGTTTATCATCTATAAGTAGAAAACAGAATGACCTGAAGGAAAGGCCAGATTTACTCTTCAGGTTCCTGAGCAGATCCAGCTGGTTCAGCGGAGGGATCAGTCTGAAACACAACACAAAGTAGAGCAGCTTATAGTTTCACAAACAAGTCTAGCATGTTGTTACCAACAATGACTATATTTGTGTCCTGTTCAGAATTAACTTAACATGTTGATTTATCTATGTAGTGTAAAGGAATGCATTTTAATATTTTATAAACTGTGAATGTAGCATTTAGTGTGACTTAGCATGTGATTACCAAATATATTAGAATGCAGCTTTCAAGTTTCAAGTCTATTAGCTCATCGTAAGTATTCTGTAGAATGCTGTTTGGTATGAATTAGCATGTTGCTTAAATTTCACTATTATAAGGACATTTACTGTTAATCATAAATAGCTTGTCGATTTTAATACTTAAAATATTTAATATTATTTTTTTTCTATTTGTTATTGCACAGATGTTTTAACAAAAATTAGCATTGTCAGTTCCTAGGAAACATTGATTGGACGTCAACATTGAGAGTACTGCCAGATCTGGTCAAAACGGACAGTTAACGAGAATCCAAACCAGTCCCAATTTGGTCCGGGCTCAATGTGGAGCTTACGTCCAAAAAGAGTCCTGGATGGACTCTCCAAATTTAAAAAGCAAATAATATAAATGTTTATGCCTGTATGTGTCTGGGGCTGTGTGTTTTGATGTTATATTATGTTTTATGATAATGGTAGATCCTGGCAAATGCTGGTCCGACTTCAAGGTGGAGAGTAGGCCAGATCCGGTCAGAACTGGGTGGTCGACGGGAATTCAAATCAACAACAAAAAAATTTATTTAAAATGCTTTAATTTATATGCGCGTCTTGGGCTTCATAAATAGATGTTGTTTTTTAGTTTAGGTGATTTTAAACTGCACTCATCTAATAAAATCTAATTTTAACTAAATTTAATTAATTCATTCATCTTCATGTCGGCTTTCTTCCCTTTCGGGGTCGCCACAGCGGAATGAACCACCAACTCTCTGGCATGTGTTTTACGCGGCGGATGCCCTTCCAGCCGCAAACCCATCGCTGGGAAACATTCACACACTCATTCACACTATAACACTATGGACAATCGTTCTTACTCAATTCACTTATTCCGCATGTCTTTGGACTTGTGGGGAAACCGGAGCACCCGGAGAAAACCCACGTGATCACAGGGAGAACATGAAAACTCCACACTGAAATGCCAACCGACCCAGCCGAGCCTAGAACCAGCGACCTTCTTGCTTTGAGACGACCGTGCTACCCACTGCGCCACCATGACGCCCACTAAATTTAATTATTTAATTATTTTTTTAATTCAAATTTAATTTTGATCTAATTAAAACATCAACTTTTGTTTTAGGGAATAAAAAAGGGAAAAATGTTTTGCATTTAAATCATTACTTGAGAACTATCTTAAATGATCTGTTATTTACTATTCTAGAGTTTAATATTTGAGGTGTCATCTGGATTCCCATTTTGTACCGCTATTGGCCGAAGACTGTACGTCACGAAATGACTTTGAAACATATATATTATTATATATAATTAGCATGTAGCTTTCAAGTTTATAGTACATTAGCATGTGCTGTATCTAAAAGATTCACTTGAATTAATTTCAAAATTTTTATTACAAGGATATTTATGTTATAATTGGTACATTGTTAACAATAACTAATAACTATATATAATAATGATATTTAAATAAAAAATTTTGTATTGATAAATGTGTTAGCAAGACTTAATATAACCTTGAAATAATTAGCAATTAGTTTTTAATTTTCTCACCCATTAGAATGCTGCATCTATAAATGTGTAAATTAGTATAATGTTTAACATGTATTAGCTTATTGTTAACTTGAACGTTAATGTTACAAGAACATTATAGTGATGCTTTGCACATTTTTAACAAATATAAGCATATCGACATACTGTTTTAATATTAATTAGCATATTATTATTATTTGATATTTAATATTAATATTTAATATTACGAGAATGTTTCAACAACATTTAGCATTCTACACTAAACTCCATCAGGATCATTAATTCCGCTACAAGGTTATATTTATATTCAAACTACAGTTAGCACAATACTACCATACATGAACTAGCTTGTTGTGTTCAGTACATGTTTTGATGCTATAAGCAAAATAAAACAGAACAAGAAAGCAGAGAGTGACAGGTCCATTTGAAATGTTTGAGTTTGTGGACAGATGACTTAACCATCATGAGTTATAGCAATGTGTGAAAGACTTTAAGAATGTCTGGAACATGCAGATGTATAATGGGAGTAGTGAACGCACCTGTACATGGGCACAGAGATGGTCCTCTCGTAATGGTCCCAGGTGGAATTGAGGTCCGTTCGGTTCAGGTTTGTGGCATAGAACCTCCAGGCGGCCTGAGAGTTTGATAAAGAGTTTACAGTTGAAGTATATTAAAGTAATACATATTTATAGCAGCATGTTTTACTTGGATGAGGCCAGCGGCAGGATTTCTGCGCTTCTCAAAGTGCTTCTGACGATGCTGCTCCTGGACTTTCAGGGCAAAACCTGACCCCAGAATTCCCTGCGGTGCCAAAACAAACACTTAGCTTAAAATACATTGTATTATGCTCATATGTTAAGATTGGATCAGCAAACCAGAATCAGGAACTCAGAATGTTAATTATGAATAATATAAACATTCTTATTTCAACCTTGTATAGAGTAGTTAAAGAATAATTGTAATATCTGCTAATGAAAACTGTTCTCACCGCAGGCAAAGCAAAGAAGGAAACCCCGATAAGGGTGAAGGTTGCAGCCAGCAAACGCCCATTCCATGTGATTGGGTACTTATCGCCATACCCGATTGTCGTCAGTGTTATCTGAGAGTGTGAGAGAGAGAAAGAATAAGAGGGTGATAGATAGTCACATTTCCCAAATGAAATATTGATTGTAATACATAATTCATTGAACGAGGGACAAATTTTTCATACAAGCCTTTCAAGAAAACACTTCTTTAAATAAATTAAATTAAGACCATGTTCTCTTCAGGTTTTAATGAAGTGTTCTCTATGCTCATGTAAAATGAAACCCTTCACAAGTGCGCCACCCAATAGTTCTTGACAGACTCCGCTAGAGAGCCTCACTGCTGACTTTCTACATCTATCCATGTTAAACGATATTTATTTTGGAGCATCTCTTACCAGACCCCACCAGAGAGCATCTGCATAGGTCTCAAACATCTCGTTGTCCTCCTTCTCAGCCAGGTACACCAGGAAGGAGGCAAGAATCAAACACAGGAAACCAATGTACCAGGCTGTGATGAGCTCCTGAAAATCAGACACATGAACACATCAGGATCTACTCCAACAGTTGTTTTTGCATTTAAACGTCCAGCAAGAAGTCGTTAGTTCAGGTCCCGGACGAGACCCCAACCTGCCATGGACATCTACTGTCTCCTCGCCAGTGTGTGATGATCTAGATCAGTGGTCCCCAAAGTTCATGTGAATTAGTTGCTAGAAACAATTGCCTTCAACAACAGCTTAACCCAACCCCATCTAACTCAAATTTCCCCAACTCAATACCCGACTCAGTAAACCCTCTCCTAACACCCAACCTAGTCTGACATCACACTGACAGGGAGGAGTCAGACATCCAACACAGTTCAGATACCTGTACTTAGATCTAGAAGCAACCTCAGCTGAAATCACAGACTGACCATCAGAATTTATTGTTTCAGATACCGAACGAACACCTAATAAAAGGTTTGGATCCAAAATGGGCCACAACTATGAAATTGTATCAATCTGCTGCCATCCGGGCATGTGTCTAAGACAAAATAACCCCATTATTCCGATCTCCTTGCTAAAGTAGATCTAGAGAGAAGGTGTTTGCAGAAACCTGCCATGGACATCTTACTCTTTCCTGTCAGTGTGTTGATCTAGCATAAGTGGTCCCCAACTCCCCGGCCGCAGACCAGCCTATTCACAAGCCTATTCACAAGCTTCGCCGGCTCTGCATCCAGAGATAATGTTTTTGAATAAAATACTTCTGCTCCAAGATCATGAAAGCTCTTAAAGGGGCTTTAAAAGCTGACACTCTACAAAACCCTTTCCCTCGAATATGACTTGACTTTTAAAAAGTTTAAGTTAAAAGCATGCCACGCAGTAATATTATTTAGCAGTTTGCAGTGAAAAAAAGTTGGGGACTACTGATCTAGATGCTTCCACAGCCAAAATCTTCGACTAACTAAGAGAGGTGGTACAATAGGCTTCTTGTTTTTACTCAGCAAGAATTTATTGTTTCCGATCCCGGCGAGCCCTCACTGAAAGGGCCAATATGGAATTGAGTGGAGCGCAGCCTTGTATGCCAGATAATCATACTCAGATAATGCCTTTTGGAATTAAAAACACTCAAACAACCTTCAGTCCAGTCGTGTCAAATACGAGGGAATTTGCCTGTATGCTATTTGAGAGAGAGAGAGATGAGTTGAGCCACCTGAGCATGACCGACCGAGAGCAGAGATGAGCCAGAGCCGAGAGACGCAGTTGAGATGCAGTACCCGAGGAGATGAGTGAAACCTTCCTTTGACGAGACGAGACTTGTAAGAGAGAGAGGAGGACGATGAGAGAGAGCGAGCGAGCGAGAGAGAGAGATTAGAATTTGATGGTGTAGATCTTCACTGTTGTCAACATGAAATTCAGATATGTGACTGCTGTCTAAATTAACTGTAATATTTTCTGGTTCAACTTTGGTTCAGTTGATCCACCATCTATTAAGGGCTGCATGTTTTTCATAACGCCAGCTAAAGATCATAACCTCCATGTCTAGTTTGATGCTTTAGATGCAATGTTTGAACACTTTACAGCAATCATGTGTTAAGGCTGTTGATCGGGTTTTATAAACTGAATGAAAAATAAAAAGGTAGTTGCAGGACATTGAGTGTGGAATGTTTCTGTGATGCATCAGATGAACAAATCCTGACAGCTTCTGCTCACTCAGCAGAAACTTATGTTTCTGCTGGAAATTGAAGCTAGAAACAGGACCCTGCTGTTACCTTGCTTCACTGTGCTCCTTTTAGACTGAAAAACTGCAGTGTTAGCAACTCATCCTCTTTCTTGCCCTTGAAGACAGTCTCCTGGGGCTGCAGCTTTTCACTGCATCCTTTTTCTGATTAAAGAGGTACTTGTATGAAATCAGATCTGTTGGAGCTAGATTTAATACTTACAGAGTGATCAACAGCCAATCAAAGGCATTGACCAATCCCATTTCACAATTGTCTTTCTTATACAACATGAAAAAAAAAATCACCCACAGCTGACATTAATATCAAAGTTAGAGATATGCCTTATTATTACTATTAGCCTCTAGTGGAGGATGGTCAGAGGATTAATTACAACTTCAGTCTCTTTCGGAGCAGCCTCTAGTGGTTAGTCGATGAATTACAGCTTAGATCTCTTTTGGAGCAGCCTCTAGTGGTCACTGAATGAATTACAGCTTCAGTCTCTTTCAGAGCAGCCTCTAGTTGTCAGTCAAGTAATTACATCTTAGGTATCTTTCAGAGCAGCCTCAAGTTGTCAGTCGATGATTTACAGCTTAGAACTCTTTCGAAGCATCCTCTAGTGGTCAGTCGATGATTTACAGCTTTTGTCAATTTCCAAGCAGCCTCTAGTGTTCAGTCAATAAACTATAGCTATGCTCTTTTCTGCAGCAGTCTCTAGTGGCAGGCGATGAATTAAAGCTTCAGTCTCTTCATAAGGGATAGAGAGCAGCTGCTGCTTTGAAATGTTTAATGCTTAGATGCTTTATTCTCTTATTTCTCTCTTAACAAACCTCAGTTGAGATTTATTTTATGAATCCTCAGATTAACAAACTGATCTCCAGACAGTAAAGCAATATCCGTAACTCTGCCCTCTGGAAATATTAGCGAGAGCAGCTCCAATTTCCACAGGGTTACTGAGTCTGTCTTGAAATCAAAGCCGAAGAGTCAAAGTTTTGCATCTATCACGGCTCATTTCTCATGCATGAGTTGTCTAGAGGGAATCCAGGGCTTTTTGTGGTTCCTGCTGGTTTTTCAGAGGGGAGGAGCCCAAAGCTCCTGATGAAGAGCGAGCACTGAGAGATGCCATCGATTGCTCTTGGTAAGACACTCCTAAAGGAAATCGAAGGGTGGCAGGCAGAAGCAGGAGCATTGTTTAGCTTTGTCATTATTTTTGTTGCATTACACCCAGAAACAAGAGAAAAAACACCAGTTTAGATCTGATTTGGATCTGAAGCACCCGAGGTTCACTGGCCAACAGAGGCTAATCCCATAGACTTTCTTTTTTTGGCTGGAAAGAATGTGTTGCTTCAGATCCCGGACAAGCCCCCAATAATGAAAAATTAAGATGAATACTATAACAAAGGGGTTGAAACCTTTTTATGTTAGTAAAGAATTCATCCCCAGATAATTGTCTACACTATTTGGTAATTTAATTTGGAAGGAAAAAAAGGAACAACATTTCAGACCCTCTACTGCACAGCAATGTTTAACAATTACTTTGTGGTACCTACTTGGCTGTCTTAGGTTATATTTGAGGAGGTTATCAGCCTCTGTCAGCAAGGCTCCCTGTGATCTCACTGGGGAAGATAATGTGTGAGTTTACTCCAGATTCTCCGAGTTGTCTGTTTTTTTTCCAGCATCAACAAAAAATATGTGCATGGGTTGCTTTTGTTTCACCACAAAATTGGTTTAAATAAGGCTTTTATAATAAGTCAGAGAATACTTGTCAGTTTAAAGCAACAATTACTAAATACTAAAATACTAATACTAAAAAATACTTTACAATTCCTAAGGTAGCATGATATGGTAGTTCAATTTATACCCCATAGAATTATCCTATAGAAACGCTTATCCAACTCTTAACCCACACTACTAACAAGCACAACGAAGAATGTTTTTAATGATTGACTGTAGAAGTTAAGCTTTAAAGAATTTTCAGGCATGTCCAGTAGTTTTTTATTCTTCTTGCTCTTGAAATCCTCAGGTATATACCTTGCTGTGAGCATAGACAACAGAGCCGAGCAGTTTCCAGGTGCCTCCCCGGCGGTCCATGCGGATCATGCGCAGGATCTGAAGAAATCGAAGACTTCTGATGGCAGAAGTGGCGAACACGTTCCCCTGCGTTCCTGCCGCCAGCACAGAGATCGAGGCGATGAGGACCATGATGTCTGGAAATTAAAGATTAAAGAGTCTTAAAGATCCTTCCTCTCTGCAAAGTGTTTTGATCAGTTTGAAGGGAGCATTATTAATTATGAAGGCATCCTACAAGGCACTGTTTTAGGTCCAATGCTGTTCACACATGTTTTAGGTCACTATTACACATGAGTCATCACTCTAAGATCTCACCGATCACACAGAATGGCTTCCTTGCAAACTTGAGTCGTCCTCTCCATCCTCGATAGCGACAGCAGCATCCAGCCGACCAGATGCGAACAATGTACTCCACGCCAAACACTACAATCGTCACAATTTCCTAAATGTAAACACATTTAAAGTTAATTTAAGATGTTATGCTTGCCATTTTAAGAACTTCTTTAAGAAGCTTCTGTGTAACGGTTCTTGTAAAGCCAATCTGTCTGTTACTGTTCTTCACAGAATTCTCTATAAAGAAATGTTCTAAACAGTCTTTCGTGAAACTTTAAAATGCTAAAGAATTATGCAAAAATCTGCTACCTTAATTAGTGGAGTGTCTTAATTGAAAAATTATGAGAAACAGAAAGGTTATGAGCCGTTATCTTTCTTGGATTTTGAATAATGTTGTATGAAGATAATTAGTTAAAAAAAAACCTGTAGTAATGTCACAAACCAAGATGTAGAGAGCGTCCTCAGAGCTCTTCTCGTATTCTCTGATGGTGGAAAACACGGATAAAACCAGACAAGAGAACACCAGCAGGAAGCTGAAAAAAACAGCAGAGAGGAGTCTGAGACTTCTGCATTCGAAAAACTGAAAGCTGAAACAGAAAGACATCTATATGTTTATATGTTATGTTTATATGTTCAGACTTGGACTCTCATGAGAATCTGATAAGTTATAATAAGTTCTATCCCCAAACTTTAACAAATTCCTGTTTCAAACACATTTGTTGTATGGAGCTTTATCATAGAGAAAAAAGTTTCGCCATTTAATGCGGCAAATGCCTTGTAATGACACTGTTTGCAAAAATTTTGCACAATAACTGACTTTCTTTTGAGTTAGAAAAAACAATCTATATTACGTTTTTGCTCTCTCTACATGCAAGTACCAAATTTTATTTGCGTACAACAAACTGGTAGTGAACCAGCAGCCAACAAAAAAACTATAGGGCCGTTTTGCAAATTATTTACTTACTTTTAATTTAGGTAATGACCTGTGGACTTAATTTTTTGTATTTTATTTTTGATTATTGATTTATTGTTGATTATTATTATTTTTACTCATCATTAATTAATTAATTTCTACATGACTATATGTTTAAACATTAATGAACCATTAGAAACAAATAATAAATTAAGGCAGTAGTTGATCAATCAATTGAAATGAATCATGTACACATTTAATAAGTTCCTGATGAATACATGTATTAGCTTAACATTAACTCACCATAGTTCATTACTGCATGAACTAATGATGAATCATGTCACCTTAAAGTGGCACCCTGTACGAGGCATTCCATTTAGGAGATAGACAGATACACAACTGTGACTGGCAGTTGATTTGTGCACTTTAAATTCAATGCATCTCCTGAGAGAGAATTAGCTGCTTAATAAAGAGAAAAAGACTGATGCAGCATCAGAGTAACTGCATTACCCTCCGCATCTCCTCTCCTCTATCTGTCAGTGATTCCAGGAGAACTCTGAACTGTTAAAGTAACCAAGAGATCGGCAGATTTACATGCTGAGTAATAAAACCCAGCAGGTAGAGACTGGAGACTCAGAGAGGGAGATCTGAGCAGTGTCCTTGTCTCTTCAGAGCTTGAGTTACTGAACACAGATTGTCCTGCCGATAGAACATAGATTACATAGATAAACATAGATTATTGACCCAAAAACAATCCCTCATCATCAATGCCATCGAGAGAAACACTCGAGCCTCTAGTCTCCTCATCACCAATCACCCTCTAAAGCCAAGGAACTAAAACTCATTATAAGTACAAAAAACTAAAATATTTTACCCCAAAAAGCTTTATTACTATTTCTCATGAATTCCACTGACTGAAATCGCTTGAGTTTCCTACGTTACCTGATCTTTTGAGGACGAGAGATCAACAGAGAGGGAAATATTAAACACACAACTGTGCAGCGAAGGTCGTTAGAGAGTAAAGAATAATATATAAAGAATAAAGAGACCAAAGAATAATGAGGGATGTTGGCGCACCAGAAATCTTGTCCAGAACACCCAGTCAACAAAATAGTTAGCAACGCCTGCAAACAACAAAATAGCCATTTTCACTTAGCAACCATATAGTACACCCTAATAACGGCACATTTTTATCCTAGCAGCTACAGAGTTCATCATGGCCAGAGCAGGTCAGAATGTGATGCCGGTGTAAACGCAGAGATCTATAGATAGAGTAGTTGGGGGAGGTGGAGGAGGGGGAGCAAGGTCACGTCAGTTGCTCAATATTGCTCTTCAATCTTCTGTCAGAGCGTGTGTCACCACCCTGAAACAATCATCAATCACTCATAAACGCATTGTCCTAACACGCTCATGGGCCGAGCAAGAGCAAACATTCGCAGTTTCAGCTCTACAGAGAGAGGAAAGAGCGGTTCTGGTGTCCTCACTCCTCCAACACTGCAGCAGAGGAGATCCTCAATAGAGAAACCTCTGCAGAGCCTCTGTGTGTGCTGGCAACCTACCGGACCTCGACTACACCTATTATACTGGACCTCTGCAAGAGGAGGGTGGAGGATATTTACTCAAGTAAAAGTAAAAGTGTTAACGCCAGTTATTACATAGTATTTCCTGTAGATTACTTAAATTTTTTTCCCTGAGAGGAAATAACATTCATGCAACAAAAAGAGGATTTGTATCTGTACAATCACTTTTCTCAGAATACAAGCAATGAAAATCAATGAAATCCACATAAAAAAGGTAAAAAAAAAAGCTGAGTTTAGATTATTTCCATCATGTTAGAGACTGCAGATAAAAAATAGGCATCTAAGTGGAGATAAATAACTTTCGGTCCTACTGTGCTTAATATTTTTTTCTGCTGATGGCGCACAAATGTACATTCACTCCAAACCTGGCAATGATCTCGATTTTAACAACATCTCAAACAGTCTCTTTGTAATTTAGACATGGATGAATGCAAACTTCCTTTGCCCGATTACTGAAAAGTAATGCTTATAGGACCCAGATGTAGCATCACTTATCTGATTTCAGGAATCAAACGTATCGATGGTTCACCGTTAGAGATGAAGAGAAGAATGAGCAACCTTGGTGTAATCCGTGTCTTTATTTTAGGCAGTTTGTTTAGACCACAGTCAAGTCTTCTTTTTAGTATCTGAGAAGCCCCCTATTCTGCAGTTCTCAGTTACTGAAAGACTGTCCAATGTGTTCACTGTTTCACGTCTAGATTACTGTAACGCTCTCCTGCTGTATGTTCAGACAACAGGACCAGAGAACATGAACACATCACACCTGTTCTTAAATCTCTGCACTGGCTCCTGCTCCGCTTCCATATGAATTAAAAATGTTTAACTCTCACAAACAAAGCACTCCATGTTCTTGCTACCGCATACTTGTCGTCACTTGTAACTCCATACATGGACCGTATGGATTTAACTAGAAACATTATTTTTAAGCAGTTTTTAAGGCTTTTTTTCTAGCAGAATCTACTTAAATAAATCATGTAAAAAGTCCTGAATTAATCAGCCAGGCAGTTCATTTAATCAAAATCACATTATTTTGTTTTAGCATATAATACTAAGTTTTTGTTTATGATATAAGGTAATTTACTTGAATATGCATTTAATGTTTAACTTTTTATGCATGATATACAATTTCTGTATCATAATAGCAAGCACTGTAGAATGATACCAAACCACAAAGGCTTATGAGATTTGTGTTTTATTATTTATTGCTTTTACCGTTACATTTTTATTACATGTTTTATTGATTCTGTATTGTTTTATTATCGTGCTTTTTTTTTTAATGAGCGCCGATACCATAATGTCATTTTTTTTACTTTATCGCATGTTTCAATTAGGTTGGTTTGTATTTTTTAAAGATTAAATCTGTTTAGCTTTTGTCTGTTTTAACGTCTGACATTTTATTAATTTTGACACAGATGTTTGTTGCGCACTTTGTTTTGCTACAACTTTATTAAATTTAGTGTTAGCAATACTGTTGTTGCTAAGATTTTGTAGGTGGTTGCTAAAATGTAAGTGACGTTGCTATGATATAAGTGGTTGCCAGGTTACAATACTGTTGTTGTTTAGATGATGTAGGCGATTGCTTGGTGGCAATACAGTTGTTGAGAAGATTTTGCTGGCGGTTGCTAAGATATTTTTGAAGGTTGCTAGGAGGAAAAACTGTTGTTATTAGGATGTTTTTTTGTGGTTGCTTGGCAACAAAGGGACGTTATGATAGTGCTCTAGGAGGTTGGTGCACTCACAAAATCGAGTTCGGCTAAGACAGACATTGAGGATAAGATTTAAAGGTGGTTGCCAGGTTGTGGTTATATGGTATCTAGGGTTTTCTAGAAGGATGTTGGATCTGCTCATCTGCCTCAGAGATAAAAGGTAGAGTCTGATCTCTAAAGCAGATAACTGTGATAAACTTAATTAAGCCCAAATTATTAGTTCTGGATGTGAGCGAAAGCGCTTCTTCTGTTCGTCACACTTCCTCTCGGCTGCAGCTGCTCTGTCGGTTCACTTTCACTGGCCTGGTGCCAGGAGCCAGAAGGGATCAACACAAACAGCTCCTCACACACGCACAGACACATGTACCGTGTGTGTTTGTGGCTCACACACAGCTATTACAAACGGAGGAAAATGTTACTCTATTACTGCATGTAAGGGGACCTCAGGTGAATATCTGAGCGGATTGTCTCAATTAATCGCATCGACACAGTGATTGGTGTAAAAACCTTCTGTTAACACAAAATAAAAAGCAGAATTAACAATCTGACTGCTCATCAGTATGGAAGCTTTGACTCATAGAACACGGGGGTTAACTGTGAGCACTCTATAAAACACCCAAACAGAGCTACATTTGCACAGATTAACCAGCAGACAACACAACAATCAATTAAAGCAATTCTGTATAAACTTGGCTCTAAATTGATTTCTTAGAAACCTTCTGTTCACGAAGAATGGAGATCAAACAAGCTTTTGCCACTAGAATTAAAGGAATACATTCCTGAGATCCTGTTTTCATTGATCCTCAGCTTCCCTAGGAAAGGTTCAGATCAACCCTTGGACAAAATAACTTAAACATAAAATGGTTTTCTGATCTGAATGCTCATCTAAGCTTTGTTGAGATTGTTTGAACATTATTACATATGAGCTATAATAAGTCCACTGTATGTTATATAAAATATATGATCATAAACAAACATCCAGGCATCAAACAAGAAGAACTCTTCCTGGAGGAGAACAGAGGCACATTTGGACAAAATAACTGCAACTATTTAATTGATGACAGCCTGGCATTTTATGCCAAATGTGTTTTTTTAAATCCTTCCCTGTGTGGAATATTCTATTAAACAGCCTTCCCGCTCTTGATAACATGAAGATTATCTGTCTGAGGAGCAAAAAACAGATGTTTGGATGAAATAACCGAAACACTGGTATGTGACCACCTGCTTTGAAATCGGATTTCAGAAGCTTGAGTTAACACTTAATCAAAATTTAAAATCAGAAAAATGATACCTCTCGAAAAAGCTCTATCTCTCTCTCTTGAGCAGCTAAACAGAGTTTAGACAAAATAGCTGAAACAGGATAATCCAACTTGGCTCAGTGTAGATTTACTGAGTTATCTGATGATGAAAACCATGGAATGGAATGGATGATGTTTCCAGGAAACCAGCACACCTGAAGAACTCTTCCTCCAGGAGCTAAAAACAGTCATGTTTGGACAAAATAACTGAAACAGGAGCCGGAATCAGCTCAGGTGTGGGTCAAAGTTGATTTCTATCCCTTTTTTTCTGACGATGACCAAAAAAAAAGCCTTCAATGCCAACAACAACCCCGATCTCGTCCTTGAGCCGAGCTTCATTTGAACAAAAGAAAAGAAAAGAAAACATGACAAGATGTTGTTCTCTTGAGATGAGACAAAAATATATTTTATCTTTGGACAAAATAACTGAAACACCTTACTTAACGTCATCCTGATCGCATCTTTTACAACGAGTTTAAAAACGGTTCTCTTCGTGGAATATTGTTCTAAACAGCCCTGCCTTCTCTCTCATAGAAAACATCTCCTCTCTGAGGATCAGAAGACAGACACAATTTTGGAGAAAATAACTGGACAGGAACAGGATTCAGCTCAAGTAGTCAACAGCAGCAAAACTTCCTGATCTCTTTGTGTTGAGTTTTGCTTGAACAAAACAACAAGATGTTTTTCTCTCGAGATGCTACTCTGACTTCTCAATAAAGGAGCTTAGAAAAATCTTTTGATAGCACCCTTTCTGGTCGAGACAACACGAGGAGCGTCCAGAGGCTGCCACTTTTAGACAAAATAACTGCAACACAATTGATGTTTTTTATTTAAAAACGATTCTTGTGAGCTCCCGTCTCGTTGTGGAATAGTCTGCTGAACATCCCTCCAAAAACAGAGCCACGTTTGGACAAAATAACCTAAACATGTAATTCTAATTTTCTTGCTGTAACAATTGATTGATTTGTTCATGAGTTACTACACTACATAACTTCCGTGCTCAAAAAAAAAAAACAGACTTCCTCCCTTCGGAACAAGTAAACACAGCCATGTGTGGACAGAATAACTGAAACCCGATGATCCACTGAGGGGCCTCTGCTAAGATTTTTATGTTTTAACAAAGATCTATTCCTCGAGAAGCAGAAAACACAGCTGAAGCTCAACAATGCTAATTCTTTTCTGGCTCTAAATCGATCTATTATAATCAATCTAAGATTTTGGTCCTGTGTTATGATGCCAACCAATCTCTAGCTCAGAAAAACACATAAAGATCTTCTCCTGGAGAAGATAAACAGAGCCACGCTTGGACAGAATAACTGAAACACAACGCGAGGGTTCCGTTTTGGAGAAAAAAAAAAACCCCGCGGGGAAGCGCGTTCATTGATCAACGATCGGGTTCAGTGCTGATCGATGAACGCGTCTCCTCTGCAGCACCGGAGAGCTCCCCGCGCGTCTCTTTGTCTGCCCGCGAGTGTCGCGTCGCGTCGCACTCACACGTAAGCGTGGTAGATGAACGCCCAGCCGCGCGGCCTCTCCAGCACGTTATACAGGAAGTTCTGCAGGCGTCGGTAGAACGCGTTGCGCTTCGGGGGGGCGCTTCCCGGAGGCGCCGGCGCGGGGTTTGCTGAGGATGCTGCCGCGCTTCATGGACGCGTCGCCTCCCCCCGCGATCAGCAGCGCCGCATCCCTGCTCGAATCCACCGCTCCCGGCTCCAGACCCACGAAGCCCACCTTCAGCTTCTTCTCGGCGGACTGCGACGCGGGAAACACGCCGCCGTTGCGAGATTTTTGCACCATGGTGAAGGAGGCGCGGAGGCGTCCTCATGGAGAAGCGCGGCGCGGAGGAGGAAGAGGCGCAGGAGAAGAGAGGAGCGGGGAGAGGATGGAGGCTGTGGTGCTGATGCTGCGGCGGTGTCAGGAGCGCGTCTCCAGGTGTATGTGTGTGAGTGAGAGAGAGAGAGAGAGCGAGAGAGAGACGTGCGTTCACACAAAGACACGTAAACACAAGCGCGCGCTCGCACACACAGAGCGCGAGAGACAGAGGTGAAGAGGAGAAAGACATAGATTGTGCTAGTAAAGGGTTGAAGAGAAAAACAGAGTAACAGAGAGAAGAGGAGAGAGTGAGAAAAGGGAAGTAATAAAAAGAAATGAGGGAAAAAGGGAAGAAAAAAGAAAGTGGATATGGAGACAGAAACTGAAGGAGATATAGGGACAGATGAAGAGAGAAATTAAGGAATGAAGGAGAGATGTAAAAAGGACTGTAATCAACTGATTTTAATCTTCTTTCCAGTATCCGATCCTTGTTGCACTTGAACAGGAAATCACTTCGTCACTGAGACTGAATCAGGAAACAGCTCTTCCTCTAAAACTGAAACAGGTTCAAAACTGCAATGCAGTGGGAAGATCCAGAACCCAGAAGAACGGCACTGACACCTGAGGAGCTCAGACAACGAGTTGATGGGTCTCTACTCAATCACACAGAAACCCGAAACACGACTCATCGAGCTTAACAGAAGCGATGCTGCTGAGGGTGACAGCTTGTCGTCCTTCACAGAGGCTCTGTGGCTCCTCTGATGATTAATGGAGCTCTGATTAAGCTTCACCCTGCAGAATATCACAATATCAGCTGATTGATGGATCATCGTTCAGACCTTGATCAATTAAGTCCACCATCATTCAACCTCATTTTTAGCTTCTCTGAGTTTTTTCGGGGATCAACGAAAACATGAGAACCTGCTTTCTTTACATTCAAACGAGAACAAACTCACAATCCATCCGGTTCTTCCGAGAACTCTCTGGAGTTCAACTACAGAAATATCACCAGATCCAGAGGTTCAGTCAGGAGTACTTCTCATTCTGGTGCAGTACCATTCTCAACCACTGGGGCTGTTAGGAAGAAGCACTATACAGCAGAATTGAGCTTTTTGTGTGTGCGTGTGTATTGTTTCATGTTGAAATAAAGTTTATTTTGACCATAACACGTTTGAACTCACCTCATAACTCGCAGAATCACTAACATATAATGTAACGAAATAGAGTTAAAATTATTTGTAAACGATTAACTATAGGTTAGCATTTGCTTTCAAAATAAAAAAATGTATTCGCTTACCAACTGTGTCCTCAAACAAGAAAGCGCTCCTTCATGCAATGAGAATAATATTTTGAGAACAGTCAGTTACATATAAACTATACTGTTTTATCCTTAATTAGCATGTTATTAACATAACTAACTCATTGTTAGACGGTTTTATTTGAAACTGAGCTGCAACGCCCCCTGTGTTTAAAAGAGATAATGCACCAAACAAGAGTGAAAACTGATCACAGGACGAGGCTCAGACGAGCTGTGATAGGAATGTAATTAAAACCTTTATTTAACGTCATGTGTTACATTCAGCTTCCATCAGAACACGTCTGTGCGTGACCATAAATACAAACAAGCTTCCGTTTGTCTCCAGAGAGCGTCAAGAGAGAAGACGAGCGTCAGTGATATTTACAACAGATTCTAGCTCTATACAGACCCTCGTATTTACACACCACCCCAGAAGCGCAGTGCTCTCGTCAGTAACTTTGAAGATCCACCAGGAGGTGATCAAGGGACAAAGGAGGAGAAACCACCATTGATTCTTCCTTTACGCAACCGTATATGAACCAGAGTTTAGATCATGATCAGTTTTTAATCTTTGGGAGTGAAAATCATTATTTAAATTGTGTTTGATTGGATAGTGATGACTGTTACTTGATTCCATAAACCAAGTATCTCCAGGGAGAGCAATCTTGGAGATCACGGAGAATGGTCCTGGTTGTAATTATTGAGAGGAAATCCCTCAACTCTTTGAATTTGGCCATTTTAAAAGACCTAAGAGCTGTTCATCGGTTACAGTGTGATTCTCCAATTCAGTGAGCACCAATAGAAAGAATGGGATGTTCTGTAGAACAAGAGCTTGATGGACATCCTGTGGGTCTCCTCTGAGTCTCCTGTGGACCTCTTCTGTGGGGGCATTCAGGGCTTGAGGCAGCTCTCTCCCGCCTCCTGAAACAGTGCGGTGTAGAACTCGGGCTCCAGCTGCTTGTTTCGGTAGCGGTTGACGATCTCTGCGATCTTCTGTTTCCGTCGCACATGAGGAGGACTGTAGGAGTCGCTCTCCAGGCGCTTCCTGCGGCAGGCATTGATCACTGTCTGGCGCACCAGGAACCCTGAAAGACACACAAACACATGCTCAATCAGGATTTATTCTGCGCTCAGTTTTGGCATAGAGGACCTCAGATCTGATGTTTTAAAAACAGAAAAAATTGGAAACAGCAGTGAAGCCCCTGCCCTCACACAGTTTCATCATCCTACACCTGCCTTTCTCCCAGCTGCGTGCTAGTACATTATAAATCCAGATGAATTTGGAAACACAGTTTTCCCATGGTAGTTGGTCAGTGAAAACGAAGGAATTCGAAAACGATGATGCAATTTTGGTCATGTGACCTTGTCATGTGACCAGTTCAGCTAAGATGGACGATGTTGTACGCCGATTGGTTTTGATGCTCTCTGTTTTGACAGCATTGTTGAAAATGTATGCAAGTTTGTACATGCAACAACTTTCCTTTTTTTAAAGGAAAACGACTGTTAATTCAGAGCTGCTTTCATCAGCGGAATTCAAAGGCATCGTTTCAGATGAGGGGTTTTCAGCCGTTTCAGTGTGGACGACAAGCTTTTGGAAAACATTTGAAACCGATAGTTTTATCCAAACTAGATGTAGAAGTAGCCTTACTGTCTCAGAAACTATTTGTAGTAAAGGATTGTCCCAAGACTAATGATTAAACCCATTATACCAGTGGTTCTCAAACTTCTTTCACTAATTACCACCTCAGAAAAAATGTGGCACTCCAAGCATCAACATAATGAGCAACATTAAAATACATGAGTGCAGTTTAGTCACAGCATATAGAGCCTCCTGATCAC